>BTCW01000009.1:30192500-32592500 GCA_033239725.1 Echinochloa phyllopogon | reverse complement strand
TTTTGGACAGTAACATTATATTGCTGAGCCCAGGCTGCCCTAATATCTTGATGTTCGCTGCAACTCTTAAGTAATAAAATTACATCTGTTAAAGTTCATTAAACCTATCTTGTTACTACTTCCACTATTTTTTCACATCAAATTGTCAAATCACTATGCTTGACTACATTCTTTTGCTCTCTTCTTAATGCAAAATGCTTACTGTGCATACAAGGAACAAATTCAGTTGAAGCCTGTTTGTAGCGCTATATTCCTGAAGCATGTATACTTGAGTATAGAAAGTGTTGTACTGAAGCAGCTTACTTGATTATATTAACATTGCATTGCTCATATTTAGGAGCATCTCCTCTGTTGTCCTCTACACATTGTTTCTGTTTGTGAAGTTTGCATATCTAAATTGATAGACATAGTTGAAAATAAATCCTATGGATGAAGTTTTTGTTGTGATGGTGTTTCATTCATCCTCTCTGAAACATTGCATGTATCTCAGGTCAAATATTAAAATCTTTAGGCACTGATTATATAAGGTTTGAAATATTTAGTTAGCAAGGAGCAATACTATGTATTTGGCTTATTGCTATCTCATTTACATTTTTTATCGATCATGTTGCCAATTGTAACAGTATGTATCTATCTCATGTACCTTTGTTGTTTTTAGATATTTATTGATGAATTGGATGCAATTGCTCCATCAAGGAAGCAAGGGGGCGAGGAGTTATCGATTAGAATGGTGGCCACTCTGTTAAAATTGATGGATGAATTAGGCCCTAGTGATCGTGTTCTGTTAATTGCTGCTACTAATCGGCCTGATAGTATTGATCCTGCACTGCGACGTTCTGGAAGATTGGATAAAGAAATTGAAATAGGTAGAATTCTAATGTTGAATTAACATGGTTATCCAATGGTGTATTGAGTACCAAGTTGACTGTTATTTGTTGTCTTTGAACTGGGTTGCAGGAGTGCCTTCTCCTGGACAGAGGAGGGACATACTTCACCACCTTCTAACTGGAGTTCATCACTGTCTCAATAATGATGAACTTGAGTCTATTGCCCAAGAGACCCATGGATTTGTGGGTGCTGATCTAGCTGCACTATGCAATGAGGCCGCAATGTGTGCTCTTCGCCGTTACATAAGCCCAAAAGAAAGTTTGAGTCCAGGCTATCAAGAAAGCTCATTATCAGCATCTTTCTCAACCATGTCATTGGATCATGCTCCCTGCACAAATAGTAATGACATAAACAGTAGTGAGTCTTGTGATGTGAGACATGAGCTGTTAGTAAACACTGAGGACTTTAAGAAGGCTAAAACGAAAGTTCGACCAAGTGCAATGCGTGAGGTATCACTTCCATCCACCCAAGGCTGTAACTGTTTGCTTGTATCATGATAGTTCCTATATAGGAGTATATACATGTGGTTTGTGGAAAAACAAAGCCAATGCTCAACCATATTTCTGTACAGGTAATGCTTGAGCTTCCCAAGGTACGTTGGGAAGATGTTGGTGGTCAAGCCAGTGTCAAAGAGCAGCTAATTGAAGCCATTCAATTGCCACAGAAATGCCCAGAATCATTTAAAAATTTAGGGATCCAACCCCCCAAAGGATTGCTTATGATGGGACCACCAGGTTGCAGCAAGACATTGATGGCTCGTGCTGCAGCTTGTGAAGCAAAATTGAACTTCCTTGCAGTTAAGGGTCCTGAACTTTTCAGCAAATGGGTCGGCGATTCCGAAAAAGCAGTAAGATCGCTATTTGCAAAGGCTAGAGCTAATGCACCAGCAATATTATTCTTCGATGAGATAGATGGACTTGCAGTGACACGTGGGCATGAAAATGATGGCACGTCTGTTGCTGATAGGGTCCTCAGTCAGCTGCTGGTGGAAATGGATGGTAAGTTTTATCACTTCATTAGGAAATTCCTCTTCGATGGTTCATATCTGTTTCAAAAATGTGCCTTAGGGTTTATTCTTTTTAGCTTATCTCTTTGTCAACACTAGCCACTATGGCCCTGTTTAGATGGGCTAAGACTGAAAGTAACAGTATGTATTTTGTCAACTGTATGTAAGCCAAGCATCAAAATTTCTACTGGTGTCCCCAATCAATGGTCACTGCTTTGCTTTTGCTCATCCACATCCTCCATAATGGGACTATCTTTTAATATTGTATATCGTTGAAATATAACTAAATTGCCTAGCCTTTTCTATCAACTTAATAGTTCAAGTTAAATTAATCGGCGTATTCACGACTTATATTTCCATTTGAGGAAGCTGCACGTTTAGGTTGGGGAGAACTTTGGAATGTGTTGATGACCTGCCATCCAACTTATTTTCTAGTTAGAAGATCCTTTTAGTCCTTATATTTTTCTGATGCCTAATTTTTTATTGTGGCAACAGGTTTGGACCAGAATGTTGGTGTTACTGTTATTGCAGCTACAAATCGTCCTGACAAAATTGATCCTGCCCTTACGAGGCCAGGTTGTTCATTGGGTCTATTTTTCTTGGCTTAAATGCATTGCTTGGTTTACACATACTGATTCCTACGCCCATTTGGTCTCACTTTGTATGAATATTGTATGCTCTAGGGCGTTTCGACAGGCTGCTCGATGTGCAACCGCCAAACGAAGCCGACCGTGCAGATATTTTCCAGATTCATACACGCAGCATACCGTGCGGTTCTGACGTGAATCTAGAGGAACTTGCTAGACTCACAAAAGGCTACACCGGCGCGGACATAAAGCTTATCTGCAGGGAAGCTGCTATTGCGGCACTCGATGTATGCTACTCATTCTTTCCCACTCAGGTTACATATCGTAGCTGGTGGTAGTAGAAGTTTGCTGATAAATTCTTTTTCAACAGGAGGATTTCGAGTTGGAAGAAGTAGCAATGAGGCATTTTGAGTACGCGATCAGCAAAATAAAGCCGTCTGATGTCAAGTTTTACCAAAAACTTGCAGAGGATTACCGCAGATTCGTGGTTGGCACATCACGTGGAAAGTACTAATACTGCAGGGCATGTTGAACCCGCCACCCTGTTTTGTATCCTAGTAGAAGATTCTTATGTGTAAAAACGTAATCACAGAAATTTTGTTGTATCCTGAGTGATTCCATAGCTCATCTTCTGCCCCGACTTTATTGTATAACATGCTAAATGCGGAAATTTGTTGTAAGTTGTAACATGGTCCTCGTTCATTCGTCTGGAGTTTTGCAGCAATGTTGCTGTTGGTATGATTATACTACACAAACTAGTGCTGGTCAGTGTGCTGGAATAGTTGGACTTCGTTCCTGTACGGCCGGCGGGCGTTTCTAAACATTGTGAGAAAAAGGGATGCTCAGAAGAAAGTCATTTGGATTTACACATCGTTGACACAGAGAGATCACATATCAGTCTTAACAAGAATGCCCTTGTCCACACTGCCCTTGTTCACATATCAGATGAAAGTTGCCGATCACGCCGTCTTGGCCCGATACATGAGCATTTACTTGTGGGCCAGTAGCGCTGGGTATAAAGGATTACGTTAAGTCTAACGCGCAACGAGTCGCGCGGAGCGCGCGACCCCACGACGGCCTGCCTGGCCTATCTGGGCTTCTTCAGTGCACGGGAGTACTCAGCGAGGGCCTTTTTTATTTTTTTTTCTCGTGAAGAGGATGCGACGTGCGTGTTGGGCTGCTGCAGCCCGATGGAAAAAGGTGCCGCATATTTTTTCTGTTTATTCGCTTTAAAAAATGCGATAACTTTTGATTGAAGTGTCCGTTTTCGATTCTGTTTGCACCACATTATTCCTTACGGTGAGATCTATAAAACTAGATCCATGATGCATATATTTTAAAATAATTTTTATATGCTAACATTTTATGTTAAATGTTTAGTAGCTAGTTATATGTTAACTATGCAGCAACTTATATTGATAGTCTGACTTTTTTGAATAAGTTGATAGTATATTAAATACAGATTGATGCATTGTATATATAAATGATAGTTTACATAAGAACATAACTTGATACTATAAGTTCATACGTAGTTCTTATATTACTAAGAAATATAAATTGATCGAATCATTATGCATAAATTGATAGCCCTGTCATGTATAATATGTTGACAAGTAGACATACCATATAAGTTATAACAAAATTTGAAGTCTTTATATAAGACGATACATAGCCTCTGCATAAGTTTGATACACAAAAAGGTAGATATAAAATTTATACGTATATTGATAATACTAAGTTGATACATTGTATTTACATAAATTGACAACTGAAAGTCACAAATTGACAGTTCAAACTTACTCAAATAAGTTGTTCAAACAACACACCAGATCATAATAAACAAATTGATAATTCAAACCTACTCAAATTGATTCATTAAAAACACATAGATTAGTAGGTTGCTAGGCAGACACACACATCATATAGGCTGATAGTTCAAACCTAATCAAATTGATTCATTTATAGCACATATGTTGCCATCTTCATATAGTACATATTGACACATGTACTATAAATTTTGCAAAATATAACACGTTAACAGAGAGAAGTTGGCACACTATGTTTCACCATAAAAAATAACACGTTTTTCACCATAAAAAATCTAATCAACTAAACATATGTTATATCGTGTCTACATAAGTTGATACATACTCTCTAACACCAAATTGATGTACATAGGTGTCATACACGGTCTATACAAATTGATACAGTACATGTACATAAGTTGCTACTGTCGCTATACATAAGTTGACAATAAAAATAAAATTACTTCGAAACCCATAAAAAGTGGGTCTTATTTTGAAGATAAAATCACGAAGAACGTAATAGTGAAAACGCATTTGAAAACAGACATTTTATGAGAAAGTTATCACCATTTAAAGAAAATGAAACCAAGTAAATGAGATGACATCAACACAGCACGTCCACCTGCTTGTTCCCGCATGAATCGCTCTATCGCATCTGGTGGTCCGTTCCGTTTGCATGCGCATGATTGGTCTGAACAGGGTCGCGCGATTTGTTTTCTGCGCGACCCGCGCGTTATCGCAGTCCAAAGGATTAGATGGTAAGGCATCATGGATGGTGACCAATGTAGCCAAATACTGTAAATAATGAAATGCACGCACCATCTTCGGTCAATAAATGAATTATCATAAGCCGTGTGCGAGCTGTCCTACGCTCCCATCCTGTCGCCGTCAAGCCCAAACGTTAAGTCTATTCCAGTCGCGCCGGAGAAGGAGGAGGAGGCGGCGGCGGTGGGTCAGGGCCCAGGGTTAGGGAAGTCGTGGTACCGGTTGCCGGGGATATCGCGGCCGATGGACCTAGAAGGACGGATTAGGCGCCACCGGCCAGGCAGTGGGGGACCTCCGATAGACGGTGCCGGCGACGAAGAACACCACGGCTGACGGGTTAGCATCGGTCGCGGTGGCGGGCAGTTGCACAGGCGGCCAGAGCCGGAGGAGGCGGTGACGGTGGGGCCTCAACACGACGGCAGCGCGGGGGTCGCGCGCTCTTGCCTCCGCGCGACGGGTCGCGCCTTATCCCTGTCTAAGCCCAAAACTAGGACGCTGCAATACGGATTTATCTTGGCAGTGGCAATATTGAAAACAAACGCTATGCACTATATTTATCTCGGTTAATATCAATTGGAACTAAAAAGATTTTTTTTGTTTTAGTTAGTGTTATTACCCGGAACTAAAGGTCACGACTCACGAGACTAAAGGACCGACATACATGAATGTGAGTTTTTCCACTAGCGATATACATGCTTGTCAACTCAACACCGAGCACTATCCGAATCAGTAAAGGTCTCCTACAACAAACATTTTCATTCGTTCCTTTCAGTTTTACACCGGGTACTCCACCCTAAAATATAACAATATGCTGCCAATATCATGTGTTAATTAGATTATATTAGATGATACTGATGACTCTTTAAAAAACCAAAAGGGAAAACTATGAGGCGAAAAATATATGTATACATTCCATCGCATAGACGTTCAATCTCAGTATACATGTGGTAATAATATGGACACACAACGACAACATCAAATCCAGCGGAACATGCCTGTGCAACCGACGAACAAGACAGATTGATGAGCACTCGGAGTGAGAAAATAAACACGCACGCACAACGACTAACCCAAGAGTACGATCGAGCACCAGATATGCTGCCACACACACAAGGACGCGCGCTGCAGCTAGCTAGGGACACGCACTGCATGCACGCCATATATCTGACTCCGATGATCTCGGCGAACACCATGTCATCAGCAGCTGTGATATGCAGCCGATGATGCCATGGTGGTGATCTTCCTCTGGGAGTGGTGGTGAGTCGACGACCTCGAAATGGCCCTCGTTCATGTCGACCACGTCGCGCATGTGGGCGGCGGTGAGGTACGAGAAGTGCCGGGGCACCGAGAGCAGGTCGGCGGTGCCGGGGCGGCAGAACTGCGCGAGGCGCTGCTTCGGGTTGTCGTAGTAGCGCTCCCAGCCGAGCTCCAGCAGCCGCCGGTCAAGCGCCGCCAGCGACGCCACCGCCTCGCCGGTCGGCACATGCACGAGAGCTTTATCCCCGCGGCGGCGGCGGCTCCCACCGCCGGCCTCCAATGCTGCAGGATACACCCACTTCTTCTCGAGCTCCGACATCAGCTAGATGTACGTTGGATCTCGATTTTTCGATTGATTGGATGGTCGACCGTGGCGTGGTGCTTCCCGGCCTGGTGGTGTGCGCTTCATTCGCATAATCAAAATATATAATATGGGGTGCGCAAGGAGATATAGCGTTCGATCACCTACCGGACGCGCAAGAAGAAACTTGTTTTTCTTTTCTTTTTCGCGACCAGTCACTAAAGAAAGTTTGGTCACACCCTCACGGTGACCGATCACGCCGTCTTAAACAACTATATCGGCTGAGTCTTTGTTGCACGCGTTTCTCTAGTGCTCGCACGGTCCGTCCCGAGTCTTGTTGAGCATTTGCGTGTTGGCCGCTAGCGCTTGGTGCATTTTCTATACCACTATGCCCCGCGTAAAAATAAAGTATATAGCCACACTGCACCAAGAATCCAACGCGATAGCTGGGAAAACATGATCTGTACGGGTGGTGACGGAAGAACATGTGTTGTAGCCAAATATATGTATACATACTTAAAAGAAAAGACTCAGCGCGCACGAGCACGATGTGCATTCACTACCCGAAAACGTTGTATTGGCACCGGTTAGGAACCGGCTTTAGCACCGGATATCTCAACCGGTGCTAACCTTCCGAGGCTAAAGAGGTACCCTTTAGCACACTATCAGAGGATGTTACATCGGCACCAGTTGGAAAAGCCTTTTAGCACCGGGTAGAATAACTAGTGCTAAAAGGTACTTTTTAGCATCAGTTACAGATACCAACCGGTGCTAAAGGCCCTCCCACCACAGCACCGGTGGCAAGGCCTCTAGCACCGGTTGTTGTTCACACCCAGTGCTAAAGGTTTCTACGTAAAAAAATAAATATTTGTTTACTCCTCGTCCCTTTCTCTCCCCTCTCTTTTTCTTGCTCTGTTCTTCAAGAATCAGAAGAACAAATTTTTGTTCTTATTCAGAAGAACAAATTTCTAAAGAAAGGTGTAATTCGCACTAAAGAAAGGAGTTGGAAAGGACATGAACAATGTTGTTTTTGTGGTTCTATTTAGACTATACAACACCTCTTTTTTTATTTCTTTATAGCTAGATTCATTTAGCGATTAGTGGAAGTTAGGATTGGTTTGGAACCTCCTCAAAGTACTAAACATATCTTTAGCCATTGGTTAAATGGTTTGGGGGGGGGGGTGAAGAAAAAACTTTTGACAGCAGCGAGCGTCATGTGCTGGGCCATGTGATTAAGCCGAAATGATATGGTTTTTGATAAAATAATCATGTATTCTCCCTTACAGTTACTTTTCAGAGGAACTCATTGGATCATAGGATACTCCTAAAGGAGGAAGAAAGAGACTCCATAAGAACGTCATGCCTCCATCTTGAGACAATGGCCATGGAAGTTTTCGCCACGCATGGGTGTTCGTTTAGCAATAGATTCGGCGACTAAAGCTTTGTTTTGCTTTATCTTCACTTTTTATGCTAGCATTTTTTGCTATGGTGCCTGAGTGTGCTATGAGATAGACCGAGTCTCTAAAATAACAAGAATCTTGTAATAATTTGGCCGGATGCAATCTTGTTTGCAGAAGCCGGGACGTTTTTCATTTGCTTGATGAAATAGAACTCCCTTTATCTAAAAAAAGTTCATATTTGACAATAAAACACCATATGCTATTAGAGCATATATATTAATAAAATAAGCAAGTCCCATCGGCCACCGGATTATATAAAACCCTTGGAAATTTTCGTGAATCTAGTAGTGTGGATCATGCCGTGAACGGGCCACTACCCTTTCACAAGGGCCAACTAGTAGTTACTAAACGAAAGGGCCACTACCCTTCGGGTGGCCATGCCCCTTGAGCTTGTATAAATATATAAACAGTACTCCCTTCACCAATGAGAATCATTCCATTTACATTTTGTGGCATAACCGCTCACCTTAGCCCAATAAAAGTGATCTTACATCACCTTAAACGTGATCCGACACTTAGATTGGATGAAGATAGCTATCTGTCGGGTTTCATCCGATACAACCACATATTTCGAGATCGAAACAAAGCATACAACACTCGTACGAAGACGAGCCCAGGGATTACATCAATCCAGATTATTACATCAAAGAGGTTCAATTGCCTTTATTACAACCTGAGTTCAAAAGTAAAGTTGTTCAGAGTTCAACATAAAGCAGCGGAAAATAAACGAGTGCTATCAACAACGCAAGTGACATCACGAGGAAGGCTCTCATGACATCATTCACCACAATCCTCGCCATCCGAGGACGGGTCCCACTCAACAGTCCAACCTGGAGGGGGCTGGCAAGACCAAGTCAGACTAGCACCCATATCCTCTAAGGTACCTAAAAATATAGCCACATGCAAGGCTGAGTATACGAATACTCAGCAAGACTTACCCGTGAAGTAGAAATTCTAGACATGCCAGGCTTTTTGGCTGAGGGGTTTGTTTTGCCAAAAGCATCTATAAGCGGATCCTTTCTTTCAAATTTTATTTTCAAGATTCCAGTGGATATAACCATTCTAAATGAGCACTTATACTAAACAAGCATGTTGTACAAGCAATTTAAGTAACAACATAAATCCAATATTCAGCTCATGTTAAATTTGTTACTCAGTGCAGAATTGTGATCAAGCTGTCTCAGTAGCTGCGAGAGACAGACGATTCGAATCGATTTGTTAACCTTGAAAGGTGGACCTAAACACACGAAGTGCAAGACCTCAACGGTTTGTGATCAGAGACCACATTCTCTGGGAAACATGGCTAAAGAACCCCGAAACTCTGCCGTGCCTTGCCGCACATGCACCCATATGAACGTTCACAGGAAACACTATTCCAAGGGTAGTGGAGATCAGTCACGCCCTGGTTCAATCAGGTACTAAGCTTCCCAATTACCATATTTCTCGGTATGTGTTTAGTACGTTCAAAAGCTTGACCACTAACGCCGACACATTTCGACCTTAGAAAAATTTTAACTAGATGAACGGGGCATCAACAACCACCCAAGTACTCCATCTCGAGCCCCATCCATCAATCCTTGTGATTCCAACATAAATAAACAGTCAACTCGTATAGCTCGCGAGTGACAGGGAATCACTCGACTTCTACCGGGTACTTATTAGCATAGCCACTACCACGAAACTGTACTAGTAATACACCTGGGATCCTACGGGTGATGCAACTACAGTTTCAAACAACACCTGGACCTAAATGCACAAACATAAGTACATAAAGTATTGTATGAAATTTTAGAGAAAACCGGGTTATGCTCCGGGGCTTGCCTTCCTGATCAGCACTGACCCTAGGTCATTCCGCACTTTGGTTCGGTTCTTGCTCGGCTTCAATCACGTTCAATTCCCCTTCATGGGCTTCGGTTTCCGGCACCAACTCGTAATTCCTGTCGGCGATGTTAGTGTCTACACGAAATGCATATGCATAGGATTTTTATTTAGACACTTGAATAACACACTAGTTACTGAAATTTTAGTACAAAGCATAGAGTGTGATTGTGGCCATATTCACCTAGATAATAAAATTAGCTTAGTTTATTTTCACAAAAAAATTTGTTATAAACATGCTGAAATCTTAGTTTCTTTTTTATGGTGATTGTGTACATATATAAAGACTTAACAGCATCATCTCATAAGAGAAACAGAACTATCAAACACGTGTTAAAGAACTTGTATAACACATTCTGCTCATAACATTCCACAAGATATCCCCTCACTATGCCATTCTGTTCTTTCATTTCAGGCAGTAAAGCATACTGTACTAATCTGAACAATTTACTGCACACAGCTAACAACTTCAGTGATCGGCTGTAAAAATTTCATCTCAAAATACTGATTAAACAAAATACTAAAAAATGATTCCCCTACAGCATAGCTAGTAATGAAAATAATTACGAAACAGTAGCTAGGGTTCACATCTTTGGGTGATTGTTTGTACAGAGAGCTAATCATTCAGTGAGGAACAACATATTCAAAATTTAGACCCAAAGTTTGCCTGTAACTCGTGTTATCCACAAAAGTAACTTATCATAGAATGATTTTTCATTTATAAACAACACAGAAAAAGTATGTACATGCTTTGTGAAAAGTGTAGATCAGGTCTCACAGAACCCAACAAAATTTAGTTTGCATTTTTATGATTTTTCTACGATTTTTAATCCATTTTCAAAATTCGCTGAGTTCTAAACAAAAACTTATGTTTGTTTCACATTTAGGTCCTGCGTTCTTTCGTTCAAGCCATTGCCGTTTCTAAAAATTTAACACATAGGTCCTTGGCCGGCCGGCGGCGGCGCTTGCACGGTTCCGGCAATGTGGGGCCCGACTCACGACTAGATCTAGCCTAGGGAGTTCAGGAGCTCACCCCAGTTCGATTGGGGTAGGTCTTGGGCTCGGGGACGGCTCGACGGTGGCGGACGACGTTGAAGCAGACCTAGGAGCTCCGGCGAGCTCACGCCGGTGCCATGGGTGGCCTAGGAGCTCGAAAGATGGGTCGGCTAGCTTCGTGGGAACGAGAGGTAGCTATAGATGTGTTCAGTGTGAGTTGTGGAGGCCTGGACGGAGTTGTCCGTGTGGAGGCGGCGGACGGTGGCGACGGCGAAAGGGGAAAACAGCTATGGAGTGACAGGGACAGCGGTTTGAGTGGTCGGGGAGCTGAGCTAGGTGTCAGGGAGCTCCATGGTGGTGTTGGTTTGGGCTGCGATGGTGCGGAGTGGGCTGCCCTCGACGCGGTGGATCGGCGGCGAGCTGGCGGCGGCAATGGCGACGGCGAGCTCGGGGACGGCAATGTGCAGCCTGGGCGTGTTTTATAGGCGACAGGAGGGTAGCTGGGAGGCTTACCAGTGAAGTAATTGGGACCAGATGGTCAGTGGGAGTGGGACAGCGTCGGGAGCTCTCACCGGCGTTAATGGCGCCATTAGCAGAAGACTGCGGCTGCATGGCGAGGCGAAGCTGGGGGAGGGCGATGCGGACGCGGCTGGAAGGACTCGTGCGCGCGAGCGAGTGGCCAAAGCGCCGCTGCTTGCTGTTTGGGCATGCACACCGTGGTTGAGCGGCGTCGAGGCGCACCGGCATTGGCCGACAAGGATCCACGGCAGAAGTGCGAGATCGTTACCTTGCCGGAGTGGGGAAGCTCAGGGGGTTTGGTTGTGTCGTGTTTTCCCGTTGATCGATGGGTCGTGGCTGCCTGGACTCTGCCCGATGCACTAGACGGCCGGCGGCGAGTGCGGGCAGAGCGGCGGCGCTTTGTTGGTGGCGCTCTGGAGCAAGAAGAGGAACAGGGAAAGGAAAGAGAGAGTTGACCGTGTTTGGCACGGATTTGACCATGAAAAATCTTCAAAATTTTCATTGAAACCTCAAAACCTCCAAAAATAAAAGTTGTGCTAAATATTTTTCTCAACAACTTTCATGTTGTACGATTTTTTATTTGAGGCTCACAACAAGCAGCAACTGTTGGATTTTTGAATTCTATTCAAATACATTTTGAATTCAAATTGGAAAGCATTTCCATTATATTTATTTTTCTGATTTTTATGTAGCTTGACTACGTTGATGGCTAGGCTTATGACCATGACCTATGGCATTTAGGAATGTTGTTTTGGTTACATTAATTTATTATGGGTCAACATGGATTTTGACTTATGCCTAACATGTGTTTAAACCAAAATTAGCCATACTCCTCTTTAATCTTTGAGGTTTAAATTTCCTGGTTTTCACACATTTCACTCTCAACATATCACTCTAAATGACGTTGTACATATCTGTCACACCCGAATTTACACAGAAACCCGAATGCGGCCATATGTGTTCCCAGGAAGTCATAGTACACATATAGCGAACAAATATGATATCAAAATACAATGCTCGAATAAAATAATAAGTTTTACATCAGAGTTCATCATAAATAAATAAATAAACAGTGGAAGTCTTATTATTAACTCTCAAACTAAAGCGGAGCCGATTCCCACGGGGACACGAACTGGTTGAGCACAACTTAGTAGAATGGCAAATCCTCAGGAAATTCAACAGCAGCAGTTTCATCTAATCCATCTGTTACTCATCCGGGATTTTGTTGAATAGCAAGTGTAAGTAATTGTCTTACTTAGCAAGTATAACACAGTGTATGAAGGCTCAAAAGTAAGGCTAGACACGGTTGAACTGCATTAGCAATTTTAATTGATTCATTTTAACAATTATCCAAAACACTACAATTAAATGAATCCTAGTTGTAAACCCAATTAATATAGTAGAAGTAACATTACACCATAATAAATATCATCAGCTTCTAATCCAAAAGGATCCAGGCCGCTTGTGACCCTGAGCAAGGCTATCATGATAGATTGTACACTCTGCAGAGGTTTCGCCCTTTACCCACCAGTCGCGTAAAAGCTCAAACGAACTTTAAACCCAACCACGCACGTCAACACTACCGAGGTGTGACTGCATAGGGACGCTACGAGGCTTTTCACAAGACACCCTAAACCAATAGTAGCCGTTATGCTACAACCTAGGAAGCATGATCCAAGGCACCGAGATCGACTGACTCCCAGGGCGCTCCCATAGGAGGGTCAATGGCATCCAGAGCGCGGCAACACATGCCAACAACAAAATAAAGAGCGCAACGTGTGGAGCTCTCTCCCCCTGAGGCTCCCAACACGGGATTGTGCCTAATGAGACATAGCCGACGGAACACCCGTCATCGGTTGATCAAACCATACTCTCACCCATGCTTCTCATAACGCCGTCGGCCCCTTCGGTAACTACCGTTAATTTAAAGCCGTACAAGTTACTTGTCCAAGACCAGAGCCATTATAGTTCTAGCGGTGGTGACAGGCTCCTGGGATTGCCGCTTTCAGAACCAGTCCTTACAGAGAGACACTAGGGCCAAGCACGAAGCGTACGCCCTAGCTCCCTGATCCATGTTGCTACAAAGCAAGTTTTAACAACAACAACAACATAGCCTTTTGTCCCAAGCTAGTTGGGGACAAAGCAAGTTTTAACATTAACATTAAAGTGAACCATTAAGTCATGATTAACAATTAAGCAAGGTGATAGTAGCTGCGCCTAGCAAATATCTACCCATATGCATAAACCCAGGTGATCAAGGTACAGGATAAACAGAGCTAGGTACATCCTTAATGAGGAACAAATTAGACACATGCGTATGCCGTAAATAATGTAAGAGTAGTGTTTAGGTAGCAAGGATTGTCCATGCTATACTTGCCTTCCTCAAACTGCTGCTGCTGCTGTTGCTGGTCCTGCTCCTCGTAACCCTCATACTCGAACTCCAAAGCGTACGACTCACCGACTGGACTCACGAAGCAACACACAAGCATCCACACAAGCCAGTACATGCAAACAATATTATTCTATTAGAACAGTACACCAAACAGTAGAAACAGACAAAAGAAGGCTGAAAAACTAATCTACGCTTTGCTACAAACACGTGAGCGCGAAAATCACCGAAATCGGAGCTAAAACGAGAAAGATATGGCTTTTCTAAGGTTTAGGGACTTGCTGGCGAAGTTTTAAAAGTTCCAGGGTCTTATTTGCGAAAAACCAGGTGCTGCCTAAACGTAATTTTGTATTAAAACAGAAAGGCTAAAGCGCTAAATAACTTAAACAGGACCTCGGGAGCTATTTTTAAATAAGGCAGGGGGTTTTTCATGAAATGCAGGACCTAATTCTAATTATTTCTGAATGGATCTGGACGACGGGTTAATTTGGAAAGAGGTCAGGGGCTCTTTTGCAAATGTGGCTCGACTGACCGGTACGGGTCAACTTTGACCCAGGGCGGACTTAGATCTGGGCCATTAGATCTAAGACGGGCGGCTCAGATTGGATCTGGGGAGGGGGTTCGGCGGCGGCGCTTCGCCGGCGATGCGCGAAAACGCGCTGCGGGGCTCGGCTAGCTGCTCGGGTTGCATCTACCAACGCGGTGCGACCCGGCGATTTCGGCTAGGGGGTTCACGACTGTTGGCACTTCTTACGATCCAATATCAGAATTGAGAATCCTGGTACTGGGGTAAGGAGTGTTTCAGTGGTTTTCCTTATGGCTTAGTAAAATATAGAAATATTCTGCAAGCGCACAGAATCACCGTTGTAGCACTTCACCTGGGAGTATTCCGAGGTATCGTAATTTATATTTCTGCAGGGAAGCTTTGGCAGGATTACTAGTGAACAGATATTTGAGACTATCAGAGGAGGGTACACGACTAGACAAGACAGGGGATAACGGTATTGGATAGGAGTGGATATACTGGACACACAGCTCAAGGGATGCTCAGGTAAGGGAGAGAAGAGATAGATAGTTGGGAGGACAACGAGAAGAGATAGAGGACTCCTGGATTCTTTATCTACCTATGTCACTCTAGCTTAGAGATACAGCGGCTATAGAGCCAGCACTAGGAGATCTGGGATAACTCTAATTGTCTTAGCTTCGGGACAAGGGAACTGGTGAACACACAGAAAGGGATGAGAAGGGGTGCCACTATTTCCCAACTGGGGAATCCTATGGACCGGAACTAACGTGATGGGCTACGAAGACCGAAAGGGCTGTCACCACCTCCCGGCTACCACCTCCGTTGCGACGGGAATAAACTAAGGCCACTGACTAGTCTAGGAACCACTCCTACACTAGGCAACGACTACTTACTCTGCTAGCAAGAGCAAGCAACCTTGTCAATACTCTTGGTGACAATTCACCTCTAGTATCGAGCAAGATCGAAGAACCAGCCAAGACAAAGATTTAAACAAGACTACAAGCACTAGAACTATAACTGACTATAGTCTAAACAAGATATATTTGCTACTAGAATAAAGTAGAAGCAAGATATAAATGACAAAGGCAAAGTGATAAAGATAACTATATTGATACTCAATGTCTTACAAAAGGTAAAGTAAACGATACAAGAGCTATTACCAGAGCTTCTGAAGACGACTCCGGAACCCCCGAGGCAAAGCTCGACTCAACTCTAACTCCCAACTAAACTATCCTAACTCTACTAGAATGAAAGTGGAAATGAGCTCCTTGGCTTGGTTTGTGTTTACAAGTGAAGTGTAAGGTCCTATATATAGTGCTCCAGGGTCGGTTCAGGTAGGGTAACGACCAAGGGAGGGGGCAGAGGCGGTTGCCGGCCGTTTCGGCCGAGAGGGTCGGTTCGGCCGAACCCTGGCGTTCGGCAGAACGCCCGATCTACCGCCTTAGCCACCTACGGCCGAGATGCATCCCCTGGAGTCGGTTGGGCTACTGGGGGCGGTTCGGGCGAACCCCTCAGTTCGGCCGAACAGGGCTGGGAGCCCAGGCCCGCCCCCCTGCACCGCCTTCGGCTCTGGGTCCCTCCTGGGCCGGCCTCTACTGCTTGGACTTGTCTTGATTCAGCCCAAGTTGACGTGTCGGTGCTCTGGGACGTGTTGGCGGTCGTCCACGTGTCGTGCATCGTGTTTGCTTGGTCATCGGTGACGTGGACGGCTCCCCGTGGTCTGTACGGCTAAGGGGGGTAACCGGCCGAACGGAGTCGTTCGGCCGATTCGGTCATTTTCGGCCCCAATAGCGCGTATTTGTCGTAGTTGTACTGCACAAGTGACACTCACCAAAACTCTCGGAACTTTATTAGAAATAAAACCTAAGTACATGGAATGTTGCATATAACCTCATTTATTCCCGAGTATTGGTGGTCGGATTTGGGCTGTAACGACCGCCAACAAGCTCCCCCAAGCTTAGCTCTTTGCTCGTCCTCGAGCAAAGATATAAACTTAGGCTCGGTGGATCAGGAGTTGCTACAATGTCATTTCTTTTGCAGGTAACTTTATAAACAACTAGTACTCAAAAATACTTGAATTATAGGCAAAGTTTCAAATCACCTTTTTACCTATGGGGCTTATAGCAATCTCCTTATCTTGGGCGGTTGAAAGGACGAACAGTTTAAACTCAGTTTTATTCCACTCTACTCTTTTCAGGATCCCATCTCGGAATTTTTTCACAAGTTTTGAAAACTACAAATTGTTCCTCATTGGCACACTCAATCACTCAAGTGTATTTGAATTCTCACCAAAGGCTTGTGCCTTCTTTTCATCCTAACATCTAATATGGCTTTTTGTGTGGCTCAGGGACAAAGGATGAAGGCATGCATGCATCTTATATTTTGCTAAGTCAAAGACCGGATCTCTGAGGAGACAAATCACATGTTAAGATCGAGACGTGCAAGTGTGTGGGATGGATGGAGTGGAATATGGTGGAATGGACTATGGTGGAACTCCTTGGATGAAACTCCCTCTCCTTGATTTATTTTCGAGAACATGAGCTATCTTTTATTCTCATATTTTTGCCATGCCACTTGGCAAGCTTTTCTTTTTTTTTCTTTTTGCCATGCTCTTTGGCATGCTTTTCTTTTTCTCTTATTTTTGCCATGCTTCTTTGGCATGCTTTTCTTTTTGCATAGCCCATGTCTCTATCAAGAATATTTGGAGAGGGAACTCATAGAACATGGAGCATTTATTTTTGTGGATGGATGATGGAAAATGTTTGCTAACTCCCAGTGTAGGAATTGCAAGTGAGAGGTGGTGTGTGTACGTGGGTCTCGATCTTTAAGAATATGAAAGCTTCACTCAAAGGTCACAACAATTTGACAAAGCTCACTAAGATAACAAGCAGCATATGGGTAGAAATTTTCAACTAAGCTTATCATATGGCTCTGGTAGGTATTTTGACCAATGAGGAACTTGTTTTATTTTGAAAGCATAAATTTCCGAGATTTTCCCCGTACTAAAAGCAGAATAGAATTTAACCAAATTCTCACTATATCAACCCCCACAACAACTTAAACTTGGAATAAAGCATGTGCTCCCACAAGGTTTTCAGGATCATTTTTACTCATGCCAAATAACTCAAGCACAATCTAGCAACTAGTTGAAACAAAGTACTTGCAAAATTAATGACAGAGCAACTATTCATCATTTCCAAGGTGAGAGGCATATGATTCATTCCATGCATAGTTGGGAGTTATTTTTATTCAAGGGAAATATTGTTTAAGGGAAATATTTTTGGTATTTTCATTTTTTTTTAAATGCAAATTATCATGAAAGAAAATGAAAGGGAAATTAAAAGATCAAAGTGCTGGATAAATCGGGACATACCCGGTGGGGGTCCTCCCCCAAGCTTGGACTTTCACTGGTAGGGGTTGAGCCTTGAAAGGTACTGTCTCAGCTGTTCCGCTTGCTCGTGGACGTCATGCTGGATGGACGCCACCATCCCGCTATTCTCTTGATGGTACTGAGAATGGCGGGCTAGTGTGTCCTGGATCTCTCGGGTACGGTCGTCGATGAGCTCGACTCGGTCGGAGATGTAGGACAACTCCCGGCCGTAGTCGAAGCGTGCGGACTGTGAGTATCCGGGGTGATATGGCTGGAAGGCACTGTCGTACCCTCCTCCATACCAACTCCCGGACCACTCAGAGTCCATGTCCTGGCCGTAGTCCCAGCGTCCTGAGGTGAAGTAGTTCGGCTCCTGGTGCTGCCTAGAGCCTCCTGCTCCGGACGTCCTAACGCCGGTGTACATGTCGTAGGTGGCCTCAAAAGCGGAAGTGTGTCGGTGCGGCATCTGGGGTGCATCTTCCGGCTCCTGTGAGGTGGCGAGCCCAGCATCACGCCTGGCTCGTCCCTCGTGACTGGTCCGTCACCTGCAACGCCGTGCCGAGCGGGCTCTCTCCAAGGTGGAGAATCGTCCGACTCGGTCCTCAACTGAAGAGTTAGTTTCGGCGTGGTATACAACCTTAGTGCTGCACAGGGCAAAGGCACTTCAGTTGTATATCCATGGTAAATCATTGCCAGTGTTGCGTCAGGCATCCGCCGTATCATGTGGGCCTGCACGAAGTGCTCGGTATCCACGACGGAACGCGCTGTCTCGATGTACGTGAGCCGGGCGCCTTGAAGGATGCCCAGGTGGTTTGCGAGGTGAGTGACTAGAGAAGTTATCGCCATGCTACCCGCACGAGAAATATGAGACAGCCAGTGACCAACCATGTCTTTCACAGGTGAATAGGGAATCTACTTGACCATGGCAAAAAGAACCCGCAACTCGATGGTGTTGACAGGGCGCAAATCTGCCCGGGGGAATACCGTCATAGACACCCAACGATGCATGAAACGCAAAGTGGGGTTATGTATGTTGTTCGTGCGTGGCGCATGACAGTTGGTATTCCCCGAAATCTTTTTCCAAAATGCCACCCGGTCAAATCTTTTAAGCGCTTTGTTCAGGTCTAAGGAACAACGGCTTGAAAATCCAAGACTCGAACTAAAATCCCTCCAAGAGCAGAAGAACTCTCGGTTGAAGAATCGGAAACGAATCCCCCCAGTTTCAGAAACCAAAGTCGAGAGGAATTCAAGGGTGAGCAGGTACGAACCTTCTTCGTTGATGTGCCAGAAATTCTCCCAGCCAATGGCTTGGAAGATTTCTGTGAACTCTACGTCCATCCCCGTGTCCCTGAGCAAATCTTGCTCAAACACACGGGTGTGCTCGAACTCCTTCAGCCGAAGCTCGTTGAAGGTGTTTTGCTCCCGTTCTGTCCTGAGGTTGATGTCACTCTCGCTCAGTAGCTGCCTGGCTGGGGGCGTGGCATGGCCCCATCCCGAGCCGGCTGCTTCGTGCTCGTCCGTGTCCATCCGGCTCGAGCCTCGCGACAGAGCTGGGGAGCTCCCAGGATCGTCCGATCGTCGGCCTAGCCGGGCGGAACGACGGAGCGAAGTGAAGAACTTCGACATGATTCCTGCAAAAAGTTAGTGCAACAACAACTACCCGAAGGACTGAATATATATATGGTTAGCAAAAGAAAATCAAGTCAGTCGTTCGAGATAGTTAGTCGTTCTTGCGGGGATGAAAACCACCACAAAAGGTTAGTCGTTCTTGTGGGTGTCGGAGACCACCACAAAATCATCCAGAAATTCAGCACAAAGATCACAACCAAAGCAAAATATTTTTTTTTGGGATTTTCTAGTGATGCAAGTAAACCAAAACTTGAGCAAGAACTTGGGAAGAACTTGAGCAAGCACTAGAGCAAAGGACTTGAGAGAGAGAGGGAGAGAGCTCCTAGCAGAATTTTTCTGAGTGAATGAGTGTGTGAGGAGCTCACAAGCTTGCACCAGCATTTATAGGCCGAGGGGGGGGGGCAGGCCCCTGGTTCGGCCGAACCGGGCAGGTGTGGCCTGGCCACTCCATGTGAGTGCAGCCCCCTCCTTTGCTTTGATTCCACGCCAAAATGTGTGGCCATAAAATTTTTAAGTCATGTGAGTGGAGTTAGTGGTAGGTGAGATGCAAAATTGACATGACCAAAGTGGATTTTAGTGGAGTCACCCCATGCTGCCATGTTTGTGATAATTGGTGAGTGTGCAGCCAATTTTAGTGGGGTAGACATGTTTGGTGCTGGTTGGTGGTGATGGTAAATAATTGGAGATGTTCTAGAAGGGATGAAAATGATAAAAGTTACCAATTACATTCACCCTAGGTAAAATTTCAGCATGTGTCCAATTATTTCTAACCAAGCTTGCAAAATTTTCTAATCTCTCTCAAATTAATTACTCAAGTGGTTCATTTATTTTGGAAAAGGGAAACATGAAAATGCAATTGAGAATTTAAAAATTGGAAGGGAAATATGGGATACATACCGGTTTTCCTCGCGGCGAGAGCTCAGCTTTTAAGTCCGCGAGCGGGACTTCTCCTGTCTTCAGTTGCTCTTGTCATCGTCCGGTCCCGGAGTGGACGACTCGGACGATGCAACCTTCTTCTGCCACATTTTCTTGTTCTTCTTCTTCGGTGTTGGTGGCGGTGGGATCGACGTCTCTGGACAATTCCAGAGGGCTTGTTCTTCCTCGTATTTCTTTACGAGGAAATCCATTTCTTCTGCACTTCTCAGTTTTGTCGGCTCGTTCCACTTGAGCTGCTCACCACCGAGTATTTCCAGCTCTCCATTAATGAGAGACTTAAGGAAACACTCGGCGCTCCTCTGCTCCGGTGTGAGTGGCTCTGTCTTCTTCTCTTCCCGGGGTTGAAACTTGAAGTAAGTCAACCTTCCGTCGATACGGAACGAGATTTCTCTCACATCCATATCGATCCTAGCCCGGGTGGTGTTCAAGAATGGTCGGCCCAACACAAGGGGAAATGAATGCTCGTTCCCCGTGTCGAGGACAACAAAGTCCACAGGGACATATCGTCCCCAGATCCGGACCGGTACATTCTCGATCACCCCCTCGGGGTAGCGGATGGTTGAGTCCACAAGCTGTACCTGGGCAGTAGTAGGTGACAAAGTAGGGTAGCGTAATTTCTTAAATAATACCTTAGACATGATGTTGACGCTTGCCCCCAGATCACAAAGTGCATCATCAATGCGACGATTCCAGATCGTGCACTGAATGATGGGCACTCCAGGATCTTCCTTCCTATCCGGAGAGGTCTTGATGATCGCCCTTTTGGCAACTCTCGGCAGGTAGGTCCATCTTGGTGTCAGCACTTGGATACGTGCGACCTTCCCTGCGTGGTTAGTACGGAAGACACTACGAGGCATCTTACCATGCCTTGTAGTGACGACTTTCACTGTCTCGATGGAAGGTTCGGGTTGCCCCGTAATCTTTCCCGATTCAGTGACAGGAACAGCAGCAGCTAACTGAGCGACTTGAGTTTCTATCATTTTATTAAAGCTCAGCTGATTTTTCATGGAAGAAGAAAACGATTCCATCCTAGAGTCTATGCTTTCCAGAGTTTTATCATTAGCAGCAAGCTTTTTATTGATGTTTTCAGTTATTTTCGTCTGGCCAAACACAAGATCTCTAAGAGACGGCTGATTACTGAAATTGCTGGAATTGAAATTGTTACCTTGTTGGGGCCTCTCAAAAGGGAGGTTTGGGCGCGGATTCCAGCCTTGGTTACCGTAGTTGTTCGGTCGGTACCCGTTGTTGTTGGAGTTGTTGACGTAGTGGGCATCTTCTCGCGTTTCGGGGCAGTCATTCCCCGAATGGCTAGTGTTTCCACAGACTTCGCAGGTCATGCGAGCGTCCATGGCTTGCACCGTTTCTTGAGCAGGGGCCTCCAGTTTCTTCATCAGGAGGTCCATCTTAGCAGCGAGCATGTCCAGAGCTTCAACTTGGTGAACTCCTCGGGTCTTTGGTTGAGTCCGGTCGTCGGACCAACCTTGGTTCTCGACCATCTTCTCTATGAGGGCCTTCGCACGTCTCTCCTCAAGAGAGAAGAACGAGCCTCCAACAGCAGCATCCAGGTACTCTCAGGCAGAATTTCTCAGCCCATGATTGAAAGTTTGGATTATGAACCAACTCTGCATACCATGGTGAGGACAAGCAGAAATATAGTCCTGGAGGCGATCCCATGCCTCTGGGACTGTTTCATCTTTTAGCTGCTGGAAACTAGCTATTTTGTTCCGGAGGGCGTTGGTTTTCCCAACCGGAAAGAATTTTAGCAAGAAAGCGCTAGTGCATTTATCCCAGGTATCTATTGCTTCGTGGTTAGCATAAAACCATGGTTTCGCCTTGCCTAATAATGAGAATGGAAATAAACGAAGGCGAATGGCATTGATACTTACTCCGCGGATGGTGAAGGTGTTGCAAATCTCCAGGAAATGCTGGAGATGAGCATTGGCATCTTCGTGTGGCTTGCCGCAGAATGGGCTAGCCTATACCATGTTGATGAGGGCTGGCTTCAGCTCGAAGTTACCATCTCCGACTGGCGGAGCTGGTCCGACACGTACGTTCTCGCTTGATGGAGCGGAGAACTCACGGATCGTCTTGGTTGCCATCCTCGATGTAGCCTGGTCAACGACGGGAAGGACTGGGTTCGTCGGAAGGAGTTGCTTCTGAGGAGGTACAACACGGGGTCGTATTTTCCTCACAAGTGACTCCGGATTTTCTTGGAAGTTTGACGGTAGTTGGAAACCAGTCATGCACTGCTCTGTTCCACAAAGACCAACGAACAGAGCAAGGATAAACCCGCTTGAGTAGCGGTACTCAACTAAGATAGCTCAAGATAAAAATTCAAAAGTAATCTAGCCAAAGACTTCCCCGGCAACGGCGCCAGAAATGCTTGTTGGCACTTCTTACGATCCAATATCAGAATTAAGAATCCTGGTACTGGGGTAAGGAGTGTTTCAGTGGTTTTCCTTATGGCTTAGTAAAATATAGAAATATTCTGCAAGCGCACAAAATCACCGCTGTAGCACTTCACCTGGGAGTATTCCGAGGTATCGTAATTTATATTTCCGCAGGGAAGCTTTGGCAGGATTACTAGTGAACAGATATTCGAGACTATCAGAGGAGGGTACACGACTAGACAAGACAGGGGATAACGGTATTGGATAGGAGTGGATATACCAGACACACAGCTCAAGGGATGCTCAGGTAAGGGAGAGAAGAGATAGATAGCTGGGAGGACAACGAGAAGAGATAGAGGACTCCTAGATTCTTTATCTACCTATGTCACTCTAGCTTAGAGATACAGCGGCTACAGAGCCAGCACTAGGAGATCTGGGATAACTCTAATGTCTTAGCTTCGGGACAAGGGAACCGGTGAACACACAGAAAGGGATGAGAAGGGGTGCCACTATTTCCCAACTGGGGAATCCTACGGACCGGAACTAACGTGATGGGCTACGAAGACCGAAAGGGCTGTCACCACCTCCCGGCTACCACCTCCGTTGCGACGGGAATAAACTAAGGTCACTGACTAGTCTAGGAACCACTCCTACACTAGGCAACGACTACTTACACTGCTAGCAAGAGCAGGCAACCTTGTCAATACTCTTGGTGACAATTCACCTCCAGTATCGAGCAAGATCGAAGAACCAGCCAAGACAAAGATTTAAACAAGACTACAAGCACTAGAACTATAACTGACTATAGTCTAAACAAGATATATTTGCTACTAGAATAAAGTAGAAGCAAGATATAAATGACAAAGGCAAAGTGATAAAGATAACTATATTGATACTCAATGTCTTACAAAAGGTAAAGTAAAAGATACAAGAGCTATTACCAGAGCTTCTGAAGACGACTCCGGAACCCCCGAGGCAAAGCTCGACTCAACTCTAACTCCCAACTAAACTATCCTAACTCTACTAGAATGAAAGTGGAAATGAGCTCCTTGGCTTGGTGTGTGTTTACAAGTGAAGTGTAAGGTCCTATATATAGTGCTCCAGGGTCGGTTCAGGTAGGGTAAAGGCCAAGGGAGGGGGCAGAGGCGGTTGCCGGCCGTTTCGGCCGAGAGGATCGGTTCGGCCGAACCCTGGCGTTTGGCCGAATGCCCGATCCACCGCCTTAGCCACCTACGGCCGAGATGCATCACCTGGAGTCGGTTGGGCAACTGGGGGCGGTTCGGGCGAACCCCCCAGTTCGGCCGAACTGGGCTGGGAGCCCAGGCCCGCCCCCCTGCACCACCTTCGGCTCTGGGTCCCTCCTGGGCCGGCCTCTACTGCTTGGACTTGTCTTGATTCGGGCCAGGTTGACGTGTCGGTGCTCCGGGACGTGTTGGCGGTCGTCCACGTGTCGTGCATCGTGTTTTCTTGGTCATCGGTGACGTGGACGGCTCCCAGTGGTCTGTACGGCTAAGGGGGGTAACCAGCCGAACGGAGTCGTTCGGCCGATTCGGTAATTTTCGGCCCCAATAGCGCATATTTGTTGTAGTTGTACCTGCACAAGTGACACTCACCAAAACTCGTGGAACTTTATTAGAAATAAAACCTAAGTACATGGAATGATGCATATAACCTCATTTATTCCCGAGTATTGGTGGTTGGATTTGGGTTGTAACGACCGCCAACAACGACGACGGCGGCTAGCGGTGACGCGCAGCGGCGGCGGGCGGCGACGAGTGGCGGCGGCACGTGACAGAGAGAGAAAAAGAGCAAGGGGCGGCCGGGGAGGTTCCTCACCTTCTTGCGAAGCTCCTGGAAGGGTCGGCGGCGGCGGAGCGGCGACGACGCGGCGGATCGACACGACGCAGAGCTCGGCGGCGGCGGCTATGGCGGCGGTTGCGCGGGGAGCTCGAGTGGAGGCGGCTAGGGTTCGATGGGGGTCGCGAGGCAGGGCGGCACACTTTATAGGCCGGCCGCGTGGCCCCGGGTGGACCTCGGCGTGCGCGCTTGTGGCCCCGGTGTCGGACTCTGGCTCGCGGCCGAGCCGAACTCCGGCGCCGCGGAGGAGACGGAGCTGACGCGCGGGGCCCGCGCGTCAGTGGCTGGGCGGCGCGCTGCGGGCCGGCCTGATGGGCCGCGCTGGGCCGGGAGCGGCGAAGAGAGAGCTGGGCCACGGCGGGGAAGAAAGAGGAGGGAGCAAACCTGGCCGAGGAAAAGAGTTTAAGGGGCAAAAGCGGACCAGGGCTGAAACAACTTCTACAGGGCTCCAAACAAACAAAACACAATGCAGCCAGCATGAATGCAACAAAAAATGTTTCTAACCTTATATTTGATTTTATTTTCCTCAAAATACTTTATTTTTCTTAGGTAAATATGAACATTAATAAGTAAAAGCAATTTAATTACTAAATTTTTAAATAGGCACTTTTAGGGTGTTACAAATCTACCCCCCTTAAGATGAATCTCGTCCTCGAGATTTGGATGTGGATGGGAATAACTGCGGATATTCTGCTCTGAGATCTTCTTCCCTTTCCCAAGTGGCTTCATCCTCTGAGTGACGGCTCCATTGAACCTTACACATCCGGATCACTTTATTTCTGGTGACCCTCTCAGACTCTTCCAAAATCTTGACGGGATGCTCGGCATAAGTAAGATCTTCCTGAACATTCAGCTCCTCAATTGGAATCTGTTCCTCCGGTACCCGCAAACACTTCTTCAACTGAGACACATGGAACACATCGTGTACTCCTGCTAACTTCTCTGGTAGCTCTAACTGATATGCTACCTCACCTTTCCGACCAAGTACCTTGAACGGTCCAATGTAACGAAGTGCTAGCTTGCCCTTCACATTGAACCTTTTCACTCCTCTCATGGGTGACACTTTGAGGTACACAAAGTCACCGGCTTCGAAACTGAGGTCTCTCCGCCTGACATCTGCATAACTTTTCTGCCTGGACTGTGCCACTTTCAAGTTCAGCCTGATCGCCTGCACTTGTCATTTTGCCTCTCTTAGTATTTCAGGTCCAAATACCTGACTTTCCCCAGTCTGATTCCAGAACAGTGGTGTCCTGCACTTTCTGCCATACAATGCCTCGAATGGTGCCATATGCAAACTCTTCTAATAACTGTTGTTGTACGAGAACTCCGCGTATGATAAGCTCTTGTCCCAACTATCACCATACTGTAGGGCACTAGCTCTCAACATATCTTCTAGGATCTGATTCGTTCGTTCTATTTGCCCATCTGTCTGTGGATGGTAGGCTGAACTGAACTGTAGCTTGGTGTCCATAGACTCATGTAGCTGCTGCCAGAAGTGAGATATAAACTGAGTACCTCGATCTGACACTATCCTTTTCGGTACCCCGTGCAAACATACGATCCTCTCCATATACAGTTCTGCTAATCTAGCCCCTGTGTTGGTGGTCTTCACTGGAAGGAAATGAGCCACCTTAGTCAAACGGTCCACGATTACCCATATGGAATCGAACCCTCTCTGAGTACGTGGAAACCCAGTGATGAAATCCATACCAACTTCTTCCCACTTCCATTCCGGTATCTTCAGGGGTTGTAGCAAACCTGCTGGCCTCTGATGCTCAGCTTTGACTCTCTGGCATGTGTCACATAAGGCTACATGGGTGGCAACATCATGCTTCAAACCGTACCACCAAAATCTTTCCTCTATATCTTGATACATCTTGGTACTCCCTGGGTGTATTGAGTAAGCTGACTCATTGGCCTCTCTCAGGATTGCATCCCTGATCTGCTCTATGTCAGGCACACAAATTTTTTTTCCATACCACAACGTCCCTTGATCATCCACTTTGAATCCAGGTGCCTTTCCTAGTGCAACCTGCTCCAAGATCTCCTTGATCTTCTCATCTCCAAGCTGACCTTTTAAAATTTCCCGTTCCAAGGTTGGTTCTACTGTCATATCCGTGATGCTGGCTACAAACCCCAGACTCATCCTTTCGAACTCCAAACTGAGCTCCTCTGGTAGACACTGTCCAGTGATTTTGTTTACATTACTCCTCTTGCTCAGGGCATCTGCCACCAAGTTAGCCTTTCCTGGGTGATAGTGAATCTCCAGGTCATAATCCTTGATCAACTCTAACCATCTGCGCTGCCTCATGTTCAGGTCGGACTGGGTGAAAACATACTTGAGACTCTTATGATCCGTATAAATGTCACACTTGTGTCCGATGAGGTAGTGCCTCCAAATCTTCAGAGTGTGTACCGCAGCGGCCAACTCCAAATCATGTGTTGGGTAATTCTGCTCATGCTTCCTCAACTGCCTTGATGCATAAGCTACAACTCTACCTTCTTGCATAAGAACACATCCCAAACCCTAGCGAGAAGCATCACAATAGATAGAGAAACTCTTGGTTATATCTGGCAATACTAGCACAGGCGCTGTGGTTAACCTTTTCTTCAACCCCTCGAAACTGGTCTGACACTCTGCTGTCCAGACAAACTTGGCATTCTTCTCTAGTAAAGATGTCATGGGCTTGGCAATCCTGGAAAACCCTTCGATGAACCGTTTGTAGTATCCTGCCATCCCAAGGAAACTTCTGTTCTCACTCACATCTTTCGGTGGATTGCAGCTAAGCACATCCTGAACCTTCTGCGGGTCTACTGCCACACCTCCGTTAGGCAATACGTGACCCAAGAATGCCACTTCCTTCAACCAGAATTCACACTTGCTCAACTTGGCATACAGCTGATGTTCTCTCAATCTCTGCATCACCAACCTCAGATGCTCCTCATGCTCTTCCTCGTTCTTGGAGAAAACCAGGATATCATCAGTGAACACCACAACAAACTTGTGAAGGTAGTCCATGAAGACACTATTCATCAGGTACATGAAGTATGCAGGAGCGTTGGTCAACCCAAAAGACATGACCAAGAACTCATACAACCCATACCGAGTAGTGAAGGCTGTCTTTAGTATGTCTGATGCCCGGATCCTCATCTGGTGATAACCCGACCGAAGATCTATCTTAGAGAACACACAGGCTCCCCTTAGCTGATCAAATAGGTCGTCAATCCTTGGCAAAGGGTACTTATTCTTGATGGTTACCTCATTGAGTGCTCTGTAATCCACACACATCCTCTGAGACCCTTCCTTTTTATCTACGAATATCACTGGTGCTCCCCACGGTGAAGAACTAGGACGAATATACCCCTTGGCTAGTAGTGCCTCTATTTCCTCTTTAAGTTTTGCCAATTCTTTTACTCCCATTCTATATGGCCTCTTAGCTATGGGTGCAGTTCCAGGTTTAAGTTCAATAATGAATTCAACTTCGCGTTCCGGGGGGCATACCTGGCAATTCATCTGGGAACACGTCCGGAAATTCGCACACCACTCTGATGTCCTCCAGTGCTTCACCCTTAGCTTGATTAACTTGGCTGTGTTCTGGGGAATTGGCTGCCTGATACTCCACATCCTCACCAGTCTTGGCTATCAGTTGCACTGCTCTCTTGGAAGATTTAATTATTGCGTTGTATCTGCCTAACCAGCTCATTCCCAATATCAAGTCGAACCCAAGGGTTTCTAACACGATTGGATTCACCACGAAGTCTACCCCCCTTATTGTGATGGTGATACAGGGGCAACGTAGTGTGGCACGCTGTTCTCCCCCTGGTGAGCTAACTATCATGGGGTTCCCCATAGGTTGCAAGATCATCATGTTCTTTTTCACAAAAGCAGCAGATATGAAAGCATGCGAAGCTCCAGTATCAAACAAAACAGTCACGGGAGTTGAGTTGACAGGGAACGTACCCATGACCACGTCAGTAGCTTTCTCCGCGGTTTCTGCCCCCATGTGGTTGACCTTGCCCCTAACTAGGTTCTGCTGCCCACGGTTTGCCTGGCCTTGTTGCTGGTTCCTATTCTGGTTCTGTGGTTGTCCAACCCTATGGTTGTTGTTCTGACCAGCGGTATTCTGAGCTCTGTGAGGACATGCGTTGGCATAGTGCCCTGGCTCACGAAAGTTGTAACACCTCTGTCCCCCTGGTGCGTTGTCAACTGGGTTAGGGCGCTGAGCAAAGCCATTCTGCGCTTGGTTGCGCTAAACTGGACCAATCTGTAGCTGATTCTGGAAGCGAGGTTGCTGTTGTGGCGCCCGAGGGTACTAGGGACGCTACTGGTACTGGTTGCGGTTCAGTATACTAGACTGTCCCTGGAAGCGCTGCGGGTTCACAACTTGCTGGTTCCCTGGCTGAGGATTGAAACGGGGGCGGGCATTGCTTCCAGACAGCTGGCCTTGAAGCTTCCTCTTCTTGTCTTCCATTACACGGCGCTTGTGCTCCAGCATCAGAGCGCCATCCACCAGCTCTTGAAAGGTGGGAACCTGGTGCACATCAGCTGGTACTGCAGCGCATCATGCAGGCCATCTCTGAACCTGGTCTGCTTCTTCCTATCAGTTGCCACATCCTATGTTTTGCTTCGTTTTGGTCAGTTTCGTTACTGTGCAACAAATCATGCCGGGGTTGAATTTAATGCACCGATTCGGGCCGTTAACGAAACGATGCAAAGTTTCGGGCCAGAAATGAAACGAACGCACCGAATCCACGTTTTTGGACCCAATGGTGATGTTTTGGTTCGTTTTGGTCAGTTTCGTTACAGTGCAAGAAACCATGCTGGGGTTGCGTTTAATGCACCGATTCGGGCCGTCAATGAAAAGATGCACAGTTTCGGGCTAGAAACAAAACGAACGCACCCAATCCACGATTTTGGACCCAATAGTGATGTTTTGGTTCGTTTTGCTCAGTTTAGTTACCGTGCAACAAATCATGCCAGGGTTGCACTTAATGCACCGATTCGGGCCTTAAATGAAACGATGCACAGTTTCGGGCCAGAAATGAAACAAATGCACCCAATCCACGTTTTTGGGCCCAATGGTGATGTTTTGATTTGTATTGGTCTATTTCATTACAGTGCAAAAAACCATGCCGAGGTTGCATTTAATGCACCCATTCGGGTCGTTAACGAAACGATGCACAATTTCGGGCCAGAAATGAAACGAACGCACTCAATCCACGTTTTTAGACCCAATAGTGATGTTTTTGTTCGTTTTGGTCAGTTTCGTTACTGTGCAAAAAACCATGCAAATGTTGGATTTAATGCGCTCATTCGGGTTGTTAACGAAACGATGCACAGTTTTGAGCCAGAAACAAAACGAACGCACCCATTCCACATTTTTGGACCCAATAGTGATGTTTTGGTTCGTTTTGGTCAGTTTTGTTACAGTGCGAAAAACCATGCTGGGGTTGCATTAAATGCACCGATTCGGGCAAATAACAAAACGATGCACAATTTCGGGCCAGAAACGAAATGAAGGCACCCAATCCACGTTTTTGGATCCAATAGTGATGTTTTGGTTCATTTTGGTCAGTTTCGTTACAGTGCAAAAAATCATGCTAGGTGTTGGCGGTCGTTACAGACCGATTTCCGACCTCCAACCAAGTATAAAATGAACACAATGGAATCACACACCATAGCTAGAGGACTTATTTCTAACCATTTCCACAAGTTTTGGTGATTGTCCATTGTGCAGGTACAAAATGGAGAAATACGAGCTATAGGGGTTGGAAATGACTGTTTCGGCCGAATGACACGATTCGGCCGATTGCCCCCCTAGCTGTGCAAGACTTGTGGACCACGACCACGCCACTCTGGGCTGGCTCAACCCATATCCAGAAGACCGGTGGCCCATATCCAACCCGATGGAGCCCATGAGTCCACCGGAGGCCCTCCAGGCCAGCCCAAGACGTGAACCAACCTGCCAACCGACCTCAGGAGCTGGACTAGCACGTGTGCAAAGCAGAGGCGGTGCAGCACTGGGCTGGGCCCACTTCGGCCGAAGTGGCCTGTTTGGCCGAAGGCAGGAACCGCCTCCAGGGTGCAATCCTGGCCTTTAGCTGCTGAGGCGGTGCATCCCTCGGTTCGGCCGAACCGGGGAGGTCGGCCGAACCGGGATCTTCGCCCGAACGGCCAGGCACCGACCTCCAATTGCTTGGTCGCTGCTCCACTCCTCCACCGACCCTGGCCACTATAAATAGAGGCCCAGTTTCACCTACAAGACACACAACACATGAGTAGAGTTCAGGCGAAGCACTGTTAGTTCTCCACTTGTATCAGTAGAGATAGGGAGAGAGGAGAGGTGAGCGTCCCGGAGAGGAGCCGAAGTGTCGGCCCCTCTTCCCGCTGTACCTCTACGGATGCGGCTTCACTTCGAATAACATCCGGGTCGTGTCTGGTAACTCTTGTATCTCTCTCTGATTAATTGAGCATTCAGTTCTTACTTTTATATGCTTGCTGGTTCTTCGTTCAATGCTTAGTTGATTGGTATAACTGTATACTGGTTGCTTAGCTTGGGTGCTTATCTTTCTATAGGAGATAAGTATTAGTTGACTAGTGTAGGCGTGGTGCCTATACTTGAGACTAACTTAGTTTATTCCCGTCGCAACGGAGGTGGTAGCCGCAAAGTGGTGACAGCCCTTCCGGTGTTTGTAGCCCATCACGTTAGTTCCGGTCCGTAGGATTCCCCAGTTGGGAAATAGTGGCACACGTTCTCATCCCTTTCTGTGTGTCCACCGGTTCCCTTGTCCCGAAGCAAGTATCTATCTGTATCCTCTGATCTGCTCGATCAATCAGTAGAATACCTCTACCAGACTCGTACCCTCTCTACCCTCCTATCACTCCTCTTCTCTCTTTGTTGTTGTCATCCACCTCATCCATACCATTCACTCCATTCCATCTACCTAGGACAACTTAGTTTAGAATCAATCCACTTCTCGTTCTCCGTGGAAATCGATACCTTGGAATACTCCCGGGTGAAAGCTACATCGGTATCCGTCCGCTTGCGGATTTATCTGTAGGCCGTAAGGAGTGCCAACAAGCTTTCTGGCACCGTTGCCGGGGAACGGTAGCTGTTCTGATTCCGAACCCAAGTTGTCCGTGTACCCTACCACCATCCATTATATGGATTCCACCCTCACCTTACGTCAACATTCGGCTCCAACGGGCGATTGTTTGGAGCCACTACCTTCATCACATCCCATATCCACACCCGGCTATGAACTACGTCCCGGCTTCATAGCCATGGTTCGTGAGCAATCGTTCTCAGGAACGAAGGCCAAGAGTCCATACGCACATTTGCGCGAGTTTGAGCAACTCTGCTCGTGCCTGACCATTGCGGGCATGACACAAGAAACACTCAAATGGAAGCTATTCACGTTTTCACTAGCGGGAGGAGCAAAGAAATGGTACTCTCTGGCTGTCAGTACTATGGACGGGAGCTGGGAAGTTCTCAAGGAAAAATTCTGCATAAACTTCTTCCCAGTCTCCAAGGTAGCCAGTCTCCGAGCGGAAATCATTAACTTTAAGAAATTAAAGGGAGAATCGTTAGGAGCTGCCTGGGCTCGTTTCAAGCAAATACTGGCCTCAGGACCGGACCTAAGCCTACCAGAACCTGTTGTTTTACAACACTTCAGCCTTGGCCTCTGTCCCGTAGCCACCACTTTCTTGGACTCTGCTTCTGGAGGGTCGTTCTTTCATTTGGTCCCTAGTGAAGTGAGGGTAGTCCTGGACCGTATCCTAGACAACACCCCCTACACTGGAATCTATGATGAACTCCCCAATGAAGAAGAGAAGCAGCCTGAACCTGAACCTAAAGAGCCAATACCAGTCCAATCAAAATCCATTAGCTCTTCCAGTCCATCAGAACCCGATGCTCAATTTGAACCACAACCTTACTCTAGCCTAGACTACCATCATCCACTCTACACCACTCCCTACGATTTTGACGATGATCTATTCGATGACATCGACTGTGCCATAAGTTTCCCACGGGAACGATGTGTAGAGCAAAAAGATCCACCCCCCGACAAGGAAGCATTAGAATATCAAAGAGAGTACTTAGGCCGTCTCTCTGCCATCAAGAGTCGGGAATGGCTAGACGAGGCGGAAGCCTCGACCGAGGTAGTTAAAATGCCCAAGAGAATCCGAACAATCTTTTGTGAAGTTATGGGCATGGACAAAGAAATCGGGTATGACCCGAGCCTCGGAATCAACATAATCTCTAGTTCCTTGGTGCGAGCCCAACTTCCCGATGAACCATGGTCATCATCTCAGAAACATCTAAGGTTCATATCAGGAAGGGTCCTCGACTGTTTAGGGATCTTGCGGGTCATACCCGTTAAGATTAACGACCCTGAACTTTTCCCGGATTTCCATATCTTTGACCTACCTGAAAATTCCACTTATTCCATCTTTATTGGTAGGCCAATCATGAAAATCCTAGAAAATTCACCAATAATCCAGCTAGAGCTTAGGATCAGAGAAGAACTCGTCCCAGTCTCTTGTTTCTACTCCTTGAACATACCTATAGAGGCAGATCCCGATCTTGATCCTAAAGAGGAGGTCATGTCAACATCCTTGATAGACTTAGAGCAACCTTTCCTAGAAGAAGATGCCCAATTCCTTATGGAGGAAGAAGACATTCATCCTCCAATCGAGCCTAAGCCTCTTCCCTCTGGATTGAAGTGTGCTCCCTTCTTTAAGGCAAACAAACTCCAGTGACCATCAGTGACAAACCCCCTGGAACCCAACAGACTTTCACTGTCCTGGAGGAAGACCGATCAGTCAATGGATATTTGATCCAAGATTTCAAAGGGATTACTCCTAACCTTCATACACATCATATCCCTGTCTCATCTTATCTTGGGGTCGCTAGGCAATTGTCACGGAGATTCGTCTTTGACCGGGGAAAGACTAGATTTAAAGCCAGAGGTGATCATCTTCCCTTGTCATACTCCCTAATACGATCCTCTGCCTACACCTCCCACGATTAAAGGGGATTCGTAGTTTCCTTGGCCGCACCGGGCTTTATAGGTGTTTCATCGAAAATTTCTCTCAAATAGCCCGGTCGTTAACCAATCTCTTAGCCAAGGAAACCCCTCTCATCTCTGATCAAGATTTCTCTTTTACACCCTCAAGAAAGCACTCAGTTTCGCTCCCATCATCCAGTCCCACGACTAGAGCATTCCACTAGAAATCATGTGGGATGCGAGCGATTTTGCCATAGGAGCTGTTGTGGGCCAAATTAAGGACAAGAAGCATTATGCTCACTGGCCCCAGCTCAGCTATGCAACCACGGAAAAAGAAACTCTTAGCAGCTGTGTTTGTTGTAGACAAATTCCGGTCCTACCAAGTTGGGGCTAAGGTCATAGTCTATTCAGACCATGCTGCTCTGAAGTATTTCTTGGCCAAAAAGGATGCGAACCCAAGACTCATTTGTTGGGTCTGTCTCGGGTATAAGTCCCGTTTGATGTTTCCATCAGCGATTTTCTTACGGGGTGATACGCTCCTCAAGGCCACAACACTAGAGCCATGGTACGCCACCATAGTTGACTTCATGGTGTTAGGGTACGTCCCATCAGGTGAAAATAGGAAAAGATTGGTTTATGAGAGCAGACTTCACCTATGGGACGATCTGTATTTCTTCTGAATACAAAATGGACTCAGACGATGCATACCTGCACCTGAGGCACATAATACCTGGGAGAGATATCATGGAGCACCTTATGAAGGACATTATGGAGCATTCAGAACAAAGGTCTGGCAATATGGAGATGCTAAGAAATCTAGCAAGAGATGCCCACACTTCCAGAAACACGGGAATATAAGAGACGCAAAGCCGCTTACCAGTAGTCTTCAAGTAGAAACCTTTGATGTATGGGGAATAGACCCCATGGGTCATTTCCCTAACTCAGAGAACTACGAGTTTACTCTGGTAGCCATAGATCCCGTCTCTAATTGGGTAAACGCCAAGCCCTACCGAGCCGCAGCCACCAGGCATGCTAAGCAAATGTCCCATGAAACATCTTTCCTCGCTTTGGCGTCCTTGGGCTAGTCATAGGGGCTCCCATCTCATTGACTCCATCTCACGGAAATATCTAAGTTTGGGGGAGCCGCACCCCCAAACTAGTGGTCAAGCAGAACATCCAACACTCACATCAAGAACATTTTGCAAAAAGATCATCAATGAGATGGGTGTGCACTAGAGAGATAGACTCCGTAAAAGCACTTTGGGCAAACTAGACCACTCTAGTTTGGGAAAATTAGGACAATTCAGCCAAACCATGTTGGTTCGACCGAAGGACCCCTCTGTTGCCCCTTGAGCGTCCTTTTTGACCATTGATCCTATCTCTATCCCATCTTGTCTCGAAGTCGCTAGGAAATGTTGGGAAACCTGCTTGTCGATCTCAAGTCAGAAACCATCCTCCATCACTTTCCCGAACACGACCAAGTGTTCACATTTTCCAGCCGCCATGACCACCCAATCCTTATCCAAAGACCTTTCCTCACCCAGGGGTTCCCTCTCCAATAGTATCATGAGCAAAACTGTCAAAACCCCTAAAGCCTTTTGATTGAACATCCCGAGGAGGAGGAAGAAGAGGAGCCCATGGATGAAGAGCCTGATTAGAGATCTGGTGCAAACACACCAGAAATTTAACAATCTCGGTGAGAAGGTCATCGAAGGCGAGCCTTGGTAGATGGACAAGGATGACAAGATCAATGTCCTCTGCCAAGCACCCTGTCACACCCGGATTTACACAGAAACCCGAAATGCGGCCATATGTGTTCCCAGGAAGTCATTACACATATAGCGAACAAATATGATAATAGAATACAGTGCTCGAATAAAATAAATGGTTTTACATCAGAGTTTGACTCAAAGAAATGAATAAAACAGCGGAAGTCTCATTATTAACTCTCTCTAAACGTAAACGAAGCCGATAACCATAACCCACGGGGACACCGACTGGTTGAGCGCAGCTAGTAGAATGGCAGATCCTCAGGAAATTCAACAGCAGCAGTACCATCTAATCCATCTGTTACCCATCCAGGATTTTGTTGAATAGCAAGTGTAAGTAAATGTCCTACTTAGCAAGTACAACACGGGTAATGAAGGCTTAAAAGAAAGGCTTGACACGGTTGTACTGCATTAGCAAATTTTAGTTGTTTCATTTTTAACATCATCATAATCACTACATTTACATGAATCCCAGTTGTAACCCAATTAATATAGTAGAGGTGAACATTAAACGATAATAAATATCAACTTCTAATAAAAAAGGATCCAGGCCGCTCGTGACCCTGAGCAAGGCTATCATGATAGATTATACACTCTGCAGAGGTTTCGCCCTTTACCCACCAGTCGCGTAAAAGTTCAAAGGAACTTTGCACCCAACCATGCACATCAACACTTCCGAGGTGTGACTGCATAGGGACGCTACGAGGCTTTTCACAAGACACCGTAACAAAATAGTAGCCGTTATGGTACAACCTAGGCAGCATGACCCAAGGCACCGAGATTGACTAACGCTCATGTAGCGACACGAGGGGGTCAATGGCGTCCAAGCGCGGTAATGAATATCAACAACAAAATAAATAGCGCAACGTGTGGAGCCCCCGCCATACGGTGGCTCCCAACACGGGACTGTGCCTCACGGGGACATAGCCGACGGATACCCCGTCCTCGGTGGATCAAACCATACTCTCACCCATGCTTCCCATAACGCCGTCGGCCCGTCGGTAACTACTGTCAAGCTAGAGCCGTACATGCTACTCGTCCAAGACCAAAGCCATTATAGTTCCAGCGATGGCGAAAGTTTCTTGGGTTGCCGCTTTAAGAACCAGTCCTTACGGAGAGACACTAGGGCCAAGCACGAAGCGTATGCCCTAGCTCCCTGATCCATGTTGCTAAAAAGCAAGTTTTACCATTAACGTTGATGTGAACCATTAAGTCAAGATTAACAGTTAAGCAAAGGTGACAGTAGCAGCGCCTAGCAAAGTTCTACCCAAATGCAATAACCCAAGGTAATCAAGGTATAGGATAAACAAAGCTAGGTACAACCTTAAGAGGGTAACAATTTAGACACATGCATATGCAGTAAATAATATAAAGGTGTGTTTAGGTAGCAAGGATTGTCCGTGCTATACTTGCCTTCCTCAAACTGCTGTTGCTGCTGCTCCTGCTCCTCGTAACCCTCGAACTCAAGCGCGTACGGCTCACCGACTGGACTCACGAAGCAACACACAAGCATCCACACAAGCCAGTACATGCAAACAATATTGTTCTATTAGAACAGTACACCAAACAGTAGCAACAGAAGCAAAGAAGGCTGAAAAACTAATCTACGCTTCGCTACGAACACGTGAGCGCGAAAATCACTCAAATCGGAGCTAAAACGAGAAAGATATGGCTTTTCTAAGGTTCGGGGGCTTGCTGGCAAAGTTTTAAAAGTTCCAGGGGCCTATTTGCAAAAACTAAGGGGCTAAAACATAATTTTATATTAACATAGGAGGGTTTATTCGCAAATTAACCAAGACAGAACCTCGGGTGCTATTTTTAAATAAGACAGGGGGTTTTCTATAAAAATCAGGACCTAACTGTAAATACTTTTGAATAGATTTGGATCGCGGGTTGATTTCGAAAAACGCCAGGGATTCTTTTGCAAAAGGGGCTCGGCTGACCGAGGTTGACCGGTATGGACTCGGTTGACTCGGGTGTTGACTTGATCTAGGCCGCTTGTTTTGGATTGGAGGGCTCTGATTAGATCTGAGGAGGGGGCGTCGGCGGCGGCGGCGCTGGCTGGCGGCGGCGGAGCATCGCCGGCGAAACGCGCAAAAGCGCTAGGAGGCACGGCTCGGGTCGGGGTTGGGTGGTATGGACGCAGTGCAACGCGTGGAACACGGCAGTGGTGCTCTCGACGGCGGCGACACAGTAGAGGTGACGGACGACGGCGAGCAGCGGGCGGCGGCTCCGGCGAACGCGGCGAGCACGCAACAAAGAGGGAGAGAGAGCAAGGAGCAGCCGGGAAGGTTCGTTACCTTCTCGCGAAGCTCCTGGAAGGGTCGGCGGCGGCGGAGCAGCGACGACGCGGCGGATCGACGACGGCGCAGAGCTCAGCGGTGGCGGCTATGGCGGCGGCTGCGCGGAGAGCTCGAGCGGAGGCGGCTAGGGTTCGATGGGGGGGGGGGTCGTGGCGCAGGGTGGTGTCTTAAATAGGGCGGTTGAGGGGAGTCCAGGTGGACCTCGGCGTGCGTGCCGGGCCTCGGCCGGACTCGATCTCGTGGCCGAGCCGAACTCCGGCTGGAGGTCGGGGACGAGTCTGACGGGCGAGTCCCGCCTGGCAGCGACTGCGGGGCGGAGCTGGGCTACAGGCCGCGCTGCTGGGCTGCGCGACAGGCGGGCTGCTGGACCGGGCTGGGCCACGGAGTGAGGGGAGGCGGGCTGGCGCGGGAGCGGAAGAGGGGCAGGCCGGTGGGGAAACGAAGCAGGCCGCGGGCTGGGCCGCAAGCGGGAAAGTGGGGAGCGGGGCCGAGCTGAGGAAAAAGAAGAAGGGGCGGGCTCGGCTCGGGGAGAAAGTTCAGGGGGAAAAAGTGCTCGGGCCAAAATAACTTTTCTAGAGCTCCAAACCATGTGAATCAAATTCGAATTTAAAGAGGATTTAAATTCCAATCTAATTCACAAGCAACCAAAACACAATGCAGCAGCATGGATGCAACAAAAATGTTTCTAACCTTATATTTGATTTTATTTTGCCAAAAATTATTTATTTACCCTATGTTGAGCATGGGAACTTTAATAAAAAGCACATTAATTACTAAAGTTTTAAATAGGCCTAATTTAGGGTGTTACACACCCACAGCAAAATTTAAGAGGCTCGCCAAAGCCACGTAACATCTAGACCTTCACGATCCATCTATAGAGTAGATGTCATGTGGTTGTATCCTGTAGAGCACCATTAGTTTCAATTTATTTTCCAATTCAATTTCCCTTTGCTCAAATCATTGTTTAGGAGGTGCTCTAATTATTTCCCTTCCAAATATTTTTTCCAACCTTAGCTTGATGAATAAATAAAATAAGAGTTGAATGCAGAAAGAATAAAATTGTCGCTCCGGTTGGTGCATTTGAGCCAACCGGAGATTGCCGTATTTAACGAAAAGATACATGAGTACAGGCATGACACAGTGGAGGAATAGGACTAGAACGAGCAGGCCAACCAGCTGACTCAGTACCTTTCAAGGTTGAATCCCTACCAGTGAAGAGTCCAAGCTTGGGGGAGCACCCCCATCAGGTACGTTCCGAAGTACTCAGCACTTTGGTCATTCAATTGAAAATACTTCCCTTGAATAAAATTAACTCTCAACCATGCATGGAATGAATCATATGCCTCTCACTTTGGAAATGATGAATGGTTGCTCTGTCATTAATTTTGCTAGTACTTTGTTGCAACTAGTTGCTTGACTATGCTTGAGTTATTTGGCATGAGTAAAAATGAACCTGAAAACCTTGTGGGAGCACATGCTTTATTCCAAGTCTAGGTTGTTGTGGGGTTTGATATAGTGAGACTTTGGTTGAACTCTATTTCTATTCTTAGTATGGTGCAAATCTCGGATGTTTATGTTTTCAAAACAAAGTTCCTCATTGGTCAAACATTCCTACCAGAGCCATATGATAGGATTAGTTTCAAACTTTCTACTCATATGTTGCTTGTTATCTTAGTGAGCTTTGTCAAATTGTTGTGACCTTTGAGTGAAGCTTTCATATTCTTAGAGATTGAGATCCACGTACACACACCACCTCTCACTTGCAATTCCTACACTGGGAGTTAGCAAACATTTTCCATCATCCATCCACAAAAATAAAATGCTTCATGTTCTATGATTTCCCTCTCCAAATATTCTTGATAGAGACATGGGCTATGCAAAAAGAAAAGCATGCCAAAGAAGCATGGCAAAAATAAAAAGAAAAAGAAAAGCATAGCAAAAAGAAAGAAAAAAAAAGAGGAAAGCATGTCAAGTGGCATGGCAAAAATATGAGAATAAAAGATAGTCCATGTTCTCGAAAATAAATCAAGGAGATGGAGATTCATCCCAAGGAGCTCCACCATATTCCACTCCACCATATTCCATCCCACCATATTCCACTCCATATATCCCACACACTTGCATTTCTCGATCTTAAGGTATGATTTGTTTCCTCAAAGATCCGGTCTTTGACTTAGCAAAATATAAGATGCTTGTATGCCTTCATTCTTTGTCCATGAGCCACACAAAAAGCCAAATTAGATGTTAGGATGAAAAGAAGGCAAAGCCTTTGGTAAGGATTCAAATACACTTGAGCGATTGAGTGAGTCAATGAGGAACAATTTATCTTTTCACAAAAGGGTGAAAAACGCCGAGATAGGATCCTGAAAAGAGTAGAGTGGAATAAAACTGAATTCAAATTGTTCATCCTTTCAACTGCCCAAGATAAGGAGATTGCTATAAGCCCCATAGGTAAAATGGTGAGTTAAAACTTTGCCTATGATTCGAGTATTTTTGAGCACTAGTTATGTATAAAGCTTACTTGCAAGAAAAATGGCATTGTAGCAACTCCTAATCCATCGAGCCTAAATTTTTATCTTTGCACGAGGACGAGCAAAGAGCTAAGCTTGGGGGAGCTTGTTGGCGGTCGTTACAGACCGATTTCCGACCTCCAACCAAGTATAAAATGAACACAATGGAATCACACACCATAGCTATAGGACTTATTTCTAACCATTTCCACAAGTTTTGGTGATTGTCCATTGTGCAGGTACAAAATGGAGAAATACGAGCTATAGTAGTTCGAAATGACTGTTTCGGCCGAATGACACGATTCGGCCGATTGCCCCCCTAGCTGTGCAAGACTTGTGGACCACGACCACGCCACTCTAGGCCGGCTCAACCCATATCTAGAAGACCGGTGGCCCATATCCAACCCGACGGAGCCCACGAGTCCATCGGAGGCCCTCCAGGCCAGCCCAAGACGTGAACCGACTTGCCAACCGACCTCAGGAGCTGGACTAGCACGTGTGCAAAGCAGAGGCGGTGCAGCACTGGGCCGGGCCAACTTCGGCCGAAGTGGCCTGTTCGGCCGATGGCAGGAACCGCCTCCAGGGTGCAATCCTGGCCTTTGGCTGCTGAGGCAGTGCATCCCTCGGTTCGGCCGAACCGGGATATTCGCCCGAACGGCCAGGCACCGACCTCCAATTGCTTGGCCGCTGCTCCACTCCTCCACCGACCCTGGCCACTATAAATAGAGGCCCGGTTTCACCTACAAGACACACAACACAAGAGTAGAGTGCAGGCGAAGCACTGCTAGTTCTCCACTTGTATCAGTAGAGATGGGGAGAGAGGAGAGGTGAGCATCCTGGAGAGGAGCCGAAGTGTCGGCCCCTCTTCCCGCTGTACCTCTACAGATGCGGCTTCACTTCGAATAACATCCGGGTCATGTCTGGTAACTCTTGTATCTCTCTCTGATTAATTGAGCATTCAGTTCTTACTTTTATATGCTTGTTGGTTCTTCGTTCAATGCTTAGTTGATTGGTATAACTGTATACTGGTTGCTTAGCTTGGGTGCTTATCTTTCTATAGGAGATAAGTATTAGTTGACTAGTGTAGGCGTGGTGCCTATACTTGAGACTAACTTAGTTTATTCCCGTCGCAACGGAGATGGTAGCCGCAAGGTGGTGACAGCCCTTCCGGTCTTTGTAGCCCATCACGTTAGTTCCGGTCCGTAGGATTCCCCGGTTGGGAAATAGTGGCACCCCTTCTCATCCCTTTCTGTGTGTCCACCGGTTCCCTTGTCCCGAAGCAAGTATCTATCTGTGTCCTCTGATCTGCTCGATCAATCAGTAGAATACCTCTACCAGACTCGTACCCTCTCTACCCTCCTATCACTCCTCTTCTCTCTTTGTTGTTGTCATCCACCTCATCCATACCATTCACTCCATTCCATCTACCTAGGACAACTTAGTTTAGAATCAGTCCACTTCTCGTTCTCCGTGGAAATCGATACCTTGGAATACTGCCGGGTGAAAGCTACATCGGTATCCGTCCGCTTGCGGATTTATCTGTAGGCTGTAAGGAGTGCCAACACTGGGGTTGCATTAAATGCACCGATTCGGGCCGTTAACGAAACGATGCACAATTTTGGGCCAGAAACGAAACGAATGCACCCAATCCACGTTTTTGGACCTAATAGTTATGTTTTGGTTCGTTTTGGTCAGTTTCGTTAAATTGCAAAAAACAATGCTGGGGATGGATTAAATGCACCGATTCGGGCCGTTAACGAAACGATGCACAGTTTCGGGCCAGAAACGAAACGAACGCACCCAATCCAAGGTTTTTGACACAATAGTGATGTTTTGGTTCATTTTGGTCAGTTTTGTTACAGTGCAAGAAACAATGTTGGGATGCATTAAATGCACCGATTCGAGCCGTTAACAAAACGATGCACAGTTTCGGGGCAGAAACGAAATGAACGCACCCAATCCACGTTTTTGGTCCCAATGGTGATGTTTTTGTTTGTTTTGGTCAGTTTTATTACAGTGCGAAAAACCATGCAGATGTTGCATTTAATGCGACCATTCGGGTCGTTAACGAAACGATGCACAATTTCGGGCCAGAAACGAAACGAACGCACCCAATCCACGTTTTTGGACCCAATAGTGATGTTTTTATTCGTTTTGGTCAGTTTCGTTACTTTGCAAAAAATCAAGCCGGGGTTGCATTTAATGCACCGATTCGGGCCGTTAACGAAACGATGCACAGTTTCGGACTAGAAACGAAACGAATGCACCCAATCCACGTTTTTGGACCCAATAGTGATGTTTTTATTCGTTTTGTTCAGTTTTGTTACTGTGCAAAAAATCAAGCCGGGGTTGCATTTAATGCACCAATTCGGGTCGTTAACGAAACGATGCACAGTGTCGGGCCAGAAACGAAACGAACGCACCCAATCCACGTTTTTGGACCCAATAGTGATGTTTTGGTTCGTTTTGGTCAGTTTCGTTATAGTGCAAAAAAGAATGCTGGGGATGCATTAAACGCACCGATTCGGGCTGTTAACAAAACGATGCACAGTTTCGGGCCAGAAACGAAACGAACGCACCTAATCCACATTTTTGGACCCAATAGTGATGTTTTGTTTCATTCTGGTCAGTTTCATTACTGTGCAAAAAACCTTGCTGGGGTTGCATTTAATGCACCGATTCGGGCCGTTAACAAAACGATGCACAGTTTCGGGCAGTGTCACACCCCAAAATTTCGAATTTTGGGCTGTGAATTTTTAACATAATTAATACGACAATTTTCTCAAATTTCTAAAATTTTCCAAGCTTTGCTTAATTTAAAGGGAATTTATGATAAAAAAAGAAGAAAATATTTGCAAAATGTAAATAAATTGCTTTGTTGCATTCATGCTGGCTGCATTGAATTTTGTTTGTGTGCGGTTCAAATTAGAATTTAAATCTAATTTAAATTCGCATTTGAATTGCATTTGTTTGAGCCCTAGAAAAGTTCTTTCGCCCTGAGTTCGTTTTTGCCCCCTCAACTTTCCCCTCAGTTTGTTTTTGCCCCCTCAATCTTTTTCACAGCCCAGCCGCACGCCACGCCAGCATGGCCCACTCCCTCTCGCTTCCGCGGCCCAGCCTCCCAGCTAGCCGCCTCGGCCCAATCCCGCAAGCCCAGCTCCGTCCGGCCCAGTCGCCTGCGCGGCCCGCGAAGCCAGCGCCGCGGCCGCCACAACAGCCGCACCGCCGCTGATTTTCTCGGTGTGCGTGCCACGCTAGGCGAGGCCCCACGCCCCTATAAAGGTCGCCGCCCCGAGCCTCGTGCCCTATCTTCCGCCGCCACCCTCGCTGGTTCCCCTGCGCAACGCCGCCGCGCGAGCTTGCTGCGGGCCTAGCGCCGCCGTCGCGGCCATTGCCCCCGTGCCGCCGTCCCCACTGGTCGCCGGTGGATTTGAGACCACCATGAGATCCGCATCGTTGAGTCGCATCTCCTCCGCCCCTTCTCATCGCCGGAGGTCCACTGGAGCGCCGCCGACCATGGAGACTGAGCCGCCGCCATGCTTCCCCGCCGTCGGCCATGGCGCGCTCGATTCACCGTTGTCAAGCTTCCTCAGGTGAAGCTAAGACCACCATGAGCATCCCCGCACCAAGCCGCACCTCCGCCGCCGGTTATTGTCGCCGTCTCGCCGCCGGAGCGCTCTCTCCGCGTGAACCCCTCACCGCCGGTCGCCCGTCTCCGCCGCCGGCCGAAATCCGTCCGGTGTAGGCCACCTCCGCTGCCACTGCTTCTTGTGCTCGGTGATTTCCGCGAGTAGAGAAACGACATCAAGAGATTTCAAGAAGAAGGAACATAGTTCGAGTGGTCCGACGATTAAAAGAGTTAGAGTTGAAGACTCTGAATATCGGTATCTCTGTTGGATAAAGGCAAGTATAACACGGACAATCCTTGCTACCTAAACACACCTCCTTTACATTATTTACTGCATACGCATGTGTTTAAATTGTTACCCCTTTTTAATGTTGTTCCTAGTATTGATCACCCTGTCCTTGATTACCTTGGGTTATTGCATATGGGTAGAACTTTGCTAGGCGCAGCTACTGTCACCATTGCTTAACTGTTAATCTTGATATAATGGTTCATTTCAACGTTAATGTTAAAATTGCTTTTTAGCAACATGGTTCAGGGAACTAGGGCGTACGCTTCGTGCTTGGCCCTAGTGTCTCTCCGTAAGGATTGGTTCTTAAAGCGGCAACCTAGGAGCCTGTCGCCACCACTGGAACTATAACGGCTCTGGTCTTGGATTAGTAACTTGTACATCTCTAGCTTGCCAGTGGTTACCAAAAGGCGCTATGGGAATCGCTCGTGACAGTATGTCTTGATCCACTGAGGACGGAAGATCCGTCGGCTATGTCCCAGTGAGGCACAGTCCCGTGTTGGGAGCCCTCATGTGTTGGGAGCTCCACACGTTGCGCTCTTTATTTTGTTGTTGCATGTGTTGCCGCGTATTGGACGCCATTGACCCCCTCATTGTTGCGACTCTGAGCGTCAGTCAATCTCGGTGCCTGGGCCATGCTGCTTGTGTAGTACCATAGTGGCTACTGTCTTGTTAGGGTGTCCGGTGAAAAGCCTCGTAGTGTCCCTATGCAGTCACACCTCGGTAGTGTTGAAGTGTGTGGTTGGGTTTAAAGTTCCATGAACTTTTACGCGACTGGTGGGTAAAGGGTGAAACCTCTGCAGAGTGTACAATCTATCATGATAGCCTTGCTTAGGGTCACAAGCGGCCTGGATCCTTTTTTGATTAGAAGTTGATGCTTATTACTGTTTAATGTTCACTTCTACTTTATTAATTGGGTTTGCAACTGGGATTCACTTAATTGTAGTAACTTGGTTTATGGTAAAATGAATCAACTAAAATTGCTAATGCAATTCAGCCGTGTCAAGCCTTTCTTTTGAGCCTTCATATACCCGTGTTATACTTGCTAAGTAAGACATTTACTTACGCTTGCCATTATTCAACAAAATCCCGGATGGGTAACAGATGGAGTGAATGAGACAGCTACTGAGTTTCCTGAGGATCGTCTGTGCTTCTGAGCTGTGGTCAACCAGTCGGTGTCCCTGTGGACTTGAGGCTCTACCTGTCAAGATAATTAATAGACTTCCGCTGTGTTTTATTTAGGTATTACATTAAACTCTGATGTAAAACCATTTTATTCGAGCATATGTACTCTGATTTCTATATTTGTAAGCTGTATGTGTTCTGTGGACATCCTGGGCACACATATGGCAGCATTCGGGTTTCTTTGTAAATCCGGGTGTGACAGGCAGAAACGAAATGAACGCACCCAATCCACGTTTTTGGTCCCAATGGTGATGTTTTTGTTTGTTTTGGTCAGTTCTGTTACAGTGCGAAAAACCATGCCGAGGTTGCATCTAATGCAACCATTCAGGTCGTTAACGAAACGACGCACAGTTTCGGACCAAAAACGAAACGAACGCACCCGATCCACGTTTTTAGACCCAATAGTGATGTTTTGGTTCGTTTTGGTCAGTTTTGTTACTGTGCAAAAAACCATGCAAATGTTGGATTTAATGCGCCCATTCGGGTCGTTAACGAAACGATGCACAGTTTCGGGCCAAATGAAATGAACGCACCGAATCTACGTTTTTGGACCCAATAGTGATGTTTTGGTTCGTTTTGGTTAGTTCCATTACTGTGCAAAAAACCATGCTGGGGTTGCATTTAATGCACCGATTCGGGCCGTTAACAAAACGATGCACAGTTTTGGGCAGAAATGAAATGAACGCACCCAATCCACGTTTTTGGTCCCAATGGTGATGTTTTTGTTTGTTTTGGTCAGTTCTGTTACAGTGCGAAAAATCATGCCGAGGTTGCATTTAATGCAACCATTCAGGTCGTTAACGAAACGACGCACAGTTTCGGACCAGAAATGAAACGAACGCACCCGATCCACATTTTTAGACCCAATAGTGATGTTTTGGTTCATTTTGGTCAATTTTGTTACTGTGCAAAAAACCATGCAAATGTTGGATTTAATGCGCCCATTCGGGTCATTAACGAAACGATGCACAGTTTCGGGCCAAACGAAACGAACGCACCGAATCTACGTTTTTGGACCCAATAGTGATGTTTTGGTTCTTTTTGGTCAGTTTCGTTACAGTGCAAGAGACCATGCTGGGGTTGAATTTAATGCACCGATTCGGGCCGTCAATGAAAAGATGCACTTTTTCGGCCGAGAAACGAACTGAACGTACCCAATATACGTTTTTGGACCCAATAGTGATGTTTTGGTTCGTTTTGGTCAGTTTCGTTACTGTGCAACAAATCATGCCGGGGTTGCATTTAATGCACCGGTTCGCGCCATTAACAAAACGATGAACAGTTTCGGGCCAGAAACGAAACGAACGCACCAGATCCATGTTTTTGGACCCAATGGTGATGTTTTGGTTCGTTTTGGTCCATTTCGTTACTGTGCAAAAAACAATGCAAATGTTGCATTTAATGCGTCCATTCGGGTTGTTAACATACACAGTTTCGGGCCAGAAACAAAACGAACGCGCCTAATCCACGTTTTTAGACACAATAGTGATGTTTTGGTTCGTTTTGGTCAGTTTAGTTATTGTGCAACAAATCATGCCGGGGTTGCATTTAATGCACCGATTCGGGCCTTAAATGAAACGATGCACAGTTTCGGCCCAGAAACGATACAAACGCACCCAATGCACGTTTTTGGACCAATGGTGATGTTTTGGTTTGTTTTGGTCAGTTTCGTTACAGTGCAAAAAACCATGCCGAGGTTGCATTTAATCCACCCATTCGCGTCGTTAACAAAACGATGCACAGTTTCGGGCCAGAAACGAAACGAATGCACCCAATCCACGTTTTTGGACCCAATAGTGATGTTTTGGTTCGTTTTGGTCAGTTTCGTTACTGTGCAAAAAAACCATGCCGGGGTTGCATTTAATGCACCGATTCGGGCCGTTAACAAAACGATGCACAGTTTTGGGCCAGAAACGAAACGAACACACCGAATCCACATTTTTGGATCCAATAGTGATGTTTTGGTTCGTTTTGGTCAGTTTCGTTACAGTGCAAGAAACCATACTGGGGTTACATTTAATGCACCCATTCGGGTTGTTAACGAAACGACGCACAGTTTCGGGCCAGAAATGAAACGAACGCACCCGATCCACGTTTTTAGACCCAATAGTGATGTTTTGGTTCCTTTTGGTAAGTTTCGTTACTGTGCAAAAAACTATGCAAATGTTGGATTTAATGCGCCCATTCGGGTCGTTAACGAAACGATGCACAGTTTCGGGCCAAACGAAACGAACGTACCCAATCCACGTTTTTGACCCAATAGTGATGTTTTTGTTCGTTTTGGTCAGTTTCGTTACAGTGCAAGAAACCATGCTGGGGTTGCATTGAATCCACCGATTCGGGCCGTCAATGAAAAGATGCAGAGTTTCGGGCCAGAAACAAAACGAACGTACCCAATCCATGTTTTTGGACCCAATAGTGATGTTTTGGTTTGTTTTGGTCAGTTTCGTTACAGTGCAAGAAACCATGTCGGGGTTGCATTTAATGCACCGATTCGGGCCGTTAACGAAACGACGCAAAGTTTCGGGCCAGAGACGAAATGAACGCACCCAATCCACGTTTTGGGACCTAATGGTGATGTTTTGGTTCGTTTTGGTTAGTTTCGTTACTGTGCAAAAAACCATGCAAATGTTGCATTTAATGCGTCCATTCAGGTCGTTAACGAAGCGATGCACAGTTTCGGGCCAGAAACAAAACGAACGCACCCAATCTACGTTTTTGGACCCAATAGTGATGTTCTGGTTCGTTTTGGTCAGTTTCGTTACTGTGCAACAAATCATGCCGGGGTTGCATTTAATGCACCGATTCGGGCCGTTAACGAAATGATGCAAAGTTTCGGTCCAGAAACGAAACGAACGCACCCAATCACCGTTTTTGGACCCAATGGTGATGTTTTGGTTTGTTTTGGTCAGTTTCATTACTATGCAAAAAACCATGCAAATGTTGCATTTAATGCATCCATTCGGGTCGTTAACGAAGCGATGCACAGTTTCGGGCTAGAAACAAAACGAACGCACCCAGTCCACGTTTTTAGACCTAATAGTGATGTTTGGTTCGTTTTGGTCAGTTTTGTTACTGTGCAAAAAACCATGCAAATTTTGGATATAACGCGTCGATTCGGGCCGTCAATGAAAAGATGCACAGTTTCGGCCGAGAAACGAAACGAACGTACCCAATATACGTTTTTGGACCCAATAGTGATGTTTTGGTTCGTTTTGGTCAGTTTCGTTACTGTGCAACAAATCATGCCGGGGTTGCATTTAATGCACCGATTCGGGCCGTTAACGAAACGATGCAAAGTTTCGGGCCAGAAACGAAATTAACGCACCCAATCCACATTTTTGGACCCAATAGTGATGTTTTTATTCGTTTTGGTCAGTTTCGTTACTGTGCAAAAAATCAAGCCGGGGTTGCATTTAATGCACCGATTCGGGCCGTTAACGAAACGATGCACTGTTTCGGACCAGAAACGAAACGAACGCACCCAATCCACGTTTTTGGACCCAGTAGTGATGTTTTTATTCGTTTTGTTCAGTTTTGTTACTGTGCAAAAAATCAAGGCGGGGTTGCATTTAATGCACCAATTCGGTCCGTTAACGAAACGATGCACAGTGTCGGGCCAGAAACGAAACAAACGCACCCAATCCTCGTTTTTCGACCCAATGGTGATGTCTTGGATTGTTTTGGTCAGTTTCGTTACAGTGCAAAAAACCATGCCGAGGTTGCATTTAAAGCACCCATTCGGGTCGTTAACAAAACGATGCACAGTTTCGGGCTAGAAACCAAATGAACGCACCCAATCCATGTTTTTGGTCCCAATGGTGATGTTTTTGTTTGTTTTGGTCAGTTTTGTTACAGTGCGAAAAACCATGCAAATGTTGCATTTAATGCGCCCATTCGGGTCGTTAACGAAACGATGCACAGTTTCGGGCCAGAAACGAAACGAACGCACCCAATCCACGTCTTTGGACCCAATAGTGATGTTTTTATTCGTTTTGGTCAGTCTCGTTACTGTGCAAAAAATCAAGCCGGTGTTGCATTTAATGCACAGATTCGGGCCTTAAATGAAACGATGCACAATTTCGGGCCAGAAACGAAACAAACGCACCCAATCCACGTTTTTGGACCCAATAGTGATGTTTTGGTTCGTTTTGGTCAGTTTAGTTACTGTGCAACAAATCATACCGGGGTTGCATTTAATGCACCGATTCGGGCCTTAAATGAAACGATGCACAGTTTCGGGCTAGAAACGAAACAAACACACCCAATCCACGTTTTTGAACCCAATAGTGATGTTTTTGTTCGTTTTGGTCAGTTTCGTTACAGTGCAAGAAACCATGCTGGGGTTGCATTTAATCCAACGATTCGGGCCGTCAATGAAAAGATGCACAGTTTCGGGCCAGAAACGAAACGAACGTACCCAATCCATGTTTTTGGACCCAATAGTGATGTTTTGGTTCATTTTGGTCAGTTTCGTTACAGTGCAAGAAACCATGCCGGGGTTGCATTTAATTCACCGATTCGGGCCGTTAACGAAACGACGCAAAGTTTCGGGCCAGAAACGAAATGAACGCACCCAATCCACGTTTTTGGACCCAATGGTGATGTTTTGGTTCATTTTGGTCAGTTTCGTTACTGTGCAAGAAACCATGCTAGGGTTGCATTTAATGCACCGATTTGGGCCGTCAATGAAAAGATGCACAGTTTCGGGCCAGAAACGAAACAAACACACCCAATCCACGTTTTTGGACCCAATAGTGATGTTTTGGTTCGTTTTGGTCAGTTTAGTTACTGTGCGACAAATCATACCGGGGTTGCATTTAATGCACCGATTCGGGCCTTAAATGAAACGATGCACAGTTTCGGGCCAGAAACGAAACAAACGCACCCAATCCACGTTGTTGGACCCAATAGTGATGTTTTGGTTCGTTTTGGTCAGTTTAGTTACTATGCAACAAATCATGCCGGGGTTGCATTTAATGCGCCCATTCGGGTCGTTAACGAAACGATGCACAGTTTCGGGCCAGAAACGAAACGAACGCACCCAATCCACGTCTTTGGACCCAATAGTGATGTTTTTATTCGTTTTGGTCAGTCTCGTTACTGTGCAAAAAACCAAGCCGGTGTTGCATTTAATGCAGCGATTCGGGCCTTAAATGAAACGATGCACAATTTCGGGCCAGAAACGAAACAAACGCACCCAATCCACGTTTTTGGACCCAATAGTGATGTTTTGGTTCGTTTTGGTCAGTTTAGTTACTGTGCAACAAATCATACCGGGGTTGCATTTAATGCACCGATTCGGGCCTTAAATGAAACGATGCACAGTTTCGGGCTAGAAACGAAACAAACACACCCAATCCACGTTTTTGGACCCAATAGTGATGTTTTTGTTCGTTTTGGTCAGTTTCGTTACAGTGCAAGAAACCATGCTGGGGTTGCATTTAATCCAACGATTCGGGCCGTCAATGAAAAGATGCACAGTTTTGGGCCAGAAACGAAACGAACGTACCCAATCCATGTTTTTGGACCCAATAGTGATGTTTTGGTTCGTTTTGGTCAGTTTCGTTACAGTGCAAGAAACCATGCCGGGGTTGCATTTAATTCACCGATTCGGGCCGTTAACGAAACGACGCAAAGTTTCGGGCCAGAAACGAAATGAACGCACCCAATCCACGTTTTTGGACCCAATGGTGATGTTTTGGTTCATTTTGGTCAGTTTCGTTACTGTGCAAGAAACCATGCTAGGGTTGCATTTAATGCACCGATTTGGGCCGTCAATGAAAAGATGCACAGTTTCGGGCCAGAAACGAAACAAACACACCCAATCCACGTTTTTGGACCCAATAGTGATGTTTTGGTTCGTTTTGGTCAGTTTAGTTACTGTGCGACAAATCATACCGGGGTTGCATTTAATGCACCGATTCGGGCCTTAAATGAAACGATGCACAGTTTCGGGCCAGAAACGAAACAAACGCACCCAATCCACGTTGTTGGACCCAATAGTGATGTTTTGGTTCGTTTTGGTCAGTTTAGTTACTATGCAACAAATCATGCCGGGGTTGCATTTAATGCACCGATTCGGGCCTTACATGAAACGATGCACAGTTTCGGGCTAGAAACGAAACAAACGCATCCAATCCACGTTTTAGGACCCAATAGTGATGTTTTGGTTCGTTTTGGTCCGTTTAGTTACTATGTAACAAATCATGCCGGGGTTGCATTTAATGCACCGATTCGGGCCTTAAATGAAACGATGCACAGTTTCGGGCCAGAAACGAAACAAACGCACTCAATCCACGTTTTTGGACCCAATGGTGATGTTTTGGTTTGTTTTGGTCAGTTTCGTTACAGTGCAAAAAACCATGCTGAGGTTGCATTTAATGCACCCATTCGGGTCGTTAACAAAACGATGCACAGTTTCGGGCCAGAAACGAAACGAACGCACCCAATCCACGTTTTTGAACCCAATAGTGATGTTTTGGTTCGTTTTGGTCAGTTTCGTTACTGTGCAAAAAAACCATGCCGGGGTTGCATTTAATGCACCGATTCAGGCCGTTAACAAAACGATGCACAGTTTCGGGCCAGAAATGAAATGAACGCACCCAATCCATGTTTTTTGTCCCAATGGTGATGTTTTTGTTTGTTTTGGTCAGTTTTGTTACAGTGCGAAAAAGCATGCAAATGTTGCAATTAATGCGCCCATTCGGGTCGTTAACGAAATATTGCACAGTTTCGGGCCAGAAATGAAACGAACGCACCCAATCCACGTTTTTTGACCCAATAGTGATGTTTTTATTCGATTTGGTCAGTCTCGTTACTGTGCAAAAAATCAAGCCGGTGTTGATTTTAATGCACCGATTCGGGCATTAAATGAAACCATGCACAGTTTCGTGCCAGAAACGAAACAAACGCACCCAATCTACGTTTTTGGACCCAATAGTGACGTTTTGGTTCGTTTTGGTCAGTTTAGTTACTATGCAACAAATCATGCCGGGGTTGCATTTAATGCACCGATTCGGGCCTTACATGAAACGATGCACAGTTTCGGGCTAGAAACGAAACAAACGCACCCAATCCACGTTTTAGGACCCAATAGTGATGTTTTGGTTCGTTTTGGTCAGTTTAGTTACTATGCAACAAATCATGCCGGGGTTGCATTTAATGCACCGATTCGGGCCTTAAATGAAACGATGCACAGTTTCGGGCCAGAAACGAAACAAACGCACTCAATCCACGTCTTTGGACCCAATGGTGATGTTTTGGTTTGTTTTGGTCAGTTTCGTTACAGTGCAAAAAACCATGTCGAGGTTGCATTTAATGCACCCATTCGGGTCGTTAACGAAACGATGCACAGTTTCGGGCTAGAAATGAAACGAACGCACCCAATCCACGTTTTTGGACCAAATAGTGATGTTTTGGTTCGTTTTGGTCAGTTTCGTTACAGTGCAAGAAACCATGTTGGGGTTGCATTAAATACACCCATTCGGGCCGTTAATGAAACGATGCACAGTTTCGGGACAGAAACGAAACTAACGCACCCAATCCACGTTTTTGGACCCAATAGTGATGTTTTTGTTCATTTTGGTCAGTTTCGTTATGTCACACCCGGATTTACACAGAAACCCGAATGCTACTATATGTGTGCCCAGGAAGTCCACAGAACACATATGATAAACAGAGTACATATGCTCGAATAAAATGGTTTTACATCAGAGTTTGACTAAAATAACTAAATAACACAGCGGAAGACTAATTATTAACTCTCTCTCTAAACGAAGACGAAGACGAAGACCATAATCCACAGGGACACCGACTGGTTGAGCACAGCTAGTAGAATGGCAGATCTTCAGGAAACTCAATAGCAGAAGTACCATCTAATCCATCTGTTACCCATCCGGGATTTTGTTGAATGGCAAGTGTAAGTAATTGTCTTACTTAGCAAATACAACACGGGTAATGAAGGCTTAAAAGAAAAGCTTGACACGGCTGTACTGCATTAGCAATTTTAGTTGTTTCATTTTAACATAAACCAAGATTTCTACAATTAAGTGAATCCCAGTTGTAACCCAATTAATATATAGTAGAAGTAGTCATTAACAATAAAAAGCATCAACTTCTAATCAAAAAGGATCCAAGCCGCTCTTGACCCTGAGCAAGGCTATCATGATAGATTATACACTCTGCAGAGGTTTCGCCCTTTACCCACCAGTCGCGTAAAAGTTCAAAGGAACTTTGCACCCAACCACGCACATCAACACTTCCGAGGTGTGACTGCATAGGGACGCTACGAGGCTTTTCACAAGACACCCTAACAAAACAGTAGCCGTTATGGTACAACCTAGGCAGCATGACCCAAGGCACCGAGATTGACTGACGCCCATGTCGCAACACGAGGGGGTCAATGGCGTCCAAGCGCGGTAATAAACATCAACAACAAAATAAATAGCGCAACGTGTGGAACCCCCGCCATACGGAAGCTCCCAACACGGGACTGTGCCTCACGGGGACATAGCCGACGGATACTCCGTCCTCGGTGGATCAAACCATACTCTCACCCATGCTTCCCATAACGCCGTCGGCCCGTCGGTAACTACTGTCAAGCTAGAGCCGTACATGCTACTCGTCCAAGACCAGAGCCATTATAGTTCCGGCGGTGGCGACAGGTTCCTGGGTTGCCGCTTTAAGAACCAGTCCTTACGGAGAGACACTAGGGCCAAGCATGAAGCACACGCCCTAGCTCCCTATTCCATGTTGCTAAAAAGCAAGTTTTACCATTAACATTGAAGTGAACCATTAAGTCAAGATTAACAGTTAAACATTGGTGACAGTAGCTGCGCTTAGCAAAGGTCTACCCAAATGCAATAACCCAGGGTAATCAAGGTATAGGATAAACAAAACTAGGAATAACCTTAATAGGAACAATTTAGACACATGCATATGCAGTAAATAGTGTAAAGGTGTGTTTAGGTAGCAAGGATTGTCCATGCTGTACTTGCCTTCGTCCAACTGCTGCTGTTGCTCTTGCTGCTGCTGTTGGTCCTGCTCCTCGTAACCCTCGAACTCAAACGCGTACGGCTCACCGACTGGACTCATACATCAACACACAAGCATCCATACAAGCCAGTACATGCAAACAATATTAATCTATTAGAACAGTACACCAAACAATAAAAACAGAGCAAAAGAAGGCTTAGAATCTAATCTACGCTTCGCTACGAACACGTGAGCGCGAAAATCACTCAAATCGGAGCTAAAACGAAGAAGTTATGGCTTTTCTAAGGTTCAGGGACTTGCTGGCAAAGTTTTAAAAGTTCCAGGGGCTTATTTGCAAAAACTCAGGGGCTAAAACATAATTTTATATAAAAACAGGAGGGTTTATTTGCAAATTAATCAAATCAGGACCTCGGGTACAAATTTTAAATAAGGCAGGGGGTTTTCTGTAAAAATCAGGACTTAATTGTAATTATTTTTGAATAGATTTGGACTGCGGGTTAATTTTGAAATAGCGGGGGGGGGGGGGGTCTTTTGCAAAACGACCGAAGCTGACTCAGTTGACCGGTACAGGCTGTCTGACTTGGCCTAGTTGACTCGATCTGGGCCGTCTAACGCGGTTTGGACGGTGGAGATTGGATCGGGCAGAGGGGGGTCGCCGGCGGTGAGTCGACGCGGCAGTGCCGCCCGTGGGTTGCGGCGGAACTGCGCCGGTGATGTTCGAAAATGGCCGAGGGGGCTCGGTTTGAAGCGTGGCCGGGCGCTATCGGCTCGGGGTGACGCGACGAGTTCGGCTGGGTAGGTCTCGTCGGCGGCGAAGCAACGACGGTGGCGCGCGACGACCCATGGCGGCGGCGGCGCTCGGGCGGTGGCGGTTCAACGCGGGAACGGCGGTACAGAGCACGGGGTGGGGCGAGAAGGAGCTCGAGGGGTTCCTGACCTTCACGCGGCGGTTTTGGGGCAGTTCGCCGGGGTGGAGCGACGACGGACGACGAGATCGACGGCGGCGGGTTTGGAAGCGGCGGCGGCGAGCACGAGCTCGAGCAGCGGAGGTTTGGCGGCGCAAAATTAGGGTGGAGGTTAGGAGTAGCGGCGACGCTATTTGTAGGACGGCCCAGGAGAGTCCGGGGCCCCTCGGCGTCCGTGCCGTGGTCGGCCGGGACTCCATGGCCGGGACCGAGAAGGACTCGGGTGGGAGGTTAGGGACGGGGCTGACACGGGGGGCCCGCTCGTCAGTCGGCAGAGGGGGGGGGGGGCTGCGGGCCGCGAGCGTTGGCGGGTGCTGGGCCGGACTGGCTGCCGGGCCGAGTCGGGCTGGTGCGGGGGCGGGGCGCGAGCAGGCCGCTGGGCCGCGCGGTGGAAGATGGGCCGAGCGGATGGGGAGAGCGGGAGGCAGGCCGCTGGGCCGGGAGCGGAGCGCGTGAGCCGGGGCGAGCAGGCCGGCAGGCCGGGCGAAGCAGGCCGCTGGCCAGGCCGAAAGCGGAAGCGCTGGAGCTGGGCTGCTACTGAAGAAAAAGGGTAGAAGGGCCAAAATCGGACGAGGTAAATAGTCAAGGGACGAAAAGTGGACTCGGGCCGCAGAAACTTTTCTAGAGCTCCAAATTAAATGATTCAAATTCGAAATTAAACAGAATTTAAATTCCAACTGAACCACACACAAACAAAACACAATGCAGTCGGCATGAATGCAACAAAAATATTTCTAACCTTATATTTAATTTTATTTCTCATAAATAATTTATTTTCCTTAGATAAATATGAGCATAAAATTAAATAAAAACAATTTAATTACTAAATTTTAAAAATAGGCATTTTTAGGGTGTTACAAACCTACCCCCCTTAAGATGAATCTCGTCCTCGAGATTCGGACGTGGATGGGAATAACTGTGGATATTCAGCTCTGAGGTCTTCTTCTCTTTCCCAAGTCGCTTCATCCACTGAATGACGGCTCCACTGAACCCTGCACATCCGGATCACTTTATTTCTGGTGACCCTTTCTGACTGTTCCAAAATTCTGACAGGATGCTCAGTATAGGTAAGATCTTCCTCCACATTCAGCTCATCAATTGGAATCTGTTCCTCAGGTACTCGCAAACACTTTTTCAACTGAGACACATGGAACACATCATGTACTCCTGCTAACTTCTCTGGTAGCTCTAACTGATATGCCACCTCACCTTTCCGACCAAGTACCTTGAACGGTCCAATGTATCGAGGTGCTAACTTGCCCTTAACGTTGAACCTCTTCACGCCTCTCATGGGTGACACCTTGAGATACACGAAGTCTCCAATTTCGAAGCTGAGATCCCTCCGTCGGTTATCCGCATAGCTCTTCTGTCTGGATTGGGCTACTTTCAGATTCTGTCTGATTATCTGCACTTGTCGCTCTGCCTCTCTTAGTATTTCAGGTCCGAACACCTGACTTTCTCCCGTCTGATTCCAGAATAGTGGTGTCCTACACTTTCTGCCATACAAAGCCTCGAATGGTGCCATCTGCAAACTCTTCTGATAGCTATTGTTGTACGAGAATTCCTCGTACGGTAAACTCCTATCCCAACTGGCACCATATTGCAGAGCACATGCTCTCAACATATCCTCCAATATCTGATTTGTCCGTTCTGTCTGCCCATCTGTCTGTGGATGGTAAGCTGAACTGAACTGTAGCTTAGTGTCCATGGACTCATGCAATTGTCGCCAAAAGTGCGATGTGAACTGGGTGCCTCGGTCAGACACTATTCTTTTCGGTACCCCATGCAAACACACAATCCTCTCCATATACAACTCCGCTAGTCTGGCTCCCGAGTAGGTGGTCTTTACTGGTAGGAAATGCGCCACCTTGGTCAGACGATCCACAATTACCCAAATTGAGTCAAATCCCCTCTGAGTGCGAGGTAAGCCAGTGATGAAGTCCATACCGACTTCTTCCCACTTCCATTCAGGTACCTTCAGGGGCTGGAGCAAACCTGCTGGCCTCTGATGTTCAGCCTTGACTCTCTGACATGTGTCACATAGAGCTACGTATGTGGCCACATCTCTCTTCAATCCGTACCACCAAAATCTCTCCTTGATATCCTGGTACATCTTGGTACTACCCGGGTGTATCGAATACGCCGATTCATGGGCTTCCCTGAGAATTGCATCCCTGATCTGCACTATATCTGGTACACAGATCCTCTTCTCATACCACAATGTTCCTTGGTCATCCACTCAAAATCCAGGGGCTTTTCCTAATGCCACCAGTTCCACGATCTCCTTGATCTTCTCATCTGTGAGCTGTCCCTTTCGGATCTCTTGTTCCAAGGTCGGTTCTACTGCCATCTCAGTGACGCTGGTTACAAATCCCAGACTCATCCTTTCAAACTCTAAACTGAGTTCCTCCGACAAGCAATGTCCTGTGATCTTATTCATGTAACTCCTTCTACTCAGAGCATCAGCTACCAGATTGGCCTTCCCTGGATGATAATGTATCTCCAGATCGTAGTCCTTGATCAACTCTAACCAACGACGTTGTCTCATATTCAGATCTGACTGAGTGAACACATACTTGAGACTCTTGTGGTCAGTGTAAATATCACACTTATGTCCAATCAAGTAATGCCTCCAAATCTTCAAAGCATGTACTACAGCTGCTAACTCCAGATCGTGTGTCGGGTAGTTCTGCTCATGCTTCTTCAACTGCCTTGATGCATACGCTACTACTCTGCCTTCCTGCATGAGCACACATCCCAATCCTAGACGAGATGCATCGCAGTAGATAGAGAAGCTCTTGGTTATATCCGGCAATACTAGCACAGGTGCCGTTGTCAACCTCTTCTTCAATTCCTCAAAGCTGACTTGACACTCTTCAGTCCAGACAAACTTGGCATTTTTCTCCAATAACGCCGTCAGGGGTTTAGCAATCTTGGAGAATCCTTCAATAAACCTCCGATAGTATCCAGCCATTCCAAGGAAACTTCTGATTCCACTCACATCCTTAGGTGGATTCCAACTCAACACATCACTAACCTTCTTCGGATCAACTGCCACTCCACCATTGGACAGTACGTGTCCCAAGAATGCTACTTCCTTCAACCAAAACTCACACTTGCTCAGCTTGGCATACAACTGATGCTCACGAAGTCTCTGCATCACTAACCTCAGATGTTCTTCATGCTCTTCCTCGTTCTTGGAGAAAACCAGAATGTCGTCAATGAACACTACCACAAACTTGTCAAGATAGTCCATGAACACACTGTTCATCAGATACATGAAGTATGCCGGTGCATTTGTCAAACCAAAAGACATGACAGTGAACTCATATAGACCATATCGGGTTGTGAAGGCTGTTTTGGGGATGTCAGTCACTCGTATCCTCATCTGATGGTAACCGGATCGGAGATCGATCTTGGAGAACACACATGCTCCTTTTAACTGGTCGAAGAGATCATCAATCCTTGGCAACGGGTACTTGTTCTTGATGGTCACTTCATTCAAAGCTCGATAATCCACACACAATCTCTGGGTCCCATCCTTCTTATCCACAAACAAAACTGGTGCTCCCCAAGGAGACGAACTAGGACGTATATACCCTTTTGCTAACAATGCCCTTAATTCCTCCTTAAGTTTCTCTAGTTCTTTTACTCTCATTCTATATGGCCTCTTAGCTATAGGTGCAGTACCAGGTTTAAGATCAATAACAAATTCAACTTCGCGGTCTGGGGGCATACCTGGTAACTCATCTGGAAACACGTCTGGGAATTCGCACACCACTCTGATGTCTTCCAGTGCTACACCTTCGGCTTGGTAGATCTGATTGTGTCCCACGGGGCTAGCTGCTTGGTACTCCACTTTCTCACCAGTCTTTGCTGTCAGCTGCACTGTTCTTTTGGAGCATTGAATCACCCCATCATATCTGGCTAACCAGCTCATACCCAGAATCATGTCAAACCCAAGAGTTTCTAGGACTATTGGGTTCACCACAAAGTCTACCCCCCTTATTGTGATGGTGATACAAGGGCAACGTAAAGTGGCACGCTGTTCTCCCCCAGGTGAACTAACTACCATGGGGTTCCCCATAGGTTGCAAGATCATCATGTTCTTTTTCACGAAAACAGCAGATATGAAAGCATGCGAAGCTCCAGTATCAAAACAAAACAGTTGCGAGAGACGAGTTGACAGGGAACGTACCCACAACGACATCCGTTGCTCCTTCCGTGGTTTCCGCACCCATGTGGTTGACCTTTCCTCTCGCCGGGTTCTGCTGCTGGTTCCCGTTCTGGTTCTGCGGTTGTCCAACCCTCGGATTGTTGTTCTGACCAACGGTCTTGCGAGGACAAGCGCTGGCATAGTGTGCCAGCTCACCACAACCAAAACACCTCGGAGCCGTAGGTGCATTGTTGGTTGGATTGGGGCGTTGGACAGGACCACTCTGTGGCTGGTTCTGGAGACGCTGCTGAGGTGGTGCTGAGGGGTACTGGGGGCGTGGCTGGTACGGGGGACGTTGCTGATACTGGTTGCGGTTCATCAAACCGGACTGTCCCTGGAAACGCTGTGGAGTCACCATCTGCTGGTTTCCTTGCTGAGGATTGAAGCGAGGGCGAACATTGCTTCCTGACGGTGTGCCTTGAAGCTTCCTCTTCTTTTCCTCCATCTCACGGCGCTTGTGCTCCAGCAGTAGTGCGCTATCCACCAGTTCTTGAAAAGTGGCGAACCTAGAGCACAGGAGCTGGTACTGGAGTGTATCATGCAGGCCATCACGGAATCGGGTCTGCTTCTTCCTATCCGTATTCACGTCCTCCGGAGCATAACGGGCCAACTCAATGAACTTGTCACGATAAGCGGTGACACTCATACCTTCTTGCTTCAATGCCAGGAACTCCTTCTTCTTCAAGGTCATCAGTGCTTCCGGCACGTGGTGAGAACGGAAGCTGTCGCGGAACTCCTGCCAAGTGATCTGATCACGATTGGGGTGAGCATACTGGTACGCATCCCACCAATCCAAAGCTGCTCCCTGGAGCTGTCCACTTCCATACAACACCTTCTCCCGGTCGTTGCACTGTGCGATGTCCAGCTGTCGTTCCACTGCCTTGAGCCAGTCCTCTGCTTGCATTGGGTCGCTAGACTTGGTGAAGGTAGGAGGGCGTCCCTTCATAAACTCGCCCCTTTTATCTCGGGGTTGCACGTAGTGCTGTTGGGGCGGGTTCTGCTGATTCTGCTGCATCAGTGCTATGGTTTGCGCCATCTGCTGAGTCAGCTGAAGTTGCATCTGCATCATCTGCTCCATGGTGAGTGGCGGTGGTGGAGGTGGTGGGTTCTGGTTCTGGATGCTTCCACTGCCTCCGGGGTTGCTTCTGGTGTTAACCATCTACCATATCAAGAAATCTCCCATCAGTATTCCCGCCTACTGGTATTAGATAACCCATGTTTGCAGAGGGTGTATGAGAAGATAGCAGTACTTGGAAAGATATGATAGAGAGTAAGACAGAGGAAGTGCAAAGGAGATGGATAACCCAAACTATTAATTCACTAATATTCCTTAAACCTTAGTCCTATCTCTAGATGGAGATAGACTTGCGTCTATGACCATCACAATCATTACAAAGATCCAAATCAAACATAAGCATAATAACAATAAAATCAAGCACCCAAGGACATGATTCACACAAGACTCGACAGCACTGGTTTTGAAAAAAACGTGACTAAATGATCTGAAACAAAAATCATGGTGGTCTCCTAATGATTTTTCAACCGTTCTAACTAAGCTGCGTTCCTACAGTCAGCACGGCTCTGATACCAATCTGTCACACCCGGATTTACACAGAAACCCGAATGCTACTATATGTGTGCCCAGGAAGTCCACAGAACACATATAGATAACAAATATGATAAACAGAGTACATATGCTCGAATAAAATGGTTTTACATCAGAGTTTGACTAAAATAACTAAATAACACAGTGGAAGACTAATTATTAACTCTCTCTCTAAACGAAGACGAAGACGAAGACCATAATCCACAGGGACACCGACTGGTTGAGCACAGCTAGTAGAATGGTAGATCTTCAGGAAACTCAATAGCAGCAGTACCATCTAATCCATCTGTTACCCATCCGGGATTTTGTTGAATGGCAAGTGTAAGTAATTGTCTTACTTAGCAAATACAACACGGGTAATGAAGGCTTAAAAGAAAAGCTTGACACGGCTGTACTGCATTAGCAATTTTAGTTGTTTCATTTTAACATAAACCAAGATTTCTACAATTAAGTGAATCCCAGTTGTAACCCAATTAATATATAGTAGAAGTAGTCATTAACAATAAAACGCATCAACTTCTAATCAAAAAGGATCCAGGCCGCTCTTGACCCTGAGCAAGGCTATCATGATAGATTATACACTCTGCAGAGGTTTCGCCCTTTACCCACCAGTCGCGTAAAAGTTCAAAGGAACTTTGCACCCAACCACGCACATCAACACTTCCGAGGTGTGACTGCATAGGGACGCTACGAGGCTTTTCACAAGACACCCTAACAAAACAGTAGCCGTTATGGTACAACCTAGGCAGCATGACCCAAGGCACCGAGATTGACTGACGCCCATGTCGCAACACGAGGGGGTCAATGGCGTCCAAGCGCGGTAATAAACATCAACAACAAAATAAATAGCGCAACGTGTGGAACCCCCGCCATACGGAAGCTCCCAACACGGGACTGTGCCTCACGGGGACATAGCCAACGGATACTCCGTCCTCGGTGGATCAAACCATACTCTCACCCATGCTTCCCATAACGCCGTCGGCCCGTCGGTAACTACTGTCAAGCTAGAGCCGTACATGCTACTCGTCCAAGACCAGAGCCATTATAGTTCCGGCGGTGGCGACAGGTTCCTGGGTTGCCGCTTTAAGAACCAGTCCTTACGGAGAGACACTAGGGCCAAGCATGAAGCACACGCCCTAGCTCCCTATTCCATGTTGCTAAAAAGCAAGTTTTACCATTAACATTGAAGTGAACCATTAAGTCAAGATTAACAGTTAAACATTGGTGACAGTAGCTGCGCTTAGCAAAGGTCTACCCAAATGCAATAACCCAGGGTAATCAAGGTATCGGATAAACAAAACTAGGAATAACCTTAATAGGAACAATTTAGACACATGCATATGCAGTAAATAGTGTAAAGGTGTGTTTAGGTAGCAAGGATTGTCCGTGCTGTACTTGCCTTCGTCCAACTGCTGCTGTTGCTCTTGCTGCTGCTGTTGGTCCTGCTCCTCGTAACCCTCGAACTCAAACGCGTACGGCTCACCGACTGGACTCATACATCAACACACAAGCATCCATACAAGCCAGTACATGCAAACAATATTAATCTATTAGAACAGTACACCAAACAATAAAAACAGAGCAAAAGAAGGCTTAGAATCTAATCTACGCTTCGCTACGAACACGTGAGCGCGAAAATCACTCAAATCGGAGCTAAAACGAAGAAGTTATGGCTTTTCTAAGGTTCAGGGACTTGCTGGCAAAGTTTTAAAAGTTCCAGGGGCTTATTTGCAAAAACTCAGGGGCTAAAACATAATTTTATATAAAAACAGGAGGGTTTATTTGCAAATTAATCAAATCAGGACGGGTACAAATTTTAAATAAGGCAGGGGGTTTTCTGTAAAAATCAGGACTTAATTGTAATTATTTTTGAATAGATTTGGACTGCGGGTTAATTTTGAAATAGCGGGGGGGGGGGGGTCTTTTGCAAAACGACCGAAGCTGACTCAGTTGACCGATACAGGCTGTCTGACTTGGCCTAGTTGACTCGATCTGGGCCGTCTAACGCGGTTTGGACGGTGGAGATTGGATCGGGCAGAGGGGGGTCGCCGGCGGTGAGTCGACGCGGCAGTGCCGCCCGTGGGTTGCGGCGGAACTGCGCCAGTGATGTTCGAAAACGGCCGAGGGGGCTCGGTTTGAAGCGTGGCCGGGCGCTATCGGCTCGGGGTGACGCGACGAGTTCGGCTGGGTAGGTCTCGTCGGCGGCGAAGCAACGACGGTGGCGCGCGACGACCCATGGCGGCGGCGGCGCTCAGGCGGTGGCGGTTCAACGCGGGAACGGCGGTACAGAGCACGGGGTGGGGCGAGAAGGAGCTCGAGGGGTTCCTGACCTTCACGCGGCGGTTTTGGGGCAGTTCGCCGGGGTGGAGCGACGACGGACGACGAGATCGACGGCGGCGGGTTTGGAAGCGGCGGCGGCGAGCACGAGCTCGAGCAGCGGAGGTTTGGCGGCGCAAAATTAGGGTGGAGGTTAGGAGTAGCGGCGACGCTATTTGTAGGACGGCCCAGGAGAGTCCGGGGCCCCTCGGCGTCCGTGCCGTGGTCGGCCGGGACTCCATGGCCGGGACCGAGAAGGACTCGGGTGGGAGGTTAGGGACGGGGCTGACACGGGGGGCCCGCTCGTCAGTCGGCAGAGGGGGGGGCTGCGGGCCGGGAGCATTGGCGGGTGCTGGGCCGGACTGGCTGCCGGGCCGAGTCGGGCTGGTGCGGGGGCGGGGCGCGAGCAGGCCGCTGGGCCGCGCGGTGGAAGATGGGCCGAGCGGATGGGGAGAGCGGGAGGCAGGCCGCTGGGCCGGGAGCGGAGCGCGTGAGCCGGGGCGAGCAGGCCGGCAGGCCGGGCGAAGCAGGCCGCTGGCCAGGCCGAAAGCGGAAGCGCTGGAGCTGGGCTGCTACTGAAGAAAAAGGGTAGAAGGGCCAAAATCGGACGAGGTAAATAGTCAAGGGAGGAAAAGTGGACTCGGGCCGCAGAAACTTTTCTAGAGCTCCAAATTAAATGATTCAAATTCGAAATTAAACAGAATTTAAATTCCAACTGAACCACACACAAACAAAACACAATGCAGTCGGAATGAATGCAACAAAAATATTTCTAACCTTATATTTAATTTTATTTCTCATAAATAATTTATTTTCCTTAGATAAATATGAGCATAAAATTAAATAAAAACAATTTAATTACTAAATTTTAAAAATAGGCATTTTTAGGGTGTTACACGTTACAGTGCAAGAAACCATGCTGGGGTTGCATTTAATCCAACGATTCGGGCCGTCAATGAAAAGATGCATAGTTTCGGGCCAGAAACGAAACGAACGTACCCAATCCATGTTTTTGGACCCAATAGTGATGTTTTGGTTCGTTTTGGTCAGTTTCGTTACAGTGCAAGAAACCATGCCGGGGTTGCATTTAATTCACCGATTCGGGCCGTTAACGAAACGACGCAAAGTTTCGGGCCAGAAACGAAATGAACGCACCCAATCCACGTTTTTGGACCCAATGGTGATGTTTTGGTTCATTTTGGTCAGTTTCGTTACTGTGCAAGAAACCATGCTAGGGTTGCATTTAATGCACCGATTTGGGCCGTCAATGAAAAGATGCACAGTTTCGGGCCAGAAACGAAACAAACACACCCAATCCACGTTTTTGGACCCAATAGTGATGTTTTGGTTCGTTTTGGTCAGTTTAGTTACTGTGCAACAAATCATACCGGGGTTGCATTTAATGCACCGATTCGGGCCTTAAATGAAACGATGCACAGTTTCGGGCCAGAAACGAAACAAACGCACCCAATCCACGTTGTTGGACCCAATAGTGATGTTTTGGTTCGTTTTGGTCAGTTTAGTTACTATGCAACAAATCATGCCGGGGTTGCATTTAATGCACCGATTCGGGCCTTACATGAAACGATGCACAATTTCGGGCTAGAAACGAAACAAACGCACCCAATCCACGTTTTAGGACCCAATAGTGATGTTTTGGTTCGTTTTGGTCCGTTTAGTTACTATGTAACAAATCATGCCGGGGTTGCATTTAATGCACCGATTCGGGCCTTAAATGAAACGATGCACAGTTTCGGGCCAGAAACGAAACAAACGCACTCAATCCACGTTTTTGGACCCAATGGTGATGTTTTGGTTTGTTTTGGTCAGTTTCGTTACAGTGCAAAAAACCATGCCGAGGTTGCATTTAATGCACCCATTCGGGTCGTTAACGAAACGATGCACAGTTTCGGGCCAGAAACGAAACGAACGCACCCAATCCACGTTTTTGGACCCAATAGTGATGTTTTGGTTCATTTTGGTTAGTTTAGTTACTGTGAAACAAATCATGCCGGGGTTGCATTTAATGCACCGATTCGGGCCTTAAATGAAACGATGCACAGTTTCGGGCCAGAAACGAAACAAACGCACTCAATCCACGTTTTTGGACCCAATGGTGATGTTTTGGTTTGTTTTGGTCAGTTTCGTTACAGTGCAAAAAACCATGCCGAGGTTGCATTTAATGCACCCATTCGGGTCGTTAACAAAACGATGCACAGTTTCGGGCCAGAAACGAAACGAACGCACCCAATCCACGTTTTTGAACCCAATAGTGATGTTTTGGTTCGTTTTGGTCAGTTTCGTTACTGTGCAAAAAAACCATGCCGGGGTTGCATTTAATGCACCGATTCAGGCCGTTAACAAAACGATGCACAGTTTCGGGCCAGAAATGAAATGAACGCACCCAATCCATGTTTTTGGTCCCAATGGTGATGTTTTTGTTTGTTTTGGTCAGTTTTGTTACAGTGCGAAAAAGCATGCAAATGTTGCAATTAATGCGCCCATTCAGGTCGTGAACGAAATATTGCACAGTTTCGGGCCAGAAATGAAACGAACGCACCCAATCCACGTTTTTTGACCCAATAGTGTTGATTTTAATGCACCGATTCGGGCATTAAATGAAACGATGCACAGTTTCATGCCAGAAACGAAACAAACGCACCCAATCTACGTTTTTGGACCCAATAGTGACGTTTTGGTTCGTTTTGATCAGTTTAGTTACTATGCAACAAATCATGCCGGGGTTGCATTTAATGCACCGATTCGGGCCTTACATGAAACGATGCACAGTTTCGGGCTAGAAACGAAACAAACGCACCCAATCCACGTTTTAGGACCCAATAGTGATGTTTTGGTTCGTTTTGGTCAGTTTAGTTACTATGCAACAAATCATGCCGGGGTTGCATTTAACGCATCGATTCGGGCCTTAAATGAAACGATGCACAGTTTCGGGCCAGAAACGAAACAAACGCACTCAATCCACGTTTTTGGACCCAATGGTGATGTTTTGGTTTGTTTCGGTCAGTTTCGTTACAGTGCAAAAAACCATGCCGAGGTTGCATTTAATGCAGCCATTCGGGTCGTTAGCGAAACGATGCACAGTTTCGGGCCAGAAATGAAACGAACGCACCCAATCCACGTTTTTGGACCCAATAGTGATGTTTTGGTTTGTTTTGGTCAGTTTAGTTACTGTGCAAGAAACCATGCTGGGTTGCATTTAATCCAACGATTCGGGCCGTCAATGAAAAGATGCACAGTTTCGGGCTAGAAACGAAACGAACGTACACAATCCATGTTTTTGGACCCAATAGTGATGTTTTGGTTCGTTTTGGTCATTTTCGTTACAGTGTAAGAAACCATGCCGGGGTTGCATTTAATTCACCGATTCAGGCCGTTAACGAAACGACGCAATGTTTCGGGCCAGAAAAGAAATGAACGCACCCAATCCACGTTTTTGGACCCAATGGTGATGTTTTGGTTCGTTTTGGTCAGTTTCGTTACTGTGCAAAAAACCATGCAAATGTTGCATTTAATGCGTCCATTCGGGTCGTTAACGAAGCGGTGCACAGTTTCGGGCCAGAAACAAAACGAACGCACCCAATCCACGTTTTTGGACCCAATAGTGATGTTTTGGTTCATTTTGGTCAGTTTTGTTACTGTGCAACAAATCATGCTGGGGTTGCATTTAATGCACCGATTCGGACCGTTAACGAAATGATGCAAAGTTTCGGGCCAGAAACGAAACGAACGCACCAAATCCATGTTTTTGGACCCAATGGTGATGTTTTGATTTGTTTTGGTCAGTTTCGTTACTGTGCAAAAACCATGCAATTGTTGCATTTAATGCGTCCATTCGGGTCGTTAACGAAGCGATGCACAGTTTCGGGCCAGAAACAAAACGAACGCACCCAATCCACGTTTTTGGACCCAATAGTGATGTTTTGGTTCGTTTTGTTCAGTTTAGTTACTGTGCAACAAATCATGCCGGGGTTGTATTTAATGCAGCGATTTGGGCAGTTAACGAAACGATGCACAGTTTCGGGCCAGAAACGAAATGAACGCACCCAATCCATGTTTTTGGTCCCAATGGTGATGTTTTTGTTTGTTTTGGTCAGTTTTGTTACAGTGCGAAAAACAATGCAAATGTTGCATTTAATGCGCCCATTCGGGTCGTTAACGAAACGATGCACAGTTTCGGGCCAGAAACGAAACGAACGCACCCAATCCACGTCTTTGGACCCAATAGTGATGTTTTTATTCGTTTTGGTCAGTCTCGTTACTGTGCAAAAAATCAAGCCGGTGTTGCCTTTAACGCACCGATTCGGGCCTTAAATGAAACGATGCACAATTTCGGGCCAGAAACGAAACAAACACACCCAATCCACGTTTTTGGACCCAATAGTGATGTTTTGGTTCGTTTTGGTCAGTTTATTTACTGTGCAACAAATCATACCGGGGTTGCATTTAATGCACCGATTCGGGCCTTAAATGAAACGATGCACAGTTTCGGGCCAGAAACGAAACAAACGCACCCAATCCACGTTGTTGGACCCAATAGTGATGTTTTGGTTCGTTTTGGTCAGTTTAGTTACTGTGCAAGAAACCATGCTGGGGTTGCATTGTATCCAACGATTCGGGCCGTTAATGAAAAGATGCACAGTTTCGGGCCAGAAACGAAACGAACGTACCCAATCCATGTTTTTGGACCCAATAGTGATGTTTTGGTTCATTTTGGTCAGTTTCGTTACAGTGCAAGAAACCATGCCGGGGTTGCATTTAATTCACCGATTCGGGCCGTTAACGAAACGACGCAAAGTTTCGGGCCAGAAACGAAATGAACGCACCCAATCCACGTTTTTGGACCCAATGGTGATGTTTTGGTCAGTTTCGTTACTGTGCAAAAACCATGCAATTGTTGCATTTAATGCGTCCATTCGGGTCGTTAACGAAGCGATGCACAGTTTCGGGCCAGAAACGAAACGAACGCACCCAATCCACATTTTTGGACCCAATAGTGATGTTTTGGTTCGTTTTGGTCAGTTTAGTTACTGTGCAACAAATCTTGCCGGGGTTGCATTTAATGCACCGATTCGGGCCTTAAATGAAACGATGCACAGTTTCGGGCTAGAAACGAAACAAACGCACCCAAACCACGTTTTTGGACCCAATGGTGATGTTTTGGTTTGTTTTGGTTAGTTTCATTACAGTGCAAAAAACCATGCCTAGGTTGCATTTAATGCACCCATTCGGGTCGTTAACGAAGCGATGCACAGTTTCGGGCCAGAAATGAAACGAACGCACCTAATCCACGTTTTTAGACCTAATAGTGATGTTTTGATTTATTTTGCTCAGTTTCGTTACTGTGCAAAAAAACATGCAAATGTTGGATTTAATGCGCTCATTCGGGTCGCTAACGAAACGATGCACAGTTTTGGGCCAGAAATGAAACGAACGCACCCAATCCACGTTTTTGAACCCAATAGTGATGTTTTGGTTCGTTTTGGTCAGTTTCGTTACTGTGCAAAAAAACCATGCTGGGGTCGTATTTAATGCACCGATTCGGGCCGTTAACAAAACGATGCACAGTTTCGGGCCAGAAACGAAATGAACGCACCCAATCCATGTTTTTGGTCCCAATGGTGATGTTTTTGTTTGTTTTGGTCAGTTTTGTTATAGTGCGAAAAACCATGCAAATGTTGCAATTAATGCGCCCATTCGGGTCGTTAACGAAACGATGCACAGTTTTGGGCCAGAAATGAAACGAACGCACCGAATCCACATTTTTGGACCCAACAGTGACGTTTTAGTTCGTTTTGGTCAGTTTCGTTACGGTGCAACAAATCATGCCGGGATTGCATTTAATGCACCGATTCGGGCCGTTAACGAAACGATGCAAAGTTTCGGGCCAGAAACGAAACGAACGCATCCAATCCACGTTTTTGGACCCAATGGTGATGTTTTGGTTTGTTTTGTTCAGTTTCGTTACAGTGCAAAAAACCATGCCAAGGTTGCATTTAATGCACCCATTCGGGTCGTTAACAAAACGATGCACAGTTTCGGGCCAGAAACGAAACGAACGCACCCAATCCACATTTTTGGACCCAATAGTGATGTTTAGGTTCGTTTTGGTCAGTTTAGTTACTGTGCAACAAATCTTGCCGGGGTTGCATTTAATGCACCGATTCGGGCCTTAAATGAAACGATGCACAGTTTCGGGCCAGAAACGAAACAAACGCACCCAATCCACGTTTTTGGACCCAATGGTGATGTTTTGGTTTGTTTTGGTCAGTTTCGTTATAGTGCAAAAAACCATGCCGAGGTTGCATTTAATGCACCCATTCGTGCCGTTAACAAAACTATGCACAATTTCGGGCCCGAAACGAAACGTACGCACCCAATCCACGTTTTTGGACCCAATAGTGATGTTTTGGTTCGTTTTGGTCAGTTTAGTTACTGTGAAACAAATCGTGCCGGGGTTGCATTTAATGCACCGATTCGGGCCTTAAATGAAACGATGCACAGTTTCGGGCCAGAAACGAAACAAACGCACTCAATCCACGTTTTTGGACCCAATGGTGATGTTTTGGTTTGTTTTGGTCAGTTTCGTTACAGTGCAAAAAACCATGCCGAGGTTGCATTTAATGCACCCATTCGGGTCGTTAACAAAACGATGCACAGTTTCGGGCCAGAAACGAAACGAACGCACCCAATCCACGTTTTTGAACCCAATAGTGATGTTTTGGTTCGTTTTGGTCAGTTTGGTTACTGTGCAAAAAAACCATGTCGGGGTTGCATTTAATGCACCGATTCAGGCCGTTAAGAAAACGATGCACAGTTTCGGGCCAGAAACGAAATGAACGCACCCAATCCATGTTTTTGGTCCCAATGGTGATGTTTTTGTTTGTTTTGGTCAGTTTTGTTACAGTGCGAAAAAGCATGCAAATGTTGCAATTAATGCGCCCATTCGGGTCGTTAACGAAACGATGCACAGTTTTGGGCCAGAAACGAAACGAACGCACCCAATCCACGTTTTTTGACCCAATAGTGATGTTTTTATTCGGTTTGGTCAGTCTCGTTACTGTGCAAAAAATCAAGCCGGTGTTGATTTTAATGCACCGATTCGGGCATTAAATGAAACGATGCACAGTTTCAGGCCAGAAACGAAACAAACGCACCCAATCTACGTTTTTGGACCCAATAGTGACGTTTTGGTTCATTTTGGTCAGTTTAGTTACGATGCAACAAATCATGTCGGGGTTGCATTTAATGCACCGATTCGGGCCTTACATGAAACGATGCACAGTTTCGGGCTAGAAACGAAACAAACGCACCCAATCAACGTTTTAGGACCCAATAGTGATGTTTTGGTTCGTTTTGGTCAGTTTAGTTACAATGCAACAAATCATGCCGGGGTTGCATTTAATGCACCGATTCGGGCCTTAAATGAAACGATGCACAGTTTCGGGCCAGAAACGAAACAAACGCACTCAATCCACGTTTTTGGACCCAATGGTGATGTTTTGGTTTGTTTTGGTTAGTTTCGTTACAATGCAAAAAACCATGCCGAGGTTGCATTTAATGCACCCATTCGGGTCGTTAACGAAACGATGCACAGTTTCGGGCCAAAAATGAAACGAACGCACCCAATCCACGTTTTTAGACCCAATAGTGATGTTTTGGTTCGTTTTGGTCAGTTTGGTTACTCTGCAAAAATCCATGCAATTGTTGGATTTTACGCGCTCATTCGGGTCGTTAACGAAACGATGCACAGTTTTGGGCCAGAAACGAAACGAACGCACCCAATCCACGTTTTTGGACCCAATAGTGATGTTTTGGTTCGTTTTGGTCAGTTTAGTTACTGTGAAACAAATCATGCCGGGGTTGCATTTAATGCACCGATTCGGGCCTTAAATGAAACGATGCACAGTTTCGGGCCAGAAACGAAACAAACGCACTCAATCCACGTTTTTGGACCCAATGGTGATGTTTTGGTTTGTTTTGGTCAGTTTCGTTACAGTGCAAAAAACCATGCCGAGGTTGCATTTAATGCACCCATTCGGGTCGTTAACAAAACGATGCACAGTTTGGAGCCAGAAACGAAACGAACGCACCCAATCCACGTTTTTGAACCCAATAGTGATGTTTTGGTTCGTTTTGGTCAGTTTCGTTAGTGTGCAAAAAAACCATGCCGGGGTTGCATTTAATGCACCGATTCAGGCCGTTAACAAAACGATGCACAGTTTCGGGCTAGAGACGAAATGAACGCACCCAATCCATGTTTTTGGTCCCAATGGTGATGTTTTTGTTTGTTTTGGTCAGTTTTGTTACAGTGCGAAAAAGCATGCAAATGTTGCAATTAATGCGCCCATTCAGGTCGTTAACGAAATGATGCACAGTTTTGGGCCAGAAACGAAACGAACGCACCCAATCCACGTTTTTTGACCCAATAGTGATGTTTTTATTCGGTTTGGTCAGTCTCGTTACTGTGCAAAAAATCAAGCCGGTGTTGATTTTAATGCACCGATTCGGGCATTAAATGAAACGATGCACAGTTTCGGGCCAGAAACAAAACAAACGCACCCAATCTACGTTTTTGGACCCAATAGTGACGTTTTGGTTCGTTTTGGTCAGTTTAGTTACTATGCAACAAATCATGCCGGGGTTGCATTTAATGCACCGATTCGGGCCTTACATGAAACGATGCACAGTTTCGGGCTAGAAACGAAACAAACGCACCCAATCCACGTGTTAGGACCCAATAGTGATGTTTTGGTTCGTTTTGGTCAGTTTAGTTACTATGCAACAAATCATGCCGGGGTTGCATTTAATGCACCGATTCGGGCCTTAAATGAAACGATGCACAGTTTCGGGCCAGAAACGAAACGAACGCACCCAATCCACGTTTTTTGACCCAATAGTGATGTTTTTATTCGGTTTGGTCATTCTCGTTACTGTGCAAAAAATCAAGCCGGTGTTGATTTTAATGCACCGATTCGGGCATTAAATGAAACGATGCACAGTTTCGGGCCAGAAACGAAACAAACGCACCCAATCTACGTTTTAGGACCCAATAGTGACGTTTTGGTTCATTTTGGTCAGTTTAGTTGCTATGCAACAAATCATGCCGGGGTTGCATTTAATGCACCGATTCGGGCCTTAAATGAAACGATGCACAGTTTCGGGCCAGAAACGAAACAAACGCACTCAATCCACGTTTTTGGACCCAATGGTGATGTTTTGTTTTGTTTTGCTCAGTTTCGTTACAATGCAAAAAACCATGCCGAGGTTGCATTTAATGCACCCATTCGGGTCGTTAACGAAACGATGGACAGTTTCGGGCCAGAAATGAAACGAACGCACCCAATCCACGTTTTTAGACCCAATAGTGATGTTTTGGTTCGTTTTGGTCAGTTTGGTTACTCTGCAAAAATCCATGCAATTGTTGGATTTAACGCGCTCATTCGGGTCGTTAACGAAACGATGCACAGTTTTGGGCCAGAAACGAAACGAACGCACCGAAGCCACATTTTTGGATCCAATAGTGATGTTTTGGTTCGTTTTGGCCAGTTTCGTTAGAGTGCAACAAATCATGCCGGGGTTGCATTTAATGCACCGATTCGGACCTTATATGAAACGATGCATAGTTTCGGGCTAGAAACGAAACAAACGCACCCAATCCACATTTTTGGACCCAATAGTGATGTTTTGGTTCGTTTTGGTCAGTTTAGTTACTGTGCAACAAATCTTGCCGGGGTTGCATTTAATGCACCGATTCGGGCCTTAAATGAAATGATGCACAGTTTTGGGCCAGAAACGAAACAAACGCAGTCAATCCACGTTTTTGGACCTAATGGTGATGTTTTGGTTTGTTTTGGTCAGTTTCGTTACAGTGCAAAAAACCATGCCGAGGTTGTATTTAATGCACCGATTCGGGCCTTAAATGAAACGATGCACAGTTTCGGGCCAGAAACGAAACAAACGCACTCAATCCACGTTTTTGGACCCAATGGTGATGTTTTGGTTTGTTTTGGTCAGTTTCGTTACAGTGCAAAAAATCATGCCGAGGTTGCATTTAATGCACCCATTCGGGTCGTTAACGAAACGATGCACAGTTTCGGGCCAGAAATGAAACGAACGCACTCAATCCACGTTTTTGAACCCAATAGTGATGTTTTGGTTCGTTTTGGTCAGTTTCGTTACTGTGCAAAAAAACCATGCCGGGGTTGCATTTAATGCACCGATTCAGGCCGTTAACAAAACGATGCCCAGTTTCGGGCCAGAAACGAAATGAACGCACCCAATCCATGTTTTTGGTCCCAATGGTGATGTTTTTGTTTGTTTTGGTCAGTTTTGTTACAGTGCGAAAAAGCATGCAAATGTTGCAATTAATGCGCCCATTCGGGTCGTTAACGAAACGATGCACAGTTTTGGGCCAGAAACGAAACGAACGCACCCAATCCACGTTTTTAGACCCAATAGTGACGTTTTGGTTCGTTTTGGTCAGTTTGGTTACTCTGCAAAAATCCATGCAATTGTTGGATTTTACACGCTCATTCGGGTCGTTAACGAAACGATGCACAGTTTTGGGCCAGAAACGAAACGAACGCACCGAAGCCACATTTTTGGATCCAATAGTGATGTTTTGGTTCGTTTTGGCCAGTTTCGTTACAGTGCAACAAATCATGCCGGGGTTGCATTTAATGCACCGATTCGGGCCTTACAGGAAACGATGCACAGTTTCACTCTAGAAACGAAACAAACGCACCCAATCCACATTTTTGGACCCAATAGTGATGTTTTGGTTCGTTTTGGTCAGTTTAGTTACTGTGCAACAAATCTTGCCGGGGTTGCATTTAATGCACCGATTCGGGCCTTAAATGAAACGATGCACAGTTTCGGGCCAGAAACGAAACAAACGCAGTCAATCCACGTTTTTGGACCTAATGGTGATGTTTTGGTTTGTTTTGGTCAGTTTCGTTACAGTGCAAAAAACCATGCCGAGGTTGCATTTAATGCACCGATTCGGGCCTTAAATGAAACGATGCACAGTTTCGGGCCAGAAACGAAACAAACGCACTCAATCCACGTTTTTGGACCCAATGGTGATGTTTTGGTTTGTTTTGGTCAGTTTCGTTACAGTGCAAAAAATCATGCCGAGGTTGCATTTAATGCACCCATTCGGGTCGTTAACGAAACAATGCACAGTTTCGGGCCAGAAATGAAACGAACGCACTCAATCCACATTTTTGAACCCAATAGTGATGTTTTGGTTCGTTTTGGTCAGTTTCGTTACTGTGCAAAAAAACCATGTCGGGGTTGCATTTAATGCACCGATTCAGGCCGTTAACAAAACGATGCACAGTTTCGGGCCAGAAACGAAACAAACGCACCCAATCCACGTTTTTAGACCCAATAGTGATGTTTTGGTTCGTTTTGGTCAGTTTGGTTACTCTGCAAAAATCCATGCAATTGTTGGATTTTACACGCTCATTCGGGTCATTAACGAAACGATGCACGGTTTTGGGCCAGAAACGAAACGAACGCACCGAAGCCACATTTTTGGATCCAATAGTGATGTTTTGGTTCGTTTTGGCCAGTTTCGTTACAGTGCAACAAATCATGCCGGGGTTGCATTTAATGCACCGATTTCGGGCCTTACATGAAACGATGCACAGTTTCGGGCTAGAAACGAAACAAACGCACCCAATCCACATTTTTGGACCCAATAGTGATGTTTTGGTTCGTTTTGGTCAGTTTAGTTACTGTGCAACAAATCTTGCCGGGGTTGCATTTAATGCACCGATTCGGGCCTTAAATGAAACGATGCACAGTTTCGGGCCAGAAATGAAACAAACGCAGTCAATCCACGCTTTTGGACCTAATGGTGATGTTTTGGTTTGTTTTGGTCAGTTTCGTTACAGTGCAAAAAACCATGCCGAGGTTGCATTTAATGCACCGATTCGGGCCTTAAATGAAACGATGCACAGTTTCGGGCCAGAAACGAAACAAACGCACTCAATCCACGTTTTTGGACCCAATGGTGATGTTTTGGTTTGTTTTGGTCAGTTTCGTTACAGTGCAAAAAATCATGCCGAGGTTGCATTTAATGCACCCATTCGGGTCGTTAACGAAACAATGCACAATTTCGGGCCAGAAATGAAACGAACGCACTCAATCCACATTTTTGAACCCAATAGTGATGTTTTGGTTCGTTTTGGTCAGTTTCGTTACTGTGCAAAAAAACCATGCCGGGGTTGCATTTAATGCACCGATTCAGGCCGTTAACAAAACGATGCACAGTTTCGGGCCAGAAACGAAATGAACGCACCCAATCCATGTTTTTGGTCCCAATGGTGATGTTTTTGTTTGTTTTGGTCAGTTTTGTTACAGTGCGAAAAAGCATGCAAATGTTGCAATTAATGCGCCCATTCGGGTCGTTTACGAAACGATGCACAGTTTCCGGCCAGAAATGAAACGAACGCACTCAATCCACGTTTTTGAACCCAATAGTGATGTTTTGGTTCGTTTTGGTCAGTTTCGTTACTGTGCAAAAAAACCATGCCGGGGTTGCATTTAATGCACCGATTCAGGCCGTTAACAAAACGATGCACAGTTTCGGGCCAGAAACGAAATGAACGCACCCAATCCATGTTTTTGGTCCCAATGGTGATGTTTTTGTTTGTTTTGGTCAGTTTTGTTACAGTGCGAAAAAGCATGCAAATGTTGCAATTAATGCGCCCATTCGGGTCGTTAACGAAACGATGCACAGTTTTGGGCCAGAAACGAAACGAACGCACCCAATCCACGTTTTTTGACCCAATAGTGATGTTTTTATTCGGTTTGGTCAGTCTCGTTACTGTGCAAAAAATCAAGCCGGTGTTGATTTTAATGCACCGATTCGGGCATTAAATGAAACGATGCACAGTTTCGGGCCAGAAACGAAACAAACGCACCCAATCTACGTTTTTGGACCCAATAGTGACGTTTTGGTTCGTTTTGGTCAGTTTAGTTACTATGTAACAAATCATGCCGGGGTTGCATTTAATGCACCGATTCGGGCCTTACATGAAACGATGCACAGTTTCAGGCTAGAAACGAAACAAACGCACCCAATCCACGTTTTAGGACCCAATAGTGATGTTTTGGTTCGTTTTGGTCAGTTTAGTTACTATGCAAGAAATCATGCCGGGTTTGCATTTAATGCACCGATTCGGGCCTTAAATGAAACGATGCACAGTTTCGGCCCAGAAACGAAACAAACGCACTCAATCCACGTTTTTGGACCCAATGGTGATGTTTTGGTTTGTTTTGGTCAGTTTCGTTACAATGCAAAAAACCATGCCGAGGTTGCATTTAATGCACCCATTCGGGTCGTTAACGAAACGATGCACGGTTTCGGGCCAGAAATGAAACGAACGCACCCAATCCACGTTTTTAGACCCAATAGTGATGTTTTGGTTCGTTTTGGTCAGTTTGGTTACTCTGCAAAAATCCATGCAATTGTTGGATTTTACGCGCTCATTCGGGTCGTTAACGAAACGATGCACAGTTTTGGGCCAGAAACGAAACGAACGCACCGAAGCCACATTTTTGGATCCAATAGTGATGTTTTGGTTCGTTTTGGCCAGTTTCGTTACAGTGCAACAAATCATGCCGGGGTTGCATTTAATGCACCGATTCGGGCCTTACATGAAACGATGCACAGTTTCGGGCTAGAAACGAAACAAACGCACCCAATCCACATTTTTGGACCCAATAGTGATGTTTTGGTTCGTTTTGGTCAGTTTAGTTACTGTGCAACAAATCTTGCCGGGGTTGCATTTAATGCACCGATTCGGGCCTTAAATGAAACGATGCACAGTTTCGGGCCAGAAACGAAACAAACGCAGTCAATCCACGTTTTTGGACCTAATGGTGATGTTTTGGTTTGTTTTGGTCAGTTTCGTTACAGTGCAAAAAACCATGCCGAGGTTGCATTTAATGCACCGATTCGGGCCTTAAATGAAACGATGCACAGTTTCGTGCAGAAACGAAACAAACGCACTCAATCTACGTTTTTGGACCCAATTGTGATGTTTTGGTTTGTTTTTGTCAGTTTCGTTACAGTGCAAAAAATCATGCCGAGGTTGCATTTAATGCACCCATTCGGGTCGTTAACGAAACAATGCACAGTTTCGGGCCAGAAATGAAACGAACGCACTCAATCCACATTTTTGAACCCAATAGTGATGTTTTGGTTCGTTTTGGTCAGTTTCGTTACTGTGCAAAAAAACCATGCCGGGGTTGCATTTAATGCACCGATTCAGGCCGTTAACAAAACGATGCTCTGTTTCGGGCCAGAAATGAAATGAACGCACCCAATCCATGTTTTTGGTCCCAATGGTGATGGTTTTGTTTGTTTTGGTCAGTTTTGTTACAGTGCGAAAAAGCATGCAAATGTTGCAATTAATGCGCCCATTCGGGTCGTTAACGAAACGATGCACAGTTTTGGGCCAGAAACGAAACGAACGCACCCAATCCACGTTTTTTGACCCAATAGTGATGTTTTTATTCGGTTTGGTCAGTCTCGTTACTATGCAAAAAATCAAGCCGGTGTTGATTTTAATGCACCGATTCGGGCATTAAATGAAACGATGCACAGTTTCGGGCCAGAAACGAAACAAACGCACCCAATCTACGTTTTTGGACCCAATAGTGACGTTTTGGTTCGTTTTGGTCAGTTTAGTTACTATGCAACAAATCATGCCGGGGTTGCATTTAATGCACCGATTCGGGCCTTACTTGAAACGATGCACAGTTTCGGGCTAGAAACGAAACAAACGCACCCAATCCACGTTTTAGGACCCAATAGTGATGTTTTGGATCGTTTTGGTCAGTTTAGTTACTATGCAACAAATCATGCCGGGGTAGCATTTAATGCACCGATTCGGGCCTTAAATGAAACGATGCACAGTTTCAGGCCAGAAACGAAACAAACACACTCAATCCACGTTTTTGGACCCAATGGTGATGTTTTGGTTTGTTTTGGTCAGTTTCGTTACAATGCAAAAAACCATACCGAGGTTGCATTTAATGCACCCATTCGGGTCGTTAACGAAACGATGCACAGTTTCGGGCCAGAAATGAAACGAACGCACCCAATCCACGTTTTTAGACCCAATAGTGATGTTTTGGTTCGTTTTGGTCAGTTTGGTTACTCTGCAAAAAATCCATGCAATTGTTGGATTTAACGCTCTCATTCGGGTCGTTAACGAAACGATGCACAGTTTTGGGCCAGAAACGAAACGAACGCACCGAAGCCACATTTTTGGATCCAATAGTGATGTTTTGGTTCGTTTTGGCCAGTTTCGTTAGAGTGCAACAAATCATGCCGGGGTTGCATTTAATGCACCGATTCGGGCCTTATATGAAACGATGCACAGTTTCGGGCTAGAAACGAAACAAACGCACCCAATCCACATTTTTGGACCCAATAGTGATGTTTTGGTTCGTTTTGGTCAGTTTAGTTACTGTGCAACAAATCTTGCCGGGGTTGCATTTAATGCACCGATTCGGGCCTTAAATGAAATGATGCACAGTTTTGGGCCAGAAACGAAACAACGCAGTCAATCCACGTTTTTGGACCTAATGGTGATGTTTTGGTTTGTTTTGGTCAGTTTCGTTACAGTGCAAAAAACCATGCCGAGGTTGTATTTAATGCACCGATTCGGGCCTTAAATGAAACGATGCACAGTTTCGGGCCAGAAAAGAAACAAACGCACTCAATCCACGTTTTTGGACCCAATGGTGATGTTTTGGTTTGTTTTGGTCAGTTTCGTTACAGTGCAAAAAATCATACCGAGGTTGCATTTAATGCACCCATTCGGGTCGTTAACGAAACGATGCACAGTTTCGGGCCAGAAATGAAACGAACGCACTCAATCCACGTTTTTGAACCCAATAGTGATGTTTTGGTTCGTTTTGGTCAGTTTCGTTACTGTGCAAAAAAACCATGCCGGGGTTGCATTTAATGCACCGATTCAGGCCGTTAACAAAACGATGCCCAGTTTCGGGCCAGAAACGAAATGAACGCGCCCAATCCATGTTTTTGGTCCCAATGGTGATGTTTTTGTTTGTTTTGGTCAGTTTTGTTACAGTGCGAAAAAGCATGCAAATGTTGCAATTAATGCGCCCATTCGGGTCGTTAACGAAACGATGCACAGTTTCGGGCCAGAAATGAAACGAACGCACCCAATCCACGTTTTTAGACCCAATAGTGATGTTTTGGTTCGTTTTGGTCAGTTTGGTTACTCTGCAAAAAATCCATGCAATTGTTGGATTTAACGCTCTCATTCGGGTCGTTAACGAAACGATGCACAGTTTTGGGCCAGAAACGAAACGAACGCACCGAAGCCACATTTTTGGATCCAATAGTGATGTTTTGGTTCGTTTTGGCCAGTTTCGTTAGAGTGCAACAAATCATGCCGGGGTTGCATTTAATGCACCGATTCGGGCCTTATATGAAACGATGCACAGTTTCGGGCTAGAAACGAAACAAACGCACCCAATCCACATTTTTGGACCCAATAGTGATGTTTTGGTTCGTTTTGGTCAGTTTAGTTACTGTGCAACAAATCTTGCCGGGGTTGCATTTAATGCACCGATTCGGGCCTTAAATGAAATGATGCACAGTTTTGGGCCAGAAACGAAACAACGCAGTCAATCCACGTTTTTGGACCTAATGGTGATGTTTTGGTTTGTTTTGGTCAGTTTCGTTACAGTGCAAAAAACCATGCCGAGGTTGTATTTAATGCACCGATTCGGGCCTTAAATGAAACGATGCACAGTTTCGGGCCAGAAAAGAAACAAACGCACTCAATCCACGTTTTTGGACCCAATGGTGATGTTTTGGTTTGTTTTGGTCAGTTTCGTTACAGTGCAAAAAATCATGCCGAGGTTGCATTTAATGCACCCATTCGGGTCGTTAACGAAACGATGCACAGTTTCGGGCCAGAAATGAAACGAACGCACTCAATCCACGTTTTTGAACCCAATAGTGATGTTTTGGTTCGTTTTGGTCAGTTTCGTTACTGTGCAAAAAAACCATGCCGGGGTTGCATTTAATGCACCGATTCAGGCCGTTAACAAAACGATGCCCAGTTTCGGGCCAGAAACGAAATGAACGCACCCAATCCATGTTTTTGGTCCCAATGGTGATGTTTTTGTTTGTTTTGGTCAGTTTTGTTACAGTGCGAAAAAGCATGCAAATGTTGCAATTAATGCGCCCATTCGGGTCGTTAACGAAACGATGCACAGTTTTGGGCCAGAAACGAAACGAACGCACCCAATCCACGTTTTTAGACCCAATAGTGATGTTTTGGTTCGTTTTGGTTAGTTTGGTTACTCTGCAAAAATCCATGCAATTGTTGGATTTTACACGCTCATTCGGGTCGTTAACGAAACGATGCACAGTTTTGGGTCAGAAACGAAACGAACGCACCGAAGCCACATTTTTGGATCCAATAGTGATGTTTTGGTTCGTTTTGGCCAGTTTCGTTACAGTGCAACAAATCATGCCGGGGTTGCATTTAATGCACCGATTTCGGGCCTTACATGAAACGATGCACAGTTTCGGGCTAGAAACGAAACAAACGCACCCAATCCACATTTTTGGACCCAATAGTGATGTTTTGGTTCGTTTTGGTCAGTTTAGTTACTGTGCAACAAATCTTGCCGGGGTTGCATTTAATGCACCGATTCGGGCCTTAAATGAAACGATGCACAGTTTCGGGCCAGAAACGAAACAAACGCAGTCAATCCACGCTTTTGGACCTAATGGTGATGTTTTGGTTTGTTTTGGTCAGTTTCGTTACAGTGCAAAAAACCATGCCGAGGTTGCATTTAATGCACCGATTCGGGCCTTAAATGAAACGATGCACAGTTTCGGGCCAGAAACGAAACAAACGCACTCAATCCACATTTTTGGACCCAATGGTGATGTTTTGGTTTGTTTTGGTCAGTTTCGTTACAGTGCAAAAAATCATGCCGAGGTTGCATTTAATGCACCCATTCGGGTCGTTAACGAAACAATGCACAGTTTCGGGCCAGAAATGAAACGAACGCACTCAATCCACATTTTTGAACCCAATAGTGATGTTTTGGTTCGTTTTGGTTAGTTTCGTTACTGTGCAAAAAAACCATGCCGGGGTTGCATTTAATGCACCGATTCAGGCCGTTAACAAAACGATGCACAGTTTCGGGCCAGAAACGAAATGAACGCACCCAATCCATGTTTTTGGTCCCAATGGTGATGTTTTTGTTTGTTTTGGTCAGTTTTGTTACAGTGCGAAAAAGCATGCAAATGTTGCAATTAATGCGCCCATTCGGGTCGTTAACGACACGATGCACAGTTTCCGGCCAGAAATGAAACGAACGCACTCAATCCACGTTTTTGAACCCAATAGTGATGTTTTGGTTCGTTTTGGTCAGTTTCGTTACTGTGCAAAAAAACCATGCCGGGGTTGCATTTAATGCACCGATTCAGGCCGTTAACAAAACGATGCACTGTTTCGGGCCAGAAATGAAATGAACGCACCCAATCCATGTTTTTGGTCCCAATGATGATGGTTTTGTTTGTTTTGCTCAGTTTTGTTACAGTGCGAAAAAGCATGCAAATGTTGCAATTAATGCGCCCATTCGGGTCGTTAACGAAACGATGCACAGTTTTGGGCCAGAAACGAAACGAACGCACCCAATCCACGTTTTTTGACCCAATAGTGATGTTTTTATTCGGTTTGGTCAGTCTCGTTACTGTGCAAAAAATCAAGCCGGTGTTGATTTTAATGCACCGATTCGGGCATTAAATGAAACGATGCACAGTTTCGGGCCAGAAACGAAACAAACGCACCCAATCTACGTTTTTGGACCCAATAGTGACGTTTTGGTTCGTTTTGGTCAGTTTAGTTACTATGCAACAAATCTTGCCGGGGTTGCATTTAATGCACCGATTCGGGCCTTAAATGAAACGATGCACAGTTTCGGGCCAGAAACGAAACAAACGCAGTCAATCCACGTTTTTGGACCTAATCGTGATGTTTTGGTTTGTTTTGGTCAGTTTCGTTACAGTGCAAAAAACCATGCCGAGGTTGCATTTAATGCACCGATTCGGGCCTTAAATGAAACGATGCACAGTTTCGTGCAGAAACGAAACAAACACACTCAATCCACGTTTTTGGACCCAATTGTGATGTTTTGGTTTGTTTTTGTCAGTTTCGTTACAGTGCAAAAAATCATGCCGAGGTTGCATTTAATGCACCCATTCGGGTCGTTAACGAAACAATGCACAGTTTCGGGCCAGAAATGAAACAAACGCACTCAATCCACATTTTTGAACCCAATAGTGATGTTTTGGTTCGTTTTGGTCAGTTTCGTTACTGTGCAAAAAAACCATGCCGGGGTTGCATTTAATGCACCGATTCAGGCCGTTAACAAAACGATGCACTGTTTCGGGCCAGAAACGAAATGAACGCACCCAATCCATGTTTTTGGTCCCAATGGTGATGTTTTTGTTTGTTTTGGTCAGTTTTGTTACAGTGCGAAAAAGCATGCAAATGTTGCAATTAATGCGCCCATTCGGGTCGTTAACGAAACGATGCACAGTTTTGGGCCAGAAACGAAACGAATGCACCCAATCCACGTTTTTTGACCCAATAGTGATGTTTTTATTCGGTTTGGTCAGTCTCGTTACTATGCAAAAAATCAAGCCGGTGTTGATTTTAATGCACCGATTCGGGCATTAAATGAAACGATGCACAGTTTCGGGCCAGAAACGAAACAAACGCACCCAATCTACGTTTTTGGACCCAATGGTGACGTTTTGGTTCGTTTTGGTCAGTTTAGTTACTATGCAACAAATCATGCCGGGGTTGCATTTAATGCACCGATTCGGGCCTTACATGAAACGATGCACAGTTTCGGGCTAGAAACGAAACAAACGCACCCAATCCACGTTTTAGGACCCAATAGTGATGTTTTGGTTCGTTTTGGTCAATTTAGTTACTATGCAACAAATCATGCCGGGGTTGCATTTAATGCACCGATTCGGGCCTTAAATGAAACGATGCACAGTTTCGGGCCAGAAACGAAACAAACGCACTCAATCCACGTTTTTGGACCCAATGGTGATGTTTTGGTTTGTTTTGGTCAGTTTCGTTACAATGCAAAAAACCATGCCGAGGTTGCATTTATTGCACCCATTCGGGTCGTTAACGAAACGATGCACAGTTTCGGAGCAGAAATGAAACGAACGCACCCAATCCACGTTTTTAGACCCAATAGTGATGTTTTGGTTCGTTTTGGTCAGTTTGGTTACTCTGCAAAAATCCATGCAATTGTTGGATTTAACGCGCTCATTCGGGTCGTTAATGAAACGATGCACAGTTTTGGGCCAGAAACGAAACGAACGCACCGAAGCCACATTTTTGGATCCAAAAGTGATGTTTTGGTTCGTTTTGGCCAGTTTCGTTACAGTGCAACAAATCATGCCGGGGTTGCATTTAATGCACCGATTCGGGCCTTACATGAAACGATGCACAGTTTCGGGCTAGAAACGAAACAAACGCATCCAATCCACATTTTTGGACCCAATAGTGATGTTTTGGTTCGTTTTGGTCAGTTTAGTTACTGTGCAACAAATCTTGCCGGGGTTGCATTTAATGCACCGATTCGGGCCTTAAATGAAACGATGCACAGTTTCGGGCCAGAAACGAAACAAACGCAGTCAATCCACGTTTTTGGACCTAATGGTGATGTTTTGGTTTGTTTTGGTCAGTTTCGTTACAGTGCAAAAAACCATGCCGAGGTTGCATTTAATGCACCGATTCGGGCCTTAAATGAAACGATGCACAGTTTCGGGCCAGAAACGAAACAAACGCACTCAATCCACGTTTTTGGACCCAATGGTGATGTTTTGGTTTGTTTTGGTCAGTTTCGTTACAGTGCAAAAAATCATGCCGAGGTTGCATTTAATGCACCCATTCGGGTCGTTAACGAAACGATGCACAGTTTCGGGCCAGAAATGAAACGAACGCACCCAATCCACATTTTTAGACCCAATAGTGATGTTTTGGTTCGTTTTGGTCAGTTTGGTTACTCTTCAAAAATCCATGCAATTGTTGGATTTAACACGCTCATTCGGGTCGTTAACGAAACGATGCACAGTTTTGGGACAGAAATGAAACGAACGCACCGAAGCCACATTTTTGGATCCAATCGTGATGTTTTGGTTCGTTTTGGCCAGTTTCGTTACAGTGCAAGAAACCATACTGGGGTTACATTTAATGCACCCATTCGGGTCGTTAACGAAACGACGCACAGTTTCGGGCCAGAAACGAAACGAACGCACCCAATCCACATTTTTGGACCCAATAGTGATGTTTTGGTTCGTTTTGGTCAGTTTAGTTACTGTGCAACAAATCTTGCCGGGGTTGCATTTAATGCACCGATTCGGGCCTTAAATGAAACGATGCACAGTTTCGGGCCAGAAACGAAACAAACGCACCCAATCCACGTTTTTGGACCCAATGGTGATGTTTTGGTTTGTTTTGGTCTGTTTCGTTACAGTGCAAAAAACCATGCCGAGGTTGCATTTAATGCACCCATTCGTGTCGTTAACAAAACTTTGCACAATTTCGGGCCAGAAACGAAACGAACGCACCCAATCCACGTTTTAGGACCCAATAGTGATATTTTGGTTCGTTTTGGTCAGTTTAGTTACTGTGAAACAAATCATGCCGGGGTTGCATTTAATGCACCGATTCGGGCCTTAAATGAAACGATGCACAGTTTCGGGCCAGAAACGAAACAAACGCACTCAATCCACGTTTTTGGACCCAATGGTGATGTTTTGGTTTGTTTTGGTCAGTTTCGTTACAGTGCAAAAAACCATGCCGAGGTTGCATTTAATGCACCCATTCGGGTCGTTAACAAAACGATGCACAGTTTCGGGCCAGAAACGAAACGAACGCACCCAATCCACATTTTTGGACCCAATAGTGATGTTTTGGTTCGTTTTGGTCAGTTTAGTTACTGTGCAACAAATCTTGCCGGGGTTGCATTTAATGCACCGATTCGGGCCTTAAATGAAACGATGCACAGTTTCGGGCCAGAAACGAAACAAACGCACCCAATCCACGTTTTTGGACCCAATGGTGATGTTTTGGTTTGTTTTGGTCAGTTTCGTTACAGTGCAAAAAACCATGCCGAGGTTGCATTTAATGCACCCATTCGTGTCGTTAACAAAACTATGCACAATTTCGGGCCAGAAACGAAACGAACGCACCCAATCCACGTTTTAGGACCCAATAGTGATATTTTGGTTCGTTTTGGTCAGTTTAGTTACTGTGAAACAAATCATGCCGGGGTTGCATTTAATGCACCGATTCGGGCCTTAAATGAAACGATGCACAGTTTCGGGCCAGAAACGAAACAAACGCACTCAATCCACGTTTTTGGACCCAATGGTGATGTTTTGGTTTGTTTTGGTCAGTTTCGTTACAGTGCAAAAAACCATGCCGAGGTTGCATTTAATGCACCCATTCGGGTCGTTAACAAAACGATGCACAGTTTCGGGCTAGAAACGAAACGAACGCACCCAATCCACGTTTTTGAACCCAATAGTGATGTTTTGGTTCGTTTTGGTCAGTTTCGTTACTCTGCAAAAAAACCATGCCGGGGTTGCATTTAATGCACCGATTCAGGCCGTTAACAAAACGATGCACAGTTTCGGGCCAGAAACGAAATGAACGCACCCAATCCATGGTTTTGGTCCCAATGGTGATGTTTTTGTTTGTTTATGCCAGTTTCGTTACAGTGCAACAAATCATGCCGGGGTTGCATTTAATGCACCGATTCGGGCCTTACATGAAACGATGCACAGTTTCGGGCTAGAAACGAAACAAACGCACCCAATCCACATTTTTGGACCCAATAGTGATGTTTTGGTTCGTTTTGGTCAGTTTAGTTACTGTGCAACAAATCTTGCCGGGGTTGCATTTAATGCACCGATTCGGGCCTTAAATGAAACGATGCACAGTGTCGGGCCAGAAACGAAACAAACGCACTCAATCCACGTTTTTGGACCCAATGGTGATGTTTTAGTTTGTTTTGGTCAGTTTCGTTACAGTGCAAAAAATCATGCCGAGGTTGCATTTAATGCACCCATTCGGGTCGTTAACGAAACGATGCACAGTTTCGGGCCAGAAATGAAACGAACGCACCCAATCCACATTTTTAGACCCAATAGTGATGTTTTGGTTAGTTTTGGTCAGTTTGGTTACTCTGCAAAAATCCATGCAATTGTTGGATTTAACACGCTCATTCGGGTCGTTAACGAAACGATGCACAGTTTTGGGACAGAAACGAAACGAACGCACCGAAGCCACATTTTTGGATCCAATCGTGATGTTTTGGTTCGTTTTGGCCAGTTTCGTTACAGTGCAAGAAACCATACTGGGGTTACATTTAATGCACCCATTCGGGTCGTTAACGAAACGACGCACAGTTTCGGGCCAGAAACGAAACGAACACACCCAATCCACATTTTTGGACCCAATAGTGATGTTTTGGTTCGTTTTGGTCAGTTTAGTTACGGTGCAACAAATCTTGCCGGGGTTGCATTTAATGCACCGATTCGGGCCTTAAATGAAACGATGCACAGTTTCGGGCCAGAAACGAAACAAACGCACCCAATCCACGTTTTTGGACCCAATGGTGATGTTTTGGTTTGTTTTGGTCAGTTTCGTTACAGTGCAAAAAACCATGCCGAGGTTGCATTTAATGCACCCATTCGTGTCGTTAACAAAACTATGCACAATTTCGGGCCAGAAACGAAACGAACGCTCCCAATCCACGTTTTAGGACCCAATAGTGATATTTTGGTTCGTTTTGGTCAGTTTAGTTACTGTGAAACAAATCATGCCGGGGTTGCATTTAATGCACCGATTCGGGCCTTAAATGAAACGATGCACAGTTTCGGGCCAGAAACTAAACAAACGCACTCAATCCACGTTTTTGGACCCAATGGTGATGTTTTGGTTTGTTTTGGTCAGTTTCGTTACAGTGCAAAAAACCATGCCGAGGTTGCATTTAATGCACCCATTCGGGTCGTTAACAAAACGATGCACAGTTTCGGGCCAGAAACGAAACGAACGCACCCAATCCACGTTTTTGAACCCAATAGTGATGTTTTGGTTCGTTTTGGTCAGTTTCGTTACTCTGCAAAAAAACCATGCCGGGGTTGCATTTAATGCACCGATTCAGGCCGTTAACAAAACGATGCACAGTTTCGGGCCAGAAACGAAATGAACGCACCCAATCCATGGTTTTGGTCCCAATGGTGATGTTTTTGTTTGTTTATGCCAGTTTCGTTACAGTGCAACAAATCATGCCGGGTTTGCATTTAATGCACCGATTCGGGCCTTACATGAAACGATGCACAGTTTCGGGCTAGAAACGAAACAAACGCACCCAATCCACATTTTTGGACCCAATAGTGATGTTTTGGTTCGTTTTGGTCAGTTTAGTTACTGTGCAACAAATCTTGCCGGGGTTGCATTTAATGCACCGATTCGGGCCTTACATGAAACGATGCACAGTTTCGGGCTAGAAACGAAACAAACGCACCCAATCCATGTTTTAGGACCCAATAGTGATGTTTTGGTTCGTTTTGGTCAGTTTAGTTACTATGCAACAAATCATGCCGGGGGTTGCATTTAATGCACCGATTCAGGCCTTAAATGAAACGATGCACAGTTTCGGGCCAGAAACGAAACAAACGCACTCAATCCACGTTTTTGGACCCAATGGTGATGTTTTGGTTTGTTTTGGTCAGTTTCGTTACAGTGCAAAAAACCATGCCGAGGTTGCATTTAATGCACCCATTCGGGTCGTTAACGAAACGATGCACAGTTTCGGGCCAGAAATGAAACGAACGCACCCAATCCACGTTTTTAGACCCAATAGTGATGTTTTGGTTCGTTTTGGTCAGTTTGGTTACTCTGCAAAAATCCATGCAATTATTGGATTTAACGCGCTGATTCGGGTCGTTAACGAAACGATGCACAGTTTTGGGCCAGAAACGAAACGAACGCACCGGAGCCACATTTTTGGATCCAATAGTGATGTTTTGGTTCGTTTTGGCCAGTTTCGTTACAGTGCAACAAATCATGCCGGGGTTGCATTTAATGCACCGATTCGGGCCTTACATGAAACGATGCACAGTTTCGGGCTAGAAACGAAACAAACGCACCCAATCCACATTTTTGGACCCAATAGTGATGTTTTGGTTCATTTTGGTCAGTTTAGTTATTGTGCAACAAATCTTGCCGGGGTTGCATTTAATGCACCGATTCGGGCCTTAAATGAAACGATGCACAGTTTCGGGCCAGAAACGAAACAAACGCAGTCAATCCACGTTTTTGGACCTAATGGTGATGTTTTGGTTTGTTTTGGTCAGTTTCGTTACAGTGCAAAAAACCATGCCGAGGTTGCATTTAATGCACCGATTCGGGCCTTAAATGAAACGATGCACAGTTTCGGGCCAGAAACGAAACAAACGCACTCAATCCACGTTTTTGGACCCAATGGTGATGTTTTGGTTTGTTTTGGTCAGTTTCGTTACAGTGCAAAAAATCATGCCGAGGTTGCATTTAATGCACCCATTCGGGTCGTTAACGAAACGATGCACAGTTTCGGGCCAGAAATGAAACGAACGCACCCAATCCACGTTTTTAGACCCAATAGTGATGTTTTGGTTCGTTTTGGTCAGTTTGGTTACTCTGCAAAAATCCATGCAATTGTTGGATTTAACACGCTCATTCGGGTCGTTAACGAAACGATGCACAGTTTTGGGACAGAAACGAAACGAACGCACCGAAGCCACATTTTTGGATCCAATCGTGATGTTTTGGTTCGTTTTGGCCAGTTTCGTTACAGTGCAAGAAACCATACTGGGGTTACATTTAATGCACCCATTCGGGTCGTTAACGAAACGACGCACAGTTTCATGCCAGAAACGAAACGAACGCACCCAATCCACATTTTTGGACCCAATAGTGATGTTTTGGTTCGTTTTGGTCAGTTTAGTTACTGTGCAACAAATCTTGCCGGGGTTGCATTTAATGCACCAATTCGGGCCTTAAATGAAACGATGCACAGTTTCGGGCCAGAAACGAAACAAACGCACCCAATCCACGTTTTTGGACCCAATGGTGATGTTTTGGTTTGTTTTGGTCAGTTTCGTTACAGTGCAAAAAACCATGCCGAGGTTGCATTTAATGCACCCATTCGTGTCGTTAACAAAACTATGCACAATTTCGGGCCAGAAACAAAACGAACGCACCCAATCCACGTTTTTGGACCCAATGGTGATGTTTTGGTTTGTTTTGGTCAGTTTCGTTACAGTGCAAAAAACCATGCCGAGGTTGCATTTAATGCACCCATTCGGGTCGTTAACAAAACGATGCACAGTTTCGGGCCAGAAACGAAACGAACGCACCCAATCCACGTTTTTGAACCCAATAGTGTTGTTTTGGTTCGTTTTGGTCAGTTTCGTTACTGTGCAAAAAAAGCATGCCGGGGTTGCATTTAATGCACCGATTCAGGCCGTTAACAAAACGATGCACAGTTTCGGGCCAGAAACGAAATGAACGCACCCAATCCATGTTTTTGGTCCCAATGGTGATGTTTTTGTTTGATTTGGTCAGTTTTGTTACAGTGCGAAAAAGCATGCAAATGTTGAAATTAATGCACCCATTCGGGTCGTTAACAAAACGATGCACAGTTTCGGGCCAGAAACGAAACAAACACACTCAATCCACGTTTTTGGACCCAATGGTGATGTTTTGGTTTGTTTTGGTCAGTTTCGTTACAGTGCAAAAAACCATGCCGAGGTTGCATTTAATGCACCCATTCGGGTCGTTAACAAAACGATGCACAGTTTCGGGCCAGAAACGAAATGAACGCACCCAATCCATGTTTTTGGTCCCAATGGTGATGATTTTGTTTGTTTTGGTCAGTTTTGTCATAGTGCGAAAAACCGTGCAAATGTTGCAATTAATGCACCCATTCGGGTCGTTGACGAAACGATGCACAGTTTCGGGCCAGAAACGAATCGAACGCACCCAATCCACGTTTTTTGACCCAATAGTGATGTTTTTATTCGGTTTGGTCAGTCTCGTTACTGTGCAAAAAATCAAGCCGGTGTTGATTTTAATGCACCGATTCGGGCATTAAACGAAACGATGCACAGTTTCGGGCCAGAAACGAAACGAACGCACCCAATCCACATTTTTGGACCCAATAGTGATGTTTTGGTTCGTTTTGGTCAGTTTAGTTACTGTGCAATAAATCATGCCGAGGTTGCATTTAATGCACCGATTCGGGCCTTAAATGAAACGATGCATAGTTTCGGGCCAGAAACGAAACGAACGCACCCAATCCACGTTTTTGGACCCAATAGTGATGTTTTGGTTCGTTTTGGTTAGTTTAGTTACTGTGCAACAAATCATGCCGGGGTTGCATGTAATGCACCGATTCGGGCCTTAAATGAAATGATGCACAGTTTCGGGCCAGAAACGAAACGAACGCACCCAATCCACGTTTTTGAACCCAATAGTGATGTTTTGGTTCGTTTTGGTCAGTTTCGTTATTGTGCAAAAAAACCATGCCGGGGTTGCATTTAATGCACCGATTCGGGCCGTTAACAAAACGATGCACAGTTTCGGGCTAGAAACGAAATGAACGCACCCAATCCATGATATTGGTCCCAATGGTGATGTTTTTGTTTGTTTTGGTCAGTTTTGTTACAGTGCGAAAAACCATGCAAATGTTGCAATTAATGCACCCATTCGGGTCGTTAACAAAACGATGCACAGTTTCGGGCCAGAAACGAAACGAACGCACGCAATCCACATTTTTGGACCCAATAGTGATGTTTTGGTTCGTTTTGGTCAGTTTCGTTATTGTGCAAAAAAACCATGTCGGGGTTGCATTTAATGCACCGATTCGGGCCGTTAACAAAACGATGCACAGTTTCGGGCCAGAAACGAAACAAACGCACTCAATCCACATTTTTGGACCCAATAGTGATGTTTTGGTTCGTTTTGGTCAGTTTAGTTACTGTGCAACAAATCTTGCCGGGGTTGCGTTTAATGCACCGATTCGGGCCTTAAATGAAACGATGCACAGTTTCGGGCCAGAAACGAAACAAACGCAGTCAATCCACGTTTTTGGACCTAATGGTGATGTTTTGGTTTGTTTTGATCAGTTTCGTTACAGTGCAAAAAACCATGCCGAGGTTGCATTTAATGCACCGATTCGGGCCTTAAGTGAAACGATGCACAGTTTCGGGCCAGAAACGAAACAAACGCACTCAATCCACATTTTTTGACACAATGGTGATGTTTTGGTTTGTTTTGGTCAGTTTCGTTACAGTGCAAAAAACCATGCCGAGGTTGCATTTAATGCACCCATTCGGGTCGTTAACAAAACGATGCACAGTTTCGGGCCAGAAACGAAACGAACGCACCCAATCCACGTTTTTGAACCCAATAGTGATGTTTTGGTTCGTTTTGGTCAGTTTCGTTATTGTGCAAAAAAACCATGCCGGGGTTGCATTTAATGCACCGATTCAGGCCGTTAACAAAACGATGCACAGTTTCGGGCCAGAAACGAAATGAACGCACCCAATCCATGTTATTGGTCCCAATGGTGATGTTTTTGTTTGTTTTGGTCAGTTTTGTTACGGTGCGAAAAACCATGCAAATGTTGCAATTAATGCACCCATTCGGGTCGTTAACAAAACGATGCACAGTTTCGGGCCAGAAATGAAACGAACGCACGCAATCCACATTTTTGGACCCAATGGTGATGTTTTGGTTCGTTTTGGTCAGTTTCGTTATTGTGCAAAAAAACCATGCCGGGGTTGCATTTAATGCACCGATTCGGGCCGTTAACAAAACGATGCACAGTTTCGGGCCAGAAACGAAACAAACGCACCCAATCCACATTTTTGGACCCAATAGTGATGTTTTGGTTCGTTTTGGTCAGTTTAGTTACTGTGCAACAAATCTTGCCGGGGTTGCATTTAATGCACCGATTCGGGCCTTAAATGAAACGATGCACAGTTTCGGGCCAAAAACAAAACAAACGCACCCAATCCACGTTTTTGGTCCCAATAGTGATGTTTTGGTTCGTTTTGGTCAGTTTAGTTACTGTGCAACAAATCTTGCCGGGGTTGCATTTAATGCACCGATTCGGGCCTTAAATGAAACGATGCACAGTTTCAGGCCAGAAATGAAACAAACGCACCCAATCCACGTTTTTGGACCCAATGGTGATGTTTTGGTTTGTTTTGGTCAGTTTCGTTACTGTGCAAAAAACCATGCCGAGGTTGCATTTAATGCACCCATTCGGGTCGTTAACAAAACGATGCACAGTTTCGGGCCAGAAACGAAACGAACGCACCCAATCCACGTTTTTGAACCCAATAGTGATGTTTTGGTTCGTTTTGGTCAGTTTCGTTACTGTGCAAAAAAACCATGCCGGGGTTGCATTTAATGCACCGATTCAGGCCGTTAACAAAACGATGCACAGTTTTGGGCCAGAAACGAAATGAACGCACCCAATCCATGTTTTTGGTCCCAATGGTGATGGTTTTGTTTGTTTTGGTCAGTTTTGTTACAGTGCGAAAAAGCATGCAAATGTTGCAATTAATGCGCCCATTCGGGTCGTTAACGAAACGATGCACAGTTTCGGGCCAGAAACGAAACGAACGCACCCAATCCACGTTTTTTGACCCAATAGTGATGTTTTTATTCGGTTTGGTCATTCTCGTTACTGTGCAAAAAATCAAGCCGGTGTTGATTTTAATGCACCGATTCGGGCATTAAATGAAACGATGCACAGTTTCGGGCCAGAAACGAAACAAACGCACCCAATCTACGTTTTAGGACCCAATAGTGACGTTTTGGTTCATTTTGGTCAGTTTAGTTACGATGCAACAAATCATGCCGGGGTTGCATTTAATGCACCGATTCGGGCCTTAAATGAAACGATGCACAGTTTCGGGCCAGAAACGAAACAAACGCACTCAATCCACGTTTTTGGACCCAATGGTGATGTTTTGGTTTGTTTTGGTCAGTTTCGTTACAATGCAAAAAACCATGCCGAGGTTGCATTTAATGCACCCATTCGGGTCGTTAACGAAACGATGCACAGTTTCGGGCCAGAAATGAAACGAACGCACCCAATACACGTTTTTAGACCCAATAGTGATGTTTTGGTTCGTTTTGGTCAGTTTGGTTACTCTGCAAAAATCCATGCAATTGTTGGATTTAACGCGCTCATTCGGGTCGTTAACGAAACGATGCACAGTTTTGGGCCAGAAACGAAACGAACGCACCGAAGCCACATTTTTGGATCCAATAGTGATGTTTTGGTTCGTTTTGGCCAGTTTCGTTACAGTGCAACAAATCATGCCGGGGTTGCATTTAATGCACCGATTCGGGCCTTACATGAAACGATGCACAGTTTCGGGCTAGAAACGAAACAAACGCACCCAATCCACATTTTTGGACCCAATAGTGATGTTTTGGTTCGTTTTGGTCAGTTTAGTTACAGTGCAACAAATCTTGCCGGGGTTGCGTTTAATGCACCGATTCGGGCCTTAAGTGAAACGATGCACAGTTTCGGGCCAGAAACGAAACAAACGCACTCAATCCACGTTTTTGGACACAATGGTGATGTTTTGGTTTGTTTTGGTCAGTTTCGTGACAGTGCAAAAAACCATGCCGAGGTTGCATTTAATGCACCCATTCGGGTCGTTAACAAAACGATGCACAGTTTCGGGCCAGAAACGAAACGAACGCACCCAATCCACGTTTTTGAACCCAATAGTGATGTTTTGGTTCGTTTTGGTCAGTTTCGTTATTGTGCAAAAAAACCATGCCGGGGTTGCATTTAATGCACCGATTCGGGCCGTTAACAAAACGATGCACAGTTTCGGGCCAGAAACGAAATGAACGCACCCAATCCATGTTATTGGTCCCAATGGTGATGTTTTTGTTTGTTTTGGTCAGTTTTGTTACAGTGCGAAAAACCATGCAAATGTTGCAATTAATGCACCCATTCGGGTCGTTAACAAAACGATGCACAGTTTCGGGCCAGAAACGAAACGAACGCACCCAATCCACATTTTTGGACCCAATAGTGATGTTTTGGTTCGTTTTGGTCAGTTTAGTTACTATGCAACAAATCATGCCGGGGTTGCATTTAATGCACCGATTCGCGCCGTTAACAAAACGATGCACAATTTCGGGCCAGAAACGAAACAAACGCACTCAATCCACGTTTTTGGACCCAATGGTGATGTTTTGGTTTGTTTTGGTCAGTTTCGTTACAATGCAAAAAACCATGCCGAGGTTGCATTTAATGCACCCATTCGGGTCGTTAACGAAACGATGCACAGTTTCGGGCCAGAAATGAAACGAACGCACCCAATACACGTTTTCAGACCCAATAGTGATGTTTTGGTTCGTTTTGGTCAGTTTGGTTACTCTGCAAAAATCCATGCAATTGTTGGATTTAACGCGCTAATTCGGGTCGTTAACGAAACGATGCACAGTTTTGGGCCAGAAACGAAACGAACGCACCGAAGCCACATTTTTGGATCCAATAGTGATGTTTTGGTTCGTTTTGGCCAGTTTCGTTACAGTGCAACAAATCATGCCGGGGTTGCATTTAATGCACCGATTCGGGCCTTACATGAAACGATGCACAGTTTCGGGCTAGAAACGAAACAAACGCACCCAATCCACATTTTTGGACCCAATAGTGATGTTTTGGTTCGTTTTGGTCAGTTTAGTTACTGTGCAAAAAATCTTGCCGGGGTTGCATTTAATGCACCGATTCGGGCCTTAAATGAAACGATGCACAGTTTCGGGCCAGAAACGAAACAAACGCAGTCAATCCACGTTTTTGGACCTAATGGTGATGTTTTGGTTTGTTTTGGTCAGTTTCGTTACAGTGCAAAAAACCATGCCGAGGTTGCATTTAATGCACCTATTCGGGTCGTTAACAAAACGATGCACAGTTTCGGGCCAGAAATGAAACGAACGCACGCACTCCACATTTTTGGACCCAATAGTGATGTTTTGGTTCGTTTTGGTCCGTTTCGTTACTGTGCGAAAAACCATGCCGGGGTTGCATTTAATGCACCGATTCGGGCCGTTAACAAAACAATGCAAAGTTTCGGCCAAAAATGAAATGAACGCACCCAATCCATGTTTTTGGTCCCAATGGTGATGTTTTTGTTTGTTTTGGTCAGTTTTGTTACAGTGCGAAAAACCATGCAAATGTTGCATTTAATGCGCCCATTCGGGTCGTTAACGAAAGGAATGCACCGAATCCACATTTTTGGACCCAATAGTGATGTTTTGGTTCGTTTTGGTCAGTTTCGTTACAGTGCAAGAAACCATACCGGGGTTGCATTTAATGCACCCATTCGGGTCGTTAACGAAACGACGCACAGTTTCAGGCCAGAAACGAAATGAACGCACCCGATCCATGTTTTGAGACCCAATAGTGATGTTTTGGTTCGTTTTGGTCAGTTTCATTACTGTGCAAAAAACCATGCAAATGTTGGATTTAATGCGCCCATTCGGGTTGTTAACGAAACGATGCACACTTTCGGGCCAAACGAAACGAACGCACCCAATCTACGTTTTCGGACCCAATAGTGATGTTTTGGTTCGTTTTGGTCAGTTTCGTTACAGTGCAAGAAACCATGCTGGGGTTGCATTTAATGCACCGATTCGGGCCGTCAATGAAAAGATGCACACTTTCAGGCCAGAAACGAAACGAACGTAGCCAATCCACGTTTTTGGACCCAATGGTGATGTTTTGGTTTGTTTTGGTCAGTTTCGTTACTGTGCAAAAAACCATGCAAATGTTGCATTTAATGCACCCATTCGGGTCGTTAACGAGCGATGCACATTTTCGGGCTAGAAATGAAACGAACGCACCCAATCCACGTTTTTAGACCCAATAGTGATGTTTTGGTTCGTTTTGGTCAGTTTCGTTACTGTGCAAAAAACGATGCAAATGTTGGATTTAATGTGCTCATTCGGGTCGTTAACGAATAGATGCACAGTTTTGGGCCAGAAACGAAACGAACGCACCGAATCTACGTTTTTGGACCCAATAGTGATGTTTTGGTTCGTTTTGGTCAGTTTAGTTACTATGCAACAAATCTTGCCGGGGTTGCATTTAATGCACAGATTCGGGCCTTAAATGAAACGATGCACAGTTTCGGGCCAGAAACGAAACAAACGCAGTCAATCCACGTTTTTGGACCTAATGGTGATGTTTTGGTTTGTTTTGGTCAGTTTCGTTACAGTGCAAAAAACCATGCCGAGGTTGCATTTAATGCACCTATTCGGGTCGTTAACAAAACGATGCACAGTTTCGGGCCAGAAATGAAACGAACGCACGCACTCCACATTTTTGGACCCAATAGTGATGTTTTGGTTCGTTTTGGTCCGTTTCGTTACTGTGCGAAAAACCATGCCGGGGTTGCATTTAATGCACCGATTCGGGCCGTTAACAAAACGATGCAAAGTTTCGGCCAGAAATGAAATGAACGCACCCAATCCATGTTTTTGGTCCCAATGGTGATGTTTTTGTTTGTTTTGGTCAGTTTTGTCATAGTGCGAAAAACCGTGCAAATGTTGCAATTAATGCACCGATTCGGGCCTTACATGAAACGATGCACAGTTTCAGGCCAGAAACGAAACAAACGCACTCAATCTACGTTTTTTGACCCAATAGTGATGTTTTTATTCGGTTTGGTCAGTCTCGTTACTGTGCAAAAAATCAAGCCGGTGTTGATTTTAATGCACCGATTCGGGCATTAAATGAAACGATGCACAGTTTCGGGCCAGAAACGAAACAAACGCACTCAATCCACGTTTTTGGACCCAATGGTGATGTTTTGGTTTGTTTTGGTCAGTTTCGTTACAGTGCAAAAAACCATGCCGAGGTTGCATTTAATGCACCCATTCGGGTCGTTAACAAAACGATGCACAGTTTCGGGCCAGAAACGAAATGAACGCACCCAATCCATGTTTTTGGTCCCAATGGTGATGTTTTTGTTTGTTTTGGTCAGTTTTGTCATAGTGCGAAAAACCGTGCAAATGTTGCAATTAATGCACCCATTCGGGTCATTAACGAAACGATGCACAGTTTCGGGCCAGATACGAATCGAACGCACCCAATCCACGTTTTTTGACCCAATAGTGATGTTTTTATTCGGTTTGGTCAGTCTCGTTACTGTGCAAAAAATCAAGCCGGTGTTGATTTTAATGCACCGATTCGGGCATTAAATGAAACGATGCACAGTTTCGGGCCAGAAACGAAACAAACGCACTCAATCCACGTTTTTGGACCCAATGGTGATGTTTTGGTTTGTTTTGGTCAGTTTCGTTACAGTGCAAAAAACCATGCCGAGGTTGCATTTAATGCACCCATTCGGGTCGTTAACAAAACGATGCACAGTTTCGGGCCAGAAACGAAATGAACGCACCCAATCCATGTTTTTGGTCCCAATGGTGATGTTTTTGTTTGTTTTGGTCAGTTTTGTCATAGTGCGAAAAACCGTGCAAATGTTGCAATTAATGCACCCATTCGGGTCATTAACGAAACGATGCACAGTTTCGGGCCAGATACGAATCGAACGCACCCAATCCACGTTTTTTGACCCAATAATGATGTTTTTATTCGGTTTGGTCAGTCTCGTTACTGTGCAAAAAATCAAGCCGGTGTTGATTTTAATGCACCGATTCGGGCATTAAATGAAACGATGCACAGTTTCGGGCCAGAAACGAAACAAACGCACCCAATCTACGTTTTTGGACCCAATAGTGACGTTTTGGTTCGTTTTGGTCAGTTTAGTTACTATGCAACAAATCATGTCGGGGTTGCATTTAATGCACCGATTCGGGCCTTAAATGAAACGATGCACAGTTTCGGGCCAGAAACGAAACAAACGCACCCAATCCATGTTTTTGGACCCAATAGTGATGTTTTTATTCGGTTTGGTCAGTCTCGTTACTGTGCAAAAAATCAAGCTGGTGTTGATTTTAATGCACCGATTCGGGCATTAAATGAAACGATGCACAGTTTCGGGCCAGAAACGAAACAAACGCACTCAATCTACGTTTTTGGACCCAATAGTGACGTTTTGGTTCGTTTTGGTCAGTTTAGTTACTATGCAACAAATCATGACGGGGTTGCATTTAATGCACCGATTCGGGCCTTACATGAAACGATGCACAGTTTCAGGCCATAAACGAAACAAACGCACTCAATCTACGTTTTTGGACCCAATAGTGACGTTTTGGTTCGTTTTGGTCAGTTTAGTTACTGTGCAACAAATCATGCTGGGGTTGCATTTAATGCACCGATTCGGGCCTTAAATGAAACGATGCACAGTTTTGGGCCAGAAACGAAACAAACACACTCAATCCACGTTTTTGGACCCAATGGTGATGTTTTGGTTTGTTTTGGTCAGTTTCGTTACAGTGCAAAAAACCATGCCGAGGTTGCATTTAATGCACCCATTCGGGTCGTTAACAAAACGATGCACAGTTTCGGGCCAGAAACGAAATGAACGCACCCAATCCATGTTTTTGGTCCCAATGGTGATGATTTTGTTTGTTTTGGTCAGTTTTGTCATAGTGCGAAAAACCGTGCAAATGTTGCAATTAATGCACCCATTCGGGTCGTTGACGAAACGATGCACAGTTTCGGGCCAGAAACGAATCGAACGCACCCGATCCACGTTTTTTGACCCAATAGTGATGTTTTTATTCGGTTTGGTCAGTCTCGTTACTGTGCAAAAAATCAAGCCGGTGTTGATTTTAATGCACCGATTCGGGCATTAAACGAAACGATGCACAGTTTCGGGCCAGAAACGAAACAAACGCACCCAATCTACGTTTTTGGACCCAATAGTGACGTTTTGGTTCGTTTTGGTCAGTTTAGTTACTATGCAACAAATCATGCCGGGGTTGCATTTAATGCACCGATTCGGGCCTTAGATGAAACGATGCACAGTTTCGGGCCAGAAACGAAACAAACGCACCAAATCCACGTTTTAGGACCCAATAGTGATGTTTTGGTTCGTTTTGGTCAGTTTAGTTACTATGCAACAAATCATGCCGGTGTTGATTTTAATGCACCGATTCGGGCCTTAAATGAAACGATGCACAGTTTCGGGCCAGAAACGAAACAAACGCACTCAATCCACGTTTTTGGACCCAATAGTGACGTTTTGGTTCGTTTTGGTCAGTTTAGTTACTATGCAACAAATCATGACGGGGTTGCATTTAATGCACCGATTCGGGCCTTACATGAAACGATGCACAGTTTCAGGCCAGAAACGAAACGAACGCACTCAATCTACGTTTTTGGACCCAATACTGACGTTTTGGTTCGTTTTGGTCAGTTTAGTTACTATGCAACAAATCATGTCGGGGTTGCATTTAATGCACCGATTCGGGCCTTAAATGAAACGATGCACAGTTTCGGGCCAGAAACGAAACAAACACACTCAATCCACGTTTTTGGACCCAATGGTGATGTTTTGGTTTGTTTTGGTCAGTTTCGTTACAGTGCAAAAAACCATGCCGAGGTTGCATTTAATGCACCCATTCGGGTCGTTAACAAAACGATGCACAGTTTCGGGCCAGAAACGAAATGAACGCACCCAATCCATGTTTTTGGTCCCAATGGTGATGTTTTTGTTTGTTTTGGTCAGTTTTGTCATAGTGCGAAAAACCGTGCAAATGTTGCAATTAATGCACCCATTCGGGTCATTAACGAAACGATGCACAGTTTCGGCCCAGATACGAATCGAACGCACCCAATCCACGTTTTTTGACCCAATAGTGATGTTTTTATTCGGATTGGTCAGTCTCGTTACTGTGCAAAAAATCAAGCCGGTGTTGATTTTAATGCACCGATTCGGGCATTAAATGAAACGATGCACAGTTTCGGGCCAGAAACGAAACAAACGCACCCAATCTACGTTTTTGGACCCAATAGTGACGTTTTGGTTCGTTTTGGTCAGTTTAGTTACTATGCAACAAATCATGTCGGGGTTGCATTTAATGCACCGATTCGGGCCTTAAATGAAACGATGCACAGTTTCGGGCCAGAAACGAAACAAACGCACTCAATCCATGTTTTTGGACCCAATAGTGATGTTTTTATTCGGTTTGGTCAGTCTCGTTACTGTGCAAAAAATCAAGCCGGTGTTGATTTTAATGCACCGATTCGGGCATTAAATGAAACGATGCACAGTTTCGGGCCAGAAACGAAACAAACGCACTCAATCTACGTTTTTGGACCCAATAGTGACGTTTTGGTTCGTTTTGGTCAGTTTAGTTACTATGCAACAAATCATGTCGGGGTTGCATTTAATGCACCGATTCGGGCCTTAAATGAAACGATGCACAGTTTCGGGCCAGAAACGAAACAAACGCACTCAATCCACGTTTTTGGACCCAATGGTGATGTTTTGGTTTGTTTTGGTCAGTTTCGTTACAGTGCAAAAAACCATGCCGAGGTTGCATTTAATGCACCCATTCGGGTCGTTAACAAAACGATGCACAGTTTCGGGCCAGAAACGAAATGAACGCACCCAATCCATGTTTTTGGTCCCAATGGTGATGTTTTTGTTTGTTTTGGTCAGTTTTGTCATAGTGCGAAAAACCGTGCAAATGTTGCAATTAATGCACCGATTCGGGCCTTACATGAAACGATGCACAGTTTCAGGCCAGAAACGAAACAAACGCACTCAATCTACGTTTTTGGACCCAATAGTGACGTTTTGGTTCGTTTTGGTCAGTTTAGTTACTATGCAACAAATCATGCCGGGGTTGCATTTAATGCACGGATTCGGGCCTTACATGAAACGGTGCACAGTTTCGGGCCAGAAACGAAACAAACGCACCCAATCTACGTTTTTGGACCCAATAGTGACGTTTTGGTTCATTTTGGTCAGTTTAGTTACTATGCAACAAATCATGTCGGGGTTGCATTTAAGGCACCGATTCGGGCCTTAAATGAAACGATGCACAGTTTCGGGCCAGAAACGAAACAAACGCACCCAATCCATGTTTTTGGACCCAATAGTGATGTTTTTATTCGGTTTGGTCAGTCTCGTTACTGTGCAAAAAATCAAGCCGGTGTTGATTTTAATGCACCGATTCGGGCATTAAATGAAACGATGCACAGTTTCGGGCCAGAAACGAAACAAACACACTCAATCTACGTTTTTGGACCCAATAGTGACGTTTTGGTTCGTTTTAGTCAGTTTAGTTACTATGCAACAAATCATGACGGGGTTGCATTTAATGCACCGATTCGGGCCTTACATGAAACGATGCACAGTTTCAGGCCAGAAACGAAACAAACGCACTCAATCTACGTTTTTGGACCCAATAGTGACGTTTTGGTACGTTTTGGTCAGTTTAGTTACTATGCAACAAATCATGCCGGGGTTGCATTTAATGCACCGATTCGGGCCTTACATGAAACGATGCACAGTTTCGGGCCAGAAACGAAACAAACGCACCCAATCTACGTTTTTGGACCCAATAGTGACGTTTTGGTTCGTTTTGGTCAGTTTAGTTACTATGCAACAAATCATGTCGGGGTTGCATTTAATGCACCGATTCGGGCCTTAAATGAAACGATGCACAGTTTCGGGCCAGAAACGAAACAAACACACTCAATCCACGTTTTTGGACCCAATGGTGATGTTTTGGTTTGTTTTGGTCAGTTTCGTTACAGTGCAAAAAACCATGCCGAGGTTGCATTTAATGCACCCATTCGGGTCGTTAACAAAACGATGCACAGTTTCGGGCCAGAAACGAAATGAACGCACCCAATCCATGTTTTTGGTCCCAATGGTGATTATTTTGTTTGTTTTGGTCAGTTTTGTCATAGTGCGAAAAACCGTGCAAATGTTGCAATTAATGCACCCATTCGGGTCGTTGACGAAACGATGCACAGTTTCGGGCCAGAAACGAATCGAACGCACCCAATCCACGTTTTTTGACCCAATAGTGATGTTTTTATTCGGTCTGGTCAGTCTCGTTACTGTGCAAAAAATCAAGCCGGTGTTGATTTTAATGCACCGATTCGGGCATTAAACGAAACGATGCACAGTTTCGGGCCAGAAACGAAACAAACGCACCCAATCTACGTTTTTGGACCCAATAGTGACGTTTTGGTTCGTTTTGGTCAGTTTAGTTAATATGCAACAAATCATGCCGGGGTTGCATTTAATGCACCGATTCGGGCCTTACATGAAACGATGCACAGTTTCGGGCCAGAAACGAAACAAACGCACCAAATCCACGTTTTAGGACCCAATAGTGATGTTTTGGTTCGTTTTGGTCAGTTTAGTTACTATGCAACAAATCATGCCGGGGTTGCATTTAATGCACCGATTCGGGCCTTAAATGAAACGATGCACAGTTTCGGGCCAGAAACGAAACAAATGCACTCAGTCCACGTTTTTGGACCCAATGGTGATGTTTTGGTTTGTTTTGGTCAGTTTCGTTGCAGTGCAAAAAACCATGCCGAGGTTGCATTTAATGCACCCATTCGGGTCGTTAACAAAACGATGCACAGTTTCGGGCCAGAAACGAAATGAACGCACCCAATCCATGTTTTTGGTCCCAATGGTGATGTTTTTGTTTGTTTTGGTCAGTTTTGTCATAGTGCGAAAAACCGTGAAAATGTTGCAATTAATGCACCCATTCGGGTCATTAACGAAACGATGCACAGTTTCGGCCCAGATACGAATCGAACGCACCCAATCCACGTTTTTTGACCCAATAGTGATGTTTTTATTCGGATTGGTCAGTCTCGTTACTGTGCAAAAAATCAAGCCGGTGTTGATTTTAATGCACCGATTCGGGCATTAAATGAAACGATGCACAGTTTCGGGCCAGAAACGAAACAAACGCACCCAATCTACGTTTTTGGACCCAATAGTGACGTTTTGGTTCGTTTTGGTCAGTTTAGTTACTATGCAACAAATCATGTCGGGGTTGCATTTAATGCACCGATTCGGGCCTTAAATGAAACGATGCACAGTTTCGGGCCAGAAACGAAACAAATGCACTCAATCCACGTTTTTGGACCCAATGGTGATGTTTTGGTTTGTTTTGGTCAGTTTCGTTACAGTGCAAAAAACCATGCCGAGGTTGCATTTAATGCACCCATTCGGGTCGTTAACAAAACGATGCACAGTTTCGGGCCAGAAACGAAATGAACGCACCCAATCCATGTTTTTGGTCCCAATGGTGATGTTTTTGTTTGTTTTGGTCAGTTTTATCATAGTGCGAAAAACCGTGCAAATGTTGCAATTAATGCACCGATTCGGGCCTTACATGAAACGATGCACAGTTTCGGGCCAGAAACGAATCGAACGCACCCAATCCACGTTTTTTGACCCAATAGTGATGTTTTTATTCGGTTTGGTCAGTCTCGTTACTGTGCAAAAAATCAAGCCGGTGTTGATTTTAATGCACCGATTCGGGCATTAAATGAAACGATGCACAGTTTCGGGCCAGAAACGAAACAAACGCACCCAATCTACGTTTTTGGACCCAATAGTGACGTTTTGGTTCGTTTTGGTCAGTTTAGTTACTATGCAACAAATCATGTCGGGGTTGCATTTAATGCACCGATTCGGGCCTTAAATGAAACGATGCACAGTTTCGGGCCAGAAACGAAACAAACGCACTCAATCCATGTTTTTGGACCCAATAGTGATGTTTTTATTCGGTTTGGTCAGTCTCGTTACTGTGCAAAAAATCAAGCCGGTGTTGATTTTAATGCACCGATTCGGGCATTAAATGAAACGATGCACAGTTTCGGGCCAGAAACGAAACAAACGCACTCAATCTACGTTTTTGGACCCAATAGTGACGTTTTGGTTCGTTTTGGTCAGTTTAGTTACTATGCAACAAATCATGACGGGGTTGCATTTAATGCACCGATTCGGGCCTTACATGAAACGATGCATAGTTTCAGGCCAGAAACGAAACAAACGCACTCAATCTACGTTTTTGGACCCAATAGTGACGTTTTGGTTCGTTTTGGTCAGTTTAGTTACTATGCAACAAATCATGCCGGGGTTGCATTTAATGCACCGATTCGGGCCTTACATGAAACGATGCACAGTTTCGGGCCAGAAACGAAACAAACGCACCCAATCTACGTTTTTGGACCCAATAGTGACGTTTTGGTTCGTTTTGGTCAGTTTAGTTACTATGCAACAAATCATGTCGGGGTTGCATTTAATGCACCGATTCGGGCCTTAAATGAAACGATGCACAGTTTCGGGCCAGAAACGAAACAAACACACTCAATCCACGTTTTTGGACCCAATGGTGATGTTTTGGTTTGTTTTGGTCAGTTTCGTTACAGTGCAAAAAACCATGCCGAGGTTGCATTTAATGCACCCATTCGGGTCGTTAACAAAACGATGCACAGTTTCGGGCCAGAAACGAAATGAACGCACCCAATCCATGTTTTTGGTCCCAATGGTGATGATTTTGTTTGTTTTGGTCAGTTTTGTCATAGTGCGAAAAACCGTGCAAATGTTGCAATTAATGCACCCATTCGGGTCGTTGACGAAACGATGCACAGTTTCGGGCCAGAAACGAATCGAACGCACCCAATCCACGTTTTTTGACCCAATAGTGATGCTTTTATTCGGTTTGGTCAGTCTCGTTACTGTGCAAAAAATCAAGCCGGTGTTGATTTTAATGCACCGATTCGGGCATTAAACGAAACGATGCACAGTTTCGGGCCAGAAACGAAACAAACGCACCCAATCTACGTTTTTGGACCCAATAGTGACGTTTTGGTTCGTTTTGGTCAGTTTAGTTACTAGGCAACAAATCATGCCGGGGTTACATTTAATGCACCGATTCGGGCCTTACATGAAACGATGCACAGTTTCGGGCCAGAAACGAAACAAACGCACCAAATCCACGTTTTAGGACCCAATAGTGATGTTTTGGTTCGTTTTGGTCAGTTTAGTTACTATGCAACAAATCATGCCGGGGTTGCATTTAATGCACCGATTCGGGCCTTAAATGAAACGATGCACAGTTTCGGGCCAGAAACGAAACAAATGCACTCAATCCACGTTTTTGGACCCAATGGTGATGTTTTGGTTTGTTTTGGTCAGTTTCGTTACAGTGCAAAAAACCATGCCGAGGTTGCATTTAATGCACCCATTCGGGTCGTTAACAAAACGATGCACAGTTTCGGGCCAGAAACGAAATGAACGCACCCAATCCATGTTTTTGGTCCCAATGGTGATGTTTTTGTTTGTTTTGGTCAGTTTTGTCATAGTGCGAAAAACCGTGCAAATGTTGCAATTAATGCACCCATTCGGGTCATTAACCAAACGATGCACAGTTTCGGCCCAGATACGAATCGAACGCACCCAATCCACGTTTTTTGACCCAATAGTGATGTTTTTATTCGGTTTGGTCAGTCTCGTTACTGTGCAAAAAATCAAGCCGGTGTTGATTTTAATGCACCGATTCGGGCATTAAATGAAACGATGCACAGTTTCGGGCCAGAAATGAAACAAACGCACCCAATCTACGTTTTTGGACCCAATAGTGACGTTTTGGTTCGTTTTGGTCAGTTTAGTTACTATGCAACAAATCATGTCGGGGTTGCATTTAATGCACCGATTCGGGCCTTAAATGAAACGATGCACAGTTTCGGGCCAGAAACGAAACAAATGCACTCAATCCACGTTTTTGGACCCAATGGTGATGTTTTGGTTTGTTTTGGTCAGTTTCGTTACAGTGCAAAAAACCATGCCGAGGTTGCATTTAATGCACCCATTCGGGTCGTTAACAAAACGATGCACAGTTTCGGGCCAGAAACGAAATGAACGCACCCAATCCATGTTTTTGGTCCCAATGGTGATGTTTTTGTTTGTTTTGGTCAGTTTTGTCATAGTGCGAAAAACCGTGCAAATGTTGCAATTAATGCACCCATTCGGGTCGTTGACGAAACGAACGCACCGAATCGACATTTTTGGACGCAATAGTGATGTTTTGGTTCGTTTTGGTCAGTTTCGTTACAGTGCAAGAAACCATGCTGGGGTTGCATTTAATGCATCCATTCGGGTCGTTAACGAAACGACGCACAGTTTCGGGCGAGAAACGAAACGAACGCACCCGATCCATGTTTTGAGACCCAATCATGATGTTTTGGTTCGTTTTGGTCAGTTTCGTTAGTGTGCAAAAAACCATGCAAATGTTGGATTTAATGCGCCCATTCGGGTTGTTAACGAAACGATGCACAGTTTCGGGGCAAACGAAACGAACGCACCCAATCTACGTTTTCGGACCCAATAGTGATGTTTTGGTTCGTTTTGGTCAGTTTCGTTACAGTGCAAGAAACCATGCTGGGGTTGCATTTAATGCACCGATTCGGGCCGTCAATGAAAAGATGCACAGTTTCGGGCCAGAAACGAACGCACCCAATCCACGTTTTTGGACCCAATAGTGTTGTTTTGGTTAGTTTTGGTCAGTTTTGTTACTGTGTAAAAAACCATGCAATTGTTGTCGTTAACGAAACGATGCAAATTTTCGGCCAAAAAAAAAACGAACGCACCCAATCCACGTTTTTGGACCCAATAGTGATGTTTTGGTTCGTTTTGGTCAGTTTCGCTAGTGTGCAAAAAACCATGCAAATGTTGGATTTAATGCGCCCATTCGGGTCGTTAACGAAACGATGCACAGTTTCAGGCCAAACGAAACGAACACACCCAATCTACGTTTTCGGACCCAATAGTGATGTTTTGGTCAGTTTCGTTACAGTGCAAGAAACCATGCTGGGGTTGCATTAAATGCACCGATTCGGGCCGTTAATGAAACGATGCACAGTTTTGGGCCAGAAATGAAACGAACGCACCCAATCCACGTTTTTGGAGCCAATAGTGATGTTTTGGTTCGTTTTGTTCAGTTTCGTTACTGTGCAACAAACCATGCGAATGTTGCATTTAATGCACGCATTCGGGCCGTTAACGAAACGATGCGCATTTTCGGACCAGAAACAAAACGAACGCACCCAATCCACGTTTTTGGACCCAATAGTGATGTTTTGGTTCGTTTTGGTCAGTTTCGTTACAGTGCAAGAAACCATGCTGGGGTTGCATTTAATGCACCGATTCGGGCCGTCAATGAAAAGATGCACAGTTTCAGGCCAGAAACGAAACGAACGTACCCAATCCACGTTTTTGCACCCAATAGTGATGTTTTGGTTCGTTTTGGTCAGTTTAGTTACTGTGCAACAAATCATGTCGGGGTTGCATTTAATGCACCGATTCGGGCATTAAACGAAACGATGCACAGTTTCGGGCCAGAAACGAATCGAACGCACCCAATCCACGTTTTTTGACCCAATAGTGATGTTTTTATTCGGTTTGGTCAGTCTCGTTACTGTGCAAAAAATCAAGCCGGTGTTGATTTTTAATGCACCGATTCGGGCATTAAACGAAACGATGCACAGTTTCGGGCCAGAAATGAAACAAACGCACCCAATCTACGTTTTTGGACCCAATAGTGACGTTTTGGTTCGTTTTGGTCAGTTTAGTTACTATGCAACAAATCATGCCGGGGTTGCATTTAATGCACCGATTCGGGCCTTACATGAAACGATGCACAGTTTCGGGCCAGAAACGAAACAAACGCACCAAATCCACGTTTTAGGACCCAATAGTGATGTTTTGGTTCGTTTTGGTCAGTTTAGTTACTATGCAACAAATCATGCTGGGGTTGCATTTAATGCACCGATTCGGGCCTTAAATGAAACGATGCACAGTTTCGGGCCAGAAACGAAACAAACGCACTCAATCCACGTTTTTCGACCCAATGGTGATGTTTTGGTTTGTTTTGGTCAGTTTCGTTACTGTGCAAAAAACCATGCCGAGGTTGCATTTAATGCACCCATTCGGGTCGTTAACAAAACGATGCACAGTTTCGGGCCAGAAACGAAATGAACGCACCCAATCCATGTTTTTGGTCCCAATGGTGATGTTTTTGTTTGTTTTGGTCAGTTTTGTTACAGTGCGAAAAACCGTGCAAATGTTGCATTTAATGCGCCCATTCGGGTCATTAACGAAACGAACGCACCGAATCGACATTTTTGGACGCAAAAGTGATGTTTTGGTTCGTTTTGGTCAGTTTCGTTACAGTGCAAGAAACCATGCTCGGGTTGCATTTAATGCATCCATTCGGGTCGTTAACGAAACGACGCACAGTTTCGGGCGAGAAACGAAACGAACGCACCCGATCCATGTTTTGAGACCCAATCATGATGTTTTGGTTCGTTTTGGTCAGTTTCGTTAGTGTGTATAAAACCATGCAAATGTTGGATTTAATGCGCCCATTCGGGTCGTTAACGAAACGATGCACAGTTTCGGGCCAAACGAAACGAACGCACCCAATCTACGTTTTCGGACCCAATAGTGATGTTTTGGTTCGTTTTGGTCAGTTTCGTTACAGTGCAAGAAACCATGCTGGGGTTGCATTTAATGCACCGATTCGGGCCGTCAATGAAAAGATGCACAGTTTCGGGCCAGAAACGAACGCACCCAATCCACGTTTTTGGACCCAATAGTGTTGTTTTGGTTAGTTTTGGTCAGTTTTGTTACTGTGTAAAAAACCATGCAATTGTTGTCGTTAACGAAACGATGCAAATTTTCGGGCCAGAAAAAAAACGAACGCACCCAATCCACGTTTTTGGACCCAATAGTGATGTTTTGGTTCGTTTTGGTCAGTTTCGCTAGTGTGCAAAAAACCATGCAAATGTTGGATTTAATGCGCCCATTCGGGTCGTTAACGAAACGATGCACAGTTTCAGGCCAAACGAAACGAACACACCCAATCTACGTTTTCGGACCCAATAGTGATGTTTTGGTCAGTTTCGTTACAGTGCAAGAAACCATGCTGGGGTTGCATTAAATGCACCGATTCGGGCCGTTAATGAAACGATGCACAGTTTTGGGCCAGAAATGAAACGAACGCACCCAATCCACGTTTTTGGACCCAATAGTGATGTTTTGGTTCGTTTTGTTCAGTTTCGTTACTGTGCAACAAACCATGCGAATGTTGCATTTAATGCACGCATTCGGGCCGTTAACGAAACGATGCATAGTTTCGATCCTGAAACGAAACGAACGCACCCAATCCACGTTTTTGGAGCCAATAGTGATGTTTTGGTTCATTTTGGTCAGTTTCGTTACTGTGCAAAATACCATGCAAATGTTGCATTTAATGCACCCATTCGGGTCGTTAACGAAACGATGCGCATTTTCGGACCAGAAACAAAACGAACGCACCCAATCCACGTTTTTGGACCCAATAGTGATGTTTTGGTTCGTTTTGGTCAGTTTCGTTACAGTGCAAGAAACCATGCTGGGGTTGCATTTAATGCACCGATTCGGGCCGTCAATGAAAAGATGCACAGTTTCAGGCCAGAAACGAAACGAACGTACCCAATCCACGTTTTTGCACCCAATAGTGATGTTTTGGTTCGTTTTGGTCAGTTTAGTTACTGTGCAACAAATCATGTCGGGGTTGCATTTAATGCACCGATTCGGGCATTAAACGAAACGATGCACAGTTTCGGGCCAGAAACGAATCGAACGCACCCAATCCACGTTTTTTGACCCAATAGTGATGTTTTTATTCAGTTTGGTCAGTCTCGTTACTGTGCAAAAAATCAAGCCGGTGTTGATTTTAATGCACCGATTCGGGCATTAAACGAAACGATGCACAGTTTCGGGCCAGAAATGAAACACACGCGCCCAATCTACGTTTTTGGACCCAATAGTGACGTTTTGGTTCGTTTTGGTCAGTTTAGTTACTATGCAACAAATCATGCCGGGGTTGCATTTAATGCACCGATTCGGGCCTTACATGAAACGATGCACAGTTTCGGGCCAGAAACGAAACAAACGCACCAAATCCACGTTTTAGGACCCAATAGTGATGTTTTGGTTCGTTTTGGTCAGTTTAGTTACTATGCAACAAATCATGCTGGGGTTGCATTTAATGCACCGATTCGGGCCTTAAATGAAACGATGCACAGTTTCGGGCCAGAAACGAAACAAACGCACTCAATCCACGTTTTTCGACCCAATGGTGATGTTTTGGTTTGTTTTGGTCAGTTTCGTTACTGTGCAAAAAACCATGCCGAGGTTGCATTTAATGCACCCATTCGGGTCGTTAACAAAACGATGCACAGTTTCGGGCCAGAAACGAAATGAACGCACCCAATCCATGTTTTTGGTCCCAATGGTGATGTTTTTGTTTGTTTTGGTCAGTTTTGTTACAGTGCGAAAAACCGTGCAAATGTTGCATTTAATGCGCCCATTCGGGTCATTAACGAAACGAACGCACCGAATCGACATTTTTGGACGCAAAAGTGATGTTTTGGTTCGTTTTGGTCAGTTTCGTTACAGTGCAAGAAACCATGCTCGGGTTGCATTTAATGCATCCATTCGGGTCGTTAACGAAACGACGCACAGTTTCGGGCGAGAAACGAAACGAACGCACCCGATCCATGTTTTGAGACCCAATCATGATGTTTTGGTTCGTTTTGGTCAGTTTCGTTAGTGTGTATAAAACCATGCAAATGTTGGATTTAATGCGCCCATTCGGGTCGTTAACGAAACGATGCACAGTTTCGGGCCAAACGAAACGAACGCACCCAATCTACGTTTTCGGACCCAATAGTGATGTTTTGGTTCGTTTTGGTCAGTTTCGTTACAGTGCAAGAAACCATGCTGGGGTTGCATTTAATGCACCGATTCGGGCCGTCAATGAAAAGATGCACAGTTTCGGGCCAGAAACGAACGCACCATATCCACGTTTTTGGACCCAATAGTGTTGTTTTGGTTAGTTTTGGTCAGTTTTGTTACTGTGTAAAAAACCATGCAATTGTTGTCGTTAACGAAACGATGCAAATTTTCGGGCCAGAAAAAAAACGAACGCACCCAATCCACGTTTTTGGACCCAATAGTGATGTTTTGGTTCGTTTTGGTCAGTTTCGCTAGTGTGCAAAAAACCATGCAAATGTTGGATTTAATGCGCCCATTCGGGTCGTTAACGAAACGATGCACAGTTTCAGGCCAAACGAAACGAACACACCCAATCTACGTTTTCGGACCCAAAAGTGATGTTTTGGTCAGTTTCGTTACAGTGCAAGAAACCATGCTGGGGTTGCATTAAATGCACCGATTCGGGCCGTTAATGAAACGATGCACAGTTTTGGGCCAGAAATGAAACGAACGCACCCAATCCACGTTTTTGGACCCAATAGTGATGTTTTGGTTCGTTTTGTTCAGTTTCGTTACTGTGCAACAAACCATGCGAATGTTGCATTTAATGCACGCATTCGGGCCGTTAACGAAACGATGCATAGTTTCGATCCTGAAACGAAACGAACGCACCCAATCCACGTTTTTGGAGCCAATAGTGATGTTTTGGTTCATTTTGGTCAGTTTCGTTACTGTGCAAAATACCATGCAAATGTTGCATTTAATGCACCCATTCGGGTCGTTAACGAAACGATGCGCATTTTCGGACCAGAAACAAAACGAACGCACCCAGTCCACGTTTTTGGACCCAATAGTGATGTTTTGGTTCGTTTTGGTCAGTTTCGTTACAGTGCAAGAAACCATGCTGGGGTTGCATTTAATGCACCGATTCGGGCCGTCAATGAAAAGATGCACAGTTTCAGGCCAGAAACGAAACGAACGTACCCAATCCACGTTTTTGCACCCAATAGTGATGTTTTGGTTCGTTTTGGTCAGTTTAGTTACTGTGCAACAAATCATGTCGGGGTTGCATTTAATGCACCGATTCGGGCATTAAACGAAACGATGCACAGTTTCGGGCCAGAAACGAATCGAACGCACCCAATCCACGTTTTTTGACCCAATAGTGATGTTTTTATTCAGTTTGGTCAGTCTCGTTACTGTGCAAAAAATCAAGCCGGTGTTGATTTTAATGCACCGATTCGGGCATTAAACGAAACGATGCACAGTTTCGGGCCAGAAATGAAACAAACGCACCCAATCTACGTTTTTGGACCCAATAGTGACGTTTTGGTTCGTTTTGGTCAGTTTAGTTACTATGCAACAAATCATGCCGGGGTTGCATTTAATGCACCGATTCGGGCCTTACATGAAACGATGCACAGTTTCGGGCCAGAAACGAAACAAACGCACCAAATCCACGTTTTAGGACCCAATAGTGATGTTTTGGTTCGTTTTGGTCAGTTTAGTTACTATGCAACAAATCATGCTGGGGTTGCATTTAATGCACCGATTCGGGCCTTAAATGAAACGATGCACAGTTTCGGGCCAGAAACGAAACAAACGCACTCAATCCACGTTTTTCGACCCAATGGTGATGTTTTGGTTTGTTTTGGTCAGTTTCGTTACTGTGCAAAAAACCATGCCGAGGTTGCATTTAATGCACCCATTCGGGTCGTTAACAAAACGATGCACAGTTTCGGGCCAGAAACGAAATGAACGCACCCAATCCATGTTTTTGGTCCCAATGGTGATGTTTTTGTTTGTTTTGGTCAGTTTTGTTACAGTGCGAAAAACCGTGCAAATGTTGCATTTAATGCGCCCATTCGGGTCATTAACGAAACGAACGCACCGAATCGACATTTTTGGACGCAAAAGTGATGTTTTGGTTCGTTTTGGTCAGTTTCGTTACAGTGCAAGAAACCATGCTCGGGTTGCATTTAATGCATCCATTCGGGTCGTTAACGAAACGACGCACAGTTTCGGGCGAGAAACAAAACGAACGCACCCGATCCATGTTTTGAGACCCAATCATGATGTTTTGGTTCGTTTTGGTCAGTTTCGTTAGTGTGCAAAAAACCATGCAAATGTTGGATTTAATGCGCCCATTCGGGTCGTTAACGAAACGATGCACAGTTTCGGGCCAAACGAAACGAACGCACCCAATCTACGTTTTCGGACCCAATAGTGATGTTTTGGTTCGTTTTGGTCAGTTTCGTTACAGTGCAAGAAACCATGCTGGGGTTGCATTTAATGCACCGATTCGGGCCGTCAATGAAAAGATGCACAGTTTCGGGCCAGAAACGAACGCACCCAATCCACGTTTTTGGACCCAATAGTGTTGTTTTGGTTAGTTTTGGTCAGTTTTGTTACTGTGTAAAAAACCATGCAATTGTTGTCGTTAACGAAACGATGCAAATTTTCGGGCCAGAAACGAAACGAACGCACCCAATCCACGTTTTTGGACCCAATAGTGATGCTTTGGTTCGTTTTGGTCAGTTTCGCTAGTGTGCAAAAAACCATGCAAATGTTGGATTTAATGCGCCCATTCGGGTCGTTAACGAAACGATGCACAGTTTCAGGCCAAACGAAACGAACACACCCAATCTACGTTTTCGGACCCAATAGTGATGTTTTGGTCAGTTTCGTTACAGTGCAAGAAACCATGCTGGGGTTGCATTAAATGCACCGATTCGGGCCGTTAATGAAACGATGCACAGTTTTGGGCCAGAAATGAAACGAACGCACCCAATCCACGTTTTTGGACCCAATAGTGATGTTTTGGTTCGTTTTGTTCAGTTTCGTTACTGTGCAACAAACCATGCGAATGTTGCATTTAATGCACGCATTCGGGCCGTTAACGAAACGATGCATAGTTTCGATCCTGAAACGAAACGAACGCACCCAATCCACGTTTTTGGAGCCAATAGTGATGTTTTGGTTCATTTTGGTCAGTTTCGTTACTGTGCAAAATACCATGCAAATGTTGCATTTAATGCACCCATTCGGGTCGTTAACGAAACGATGCGCATTTTCGGACCAGAAACAAAACGAACGCACCCAATCCACGTTTTTGGACCCAATAGTGATGTTTTGGTTCGTTTTGGTCAGTTTCGTTACAGTGCAAGAAACCATGCTGGGGTTGCATTTAATGCACCGATTCGGGCCGTCAATGAAAAGATGCACAGTTTCAGGCCAGAAACGAAACGAACGTACCCAATCCACGTTTTTGCACCCAATAGTGATGTTTTGGTTCGTTTTGGTCAGTTTAGTTACTTTGCAACAAATCATGTCGGGGTTGCATTTAATGCACCGATTCGGGCATTAAACGAAACGATGCACAGTTTCAGGCCAGAAACGAAACAAACGCACCCAATCTACGTTTTTGGACCCAATAGTGACGTTTTGGTTCGTTTTGGTCAGTTTAGTTACTATGCAACAAATCATGCCGGGGTTGCATTTAATGCACCGATTCGGGCCTTACATGAAACGATGCACAGTTTCGGGCCAGAAACGAAACAAACGCACCAAATCCACGTTTTAGGACCCAATAGTGATGTTTTGGTTCGTTTTGGTCAGTTTAGTTACTATGCAACAAATCATGCTGGGGTTGCATTTAATGCACCGATTCGGGCCTTAAATGAAACGATGCACAGTTTCGGGCCAGAAACGAAACAAACGCACTCAATCCACGTTTTTCGACCCAATGGTGATGTTTTGGTTTGTTTTGGTCAGTTTCGTTACTGTGCAAAAAACCATGCCGAGGTTGCATTTAATGCACCCATTCGGGTCGTTAACAAAACGATGCACAGTTTCGGGCCAGAAACGAAATGAACGCACCCAATCCATGTTTTTGGTCCCAATGGTGATGTTTTTGTTTGTTTTGGTCAGTTTTGTTACAGTGCGAAAAACCGTGCAAATGTTGCATTTAATGCGCCCATTCGGGTCATTAACGAAACGAACGCACCGAATCGACATTTTTGGACGCAAAAGTGATGTTTTGGTTCGTTTTGGTCAGTTTCGTTACAGTGCAAGAAACCATGCTCGGGTTGCATTTAATGCATCCATTCGGGTCGTTAACGAAACGACGCACAGTTTCGGGCGAGAAACAAAACGAACGCACCCGATCCATGTTTTGAGACCCAATCATGATGTTTTGGTTCGTTTTGGTCAGTTTCGTTAGTGTGCAAAAAACCATGCAAATGTTGGATTTAATGCGCCCATTCGGGTCGTTAACGAAACGATGCACAGTTTCGGGCCAAACGAAACGAACGCACCCAATCTACGTTTTCGGACCCAATAGTGATGTTTTGGTTCGTTTTGGTCAGTTTCGTTACAGTGCAAGAAACCATGCTGGGGTTGCATTTAATGCACCGATTCGGGCCGTCAATGAAAAGATGCACAGTTTCGGGCCAGAAACGAACGCACCCAATCCACGTTTTTGGACCCAATAGTGTTGTTTTGGTTAGTTTTGGTCAGTTTTGTTACTGTGTAAAAAACCATGCAATTGTTGTCGTTAACGAAACGATGCAAATTTTCGGGCCAGAAACGAAACGAACGCACCCAATCCACGTTTTTGGACCCAATAGTGATGCTTTGGTTCGTTTTGGTCAGTTTCGCTAGTGTGCAAAAAACCATGCAAATGTTGGATTTAATGCGCCCATTCGGGTCGTTAACGAAACGATGCACAGTTTCAGGCCAAACGAAACGAACACACCCAATCTACGTTTTCGGACCCAATAGTGATGTTTTGGTCAGTTTCGTTACAGTGCAAGAAACCATGCTGGGGTTGCATTAAATGCACCGATTCGGGCCGTTAATGAAACGATGCACAGTTTTGGGCCAGAAATGAAACGAACGCACCCAATCCACGTTTTTGGACCCAATAGTGATGTTTTGGTTCGTTTTGTTCAGTTTCGTTACTGTGCAACAAACCATGCGAATGTTGCATTTAATGCACGCATTCGGGCCGTTAACGAAACGATGCATAGTTTCGATCCTGAAACGAAACGAACGCACCCAATCCACGTTTTTGGAGCCAATAGTGATGTTTTGGTTCATTTTGGTCAGTTTCGTTACTGTGCAAAATACCATGCAAATGTTGCATTTAATGCACCCATTCGGGTCGTTAACGAAACGATGCGCATTTTCGGACCAGAAACAAAACGAACGCACCCAATCCACGTTTTTGGACCCAATAGTGATGTTTTGGTTCGTTTTGGTCAGTTTCGTTACAGTGCAAGAAACCATGCTGGGGTTGCATTTAATGCACCGATTCGGGCCGTCAATGAAAAGATGCACAGTTTCAGGCCAGAAACGAAACGAACGTACCCAATCCACGTTTTTGCACCCAATAGTGATGTTTTGGTTCGTTTTGGTCAGTTTAGTTACTGTGCAACAAATCATGTCGGGGTTGCATTTAATGCACCGATTCGGGCATTAAACGAAACGATGCACAGTTTCAGGCCAGAAACGAAACAAACACACCCAATCTACGTTTTTGGACCCAATAGTGACATTTTGGTTCGTTTTGGTCAGTTTAGTTACTATGCAACAAATCATGCCGGGGTTGCATTTAATGCACCGATTCGGGCCTTACATGAAACGATGCACAGTTTCGGGCCAGAAACGAAACAAACGCACCAAATCCACGTTTTAGGACCCAATAGTGATGTTTTGGTTCGTTTTGGTCAGTTTAGTTACTATGCAACAAATCATGCTGGGGTTGCATTTAATGCACCCATTCAGGTCGTTAACAAAACGATGCACAGTTTCGGGCCAGAAACGAAATGAACGCACCCAATCCATGTTTTTGGTCCCAATGGTGATGTTTTTGTTTGTTTTGGTCAGTTTTGTTACAGTGCGAAAAACCGTGCAAATGTTGCATTTAATGCGCCCATTCGGGTCATTAACGAAACGAACGCACCGAATCGACATTTCTGGACGCAATAGTGATGTTTTGGTTCGTTTTGGTCAGTTTCGTTACAGTGCAAGAAACCATGCTGGGGTTGCATTTAATGCATCCATTCGGGTCGTTAACGAAACGACGCACAGTTTCGGGCCAGAAACGAAACGAACGCACCCGATCCATGTTTTGAGACCCAATCATGATGTTTTGGTTCGTTTTGGTCAGTTTCGTTAGTGTGCAAAAAACCATGCAAATGTTGGATTTAATGCGCCCATTCGGGTCGTTAACGAATCGATGCACAGTTTCGGGCCAAACGAAACGAACGCACCCAATCCACGTTTTTGGACCCAATAGTGATGTTTTGGTTCGTTTTGTTCAGTTTCGTTACTGTGCAACAAACCATGCGAATGTTGCATTTAATGCACGCATTCGGGCCGTTAACGAAACGATGCATAGTTTCGATCCTGAAACGAAACGAACGCACCCAATCCACGTTTTTGGAGCCAATAGTGATGTTTTGGTTCATTTTGGTCAGTTTCGTTACTGTGCAAAATACCATGCAAATGTTGCATTTAATGCACCCATTCGGGTCGTTAACGAAACGATGCGCATTTTCGGACCAGAAACAAAACGAACGCACCCAATCCACGTTTTTGGACCCAATAGTGATGTTTTGGTTCGTTTTGGTCAGTTTCGTTACAGTGCAAGAAACCATGCTGGGGTTGCATTTAATGCACCGATTCGGGCCGTCAATGAAAAGATGCACAGTTTCAGGCCAGAAACGAAACGAACGTACCCAATCCACGTTTTTGCACCCAATAGTGATGTTTTGGTTCGTTTTGGTCAGTTTAGTTACTGTGCAACAAATCATGTCGGGGTTGCATTTAATGCACCGATTCGGGCCTTAAATAAAACGATGCACAGTTTCGGGCCAGAAACGAAACAAACGCACCCAATCCATGTTTTTGGACCCAATGGTGATGTTTTGGTTTGTTTTGGTCAGTTTCGTTACACTGCAAAAAACCATGCCGAGGTTGCACTTAATGCACCCATTCGGGTCGTTAACAAAACGATGCACAGTTTCGGGCCAGAAACGAAACGAACGCACCCAATCCACATTTTTGGACCCAATAGTGATGTTTTATATCATTTTTGTTAGTTTAGTTACTGTGCAACAAATCATGCCGGGGTTGCATTTAATGCACTGATTCGCGCCTTAAATGAAACAATGCACAGTTTCGGGCCAGAAACGAAACAAACGCACCCAATCCACGTTTTTGGACCCAATGGTGATGTTTTGGTTTGTTTTGGTCAGTTTTGTTATAGTGCAAAAAACTATGCTGAGGTTGCATTTAATGCACCCATTCGGGTCGTTAACAAAACGATGCACAGTTCCGGGCCAGAAACGAAATGAACGCACCTAATCCATGTTTTTGGTCCCAATGGTGATGTTTCTGTTTGTTTTGGTCAGTTTTGTTACAGTGCGAAAAACCAGGCAAATGTTGCATTTAATGCGCCCATTCGGGTCGTTAACGAAACGAACGCACCGAATCCACATTTTTGGACGCAATAGTGATGTTTTGGTTCGTTTTGGTCAGTTTCGTTACAGTGCAAGGAACCATGTTGGGGTTGCATTTAATGCATCCATTCGGGTCGTTAACGAAACGACGCACAGTTTCGGGCCAGAAACGAAACGAACGCACCCGATCCATGTTTTGAGACCCAATCATGATGTTTTGGTTCGTTTTGGTCAGTTTCGTTAGTGTGCAAAAAACCATGCAAATGTTGGATTTACTGCGCCCATTCGGGTCGTTAACGAAACGATGCACAGTTTCGGGCCAAACGAAACGAATGCACCCAATCTACGTTTTCGGACCCAATAGTGATGTTTTGGTTCGTTTTGGTCAGTTTCGTTACAGTGCAAGAAACCATGCTGGGGTTGCATTTAATGCACCGATTCGGGCCGTCAATGGAAAGATGCACAGTTTCGGGCCAGAAACGAACGCACCCAATCCACGTTTTTGGACCCAATAGTGTTGTTTTGGTTAGTTTTGGTCAGTTTTGTTACTGTGTAAAAAACCATGCAAATGTTGTCGTTAACGAAACGATGCACATTTTCGGGCCAGAAACGAAACGAACGCACCCAATCCACGTTTTTGGACCCAATAGTGATGTTTTGGTTCGTTTTGGTCAGTTTCGCTAGTGTGCAAAAAACCATGCAAATGTTGGATTTAATACGCCCATTCGGGTCGTCAACGAAACGATGCACAGTTTCAGGCCAAACGAAACGAACGCACCCAATCTACGTTTTCGGACCCAATAGTGATGTTTTGGTCAGTTTCGTTACAGTGCAAGAAACCATGCTGGGGTTGCATTAAATGCACCGATTCGGCCCGTTAATGAAACGATGCACAGTTTTGGGCCAGAAACGAAACGAACGCACCCAATCCACGTTTTTGGACCCAATAGTGATGTTTTGGTTCGTTTTGTTCAGTTTCGTTACTGTGCAACAAACCATGCGAATGTTGCATTTAATGCACGCATTCGGGCCGTTAACGAAACGATGCATAGTTTCGATCCTGAAACGAAACGAACGCACCCAATCCACGTTTTTGGAGCCAATAGTGATGTTTTGGTTCATTTTGGTCAGTTTCGTTACTGTGCAAAATACCATGCAAATGTTGCATTTAATGCACCCATTCGGGTCGTTAACGAAACGATGCGCATTTTCGGACCAGAAACAAAACGAACGCACCCAATCCACGTTTTTGGACCCAATAGTGATGTTTTGGTTCGTTTTGGTCAGTTTCGTTACAGTGCAAGAAACCATGCTGGGGTTGCATTTAATGCACCGATTCGGGCCGTCAATGAAAAGATGCACAGTTTTAGGCCAGAAACGAAACGAACGTACCCAATCCAAATTTTTGCACCCAATAGTGATGTTTTGGTTCGTTTTGGTCAGTTTAGTTACTGTGCAACAAATCATGTCGGGGTTGCATTTAATGCACCGATTTGGGCCTTAAATAAAACGATGCACAGTTTCGGGCCAGAAACGAAACAAACGCACCCAATCCATGTTTTTGGACCCAATGGTGATGTTTTGGTTTGTTTTGGTCAGTTTCGTTACACTGCAAAAAACCATGCCGAGGTGGCACTTAATGCACCCATTCGGGTCGTTAACAAAACGATGCACAGTTTCGGGCCAGAAACGAAACGAACGCACCCAATCCACATTTTTGGACCTAATAGTGATGTTTTGGATCATTTTTGTTAGTTTAGTTACTATGCAACAAATCATGCCGAGGTTGCATTTAATGCACTGATTCGCGCCTTAACTGAAACAATGCACAGTTTCGGACCAGAAACGAAACAAACGCACCCAATCCACGTTTTTGGACCCAATGGTGATGTTTTGGTTTGTTTTGGTCAGTTTTGTTACAGTGCAAAAAACTATGCCGAGGTTGCATTTAATGCACCCATTCGGGTCGTTAACAAAACGATGCACAGTTCCGGGCCAGAAACGAAATGAACGCACCTAATCCATGTTTTTGGTCCCAATGGTGATGTTTCTGTTTGTTTTGGTCAGTTTTGTTACAGTGCGAAAAACCAGGCAAATGTTGCATTTAATGCGCCCATTCGGGCAAGAAACGAAACGAACGCACCGAATCCACATTTTTGGACCCAATAGTGATGTTTTGGTTCGTTTTGGTCAGTTTCGTTACAGTGCAAGAAACCATGCCGGGGTTGCATTTAATGCACCGATTCGGTCCGTCAATGAAAAGATGCACAGTTTCGGGCCAGAAACGAAACGAACGTACCCAATCCACGTTTTTGGACCCAATAGTGATGTTTTGGTTCGTTTTGGTCAGTTTAGTTACTGTGCCACAAATCATGCAGGGGTTGCATTTAATGCACTGATTCGGGCCTTACATGAAACGATGCACAGTTTCGGGCCAAAAACGAAACAAACGCACCCAATCCACGTTTTCGGACCCAATAGTGATGTTTTGGTTCGTTTTGGTCAGTTTAGTTACTGTGCAACTAATCATGCAGGGGTTTAATTTAATGCACCGATTCGGGCCTTAAATGAAACGATGCACAGTTTCGGGCCAGAAACGAAACAAACGCACCCAATCCACGTTTTTGGACCCAATGGTGATGTTTTGGTTTGTTTTGGTCAGTTTCGTTACAGTGCAAGATACCATGCCGAGGTTGCATTTAATGCACCCATTCGGGTCGTTAACAAAACGATGCACAGTTTCGGGCCAGAAACGAAATGAACGCACCCAATCCATGTTTTTGGTCCCAATGGTGATGTCTTTGTTTGTTTTGGTCAGTTTTGTTACAGTGTGAAAAACCGTGCAAATGTTGCATTTAATGCGCCCATTCAGGTCATTAACGAAACGAACGCACCGAATCGACATTTTTGGACCCAATAGTGATGTTTTGGTTCGTTTTGGTCAGTTTCGTTACAGTGCAAGAAACCATGCTGGGGTTGCATTTAATGCATCCATTCGTGTCGTTAACGAAACGACGCACAGTTTCGGGCCAGAAATGAAACGAACGCACCCGATCCATGTTTTGAGACCCAATCATGATGTTTTGGTTCGTTTTGGTCAGTTTCGTTAGTGTGCAAAAAACCATGCAAATGTTGGATTTAATGCGCCCATTCGGGTCGTTAACGAAACGATGCACAGTTTCGGGCCAAACGAAACGAACGCACCCAATCTACGTTTTCGGACCCAATAGTGATGTTTTGGTTCGTTTTGGTCAGTTTCGTTACAGTGCAAGAAACCATGCTGGGGTTGCATTTAATGCACCGATTCGGGCCGTCAATGAAAAGATGCACAGTTTCGGGCCAGAAACGAAACGAACGCACCCAATCCACGTTTTTGGATCCAATAGTGTTGTTTTGGTTAGTTTTGGTGACTTTTGTTACTGTGCAAAAAACCTTGCAAATGTTGCATTTAATGCACTCATTTGGGTCGTTAACGAAACGATGCACATTTTCGGGCCAGAAACGAAACGAACGCATCCAATCCACGATTTTGGACCCAATAGTGTTGTTTTGGTTAGTTTTGGTCAGTTTTGTTACTGTGTAAAAAACCATGCAAATGTTGTCGTTAACGAAACGATGCACATTTTCGGGCCAGAAACGAAACGAACGCACCCAATCCACGTTTTTGGACCCAATAGTGATGTTTTGGTTCATTTTGGTCAGTTTCGATAGTGTGCAAAAAACCATGCAAATGTTGGATTTAACGCGCCCATTCGGGTCGTCAACGAAACGATGCACAGTTTCGGGCCAAACGAAACGAACGCACCCAATCTACGTTTTCGGACCCAATAGTGATGTTTTGGTTCGTTTTGGTCAGTTTCGTTACAGTGCAAGAAACCATGCTGGGGTTGCATTAAATGCACCGATTCGGGCCGTTAATGAAACGATGCACAGTTTTGGGCCAGAAACGAAACGAACGCACCCAATCCACGTTTTTGGACCCAATAGTGATGTTTTGGTTCGTTTCGTTCAGTTTCGTTACTGTGCAAAAAACCATGCGAATGTTGCATTTAATGCACGCATTCGGGCCGTTAACGAAACGATGCATAGTTTGGAACCAGAAACGAAACGAACGCACCCAATCCACGTTTTTGGACCCAATAGTGATGTTTTGGTTCATTTTGGTCAGTTTCGTTACTGTGCAAAATACCATGCAAATGTTGCATTTAATGCACCCATTCGGGTCGTTAACGAAACGATGCGCATTTTCGGACCAGAAATGAAACGAACGCACCCAATCCACGTTTTTGGACCCAATAGTGATGTTTTGGTTCGTTTTGGTCAGTTTCGTTACAGTGCAAGAAACCATGCTGGGGTTGCATTTAATGCACCGATTCGGGCCGTCAATGAAAAGATGCACAGTTTCGGGCCAGAAACGAAACGAACGTACCCAATCCACGTTTTTGGACCCAATAGTGATGTTCTGGTTCGTTTTGGTTAGTTTAGTTACTGTGCAACCAATGATGCCGGGGTTGCATTTAATGCACCGATTTTGGCCTTAAATAAAACGATGCACAGTTTCGGGCCAGAAACGAAACAAACGCACCCAATCCACGTTTTTGGACCCAATGGTGATGTTTTGGTTTGTTTTGGTCAGTTTCGTTACAGTGCAAAAAACCATGCCGAGGTTGCACTTAATGCACCCATTCGAGTCGTTAACAAAACGATGCACAGTTTCGGGCCAGAAATGAAACGAACGCACCCAATCCACATTTTTGGACCCAATAGTGATGTTTTGGTTCGTTTTGGTCAGTTTCGTTACTGCGCAAAAAACCATGCAAATGTTGGATTTAATGCGCCCATTCGGGTCGTTAACGAAACGATGCACAGTTTCGGGCCAAACGAAACGAACGCACCCAATCTACGTTTTCGGACCCAATAGTGATGTTTTGGTTCGTTTTGGTCAGTTTCGTTACAGTGCAAGAAACCATGCTGGGGTTGCATTTAATGCACCGATTCGGGTCGTCAATGAAAAGATGCACAGTTTCGGGCCAGAAACGAAACAGATGTACCCAATCCACGTTTTTGGACCCAATAGTGATGTTTTGGTTCGTTTTGCTTAGTTTAGTTACTGTGCAACAAATCATGCCGGGGTTGCATTTAATGCACCGATTCGGGCCTTAAATAAAACGATGCACAGTTTCGGGCCAGAAACGAAACAAACGCACCCAATCCACGTTTTTCGACCCAATGGTGATGTTTTGGTTTGTTTTGGTCAGTTTCGTTATAGTGCAAAAAACCATGCCGAGGTTGCACTTAATGCACCCATTCGGGTCGTTAACAAAACGATGCACAGTTTCGGGCCAGAAACGAAACGAACGCACCCAATCCACTTTTTTGGACCCAATAGTGATGTTTTGGTTCGTTTTGGTCAGTTTAGTTACTGTGCAACAAATCATGCTGGGGTTGCATTTAATGCACCGATTCAGGCCTTAAGTAAAACGATGCACAGTTTCGGGCCAGAAACGAAACAAACGCACCCAATCCACGTTTTGGACCCAATGGTGATGTTTTGGTTTGTTTTGGTCAGTTTCGTTACAGTGCAAAAAAACTATGCCGAGGTTGCATTTAATGCACCCATTCGGGTCGTTAACAAAACGTTACACAGTTTCGGGCCAGAAATGAAATGAACGCACCCAATCCATGTTTTTGGTCCCAATGGTGATGTTTTCGTTTGTTTTGGTCAGTTTTGTTACAGTGCGAAAAATTATGCAAATGTTGCATTTAATGCGCCCATTCGGGTCGTTAACGAAACGAACGCACCGAATCCACATTTTTTGAGCCAATAGTGATGTTTTGGTTTGTTTTGGTCAGTTTCGTTACAGTGCAAGAAACCATGCTGGGGTTGCATTTAATGCACCTATTCGGGTCGTTAACGAAATGCCGCATAGTTTCGGGCCAGAAACGAAACGAACCCACCCGATCCACGTTTTTAGACCCGATAGTGATGTTTTGTTTCGTTTTGGTCAGTTTCGTTACTATGCAAAAAACCATGCAAATGTTGGATTTAACGTGCTCATTCGGGTCGTTAACGAAACGATGCACAGTTTCGGGCCAAACGAAACGAACGCACCCAAGCCACATTTTTGGATCCAATAGTGATGTTTTGGTTCGTTTTGGTCAGTTTCGTTACAGTGCAAGAAACCATACTGGGGTTACATTTAATGCACCCATTCGGGTCGTTAACGAAACGACACACAGTTTCGGGCCAGAAACGAAACGAACGCACCCGATCCATGTTTTTAGACCCAATAGTGATGTTTTGGTTCCTTTTGGTTAGTTTCGTTACTGTGCAAAAAACCATGCAAATGTTGGATTTAATGCGCCCATTCGGGTCGTTAACGAAACGATGCACAATTTCGGGCCAAACGAAACGAACGCACCCAATCCACGTTTTTGGACCCAGTAGTGATGTTTTGGTTCGTTTTGGTCAGTTTAGTTACTGTGCAACAAATCATGCCGGGGTTGCATTTAATGCACCGATTCGGGCCTTACATGAAACGATGCACAGTTTCGGGCCAGAAACGAAACAAACGCACCCAATCCACGTTTTTGGACCCATGGTGATGTTTTGGTTTGTTTTGGTCAGTTTCGTTACAGTGCAAAAAACCATGCCGAGGTTGCATTTAATGCACCCATTCGGGTCGTTAACAAAACGATGCACAGTTTTGGGCCAGAAACGAAACGAATGCACCCAATCCACATTTTTGGACCCAATAGTGATATTTTGGTTCATTTTGGTCAGTTTCGTTACTGTGCGAAAAAACCATGCCGAGGTTGCATTTAATCCACCGATTCGGGCCGTTAACAAAACGATGCAAAGTTTTGGGCCAGAAACGAAATGAACGCACCCAATCCATGTTTTTGGTCCCAATGATGATGTTTTTGTTTGTTTTAGTCAGTTTTGTTACTGTGCAACAAACCATGCAAATGTTGCATTTAATGCGCCCATTCGGGTCGTTAACGAAACGACGCACAGTTTCGGGCCAGAAACGAAACGAACGCACCCGATCCACGTTTTTGGACCCAATAGTGATGTTTTGGTTCGTTTTGGTCAGTTTAGTTACTGTGCAACAAATCATGCCGGGGTTGCATTTAATGCACCGATTCGGGCCGTCAATGAAAAGATGCACAGTTTCGGGCCAGAAACGAAACAAACGTACCCAATCCACGTTTTTGGACCCAATAGTGATGTTTTGGTTCGTTTTGGTTAGTTTAGTTACTGTGCAACAAATCATGCCGCGGTTGCATTTAATGCACCGATTCGGGCCTTAAATAAAATGATGCACAGTTTCGGGCCAGAAACGAAACAAACGCACCCAATCCACGTTTTTGGACCCAATGGTGATGTTTTGGTTTGTTTTGGTCAGTTTCGTTACAGTGCAAAAAACCATGCCGAGGTTGCACTCAATGCACCCATTCGGGTCGTTAACAAAACGATGCACAGTTTCGGGCCAGAAACGAAACGAACGCACCCAATCCACTTTTTTGGACCCAATAGTGATGTTTTGGTTCGTTTTGGTCAGTTTAGTTACTGTGCAACAAATCATGCCGGGGTTGCATTTAAAGCAACGATTCGGGCCTTAAATGAAACGATGCACAGTTTCGGGCCAGAAACGAAACAAACGCACCCAATCCACGTTTTTGGACCCAGTGGTGATGATTTGGTTTGTTTTGGACAGTTTCGTTACAGTGCAAAAAAACTATGCCGAGGTTGCACTTAATGCATCCATTCGGGTCGTGAACAAAACGATGCACAGTTTCGGGCCAGAAATGAAATGAACGCACCCAATCCATGTTTTTGGTCCCAATGGTGATGTTTTTGTTTGTTTTGGTCAGTTTTGTTACAGTGTGAAAAACCATGCCGAGGTTGCACTTAATGCACCCATTCGGGTCGTTAACAAAATGATGCACAGTTTCGGGCCAGAAACGAAACAAACGCACCCAATCCACGTTTTTGGACCCAATGGTGATGTTTTGGTTTGTTTTGGTCAGTTTCATTACAGTGCAAAAAACCATGCCGAGGTTGCATTTAATGCACCCATTCGGGACGTTAACGAAACGATGCACAGTTTCAGGCCAGAAACGAAACAAACACACCCAATCCACGTTTTTAGACCCGATAGTGATGTTTTGGTTCGTTTTGGTCAGTTTGGTTACTCTGCAAAAATCCATGCAATTGTTGGATTTAACGTGCTCATTCGGGTCGCTAACGAAACTATGCACAGTTTTGGGCCAGAAACGAAACGAACGCACCGAAGCCACATTTTTGGATCCAACAGTGATGTTTTGGTTCGTTTTGGTCAGTTTCGTTACAGTGCAAGAAACCATACTAGGGTTACATTTAATGCACCCATTCGGGTCGTTAATGAAACGACGCACAGTTTCGGGCCAGAAACGAAACGAACGCACCCGATCCATGTTTTTAGACCCAATAGTGATGTTTTGGTTCCTTTTGGTTAGTTTCGTTACTGTGCAAAAAAACCATGCAAATGTTGGATTTAATGCGCCCATTCGGGTCGTTAACGAAACGATGCACAATTTCGGGCCAAACGAAACGAACGCACCCAATCCACGTTTTTGGACCCAGTAGTGATGTTTTGGTTCGTTTTGGTCAGTTTAGTTACTGTGCAACAAATCATGCTGGGGTTGCATTTAATGCACCGATTCAGGCCTTAAATAAAACGATGCACAGTTTCGGGCCAGAAACGAAACAAACGCACCCAATCCACGTTTTGGACCCAATGGTGATGTTTTGGTTTGTTTTGGTCAGTTTCGTTACAGTGCAAAAAAACTATGCCGAGGTTGCATTTAATGCACCCATTCGGGTCGTTAACAAAACGTTGCACAGTTTCGGGCCAGAAATGAAATGAACGCACCCAATCCATGTTTTTGGTCCCAATGGTGATGTTTTCGTTTGTTTTGGTCAGTTTTGTTACAGTGCGAAAAATTATGCAAATGTTGCATTTAATGCGCCCATTCGGGTCGTTAACGAAACGAACGCACCGAATCCACATTTTTTGAGCCAATAGTGATGTTTTGGTTTGTTTTGGTCAGTTTCGTTACAGTGCAAGAAACCATGCTAGGGTTGCATTTAATGCACCTATTCGGGTCGTTAACGAAATGCCGCATAGTTTCGGGCCAGAAACGAAACGAACCCACCCGATCCACGTTTTTAGACCCGATAGTGATGTTTTGTTTCGTTTTGGTCAGTTTCGTTACTATGCAAAAAACAATGCAAATGTTGGATTTAACGTGCTCATTCGGGTCGTTAACGAAACGATGCACAGTTTCGGGCCAAACCAAACGAACGCACCCAAGCCACATTTTTGGATCCAATAGTGATGTTTTGGTTCGTTTTGGTCAGTTTCGTTACAGTGCAAGAAACCATACTGGGGTTACATTTAATGCACCCATTCGGGTCGTTAACGAAACGACACACAGTTTCGGGCCAGAAACGAAACGAACGCACCCGATCCATGTTTTTAGACCCAATAGTGATGTTTTGGTTCCTTTTGGTTAGTTTCGTTACTGTGCAAAAAACCATGCAAATGTTGGATTTAATGCGCCCATTCGGGTCGTTAACGAAACGATGCACAATTTCGGGCCAAACGAAACGAACGCACCCAATCCACGTTTTTGGACCCAGTAGTGATGTTTTGGTTCGTTTTGGTCAGTTTAGTTACTGTGCAACAAATCATGCCGGGGTTGCATTTAATGCACCGATTCGGGCCTTACATGAAACGATGCACAGTTTCGGGCCAGAAACGAAACAAACGCACCCAATCCACGTTTTTGGACCCAATGGTGATGTTTTGGTTTGTTTTGGTCAGTTTCGTTACAGTGCAAAAAACCATGCCGAGGTTGCATTTAATGCACCCATTCGGGTCGTTAACAAAACGATGCACCGTTTTGGGCCAGAAACGAAACGAATGCACCCAATCCACATTTTTGGACCCAATAGTGATATTTTGGTTTGTTTTGGTCAGTTTCGTTACTGTGCGAAAAAACCATGCCGAGGTTGCATTTAATCCACCGATTCGGGCCGTTAACAAAACGATGCAGAGTTTCGGGCCAGAAACGAAATGAACGCACCCAATCCATGTTTTTGGTCCCAATGGTGATGTTTTTGTTTGTTTTAGTCAGTTTTGTTACTGTGCAACAAACCATGCAAATGTTGCATTTAATGCGCCCATTCGGGTCGTTAACGAAACGACGCACAGTTTCGGGCCAGAAACGAAACGAACGCACCCAATCTACGTTTTCGGACCCAATAGTGATGTTTTGGTTCGTTTTGGTCAGTTTCGTTACAGTGCAAGAAATCATGCTGGGGTTGCATTTAATGCACCGATTCGGGTCGTCAATGAAAAGATGCACAGTTTCGGGCCAGAAACGAAACGAACGCACCCGATCCACGTTTTTGGACCCAATAGTGATGTTTTGGTTCGTTTTGGTCAGTTTAGTTACTGTGCAACAAATCATGCCGGGGTAGCATTTAATGCACCGATTCGGGCCGTCAATGAAAAGATGCACAGTTTCGGGCCAGAAACGAAACGAACGTACCCAATCCACGTTTTTGGACCCAATAGTGATGTTTTGGTTCGTTTTGGTTAGTTTAGTTACTGTGCAACAAATCATGCCGCGGTTGCATTTAATGCACCGATTCGGGCCTTAAATAAAATGATGCACAGTTTCGGGCCAGAAACGAAACAAACGCACCCAATCCACGTTTTTGGACCCAATGGTGATGTTTTGGTTTGTTTTGGTCAGTTTCGTTACAGTGCAAAAAACCATGCCGAGGTTGCACTTAATGCACCCTTTCGGGTCGTTAACAAAACGATGCACAGTTTCGGGCCAGAAACGAAACGAACGCACCCGATCCATGTTTTTAGACCCAATAGTGATGTTTTGGTTCCTTTTGGTTAGTTTCGTTACTGTGCAAAAAACCATGCAAATGTTGGATTTAATGCGCCCATTCGGGTCGTTAACGAAACGATGCACAATTTCGGGCCAAACGAAACGAACGCACCCAATCCACGTTTTTGGACCCAGTAGTGATGTTTTGGTTCGTTTTGGTCAGTTTAGTTACTGTGCAACAAATCATGCCGGGGTTGCATTTAATGCACCGATTCGGGCCTTACATGAAACGATGCACAGTTTCGGGCCAGAAACGAAACAAACGCACCCAATCCACATTTTTGGACCCAATGGTGATGTTTTGGTTTGTTTTGGTCAGTTTCGTTACAGTGCAAAAAACCATGCCGAGGTTGCATTTAATGCACCCATTCGGGTCATTAACAAAACGATGCACAGTTTTGGGCCAGAAACGAAACGAATGCACCCAATCCACATTTTTGGACCCAATAGTGATATTTTGGTACGTTTTGGTCAGTTTCGTTACTGTGCGAAAAAACCATGCCGAGGTTGCATTTAATCCACCGATTCGGGCCGTTAACAAAACGATGCAATGTTTCGGGCCAGAAACGAAATGAACGCACCCAATCCATGTTTTTGGTCCCAATGGTGATGTTTTTGTTTGTTTTAGTCAGTTTTGTTACTGTGCAACAAACCATGCAAATGTTGCATTTAATGCGCCCAATCCACATTTTTGGACCCAATAGTGATATTTTGGTTCGTTTTGGTCAGTTTCGTTACTGTGCGAAAAAACCATGCCGAGGTTGCATTTAATCCACCGATTCGGGCCGTTAACAAAACGATGCAAAGTTTCGGGCCAGAAACGAAATGAACGCACCCAATCCATGTTTTTGGTCCCAATGGTGATGTTTTTGTTTGTTTTAGTCAGTTTTGTTACTGTGCAACAAACCATGCAAATGTTGCATTTAATGCGCCCATTCGGGTCGTTAACGAAACGACGCACAGTTTCGGGCCAGAAACGAAACGAACGCACCCGATCCACGTTTTTGGACCCAATAGTGATGTTTTGGTTCGTTTTGGTCAGTTTAGTTACTGTGCAACAAATCATGCCGGGGTTGCATTTAATGCACCGATTCGGGCCGTCAATGAAAAGATGCACAGTATCGGGCCAGAAACGAAACGAACGCACCCGATCCATGTTTTTAGACCCAATAGTGATGTTTTGGTTCCTTTTGGTTAGTTTCGTTACTGTGCAAAAAACCATGCAAATGTTGGATTTAATGCGCCCATTCGGGTCGTTAACGAAACGATGCACAATTTCGGGCCAAACGAAACGAACGCACCCAATCCACGTTTTTGGACCCAGTAGTGATGTTTTGGTTCGTTTTGGTCAGTTTAGTTACTGTGCAACAAATCATGCCGGGGTGGCATTTAATGCACCGATTCGGGCCTTACATGAAACGATGCACAGTTTCGGGCCAGAAACGAAACAAACGCACCCAATCCACGTTTTTGGACCCAATGGTGATGTTTTGGTTTGTTTTGGTCAGTTTCGTTACAGTGCAAAAAACCATGCCGAGGTTGCATTTAATGCACCCATTCGGGTCGTTAACAAAACGATGCACAGTTTTGGGCCAGAAATGAAATGAAAGCACCCAATCCACATTTTTGGACCCAATAGTGATATTTTGGTACGTTTTGGTCAGTTTCGTTACTGTGCGAAAAAACCATGCCGAGGTTGCATTTAATCCACCGATTCGGGCCGTTAACAAAACGATGCAAAGTTTCGGGCCAGAAACAAAATGAACGCACCCAATCCATGTTTTTGGTCCCAATGGTGATGTTTTTGTTTGTTTTAGTCAGTTTTGTTACTGTGCAACAAACCATGCAAATGTTGCATTTAATGCGCCCATTCGGGTCGTTAACGAAACGACGCACAGTTTCGGGCCAGAAACGAAACGAACGCACCCGATCCACGTTTTTGGACCCAATAGTGATGTTTTGGTTCGTTTTGGTCAGTTTGGTTACTGTGCAACAAATCATGCCGGGGTTGCATTTAATGCACCGATTCTGGCCGTCAATGAAAAGATGCACAGTTTCGGGCCAGAAACGAAACGAACGCACCCGATCCATGTTTTTGGTCCCAATGGTGATGTTTTTGTTTGTTTTAGTCAGTTTTGTTACTGTGCAACAAACCATGCAAATGTTGCATTTAATGCGCCCATTCGGGTCGTTAACGAAACAACGCACAGTTTCGGGCCAGAAATAAAACGAACGCACCCGATCCACGTTTTTGGACCCAATAGTGATGTTTTGGTTCGTTTTGGTCAGTTTAGTTACTGTGCAACAAATCATGCCGGGGTTGCATTTAATGCACCGATTCGGGCCGTCAATGAAAAGATGCACAGTTTCGGGCCAGAAACGAAACGAACGCACCCAATCCACGTTTTTGGACCCAATGGTGATGTTTTGGTTTGTTTGGTCAGTTTCGTTACTGTGCAAAAAACCATGCCGAGGTTGCACTTAATGCACCCATTCGGGTCGTTAACAAAACGATGCACAGTTTCGGGCCAGAAACGAAATGAACACACCCAATCCACATTTTTGGACCCAATAGTGATGTTTTGGTTCGTTTTGGTCAGTTTAGTTACCGTGCAACAAATCATGCCGGGGTTGCATTTAATGCACCGATTCGGGCCTTACATGAAACGATGCACAGTTTCGGGCCAGAAACGAAACAAACGCACCCAATCCACATTTTTGGACCCAATGGTGATGTTTTGGTTTGTTTTGGTCAGTTTCGTTACAGTGCAAAAAACCATGCCGAGGTTGCATTTAATGCACCCATTCGGGTCATTAACAAAACGATGCACAGTTTTGGGCCAGAAACGAAACGAATGCACCCAATCCACATTTTTGGACCCAATAGTGATATTTTGGTACGTTTTGGTCAGTTTCGTTACTGTGCGAAAAAACCATGCCGAGGTTGCATTTAATCCACCGATTCGGGCCGTTAACAAAACGATGCAATGTTTCGGGCCAGAAACGAAATGAACGCACCCAATCCATGTTTTTGGTCCCAATGGTGATGTTTTTGTTTGTTTTAGTCAGTTTTGTTACTGTGCAACAAACCATGCAAATGTTGCATTTAACGCGCCCATTCGGGTCGTTAACGAAACGATGCACAGTTTCGGGCCAGAAACGAAACGAACGCACCCGATCCATGTTTTTGGACCCAATAGTGATGTTTTGGTTCGTTTTGGTCAGTTTAGTTACTGTGCAACAAATCATGCCGGGGTTGCATTTAATGCACCGATTCGGGCCGTCAATGAAAAGATGCACAGTTTCGGGCCAGAAACGAAACGAACGTACCCAATCCACGTTTTTGGACCCAATAGTGATGTTTTGGTTCGTTTTGGTTAGTTTAGTTACTGTGCAACAAATCATGCCACGGTTGCATTTAATGCACCGATTCGGGCCATAAATAAAATGATGCACAGTTTCGGGCCAGAAACGAAACAAACGCACCCAATCCACGTTTTTGGACCCAATGGTGATGTTTTGGTTTGTTTTGGTCAGTTTCGTTACAGTGCAAAAAACCATGCCGAGGTTGCACTTAATGCACCCATTCGGGTCGTTAACAAAACGATGCACAGTTTCGGGCCAGAAACGAAACGAACGCACCCGATCCATGTTTTTAGACCCAATAGTGATATTTTGGTTCCTTTTGGTTAGTTTCGTTACTGTGCAAAAAACCATGCAAATGTTGGATTTAATGCGCCCATTCGGGTCGTTAACGAAACGATGCACAATTTCGGGCCAAACGAAACGAACGCACCCAATCCACGTTTTTGGACCCAGTAGTGATGTTTTGGTTCGTTTTGGTCAGTTTAGTTACTGTGCAACAAATCATGCCGGGGTTGCATTTAATGCACCGATTCGGGCCTTACATGAAACGATGCACAGTTTCGGGCCAGAAACGAAACAAACGCACCCAATCCACGTTTTTGGACCCAATGGTGATGTTTTGGTTTGTTTTGGTCAGGTTCGTTACAGTGCAAAAAACCATGCCGAGGTTGCATTTAATGCACCCATTCGGGTCGTTAACAAAACGATGCACAGTTTTGGGCCAGAAACGAAACGAATGCACCCAATCCACATTTTTGGACCCAATAGTGATATTTTGGTTCGTTTTGGTCAGTTTCGTTACTGTGCGAAAAAACCATGCCGAGGTTGCATTTAATCCACCGATTCGGGCCGTTAACAAAACGATGCAATGTTTCGGGCCAGAAACGAAATGAACGCACCCAATCCATGTTTTTGGTCCCAATGGTGATGTTTTTATTTGTTTTAGTCAGTTTTGTTACTGTGCAACAAACCATGCAAATGTTGCATTTAATGCGCCCATTCGGGTCGTTAACGAAACGACGCACAGTTTCGGGCCAGAAACGAAACGAACGCACCCAATCTACGTTTTCGGACCCAATAGTGATGTTTTGGTTCGTTTTGGTCAGTTTCGTTACAGTGCAAGAAATCATGCTGGGGTTGCATTTAATGCACCGATTCGGGTCGTCAATGAAAAGATGCACAGTTTCGGGCCAGAAACGAAACGAACGCACCCGATCCACGTTTTTGGACCCAATAGTGATGTTTTGGTTCGTTTTGGTCAGTTTAGTTACTGTGCAACAAATCATGCCGGGGTAGCATTTAATGCACCGATTCGGGCCGTCAATGAAAAGATGCACAGTTTCGGGCCAGAAACGAAACGAACGTACCCAATCCACGTTTTTGGACCCAATAGTGATGTTTTGGTTCGTTTTGGTTAGTTTAGTTACTGTGCAACAAATCATGCCGCGGTTGCATTTAATGCACCGATTCGGGCCTTAAATAAAATGATGCACAGTTTCGGGCCAGAAACGAAACAAACGCACCCAATCCATGTTTTTGGACCCAATGGTGATGTTTTGGTTTGTTTTGGTCAGTTTCGTTACAGTGCAAAAAACCATGCCGAGGTTGCACTTAATGCACCCTTTCGGGTCGTTAACAAAACGATGCACAGTTTCGGGCCAGAAACGAAACGAACGCACCCGATCCATGTTTTTAGACCCAATAGTGATGTTTTGGTTCCTTTTGGTTAGTTTCGTTACTGTGCAAAAAACCATGCAAATGTTGGATTTAATGCGCCCATTCGGGTCGTTAACGAAACGATGCACAATTTCGGGCCAAACGAAACGAACGCACCCAATCCACGTTTTTGGACCCAGTAGTGATGTTTTGGTTCGTTTTGGTCAGTTTAGTTACTGTGCAACAAATCATGCCGGGGTTGCATTTAATGCACCGATTCGGCCCTTACATGAAACGATGCACAGTTTCGGGCCAGAAACGAAACAAACGCACCCAATCCACGTTTTTGGACCCAATGGTGATGTTTTGGTTTGTTTTGGTCAGTTTCGTTACAGTGCAAAAAACCATGCCGAGGTTGCATTTAATGCACCCATTCGGGTCGTTAACAAAACGATGCACAGTTTTGGGCCAGAAACGAAACGAATGCACCCAATCCACATTTTTGGACCCAATAGTGATATTTTGGTTCGTTTTGGTCAGTTTCGTTACTGTGCGAAAAAACCATGCCGAGGTTGCATTTAATCCACCGATTCGGGCCGTTAACAAAACGATGCAATGTTTCGGGCCAGAAACGAAATGAACGCACCCAATCCATGTTTTTGGTCCCAATGGTGATGTTTTTGTTTGTTTTAGTCAGTTTTGTTACTGTGCAACAAACCATGCAAATGTTGCATTTAACGCGCCCATTCGGGTCGTTAACGAAACGATGCACAGTTTCGGGCCAGAAACGAAACGAACGCACCCGATCCATGTTTTTGGACCCAATAGTGATGTTTTGGTTCGTTTTGGTCAGTTTAGTTACTGTGCAACAAATCATGCCGGGGTTGCATTTAATGCACCGATTCGGGCCGTCAATGAAAAGATGCACAGTTTCGGGCCAGAAACGAAACGAACGTACCCAATCCACGTTTTTGGACCCAATAGTGATGTTTTGGTTCGTTTTGGTTAGTTTAGTTACTGTGCAACAAATCATGCCGCGGTTGCATTTAATGCACCGATTCGGGCCTTAAATAAAATGATGCACAGTTTCGGGCCAGAAACGAAACAAACGCACCCAATCCACGTTTTTGGACCCAATGGTGATGTTTTGGTTTGTTTTGGTCAGTTTCGTTACAGTGCAAAAAACCATGCCGAGGTTGCACTTAATGCACCCATTCGGGTCGTTAACAAAACGATGCACAGTTTCGGGCCAGAAACGAAACGAACGCACCCGATCCATGTTTTTAGACCCAATAGTGATATTTTGGTTCCTTTTGGTTAGTTTCGTTACTGTGCAAAAAACCATGCAAATGTTGGATTTAATGCGCCCATTCGGGTCGTTAACGAAACGATGCACAATTTCGGGCCAAACGAAACGAACGCACCCAATCCACGTTTTTGGACCCAGTAGTGATGTTTTGGTTCGTTTTGGTCAGTTTAGTTACTGTGCAACAAATCATGCCGGGGTTGCATTTAATGCACCGATTCGGGCCTTACATGAAACGATGCACAGTTTCGGGCCAGAAACGAAACAAACGCACCCAATCCACGTTTTTGGACCCAATGGTGATGTTTTGGTTTGTTTTGGTCAGGTTCGTTACAGTGCAAAAAACCATGCCGAGGTTGCATTTAATGCACCCATTCGGGTCGTTAACAAAACGATGCACAGTTTTGGGCCAGAAACGAAACGAATGCACCCAATCCACATTTTTGGACCCAATAGTGATATTTTGGTTCGTTTTGGTCAGTTTCGTTACTGTGCGAAAAAACCATGCCGAGGTTGCATTTAATCCACCGATTCGGGCCGTTAACAAAACGATGCAATGTTTCGGGCCAGAAACGAAATGAACGCACCCAATCCATGTTTTTGGTCCCAATGGTGATGTTTTTATTTGTTTTAGTCAGTTTTGTTACTGTGCAACAAACCATGCAAATGTTGCATTTAATGCGCCCATTCGGGTCGTTAACGAAACGACGCACAGTTTCGGGCCAGAAACGAAACGAACGCACCCAATCTACGTTTTCGGACCCAATAGTGATGTTTTGGTTCGTTTTGGTCAGTTTCGTTACAGTGCAAGAAATCATGCTGGGGTTGCATTTAATGCACCGATTCGGGTCGTCAATGAAAAGATGCACAGTTTCGGGCCAGAAACGAAACGAACGCACCCGATCCACGTTTTTGGACCCAATAGTGATGTTTTGGTTCGTTTTGGTCAGTTTAGTTACTGTGCAACAAATCATGCCGGGGTAGCATTTAATGCACCGATTCGGGCCGTCAATGAAAAGATGCACAGTTTCGGGCCAGAAACGAAACGAACGTACCCAATCCACGTTTTTGGACCCAATAGTGATGTTTTGGTTCGTTTTGGTTAGTTTAGTTACTGTGCAACAAATCATGCCGCGGTTGCATTTAATGCACCGATTCGGGCCTTAAATAAAATGATGCACAGTTTCGGGCCAGAAACGAAACAAACGCACCCAATCCACGTTTTTGGACCCAATGGTGATGTTTTGGTTTGTTTTGGTCAGTTTCGTTACAGTGCAAAAAACCATGCCGAGGTTGCACTTAATGCACCCTTTCGGGTCGTCAACAAAACGATGCACAGTTTCGGGCCAGAAACGAAACGAACGCACCCGATCCATGTTTTTAGACCCAATAGTGATGTTTTGGTTCCTTTTGGTTAGTTTCGTTACTGTGCAAAAAACCATGCAAATGTTGGATTTAATGCGCCCATTCGGGTCGTTAACGAAACGATGCACAATTTCGGGCCAAACGATACGAACGCACCCAATCCACGTTTTTGGACCCAGTAGTGATGTTTTGGTTCGTTTTGGTCAGTTTAGTTACTGTGCAACAAATCATGCCGGGGTTGCATTTAATGCACCGATTCGGGCCTTACATGAAACGATGCACAGTTTCGGGCCAGAAACGAAACAAACGCACCCAATCCACATTTTTGGACCCAATGGTGATGTTTTGGTTTGTTTTGGTCAGTTTCGTTACAGTGCAAAAAACCATGCCGAGGTTGCATTTAATGCACCCATTCGGGTCATTAACAAAACGATGCACAGTTTTGGGCCAGAAACGAAACGAATGCACCCAATCCACATTTTTGGACCCAATAGTGATATTTTGGTACGTTTTGGTCAGTTTCGTTACTGTGCGAAAAAACCATGCCGAGGTTGCATTTAATCCACCGATTCGGGCCGTTAACAAAACGATGCAATGTTTCGGGCCAGAAACGAAATGAACGCACCCAATCCATGTTTTTGGTCCCAATGGTGATGTTTTTGTTTGTTTTAGTCAGTTTTGTTACTGTGCAACAAACCATGCAAATGTTGCATTTAATGCGCCCAATCCACATTTTTGGACCCAATAGTGATATTTTGGTTCGTTTTGGTCAGTTTCGTTACTGTGCGAAAAAACCATGCCGAGGTTGCATTTAATCCACCGATTCGGGCCGTTAACAAAACGATGCAAAGTTTCGGGCCAGAAACGAAATGAACGCACCCAATCCATGTTTTTGGTCCCAATGGTGATGTTTTTGTTTGTTTTAGTCAGTTTTGTTACTGTGCAACAAACCATGCAAATGTTGCATTTAATGCGCCCAATCCACATTTTTGGACCCAATAGTGATATTTTGGTTCGTTTTGGTCAGTTTCGTTACTGTGCGAAAAAACCATGCCGAGGTTGCATTTAATCCACCGATTCAGGCCGTTAACAAAACGATGCAAAGTTTCGGGCCAGAAACGAAATGAACGCACCCAATCCATGTTTTTGGTCCCAATGGTGATGTTTTTGTTTGTTTTAGTCAGTTTTGTTACTGTGCAACAAACCATGCAAATGTTGCATTTAATGCGCCCATTCGGGTCGTTAACGAAACGACGCACAGTTTCGGGCCAGAAACGAAACGAACGCACCCGATCCACGTTTTTGGACCCAATAGTGATGTTTTGGTTCGTTTGGTCAGTTTAGTTACTGTGCAACAAATCATGCCGGGGTTGCATTTAATGCACCGATTCGGGCCGTCAATGAAAAGATGCACAGTTTCGGGCCAGAAACGAAACGAACGCACCCGATCCATGTTTTTAGACCCAATAGTGATGTTTTGGTTCCTTTTGGTTAGTTTCGTTACTGTGCAAAAAACCATGCAAATGTTGGATTTAATGCGCCCATTCGGGTCGTTAACGAAACGATGCACAATTTCGGGCCAAACGAAACGAACGCACCCAATCCACGTTTTTGGACCCAGTAGTGATGTTTTGGTTCGTTTTGGTCAGTTTAGTTACTGTGCAACAAATCATGCCGGGGTTGCATTTAATGCACCGATTCGGGCCTTACATGAAACGATGCACAGTTTCGGGCCAGAAACGAAACAAACGCACCCAATCCACATTTTTGGACCCAATGGTGATGTTTTGGTTTGTTTTGGTCAGTTTCGTTACAGTGCAAAAAACCATGCCGAGGTTGCATTTAATGCACCCATTCGGGTCATTAACAAAACGATGCACAGTTTTGGGCCAGAAACGAAACGAATGCACCCAATCCACATTTTTGGACCCAATAGTGATATTTTGGTACGTTTTGGTCAGTTTCGTTACTGTGCGAAAAAACCATGCCGAGGTTGCATTTAATCCACCGATTCGGGCCGTTAACAAAACGATGCAATGTTTCGGGCCAGAAACGAAATGAACGCACCCAATCCATGTTTTTGGTCCCAATGGTGATGTTTTTGTTTGTTTTAGTCAGTTTTGTTACTGTGCAACAAACCATGCAAATGTTGCATTTAATGCGCCCAATCCACATTTTTGGACCCAATAGTGATATTTTGGTTCGTTTTGGTCAGTTTCGTTACTGTGCGAAAAAACCATGCCGAGGTTGCATTTAATCCACCGATTCGGGCCGTTAACAAAACGATGCAAAGTTTCGGGCCAGAAACGAAATGAACGCACCCAATCCATGTTTTTGGTCCCAATGGTGATGTTTTTGTTTGTTTTAGTCAGTTTTGTTACTGTGCAACAAACCATGCAAATGTTGCATTTAATGCGCCCAATCCACATTTTTGGACCCAATAGTGATATTTTGGTTCGTTTTGGTCAGTTTCGTTACTGTGCGAAAAAACCATGCCGAGGTTGCATTTAATCCACCGATTCGGGCCGTTAACAAAACGATGCAAAGTTTCGGGCCAGAAACGAAATGAACGCACCCAATCCATGTTTTTGGTCCCAATGGTGATGTTTTTGTTTGTTTTAGTCAGTTTTGTTACTGTGCAACAAACCATGCAAATGTTGCATTTAATGCGCCCATTCGGGTCGTTAACGAAACGACGCACAGTTTCGGGCCAGAAACGAAACGAACGCACCCGATCCACGTTTTTGGACCCAATAGTGATGTTTTGGTTCGTTTTGGTCAGTTTAGTTACTGTGCAACAAATCATGCCGGGGTTGCATTTAATGCACCGATTCGGGCCGTCAATGAAAAGATGCACAGTTTCGGGCCAGAAACGAAACGAACGCACCCGATCCATGTTTTTAGACCCAATAGTGATGTTTTGGTTCCTTTTGGTTAGTTTCGTTACTGTGCAAAAAACCATGCAAATGTTGGATTTAATGCGCCCATTCGGGTCGTTAACGAAACGATGCACAATTTCGGGCCAAACGAAACGAACGCACCCAATCCACGTTTTTGGACCCAGTAGTGATGTTTTGGTTCGTTTTGGTCAGTTTAGTTACTGTGCAACAAATCATGCCGGGGTGGCATTTAATGCACCGATTCGGGCCTTACATGAAACGATGCACAGTTTCGGGCCAGAAACGAAACAAACGCACCCAATCCACGTTTTTGGACCCAATGGTGATGTTTTGGTTTGTTTTGGTCAGTTTCGTTACAGTGCAAAAAACCATGCCGAGGTTGCATTTAATGCACCCATTCGGGTCGTTAACAAAACGATGCACAGTTTTGGGCCAGAAATGAAATGAAAGCACCCAATCCACATTTTTGGACCCAATAGTGATATTTTGGTACGTTTTGGTCAGTTTCGTTACTGTGCGAAAAAACCATGCCGAGGTTGCATTTAATCCACCGATTCGGGCCGTTAACAAAACGATGCAAAGTTTCGGGCCAGAAACAAAATGAACGCACCCAATCCATGTTTTTGGTCCCAATGGTGATGTTTTTGTTTGTTTTAGTCAGTTTTGTTACTGTGCAACAAACCATGCAAATGTTGCATTTAATGCGCCCATTCGGGTCGTTAACGAAACGACGCACAGTTTCGGGCCAGAAACGAAACGAACGCACCCGATCCACGTTTTTGGACCCAATAGTGATGTTTTGGTTCGTTTTGGTCAGTTTAGTTACTGTGCAACAAATCATGCCGGGGTTGCATTTAATGCACCGATTCGGGCCGTCAATGAAAAGATGCACAGTTTCGGGCCAGAAACGAAACGAACGCACCCGATCCATGTTTTTGGTCCCAATGGTGATGTTTTTGTTTGTTTTAGTCAGTTTTGTTACTGTGCAACAAACCATGCAAATGTTGCATTTAATGCGCCCATTCGGGTCGTTAACGAAACAACGCACAGTTTCGGGCCAGAAATAAAACGAACGCACCCGATCCACGTTTTTGGACCCAATAGTGATGTTTTGGTTCGTTTTGGTCAGTTTAGTTACTGTGCAACAAATCATGCCGGGGTTGCATTTAATGCACCGATTCGGGCCGTCAATGAAAAGATGCACAGTTTCGGGCCAGAAACGAAACGAACGCACCCGATCCATGTTTTTAGACCCAATTATGTTTTGGTTCCTTTTGGTTAGTTTCGTTACTGTGCAAAAAACCATGCAAATGTTGGATTTAATGCGCCCATTCGGGTCGTTAACGAAACGATGCACAATTTCGGGCCAAACGAAACGAACGCACCCAATCCACGTTTTTGGACCCAGTAGTGATGTTTTGGTTCGTTTTGGTCAGTTTAGTTACTGTGCAACAAATCATGCCGGGGTTGCATTTAATGCACCGATTCGGGCCTTACATGAAACGATGCACAGTTTCGGGCCAGAAACGAAACAAACGCACCCAATCCACGTTTTTGGACCCAATGGTGATGTTTTGGTTTGTTTTGGTCAGTTTCGTTACAGTGCAAAAAACCATGCCGAGGTTGCATTTAATGCACCCATTCGGGTCGTTAACAAAAGGATGCACAGTTTTGGGCCAGAAACGAAACGAATGCACCCAATCCACATTTTTAAACCCAATAGTGATATTTTGGTACGTTTTGGTCAGTTTCGTTACTGTGCGAAAAAACCATGCCGAGGTTGCATTTAATCCACCGATTCGGGCCGTTAACAAAACGATGCAATGTTTCGGGCCAGAAACGAAATGAACGCACCCAATCCATGTTTTTGGTCCCAATGTTGATGTTTTTGTTTGTTTTAGTCAGTTTTGTTACTGTGCAACAAACCATGCAAATGTTGCATTTAATGCGCCCAATCCACATTTTTGGACCCAATAGTGATATTTTGGTTCGTTTTGGTCAGTTTCGTTACTGTGCGAAAAAACCATGCCGAGGTTGCATTTAATCCACCGATTCGGGCCGTTAACAAAACGATGCAAAGTTTCGGGCCAGAAACGAAATGAACGCACCCAATCCATGTTTTTGGTCCCAATGGTGATGTTTTTGTTTGTTTTAGTCAGTTTTGTTACTGTGCAACAAACCATGCAAATGTTGCATTTAATGCGCCCATTCGGGTCGTTAACGAAACGACGCACAGTTTCGGGCCAGAAACGAAACGAACGCACCCGATCCACGTTTTTGGACCCAATAGTGATGTTTTGGTTCGTTTTGGTCAGTTTAGTTACTGTGCAACAAATCATGCCGGGGTTGCATTTAATGCCCCGATTCGGGCCGTCAATGAAAAGATGCACAGTTTCGGGCCAGAAACGAAACGAACGCACCCGATCCATGTTTTTAGACCCAATAGTGATGTTTTGGTTCCTTTTGGTTAGTTTCGTTACTGTGCAAAAAACCATGCAAATGTTGGATTTAATGCGCCCATTCGGGTCGTTAACGAAACGATGCACAATTTCGGGCCAAACGAAACGAACGCACCCAATCCACGTTTTTGGACCCAGTAGTGATGTTTTGGTTCGTTTTGGTCAGTTTAGTTACTGTGCAACAAATCATGCCGGGGTGGCATTTAATGCACCGATTCGGGCCTTACATGAAACGATGCACAGTTTCGGGCCAGAAACGAAACAAACGCACCCAATCCACGTTTTTGGACCCAATGGTGATGTTTTGGTTTGTTTTGGTCAGTTTTGTTACAGTGCAAAAAACCATGCCGAGGTTGCATTTAATGCACCCATTCGGGTCGTTAACAAAACGATGCACAGTTTTGGGCCAGAAATGAAACGAAAGCACCCAATCCACATTTTTGGACCCAATAGTGATATTTTGGTTCGTTTTGGTCAGTTTCGTTACTGTGCGAAAAAACCAAGCCGAGGTTGCATTTAATCCACCGATTCGGGCCGTTAACAAAACGATGCAAAGTTTCGGGCCAGAAACAAAATGAACGCACCCAATCCATGTTTTTGGTCCCAATGGTGATGTTTTTGTTTGTTTTAGTCAGTTTTGTTACTGTGCAACAAACCATGCAAATGTTGCATTTAATGCGCCCATTCGGGACGTTAACGAAACGACGCACAGTTTCGGGCCAGAAACGAAACGAACGCACCCGATCCACGTTTTTGGACCCAATAGTGATGTTTTGGTTCGTTTTGGTCAGTTTAGTTACTGTGCAACAAATCATGCCGGGGTTGCATTTAATGCACCGATTCGGGCCGTCAATGAAAAGATGCACAGTTTCGGGCCAGAAACGAAACAAACGCACCCAATCCACGTTTTTGGACCCAATGGTGATGTTTTGGTTTGTTTTGGTCAGTTTCGTTACAGTGCAAAAAACCATGCCGAGGTTGCACTTAATGCACCCTTTCGGGTCGTTAACAAAACGATGCACAGTTTCGGGCCAGAAACGAAACGAACGCACCCGATCCATGTTTTTAGACCCAATAGTGATGTTTTGGTTCCTTTTGGTTAGTTTCGTTACTGTGCAAAAAACCATGCAAATGTTGGATTTAATGCGCCCATTCGGGTCGTTAACGAAACGATGCACAATTTCGGGCCAAACGAAACGAACGCACCCAATCCACGTTTTTGGACCCAGTAGTGATGTTTTGGTTCGTTTTGGTCAGTTTAGTTACTGTGCAACAAATCATGCCGGGGTGGCATTTAATGCACCGATTCGGGCCTTACATGAAACGATGCACAGTTTCGGGCCAGAAACGAAACAAACGCACCCAATCCACGTTTTTGGACCCAATGGTGATGTTTTGGTTTGTTTTGGTCAGTTTCGTTACAGTGCAAAAAACCATGCCGAGGTTGCATTTAATGCACCCATTCGGGTCGTTAACAAAACGATGCACAGTTTTGGGCCAGAAACGAAACGAATGCACCCAATCCACATTTTTGGACCCAATAGTGATATTTTGGTACGTTTTGGTCAGTTTCGTTACTGTGCGAAAAAACCATGCCGAGGTTGCATTTAATCCACCGATTCGGGCCGTTAACAAAACGATGCAAAGTTTCGGGCCAGAAACAAAATGAACGCACCCAATCCATGTTTTTGGTCCCAATGGTGATGTTTTTGTTTGTTTTAGTCAGTTTTGTTACTGTGCAACAAACCATGCAAATGTTGCATTTAATGCGCCCATTCGGGTCGTTAACGAAACGACGCACAGTTTCGGGCCAGAAACGAAACGAACGCACCCGATCCACGTTTTTGGACCCAATAGTGATGTTTTGGTTCGTTTTGGTCAGTTTAGTTACTGTGCAACAAATCATGCCGGGGTTGCATTTAATGCACCGATTCGGGCCGTCAATGAAAAGATGCACAGTTTCGGGCCAGAAACGAAACAAACGCACCCAATCCACGTTTTTGGACCCAATGGTGATGTTTTGGTTTGTTTTGGTCAGTTTCGTTACAGTGCAAAAAACCATGCCGAGGTTGCACTTAATGCACCCTTTCGGGTCGTTAACAAAACGATGCACAGTTTCGGGCCAGAAACGAAACGAACGCACCCGATCCATGTTTTTAGACCCAATAGTGATGTTTTGGTTCCTTTTGGTTAGTTTCGTTACTGTGCAAAAAACCATGCAAATGTTGGATTTAATGCGCCCATTCGGGTCGTTAACGAAACGATGCACAATTTCGGGCCAAACGAAACGAACGCACCCAATCCACGTTTTTGGACCCAGTAGTGATGTTTTGGTTCGTTTTGGTCAGTTTAGTTACTGTGCAACAAATCATGCCGGGGTTGCATTTAATGCACCGATTCGGGCCTTACATGAAACGATGCACAGTTTCGGGCCAGAAACGAAACAAACGCACCCAATCCACGTTTTTGGACCCAATGGTGATGTTTTGGTTTGTTTTGGTCAGTTTCGTTACAGTGCAAAAAACCATGCCGAGGTTGCATTTAATGCACCCATTCGGTTCGTTAACAAAACGATGCACAGTTTTGGGCCAGAAACGAAACGAATGCACCCAATCCACATTTTTGGACCCAATAGTGATATTTTGGTACGTTTTGGTCAGTTTCGTTACTGTGCGAAAAAACCATGCCGAGGTTGCATTTAATCCACCGATTCGGGCCGTTAACAAAACGATGCAATGTTTCGGGCCAGAAACGAAATGAACGCACCCAATCCATGTTTTTGGTCCCAATGGTGATGTTTTTGTTTGTTTTAGTCAGTTTTGTTACTGTGCAACAAACCATGCAAATGTTGCATTTAATGCGCCCAAACCACATTTTTGGACCCAATAGTGATATTTTGGTTCGTTTTGGTCAGTTTCGTTACTGTGCGAAAAAACCATGCCGAGGTTGCATTTAATCCACCGATTCGGGCCGTTAACAAAACGATGCAAAGTTTCGGGCCAGAAACGAAATGAACGCACCCAATCCATGTTTTTGGTCCCAATGGTGATGTTTTTGTTTGTTTTAGTCAGTTTTGTTACTGTGCAACAAACCATGCAAATGTTGCATTTAATGCGCCCATTCGGGTCGTTAACGAAACGACGCACAGTTTCGGGCCAGAAACGAAACGAACGCACCCGATCCACGTTTTTGGACCCAATAGTGATGTTTTGGTTCGTTTTGGTCAGTTTAGTTACTGTGCAACAAATCATGCCGGGGTTGCATTTAATGCACCGATTCGGGCCGTCAATGAAAAGATGCACAGTTTCGGGCCAGAAACGAAACGAACGCACCCGATCCATGTTTTTAGACCCAATAGTGATGTTTTGGTTCCTTTTGGTTAGTTTCGTTACTGTGCAAAAAACCATGCAAATGTTGGATTTAATGCGCCCATTCGGGTCGTTAACGAAACGATGCACAATTTCGGGCCAAACGAAACGAACGCACCCAATCCACGTTTTTGGACCCAGTAGTGATGTTTTGGTTCGTTTTGGTCAGTTTAGTTACTGTGCAACAAATCATGCCGGGGTGGCATTTAATGCACCGATTCGGGCCTTACATGAAACGATGCACAGTTTCGGGCCAGAAACGAAACAAACGCACCCAATCCACGTTTTTAGACCCAATGGTGATGTTTTGGTTTGTTTTGGTCAGTTTCGTTACAGTGCAAAAAACCATGCCGAGGTTGCATTTAATGCACACATTCGGGTCGTTAACAAAACGATGCACAGTTTTGGGCCAGAAACGAAACGAATGCACCCAATCCACATTTTTGGACCCAATAGTGATATTTTGGTTCGTTTTGGTCAGTTTCGTTACTGTGCGAAAAAACCAAGCCGAGGTTGCATTTAATCCACCGATTCGGGCCGTTAACAAAACGATGCAAAGTTTCGGGCCAGAAACAAAATGAACGCACCCAATCCATGTTTTTGGTCCCAATGGTGATGTTTTTGTTTGTTTTAGTCAGTTTTGTTACTGTGCAACAAACCATGCAAATGTTGCATTTAATGCGCCCATTCGGGTCGTTAACGAAACAACGCACAGTTTCGGGCCAGAAATAAAACGAACGCACCCGATCCACGTTTTTGGACCCAATAGTGATGTTTTGGTTCGTTTTGGTCAGTTTAGTTACTGTGCAACAAATCATGCCGGGGTTGCATTTAATGCACCGATTCGGGCCGTCAATGAAAAGATGCACAGTTTCGGGCCAGAAACGAAACGAACGCACCCGATCCATGTTTTTAGACCCAATAGTGATGTTTTGGTTCCTTTTGGTTAGTTTCGTTACTGTGCAAAAAACCATGCAAATGTTGGATTTAATGCGCCCATTCGGGTCGTTAACGAAACGATGCACAATTTCGGGCCAAACGAAACGAACGCACCCAATCCACGTTTTTGGACCCAGTAGTGATGTTTTGGTTCGTTTTGGTCAGTTTAGTTACTGTGCAACAAATCATGCCGGGGTTGCATTTAATGCACCGATTCGGGCCTTACATGAAACGATGCACAGTTTCGGGCCAGAAACGAAACAAACGCACCCAATCCACGTTTTTGGACCCAATGGTGATGTTTTGGTTTGTTTTGGTCAGTTTCGTTACAGTGCAAAAAACCATGCCGAGGTTGCATTTAATGCACCCATTCGGGTCGTTAACAAAACGATGCACAGTTTTGGGCCAGAAACGAAACGAATGCACCCAATCCACATTTTTGGACCCAATAGTGATATTTTGGTTCGTTTTGGTCAGTTTCGTTACTGTGCGAAAAAACCATGCCGAGGTTGCATTTAATCCACCGATTCGGGCCGTTAACAAAACAATGCAATGTTTCGGGCCAGAAACGAAATGAACGCACCCAATCCATGTTTTTGGTCCCAATGGTGATGTTTTTGTTTGTTTTAGTCAGTTTTGTTACTGTGCAACAAACCATGCAAATGTTGCATTTAATGCGCCCAATCCACATTTTTGGACCCAATAGTGATATTTTGGTTCGTTTTGGTCAGTTTCGTTACTGTGCGAAAAAACCATGCCGAGGTTGCATTTAATCCACTGATTCGGGCCGTTAACAAAACGATGCAATGTTTCGGGCCAGAAACGAAATGAACGCACCCAATCCATGTTTTTGGTCCCAATGGTGATGTTTTTGTTTGTTTTAGTCAGTTTTGTTACTGTGCAACAAACCATGCAAATGTTGCATTTAATGCGCCCATTCGGGTCGTTAACGAAACGACGCACAGTTTCGGGCCAGAAACGAAACGAACGCACCCGATCCACGTTTTTGGACCCAATAGTGATGTTTTGGTTCGTTTTGGTCAGTTTAGTTACTGTGCAACAAATCATGCCAGGGTTGCATTTAATGCAACGATTCGGGTCGTCAATGAAAAGATGCACAGTTTCGGGCCAGAAACGAAACGAACGTACCCAATCCACGTTTTTGGACCCAATAGTGATGTTTTGGTTCGTTTTGGTTAGTTTAGTTACTGTGCAACAAATCATGCCGCGGTTGCATTTAATGCACCGATTCGGGCCTTAAATAAAATGATGCACAGTTTCGGGCCAGAAACGAAACAAACGCACCCAATCCACGTTTTTGGACCCAATGGTGATGTTTTGGTTTGTTTTGGTCAGTTTCGTTACAGTGCAAAAAACCATGCCGAGGTTGCACTTAATGCACCCATTCGGGTCGTTAACAAAACGATGCACAGTTTCGGGCCAGAAACGAAACGAACGCACCCGATCCATGTTTTTAGACCCAATAGTGATGTTTTGGTTCCTTTTGGTTAGTTTCGTTACTCTGCAAAAAACCATGCAAATGTTGGATTTAATGCGCCCATTCGGGTCGTTAACGAAACGATGCACAATTTCGGGCCAAACGAAACGAACGCACCCAATCCACGTTTTTGGACCTAGTAGTGATGTTTTGGTTCGTTTTGGTCAGTTTAGTTACTGTGCAACAAATCATGCCGGGGTTGCATTTAATGCACCGATTCGGGCCTTACATGAAACGATGCACAGTTTCGGGCCAGAAACGAAACAAACGCACCCAATCCACGTTTTTGGACCCAATGGTGATGTTTTGGTTTGTTTTGGTCAGGTTCGTTACAGTGCAAAAAACCATGCCGAGGTTGCATTTAATGCACCCATTCGGGTCGTTAACAAAACGATGCACAGTTTTGGGCCAGAAACGAAACGAATGCACCCAATCCACATTTTTGGACCCAATAGTGATATTTTGGTTCGTTTTGGTCAGTTTCGTTACTGTGCGAAAAAACCATGCCGAGGTTGCATTTAATCCACCGATTCGGGCCGTTAACAAAACGATGCAATGTTTCGGGCCAGAAACGAAATGAACGCACCCAATCCATGTTTTTGGTCCCAATGGTGATGTTTTTGTTTGTTTTAGTCAGTTTTGTTACTGTGCAACAAACCATGCAAATGTTGCATTTAATGCGCCCATTCGGGTCGTTAACGAAACGACGCACAGTTTCGGGCCAGAAACGAAACGAACGCACCCGATCCACGTTTTTGGACCCAATAGTGATGTTTTGGTTCGTTTTGGTCAGTTTAGTTACTGTGCAACAAATCATGCCGGGGTTGCATTTAATGCACCGATTCGGGCCGTCAATGAAAAGATGCACAGTTTCGGGCCAGAAACGAAACGAACGCACCCGATCCATGTTTTTAGACCCAATAGTGATGTTTTGGTTCCTTTTGGTTAGTTTCGTTACTGTGCAAAAAACCATGCAAATGTTGGATTTAATGCGCCCATTCGGGTCGTTAACGAAACGATGCACAATTTCGGGCCAAACGAAACGAACGCACCCAATCCACGTTTTTGGACCCAGTAGTGATGTTTTGGTTCGTTTTGGTCAGTTTAGTTACTGTGCAACAAATCATGCCGGGGTTGCATTTAATGCACCGATTCGGGCCTTACATGAAACGATGCACAGTTTCGGGCCAGAAACGAAACAAACGCACCCAATCCACGTTTTTGGACCCAATGGTGATGTTTTGGTTTGTTTTGGTCAGTTTCGTTACAGTGCAAAAAACCATGCCGAGGTTGCATTTAATGCACCCATTCGGGTCGTTAACAAAACGATGCACAGTTTTGGGCCAGAAACGAAACGAATGCACCCAATCCACATTTTTGGACCCAATAGTGATATTTTGGTTCGTTTTGGTCAGTTTCGTTACTGTGCGAAAAGACCATGCCGAGGTTGCATTTAATCCACCGATTCGGGCCGTTAACAAAACGATGCAATGTTTCGGGCCAGAAACGAAATGAACGCACCCAATCCATGTTTTTGGTCCCAATGGTGATGTTTTTGTTTGTTTTAGTCAGTTTTGTTACTGTGCAACAAACCATGCAAATGTTGCATTTAATGCGCCCAATCCACATTTTTGGACCCAATAGTGATATTTTGGTTCGTTTTGGTCAGTTTCGTTACTGTGCGAAAAAACCATGCCGAGGTTGCATTTAATCCACCGATTCGGGCCGTTAACAAAACGATGCAAAGTTTCGGGCCAGAAACGAAATGAACGCACCCAATCCATGTTTTTGGTCCCAATGGTGATGTTTTTGTTTGTTTTAGTCAGTTTTGTTACTGTGCAACAAACCATGCAAATGTTGCATTTAATGCGCCCATTCGGGTCGTTAACGAAACGACGCACAGTTTCGGGCCAGAAACGAAACGAACGCACCCGATCCACGTTTTTGGACCCAATAGTGATGTTTTGGTTCGTTTTGGTCAGTTTAGTTACTGTGCAACAAATCATGCCGGGGTTGCATTTAATGCACCGATTCGGGCCGTCAATGAAAAGATGCACAGTTTCGGGCCAGAAACGAAACGAACGCACCCGATCCATGTTTTTAGACCCAATAGTGATGTTTTGGTTCCTTTTGGTTAGTTTCGTTACTGTGCAAAAAACCATGCAAATGTTGGATTTAATGCGCCCATTCGGGTCGTTAACGAAACGATGCACAATTTCGGGCCAAACGAAACGAACGCACCCAATCCACGTTTTTGGACCCAGTAGTGATGTTTTGGTTCGTTTTGGTCAGTTTAGTTACTGTGCAACAAATCATGCCGGGGTTGCATTTAATGCACCGATTCGGGCCTTACATGAAACGATGCACAGTTTCGGGCCAGAAACGAAACAAACGCACCCAATCCACGTTTTTGGACCCAATGGTGATGTTTTGGTTTGTTTTGGTCAGTTTCGTTACAGTGCAAAAAACCATGCCGAGGTTGCATTTAATGCACCCATTCGGGTCGTTAACAAAACGATGCACAGTTTTGGGCCAGAAACGAAACGAATGCACCCAATCCACATTTTTGGACCCAATAGTGATATTTTGGTTCGTTTTGGTCAGTTTCGTTACTGTGCGAAAAAACCATGCCGAGGTTGCATTTAATCCACCGATTCGGGCCGTTAACAAAACAATGCAATGTTTCGGGCCAGAAACGAAATGAACGCACCCAATCCATGTTTTTGGTCCCAATGGTGATGTTTTTGTTTGTTTTAGTCAGTTTTGTTACTGTGCAACAAACCATGCAAATGTTGCATTTAATGCGCCCAATCCACATTTTTGGACCCAATAGTGATATTTTGGTTCGTTTTGGTCAGTTTCGTTACTGTGCGAAAAAACCATGCCGAGGTTGCATTTAATCCACTGATTCGGGCCGTTAACAAAACGATGCAATGTTTCGGGCCAGAAACGAAATGAACGCACCCAATCCATGTTTTTGGTCCCAATGGTGATGTTTTTGTTTGTTTTAGTCAGTTTTGTTACTGTGCAACAAACCATGCAAATGTTGCATTTAATGCGCCCATTCGGGTCGTTAACGAAACGACGCACAGTTTCGGGCCAGAAACGAAACGAACGCACCCGATCCACGTTTTTGGACCCAATAGTGATGTTTTGGTTCGTTTTGGTCAGTTTAGTTACTGTGCAACAAATCATGCCAGGGTTGCATTTAATGCAACGATTCGGGTCGTCAATGAAAAGATGCACAGTTTCGGGCCAGAAACGAAACGAACGTACCCAATCCACGTTTTTGGACCCAATAGTGATGTTTTGGTTCGTTTTGGTTAGTTTAGTTACTGTGCAACAAATCATGCCGCGGTTGCATTTAATGCACCGATTCGGGCCTTAAATAAAATGATGCACAGTTTCGGGCCAGAAACGAAACAAACGCACCCAATCCACGTTTTTGGACCCAATGGTGATGTTTTGGTTTGTTTTGGTCAGTTTCGTTACAGTGCAAAAAACCATGCCGAGGTTGCACTTAATGCACCCATTCGGGTCGTTAACAAAACGATGCACAGTTTCGGGCCAGAAACGAAACGAACGCACCCGATCCATGTTTTTAGACCCAATAGTGATGTTTTGGTTCCTTTTGGTTAGTTTCGTTACTCTGCAAAAAACCATGCAAATGTTGGATTTAATGCGCCCATTCGGGTCGTTAACGAAACGATGCACAATTTCGGGCCAAACGAAACGAACGCACCCAATCCACGTTTTTGGACCCAGTAGTGATGTTTTGGTTCGTTTTGGTCAGTTTAGTTACTGTGCAACAAATCATGCCGGGGTTGCATTTAATGCACCGATTCGGGCCTTACATGAAACGATGCACAGTTTCGGGCCAGAAACGAAACAAACGCACCCAATCCACGTTTTTGGACCCAATGGTGATGTTTTGGTTTGTTTTGGTCAGGTTCGTTACAGTGCAAAAAACCATGCCGAGGTTGCATTTAATGCACCCATTCGGGTCGTTAACAAAACGATGCACAGTTTTGGGCCAGAAACGAAACGAATGCACCCAATCCACATTTTTGGACCCAATAGTGATATTTTGGTTCGTTTTGGTCAGTTTCGTTACTGTGCGAAAAAACCATGCCGAGGTTGCATTTAATCCACCGATTCGGGCCGTTAACAAAACGATGCAATGTTTCGGGCCAGAAACGAAATGAACGCACCCAATCCATGTTTTTGGTCCCAATGGTGATGTTTTTGTTTGTTTTAGTCAGTTTTGTTACTGTGCAACAAACCATGCAAATGTTGCATTTAATGCGCCCATTCGGGTCGTTAACGAAACGACGCACAGTTTCGGGCCAGAAACGAAACGAACGCACCCGATCCACGTTTTTGGACCCAATAGTGATGTTTTGGTTCGTTTTGGTCAGTTTAGTTACTGTGCAACAAATCATGCCGGGGTTGCATTTAATGCACCGATTCGGGCCGTCAATGAAAAGATGCACAGTTTCGGGCCAGAAACGAAACGAACGCACCCGATCCATGTTTTTAGACCCAATAGTGATGTTTTGGTTCCTTTTGGTTAGTTTCGTTACTGTGCAAAAAACCATGCAAATGTTGGATTTAATGCGCCCATTCGGGTCGTTAACGAAACGATGCACAATTTCGGGCCAAACGAAACGAACGCACCCAATCCACGTTTTTGGACCCAGTAGTGATGTTTTGGTTCGTTTTGGTCAGTTTAGTTACTGTGCAACAAATCATGCCGGGGTTGCATTTAATGCACCGATTCGGGCCTTACATGAAACGATGCACAGTTTCGGGCCAGAAACGAAACAAACGCACCCAATCCACGTTTTTGGACCCAATGGTGATGTTTTGGTTTGTTTTGGTCAGTTTCGTTACAGTGCAAAAAACCATGCCGAGGTTGCATTTAATGCACCCATTCGGGTCGTTAACAAAACGATGCACAGTTTTGGGCCAGAAACGAAACGAATGCACCCAATCCACATTTTTGGACCCAATAGTGATATTTTGGTTCGTTTTGGTCAGTTTCGTTACTGTGCGAAAAGACCATGCCGAGGTTGCATTTAATCCACCGATTCGGGCCGTTAACAAAACGATGCAATGTTTCGGGCCAGAAACGAAATGAACGCACCCAATCCATGTTTTTGGTCCCAATGGTGATGTTTTTGTTTGTTTTAGTCAGTTTTGTTACTGTGCAACAAACCATGCAAATGTTGCATTTAATGCGCCCAATCCACATTTTTGGACCCAATAGTGATATTTTGGTTCGTTTTGGTCAGTTTCGTTACTGTGCGAAAAAACCATGCCGAGGTTGCATTTAATCCACCGATTCGGGCCGTTAACAAAACGATGCAAAGTTTCGGGCCAGAAACGAAATGAACGCACCCAATCCATGTTTTTGGTCCCAATGGTGATGTTTTTGTTTGTTTTAGTCAGTTTTGTTACTGTGCAACAAACCATGCAAATGTTGCATTTAATGCGCCCATTCGGGTCGTTAACGAAACGACGCACAGTTTCGGGCCAGAAACGAAACGAACGCACCCGATCCACGTTTTTGGACCCAATAGTGATGTTTTGGTTCGTTTTGGTCAGTTTAGTTACTGTGCAACAAATCATGCCGGGGTTGCATTTAATGCACCGATTCGGGCCGTCAATGAAAAGATGCACAGTTTCGGGCCAGAAACGAAACGAACGCACCCGATCCATGTTTTTAGACCCAATAGTGATGTTTTGGTTCCTTTTGGTTAGTTTCGTTACTGTGCAAAAAACCATGCAAATGTTGGATTTAATGCGCCCATTCGGGTCGTTAACGAAACGATGCACAATTTCGGGCCAAACGAAACGAACGCACCCAATCCACGTTTTTGGACCCAGTAGTGATGTTTTGGTTCGTTTTGGTCAGTTTAGTTACTGTGCAACAAATCATGCCGGGGTTGCATTTAATGCACCGATTCGGGCCTTACATGAAACGATGCACAGTTTCGGGCCAGAAACGAAACAAACGCACCCAATCCACGTTTTTGGACCCAATGGTGATGTTTTGGTTTGTTTTGGTCAGTTTCGTTACAGTGCAAAAAACCATGCCGAGGTTGCATTTAATGCACCCATTCGGGTCGTTAACAAAACGATGCACAGTTTTGGGCCAGAAACGAAACGAATGCACCCAATCCACATTTTTGGACCCAATAGTGATATTTTGGTTCGTTTTGGTCAGTTTCGTTACTGTGCGAAAAAACCATGCCGAGGTTGCATTTAATCCACCGATTCGGGCCGTTAACAAAACGATGCAAAGTTTCGGGCCAGAAACAAAATGAACGCACCCAATCCATGTTTTTGGTCCCAATGGTGATGTTTTTGTTTGTTTTAGTCAGTTTTGTTACTGTGCAACAAACCATGCAAATGTTGCATTTAATGCGCCCATTCGGGTCGTTAACGAAACGACGCACAGTTTCGGGCCAGAAACGAAACGAACCCACCCGATCCACGTTTTTGGACCCAATAGTGATGTTTTGGTTCGTTTTGGTCAGTTTAGTTACTGTGCAACAAATCATTCCGGGGTTGCAATTAATGCACCGATTCGGGCCGTCAATGAAAAGATGCACAGTTTCGGGCCAGAAACGAAACGAACGCACCCGATCCATGTTTTTAGACCCAATAGTGATGTTTTGGTTCCTTTTGGTTAGTTTCGTTACTGTGCAAAAAACCATGCAAATGTTGGATTTAATGCGCCCATTCGGGTCGTTAACGAAACGATGCACAATTTCGGGTCAAACGAAACGAACGCACCCAATCCACGTTTTTGGACCCAGTAGTGATGTTTTGGTTCGTTTTGGTCAGTTTAGTTACTGTGCAACAAATCATGCCGGGGTTGCATTTAATGCACCGATTCGGGCCTTACATGAAACGATGCACAGTTTCGGGCCAGAAACGAAACAAACGCACCCAATCCACGTTTTTGGACCCAATGGTGATGTTTTGGTTTGTTTTGGTCAGTTTCGTTACAGTGCAAAAAACCATGCCGAGGTTGCATTTAATGCACCCATTCGGGTCGTTAACAAAACGATGCACAGTTTTGGGCCAGAAACGAAACGAATGCACCCAATCCACATTTTTGGACCCAATAGTGATATTTTGGTTCGTTTTGGTCAGTTTCGTTACTGTGCGAAAAGACCATGCCGAGGTTGCATTTAATCCAACGATTCGGGCCGTTAACAAAACGATGCAATGTTTCGGGCCAGAAACGAAATGAACGCACCCAATCCATGTTTTTGGTCCCAATGGTGATGTTTTTGTTTGTTTTAGTCAGTTTTGTTACTGTGGAACAAACCATGCAAATGTTGCATTTAATGCGCCCAATCCACATTTTTGGACCTAATAGTGATATTTTGGTTCGTTTTGGTCAGTTTCGTTACTGTGCGAAAAAACCATGCCGAGGTTGCATTTAATCCACCGATTCGGGCCGTTAACAAAACGATGCAAAGTTTCGGGCCAGAAACGAAATGAACGCACCCAATCCATGTTTTTGGTCCCAATGGTGATGTTTTTGTTTGTTTTAGTCAGTTTTGTTACTGTGCAACAAACCATGCAAATGTTGCATTTAATGCGCCCATTCGGGTCGTTAACGAAACGACGCACAGTTTCGGGCCAGAAACGAAACGAACGCACCCGATCCACGTTTTTGGACCCAATAGTGATGTTTTGGTTCGTTCTGTTCAGTTTAGTTACTGTGCAACAAATCATGCCGGGGTTGCATTTAATGCAACGATTCGGGTCGTCAATGAAAAGATGCACAGTTTCGGGCCAGAAACGAAACGAACGTACCCAATCCACGTTTTTGGACCCAATAGTGATGTTTTGGTTCGTTTTGGTTAGTTTAGTTACTGTGCAACAAATCATGCCGCGGTTGCATTTAATGCACCGATTCGGGCCTTAAATAAAATGATGCACAGTTTCGGGCCAGAAACGAAACAAACGCACCCAATCCACGTTTTTGGACCCAATGGTGATGTTTTGGTTTGTTTTGGTCAGTTTCGTTACAGTGCAAAAAACTATGCCGAGGTTGCACTTAATGCACCCATTCGGGTCGTGAACAAAACGATGCACAGTTTCGGGCCAGAAATGAAATGAACGCACCCAATCCATGTTTTTGGTCCCAATGGTGATGTTTTTGTTTGTTTTGGTCAGTTTTGTTACAGTGTGAAAAACCATGCCGAGGTTGCACTTAATGCACCCATTCGGGTCGTTAACAAAATGATGCACAGTTTAGGGCCAGAAACGAAACGAACACACCCAATCCACTTTTTTGGACCCTATAGTGATGTTTTGGTTCGTTTTGGTCAGTTTAGTTACTGTGCAACAAATCATGCCGGGGTTGCATTTAATGCACCGATTCGGGCCTTAAATGAAACGATGCACAGTTTCGGGCCAGAAACGAAACAAACGCACCCAATCCACGTTTTTGGACCCAATGGTGATGTTTTGGTTTGTTTTGGTTAGTTTCGTTACAGTGCAAAAAAACTATGCCGAGGTTGCATTTCATGCACCCATTCGGGTCGTTAACAAAACGATGCACAGTTTCGGGCCAGAAATGAAATGAACGCACCCAATCCATGTTTTTGGTCCCAATGGTGATGTTTTCATTTGTTTTGGTCAGTTTTGTTACAGTGCGAAAAACCATGCAAATGTTGCATTTAATGCGCCCATTCGGGTCGTTAACGAAACGAACGCACCAAATCCACATTTTTTGAGCTAATAGTGATGTTTTGATTTGTTTTGGTCAGTTTCGTTACAGTGCAAGAAACCATGCTGGGGTTGCATTTAATGCACCTATTCGGGTCGTTAACGAAATGCCGCATAGTTTCGGGCCAGAAACAAAACGAACCCACCCGATCCACGTTTTTAGACCCGATAGTGATGTTTTGTTTCGTTTTGGTCAGTTTCGTTACTGTGCAAAAAACCATGCAAATGGTTGATTTAATGCGCCCATTCGGGTCGTTAACGAAACGATGCACAGTTTCGGGCCAAACGAAATGAACGCACCCAATCCATGTTTTGGACCCAATAGTGATGTTTTGGTTCGTTTTGGTCAGTTTAGTTACTGTGCAACAAATCATGCTAAGGTTGCATTTAATGCACCGATTCGGGCCTTAAATCAAACGATGCACAGTTTCGGGCCAGAAACGAAACAAACGCACCCAATCCACGTTTTTGGACCCAATGGTGATGTTTTGGTTTGTTTTGGTCAGTTTCATTACAGTGCAAAAAACCATGCCGAGGTTGCATTTAATGCACCCATTCGGGACGTTAACGAAACGACGCACAGTTTCGGGCCAGAAACGAAACGAACGCACCCGATCCACGTTTTTGGACCCAATAGTGATGTTTTGGTTCGTTTTGGTCAGTTTAGTTACTGTGCAACAAATCATGCCGGGGTTGCATTTAATGCACCGATTCGGGCCGTCAATGAAAAGATGCACAGTTTCGGGCCAGAAACGAAACGAACGTACCCAATCCACGTTTTTGGACCCAATAGAGGTGTTTTGGTTCGTTTTGGTTAGTTTAGTTACTGTGCAACAAATCATGCCGCGGTTGCATTTAATGCACCGATTCGGGCCTTAAATAAAATGATGCACAGTTTCGGGCCAGAAACGAAACAAACGCACCCAATCCACGTTTTTGGACCCAATGGTGATGTTTTGGTTTGTTTTGGTCAGTTTCGTTACAGTGCAAAAAACCATGCCGAGGTTGCACTTAATGCACCCTTTCGGGTCGTTAACAAAACGATGCACAGTTTTAGGCCAGAAACGAAACGAACGCACCCAATCCACGTTTATGGACCCAGTAGTGATGTTTTGGTTCGTTTTGGTCAGTTTAGTTACTGTGCAACAAATCATGCCGGGGTTGCATTTAATGCACCGATTCGGGCCTTACATGAAACGATGCACAGTTTCTGGCCAGAAACGAAACAAACGCACCCAATCCACGTTTTTGGACCCAATGGTGATGTTTTGGTTTGTTTTGGTCAGGTTCGTTACAGTGCAAAAAACCATGCCGAGGTTGCATTTAATGCACCCATTCGGGTCGTTAACAAAACGATGCACAGTTTTGGGCCAGAAACGAAACGAATCCACCCAATCCACATTTTTGGACCCAATAGTGATATTTTGATTCGTTTTGGTCAGTTTCGTTACTGTGCGAAAAAACCATGCCGAGGTTGCATTTAATCCACCGATTCGGGCCGTTAACAAAACGATGCAATGTTTCGGGCCAGAAACGAAATGAACGCACCCAATCCATGTTTTTGGTCCCAATGGTGATGTTTTTGTTTGTTTTAGTCAGTTTTGTTACTGTGCAACAAACCATGCAAATGTTGCATTTAATGCGCCCATTCGGGTCGTTAACGAAACGACGCACAGTTTCGGGCCAGAAACGAAACGAACGCACCCGATCCACGTTTTTGGACCCAATAGTGATGTTTTGGTTCGTTTTGGTCAGTTTAGTTACTGTGCAACAAATCATGCCGGGGTTGCATTTAATGCACCGATTCGGGCCGTCAATGAAAAGATGCACAGTTTCGGGCCAGAAACGAAACGAACGTACCCAATCCACGTTTTTGGACCCAATAGTGATGTTTTGGTTCGTTTTGGTTAGTTTAGTTACTGTGCAACAAATCATGCCGCGGTTGCATTTAATGCACCGATTCGGGCCTTAAATAAAATGATGCACAGTTTCGGGCCAGAAACGAAACAAACGCACCCAATCCACGTTTTTGGACCCAATGGTGATGTTTTGGTTTGTTTTGGTCAGTTTCGTTACAGTGCAAAAAACCATGCCGAGGTTGCACTTAATGCACCCTTTCGGGTCGTTAACAAAACGATGCACAGTTTCGGGCCAGAAACGAAACGAACGCACCCGATCCATGTTTTTAGACCCAATAGTGATGTTTTGGTTCCTTTTGGTTAGTTTCGTTACTGGGCAAAAAACCATGCAAATGTTGGATTTAATGCGCCCATTCGGGTCGTTAACGAAACGATGCACAATTTCGGGCCAAACGAAACGAACGCACCCAATCCACGTTTTTGGACCCAGTAGTGATGTTTTGGTTCGTTTTGGTCAGTTTAGTTACTGTGCAACAAATCATGCCGGGGTTGCATTTAATGCACCGATTCGGGCCTTACATGAAACGATGCACAGTTTCGGGCCAGAAACGAAACAAACGCACCCAATCCACGTTTTTGGACCCAATGGTGATGTTTTGGTTTGTTTTGGTCAGTTTCGTTACAGTGCAAAAAACCATGCCGAGGTTGCATTTAATGCACCCATTCGGGTCGTTAACAAAACGATGCACAGTTTTGGGCCAGAAACGAAACGAATGCACCCAATCCACATTTTTGGACCCAACAGTGATATTTTGGTTCGTTTTGGTCAGTTTCGTTACTCTGCGAAAAAACCATGCCGAGGTTGGATTTAATCCACCGATTCGGGCCGTTAACAAAACGATGCAATGTTTCGGGCCAGAAACGAAATGAACGCACCCAATCCATGTTTTTGGTCCCAATGGTGATGTTTTTGTTTGTTTTAGTCAGTTTTGTTACTGTGCAACAAACCATGCAAATGTTGCATTTAATGCGCCCAATCCACATTTTTGGACCCAATAGTGATATTTTGGTTCGTTTTGGTCAGTTTCGTTACTGTGCGAAAAAACCATGCCGAGGTTGCATTTAATCCACCGATTCGGGCCGTTAACAAAACGATGCAAAGTTTCGGGCCAGAAACGAAATGAACGCACCCAATCCATGTTTTTGGTCCCAATGGTGATGTTTTTGTTTGTTTTAGTCAGTTTTGTTACTGTGCAACAAACCATGCAAATGTTGCATTTAATGCGCCCATTCGGGTCGTTAACGAAACGACGCACAGTTTCGGGCCAGAAACGAAACGAACGCACCCGATCCACGTTTTTGGACCCAATAGTGATGTTTTGGTTCGTTTTGGTCAGTTTAGTTACTGTGCAACAAATCATGCCGGGGTTGCATTTAATGCACCGATTCGGGCCGTCAATGAAAAGATGCACAGTTTCGGGCCAGAAACGACGAACGTATCCAATCCACGTTTTTGGACCCAATAGTGATGTTTTGGTTTGTTTTGGTCAGTTTCATTACAGTGCAAAAAACCATGCCGAGGTTGCATTTAATGCACCCATTCGGGACGTTAACGAAACGACGCACAGTTTCGGGCCAGAAACGAAACGAACGCACCCGATCCACGTTTTTGGACCCAATAGTGATGTTTTGGTTCGTTTTGGTCAGTTTAATTACTGTGCAACAAATCATGCCGGGGTTGCATTTAATGCACCGATTCGGGCCGTCAATGAAAAGATGCACAGTTTCGGGCCAGAAACGAAACGAACGTACCCAATCCACGTTTTTGGACCCAATAGAGGTGTTTTGGTTCGTTTTGGTTAGTTTAGTTACTGTGCAACAAATCATGCCGCGGTTGCATTTAATGCACCGATTCGGGCCTTAAATAAAATGATGCACAGTTTCGGGCCAGAAACGAAACAAACGCACCCAATCCACGTTTTTGGACCCAATGGTGATGTTTTGGTTTGTTTTGGTCAGTTTCGTTACAGTGCAAAAAACCATGCCGAGGTTGCACTTAATGCACCCTTTCGGGTCGTTAACAAAACGATGCACAGTTTTAGGCCAGAAACGAAACGAACGCACCCAATCCACGTTTATGGACCCAGTAGTGATGTTTTGGTTCGTTTTGGTCAGTTTAGTTACTGTGCAACAAATCATGCCGGGGTTGCATTTAATGCACCGATTCGGGCCTTACATGAAACGATGCACAGTTTCTGGCCAGAAACGAAACAAACGCACCCAATCCACGTTTTTGGACCCAATGGTGATGTTTTGGTTTGTTTTGGTCAGGTTCGTTACAGTGCAAAAAACCATGCCGAGGTTGCATTTAATGCACCCATTCGGGTCGTTAACAAAACGATGCACAGTTTTGGGCCAGAAACGAAACGAATCCACCCAATCCACATTTTTGGACCCAATAGTGATATTTTGATTCGTTTTGGTCAGTTTCGTTACTGTGCGAAAAAACCATGCCGAGGTTGCATTTAATCCACCGATTCGGGCCGTTAACAAAACGATGCAATGTTTCGGGCCAGAAACGAAATGAACGCACCCAATCCATGTTTTTGGTCCCAATGGTGATGTTTTTGTTTGTTTTAGTCAGTTTTGTTACTGTGCAACAAACCATGCAAATGTTGCATTTAATGCGCCCAATCCACATTTTTGGACCCAATAGTGATATTTTTGTTCGTTTTGGTCAGTTTCGTTACTGTGCGAAAAAACCATGCCGAGGTTGCATTTAATCCACCGATTCGGGCCGTTAACAAAACGATGCAAAGTTTCGGGCCAGAAACGAAATGAACGCACCCAATCCATGTTTTTGGTCCCAATGGTGATGTTTTTGTTTGTTTTAGTCAGTTTTGTTACTGTGCAACAAACCATGCAAATGTTGCATTTAATGCGCCCATTCGGGTCGTTAACGAAACGACGCACAGTTTCGGGCCAGAAACGAAACGAACGCACCCGATCCACGTTTTTGGACCCAATAGTGATGTTTTGGTTCGTTTTGGTCAGTTTAGTTACTGTGCAACAAATCATGCCGGGGTTGCATTTAATGCACCGATTCGGGCCGTCAATGAAAAGATGCACAGTTTCGGGCCAGAAACGACGAACGTACCCAATCCACGTTTTTGGACCCAATAGTGATGTTTTGGTTCGTTTTGGTTAGTTTAGTTACTGTGCAACAAATCATGCCGCGGTTGCATTTAATGCACCGATTCGGGCCTTAAATAAAATGATGCACAGTTTCGGGCCAGAAACGAAACAAACGCACCCAATCCACGTTTTTGGACCCAATGGTGATGTTTTGGTTTGTTTTGGTCAGTTTCGTTACAGTGCAAAAAACCATGCCGAGGTTGCACTTAATGCACCCATTCGGGTCGTTAACAAAACGATGCACAGTTTCGGGCCAGAAACGAAACGAACGCACCCGATCCATGTTTTTAGACCCAATAGTGATGTTTTGGTTCCTTTTGGTTAGTTTCGTTACTGTGCAAAAAACCATGCAAATGTTGGATTTAATGCGCCCATTCGGGTCGTTAACGAAACGATGCACAATTTCGGGCCAAACGAAACGAACGCACCCAATCCACGTTTTTGGACCCAGTAGTGATGTTTTGGTTCGTTTTGGTCAGTTTAGTTACTGTGCAACAAATCATGCCGGGGTTGCATTTAATGCACCGATTCGGGCCTTACATGAAACGATGCACAGTTTCGGGCCAGAAACGAAACAAACGCACCCAATCCACGTTTTTGGACCCAATGGTGATGTTTTGGTTTGTTTTGGTCAGTTTCGTTACAGTGCAAAAAACCATGCCGAGGTTGCATTTCATGCACCCATTCGGGTCGTTAACAAAACGATGCACAGTTTTGGGCCAGAAACGAAACGAATGCACGCAATCCACATTTTTGGACCCAATAGTGATATTTTGGTTCGTTTTGGTCAGTTTCGTTACTGTGCGAAAAAACCATGCCGAGGTTGCATTTAATCCACCGATTCGGGCCGTTAACAAAACGATGCAATGTTTCGGGCCAGAAACGAAATGAACGCACCCAATCCATGTTTTTGGTCCCAATGGTGATGTTTTTGTTTGTTTTAGTCAGTTTTGTTACTGTGCAACAAACCATGCAAATGTTGCATTTAATGCGCCCAATCCACATTTTTGGACCCAATAGTGATATTTTGGTTCGTTTTGGTCAGTTTCGTTACTGTGCGAAAAAACCATGCCGGGGTTGCATTTAATCCACCGATTCGGGCCGTTAACAAAACGATGCAAAGTTTCGGGCCAGAAACAAAATGAACGCACCCAATCCATGTTTTTGGTCCCAATGGTGATGTTTTTGTTTGTTTTAGTCAGTTTTGTTACTGTGCAACAAACCATGCAAATGTTGCATTTAATGCGCCCATTCGGGTCGTTAACGAAACGACGCACAGTTTCGGGCCAGAAACGAAACGAACGCACCCGATCCACGTTTTTGGACCCAATAGTGATGTTTTGGTTCGTTTTGGTCAGTTTAGTTACTGTGCAACAAATCATGCCGGGGTTGCATTTAATGCACCGATTCGGGCCGTCAATGAAGAGATGCACAGTTTCGGGCCAGAAACGAAACGAACGCACCCGATCCATGTTTTTAGACCCAATAGTGATGTTTTGGTTCCTTTTGGTTAGTTTCGTTACTGTGCAAAAAACCATGCAAATGTTGGATTTAATGCGCCCATTCGGGTCGTTAACGAAACGATGCACAATTTCGGGCCAAACGAAACGAACGCACCCAATCCACGTTTTTGGACCCAGTAGTGATGTTTTGGTTCGTTTTGGTCAGTTTAGTTACTGTGCAACAAATCATGCCGGGGTTGCATTTAATGCACCGATTCGGGCCTTACATGAAACGATGCACAGTTTCGGGCCAGAAACGAAACAAACGCACCCAATCCATGTTTTTGGACCCAATGGTGATGTTTTGGTTTGTTTTGGTCAGTTTCGTTACAGTGCAAAAAACCATGCCGAGGTTGCATTTAATGCACCCATTCGGGTCGTTAACAAAACGATGCACAGTTTTGGGCCAGAAACGAAACGAATGCACCCAATCCACATTTTTGGACCCAATAGTGATATTTTGGTTTGTTTTGGTCAGTTTCGTTACTGTGCGAAAAAACCATGCCGAGGTTGCATTTAATCCACCGATTCGGGCCGTTAACAAAACGATGCAAAGTTTCGGGCCAGAAACAAAATGAGCGCACCCAATCCATGTTTTTGGTCCCAATGGTGATGTTTTTGTTTGTTTTAGTCAGTTTTGTTACTGTGCAACAAACCATGCAAATGTTGCATTTAATGCGCCCATTCGGGTCGTTAACGAAACGACGCACAGTTTCGGGCCAGAAACGAAACGAACGCACCCGATCCACGTTTTTGGACCCAATAGTGATGTTTTGGTTCGTTTTGGTCAGTTTAGTTACTGTGCAACAAATCATGCCGGGGTTGCATTTAATGCACCGATTCGGGCCGTCAACGAAAAGATGCACAATTTTAGGCCAGAAACGAAACGAACGTACCCAATCCACGTTTTTGGACCCAATAGTGATGTTTTGGTTCGTTTTGGTTAGTTTAGTTACTGTGCAACAAATCATGCCGCGGTTGCATTTAATGCACCGATTCGGGCCTTAAATAAAATGATGCACAGTTTCTGGCCAGAAACGAAACAAACGCACCCAATCCACGTTTTTGGACCCAATGGTGATGTTTTGGTTTGTTTTGGTCAGTTTCATTACAGTGCAAGAAACCATGATGGGGTTGCATTTAATGCACCCATTCGGGTCGTTAACGAAACGAACGCACCCGATCCATGTTTTGAGACCCAATAGTGATGTTTTGGTTCGTTTTGGTCAGTTTCGTTACTGTGCGAAAAAACCATGCCGAGGTTGCATTTAATCCACCGATTCGGGCCGTTAACAAAACGATGCAAAGTTTCGGGCCAGAAACGAAATGAACGCACCCAATCCATGTTTTTGGTCCCAATGGTGATGTTTTTGTTTGTTTTAGTCAGTTTTGTTACTGTGCAACAAACCATGCAAATGTTGCATTTAATGCGCCCATTCGGGTCGTTAACGAAACGACGCACAGTTTCGGGCCAGAAACGAAACGAACGCACCCGATCCACGTTTTTGGACCCAATAGTGATGTTTTGGTTCGTTTTGGTCAGTTTAGTTACTGTGCAACAAATCATGCCGGGGTTGCATTTAATGCACCGATTCGGGCCGTCAATGAAAAGATGCACAGTTTCGGGCCAGAAACGAAACGAACGTACCCAATCCACGTTTTTGGACCCAATAGTGATGTTTTGGTTCGTTTTGGTTAGTTTAGTTACTGTGCAACAAATCATGTCGCGGTTGCATTTAATGCACCGATTCGGGCCTTAAATAAAATGATGCACAGTTTCGGGCCAGAAACGAAACAAACGCACCCAATCCACATTTTTGGACCCAATAGTGATATTTTGGTTCGTTTTGGTCAGTTTCGTTACTGTGCGAAAAAACCATGCCGAGGTTGCATTTAATCCACCGATTCGGGCCGTTAACAAAACGATGCAATGTTTCGGGCCAGAAACAAAATGAACGCACCCAATCCATGTTTTTGGTCCCAATGGTGATGTTTTTGTTTGTTTTAGTCAGTTTTGTTACTGTGCAACAAACCATGCAAATGTTGCATTTAATGCGCCCATTCGGGTCGTTAACGAAACGACGCACAGTTTCGGGCCAGAAACGAAACGAACGCACCCGATCCACGTTTTTGGACCCAATAGTGATGTTTTGGTTCGTTTTGGTCAGTTTAGTTACTGTGCAACAAATCATGTCGGGGTTGCATTTAATGCACCGATTCGGGCCGTCAACGAAAAGATGCACAATTTTAGGCCAGAAACGAAACGAACGTACCCAATCCACGTTTTTGGACCCAATAGTGATGTTTTGGTTCGTTTTGGTTAGTTTAGTTACTGTGCAACAAATCATGCCGCGGTTGCATTTAATGCACCGATTCGGGCCTTAAATAAAATGATGCACAGTTTCTGGCCAGAAACGAAACAAACGCACCCAATCCACGTTTTTGGACCCAATGGTGATGTTTTGGTTTGTTTTGGTCAGTTTCATTACAGTGCAAGAAACCATGATGGGGTTGCATTTAATGCACCCATTCGGGTCGTTAACGAAACGAACGCACCCGATCCATGTTTTGAGACCCAATAGTGATGTTTTGGTTCGTTTTGGTCAGTTTCGTTACTGTGCGAAAAAACCATGCCGAGGTTGCATTTAATCCACCGATTCGGGCCGTTAACAAAACGATGCAAAGTTTCGGGCCAGAAACGAAATGAACGCACCCAATCCATGTTTTTGGTCCCAATGGTGATGTTTTTGTTTGTTTTAGTCAGTTTTGTTACTGTGCAACAAACCATGCAAATGTTGCATTTAATGCGCCCATTCGGGTCGTTAACGAAACGACGCACAGTTTCGGGCCAGAAACGAAACGAACGCACCCGATCCACGTTTTTGGACCCAATAGTGATGTTTTGGTTCGTTTTGGTCAGTTTAGTTACTGTGCAACAAATCATGCCGGGGTTGCATTTAATGCACCGATTCGGGCCGTCAATGAAAAGATGCACAGTTTCGGGCCAGAAACGAAACGAACGTACCCAATCCACGTTTTTGGACCCAATAGTGATGTTTTGGTTCGTTTTGGTTAGTTTAGTTACTGTGCAACAAATCATGTCGCGGTTGCATTTAATGCACCGATTCGGGCCTTAAATAAAATGATGCACAGTTTCGGGCCAGAAACGAAACAAACGCACCCAATCCACGTTTTTGGACCCAATGGTGATGTTTTGGTTTGTTTTGGTCAGTTTCGTTACAGTGCAAAAAACCATGCCGAGGTTGCACTTAATGCACCCATTCGGGTCGTTAACAAAACGATGCACAGTTTCGGGCCAGAAACGAAACGAACGCACCCGATCCATGTTTTTAGACCCAATAGTGATGTTTTGGTTCCTTTTGGTTAGTTTCGTTACTGTGCAAAAAACCATGCAAATGTTGGATTTAATGCGCCCATTCGGGTCGTTAACGAAACGATGCACAATTTCGGGCCAAACGAAACGAACGCACCCAATCCACGTTTTTGGACCCAGTAGTGATGTTTTGGTTCGTTTTGGTCAGTTTAGTTACTGTGCAACAAATCATGCCGGGGTTGCATTTAATGCACCGATTCGGGCCTTACATGAAACGATGCACAGTTTCGGGCCAGAAACGAAACAAACGCACCCAATCCACGTTTTTGGACCCAATGGTGATGTTTTGGTTTGTTTTGGTCAGTTTCGTTACAGTGCAAAAAACCATGCCGAGGTTGCATTTCATGCACCCATTCGGGTCGTTAACAAAACGATGCACAGTTTTGGGCCAGAAACGAAACGAATGCACCCAATCCACATTTTTGGACCCAATAGTGATATTTTGGTTCGTTTTGGTCAGTTTCGTTACTGTGCGAAAAAACCATGCCGAGGTTGCATTTAATCCACCGATTCGGGCCGTTAACAAAACGATGCAATGTTTCGGGCCAGAAACGAAATGAACGCACCCAATCCATGTTTTTGGTCCCAATGGTGATGTTTTTGTTTGTTTTAGTCAGTTTTGTTACTGTGCAACAAACCATGCAAATGTTGCATTTAATGCGCCCATTCGGGTCGTTAACGAAACGACGCACAGTTTCGGGCCAGAAACGAAACGAACGCACCCGATCCACGTTTTTGGACCCAATAGTGATGTTTTGGTTCGTTTTGGTCAGTTTAGTTACTGTGCAACAAATCATGCCGGGGTTGCATTTAATGCACCGATTCGGGCCGTCAACGAAAAGATGCACAGTTTCGGGCCAGAAACGAAACGAACGTACCCAATCCACGTTTTTGGACCCAATAGTGATGTTTTGGTTCGTTTTGGTTAGTTTAGTTACTGTGCAACAAATCATGCCGCGGTTGCATTTAATGCACCGATTCGGGCCTTAAATAAAATGATGCACAGTTTCTGGCCAGAAACGAAACAAACGCACCCAATCCACGTTTTTGGACCCAATGGTGATGTTTTGGTTTGTTTTGGTCAGTTTCATTACAGTGCAAGAAACCATGATGGGGTTGCATTTAATGCACCCATTCGGGTCGTTAACGAAACGACGCACAGTTTTGGGCCAGAAACGAAACGAACGCACCCGATCCATGTTTTGAGACCCAATAGTGATGTTTTGGTTTGTTTTGGTCAGGTTCGTTACAGTGCAAAAAACCATGCCGAGGTTGCATTTAATGCACCCATTCGGGTCGTTAACAAAACGATGCACAGTTTTGGGCCAGAAACGAAACGAATCCACCCAATCCACATTTTTGGACCCAATAGTGATATTTTGATTCGTTTTGGTCAGTTTCGTTACTGTGCGAAAAAACCATGCCGAGGTTGCATTTAATCCACCGATTCGGGCCGTTAACAAAACGATGCAAAGTTTCGGGCCAGAAACGAAATGAACGCACCCAATCCATGTTTTTGGTCCCAATGGTGATGTTTTTGTTTGTTTTAGTCAGTTTTGTTACTGTGCAACAAACCATGCAAATGTTGCATTTAATGCGCCCATTCGGGTCGTTAACGAAACGACGCACAGTTTCGGGCCAGAAACGAAACGAACGCACCCGATCCACGTTTTTGGACCCAATAGTGATGTTTTGGTTCGTTTTGGTCAGTTTAGTTACTGTGCAACAAATCATGCCGGGGTTGCATTTAATGCACCGATTCGGGCCGTCAATGAAAAGATGCACAGTTTCGGGCCAGAAACGAAACGAACGTACCCAATCCACGTTTTTGGACCCAATAGTGATGTTTTGGTTCGTTTTGGTTAGTTTAGTTACTGTGCAACAAATCATGCCGCGATTGCATTTAATGCACCGATTCGGGCCTTAAATAAAATGATGCACAGTTTCGGGCCAGAAACGAAACAAACGCACCCAGTCCACGTTTTTGGACCCAATGGTGATGTTTTGGTTTGTTTTGGTCAGTTTCGTTACAGTGCAAAAAACCATGCCGAGGTTGCACTTAATGCACCCATTCGGGTCGTTAACAAAACGATGCACAGTTTCGGGCCAGAAACGAAACGAACGCACCCGATCCATGTTTTTAGACCCAATAGTGATGTTTTGGTTCCTTTTGGTTAGTTTCGTTACTGTGCAAAAACCATGCAAATGTTGGATTTAATGCGCCCATTCGGGTCGTTAACGAAACGATGCACAATTTCGGGCCAAACGAAATGAACGCACACAATCCACGTTTTTGGACCCAGTAGTGATGTTTTGGTTCGTTTTGGTCAGTTTAGTTACTGTGCAACAAATCATGCCGGGGTTGCATTTAATGCACCGATTCGGGCCTTACATGAAACGATGCACAGTTTCGGGCCAGAAACGAAACAAACGCACCCAATCCACGTTTTTGGACCCAATGGTGATGTTTTGGTTTGTTTTGGTCAGTTTCGTTACAGTGCAAAAAACCATGCCGAGGTTGCATTTAATGCACCCATTCGGGTCGTTAACAAAACGATGCACAGTTTTGGGCCAGAAACGAAACGAATGCACCCAATCCACATTTTTGGACCCAACAGTGATATTTTGGTTCGTTTTGGTCAGTTTCGTTACTGTGCGAAAAAACCATGCCGAGGTTGCATTTAATCCACCGATTCGGGCCGTTAACAAAACGATGCAATGTTTCGGGCCAGAAACGAAATGAACGCACCCAATCCATGTTTTTGGTCCCAATGGTGATGTTTTTGTTTGTTTTAGTCAGTTTTGTTACTGTGCAACAAACCATGCAAATGTTGCATTTAATGCGCCCATTCGGGTCGTTAACGAAACGACGCACAGTTTCGGGCCAGAAACGAAACGAACGCACCCGATCCACGTTTTTGGACCCAATAGTGATGTTTTGGTTCGTTTTGGTCAGTTTAGTTACTGTGCAACAAATCATGCCGGGGTTGCATTTAATGCACCGATTCGGGCCGTCAACGAAAAGATGCACAGTTTTAGGCCAGTAACGAAACGAACGTACCCAATCCACGTTTTTGGACCCAATAGTGATGTTTTGGTTCGTTTTGGTTAGTTTAGTTACTGTGCAACAAATCATGCCGCGGTTGCATTTAATGCACCGATTCGGGCCTTAAATAAAATGATGCACAGTTTCTGGCCAGAAACGAAACAAACGCACCCAATCCACGTTTTTGGACCCAATGGTGATGTTTTGGTTTGTTTTGGTCAGTTTCATTACAGCGCAAGAAACCATGATGGGGTTGCATTTAATGCACCCATTCGGGTCGTTAACGAAACGACGCACAGTTTTGGGCCAGAAACGAAACGAACGCACCCGATCCATGTTTTGAGACCCAATAGTGATGTTTTGGTTCGTTTTGGTCAGTTTCGTTACTGTGCGAAAAAACCATGCCGAGGTTGCATTTAATCCACCGATTCGGGCCGTTAACAAAACGATGCAAAGTTTCGGGCCAGAAACGAAATGAACGCACCCAATCCATGTTTTTGGTCCCAATGGTGATGTTTTTGTTTGTTTTAGTCAGTTTTGTTACTGTGCAACAAACCATGCAAATGTTGCATTTAATGCGCCCATTCGGGTCGTTAACGAAACGACGCACAGTTTCGGGCCAGAAACGAAACGAACGCACCCGATCCACGTTTTTGGACCCAATAGTGATGTTTTGGTTCATTTTGGTCAGTTTAGTTACTGTGCAACAAATCATGCCGGGGTTGCATTTAATGCACCGATTCGGGCCGTCAATGAAAAGATGCACAGTTTCGGGCCAGAAACGAAACGAACGTACCCAATCCACGTTTTTGGACCCAATAGTGATGTTTTGGTTCGTTTTGGTTAGTTTAGTTACTGTGCAACAAATCATGTCGCGGTTGCATTTAATGCACCGATTCGGGCCTTAAATAAAATGATGCACAGTTTCGGGCCAGAAACGAAACAAACGCACCCAATCCACGTTTTTGGACCCAATGGTGATGTTTTGGTTTGTTTTGGTCAGTTTCGTTACAGTGCAAAAAACCATGCCGAGGTTGCACTTAATGCACCCATTCGGGTCGTTAACAAAACGATGCACAGTTTCGGGCCAGAAACGAAACGAACGCACCCGATCCATGTTTTTAGACCCAATAGTGATGTTTTGGTTCCTTTTGGTTAGTTTCGTTACTGTGCAAAAAACCATGCAAATGTTGGATTTAATGCGCCCATTCGGGTCGTTAACGAAACGATGCACAATTTCGGGCCAAACGAAATGAACGCACACAATCCACGTTTTTGGACCCAGTAGTGATGTTTTGGTTCGTTTTGGTCAGTTTAGTTACTGTGCAACAAATCATGCCGGGGTTGCATTTAATGCACCGATTCGGGCCTTACATGAAACGATGCACAGTTTCGGGCCAGAAACGAAACGAATGCACCCAATGCACATTTTTGGACCCAACAGTGATATTTTGGTTCGTTTTGGTCAGTTTCGTTACTGTGCGAAAAAACCATGCCGAGGTTGCATTTAATCCACCGATTCGGGCCGTTAACAAAACGATGCAATGTTTCGGGCCAGAAACGAAATGAACGCACCCAATCCATGTTTTTGGTCCCAATGGTGATGCTTTTGTTTGTTTTAGTCAGTTTTGTTACTGTGCAACAAACCATGCAAATGTTGCATTTAATGCGCCCAATCCACATTTTTGGACCCAATAGTGATATTTTGGTTCGTTTTGGTCAGTTTCGTTACTGTGCGAAAAAACCATGCCGAGGTTGCATTTAATCCACCGATTCGGGCCGATAACAAAACGATGCAAAGTTTCGGGCCAGAAACGAAATGAACGCACCCAATCCATGTTTTTGGTCCCAATGGTGATGTTTTTGTTTGTTTTAGTCAGTTTTGTTACTGTGCAACAAACCATGCAAATGTTGCATTTAATGCGCCCATTCGGGTCGTTAACGAAACGACGCACAGTTTCGGGCCAGAAACGAAACGAACGCTCCCGATCCACGTTTTTGGACCCAATAGTGATGTTTTGTTCGTTTTGGTCAGTTTAGTTACTGTGCAACAAATCATGCCGGGGTTGCATTTAATGCACCGATTCGGGCCGTCAACGAAAAGATGCACAGATTTAGGCCAGAAACGAAACGAACGTGCCCAATCCACGTTTTTGGACCCAATAGTGATGTTTTGGTTCGTTTTGGTTAGTTTAGTTACTGTGCAACAAATCATGCCGCGGTTGCATTTAATGCACCGATTCGGGCCTTAAATAAAATGATGCACAGTTTCTGGCCAGAAACGAAACAAACGCACCCAATCCACGTTTTTGGACCCAATGGTGATGTTTTGGTTTGTTTTGGTCAGTTTCATTACAGTGCAAGAAACCATGATGGGGTTGCATTTAATGCACCCATTCGGGTCGTTAACGAAACGACGCACAGTTTTGGGCCAGAAACGAAACGAACGCACCCGATCCATGTTTTGAGACCCAATAGTGATGTTTTGGTTCGTTTTGGTCAGTTTCGTTACTGTGCGAAAAAACCAGGCCGAGGTTGCATTTAATCCACCGATTCGGGCCGTTAACAAAACGATGCAAAGTTTCGGGCCAGAAACGAAATGAACGCACCCAATCCATGTTTTTGGTCCCAATGGTGATGTTTTTGTTTGTTTTAGTCAGTTTTGTTACTGTGCAACAAACCATGCAAATGTTGCATTTAATGCGCCCATTCGGGTCGTTAACGAAACGACGCACAGTTTCGGTCCAGAAACGAAACGAACGCTCCCGATCCACGTTTTTGGACCCAATAGTGATGTTTTGTTCGTTTTGGTCAGTTTAGTTACTGTGCAACAAATCATGCCGGGGTTGCATTTAATGCACCGATTCGGGCCGTCAATGAAAAGATGCACAGTTTCGGGCCAGAAACGAAACGAGCGTACCCAATCCACGTTTTTGGACCCAATAGTGATGTTTTGGTTCGTTTTGGTTAGTTTAGTTACTGTGCAACAAATCATGCCGCGGTTGCATTTAATGCACCGATTCGGGCCTTAAATAAAATGATGCACAGTTTCGGGCCAGAAACAAAACAAACGCACCCAATCCACGTTTTTGGACCCAATGGTGATGTTTTGGTTTGTTTTGGTCAGTTTCGTTACAGTGCAAAAAACCATGCCGAGGTTGCACTTAATGCACCCATTCGGGTCGTTAACAAAAAGATGCACAGTTTCGGGCCAGAAATGAAACGAACGCACCCAATCCGCTTTTTTGGACCCAATAGTGATGTTTTGGTTCGTTTTGGTCAGTTTAGTTACTGTGCAACAAATCATGCTAAGGTTGCATTTAATGCACCGATTCGGGCCTTAAATCAAACGATGCACAGTTTCGGGCCAGAAACGAAACAAACGCACCCAATCCACGTTTTTGGACCCAATGGTGATGTTTTGGTTTGTTTTGGACAGTTTCGTTACAGTGCAAAAAAATTATGCCAAGGTTGCATTTAATGCACCCATTCGGGTCGTTAACAAAACGATGCACAGTTTCGGGCCAGAAATGAAATGAACGCACCCAATCCATGTTTTTGGTCCCAATGGTGATGTTTTTGTTTGTTTTGGTTAGTTTTGTTACAGTGCGAAAAACCATGCCGAGGTTGCACTTAATGCACCCATTCGGGTCGTTAACAAAATGAAGCACAGTTTAGGGCCAGAAACGAAACGAACGCACCCAATCCACTTTTTTGGACCCTATAGTGATGTTTTGGTTCGTTTTGGTCAGTTTAGTTACTGTGCAACAAATCATGCCGGGGTTGCATTTAATGCACCGATTCGGGCCTTAAATGAAACGATGCACAGTTTCGGGCCAGAAACGAAACAAACACACCCAATCCACGTTTTTGGACCCAATGGTGATGTATTGGTTTGTTTTGGTCAGTTTCGTTACAGTGCAAAAAAACTATGCCGAGGTTGCATTTAATGCACCCATTCGGGTCGTTAACAAAACGATGCACAGTTTCGGGCCAGAAATGAAATGAACGCACCCAATCCATGTTTTTGGTCCCAATGGTGATGTTTTCATTTGTTTTGGTCAGTTTTGTTACAGTGCGAAAAACCATGCAAATGTTGCATTTAATGCGCCCATTCGGGTCGTTAACGAAACGAACGCACCAAATCCACATTTTTTGAGCCAATAGTGATGTTTTGGTTCGTTTTGGTTAGTTTAGTTACTGTGCAACAAATCATGCCGCGGTTGCATTTAATGCACCGATTCGGGCCTTAAATAAAATGATGCACAGTTTCTGGCCAGAAACGAAACAAACGCACCCAATCCACGTTTTTGGACCCAATGGTGATGTTTTGGTTTGTTTTGGTCAGTTTCATTACAGTGCAAGAAACCATGATGGGGTTGCATTTAATGCACCCATTCGGGTCGTTAACGAAACGACGCACAGTTTTGGGCCAGAAACGAAACGAACGCACCCGATCCATGTTTTGAGACCCAATAGTGATGTTTTGGTTCGTTTTGGTCAGTTTCGTTACTGTGCGAAAAAACCAGGCCGAGGTTGCATTTAATCCACCGATTCGGGCCGTTAACAAAACGATGCAAAGTTTCGGGCCAGAAACGAAATGAATGCACCCAATCCATGTTTTTGGTCCCAATGGTGATGTTTTTGTTTGTTTTAGTCAGTTTTGTTACTGTGCAACAAACCATGCAAATGTTGCATTTAATGCGCCCATTCGGGTCGTTAACGAAACGACGCACAGTTTCGGGCCAGAAACGAAACGAACGCTCCCGATCCACGTTTTTGGACCCAATAGTGATGTTTTGTTCGTTTTGGTCAGTTTAGTTACTGTGCAACAAATCATGCCGGGGTTGCATTTAATGCACCGATTCGGGCCGTCAATGAAAAGATGCACAGTTTCGGGCCAGAAACGAAACGAGCGTACCCAATCCACGTTTTTGGACCCAATAGTGATGTTTTGGTTCGTTTTGGTTAGTTTAGTTACTGTGCAACAAATCATGCCGCGGTTGCATTTAATGCACCGATTCGGGCCTTAAATAAAATGATGCACAGTTTCGGGCCAGAAACAAAACAAACGCACCCAATCCACGTTTTTGGACCCAATGGTGATGTTTTGGTTTGTTTTGGTCAGTTTCGTTACAGTGCAAAAAACCATGCCGAGGTTGCACTTAATGCACCCATTCGGGTCGTTAACAAAAAGATGCACAGTTTCGGGCCAGAAATGAAACGAACGCACCCAATCCGCTTTTTTGGACCCAATAGTGATGTTTTGGTTCGTTTTGGTCAGTTTAGTTACTGTGCAACAAATCATGCTAAGGTTGCATTTAATGCACCGATTCGGGCCTTAAATCAAACGATGCACAGTTTCGGGCCAGAAACGAAACAAACGCACCCAATCCACGTTTTTGGACCCAATGGTGATGTTTTGGTTTGTTTTGGACAGTTTCGTTACAGTGCAAAAAAATTATGCCAAGGTTGCATTTAATGCACCCATTCGGGTCGTTAACAAAACGATGCACAGTTTCGGGCCAGAAATGAAATGAACGCACCCAATCCATGTTTTTGGTCCCAATGGTGATGTTTTTGTTTGTTTTGGTTAGTTTTGTTACAGTGCGAAAAACCATGCCGAGGTTGCACTAAATGCACCCATTCGGGTCGTTAACAAAATGAAGCACAGTTTAGGGCCAGAAACGAAACGAACGCACCCAATCCACTTTTTTGGACCCTATAGTGATGTTTTGGTTCATTTTGGTCAGTTTAGTTACTGTGCAACAAATCATGCCGGGGTTGCATTTAATGCACCGATTCGGGCCTTAAATGAAACGATGCACAGTTTCGGGCCAGAAACGAAACAAACACACCCAATCCACGTTTTTGGACCCAATGGTGATGTATTGGTTTGTTTTGGTCAGTTTCGTTACAGTGCAAAAAAACTATGCCGAGGTTGCATTTAATGCACCCATTCGGGTCGTTAACAAAACGATGCACAGTTTCGGGCCAGAAATGAAATGAACGCACCCAATCCATGTTTTTGGTCCCAATGGTGATGTTTTCATTTGTTTTGGTCAGTTTTGTTACAGTGCGAAAAACCATGCAAATGTTGCATTTAATGCGCCCATTCGGGTCGTTAACGAAACGAACGCACCAAATCCACATTTTTTGAGCCAATAGTGATGTTTTGATTTGTTTTGGTCAGTTTCGTTACAGTGCAAGAAACCATGCTGGCGTTGCATTTAATGCACCTATTCGGGTCGTTAACGAAATGCCGCATAGTTTCGGGCCAGAAACGAAACGAACCCACCCGATCCACGTTTTTAGACCCGATAGTGATGTTTTGTTTCGTTTTGGTCAGTTTCGTTACTGTGCAAAAAACCATGCAAATGTTGGATTTCATGCGCCCATTCGGGTCGTTAACGAAACGATGCACAGTTTCGGCCCAAACGAAATGAACGCACCCAATCCATGTTTTGGACCCAATAGTGATGTTTTGGTTCGTTTTGGTCAGTTTAGTTACTGTGCAACAAATCATGCTAAGGTTGCATTTAATGCACCGATTCGGGCCTTAAATCAAACGATGCACAGTTTCGGGCCAGAAACGAAACAAACGCACCCAATCCACGTTTTTGGACCCAATGGTGATGTTTTGGTTTGTTTTGGACAGTTTCGTTACAGTGCAAAAAAATTATGCCAAGGTTGCATTTAATGCACCCATTCGGGTCGTTAACAAAACGATGCACAGTTTCGGGCCAGAAATGAAATGAACGCACCCAATCCATGTTTTTGGTCCCAATGGTGATGTTTTTGTTTGTTTTGGTCAGTTTCGTTACAGTGCGAAAAACCATGCCGAGGTTGCACTTAATGCACCCATTCGGGTCGTTAACAAAATGAAGCACAGTTTAGGGCCAGAAACGAAACGAACGCACCCAATCCACTTTTTTGGACCCTATAGTGATGTTTTGGTTCGTTTTGGTCAGTTTAGTTACTGTGCAACAAATCATGCCGGGGTTGCATTTAATGCACCGATTCGGGCCTTAAATGAAACGATGCACAGTTTCGGGCCAGAAACGAAACAAACACACCCAATCCACGTTTTTGGACCCAATGGTGATGTTTTGGTTTGTTTTGGTCAGTTTCATTACAGTGCAAAAAAACTATGCCGAAGTTGCATTTAATGCACCCATTCGGGTCGTTAACAAAACGATGCACAGTTTCGGGCCAGAAATGAAATGAACGCACCCAATCCATGTTTTTGGTCCCAATGGTGATGTTTTCATTTGTTTTGGTCAGTTTGTTACAGTGCGAAAAACCATGCAAATGTTGCATTTAATGCGCCTATTCGGGTCGTTAACGAAACGATGCACAGTTTCGGCCCAAACCAAATGAACGCACCCAATCCATGTTTTGGACCCAATAGTGATGTTTTGGTTCGTTTTGGTCAGTTTAGTTACTGTGCAACAAATCATGCTAAGGTTGCATTTAATGCACCGATTCGGGCCTTAAATCAAACGATGCACAGTTTCGGGCCAGAAACGAAACAAACGCACCCAATCCACGTTTTTGGACCCAATGGTGATGTTTTGGTTTGTTTTGGACAGTTTCGTTACAGTGCAAAAAAATTATGCCAAGGTTGCATTTAATGCACCCATTCGGGTCGTTAACAAAACGATGCACAGTTTCGGGCCAGAAATGAAATGAACGCACCCAATCCATGTTTTTGGTCCCAATGGTGATGTTTTTGTTTGTTTTGGTCAGTTTTGTTATAGTGCGAAAAACCATGCCGAGGTTGCACTTAATGCACCCATTCGGGTCGTTAACAAAATGAAGCACAGTTTAGGGCCAGAAACGAAACGAACGCACCCAATCCACTTTTTTGGACCCTCTAGTGATGTTTTGGTTCGTTTTGGTCAGTTTAGTTACTGTGCAACAAATCATGCCGGGGTTGCATTTAATGCACCGATTCGGGCCTTAAATGAAACGATGCACAGTTTCGGGCCAGAAACGAAACAAACACACCCAATCCACGTTTTTGGACCCAATGGTGATGTTTTGGTTTGTTTTGGTCAGTTTCATTACAGTGCGAAAAAACTATGCCGAGGTTGCATTTAATCCACCCATTCGGGCCGTTAACAAAACGATGCACAGTTTCGGGCCAGAATTGAAATGAACGCACCCAATCCATGTTTTTGGTCCCAATGGTGATGTTTTCATTTGTTTTGGTCAGTTTTGTTACAGTGCGAAAAACCATGCAAATGTTGCATTTAATGCGCCCATTCGGGTCGTTAACGAAACGATGCACAGTTTTGGGCCAGAAACGAAACGAACGCACCGAAGCCACATTTTTGGATCCAATAGTGATGTTTTGGTTCGTTTTGGTCAGTTTCGTTACAGTGCAAGAAACCATACTGGGGTTACATTTAATGCACCTATTCGGGTCGTTAACGAAATGACGCACAGTTTCGGGCCAGAAACGAAACGAACGCACCCGATCCATGTTTTTAGACCCAATAGTGTTGTTTTGGTTCCTTTTAGTTAGTTTCGTTACTGTGCAAAAAACCATGCAAATGTTGGATTTAATGCGCCCATTCGGGTCGTTAACGAAACGATGCACAATTTCGAGCCAAACGAAACGAACGCACCTAATCCATGTTTTTGGACCCAGTAGTGATGTTTTGGTTCGTTTTGGTCAGTTTAGTTACTGTGCAACAAATCATGTCGGGGTTGCATTTAATGCACCGATTCGGGCCTTACATGAAACGATGCACAGTTTCGGGCCAGAAACGAAACAAATGCACCCAATCCACGTTTTTGGACCCAATGGTGATGTTTTGGTTTGTTTTGGTCAGTTTCGTTACAGTGCAAAAAACCATGCCGAGGTTGCATTTAATGCACCCATTCGGGTCGTTAACAAAACGATGCACAGTTTTGGGCCAGAAACGAAACGAATGCACCCAATCCACATTTTTGGACCCAATAGTGATGTTTTGGTTGGTTTTGGTCAGTTTCGTTACTGTGCGAAAAAACCATGCCGAGGTTGCATTTAATGCACCGATTCGGGCCGTTAACAAAACGATGCAAAGTTTCGGGCTAGGAACGAAATGAACGCACCCAATCCATGTTTTTGGTCCCAATGGTGATGTTTTGTTTGTTTTAGTCAGTTTTGTTACAGTGCGAAAAACCATGCAAATGTTGCATTTAATGCGCCCATTCGGGTCGTTAACGAAACGACGCACAGTTTCAGGCCAGAAACGAAACGAACGCACCCGATCCACGTTTTTGGACCCAATAGTGATGCTTTGGTTCGTTTTGGTCAATTTAGTTACTGTGCAACAAACCATGTTGGGGTTGCATTTAATGCACCGATTCGGGCCTTAAATGAAACGATGCACAGTTTCGGGCCAGAAACGAAACAAACGCACCCAATCCACGTTTTTGGACCCAGTGGTGATGATTTGGTTTGTTTTTGACAGTTTCGTTACAGTGCAAAAAACCATGCCGAGGTTGCACTTAATGCACCCATTCGGTTCGTTAACAAAACGATGCACAGTTTCGGGCCAGAAACGAAACGAACGCACCCAATCCACTTTTTTGGACCCAATAGTGATGTTTTGGTTCGTTTTGGTCAGTTTAGTTACTATGCAACAAATCATGCCGGGGTTGCATTTAATGCAACGATTCGGGCCTTAAATGAAACGATGCACAGTTTCGGGCCAGAAACGAAACAAACGCACCCAATCCACGTTTTTGGACCCTGTGGTGATGATTTGGTTTGTTTTGGACAGTTTCGTTACAGTGCAAAAAAACTATGCCGAGGTTGCATTTAATGCACCCATTCGGGTCGTTAACAAAACGATGCACAATTTCGGGCCAGAAATGAAATGAACGCACCCAATCCATGTTTTTGGTCCCAATGGTGATGTTTTTGTTTGTTTTGGTCAGTTTTGTTACAGTGCGAAAAACCATGCCGAGGTTGCACTTAATGCACCCATTCGGGTCGTTAACAAAACGATGCACAGTTTTGGGCCAGAAACGAAACGAACGCACCCAATCCACTTTTTTGGACCCTATAGTGATGTTTTGGTTCGTTTTGGTCAGTTTTGTTACTGTGCAACAAATCATGCCGGGGTTGCATTTAATGCACCGATTCGGGCCTTAAATGAAACGCTGCACAGTTTCGGGCCAGAAACGAAACAAACGCACCCAATCCACGTTTTTGGACCCAATGGTGATGTCTTGGTTTGTTTTGGTCAGTTTCGTTACAGTGCAAAAAACCATGCCGAGGTTGCACTTAATGCACCCATTCGGTTCGTTAACAAAACGATGCACAGTTTCGGGCCAGAAACGAAACGAACGCACCCAATCCACTTTTTTGGACCCAATAGTGATGTTTTGGTTCGTTTTGGTCAGTTTAGTTACTATGCAACAAATCATGCCGGGGTTGCATTTAATGCAACGATTCGGGCCTTAGATGAAACGATGCACAGTTTCGGGCCAGAAACGAAACAAACGCACCCAATCCACGTTTTTGGACCCTGTGGTGATGATTTGGTTTGTTTTGGACAGTTTCGTTACAGTGCAAAAAAACTATGCCGAGGTTGCATTTAATGCACCCATTCGGGTCGTTAACAAAACGATGCATAGTTTCGGGCCAGAAATAAAATGAACGCACCCAATCCATGTTTTTGGTCCCAATGGTGATGTTTTTGTTTGTTTTGGTCAGTTTTGTTACAGTGCGAAAAACCATGCCGAGGTTGCACTTAATGCACCCATTCGGGTTGTTAACAAAACGATGCACAGTTTAGGGCCAGAAACGAAACGAACGCACCCAATCCACTTTTTTGGACCCTATAGTGATGTTTTGGTCAGTTTTGTTACTGTGCAATAAATCATGCCGGGGTTGCATTTAATGCACCGATTCGGGCCTTAAATGAAACGATGCACAGTTTCGGGCCAGAAACGAAACAAACGCACCCAATCCACGTTTTTGGACCCAATGGTGATGTTTTGGTTTGTTTTGGTCAGTTTCGTTACAGTGCAAAAAAACTATGCCGAGGTTGCATTTAATGCACCCATTCGGGTCGTTAACAAAACGATGCACAGTTTCGGGCCAGAAATGAAATGAACGCACCCAATCCATGTTTTTGGTCCCAATGGTGATGTTTTTGTTTGTTTTGGTCAGTTTTGTTACAGTGCGAAAAACCATGCAAATGTTGCATTTAATGCGCCCATTCGGGTCGTTAACGAAACGAACGCACCGAATCCACATTTTTTGAGCCAATACTGATGTTTTGGTTTGTTTTGGTCAGTTTCGTTACGGTGCAAGAAACCATGCTGGGGTTGCATTTAATGCACCTATTCGGGTCGTTAACGAAATGCCGCATAGTTTCGGGCCAGAAACGAAATGAACGCACCTGATCCACGTTTTTAGACCCGATAGTGATGTTTTGGTTCGTTTTGGTCAGATTCGTTACTGTGCAAAAAACCATGCAAATGTTGGATTTAATGCGCCCATTCAGGTCATTAACGAAACGATTCACAGTTTCGGGCCAAACGAAATGAACGCACCCAATCCATGTTTTGGACCCAATAGTGATGTTTTGGTTCGTTTTGGTCAGTTTAGTTACTGTGCAACAAATCATGCCGGGGTTGCATTTAATGCACCGATTCGGGCCTTACATGAAACGATGCACAGTTTCGGGCCAGAAACGAAACAAACGCACCCAATCCACGTTTCTGGACCCAATAGTGATGTTTTGGTTCGTTTTGGTCAGTTTAGTTACTGTGCAACAAATCATGCTAAGGTTGCATTTAATGCACCGATTCGGGCCTTAAATGAAACGATGCACAGTTTCGGGCCAGAAACGAAACAAACGCACCCAATCCACGTTATTGGACCCAATGGTGATGTTTTGGTTTGTTTTGATCAGTTTCATTACAGTGCGAAAAACCATGCATAGGTTGCATTTAATGCACCCATTCGGGTCGTTAACGAAACGATGCACAGTTTCAGGCCAGAAACGAAACGAACACACCCAATCTACGTTTTTAGACCCAATAGTGATGTTTTGGTTCGTTTTGGTCAGTTTGGTTACTCTGCAAAAATCCATGCAATTGTTGGATTTAACGTGCTCATTCGGGTCGCTAACGAAACGATGCACAGTTTTGGGCCAGAAACGAAACGAACGCACCGAAGCCACATTTTTTGATCCAATAGTGATGTTTTGGTTTGTTTTGGTCAGTTTCGTTACAGTGCAAGAAACCATACTTGGGTTACATTTAATGCACCCATTCGGGTCGTTAACGAAACAACGCACAGTTTCGGGCCAGAAACGACACGAACGCACCCGATCCATGTTTTTAGACCCAATAGTGATGTTTTGGTTCCTTTTGGTTAGTTTCGTTACTGTGCAAAAAACCATGCAAATGTTGGATTTAATGCGCCCATTCGGATCGTTAACGAAACGATGCACAATTTCGGACCAAATGAAACGAACGCACGCAGTCCACGTTTTTGGACCCAGTAGTGATGTTTTGGTTCGTATTGGTCAGTTTAGTTACTGTGCAACAAATCATGCCGGGGTTGCATTTAATGCACCGATTCGGGCCTTACATGAAACGATGCACAGTTTCGGGCCAGAAACGAAACAAACGCACCCAATCCACGTTTTTGGACACAATGGTGATGTTTTGGTTGGTTTTGGTCAGTTTCGTTACAGTGCAAAAAACCATGCCGAGGTTGCATTTAATGCACCCATTCGGGTCGTTAACAAAACGATGCACAGTTTTGGGCCAGAAACGAAACGAATGCACCCAATCCACATTTTTGGACCCAATAGTGATGTTTTGGTTCGTTTTGGTCAGTTTCGTTACTGTGCGAAAAAACCATGCCGAGGTTGCATTTAATGCACCGATTCGGGCCGTTAACAAAACGATGCAAAGTTTCGAGCCAGAAACGAAATGAACGCACCCAATCCATGTTTTTGGTCCCAATGGTGATGTTTTTGTTTGTTTTAGTCAGTTTTGTTACAGTGCGAAAAACCATGCAAATGTTGCATTTAATGCGCCCATTCGGGTCGTTAACGAAACGACGCACAGTTTCGGGCCAGAAACGAAACGAACGCACCCGATCCACGTTTTTGGACCCTATAGTGATGTTTTGGTCAGTTTTGTTACTGTGCAACAAATCATGCCGGGGTTGCATTTAATGCACCGATTCGGGCCTTAAATGAAACGATGCACAGTTTCGGGCCAGAAACGAAACAAACGCACCCAATCCACGTTTTTGGACCCAATGGTGATGTTTTGGTTTGTTTTGGTCAGTTTCGTTACAGTGCAAAAAAACTATGCCGAGGTTGCATTTAATGCACCCATTCGGGTCGTTAACAAAACGATGCACAGTTTCGGGCCAGAAATGAAATGAACGCACCCAATCCATGTTTTTGGTCCCAATGGTGATGTTTTTGTTTGTTTTGGTTAGTTTCGTTACTGTGCAAAAAACCATGTAAATGTTGGATTTAATGCGCCCATTCGGATCGTTAACGAAACGATGCACAATTTCGGACCAAATGAAACGAACGCACGCAGTCCACGTTTTTGGACCCAGTAGTGATGTTTTGGTTCGTATTGGTCAGTTTAGTTACTGTGCAACAAATCATGCTGGGGTTGCATTTAATGCACCGATTCGGGCCTTACATGAAACGATGCACAGTTTCGGGCCAGAAACGAAACAAACGCACCCAATCCACGTTTTTGGACACAATGGTGATGTTTTGGTTGGTTTTGGTCAGTTTCGTTACAGTGCAAAAAACCATGCCGAGGTTGCATTTAATGCACCCATTCGGGTCGTTAACAAAACGATGCACAGTTTTGGGCCAGAAACGAAACGAATGCACCCAATCCACATTTTTGGACCCAATAGTGATGTTTTGGTTCGTTTTGGTCAGTTTCGTTACTGTGCGAAAAAACCATGCCGAGGTTGCATTTAATGCACCGATTCGGGCCGTTAACAAAACGATGCAAAGTTTCGAGCCAGAAACGAAATGAACGCACCCAATCCATGTTTTTGGTCCCAATGATGATGTTTTTGTTTGTTTTAGTCAGTTTTGTTACAGTGCGAAAAACCATGCAAATGTTGCATTTAATGCGCCCATTCGGGTCGTTAACGAAACGACGCACAGTTTCGGGCCAGAAACGAAACGAACGCACCCGATCCACGTTTTTGGACCCTATAGTGATGTTTTGGTCAGTTTTGTTACTGTGCAACAAATCATGCCGGGGTTGCATTTAATGCACCGATTCGGGCCTTAAATGAAACGATGCACAGTTTCGGGCCAGAAACGAAACAAACGCACGCAATCCACGTTTTTGGACCCAATGGTGATGTTTTGGTTTGTTTTGGTCAGTTTCGTTACAGTGCAAAAAAACTATGCCGAGGTTGCATTTAATGCACCCATTCGGGTCGTTAACAAAACGATGCACAGTTTCGGGCCAGAAATGAAATGAACGCACCCAATCCATGTTTTTGGTCCCAATGGTGATGTTTTTGTTTGTTTTGGTCAGTTTTGTTACAGTGCGAAAAACCATGCAAATGTTGCATTTAATGCGCCCATTCGGGTCGTTAATGAAACGAACGCACCGAATCCACATTTTTTGAGCCAATAGTGATGTTTTGGTTTGTTTTGGTCAGTTTCGTTACGGCGCAAGAAACCATGCTGGGGTTGCATTTAATGCACCTATTCGGGTCGTTAACGAAATGCCGCATAGTTTCGGGCCAGAAACGAAATGAACGCACCTGATCCACGTTTTTAGACCCGATAGTGATGTTTTGGTTCGTTTTGGTCAGTTTCGTTACTGTGCAAAAAACCATGCAAATGTTGGATTTAATGCGCCCATTCAGGTCATTAACGAAACGATGCACAGTTTCGGGCCAAACGAAATGAACGCACCCAATCCATGTTTTGGACCCAATAGTGATGTTTTGGTTCGTTTTGGTCAGTTTAGTTACTGTGCAACAAATCATGCCGGGGTTGCATTTAATGCACCGATTCGGGCCTTACATGAAACGATGCACAGTTTCGGGCCAGAAACGAAACAAACGCACCCAATCCACGTTTCTGGACCCAATAGTGATGTTTTGGTTCGTTTTGGTCAGTTTAGTTACTGTGCAACAAATCATGCTAAGGTTGCATTTAATGCACCGATTCGGGCCTTACATGAAACGATGCACAGTTTCGGGCCAGAAACGAAACAAACGCACCCAATCCACGTTTTCGGACCCAATAGTGATGTTTTGGTTCGTTTTGGTCAGTTTCGTTCCAGTGCAAGAAACCATGCTGGGGTTGCATTTAATGCACCGATTCGGGCCGTCAATGAAAAGATGCACAGTTTCGGGCCAGAAATGAAACGAACGTACCCAATCCATGTTTTTGGACCCAAGAGTGATGTTTTGGTTCGTTTTGGTCAGTTTAGTTACTGTGCAACAAATCATGCCGGGGTTGCATTTAATGCACCGATTCGGGCCTTAAATAAAACGATGCACAGTTTCGGGCCAGAAACGAAACAAACGCACCCAATCCACGTTTTTGGACCCAATGGTGATGTTTTTGTTTGTTTTGGTCAGTTTCGTTACAGTGCAAAAAACCATGCCGAGGTTGCATTTAATGCACCCATTCGGGTCGTTAACAAAACGATGAACAGTTTCGGGCCAGAAATGAAATGAACGCACCCAATCCATGTTTTTGGTCCCAATGGTGATGTTTTTGTTTGTTTTAGTCAGTTTTGTTACAGTGCGAAAAACCATGCAAATGTTGCATTTAATGCGCCCATTCGGGTCGTTAACGAAACGACGCACAGTTTCGGGCCAGAAACGAAACGAACGCACCCGATCCACGTTTTTGGACCCTATAGTGATGTTTTGGTCAGTTTTGTTACTGTGCAACAAATCATGCCGGGGTTGCATTTAATGCACCGATTCGGGCCTTAAATGAAACGATGCACAGTTTCGGGCCAGAAACGAAACAAACGCACCCAATCCACGTTTTTGGACCCAATGGTGATGTTTTGGTTTGTTTTGGTCAGTTTCGTTACAGTGCAAAAAAACTATGCCGAGGTTGCATTTAATGCACCCATTCGGGTCGTTAACAAAACGATGCACAGTTTCGGGCCAGAAATGAAATGAACGCACCCAATCCATGTTTTTGGTCCCAATGGTGATGTTTTTGTTTGTTTTGGTTAGTTTCGTTACTGTGCAAAAAACCATGCAAATGTTGGATTTAATGCGCCCATTCGGATCGTTAACGAAACGATGCACAATTTCGGACCAAATGAAACGAACGCACGCAGTCCACGTTTTTGGACCCAGTAGTGATGTTTTGGTTCGTATTGGTCAGTTTAGTTACTGTGCAACAAATCATGCCGGGGTTGCATTTAATGCACCGATTCGGGCCTTACATGAAACGATGCACAGTTTCGGGCCAGAAACGAAACAAACGCACCCAATCCACGTTTTTGGACACAATGGTGATGTTTTGGTTGGTTTTGGTCAGTTTCGTTACAGTGCAAAAAACCATGCCGAGGTTGCATTTAATGCACCCATTCGGGTCGTTAACAAAACGATGCACAGTTTTGGGCCAGAAACGAAACGAATGCACCCAATCCACATTTTTGGACCCAATAGTGATGTTTTGGTTCGTTTTGGTCAGTTTCGTTACTGTGCGAAAAAACCATGCCGAGGTTGCATTTAATGCACCGATTCGGGCCGTTAACAAAACGATGCAAAGTTTCGAGCCAGAAACGAAATGAACGCACCCAATCCATGTTTTTGGTCCCAATGGTGATGTTTTTGTTTGTTTTAGTCAGTTTTGTTACAGTGCGAAAAACCATGCAAATGTTGCATTTAATGCGCCCATTCGGGTCGTTAACGAAACGACGCACAGTTTCGGGCCAGAAACGAAACGAACGCACCCGATCCACGTTTTTGGACCCTATAGTGATGTTTTGGTCAGTTTTGTTACTGTGCAACAAATCATGCCGGGGTTGCATTTAATGCACCGATTCGGGCCTTAAATGAAACGATGCACAGTTTCGGGCCAGAAACGAAACAAACGCACCCAATCCACGTTTTTGGACCCAATGGTGATGTTTTGGTTTGTTTTGGTCAGTTTCGTTACAGTGCAAAAAAACTATGCCGAGGTTGCATTTAATGCACCCATTCGGGTCGTTAACAAAACGATGCACAGTTTCGGGCCAGAAATGAAATGAACGCACCCAATCCATGTTTTTGGTCCCAATGGTGATGTTTTTGTTTGTTTTGGTCAGTTTTGTTACAGTGCGAAAAACCATGCAAATGTTGCATTTAATGCGCCCATTCGGGTCGTTAACGAAACGAACGCACCGAATCCACATTTTTTGAGCCAATAGTGATGTTTTGGTTTGTTTTGGTCAGTTTCGTTACGGTGCAAGAAACCATGCTGGGGTTGCATTTAATGCACCTATTCGGGTCGTTAACGAAATGCCGCATAGTTTCGGGCCAGAAACGAAATGAACGCACCTGATCCACGTTTTAAGACCCGATAGTGATGTTTTGGTTCGTTTTGGTCAGTTTCGTTACTGTGCAAAAAACCATGCAAATGTTGGATTTAATGCGCCCATTCAGGTCATTAACGAAACGATGCACAGTTTCGGGCCAAACGAAATGAACGCACCCAATCCATGTTTTGGACCCAATAGTGATGTTTTGGTTCGTTTTGGTCAGTTTAGTTACTGTGCAACAAATCATGCCGGGGTTGCATTTAATGCACCGATTCGGGCCTTACATGAAACGATGCACAGTTTCGGGCCAGAAACGAAACAAACGCACCCAATCCACGTTTCTGGACCCAATAGTGATGTTTTGGTTCGTTTTGGTCAGTTTAGTTACTGTGCAACAAATCATGCTAAGGTTGCATTTAATGCACCGATTCGGGCCTTAAATGAAATGATGCACAGTTTCGGGCCAGAAACGAAACAAACGCACCCAATCCACGTTATTGGACCCAATGGTGATGTTTTGGTTTGTTTTGATCAGTTTCATTACAGTGCGAAAAACCATGCATAGGTTGCATTTAATGCACCCATTCGGGTCGTTAACGAAACGATGCACAGTTTCAGGCCAGAAACGAAACGAACACACCCAATCTACGTTTTTAGACCCAATAGTGATGTTTTGGTTCGTTTTGGTCAGTTTGGTTACTCTGCAAAAATCCATGCAATTGTTGGATTTAACGTGCTCATTCGGGTCGCTAACGAAACGATGCACAGTTTTGGGCCAGAAACGAAACGAACGCACCGAAGCCACATTTTTGGATCCAATAGTGATGTTTTGGTTTGTTTTGGTCAGTTTCGTTACAGTGCAAGAAACCATACTTGGGTTACATTTAATGCACCCATTCGGGTCGTTAACGAAACAACGCACAGTTTCGGGCCAGAAACGACACGAACGCACCCGATCCATGTTTTTAGACCCAATAGTGATGTTTTGGTTCCTTTTGGTTAGTTTCGTTACTGTGCAAAAAACCATGCAAATGTTGGATTTAATGCGCCCATTCGGATCGTTAACGAAACGATGCACAATTTCGGACCAAATGAAACGAACGCACGCAGTCCACGTTTTTGGACCCAGTAGTGATGTTTTGGTTCGTATTGGTCAGTTTAGTTACTGTGCAACAAATCATGCCGGGGTTGCATTTAATGCACCGATTCGGGCCTTACATGAAACGATGCACAGTTTCGGGCCAGAAACGAAACAAACGCACCCAATCCACGTTTTTGGACACAATGGTGATGTTTTGGTTGGTTTTGGTCAGTTTCGTTACAGTGCAAAAAACCATGCCGAGGTTGCATTTAATGCACCCATTCGGGTCGTTAACAAAACGATGCACAGTTTTGGGCCAGAAACGAAACGAATGCACCCAATCCACATTTTTGGACCCAATAGTGATGTTTTGGTTCGTTTTGGTCAGTTTCGTTACTGTGCGAAAAAACCATGCCGAGGTTGCATTTAATGCACCGATTCGGGCCGTTAACAAAACGATGCAAAGTTTCGAGACAGAAACGAAATGAACGCACCCAATCCATGTTTTTGGTCCCAATGGTGATGTTTTTGTTTGTTTTAGTCAGTTTTGTTACAGTGCGAAAAACCATGCAAATGTTGCATTTAATGCGCCCATTCGGGTCGTTAACGAAACGACGCACAGTTTCGGGCCAGAAACGAAACGAACGCACCCGATCCACGTTTTTGGACCCTATAGTGATGTTTTGGTCAGTTTTGTTACTGTGCAACAAATCATGCCGGGGTTGCATTTAATGCACCGATTCGGGCCTTAAATGAAACGATGCACAGTTTCGGGCCAGAAACGAAACAAACGCACCCAATCCACGTTTTTGGACCCAATGGTGATGTTTTGGTTTGTTTTGGTCAGTTTCGTTACAGTGCAAAAAAACTATGCCGAGGTTGCATTTAATGCACCCATTCGGGTCGTTAACAAAACGATGCACAGTTTCGGGCCAGAAATGAAATGAACGCACCCAATCCATGTTTTTGGTCCCAATGGTGATGTTTTTGTTTGTTTTGGTTAGTTTCGTTACTGTGCAAAAAACCATGCAAATGTTGGATTTAATGCGCCCATTCGGATCGTTAACGAAACGATGCACAATTTCGGACCAAATGAAACGAACGCACGCAGTCCACGTTTTTGGACCCAGTAGTGATGTTTTGGTTCGTATTGGTCAGTTTAGTTACTGTGCAACAAATCATGCCGGGGTTGCATTTAATGCACCGATTCGGGCCTTACATGAAACGATGCACAGTTTCGGGCCAGAAACGAAACAAACGCACCCAATCCACGTTTTTGGACACAATGGTGATGTTTTGGTTGGTTTTGGTCAGTTTCGTTACAGTGCAAAAAACCATGCCGAGGTTGCATTTAATGCACCCATTCGGGTCGTTAACAAAACGATGCACAGTTTTGGGCCAGAAACGAAACGAATGCACCCAATCCACATTTTTGGACCCAATAGTGATGTTTTGGTTCGTTTTGGTCAGTTTCGTTACTGTGCGAAAAAACCATGCCGAGGTTGCATTTAATGCACCGATTCGGGCCGTTAACAAAACGATGCAAAGTTTCGAGCCAGAAACGAAATGAACGCACCCAATCCATGTTTTTGGTCCCAATGGTGATGTTTTTGTTTGTTTTAGTCAGTTTTGTTACAGTGCGAAAAACCATGCAAATGTTGCATTTAATGCGCCCATTCGGGTCGTTAACGAAACGACGCACAGTTTCGGGCCAGAAACGAAACGAACGCACCCGATCCACGTTTTTGGACCCTATAGTGATGTTTTGGTCAGTTTTGTTACTGTGCAACAAATCATGCCGGGGTTGCATTTAATGCACCGATTCGGGCCTTAAATGAAACGATGCACAGTTTCGGGCCAGAAACGAAACAAACGCACCCAATCCACGTTTTTGGACCCAATGGTGATGTTTTGGTTTGTTTTGGTCAGTTTCGTTACAGTGCAAAAAAACTATGCCGAGGTTGCATTTAATGCACCCATTCGGGTCGTTAACAAAACGATGCACAGTTTCGGGCCAGAAATGAAATGAACGCACCCAATCCATGTTTTTGGTCCCAATGGTGATGTTTTTGTTTGTTTTGGTCAGTTTTGTTACAGTGCGAAAAACCATGCAAATGTTGCATTTAATGCGCCCATTCGGGTCGTTAACGAAACGAACGCACCGAATCCACATTTTTTGAGCCAATAGTGATGTTTTGGTTTGTTTTGGTCAGTTTCGTTACGGTGCAAGAAACCATGCTGGGGTTGCATTTAATGCACCTATTCGGGTCGTTAACGAAATGCCGCATAGTTTCGGGCCAGAAACGAAATGAACGCACCTGATCCACGTTTTTAGACCCGATAGTGATGTTTTGGTTCGTTTTGGTCAGTTTCGTTACTGTGCAAAAAACCATGCAAATGTTGGATTTAATGCGCCCATTCAGGTCATTAACGAAACGATGCACAGTTTCGGGCCAAACGAAATGAACGCACCCAATCCATGTTTTGGACCCAATAGTGATGTTTTGGTTCGTTTTGGTCAGTTTAGTTACTGTGCAACAAATCATGCTGGGGTTGCATTTAATGCACCGATTCGGGCCTTACATGAAACGATGCACAGTTTCGGGCCAGAAACGAAACAAACGCACCCAATCCACGTTTCTGGACCCAATAGTGATGTTTTGGTTCGTTTTGGTCAGTTTAGTTACTGTGCAACAAATCATGCTAAGGTTGCATTTAATGCACCGATTCGGGCCTTAAATGAAACGATGCACAGTTTCGGGCCAGAAACGAAACAAACGCACCCAATCCACGTTATTGGACCCAATGGTGATGTTTTGGTTTGTTTTGATCAGTTTCATTACAGTGCGAAAAACCATGCATAGGTTGCATTTAATGCACCCATTCGGGTCGTTAACGAAACGATGCACAGTTTCAGGCCAGAAACGAAACGAACACACCCAATCTACGTTTTTAGACCCAATAGTGATGTTTTGGTTCGTTTTGGTCAGTTTGGTTACTCTGCAAAAATCCATGCAATTGTTGGATTTAACGTGCTCATTCGGGTCGCTAACGAAACGATGCACAGTTTTGGGCCAGAAACGAAACGAACGCACCGAAGCCACATTTTTGGATCCAATAGTGATGTTTTGGTTTGTTTTGGTCAGTTTCGTTACAGTGCAAGAAACCATACTTGGGTTACATTATTTCACCCATTCGGGTCGTTAACGAAACAACGCACAGTTTCGGGCCAGAAACGACACGAACGCACCCGATCCATGTTTTTAGACCCAATAGTGATGTTTTGGTTCCTTTTGGTTAGTTTCGTTACTGTGCAAAAAACCATGCAAATGTTGGATTTAATGCGCCCATTCGGATCGTTAACGAAACGATGCACAATTTCGGACCAAATGAAACGAACGCACGCAGTCCACGTTTTTGGACCCAGTAGTGATGTTTTGGTTCGTATTGGTCAGTTTAGTTACTGTGCAACAAATCATGCCGGGGTTGCATTTAATGCACCGATTCGGGCCTTACATGAAACGATGCACATTTTCGGGCCAGAAACGAAACAAACGCACCCAATCCACGTTTTTGGACACAATGGTGATGTTTTGGTTGGTTTTGGTCAGTTTCGTTACAGTGCAAAAAACCATGCCGAGGTTGCATTTAATGCACCCATTCGGGTCGTTAACAAAACGATGCACAGTTTTGGGCCAGAAACGAAACGAATGCACCCAATCCACATTTTTGGACCCAATAGTGATGTTTTGGTTCGTTTTGGTCAGTTTCGTTACTGTGCGAAAAAACCATGCCGAGGTTGCATTTAATGCACCGATTCGGGCCGTTAACAAAACGATGCAAAGTTTCGAGCCAGAAACGAAATGAACGCACCCAATCCATGTTTTTGGTCCCAATGGTGATGTTTTTGTTTGTTTTAGTCAGTTTTGTTACAGTGCGAAAAACCATGCAAATGTTGCATTTAATGCGCCCATTCGGGTCGTTAACGAAACGACGCACAGTTTCGGGCCAGAAACGAAACGAACGCACCCGATCCACGTTTTTGGACCCAATAGTGATGTTTGGTTCGTTTTGGTCAGTTTAGTTACTGTGCAACAAATCATGCCGGGGTTGCATTTAATGCACCGATTCGGGTCGTCAATGAAAAGATGCACAGTTTCAGGCCAGAAACGAAACGAACGTACCCAATCCACGTTTTTAGACCCAATAGTGATGTTTTGGTTCGTTTTGGTTAGTTTAGTTACGGTGCAACAAATCATGCCGGGGTTGCATTTAATGCACCGATTCGGGCCTTAAATAAAACGATGCACAGTTTCGAGCCAGAAACGAAACGAACGCACCCAATCCACTTTTTTGGACCCAATAGTGATGTTTTGGTTCGTTTTGGTCAGTTTAGTTACTGTGCAACAAATCATGCCGGGGTTGCATCTAATGCACCGATTCGGGCCAGAAACGAAACAAACGCACCCAATCCACGTTTTTGGATCCAATAGTGATGTTTTGGTTTGTTTTGGTCAGTTTCGTTACGGTGCAAGAAACCATACTGGGGTTATATTTAATGCACCCATTCGGGTCGTTAACAAAACAACGCACAGTTTCGGGCCATAAACGAAACGAACGTACCCGATCCATATTTTTAGACCCAATAGTGATGTTTTGGTTCCTTTTGGTTAGTTTCATTACTGTGCAAAAAACCATGCAAATGTTGGATTTAATGCGCCCATTCGGATCGTTAACGAAACGATGCACAGTTTCAGGCCAGAAACGAAACGAACACACACAATCCACGTTTTTAGACCCAATAGTGATGTTTTGGTTCGTTTTGGTCAGTTTGGTTACTCTGCAAAAATCCATGCAATTGTTGGATTTAACGTGCTCATTCGGGTCGCTAACGAAACGATGCACAGTTTTGGGCCAGAAACGAAACGAACGCACCGAAGCCACATTTTTGGATCCAATAGTGATGTTTTGGTTTGTTTTGGTCAGTTTCGTTACAGTGCAAGAAACTATACTGGGGTTACATTTAATGCACCCATTCGGGTCGTTAACGAAACAACGCACAGTTTCGGGCCAGAAACGACACGAACGCACCCGATCCATGTTTTTAGACCCAATAGTGATGTTTTGGTTCCTTTTGGTTAGTTTCGTTACTGTGCAAAAAACCATGCAAATGTTGGATTTAATGCGCCCATTCGGATCGTTAACGAAACGATGCACAATTTCGGGCCAAATGAAACGAACGCACGCAGTCCACGTTTTTGGACCCAGTAGTGATGTTTTGGTTCGTATTGGTCAGTTTAGTTACTGTGCAACAAATCATGCCGGGGTTGCATTTAATGCACCGATTCGGGCCTTACATGAAACGATGCACGGTTTCGGGCCAGAAACGAAACAAACGCACCCAATCCACGTTTTTGGACACAATGGTGATGTTTTGGTTTGTTTTGGTCAGTTTCGTTACAGTGCAAAAAACCATGCCGAGGTTGCATTTAATGCACCCATTCGGGTCGTTAACAAAACGATGCACAGTTTTGGGCCAGAAACGAAACGAATGCACCCAATCCACATTTTTGGACCCAATAGTGATGTTTTGGTTCGTTTTGGTCAGTTTCGTTACTGTGCGAAAAAACCATGCCGAGGTTGCATTTAATGCACCGATTCGGGCCGTTAACAAAACGATGCAAAGTTTCGAGCCAGAAACGAAATGAACGCACCCAATCCATGTTTTTGGTCCCAATGGTGATGTTTTTGTTTGTTTTAGTCAGTTTTGTTACAGTGCGAAAAACCATGCAAATGTTGCATTTAATGCGCCCATTCGGGTCGTTAACGAAACGACGCACAGTTTCGGGCCAGAAACGAAACGAACGCACCCGATCCACGTTTTTGGACCCAATAGTGATGTTTTGGTTCGTTTTGGTCAGTTTAGTTACTGTGCAACAAATCATGCCGGGGTTGCATTTAATGCACCGATTCGGGTCGTCAATGAAAAGATGCACAATTTCGGTCCAGAAACGAAACGAACGTACCCAATCCACGTTTTTAGACCCAATAGTGATGTTTTGGTTCATTTTGGTTAGTTTAGTTACGGTGCAACAAATCATGCCGGGGTTGCATTTAATGCACCGATTCGGGCCTTAAATAAAACGATGCACAGTTTCGAGCCAGAAACGAAACGAACGCACCCAATCCACTTTTTTGGACCCAATAGTGATGTTTTGGTTCGTTTTGGTCAGTTTAGTTACTGTGCAACAAATCATGCCGGGGTTGCATTTAATGCACCGATTCGGGCCTTAAATAAAACGATGCACATTTTTGGGCCAGAAACGAAACAAACGCACCCAATCCACGTTTTTGGATCCAATAGTGATGTTTTGGTTTGTTTTGGTCAGTTTCGTTACGGTGCAAGAAACCATACTGGGGTTATATTTAATGCACCCATTCGGGTCGTTAACAAAACAACGCACAGTTTCGGGCCATAAACGAAACGAACATACCCGATCCATGTTTTTAGACCCAATAGTGATGTTTTGGTTCCTTTTGGTTAGTTTCATTACTGTGCAAAAAACCATGCAAATGTTGGATTTAATGCGCCCATTCGGATCGTTAACGAAACGATGCACAGTTTCAGGCCAGAAACGAAACGAACACACACAATCCACGTTTTTAGACCCAATAGTGATGTTTTGGTTCGTTTTGGTCAGTTTGGTTACTCTGCAAAAATCCATGCAATTGTTGGATTTAACGTGCTCATTCGGGTCGCTAACGAAACGATGCACAGTTTTGGGCCAGAAACGAAACGAACGCACCGAAGCCACATTTTTGGATCCAATAGTGATGTTTTGGTTTGTTTTGGTCAGTTTCGTTACAGAGCAAGAAACTATACTGGGGTTACATTTCATGCACCCATTCGGGTCGTTAACGAAACAACGCATAGTTTCGGGCCAGAAACGAAACGGACGCACCCGATCCATGTTTTTAGACCCAATAGTGATGTTTTGGTTCCTTTTCGTTAGTTCCGTTACTGTGCAAAAAACGATGCAAATGTTGGATTTAATGCGCCCATTCGGATCGTAAACGAAACGATGCACAATTTCGGGCCAAACGAAACAAACGCACCCAATCCACGTTTTTGGACCCAATGGTGATGTTTTGGTTTGTTTTGGTCAGTTTCGTTACAGTGCAAAAAACCATGCCGAGGTTGCATTTAATGCACCCATTCGGGTCGTTAACAAAACGATGCACAGTTTTGGGACAGAAATGAAACGAATGCACCCAATCCACATTTTTGGACCCAATAGTGATGTTTTGGTTCGTTTTGGTCAGTTTCGTTACTGTGCGAAAAAACCATGCCGGGGTTGCATTTAATGCACCGATTCGGGCCGTTAACAAAACGATGCAAAGTTTCGGGCCAGAAACGAAATGAACGCACCCAATCCATGTTTTTGGTCCCAATGGTGATGTTTTTGTTTGTTTTAGTGAGTTTTTTTACAGTGCGAAAAACCATGCAAATGTTGCATTTAATGCGCTCATTCGGGTCGTTAACGAAACGACGCACAGTTTCGGGCCAGAAACGAAACGACCGTACCCGATCCACGTTTTTGGACCCAATAGTGATGTTTTGGTTCGTTTTGGTCAGTTTAGTTACTGTGCAACAAATCATGCCGGGGTTGCATTTAATGCACCGATTCGGGTCGTCAATGAAAAGATGCACAGTTTCGGGCCAGAAACGAAACGAACGTACCCAATCCACGTTTTTGGACCCAATAGTGATGTTTTGATTCGTTTTGGTTAGTTTAGTTACTGTGCAACAAATCATGCCGGGGTTGCATTTAATGAACCGATTCGGGCCTTAAATAAAACGATGCACAGTTTTGGTCCAGAAATGAAACAAACGCACCCAATCCACGTTTTTGGACCCAATGGTGATGTTTTTGTTTGTTTTGGTCAGTTTCGTTACAGTGCAAAAAACCATGCCGAGGTTGCACTTAATGCACCCATTCGGGTCGTTAACAAAACGATGCACAGTTTCGGGCCAGAAACGAAACGAACGCACTCAATCCACATTTTTGGACCCAATAGTGATGTTTTGGTTCATTTTGGTCAGTTTAGTTACTGTGCAACAAATCATGCCGGGGTTGCATGTAATGCACCGATTCGGGCCTTAAATGAAACGATGCACAGTTTCAGGCCAGAAACGAAACAAACGCACCCAATCCACGTTTTTTGACCCAATGGTGATGTTTTGGTTTGTTTTGGTCAGTTTCGTTACAGTTCAAAAAAACTATGCCGAGGTTGCATTTAATGCACCCATTCGGGTCGTTAACCAAACGATGCACAGTTTCGGGCCAGAAATGAAATGAACGCACCCAAAAGATGCACAGTTTCGGGCATAGTACGACACAACGCACCCAATCCACGTTTTTGGACCCAATGGTGATGTTTTGGTTTGTTTTGGTCAGTTTCGTTACAGTGCAAAAAACCATGCCAAGGTTGCATTTAATGCACCCATTCGGGTCGTTAACAAAACGATGCACAGTTTTGGGACAGAAACGAAACGAATGCACCCAATCCACATTTTTGGACCCAATAGTGATGTTTTGGTTCGTTTTGGTTAGTTTCGTTACTGTGCGAAAAAACCATGCCGGGGTTGCATTTAATGCACCGATTCGAGCCGTTAACAAAACGATGCAAAGTTTCGGGCCAGAAACGAAATGAACGCACCCAATCGATGTTTTTGGTCCCAATGGTGATGTTTTTGTTTGTTTTAGTCAGTTTTGTTACAGTGCGAAAAACCATGCAAATGTTGCATTTAATGCGCTCATTCGGGTCGTTAACGAAACGACGCACAGTTTCGGGCCAGAAACGAAACGAACGCACCCGATCCACGTTTTTGGACCCAATAGTGATGTTTTGGTTCGTTTTGGTCAGTTTAGTTACTGTGCAACAAATCATGCCGGGGTTGCATTTAATGCACCGATTCGGGTCGTCAATGAAAAGATGCACAGTTTCGGGCCAGAAACGAAACAAATGTACCCAATCCACGTTTTTGGAGCCAATAGTGATGTTTTGATTCGTTTTGGTTAGTTTAGTTACTGTGCAACAAATCATGCCGGGGTTGCATTTAATGCACCGATTCGGGTCGTCAATGAAAAGATGCACAGTTTCGGGCCAGAAACGAAACGAACGTACCCAATCCACGTTTTTGGACCCAATAGTGATGTTTTGATTCGTTTTGGTTAGTTTAGTTACTGTGCAACAAATCATGCCGGGGTTGCATTTAATGAACCGATTCGGGCCTTAAATAAAACGATGCACAGTTTTGGTCCAGAAATGAAACAAACGCACCCAATCCACGTTTTTGGACCCAATGGTGATGTTTTTGTTTGTTTTGGTCAGTTTCGTTACAGTGCAAAAAACCATGCCGAGGTTGCACTTAATGCACCCATTCGGGTCGTTAACAAAACGATGCACAGTTTCGGGCCAGAAACGAAACGAACGCACTCAATCCACATTTTTGGACCCAATAGTGATGTTTTGGTTCATTTTGGTCAGTTTAGTTACTGTGCAACAAATCATGCCGGGGTTGCATGTAATGCACCGATTCGGGCCTTAAATGAAACGATGCACAGTTTCAGGCCAGAAACGAAACAAACGCACCCAATCCACGTTTTTTGACCCAATGGTGATGTTTTGGTTTGTTTTGGTCAGTTTCGTTACAGTTCAAAAAAAATATGCCGAGGTTGCATTTAATGCACCCATTCGGGTCGTTAACCAAACGATGCACAGTTTCGGGCCAGAAATGAAATGAACGCACCCAAAAGATGCACAGTTTCGGGCATAGTACGACACAACGCACCCAATCCACGTTTTTGGACCCAATGGTGATGTTTTGGTTTGTTTTGGTCAGTTTCGTTACAGTGCAAAAAACCATGCCAAGGTTGCATTTAATGCACCCATTCGGGTCGTTAACAAAACGATGCACAGTTTTGGGACAGAAACGAAACGAATGCACCCAATCCACATTTTTGGACCCAATAGTGATGTTTTGGTTCGTTTTGGTTAGTTTCGTTACTGTGCGAAAAAACCATGCCGGGGTTGCATTTAATGCACCGATTCGAGCCGTTAACAAAACGATGCAAAGTTTCGGGCCAGAAACGAAATGAACGCACCCAATCGATGTTTTTGGTCCCAATGGTGATGTTTTTGTTTGTTTTAGTCAGTTTTGTTACAGTGCGAAAAACCATGCAAATGTTGCATTTAATGCGCTCATTCGGGTCGTTAACGAAACGACGCACAGTTTCGGGCCAGAAACGAAACGAACGCACCCGATCCACGTTTTTGGACCCAATAGTGATGTTTTGGTTCGTTTTGGTCAGTTTAGTTACTGTGCAACAAATCATGCCGGGGTTGCATTTAATGCACCGATTCGGGTCGTCAATGAAAAGATGCACAGTTTCGGGCCAGAAACGAAACAAATGTACCCAATCCACGTTTTTGGAGCCAATAGTGATGTTTTGATTCGTTTTGGTTAGTTTAGTTACTGTGCAACAAATCATGCCGGGGTTGCATTTAATGAACCGATTCGGGCCTTAAATAAAACGATGCACAGTTTTGGGCCAGAAATGAAACAAACGCACCCAATCCACGTTTTTGGACCCAATGGTGATGTTTTTGTTTGTTTTGGTCAGTTTCGTTACAGTGCAAAAAAGCATGCCAAGGTTGCACTTAATGCACCCATTCGGGTCGTTAACAAAACGATGCACAGTTTCGGGCCAGAAACGAAACGAACGCACCCAATCCACTTTTTTGGACCCAATAGTGATGTTTTGGTTCATTTTGGTCAGTTTAGTTACTGTGCAACAAATCATGCCGGGGTTGCATGTAATGCACCGATTCGGGCCTTAAATGAAACGATGCACAGTTTCGGGCCAGAAACGAAACAAACGCACCCAATCCACGTTTTCGGACCCAATGGTGATGTTTTGGTTTGTTTTGGTCAGTTTCGTTACAGTGCAAAAAAACTATGCCGAGGTTGCATTTAATGCACCCATTCGGGTCGTTGACCAAACGATGCACAGTTTCGGGCCAGAAATGAAATGAACGCACCCAAAAGATGCACAGTTTCGGGCATAGTACGACACAACGCACCCAATCCACGTTTTTGGACCCAATGCTGATGTTTTGGTTTGTTTTGGTCAGTTTCGTTACAGTGCAAAAAACCATGCCGAGGTTGCATTTAATGCACCCATTCGGGTCGTTAACAAAACGATGCACAGTTTTGGGACAGAAACGAAACGAATGCACCCAATCCACATTTTTGGACCCAATAGTGATGTTTTGGTTCGTTTTGGTTAGTTTCGTTACTGTGCGAAAAAACCATGTCGGGGTTGTATTTAATGCACCGATTCGAGCCGTTAACAAAACGATGCAAAGTTTCGGGCCAGAAACGAAATGAACGCACCCAATCCATGTTTTTGGTCCCAATGGTGATGTTTTTGTTTGTTTTAGTAAATTTTGTTACAGTGCGAAAAACCATGCAAATGTTGCATTTAATGCGCTCATTCGGGTCGTTAACGAAACGACGCACAGTTTCGGGCCAGAAACGAAACGAACGCACCCGATCCACGTTTTTGGACCCAATAGTGATGTTTTGGTTCGTTTTGGTCAGTTTAGTTACTGTGCAACAAATCATGCCGGGGTTGCATTTAATGCACCGATTCGGGTCGTCAATGAAAAGATGCACAGTTTCGGGCCAGAAACGAAACGAATGTACCCAATCCACGTTTTTGGAGCCAATAGTGATGTTTTGATTCGTTTTGGTTAGTTCAGTTACTGTGCAACAAATCATGCCGGGGTTGCATTTAATGAACCGATTCGGGCCTTAAATAAAACGATGCACAGTTTTGGGCCAGAAATGAAACAAACGCACCCAATCCACGTTTTTGGACCCAATGGTGATGTTTTTGTTTCTTTTGGTCAGTTTCGTTACGGTGCAAAAAAGCATGCCGAGGTTGCACTTAATGCACCCATTCGGGTCGTTAACAAAACGATGCACAGTTTCGGGCCAGAAACGAAACGAACGCACCCAATCCACTTCTTTGGACCCAATAGTGATGTTTTGGTTCGTTTTGGTCAGTTTAGTTACTGTGCAACAAATCATGCCGGGGTTGCATTTAATGCACCGATTCGGGCCTTAAATGAAACGATGCACAGTTTCGGGCCAGAAACGAAACAAACGCACCCAATCCACGTTTTTGGACCCAATGGTGATGTTTTGGTTTGTTTTGGTCAGTTTCGTTACAGTGCAAAAAAACTATGCCGAGGTTGCATTTAATGCACCCATTCGGGCCGTTAACAAAACGATGCACACTTTCGGGCCAGAAATGAAATGAACGCACCTAATCCATGTTTTTGGTCCCAATGGTGATGTTTTTGTTTGTTTTGGTCAGTTTTGTTACAGTGAAAAAAACCATGCCGAGGTTGCACTTAATGCACCCATTCGGGTCGTCAACAAAACGATGCACAGTTTAGGGCCAGAAACGAAACGAAGGCACCCAATCCACTTTTTTGGACCCAATAGTGATGTTTTGGTTCGTTTTGGTCAGTTTAGTTACTGTGCAACAAATCATGCCGGGGTTGCATTTAATGCACCGATTCGGGCCTTAAATGAAACGATGCACAGTTTCGGGCCAGAAATGAAATGAACGCACCCAATCCATGTCTTTGGTCCCAATGGTGATGTTTTTGTTTGTTTTGGTCAGTTTTGTTACAGTGCGAAAAACCATGCCGAGGTTGCACTTAATGCACCCATTCGGGTCGTCAACAAAACGATGCACAGTTTAGGGCCAGAAACGAAACGAAGGCACCCAATCCACTTTTTTGGACCCAATAGTGATGTTTTGGTTCGTTTTGGTCAGTTTAGTTACTATGCAACAAATCATGCCGGGATTGCATTTAATGCACCCATTGGGGTCGTTAACGAAACGACGCACAGTTTCAGGCCAGAAACGAAACGAACGCACCTGATCCATGTTTTGAGACCCAATACTGATGTTTTGGTTCGTTTTGGTCAGTTTCATTACAGTGCAAAAGAATCATGCCGGGGTTACATTTAATGCACCGATTCGGGCCTTAAATGAAACGATGCACAGTTTCGGGCCAGAAACGAAACAAACGCACCCAATCCACGTTTTTGGACCCAATGGTGATGTTTTGGTTCGTTTTGGTCAGTTTCGTTACAGTGCAAGAAACCATGCTGGGGTTGCATTTAATGCACCGATTCGGGCCGTCAATGAAAAGATGCACAGTTTCGGGCCAGAAACGAAACGAACGTACCCAATCCACGTTATTGGACCCAATGGTGATGTTTTGGTTTGTTTTGGTCAGTTTCGTTACAGTGCAAAAAAACTATGCCGAGGTTGCTCTTAATGCACCCATTCGGGACGTTAACAAAACGATGCACAGTTTCGGGCCAGAAACGAAACAAATGTACCCAATCCACGTTTTTGGAGCCAATAGTGATGTTTTGATTCGTTTTGGTTAGTTTAGTTACTGTGCAACAAATCATGCCGGGGTTGCATTTAATGAACCGATTCGGGCCTTAAATAAAACGATGCACAGTTTTGGGCCAGAAATGAAACAAACGCACCCAATCCACGTTTTTGGACCCAATGGTGATGTTTTTGTTTCTTTTGGTCAGTTTCGTTACGGTGCAAAAAAGCATGCCGAGGTTGCACTTAATGCACCCATTCGGGTCGTTAACAAAACGATGCACAGTTTCGGGCCAGAAACGAAACGAACGCACCCAATCCACTTCTTTGGACCCAATAGTGATGTTTTGGTTCGTTTTGGTCAGTTTAGTTACTGTGCAACAAATCATGCCGGGGTTGCATTTAATGCACCGATTCGGGCCTTAAATGAAACGATGCACAGTTTCGGGCCAGAAACGAAACAAACGCACCCAATCCACGTTTTTGGACCCAATGGTGATGTTTTGGTTTGTTTTGGTCAGTTTCGTTACAGTGCAAAAAAACTATGCCGAGGTTGCATTTAATGCACCCATTCGGGCCGTTAACAAAACGATGCACACTTTCGGGCCAGAAATGAAATGAACGCACCTAATCCATGTTTTTGGTCCCAATGGTGATGTTTTTGTTTGTTTTGGTCAGTTTTGTTACAGTGAAAAAAACCATGCCGAGGTTGCACTTAATGCACCCATTCGGGTCGTCAACAAAACGATGCACAGTTTAGGGCCAGAAACGAAACGAAGGCACCCAATCCACTTTTTTGGACCCAATAGTGATGTTTTGGTTCGTTTTGGTCAGTTTAGTTACTGTGCAACAAATCATGCCGGGGTTGCATTTAATGCACCGATTCGGGCCTTAAATGAAACGATGCACAGTTTCGGGCCAGAAATGAAATGAACGCACCCAATCCATGTCTTTGGTCCCAATGGTGATGTTTTTGTTTGTTTTGGTCAGTTTTGTTACAGTGCGAAAAACCATGCCGAGGTTGCACTTAATGCACCCATTCGGGTCGTCAACAAAACGATGCACAGTTTAGGGCCAGAAACGAAACGAAGGCACCCAATCCACTTTTTTGGACCCAATAGTGATGTTTTGGTTCGTTTTGGTCAGTTTAGTTACTATGCAACAAATCATGCCGGGATTGCATTTAATGCACCCATTGGGGTCGTTAACGAAACGACGCACAGTTTCAGGCCAGAAACGAAACGAACGCACCTGATCCATGTTTTGAGACCCAATACTGATGTTTTGGTTCGTTTTGGTCAGTTTCATTACAGTGCAAAAGAATCATGCCGGGGTTACATTTAATGCACCGATTCGGGCCTTAAATGAAACGATGCACAGTTTCGGGCCAGAAACGAAACAAACGCACCCAATCCACGTTTTTGGACCCAATGGTGATGTTTTGGTTCGTTTTGGTCAGTTTCGTTACAGTGCAAGAAACCATGCTGGGGTTGCATTTAATGCACCGATTCGGGCCGTCAATGAAAAGATGCACAGTTTCGGGCCAGAAACGAAACGAACGTACCCAATCCACGTTATTGGACCCAATGGTGATGTTTTGGTTTGTTTTGGTCAGTTTCGTTACAGTGCAAAAAAACTATGCCGAGGTTGCTCTTAATGCACCCATTCGGGACGTTAACAAAACGATGCACAGTTTCGGGCCAGAAACGAAACGAACGCACTCAATCCACATTTTTGGACCCAATAGTGATGTTTTGGTTCATTTTGGTCAGTTTAGTTACTGTGCAACAAATCATGCCGGGGTTGCATGTAATGCACCGATTCGGGCCTTAAATGAAACGATGCACAGTTTCAGGCCAGAAACGAAACAAACGCACCCAATCCACGTTTTTTGACCCAATGGTGATGTTTTGGTTTGTTTTGGTCAGTTTCGTTACAGTTCAAAAAAACTATGCCGAGGTTGCATTTAATGCACCCATTCGGGTCGTTAACCAAACGATGCACAGTTTCGGGCCAGAAATGAAATGAACGCACCCAAAAGATGCACAGTTTCGGGCATAGTACGACACAACGCACCCAATCCACGTTTTTGGACCCAATGGTGATGTTTTGGTTTGTTTTGGTCAGTTTCGTTACAGTGCAAAAAACCATGCCAAGGTTGCATTTAATGCACCCATTCGGGTCGTTAACAAAACGATGCACAGTTTTGGGACAGAAACGAAACGAATGCACCCAATCCACATTTTTGGACCCAATAGTGATGTTTTGGTTCGTTTTGGTTAGTTTCGTTACTGTGCGAAAAAACCATGCCGGGGTTGCATTTAATGCACCGATTCGAGCCGTTAACAAAACGATGCAAAGTTTCGGGCCAGAAACGAAATGAACGCACCCAATCGATGTTTTTGGTCCCAATGGTGATGTTTTTGTTTGTTTTAGTCAGTTTTGTTACAGTGCGAAAAACCATGCAAATGTTGCATTTAATGCGCTCATTCGGGTCGTTAACGAAACGACGCACAGTTTCGGGCCAGAAACGAAACGAACGCACCCGATCCACGTTTTTGGACCCAATAGTGATGTTTTGGTTCGTTTTAGTCAGTTTAGTTACTGTGCAACAAATCATGCCGGGGTTGCATTTAATGCACCGATTCGGGTCGTCAATGAAAAGATGCACAGTTTCGGGCCAGAAACGAAACAAATGTACCCAATCCACGTTTTTGGAGCCAATAGTGATGTTTTGATTCGTTTTGGTTAGTTTAGTTACTGTGCAACAAATCATGCCGGGGTTGCATTTAATGAACCGATTCGGGCCTTAAATAAAACGATGCACAGTTTTGGGCCAGAAATGAAACAAACGCACCCAATCCACGTTTTTGGACCCAATGGTGATGTTTTTGTTTGTTTTGGTCAGTTTCGTTACAGTGCAAAAAAGCATGCCAAGGTTGCACTTAATGCACCCATTCGGGTCGTTAACAAAACGATGCACAGTTTCGGGCCAGAAACGAAACGAACGCACCCAATCCACTTTTTTGGACCCAATAGTGATGTTTTGGTTCATTTTGGTCAGTTTAGTTACTGTGCAACAAATCATGCTGGGGTTGCATGTAATGCACCGATTCGGGCCTTAAATGAAACGATGCACAGTTTCGGGCCAGAAACGAAACAAACGCACCCAATCCACGTTTTCGGACCCAATGGTGATGTTTTGGTTTGTTTTGGTCAGTTTCGTTACAGTGCAAAAAAACTATGCCGAGGTTGCATTTAATGCACCCATTCGGGTCGTTAACCAAACGATGCACAGTTTCGGGCCAGAAATGAAATCAACGCACCCAAAAGATGCACAGTTTCGGGCATAGTACGACACAACGCACCCAATCCACGTTTTTGGACCCAATGGTGATGTTTTGGTCAGTTTCGTTACAGTGCAAAAAACCATGCCGAGGTTGCATTTAATGCACCCATTCGGGTCGTTAACAAAACGATGCACAGTTTTGGGACAGAAACGAAACGAATGCACCCAATCCACATTTTTGGACCCAATAGTGATGTTTTGGTTCGTTTTGGTTAGTTTCGTTACTGTGCGAAAAAACCATGCCGGGGTTGCATTTAATGCACCGATTCGAGCCGTTAACAAAACGATGCAAAGTTTCGGGCCAGAAACGAAATGAACGCACCCAATCCATGTTTTTGGTCCCAATGGTGATGTTTTTGTTTGTTTTAGTAAGTTTTGTTACAGTGCGAAAAACCATGCAAATGTTGCATTTAATGCGCTCATTCGGGTCGTTAACGAAACGACGCACAGTTTCGGGCCAGAAACGAAACGAACGCACCCGATCCACGTTTTTGGACCCAATAGTGATGTTTTGGTTCGTTTTGGTCAGTTTAGTTACTGTGCAACAAATCATGCCGGGGTTGCATTTAATGCACCGATTCGGGTCGTCAATGAAAAGATGCACAGTTTCGGGCCAGAAACGAAACGAATGTACCCAATCCACGTTTTTGGAGCCAATAGTGATGTTTTGATTCGTTTTGGTTAGTTCAGTTACTGTGCAACAAATCATGCCGGGGTTGCATTTAATGAACCGATTCGGGCCTTAAATAAAACGATGCACAGTTTTGGGCCAGAAATGAAACAAACGCACCCAATCCACGTTTTTGGACCCAATGGTGATGTTTTTGTTTCTTTTGGTCAGTTTCGTTACGGTGCAAAAAAGCATGCCGAGGTTGCAGTTAATGCACCCATTCGGGTCGTTAACAAAACGATGCACAGTTTCGGGCCAGAAACGAAACGAACGCACCCAATCCACTTTTTTGGACCCAATAGTGATGTTTTGGTTCGTTTTGGTCAGTTTAGTTACTGTGCAACAAATCATGCCGGGGTTGCATTTAATGCACCGATTCGGGCCTTAAATGAAACGATGCACAGTTTCGGGCCAGAAACGAAACAAACGCACCCAATCCACGTTTTTGGACCCAATGGTGATGTTTTGGTTTGTTTTGGTCAGTTTCGTTACAGTGCAAAAAAACTATGCCGAGGTTGCATTTAATGCACCCATTCGGGCCGTTAACAAAACGATGCACACTTTCGGGCCAGAAATGAAATGAACGCACCTAATCCATGTTTTTGGTCCCAATGGTGATGTTTTTGTTTGTTTTGGTCAGTTTTGTTACAGTGAAAAAAACCATGCCGAGGTTGCACTTAATGCACCCATTCGGGTCGTCAACAAAACGATGCACAGTTTAGGGCCAGAAACGAAACGAAGGCACCCAATCCACTTTTTTGGACCCAATAGTGATGTTTTGGTTCGTTTTGGTCAGTTTAGTTACTGTGCAACAAATCATGCCGGGGTTGCATTTAATGCACCGATTCGGGCCTTAAATGAAACGATGCACAGTTTCGGGCCAGAAATGAAATGAACGCACCCAATCCATGTCTTTGGTCCCAATGGTGATGTTTTTGTTTGTTTTGGTCAGTTTTGTTACAGTGCGAAAAACCATGCCGAGGTTGCACTTAATGCACCCATTCGGGTCGTCAACAAAACGATGCACAGTTTAGGGCCAGAAACGAAACGAAGGCACCCAATCCACTTTTTTGGACCCAATAGTGATGTTTTGGTTCGTTTTGGTCAGTTTAGTTACTATGCAACAAATCATGCCGGGGTTGCATTTAATGCACCCATTCGGGTCGTTAACGAAACGACGCACAGTTTCAGGCCAGAAACGAAACGAACGCACCTGATCCATGTTTTGAGACCCAATACTGATGTTTTGGTTCGTTTTGGTCAGTTTCATTACAGTGCAAAAGAATCATGCCGGGGTTACATTTAATGCACCGATTCGGGCCTTAAATGAAACGATGCACAGTTTCGGGCCAGAAACGAAACAAACGCACCCAATCCACGTTTTTGGACCCAATGGTGATGTTTTGGTTCGTTTTGGTCAGTTTCGTTACAGTGCAAGAAACCATGCTGGGGTTGCATTTAATGCACCGATTCGGGCCGTCAATGAAAAGATGCACAGTTTCGGGCCAGAAACGAAACGAACGTACCCAATCCACGTTTTTGGACGCAATAGTGATGTTTTGGTTCGTTTTGGTCAGTTTCGTTACTGTGCAACAAATCATGCCGGGATTGCATTTAATGCACCGATTCGGGCCGTTAACGAAACGATGCAAAGTTTCGGGCCAAAAACGAAACGAACGCACCCAGTCCACGTTTTTGGACCCAATGGTGATGTTTTGGTTTGTTTTGTTCAGTTTCGTTACTGTGCAAAAAACCATGCAAATGTTGGATTTCATGCGCCCATTCGGGTCGTTAACGAAACGATGCACAGTTTCGGGCCAAACAAAATTAATGTACCCAATCTACGTTTTTGGATCCAATAGTGATGTTTTGGTTCGTTTTGGTCAGTTTCGTTACAGTGCAAGAAACCATGCTGGGGTTGCATTTAATGCACCCATTCGGGCCGTCAATGAAAAGATGCACAGTTTCGGGCCATAAACGAAACGAACGTACCCAATCCATGTTTTTGGACCCAATGGTGATGTTTTGGTTTGTTTTGGTCAGTTTCGTTACTGTGCAAAAAACCATGCAAATGTTGGATTTAATGCGCCCATTTGGGTCGTTAACGAAACTATGCACAGTTTCGGGCCAAACAAAATGAACGCACCCAATCTACGTTTTCAGACCCAATAGTGATGTTTTGGTTCGTTTTGGTCAGTTTCATTACAGTGCAAGAAATCATGCTGGGGTTGCATTTAATGCACCGATTCGGGCCGTCAATGAAAAGATGCACAGTTTCGGGCCAGAAACGAAACGAACGTACCCAATCCACGTTTTTGGACCCAATAGTGATGTTTTGGTTCGTTTTGATCAGTTTCGTTACTGTGCAAGAAACCATGACGGGGTTGCATTTAATGCACCGATTCGGGCCGTCAATGAAAAGATGAACAGTTTCGGGCCAGAAACGAAACGAACGTACCCAATCCACGATTTTGGACCCAATAGTGATCTGTGCAACAAATGATGCCGGGGTTACATTTAATGCACCGATTCGGGCCGTTAACAAAATGATGCAAAGTTTCGAGCCTTAAATGAAACGAACGCACCCAATCCTCGTTTTTGGACCCAATGGTGATGTTTTGGTTTGTTTTGGTCAGTTTCGTTACTGTGCAAAAAAATATGCAAATGTTGCATTTAATGCACCCATTCAGGTCGTTAACGAGCGATGCACAGTTTCGGGCCAGAAATGAAACGAACGCACCCAATCCACGTTTTTAGACCCAATAGTGATGTTTTAGTTCGTTTTGGTCAGTTTCGTTACTGTGCAAAATACCATGCAAATGTTGGATTTAATGCGCTCATTCGGGTCGTTAACGAAACGATGCACAGTTTTGGGCCAGAAACGAAACAAACGCACCGAATCCACATTTTTGGACACAATAGTGATGTTTTGGTTCGTTTTGGTCGGTTTCGTTACAGTGCAAGAAACCATGCTGGGGTTGCATTTAATGCACCGATTCGGGCCGTCAATGAAAAGATGCACCGATTCGGGCCAGAAACGAAACGAACGTACCCAATCCACGTTTTTGGACCCAATAGTGATGTTTTGGTTCGTTTTGGTCAGTTTCGTTACTGTGCAAGAAACCATGCCGGGGTTGCATTTAATGCACCGATTCGGGCCGTCAATGAAAAGATGCACAGTTTCAGGCCAGAAACGAAACGAACGTACCCAATCCACGATTTTGGACCCAATAGTGATATTTTGATTCGTTTTGGTCAGTTTCGTTACTGTGCAACAAATGATGCCGGGGTTGCATTTAATGCACCGATTCAGGCCGTTAACAAAATGATGCAAAGTTTCGGGCCAGAAACGAAACGAACGCACCCAATCCTCGTTTTTGGACCCCATGGTGATGTTTTGGTTTGTTTTGGTCAGTTTCGTTACTGTGCAAAAAAACATGCCGAGGTTGCATTTAATGCACCCATTCGGGTCGTTAACGAGCGATGCACATTTTCGGGCCAGAAATGAAACGAACGCACCCAATCCACGTTTTTAGACCCAACAGTGATGTTTTAGTTCGTTTTGGTCAGTTTCGTTACTGTGCAAAAAACCATGCAACTGTTGGATTTAATGCGCTCATTCGGGTCGTTAACGAAACGATGCACAGTTTTGGGCCAGAAACGAAACAAACGCACCGAATCCACATTTTTGGACCCAATAGTGATGTTTTGGTTCGTTTTGGTCAGTTTCGTTATAGTGCAAGAAACCATGCTGGGGTTGCATTTAATGCACCCATTCGGGTCGTTAACGAAATGACGCACAGTTTCGGGCCAGAAACGAAACGAACGCACCGGATCCATGTTATGAGACCCAATAGTGATGTTTTGGTTCGTTTTGGTCAGTTTCGTTACTGTGCAAAAAACCATGCAAATGTTGGATTTAATGCGCCCATTCGGGTCGTTAACGAAACGATGCACAGTTTCGGGCCAAACGAAACGAACGCACCCAATCTACGTTTTCGGACCCAATAGTGATGTTTTGGTTCGTTTTGGTCAGTATCGTTACAGTGCAAAAAACCATGCCGATGTTGCATTTAATGCACCCAGTAGGGTCGTAAACAAAACGATGCACAGTTTCGGGCAAGAAATGAAATGAACGCACCCAATCCATGTTTTTGGTCCCAATGGTGATGTTTTTGTTTGTTTTGGTCAGTTTTGTTACAGTGCGAAAAACCATGCAAATGTTGCATTTAATGCGCCCATTCGGGTCGTTACCGAAACGAACGCACCGAATCCACATTTTTGGACCCAATAGTGATGTTTTGGTTCGTTTTGGTCAGTTTCGTTACAGTGCAAGAAACCATGCTGGGGTTGCATTTAATGCACCCATTCGGGTCGTTAACGAAACGACGCACAGTTTCAGGCCAGAAACGAAACGAACGCACCCAATCTACGTTTTCGGACCCAATAGTGATGTTTTGGTTCGTTTTGGTCAGTTTCGTTACAGTGCAAAAAACCATGCTGGGGTTGCATTTAATGCACCAATTCGGGCCGTCAATGAAAAGATGCACAGTTTCGGGCCAGAAACGAAACGAACGTACCCAATCTACGTTTTCGGACCCAATAGTGATGTTTTGGTTCGTTTTGGTCAGTTTCGTTACAGTGCAAAAAACCATGCTGGGGTTGCATTTAATGCACCAATTCGGGCCGTCAATGAAAAGATGCACAGTTTCGGGCCAGAAACGAAACGAACGTACACAATCCACGTTTTTGGACCCAATAGTGATGTTTTGGTTCGTTTTGGTTAGTTTAGTTACTGTGCAACAAATCATGCCGGGGTTGCATTTAATGCACCGATTCGGGCCTTAAATAAAACGATGCACAGTTTCGGGCAAGAAACGAAACAAGTGCACCCAATCCTCGTTTTTGGACCCAATGGTGATGTTTTGGTTTGTTTTGGTCAGTTTCGTTACTATGCAAAAAACCATGCTGGGGTTGCATTTAATGTACCAATTCGGGCCGTCAATGAAAAGATGCACAGTTTCAGGCCAGAAACGAAATGAACGCACCCAATCCATGTTTTTGGTCCCAATGGTGATGTTTTTGTTTGTTTTGGTCAGTTTTGTTACAGTGCGAAAAACCATGCAAATGTTGCATTTAATGCGCCCATTCGGGTCGTTACCGAAACGAACGCACCGAATCCACATTTTTGGACCCAATAGTGATGTTTTGGTTCGTTTTGGTCAGTTTCGTTACAGTGCAAGAAACCATGTTGGGGTTGCATTTAATGCACCCATTCGGGTCGTTAACGAAACGACGCACAGTTTCAGGCCAGAAACGAAACGAACGCACCCAATCTACGTTTTTGGACCCAATGGTGATGTTTTGGTTCGTTTTGGTCAGTTTCGTTACAGTGCAAAAAACCATGCTGGGGTTGCATTTAATGCACCAATTCGGGCCGTCAATGAAAAGATGCACAGTTTCAGGCCAGAAACGAAACGAACGTACCCAATCCACGTTTTTGGACCCAATAGTGATGTTTTGGTTCGTTTTGGTTAGTTTAGTTACTGTGCAACAAATCATGCCGGGGTTGCATTTAATGCACCGATTCGGGCCTTAAATAAAACGATGCACAGTTTCGGGCCAGAAACGAAACGAACGCACCCAATCCTCGTTTTTGGACCCCATGGTGATGTTTTGGTTTGTTTTGGTCAGTTTCGTTACTGTGCAAAAAAACATGCCGAGGTTGCATTTAATGCACCCATTCGGGTCGTTAACGAGCGATGCACATTTTCGGGCCAGAAATGAAACGAACGCACCCAATCCACGTTTTTAGACCCAATAGTGATGTTTTAGTTCGTTTTGGTCAGTTTCGTTACTGTGCAAAAAACCATGCAACTGTTGGATTTAATGCGCTCATTCGGGTCGTTAACGAAACGATGCACAATTTTGGGCCAGAAACGAAACAAACGCACCGAATCCACATTTTTGGACCCAATAGTGATGTTTTGGTTCGTTTTGGTCAGTTTCGTTATAGTGCAAGAAACCATGCTGGGGTTGCATTTAATGCACCCATTCGGGTCGTTAACGAAATGACGCACAGTTTCGGGCCAGAAACGAAACGAACGCACCGGATCCATGTTATGAGACCCAATAGTGATGTTTTGGTTCGTTTTGGTCAGTTTCGTTACTGTGCAAAAAACCATGCAAATGTTGGATTTAATGCGCCCATTCGGGTCGTTAACGAAACGATGCACAGTTTCGGGCCAAACGAAACGAACGCACCCAATCTACGTTTTCGGACCCAATAGTGATGTTTTGGTTCGTTTTGGTCAGTATCGTTACAGTGCAAAAAACCATGCCGATGTTGCATTTAATGCACCCAGTAGGGTCGTAAACAAAACGATGCACAGTTTCGGGCAAGAAATGAAATGAACGCACCCAATCCATGTTTTTGGTCCCAATGGTGATGTTTTTGTTTGTTTTGGTCAGTTTTGTTACAGTGCGAAAAACCATGCAAATGTTGCATTTAATGCGCCCATTCGGGTCGTTACCGAAACGAACGCACCGAATCCACATTTTTGGACCCAATAGTGATGTTTTGGTTCGTTTTGGTCAGTTTCGTTACAGTGCAAGAAACCATGCTGGGGTTGCATTTAATGCACCCATTCGGGTCGTTAACGAAACGACGCACAGTTTCAGGCCAGAAACGAAACGAACGCACCCAATCTACGTTTTCGGACCCAATAGTGATGTTTTGGTTCGTTTTGGTCAGTTTCGTTACAGTGCAAAAAACCATGCTGGGGTTGCATTTAATGCACCAATTCGGGCCGTCAATGAAAAGATGCACAGTTTCGGGCCAGAAACGAAACGAACGTACCCAATCTACGTTTTCGGACCCAATAGTGATGTTTTGGTTCGTTTTGGTCAGTTTCGTTACAGTGCAAAAAACCATGCTGGGGTTGCATTTAATGCACCAATTCGGGCCGTCAATGAAAAGATGCACAGTTTCGGGCCAGAAACGAAACGAACGTACACAATCCACGTTTTTGGACCCAATAGTGATGTTTTGGTTCGTTTTGGTTAGTTTAGTTACTGTGCAACAAATCATGCCGGGGTTGCATTTAATGCACCGATTCGGGCCTTAAATAAAACGATGCACAGTTTCGGGCAAGAAACGAAACAAGTGCACCCAATCCTCGTTTTTGGACCCAATGGTGATGTTTTGGTTTGTTTTGGTCAGTTTCGTTACTGTGCAAAAAACCATGCTGGGGTTGCATTTAATGTACCAATTCGGGCCGTCAATGAAAAGATGCACAGTTTCAGGCCAGAAACGAAATGAACGCACCCAATCCATGTTTTTGGTCCCAATGGTGATGTTTTTGTTTGTTTTGGTCAGTTTTGTTACAGTGCGAAAAACCATGCAAATGTTGCATTTAATGCGCCCATTCGGGTCGTTACCGAAACGAACGCACCGAATCCACATTTTTGGACCCAATAGTGATGTTTTGGTTCGTTTTGGTCAGTTTCGTTACAGTGCAAGAAACCATGCTGGGGTTGCATTTAATGCACCCATTCGGGTCGTTAACGAAACGACGCACAGTTTCAGGCCAGAAACGAAACGAACGCACCCAATCTACGTTTTCGGACCCAATGGTGATGTTTTGGTTCGTTTTGGTCAGTTTCGTTACAGTGCAAAAAACCATGCTGGGGTTGCATTTAATGCACCAATTCGGGCCGTCAATGAAAAGATGCACAGTTTCAGGCCAGAAACGAAACGAACGTACCCAATCCACGTTTTTGGACCCAATAGTGATGTTTTGGTTCGTTTTGGTTAGTTTAGTTACTGTGCAACAAATCATGCCGGGGTTGCATTTAATGCACCGATTCGGGCCTTAAATAAAACGATGCACAGTTTCGGGCCAGAAACGAAACAAACGCACCCAATCCACGTTTTTGGACCCAATGGTGATGTTTTGGTTTGTTTTGGTCAGTTTCGTTATAGTGCAAAAAACCATGCCGAGGTTGCACTTAATGCACCCATTCGGGTCGTTAACAAAACGATGCACAGTTTCGGGCCAGAAACGAAACGAACGCACCCAATCCACTTTTTTGGACCCAATAGTGATGTTTTGGTTCGTTTTGGTCAGTTTAGTTACTGTGCAACAAATCATGCCGGGGTTGCATTTAATGCACCGATTCAGGCCTTAAATGAAACGATGCACAGTTTCGGGCCAGAAACGAATCAAACGCACCCAATCCACGTTATTGGACCCAATGGTGATGTTTTGGTTTGTTTTGGTCAGTTTTGTTACAGTGCAAAAAAACTATGCCGAGGTTGCTCTTAATGCACCCATTCGGGTCGTTAACAAAACGATGCACAGTTTCGGGCCAGAAACGAAACGAACGCACCAAATCCACATTTTTGGACCCAATAGTGATGTTTTGGTTCGTTTTGGTCAGTTTCGTTACAGTGCAAGAAACCATGCTGGGGTTGCATTTAATGCACCCATTCGGGTCGTTAACGAAACGACGCACAGTTTCAGGCCAGAAACGAAACGAACGCACCCAATCTACGTTTTCGGACCCAATAGTGATGTTTTGGTTCGTTTTGGTCAGTTTCGTTACAGTGCAAAAAACCATGCTGGGGTTGCATTTAATGCACCAATTCGGGCCGTCAATGAAAAGATGCACAGTTTCGGGCCAGAAACGAAACGAACGTACCCAATCTACGTTTTCGGACCCAATAGTGATGTTTTGGTTCGTTTTGGTCAGTTTCGTTACAGTGCAAAAAACCATGCTGGGGTTGCATTTAATGCACCAATTCGGGCCGTCAATGAAAAGATGCACAGTTTCGGGCCAGAAACGAAACGAACGTACACAATCCACGTTTTTGGAACCAATAGTGATGTTTTGGTTCGTTTTGGTTAGTTTAGTTACTGTGCAACAAATCATGCCGGGGTTGCATTTAATGCACCGATTCGGGCCTTAAATAAAACGATGCACAGTTTCGGGCAAGAAACGAAACAAGTGCACCCAATCCTCGTTTTTGGACCCAATGGTGATGTTTTGGTTTGTTTTGGTCAGTTTCGTTACTGTGCAAAAAACCATGCTGGGGTTGCATTTAATGTACCAATTCGGGCCGTCAATGAAAAGATGCACAGTTTCAGGCCAGAAACGAAATGAACGCACCCAATCCATGTTTTTGGTCCCAATGGTGATGTTTTTGTTTGTTTTGGTCAGTTTTGTTACAGTGCGAAAAACCATGCAAATGTTGCATTTAATGCGCCCATTCGGGTCGTTACCGAAACGAACGCACCGAATCCACATTTTTGGACCCAATAGTGATGTTTTGGTTCGTTTTGGTCAGTTTCGTTAGAGTGCAAGAAACCATGCTGGGGTTGCATTTAATGCACCCATTCGGGTCGTTAACGAAACGACGCACAGTTTCAGGCCAGAAACGAAACGAACGCACCCAATCTACGTTTTCGGACCCAATGGTGATGTTTTGGTTCGTTTTGGTCAGTTTCGTTACAGTGCAAAAAACCATGCTGGGGTTGCATTTAATGCACCAATTCGGGCCGTCAATGAAAAGATGCACAGTTTCAGGCCAGAAACGAAACGAACGTACCCAATCCACGTTTTTGGACCCAATAGTGATGTTTTGGTTCGTTTTGGTTAGTTTAGTTACTGTGCAACAAATCATGCCGGGGTTGCATTTAATGCACCGATTCGGGCCTTAAATAAAACGATGCACAGTTTCGGGCCAGAAACGAAACAAACGCACCCAATCCACGTTTTTGGACCCAATGGTGATGTTTTGGTTTGTTTTGGTCAGTTTCGTTATAGTGCAAAAAACCATGCCGAGGTTGCACTTAATGCACCCATTCGGGTCGTTAACAAAACGATGCACAGTTTCGGGCCAGAAACGAAACGAACGCACCCAATCCACTTTTTTGGACCCAATAGTGATGTTTTGGTTCGTTTTGGTCAGTTTAGTTACTGTGCAACAAATCATGCCGGGGTTGCATTTAATGCACCGATTCAGGCCTTAAATGAAACGATGCACAGTTTCGGGCCAGAAACGAATCAAACGCACCCAATCCACGTTATTGGACCCAATGGTGATGTTTTGGTTTGTTTTGGTCAGTTTCGTTACAGTGCAAAAAAACTATGCCGAGGTTGCTCTTAATGCACCCATTCGGGTCGTTAACAAAACGATGCACAGTTTCGGGCCAGAAACGAAACGAACGCACCAAATCCACATTTTGGGACCCAATAGTGATGTTTTGGTTCGTTTTGGTCAGTTTCGTTACAGTGCAAGAAACCATGCTGGGGTTGCATTTAATGCACCAATTCGGGCCGTCAATGAAAAGATGCACAGTTTCGGGCCAGAAACGAAACGAACGTACCCAATCTACGTTTTCGGACCCAATAGTGATGTTTTGGTTCGTTTTGGTCAGTTTCGTTACAGTGCAAAAAACCATGCTGGGGTTGCATTTAATGCACCAATTCGGGCCGTCAATGAAAAGATGCACAGTTTCGGGCCAGAAACGAAACGAACGTACACAATCCACGTTTTTGGACCCAATAGTGATGTTTTGGTTCGTTTTGGTTAGTTTAGTTACTGTGCAACAAATCATGCCGGGGTTGCATTTAATGCACCGATTCGGGCCTTAAATAAAACGATGCACAGTTTCCGGCAAGAAACGAAACAAGTGCACCCAATCCTCGTTTTTGGACCCAATGGTGATGTTTTGGTTTGTTTTGGTCAGTTTCGTTACTGTGCAAAAAACCATGCTGGGGTTGCATTTAATGTACCAATTCGGGTCGTCAATGAAAAGATGCACAGTTTCAGGCCAGAAACGAAATGAACGCACCCAATCCATGTTTTTGGTCCCAATGGTGATGTTTTTGTTTGTTTTGGTCAGTTTTGTTACAGTGCGAAAAACCATGCAAATGTTGCATTTAATGCGCCCATTCGGGTCGTTACCGAAACGAACGCACCGAATCCACATTTTTGGACCCAATAGTGATGTTTTGGTCAGTTTCGTTACAGTGCAAGAAACCATGCTGGGGTTGCATTTAATGCACCCATTCGGGTCGTTAACGAAACGACGCACAGTTTCAGGCCAGAAACGAAACGAACGCACCCAATCTACGTTTTCGGACCCAATGGTGATGTTTTGGTTCGTTTTGGTCAGTTTCGTTACAGTGCAAAAAACCATGCTGGGGTTGCATTTAATGCACCAATTCGGGCCGTCAATGAAAAGATGCACAGTTTCAGGCCAGAAACGAAACGAACGTACCCAATCCACGTTTTTGGACCCAATAGTGATGTTTTGGTTCGTTTTGGTTAGTTTAGTTACTGTGCAACAACTCATGCCGGGGTTGCATTTAATGCACCGATTCGGGCCTTAAATAAAACGATGCACAGTTTCGGGCCAGAAACGAAACAAGTGCACCCAATCCACGTTTTTGGACCCAATAGTGATGTTTTGGTTCGTTTTGGTCAGTTTAGTTACTGTGCAACAAATCATGCCGGGGTTGCATTTAATGCACCGATTCGGGCGTTACATGAAACGATGCACAGTTTCTGGCCAGAAACGAAACAAACGCACCCAATCCACGTTTTTGGACTCAATGGTGATGTCTTGGTTTGTTTTGGTCATTTTCGTTACAGTGAAAAAAACCATGCCGAGGTTGCATTTAATGCACCCATTCGGGTCGTTAACAAAACGATGCACAGTTTCGGGCCAGAAACGAAATGAACGCACCCAATCCATGTTTTTGGTCCCAATGGTGATGTTTTTGTTTGTTTTGGTCAGTTTTGTTACAGTGCGAAAAACCATGCAAATGTTGCATTTAATGCGCCCATTCGGGTCGTTACTGAAACGAACGCACCGAATCCACATTTTTGGACCCAATAGTGATGTTTTGGTTCGTTTTGGTCAGTTTCGTTACAGTGCAAGAAACCATGCTGGGGTTGCATTTAATGCACCCATTCGGGTCGTTAACGAAACGACGCACAGTTTCAGGCCAGAAACGAAACGAACGCACCCAATCTACGTTTTCGGACCCAATGGTGATGTTTTGGTTCGTTTTGGTCAGTTTCGTTACAGTGCAAAAAACCATGCTGGGGTTGCATTTAATGCACCAATTCGGGCCGTCAATGAAAAGATGCACAGTTTCAGGCCAGAAACGAAACGAACGTACCCAATCCACGTTTTTGGACCCAATAGTGATGTTTTGGTTCGTTTTGGTTAGTTTAGTTACTGTGCAACAAATCATGCCGGGGTTGCATTTAATGCACCGATTCGGGCCTTAAATAAAACGATGCACAGTTTCGGGCCAGAAACGAAACAAACGCACCCAATCCACGTTTTTGGACCCAATGGTGATGTTTTGGTTTGTTTTGGTCAGTTTCGTTATAGTGCAAAAAACCATGCCGAGGTTGCACTTAATGCACCCATTCGGGTCGTTAACAAAACGATGCACAGTTTCGGGCCAGAAACGAAACGAACGCACCCAATCCACTTTTTTGGACCCAATAGTGATGTTTTGGTTCGTTTTGGTCAGTTTAGTTACTGTGCAACAAATCATGCCGGGGTTGCATTTAATGCACCGATTCAGGCCTTAAATGAAACGATGCACAGTTTCGGGCCAGAAACGAAACAGACGCACCCAATCCACGTTATTGGACCCAATGGTGATGTTTTGGTTTGTTTTGGTCAGTTTCGTTACAGTGCAAAAAAACTATGCCGAGGTTGCTCTTAATGCACCCATTCGGGTCATTAACAAAACGATGCACAGTTTCGGGCCAGAAACGAAACGAACGCACCAAATCCACTTTTTTGGACCCAATAGTGATGTTTTGGTTCGTTTTGGTCAGTTTCGTTACAGTGCAAAAAACCATGCTGGGGTTGCATTTAATGCACCAATTCGGGCCGTCAATGAAAAGATGCACAGTTTCAGGCCAGAAACGAAACGAACGTACCCAATCCACGTTTTTGGACCCAATAGTGATGTTTTGGTTCGTTTTGGTTAGTTTAGTTACTGTGCAACAACTCATGCCGGGGTTGCATTTAATGCACCGATTCGGGCCTTAAATAAAACGATGCACAGTTTCGGGCCAGAAACGAAACAAGTGCACCCAATCCACGTTTTTGGACCCAATAGTGATGTTTTGGTTCGTTTTGGTCAGTTTAGTTACTGTGCAACAAATCATGCCGGGGTTGCATTTAATGCACCGATTCGGGCGTTACATGAAACGATGCACAGTTTCTGGCCAGAAACGAAACAAACGCACCCAATCCACGTTTTTGGACTCAATGGTGATGTCTTGGTTTGTTTTGGTCATTTTCGTTACAGTGAAAAAAACCATGCCGAGGTTGCATTTAATGCACCCATTCGGGTCGTTAACAAAACGATGCACAGTTTCGGGCCAGAAACGAAATGAACGCACCCAATCCATGTTTTTGGTCCCAATGGTGATGTTTTTGTTTGTTTTGGTCAGTTTTGTTACAGTGCGAAAAACCATGCAAATGTTGCATTTAATGCGCCCATTCGGGTCGTTACCGAAACGAACGCACCGAATCCACATTTTTGGACCCAATAGTGATGTTTTGGTTCGTTTTGGTCAGTTTCGTTACAGTGCAAGAAACCATGCTGGGGTTGCATTTAATGCACCCATTCGGGTCGTTAACGAAACGACGCACAGTTTCAGGCCAGAAACGAAACGAACGCACCCAATCTACGTTTTCGGACCCAATGGTGATGTTTTGGTTCGTTTTGGTCAGTTTCGTTACAGTGCAAAAAACCATGCTGGGGTTGCATTTAATGCACCAATTCGGGCCGTCAATGAAAAGATGCACAGTTTCAGGCCAGAAACGAAACGAACGTACCCAATCCACGTTTTTGGACCCAATAGTGATGTTTTGGTTCGTTTTGGTTAGTTTAGTTACTGTGCAACAAATCATGCCGGGGTTGCATTTAATGCACCGATTCGGGCCTTAAATAAAACGACGCACAGTTTCGGGCCAGAAACGAAACAAACGCACCCAATCCACGTTTTTGGACCCAATGGTGATGTTTTGGTTTGTTTTGGTCAGTTTCGTTATAGTGCAAAAAACCATGCCGAGGTTGCACTTAATGCACCCATTCGGGTCGTTAACAAAACGATGCACAGTTTCGGGCCAGAAACGAAACGAACGCACCCAATCCACTTTTTTGGACCCAATAGTGATGTTTTGGTTCGTTTTGGTCAGTTTAGTTACTGTGCAACAAATCATGCCGGGGTTGCATTTAATGCACCGATTCAGGCCTTAAATGAAACGATGCACAGTTTCGGGCCAGAAACGAAACAAACGCACCCAATCCACGTTATTGGACCCAATGGTGATGTTTTGGTTTGTTTTGGTCAGTTTCGTTACAGTGCAAAAAAACTATGCCGAGGTTGCTCTTAATGCACCCATTCGGGTCTTTTACAAAACGATGCACAGTTTCGGGCCAGAAACGAAACGAACGCACCAAATCCACTTTTTTGGACCCAATAGTGATGTTTTGGTTCGTTTTGGTCAGTTTCGTTACAGTGCAAAAAACCATGCCGAGGTTGCATTTAATGCACCCATTCGGGTCGTTAACGAAACGATGCATAGTTTCGGGCCAGAAACGAAACAAACGCACCCAATCCACGTTTTTGGACCCAATGGTGATGTTTTGGTTTGTTTTGGTCAGTTTCGTTACAGTGCAAAAAAACTATGCCGAGGTTGCATTTAATGCACCCATTCGGGTCGTTAACAAAACGATGCACAGTTTCGGGCCAGAAATGAAATGAACGCACCCAATCCATGTTTTTGGTCCCAATGGTGATGTTTTCGTTTGTTTTGGTCAGTTTTGTTACAGTGCGAAAAACCATGCAAATGTTGCATTTAATGCGCCCATTTGGGTCGTTACCGAAACGAAACAAACACACCGAATCCACATTTTTGGACCCAATAGTGATGTTTTGGTTCGTTTTGGTCAGTTTCGTTACAGTGCAAGAAACCATGCTGGGGTTGCATTTAATGCACCGATTCGGGCCTTAAATAAAACGATGCACAGTTTCGGGCGAGAAACGAAACAAACGCACCCAATCCACGTTTTTGGACCCAATGGTGATGTTTTGGTTTGTTTTGGTCAGTTTCGTTACAGTGCAAAAAACCATGCCGAGGTTACACTTAATGCACCCATTCGGGTTGTTAATAAAACGATGCACAGTTTCGGGCGAGAAACGAAACAAACGCACCCAATCCACGTTTTTGGACCCAATGGTGATGTTTTGGTTTGTTTTGGTCAGTTTCGTTACTGTGCAAAAAACCATGCCGAGGTTACACTTAATGCTCCCATTCGGGTCGTTAACAAAACGATGCACAGTTTCGGGCCAGAAACGAAACGAACGCACCCAATCCATGTTTTTGGTCCCAATGGTGATGTTTTTGTTTGTTTTGGTCAGTTTTGTTACAGTGCGAAAAACCATGCAAATGTTGCATTTAATGCGCCCATTCAGGTCGTTAACGAAACGAAACAAACGCACCGAATCCACATTTTTGGACCCAATAGTGATGTTTTGGTTTGTTTTGGTCAGTTTTGTTACAGTGCAAGAAACCATGCTGGGGTTTCATTTAATGCACCCATTCGGGTCGTTAACGAAACGACGCACAGTTTCGGGCCAGAAACGAAACGAACGCTCCCGATCCGTGTTTTGAGACCCAATAGTGATGTTTTGGTTCGTTTTGGTCAGTTTCGTTACTGTGCAAAAAACCATGCAAATGTTGGATTTAATGCGCCCACTAGGGTCGTTAACGAAACTATGCACAGTTTCGGGCCAAACGAAACGAACGCACCCAATCTACGTTTTCGGACCCAATAGTGATGTTTTGGTTCGTTTTGGTCAGTTTCGTTACAATGCAAGAAACCATGCTGGGGTTGCATTTAATGCACCGATTCGAGCCGTCAATGAAAAGATGCACAGTTTCAGGCCAGAAACGAAAGGAACGTACCCAATCCACGTTTTTGGACCCAATAGTGATGTTTTGGTTCGTTTAGGTCAGTTTAGTTACTGTGCAACAAATCATGCCGGGGTTGCATTTAATGCACCGATTCAGGCCTTAAATGAAACGATGCACAGTTTTGGGCCAGAAACGAAACAAACGCACCCAATCCCCGTTTTTGGACCCAATGGTGATGTTTTGGTTTGTTTTGGTCAGTTTCCTTACAGTGCAAAAAACCATGCCGAGGTTGCACTTAATGCACCCATTCGGGTCGTTAACAAAACGATGCACAATTTCGGGCCAGAAACGAGACGAACGCACCGAATCCACATTTTTGGACCCAATAGTGATGTTTTGGTTCGTTTTGGTCAGTTTCGTTACAGTGCAAGAAACCATGCTGGGGTTTCATTTAATGCACCCATTCGGGTCGTTAACGAAACGACGCACAGTTTCGGGCCAGAAACGAAACGAACGCACCCGATCCATGTTTTGAGACCCAATAGTGATGTTTTGGTTCATTTTGGTCAGTTTCGTTACTGCGCAAAAAACCATGCAAATGTTGGATTTAATGCGCCCATTCGGGTCGTTAACGAAACGATGCACAGTTTCGGGCCAAACGAAACGAACGCACCCAATCTACGTTTTCGGACCCAATAGTGATGTTTTGGTTCGTTTTGGTCAGTTTCGTTACAATGCAAGAAACCATGTTGGGGTTGCATTTAATGCACCGATTCGGGGCTTAAATAAAACGATGCACAGTTTCGGGCCAGAAACGAAACAAACGCACCCAATTCACGTTTTTGGACCCAATGGTGATGTTTTGGTTTGTTTGGTCAGTTTCGTTACAGTGCAAAAAACCATGCCGAGGTTGCACTTAATGCACCCATTCGGGTCGTTAACAAAACGATGCACAGTTTCGGGCCAGAAACGAAACGAACACACCCGATCCACATTTTTGGACCCAATAGTGATGTTTTGGTTCGTTTTGGTCAGTTTAGTTACCGTGCAACAAATCATGCCGGGGTTGCATTTAATGCACCGATTCGGGCCTTAAATGAAACGATGCACATTTTTGGGCCAGAAACGAAACAAACGCACCCAATCCACGTTTTTGGACCCAATGGTGATGTTTTGGTTTGTTTTGGTCAGTTTCGTTACAGTGCAAAAAACCATGCCGAGGTTGCATTTAATGCACCCATTAGGGTCGTTAACAAAACGATGCACAGTTTCGGGCCAGAAACGAAACAAGTGCACCCAATCCACGTTTTTGGACCCAATAGTGATGTTTTGGTTCGTTTTGGTCAGTTTAGTTACTGTGCAACAAATCATGCCGGGGTTGCATTTAATGCACCGATTCGGGCGTTACATGAAACGATGCACAGTTTCTGGCCAGAAACGAAACAAACGCACCCAATCCACGTTTTTGGACTCAATGGTGATGTCTTGGTTTGTTTTGGTCATTTTCGTTACAGTGAAAAAAACCATGCCGAGGTTGCATTTAATGCACCCATTCGGGTCGTTAACAAAACGATGCACAGTTTCGGGCCAGAAACGAAATGAACGCACCCAATCCATGTTTTTGGTCCCAATGGTGATGTTTTTGTTTGTTTTGGTCAGTTTTGTTACAGTGCGAAAAACGATGCAAATGTTGCATTTAATGCGCCCATTCGGGTCGTTACCGAAACGAACGCACCGAATCCACATTTTTGGACCCAATAGTGATGTTTTGGTTCGTTTTGGTCAGTTTCGTTACAGTGCAAGAAACCATGCTGGGGTTGCATTTAATGCACCCATTCGGGTCGTTAACGAAACGACGCACAGTTTCAGGCCAGAAACGAAACGAACGCACCCAATCTACGTTTTCGGACCCAATGGTGATGTTTTGGTTCGTTTTGGTCAGTTTCGTTACAGTGCAAAAAACCATGCTGGGGTTGCATTTAATGCACCAATTCGGGCCGTCAATGAAAAGATGCACAGTTTCAGGCCAGAAACGAAACGAACGTACCCAATCCACGTTTTTGGACCCAATAGTGATGTTTTGGTTCGTTTTGGTTAGTTTAGTTACTGTGCAACAAATCATGCCGGGGTTGCATTTAATGCACCGATTCGGGCCTTAAATAAAACGATGCACAGTTTCGGGCCAGAAACGAAACAAACGCACCCAATCCACGTTTTTGGACCCAATGGTGATGTTTTGGTTTGTTTTGGTCAGTTTCGTTATAGTGCAAAAAACCATGCCGAGGTTGCACTTAATGCACCCATTCGGGTCGTTAACAAAACGATGCACAGTTTCGGGCCAGAAACGAAACGAACGCACCCAATCCACTTTTTTGGACCCAATAGTGATGTTTTGGTTCGTTTTGGTCAGTTTAGTTACTGTGCAACAAATCATGCCGGGGTTGCATTTAATGCACCGATTCAGGCCTTAAATGAAACGATGCACAGTTTCGGGCCAGAAACGAAACAAACGCACCCAATCCACGTTATTGGACCCAATGGTGATGTTTTGGTTTGTTTTGGTCAGTTTCGTTACAGTGCAAAAAAACTATGCCGAGGTTGCTCTTAATGCACCCATTCGGGTCGTTAACAAAACGATGCACAGTTTCGGGCCAGAAACGAAACGAACGCACCAAATCCACTTTTTTGGACCCAATAGTGATGTTTTGGTTCGTTTTGGTCAGTTTCGTTACAGTGCAAAAAACCATGCCGAGGTTGCATTTAATGCACCCATTCGGGTCGTTAACGAAACGATGCATAGTTTCGGGCCAGAAACGAAACAAACGCACCCAATCCACGTTTTTGGACCCAATGGTGATGTTTTGGTTTGTTTTGGTCAGTTTCGTTACAGTGCAAAAAAACTATGCCGAGGTTGCATTTAATGCACCCATTCGGGTCGTTAACAAAACGATGCACAGTTTCGGGCCAGAAATGAAATGAACGCACCCAATCCATGTTTTTGGTCCCAATGGTGATGTTTTCGTTTGTTTTGGTCAGTTTTGTTACAGTGCGAAAAACCATGCAAATGTTGCATTTAATGCGCCCATTCGGGTCGTTACCGAAACGAAACAAACACACCGAATCCACATTTTTGGACCCAATAGTGATGTTTTGGTTCGTTTTGGTCAGTTTCGTTACAGTGCAAGAAACCATGCTGGGGTTGCATTTAATGCACCGATTCGGGCCTTAAATAAAACGATGCACAGTTTCGGGCGAGAAACGAAACAAACGCACCCAATCCACGTTTTTGGACCCAATGGTGATGTTTTGGTTTGTTTTGGTCAGTTTCGTTACAGTGCAAAAAACCATGCCGAGGTTACACTTAATGCACCCATTCGGGTTGTTAATAAAACGATGCACAGTTTCGGGCGAGAAACGAAACAAACGCACCCAATCCACGTTTTTGGACCCAATGGTGATGTTTTGGTTTGTTTTGGTCAGTTTCGTTACTGTGCAAAAAACCATGCCGAGGTTACACTTAATGCTCCCATTCGGGTCGTTAACAAAACGATGCACAGTTTCGGGCCAGAAACGAAACGAACGCACCCAATCCATGTTTTTGGTCCCAATGGTGATGTTTTTGTTTGTTTTGGTCAGTTTTGTTACAGTGCGAAAAACCATGCAAATGTTGCATTTAATGCGCCCATTCAGGTCGTTAACGAAACGAAACAAACGCACCGAATCCACATTTTTGGACCCAATAGTGATGTTTTGGTTTGTTTTGGTCAGTTTTGTTACAGTGCAAGAAACCATGCTGGGGTTTCATTTAATGCACCCATTCGGGTCGTTAACGAAACGACGCAAAGTTTCGGGCCAGAAACGAAACGAACGCTCCCGATCCGTGTTTTGAGACCCAATAGTGATGTTTTGGTTCGTTTTGGTCAGTTTCGTTACTGTGCAAAAAACCATGCAAATGTTGGATTTAATGCGCCCACTCGGGTCGTTAACGAAACTATGCACAGTTTCGGGCCAAACGAAACGAACGCACCCAATCTACGTTTTCGGACCCAATAGTGATGTTTTGGTTCGTTTTGGTCAGTTTCGTTACAATGCAAGAAACCATGCTGGGGTTGCATTTAATGCACCGATTCGAGCCGTCAATGAAAAGATGCACAGTTTCGGGCCAGAAACGAAAGGAACGCACCCAATCCCCGTTTTTGGACCCAATGGTGATGTTTTGGTTTGTTTTGGTCAGTTTCCTTACAGTGCAAAAAACCATGCCGAGGTTGCACTTAATGCACCCATTCGGGTCGTTAACAAAACGATGCACAGTTTCGGGCCAGAAACGAGACGAACGCACCGAATCCACATTTTTGGACCCAATAGTGATGTTTTGGTTCGTTTTGGTCAGTTTCGTTACAGTGCAAGAAACCATGCTGGGGTTTCATTTAATGCACCCATTCGGGTCGTTAACGAAACGACGCACAGTTTCGGGCCAGAAACGAAACGAACGCACCCGATCCATGTTTTGAGACCCAATAGTGATGTTTTGGTTCGTTTTGGTCAGTTTCGTTACTGCGCAAAAAACCATGCAAATGTTGGATTTAATGCGCCCATTCGGGTCGTTAACGAAACGATGCACAGTTTCGGGCCAAACGAAACGAACGCACCCAATCTACGTTTTCGGACCCAATAGTGATGTTTTGGTTCGTTTTGGTCAGTTTCGTTACAGTGCAAGAAACCATGTTGGGGTTGCATTTAATGCACCGATTCGGGGCTTAAATAAAACGATGCACAGTTTCGGGCCATAAACGAAACAAACGCACCCAATTCACGTTTTTGGACCCAATGGTGATGTTTTGGTTTGTTTGGTTAGTTTCGTTACAGTGCAAAAAACCATGCCGAGGTTGCACTTAATGCACCCATTCGGGTCGTTAACAAAACGATGCACAGTTTCGGGCCAGAAACGAAACGAACACACCCGATCCACATTTTTGGACCCAATAGTGATGTTTTGGTTCGTTTTGGTCAGTTTAGTTACCGTGCAACAAATCATGCCGGGGTTGCATTTAATGCACCGATTCGGGCCTTAAATGAAACGATGCAAATTTTTGGGCCAGAAACGAAACAAACGCACCCAATCCACGTTTTTGGACCCAATGGTGATGTTTTGGTTTGTTTTGGTCAGTTTCGTTACAGTGCAAAAACCATGCCGAGGTTGCATTTAATGCACCCATTAGGGTCGTTAACAAAACGATGCACAGTTTCGGGCCAGAAACGAAATGAACGCACCCAATCCATGTTTTTGGTCCCAATGTTGATGTTTTTGTTTGTTTTGGTCAGTTTTGTTACAGTGCGAAAAACCATGCAAATGTTGCATTTAATGCGCCCATTCGGGTCGTTAACGAAACGAACGCACCGAATCCACATTTTTGGACCTAATAGTGATGTTTTGGTTTGTTTTGGTCAGTTTCGTTACAGTGCAAGAAACCATGCTGGGGTTGCATTTAATGCACCCATTCGGGTCGTTAACGAAACGACGCACAGTTTCGGGCCAGAAACGAAACGAACGCACCCGATCCATGTTTTGAGACCCAATAGTGATGTTTTGGTTCGTTTTGGTCAGTTTCGTTACTGTGCAAAAAACCATGCAAATGTTGGATTTAATGCGCCCATTCGGGTCGTTAACGAAACGATGCACAGTTTTGGGCCAAACGAAACGAACGCACCCAATCTACGTTTTCGGACCCAATAGTGATGTTTTGGTTCGTTTTGGTCAGTTTCGTTACAGTGCAAAAAACCATGTTGGGGTTGCATTTAATGCACCAATTCGGGCCGTCAATGAAAAGATGCACAGTTTCAGGCCAGAAACGAAACGAACGTACCCAATCCACGTTTTTGGACCCAATAGTGATGTTTTGGTTCGTTTTGGTTAGTTTAGTTACTGTTCAACAAATCATCCCGGGGTTGCATTTAATGCACCGATTCGGGCCTTAAATAAAACGATGCACAGTTTCAGGCCAGAAACGAAACAAACGCACCCAATCCACGTTTTTGGACCCAATGGTGATGTTTTGGTTTGTTTTGGTCAGTTTCGTTACAGTGCAAAAAACCATGCCGAGGTAGCACTTAATGCACCCATTCGGGTCGTTAACAAAACGATGCACAGTTTCGGGCCAGAAACGAAACGAACGCACCCAATCCACTTTTTTGGACCCAATAGTGATGTTTTGGTTCGTTTTAGTCAGTTTAGTTATTGTGCAACAAATCATGCCGGGGTTGCATTTAATGCACCGATTCGGTCCTTAAATGAAACGATGCACAGTTTCGGGCCAGAAACGAAGCAAACGCAACCAATCCACGTTTTTGGACCCAATGGTGATGTTTTGGTTTGTTTTGGTCAGTTTCGTTACAGTGCAAAAAAACTATGCCGAGGTTGCATTTAATGCACCCATTCGGGTCGTTAACAAAACGATGCACAGTTTCGGGCCAGAAATGAAATGAACGCAACCAATCCATGTTTTTGGTCCCAATGGTGATGTTTGTGTTTGTTTTGGTCAGTTTTGTTACAGTGCGAAAAACCATGCAAATGTTGCATTTAATGCGCATATTCGGGTCGTTAACGAAACGAAACAAACGCACCGAATCCACATTTTTGGACCCAATAGTGATGTTTTGGTTCGCTTTGGTCAGTTTCGTTACAATGCAAGAAACCATGCTGGGTTTGCATTTAATGCACCGATTCGGGCCGTCAATGAAAAGATGCACAGTTTCGGGCCAGAAACGAAAGGAACGTACCCAATCCATGTTTTTGGACCCAATAGTGATGTTTTGGTTCGTTTTGGTTAGTTTAGTTACTGTACAACAAATCATGCCGGGGTTGCATTTAATGCACCGATTCGGGCCTTAAATAAAACGATGCACAGTTTCGGGCCAGAAACGAAACAAACGCACCCAATCCCCGTTTTTGGACCCAATGGTGATGTTTTGGTTTGTTTTGGTCAGTTTCGTTACGGTGCAAAAAACCATGCCGAGGTTGCACTTAATGCACCCATTCGGGTCGTTAACAAAACGATGCACAGTTTCGCGCCAGAAACGAAACGAACACACCCAATCCACATTTTTGGACCCAATAGTGATGTTTTGGTTCGTTTTGGTCAGTTTAGTTACCGTGCAACAAATCATGCCGGGGTTGCATTTAATGCACCGATTCGGGCCTTAAATGAAACGATGCACATTTTTGGGCCAGAAACGAAACAAACGCACCCGATCCACGTTTTTGGACCCAATGGTGATGTTTTGGTTTGTTTTGGTCAGTTTCGTTACAGTGCAAAAAACCATGCCGAGGTTGCATTTAATGCACCCATTAGGGTCGTTAACAAAACGATGCACAGTTTCGGGCCAGAAACAAAATGAACGCACCCAATCCATGTTTTTGGTCCCAATGGTGATGTTTTTGTTTGTTTTGGTCAGTTTTGTTACAGTGCGAAAAACCATGCAAATGTTGCATTTAATTCGCCCATTCGGGTCGTTAACAAAACGAACGCACCGAATCCACATTTTTGGACCTAATAGTGATGTTTTGGTTCGTTTTGGTTAGTTTCATTACAGTGCAAGAAACCATGCTGGGGTTGCATTTAATGCACCCATTCGGGTCGTTAACGAAACGACGCACAGTTTCGGGCCAGAAACGAAACGAACGCACCCGATCCATGTTTTGAGACCCAATAGTGATGTTTTGGTTCGTTTTGGTCAGTTTCGTTACTGTGCAAAAAACCATGCAAATGTTGGATTTAATGCGCCCATTCGGGTCGTTAACGAAACGATGCACAGTTTCGGGCCAAACGAAACGAACGCACCCAATCTACGTTTTCGGACCCAATAGTGATGTTTTGGTTCGTTTTGGTCAGTTTCGTTACAGTGCAAGAAACCATGCTGGGGTTGCATTTAATGCACCGATTCGTGCCGTCAATGAAAAGATGCACAGTTTCGGGCCAGAAACGAAACGAACGTACCCAATCCACGATTTTGGACCCAATAGTGATGTTTTGGTTCGTTTTGGTTAGTTTAGTTACTGTGCAACAAATGATGCCGGGGTTGCATATAATGCACCGATTCGGGCCTTAAATAAAACGATGCACAGTTTCGGGCCAGAAACGAAACAAACGCACCCAATCCACGTTTTTGGACCCAATGGTGATGTTTTGGTTTGTTTTGGTCAGTTTCGTTACAGTGCAAAAAACCATGCCGAGGTTGCACTTAATGCACACATTCGGGTCGTTAACAAAACGATGCACAGTTTCGGGCCAGAAACGAAACGAACGCACCCAATCCACTTTTTTGGACCCAATAGTGATGTTTTGGTTCGTGTTAGTTAGTTTAGTTATTGTGCAACAAATCATGCCGGTGTTGCATTTAATGCACCGATTCGGGCCTTAAATGAAACGATGCACATTTTTGGGCCAGAAACGAAACAAACGCACCCAATCCACGTTTTTGGACCCAATGGTGATGTTTTGGTTTGTTTTGGTCAGTTTTGTTACAGTGCAAAAAACCATGCCGAGGTTGCATTTAATGCACCCATTAGGGTCGTTAACAAAACGATGCACAGTTTCGGGCCAGAAACGAAATGAACGCACCCAATCCATGTTTTTGGTCCCAATGGTGATGTTTTTGTTTGTTTTGGTCAGTTTTGTTACAGTGCGAAAAACCATGCAAATGTTGCATTTAATGCGCCCATTCGGGTCGTTAACGAAACGAACGCACCGAATCCACATTTTTGGACCTAATAGTGATGTTTTGGTTCGTTTTGGTCAGTTTCGTTACAGTGCAAGAAACCATGCTGGGGTTGCATCTAATGCACCCATTCGGGTCGTTAACGAAACGACGCACAGTTTCGGGCCAGAAACGAAACGAACGCACCCGATCCATGTTTTGAGACCCAATAGTGATGTTTTGGTTCGTTTTGGTCAGTTTCGTTACTGTGCAAAAAACCATGCAAATGTTGGATTTAATGCGCCCATTCGGGTCGTTAACGAAACGATGCACATTTTCGGGCCAAACGAAACGAACACACCCAATCTACGTTTTCGGACCCAATAGTGATGTTTTGGTTCGTTTTGGTCAGTTTCGTTACAGTGCAAGAAACCATGCTGGGGTTGCATTTAATGCACCGATTCGTGCCGTCAATGAAAAGATGCACAGTTTCAGGCCAGAAACGAAACGAACGTACCCAATCCACGTTTTTGGACCCAATAGTAATGTTTTGGTTCGTTTTGGTTAGTTTAGTTACTGTGCAACAAATGATGCCGGGGTTGCATTTAATGCACCGATTCGGGCCTTAAATAAAACGATGCACAGTTTCGGGCCAGAAACGAAACAAACGCACCCAATCCACATTTTTGGACCCAATGGTGATGTTTTGGTTTGTTTTGGTCAGTTTCGTTACAGTGCAAAAAACCATGCCGAGGTTGCACTTAATGCACCCATTCGGGTCGTTAACAAAACGATGCACAGTTTCGGGCCAGAAACGAAACGAACGCACCCAATCCACTTTTTTGGACCCAATAGTGATGTTTTGGTTCGTTTTAGTCAGTTTAGTTATTGTGCAACAAATCATGCCGGGGTTGCATTTAATGCACCGATTCGGTCCTTAAATGAAACGATGCACAGTTTCGGGCCAGAAACGAAGCAAACGCACCCAATCCACGTTTTTGGACCCAATGGTGATGTTTTTGTTTGTTTTGGTCAGTTTCGTTACAGTGCAAAAAACCATGCCGAGGTTGCACTTAATGCACCCATTCGGGTCGTTAACAAAACGACGCACAGTTTCGGGCCTGAAATGAAATGAACGCACCCAATCCATGTTTTTGGTCCCAATGGTGATGTTTTTTGTTTGTTTTGGTCAGTTTTGTTACAGTGCGAAAAACCATGCAAATGTTGCATTTAATGCGCCCATTCGGGTCGTTAACGAAACGAACGCACCGAATCCACATTTTTGGACCTAATAGTGATGTTTTGGTTCGTTTTGGTCAGTTTCGTTACAGTGCAAGAAACCATGCTGGGGTTGCATTTAATGCACCCATTCGGGTCGTTAACGAAACGACGCACAGTTTCGGGACAGAAACGAAACGAACGCACCCGATCCATGTTTTGAGACCCAATAGTAATGTTTTGGTTCGTTTTGGTCAGTTTCGTTACTGTGCAAAAAACCATGCAAATGTTGGATTTAATGCGCCCATTCGGGTCGTTAACGAAACGATGCACAGTTTCGGGCCAAACGAAACGAACGCACCCAATCTACGTTTTCGGACCCAATAGTGATGTTTTGGTTCGTTTTGGTCAGTTTCGTTACAGTGCAAGAAACCATGCTGGGGTTGCATTTAATGCACCGATTCGTGCCGTCAATGAAAAGATGCACAGTTTCGGGCTAGAAACGAAACAAACGTACCCAATCCACGATTTTGGACCCAATAGTGATGTTTTGGTTCGTTTTGGTTAGTTTAGTTACTGTGCAACAAATGATGCCGGGGTTGCATTTAATGCACCGATTCGGGCCTTAAATAAAACGATGCACAGTTTCGGGCCAGAAACGAAACAAACGCACCCAATCCACGTTTTTGGACCCAATGGTGATGTTTTCGTTTGTTTTGGTCAGTTTCATTACAGTGCAAAAAACCATGCCGAGGTTGCACTTAATGCACCCATTCGGGTCGTTAACAAAACGATGCACAGTTTCGGGCCAGAAACAAAACGAACGCACCCAATCCACTTTTTTGGACCCAATAGTGATGTTTTGGTTCGTTTTAGTCAGTTTAGTTATTGTGCAACAAATCATGCCGGGGTTGCATTTAATGCACCGATTCGGGCCTTAAATGAAACGATGCACATTTTTGGGCCAGAAACGAAACAAACGCACCGAATCCACGTTTTTGGACCCAATGGTGATGTTTTGGTTTGTTTTGGTCAGTTTTGTTACAGTGCAAAAAACCATGCCGAGGTTGCATTTAATGCACCCATTAGGGTCGTTAACAAAACGATGCACAGTTTCGGGCCAGAAACGAAATGAACGCACCCAATCCATGTTTTTGGTCCCAATGGTGATGTTTTTGTTTGTTTTGGTCAGTTTTGTTACAGTGCGAAAAACCATGCAAATGTTGCATTTAATGCGCCCATTCGGGTCGTTAACGAAACGAACGCACCGAATCCACATTTTTGGACCTAATAATGATGTTTTGGTTCGTTTTGGTCAGTTTCGTTACAGTGCAAGAAACCATGCTGGGGTTGCATCTAATGCACCCATTCGGGTCGTTAACGAAACGACGCACAGTTTCGGGCCAGAAACGAAACGAACGCACCCGATCCATGTTTTGAGACCCAATAGTGATGTTTTGGTTCGTTTTGGTCAGTTTCGTTACTGTGCAAAAAACCATGCAAATGTTGGATTTAATGCGCCCATTCGGGTCGTTAACGAAACGATGCACATTTTCGGGCCAAACGAAACGAACGCACCCAATCTACGTTTTCGGACCCAATAGTGATGTTTTGGTTCGTTTTGGTCAGTTTCGTTACAGTGCAAGAAACCATGCTGGGGTTGCATTTAATGCACCGATTCGTGCCGTCAATGAAAAGATGCACAGTTTCGGGCCAGAAACGAAACGAACGTACCCAATCCACGTTTTTGGACCCAATAGTGATGTTTTGGTTCGTTTTGGTTAGTTTAGTTACTGTGCAACAAATGATGCCGGGGTTGCATTTAATGCACCGATTCGGGCCTTAAATAAAACGATGCACAGTTTCGGGCCAGAAACGAAACAAACGCACCCAATCCACGTTTTTGGACCCAATGGTGATGTTTTCGTTTGTTTTGGTCAGTTTCATTACAGTGCAAAAAACCATGCCGAGGTTGCACTTAATGCACCCATTCGGATCGTTAACAAAACGATGCACAGTTTCGGGCCAGAAACGAAACGAACGCACCCAATCCACTTTTTTGGACCCAATAGTGATGTTTTGGTTCGTTTTAGTCAGTTTAGTTATTGTGCAACAAATCATGCCGGGGTTGCATTTAATGCACCGATTCGGTCCTTAAATGAAACGATGCACAGTTTCGGGCCAGAAACGAAGCAAACGCACCCAATCCACGTTTTTGGACCCAATGGTGATGTTTTTGTTTGTTTTGGTCAGTTTCGTTACAGTGCAAAAAACCATGCCGAGGTTGCACTTAATGCACCCATTCGGGTCGTTAACAAAATGATGCACAGTTTCGGGCCAGAAATGAAATGAACGCACCCAATCCATGTTTTTGGTCCCAATGGTGATGTTTTTGTTTGTTTTGGTCAGTTTTGTTACAGTGCGAAAAACCATGCAAATGTTGCATTTAATGCGCCCATTCGGGTCGTTAACGAAACGAACGCACCGAATCCACATTTTTGGACCTAATAGTGATGTTTTGGTTCGTTTTGGTCAGTTTCGTTACAGTGCAAGAAACCATGCTGGGGTTGCATTTAATGCACCCATTCGGGTCGTTAACGAAACGACGCACAGTTTCGGGCCAGAAACGAAACGAACGCACCCGATCCATGTTTTGAGACCCAATAGTAATGTTTTGGTTCGTATTGGTCAGTTTCGTTACTGTGCAAAAAACCATGCAAATGTTGGATTTAATGCGCCCATTCGGGTCGTTAACGAAACGATGCACAGTTTCGGGCCAGAAGCAAAACGAAGGCACCCAATCCACTTTTTTGGACCCAATAGTGATGTTTTGGTTCGTTTTAGTCAGTTTAGTTATTGTGCAACAAATCATGCCGGGGTTGCATTTAATGCACCGATTCGGGCCTTAAATGAAACGATGCACATTTTTGGGCCAGAAACGAAACAAACGCACCCAATCCACGTTTTTGGACCCAATGGTGATGTTTTGGTTTGTTTTGGTCAGTTTTGTTACAGTGCAAAAAACCATGCCGAGGTTGCATTTAATGCACCCATTAGGGTCGTTAACAAAACGATGCACAGTTTCGGGCCAGAAACGAAATGAACGCACCCAATCCATGTTTTTGGTCCCAATGGTGATGTTTTTGTTTGTTTTGGTCAGTTTTGTTACAGTGCGAAAAACCATGCAAATGTTGCATTTAATGCGCCCATTCGGGTCGTTAACGAAACGAACGCACCGAATCCACATTTTTGGACCTAATAGTGATGTTTTGGTTCGTTTTGGTCAGTTTCGTTACAGTGCAAGAAACCATGCTGGGGTTGCATCTAATGCACCCATTCGGGTCGTTAACGAAACGACGCACAGTTTCGGGCCAGAAACGAAACGAACGCACCCGATCCATGTTTTGAGACCCAATAGTGATGTTTTGGTTCATTTTGGTCAGTTTCGTTACTGTGCAAAAAACCATGCAAATGTTGGATTTAATGCGCCCATTCGGGTCGTTAACGAAACGATGCACATTTTCGGGCCAAACGAAACGAACGCACCCAATCTACGTTTTCGGACCCAATAGTGATGTTTTGGTTCGTTTTGGTCAGTTTCGTTACAGTGCAAGAAACCATGCTGGGGTTGCATTTAATGCACCGATTCGTGCCGTCAATGAAAAGATGCACAGTTTCGGGCCAGAAACGAAACGAACGCACCCAATCCACGTTTTTGGACCCAATAGTGATGTTTTGGTTCGTTTTGGTTAGTTTAGTTACTGTGCAACAAATGATGCCGGGGTTGCATTTAATGCACCGATTCGGGCCTTAAATAAAACGATGCACAGTTTCGGGCCTGAAACGAAACAAACGCACCCAATCCACGTTTTTGGACCCAATGGTGATGTTTTTGTTTGTTTTGGTCAGTTTCGTTACAGTGCAAAAAACCATGCCGAGGTTGCACTTAATGCACCCATTCGGGTCGTTAACAAAATGATGCACAGTTTCGGGCCAGAAATGAAATGAACGCACACAATCCATGTTTTTGGTCCCAATGGTGATGTTTTTGTTTGTTTTGGTCAGTTTTGTTACAGTGCGAAAAACCATGCAAATGTTGCATTTAATGCGCCCATTCGGGTCGTTAACGAAACGACGCACAGTTTCGGGCCAGAAACGAAACGAACGCACCCGATCCATGTTTTGAGACCCAATAGTGATGTTTTGGTTCGTTTTGGTCAGTTTCGTTACTGTGCAAAAAACCATGCAAATGTTGGATTTAATGCGCCCATTCGGGTCGTTAACGAAACGATGCACATTTTCGGGCCAAACGAAACGAACGCACCCAATCTACGTTTTCGGACCCAATAGTGATGTTTTGGTTCGTTTTGGTCAGTTTCGTTACAGTGCAAGAAACCATGCTGGGGTTGCATTTAATGCACCGATTCGTGCCGTCAATGAAAAGATGCACAGTTTCGGGCCAGAAACGAAACGAACGTACCCAATCCACGTTTTTGGACCCAATAGTGATGTTTTGGTTCGTTTTGGTTAGTTTAGTTACTGTGCAACAAATGATGCCGGGGTTGCATTTAATGCACCGATTCGGGCCTTAAATAAAACGATGCACAGTTTCGGGCCAGAAACGAAACAAACGCACCCAATCCACGTTTTTGGACCCAATGGTGATGTTTTCGTTTGTTTTGGTCAGTTTCATTACAGTGCAAAAAACCATGCCGAGGTTGCACTTAATGCACCCATTCGGGTCGTTAACAAAACGATGCACAGTTTCGGGCCAGAAACGAAACGAACGCACCCAATCCACTTTTTTGGACCCAATAGTGATGTTTTGGTTCGTTTTAGTCAGTTTAGTTATTGTGCACCAAATCATGCCGGGGTTGCATTTAATGCACCGATTCGGTCCTTAAATGAAACGATGCACAGTTTCGGGCCAGAAACGAAGCAAACGCACCCAATCCACGTTTTTGGACCCAATGGTGATGTTTTTGTTTGTTTTGGTCAGTTTCGTTACAGTGCAAAAAACCATGCCGAGGTTGCACTTAATGCACCCATTCGGGTCGTTAACAAAATGATGCACAGTTTCGGGCCAGAAATGAAATGAACGCACCCAATCCATGTTTTTGGTCCCAATGGTGATGTTTTTGTTTGTTTTGGTCAGTTTTGTTACAGTGCGAAAAACCATGCAAATGTTGCATTTAATGCGCCCATTCGGGTCGTTAACGAAACGAACGCACCGAATCCACATTTTTGGACCTAATAGTGATGTTTTGGTTCGTTTTGGTCAGTTTCGTTACAGTGCAAGAAACCATGCTGGGGTTGCATTTAATGCACCCATTCGGGTCGTTAACGAAACGACGCACAGTTTCGGGCCAGAAACGAAACGAACGCACCCGATCCATGTTTTGAGACCCAATAGTAATGTTTTGGTTCGTATTGGTCAGTTTCGTTACTGTGCAAAAAACCATGCAAATGTTGGATTTAATGCGCCCATTCGGGTCGTTAACGAAACGATGCACAGTTTCGGGCCAGAAGCAAAACGAACGCACCCAATCCACTTTTTTGGACCCAATAGTGATGTTTTGGTTCGTTTTAGTCAGTTTAGTTATTGTGCAACAAATCATGCCGGGGTTGCATTTAATGCACCGATTCGGGCCTTAAATGAAACGATGCACATTTTTGGGCCAGAAACGAAACAAACGCACCCAATCCACGTTTTTGGACCCAATGGTGATGTTTTGGTTTGTTTTGGTCAGTTTTGTTACAGTGCAAAAAACCATGTCGAGGTTGCATTTAATGCACCCATTAGGGTCGTTAACAAAACGATGCACAGTTTCGGGCCAGAAACGAAATGAACGCACCCAATCCATGTTTTTGGTCCCAATGGTGATGTTTTTGTTTGTTTTGGTCAGTTTTGTTACAGTGCGAAAAACCATGCAAATGTTGCATTTAATGCGCCCATTCGGGTCGTTAACGAAACGAACGCACCGAATCCACATTTTTGGACCTAATAGTGATGTTTTGGTTCGTTTTGGTCAGTTTCGTTACAGTGCAAGAAACCATGCTGGGGTTGCATTTAATGCACCCATTCGGGTCGTTAACGAAACGACGCACAGTTTCGGGCCAGAAACGAAACGAACGCACCCGATCCATGTTTTGAGACCCAATAGTAATGTTTTTGTTCGTATTGGTCAGTTTCGTTACTGTGCAAAAAACCATGCAAATGTTGGATTTAATGCGCCCATTCGGGTCGTTAACGAAACGATGCACAGTTTCGGGCCAGAAACAAAACGAACGCACCCAATCCACTTTTTTGGACCCAATAGTGATGTTTTGGTTCGTTTTAGTCAGTTTAGTTATTGTGCAACAAATCATGTCGGGGTTGCATTTAATGCACCGATTCGGGCCTTAAATGAAACGATGCACATTTTTGGGCCAGAAACGAAACAAACGCACCCAATCCACGTTTTTGGACCCAATGGTGATGTTTTGGTTTGTTTTGGTCAGTTTTGTTACAGTGCAAAAAACCATGCCGGGGTTGCATTTAATGCACCCATTAGGGTCGTTAACAAAACGATGCACAGTTTCGGGCCAGAAACGAAATGAACGCACCCAATCCATGTTTTTGGTCCCAATGGTGATGTTTTTGTTTGTTTTGGTCAGTTTTGTTACAGTGCGAAAAACCATGCAAATGTTGCATTTAATGCGCCCATTCGGGTCGTTAACGAAACGAACGCACCGAATCCACATTTTTGGACCTAATAGTGATGTTTTGGTTCGTTTTGGTCAGTTTCGTTACAGTGCAAGAAACCATGCTGGGGTTGCATTTAATGCACCCATTCGGGTCGTTAACGAAACGACGCACAGTTTCGGGCCAGAAACGAAACGAACGCACCCGATCCATGTTTTGAGACCCAATAGTAATGTTTTTGTTCGTATTGGTCAGTTTCGTTACTGTGCAAAAAACCATGCAAATGTTGGATTTAATGCGCCCATTCGGGTCGTTAACGAAACGATGCACAGTTTCGGGCCAGAAACAAAACGAACGCACCCAATCCACTTTTTTGGACCCAATAGTGATGTTTTGGTTCGTTTTAGTCAGTTTAGTTATTGTGCAACAAATCATGCCGGGGTTGCATTTAATGCACCGATTCGGGCCTTAAATGAAACGATGCACATTTTTGGGCCAGAAACGAAACAAACGCACCCAATCCACGTTTTTGGACCCAATGGTGATGTTTTGGTTTGTTTTGGTCAGTTTTGTTACAGTGCAAAAAACCATGCCGGGGTTGCATTTAATGCACCCATTAGGGTCGTTAACAAAACGATGCACAGTTTCGGGCCAGAAACGAAATGAACGCACCCAATCCATGTTTTTGGTCCCAATGGTGATGTTTTTGTTTGTTTTGGTCAGTTTTGTTACAGTGCGAAAAACCATGCAAATGTTGCATTTAATGCGCCCATTCGGGTCGTTAACGAAACGAACGCACCGAATCCACATTTTTGGACCTAATAGTGATGTTTTGGTTCGTTTTGGTCAGTTTCGTTACAGTGCAAGAAACCATGCTGGGGTTGCATCTAATGCACCCATTCGGGTCGTTAACGAAACGACGCACAGTTTCGGGCCAGAAACGAAACGAACGCACCCGATCCATGTTTTGAGACCCAATAGTGATGTTTTGGTTCGTTTTGGTCAGTTTCGTTACTGTGCAAAAAACCATGCAAATGTTGGATTTAATGCGCCCATTCGGGTCGTTAACGAAACGATGCACATTTTCGGGCCAAACGAAACGAACGCACCCAATCTACGTTTTCGGACCCAATAGTGATGTTTTGGTTCGTTTTGGTCAGTTTCGTTACAGTGCAAGAAACCATGCTGGGGTTGCATTTAATGCACCGATTCGTGCCGTCAATGAAAAGATGCACAGTTTCGGGCCAGAAACGAAACGAACGTACCCAATCTACGTTTTTGGACCCAATAGTGATGTTTTGGTTCGTTTTGGTGAGTTTAGTTACTGTGCAACAAATGATGCCGGGGTTGCATTTAATGCACCGATTCGGGCCTTAAATAAAACGATGCACAGTTTCGGGCCAGAAACGAAACAAACGCACCCAATCCACGTTTTTGGACCCAATGGTGATGTTTTCGTTTGTTTTGGTCAGTTTCATTACAGTGCAAAAAACCATGCCGAGGTTGCACTTAATGCACCCATTCGGGTCGTTAACAAAACGATGCACAGTTTCGGGCCAGAAACGAAATGAACGCACCCAATCCATGTTTTTGGTCCCAATGGTGATGTTTTTGTTTGTTTTGGTCAGTTTTGTTACAGTGCGAAAAACCATGCAAATGTTGCATTTAATGCGCCCATTCGGGTCGTTAACGAAACGAACGCACCGAATCCACATTTTTGGACCTAATAGTGATGTTTTGTTTCGTTTTGGTCAGTTTCGTTACAGTGCAAGAAACCATGTTGGGGTTGCATTTAATGCACCCATTCGGGTCGTTAACGAAACGACGCACAGTTTCGGGCCAGAAACGAAACGAACGCACCCGATCCATGTTTTGAGACCCAATAGTAATGTTTTTGTTCGTATTGGTCAGTTTCGTTACTGTGCAAAAAACCATGCAAATGTTGGATTTAATGCGCCCATTCGGGTCGTTAACGAAACGATGCACAGTTTCGGGCCAGAAACAAAACGAACGCACCCAATCCACTTTTTTGGACCCAATAGTGATGTTTTGGTTCGTTTTAGTCAGTTTAGTTATTGTGCAACAAATCATGCCGGGGTTGCATTTAATGCACCGATTCGGGCCTTAAATGAAACGATGCACATTTTTGGGCCAGAAACGAAACAAACGCACCCAATCCACGTTTTTGGACCCAATGGTGATGTTTTGGTTTGTTTTGGTCAGTTTTGTTACAGTGCAAAAAACCATGCCGGGGTTGCATTTAATGCACCCATTAGGGTCGTTAACAAAACGATGCACAGTTTCGGGCCAGAAACGAAATGAACGCACCCAATCCATGTTTTTGGTCCCAATGGTGATGTTTTTGTTTGTTTTGGTCAGTTTTGTTACAGTGCGAAAAACCATGCAAATGTTGCATTTAATGCGCCCATTCGGGTCGTTAACGAAACGAACGCACCGAATCCACATTTTTGGACCTAATAGTGATGTTTTGGTTCGTTTTGGTCAGTTTCGTTACAGTGCAAGAAACCATGCTGGGGTTGCATCTAATGCACCCATTCGGGTCGTTAACGAAACGACGCACAGTTTCGGGCCAGAAACGAAACGAACGCACCCGATCCATGTTTTGAGACCCAATAGTGATGTTTTGGTTCGTTTTGGTCAGTTTCGTTACTGTGCAAAAAACCATGCAAATGTTGGATTTAATGCGCCCATTCGGGTCGTTAACGAAACGATGCACATTTTCGGGCCAAACGAAACGAACGCACCCAATCTACGTTTTCGGACCCAATAGTGATGTTTTGGTTCGTTTTGGTCAGTTTCGTTACAGTGCAAGAAACCATGCTGGGGTTGCATTTAATGCACCGATTCGTGCCGTCAATGAAAAGATGCACAGTTTCGGGCCAGAAACGAAACGAACGTACCCAATCCACGTTTTTGGACCCAATAGTGATGTTTTGGTTCGTTTTGGTTAGTTTAGTTACTGTGCAACAAATGATGCCGGGGTTGCATTTAATGCACCGATTCGGGCCTTAAATAAAACGATGCACAGTTTCGGGCCAGAAACGAAACAAACGCACCCAATCCACGTTTTTGGACCCAATGGTGATGTTTTCGTTTGTTTTGGTCAGTTTCATTACAGTGCAAAAAACCATGCCGAGGTTGCACTTAATGCACCCATTCGGGTCGTTAACAAAACGATGCACAGTTTCGGGCCAGAAACGAAACGAACGCACCCAATCCACTTTTTTGGACCCAATAGTGATGTTTTGGTTCGTTTTAGTCAGTTTAGTTATTGTGCAACAAATCATGCCGGGGTTGCATTTAATGCACCGATTCGGTCCTTAAATGAAACGATGCACAGTTTCGGGCCAGAAACGAAGCAAACGCACCCAATCCACGTTTTTGGACCCAATGGTGATGTTTTTGTTTGTTTTGGTCAGTTTCGTTACAGTGCAAAAAACCATGCCGAGGTTGCACTTAATGCACCCATTCGGGTCGTTAACAAAATGATGCACAGTTTCGGGCCAGAAATGAAATGAACGCACCCAATCCATGTTTTTGGTCCTAATGGTGATGTTTTTGTTTGTTTTGGTCAGTTTTGTTACAGTGCGAAAAACCATGCAAATGTTGCATTTAATGCGCCCATTCGGGTCGTTAACGAAACGAACGCACCGAATCCACATTTTTGGACCTAATAGTGATGTTTTGGTTCGTTTTGGTCAGTTTCGTTACAGTGCAAGAAACCATGCTGGGGTTGCATTTAATGCACCCATTCGGGTCGTTAACGAAACGACGCACAGTTTCGGGAAAGAAACGAAACGAACGCACCCGATCCATGTTTTGAGACCCAATAGTAATGTTTTTGTTCGTATTGGTCAGTTTCGTTACTGTGCAAAAAACCATGCAAATGTTGGATTTAATGCGCCCATTCGGGTCGTTAACGAAACGATGCACAGTTTCGGGCCAGAAGCAAAACGAACGCACCCAATCCACTTTTTTGGACCCAATAGTGATGTTTTGGTTCGTTTTAGTCAGTTTAGTTATTGTGCAACAAATCATGCCGGGGTTGCATTTAATGCACCGATTCGGGCCTTAAATGAAACGATGCACATTTTTGGGCCAGAAACGAAACAAACGCACCCAATCCACGTTTTTGGACCCAATGGTGATGTTTTGGTTTGTTTTGGTCAGTTTTGTTACAGTGCAAAAAACCATGCCGAGGTTGCATTTAATGCACCCATTAGGGTCGTTAACAAAACGATGCACAGTTTCGGGCCAGAAACGAAATGAACGCACCCAATCCATGTTTTTGGTCCCAATGGTGATGTTTTTGTTTGTTTTGGTCAGTTTTGTTACAGTGCGAAAAACCATGCAAATGTTGCATTTAATGCGCCCATTCGGGTCGTTAACGAAACGAACGCACCGAATCCACATTTTTGGACCTAATAGTGATGTTTTGGTTCGTTTTGGTCAGTTTCGTTACAGTGCAAGAAACCATGCTGGGGTTGCATTTAATGCACCCATTCGGGTCGTTAACGAAACGACGCACAGTTTCGGGCCAGAAACGAAACGAACGCACCCGATCCATGTTTTGAGACCCAATAGTAATGTTTTTGTTCGTATTGGTCAGTTTCGTTACTGTGCAAAAAACCATGCAAATGTTGGATTTAATGCGCCCATTCGGGTCGTTAACGAAACGATGCACAGTTTCGGGCCAGAAACAAAACGAACGCACCCAATCCACTTTTTTGGACCCAATAGTGATGTTTTGGTTCGTTTTAGTCAGTTTAGTTATTGTGCAACAAATCATGTCGGGGTTGCATTTAATGCACCGATTCGGGCCTTAAATGAAACGATGCACATTTTTGGGCCAGAAACGAAACAAACGCACCCAATCCACGTTTTTGGACCCAATGGTGATGTTTTGGTTTGTTTTGGTCAGTTTTGTTACAGTGCAAAAAACCATGCCGGGGTTGCATTTAATGCACCCATTAGGGTCGTTAACAAAACGATGCACAGTTTCGGGCCAGAAACGAAATGAACGCACCCAATCCATGTTTTTGGTCCCAATGGTGATGTTTTTGTTTGTTTTGGTCAGTTTTGTTACAGTGCGAAAAACCATGCAAATGTTGCATTTAATGCGCCCATTCGGGTCGTTAACGAAACGAACGCACCGAATCCACATTTTTGGACCTAATAGTGATGTTTTGGTTCGTTTTGGTCAGTTTCGTTACAGTGCAAGAAACCATGCTGGGGTTGCATTTAATGCACCCATTCGGGTCGTTAACGAAACGACGCACAGTTTCGGTCCAGAAACGAAACGAACGCACCCGATCCATGTTTTGAGACCCAATAGTAATGTTTTTGTTCGTATTGGTCAGTTTCGTTACTGTGCAAAAAACCATGCAAATGTTGGATTTAATGCGCCCATTCGGGTCGTTAACGAAACGATGCACAGTTTCGGGCCAGAAACAAAACGAACGCACCCAATCCACTTTTTTGGACCCAATAGTGATGTTTTGGTTCGTTTTAGTCAGTTTAGTTATTGTGCAACAAATCATGCCGGGGTTGCATTTAATGCACCGATTCGGGCCTTAAATGAAACGATGCACATTTTTGGGCCAGAAACGAAACAAACGCACCCAATCCACGTTTTTGGACCCAATGGTGATGTTTTGGTTTGTTTTGGTCAGTTTTGTTACAGTGCAAAAAACCATGCCGGGGTTGCATTTAATGCACCCATTAGGGTCGTTAACAAAACGATGCACAGTTTCGGGCCAGAAACGAAATGAACGCACCCAATCCATGTTTTTGGTCCCAATGGTGATGTTTTTGTTTGTTTTGGTCAGTTTTGTTACAGTGCGAAAAACCATGCAAATGTTGCATTTAATGCGCCCATTCGGGTCGTTAACGAAACGAACGCACCGAATCCACATTTTTGGACCTAATAGTGATGTTTTGGTTCGTTTTGGTCAGTTTCGTTACAGTGCAAGAAACCATGCTGGGGTTGCATCTAATGCACCCATTCGGGTCGTTAACGAAACGACGCACAGTTTCGGGCCAGAAACGAAACGAACGCACCCGATCCATGTTTTGAGACCCAATAGTGATGTTTTGGTTCGTTTTGGTCAGTTTCGTTACTGTGCAAAAAACCATGCAAATGTTGGATTTAATGCGCCCATTCGGGTCGTTAACGAAACGATGCACATTTTCGGGCCAAACGAAACGAACGCACCCAATCTACGTTTTCGGACCCAATAGTGATGTTTTGGTTCGTTTTGGTCAGTTTCGTTACAGTGCAAGAAACCATGCTGGGGTTGCATTTAATGCACCGATTCGTGCCGTCAATGAAAAGATGCACAGTTTCGGGCCAGAAACGAAACGAACGTACCCAATCCACGTTTTTGGACCCAATAGTGATGTTTTGGTTCGTTTTGGTTAGTTTAGTTACTGTGCAACAAATGATGCCGGGGTTGCATTTAATGCACCGATTCGGGCCTTAAATAAAACGATGCACAGTTTCGGGCCAGAAACGAAACAAACGCACCCAATCCACGTTTTTGGACCCAATGGTGATGTTTTCGTTTGTTTTGGTCAGTTTCATTACAGTGCAAAAAACCATGCCGAGGTTGCACTTAATGCACCCATTCGGGTCGTTAACAAAACGATGCACAGTTTCGGGCCAGAAACGAAACGAACGCACCCAATCCACTTTTTTGGACCCAATAGTGATGTTTTGGTTCGTTTTAGTCAGTTTAGTTATTGTGCAACAAATCATGCCGGGGTTGCATTTAATGCACCGATTCGGTCCTTAAATGAAACGATGCACAGTTTCGGGCCAGAAACGAAGCAAACGCACCCAATCCACGTTTTTGGACCCAATGGTGATGTTTTTGTTTGTTTTGGTCAGTTTCGTTACAGTGCAAAAAACCATGCCGAGGTTGCACTTAATGCACCCATTCGGGTCGTTAACAAAATGATGCACAGTTTCGGGCCAGAAATGAAATGAACGCACCCAATCCATGTTTTTGGTCCCAATGGTGATGTTTTTGTTTGTTTTGGTCAGTTTTGTTACAGTGCGAAAAACCATGCAAATGTTGCATTTAATGCGCCCATTCGGGTCGTTAACGAAACGAACGCACCGAATCCACATTTTTGGACCTAATAGTGATGTTTTGGTTCGTTTTGGTCAGTTTCGTTACAGTGCAAGAAACCATGCTGGGGTTGCATTTAATGCACCCATTCGGGTCGTTAACGAAACGACGCACAGTTTCGGGCCAGAAACGAAACGAACGCACCCGATCCATGTTTTGAGACCCAATAGTAATGTTTTGGTTCGTATTGGTCAGTTTCGTTACTGTGCAAAAAACCATGCAAATGTTGGATTTAATGCGCCCATTCGGGTCGTTAACGAAACGATGCAAAGTTTCGGGCCAAACGAAACGAACGCACCCAATCTACGTTTTCGGACCCAATAGTGATGTTTTGGTTCGTTTTTGTCAGTTTCGTTACAGTGCAAGAAACCATGCTGGGGTTGCATTTAATGCACCGATTCGTGCCGTCAATGAAAAGATGCACAGTTTCGGGCCAGAAACGAAACGAACGTACCCAATCCACGATTTTGGACCCAATAGTGATGTTTTGGTTCGTTTTGGTTAGTTTAGTTACTGTGCAACAAATGATGCCGGGGTTGCATTTAATGCACCGATTCGGGCCTTAAATAAAACGATGCACAGTTTCGGGCCAGAAACGAAACAAACGCACCCAATCCACGTTTTTGGACCCAATGGTGATGTTTTCGTTTGTTTTGGTCAGTTTCATTACAGTGCAAAAAACCATGCCGAGGTTGCACTTAATGCACCCATTCGGGTCGTTAACAAAACGATGCACAGTTTCGGGCCAGAAACGAAACGAACGCACCCAATCCACTTTTTTGGACCCAATAGTGATGTTTTGGTTCGTTTTAGTCAGTTTAGTTATTGTGCAACAAATCATGCCGGGGTTGCATTTAATGCACCGATTCGGGCCTTAAATGAAATGATGCACATTTTTGGGCCAGAAACGAAACAAACGCACCCAATCCACGTTTTTGGACCCAATGGTGATGTTTTGGTTTGTTTTGGTTAGTTTCGTTACAGTGCAAAAAACCATGCCGAGGTTGCATTTAATGCACCCATTAGGGTCGTTAACAAAACGATGCACAGTTTCGGGCCAGAAACGAAATGAACGCACCCAATCCATGTTTTTGGTCCCAATGGTGATGTTTTTGTTTGTTTTGGTCAGTTTTGTTACAGTGCGAAAAACCATGCAAATGTTGCATTTAATGCGCCCATTCGGGTCGTTAACGAAACGAACGCACCGAATCCACATTTTTGGACCTAATAGTGATATTTTGGTTCGTTTTGGTCAGTTTCGTTACAGTGCAAGAAACCATGCTGGGGTTGCATTTAATGCACCCATTCGGGTCGTTAACGAAACGACGCACAGTTTCGGGCTAGAAACGAAACGAACGCACCCGATCCATGTTTTGAGACCCAATAGTGATGTTTTGGTTCGTTTTGGTCAGTTTCGTTACTGTGCAAAAAACCATGCAAATGTTGGATTTAATGCGCCCATTCGGGTCGTTAACGAAACGATGCACATTTTCGGGCCAAACGAAACGAACGCACCCAATCTACGTTTTCGGACCCAATAGTGATGTTTTGGTTCGTTTTGGTCAGTTTCGTTACAGTGCAAGAAACCATGCAGGGGTTGCATTTAATGCACCGATTCGTGCCGTCAATGAAAGGATGCACAGTTTCGGGCCAGAAACGAACTGAACGTACCCAATCCACGTTTTTGGACCCAATAGTGATGTTTTGGTTCGTTTTGGTTAGTTTAGTTACTGTGCAACAAATGATGCCGGGGTTGCATTTAATGCACCGATTCGGGCCTTAAATAAAACGATGCACAGTTTCGGGCCAGAAACGAAACAAACGCACCCAATCCACGTTTTTGGACCCAATGGTGATGTTTTGGTTTGTTTTGGTCAGTTTCGTTACAGTGCAAAAAACCATGCCGAGGTTGCACTTAATGCACCCATTCGGGTCGTTAACAAAACGATGCACAGTTTCGGGCCAGAAACGAAACGAACGCACCCAATCCACTTTTTTGGACCCAATAGTGATGTTTTGGTTCGTTTTAGTCAGTTTAGTTATTGTGCAACAAATCATGCCGGGGTTGCATTTAATGCACCGATTCGGTCCTTAAATGAAACGATGCACAGTTTCGGGCAAGAAACGAAGCAAACGCACCCAATCCACGTTTTTGGACCCAATGGTGATGTTTTTGTTTGTTTTGGTCAGTTTCGTTACAGTGCAAAAAACCATGCCGAGGTTGCACTTAATGCACCCATTCGGGTCGTTAACAAAACGATGCACAGTTTCGGGCCAGAAATGAAATTAACGCACCCAATCCATGTTTTTGGTCCCAATGGTGATGTTTTTGTTTGTTTTGGTCAGTTTTGTTACAGTGCGAAAAACCATGCAAATGTTGTATTTAATGCGCCCATTCGGGTCGTTAACGAAACGAACGCACCGAATCCACATTTTTGGACCTAATAGTGATGTTTTGGTTCGTTTTGGTCAGTTTCGTTACAGTGCAAGAAACCATGCTGGGGTTGCATTTAATGCACCCATTCGGGTCGTTAACGAAACGACGCACAGTTTCGGGCCAGAAACGAAACGAACGCACCCGATCCATGTTTTGAGACCCAATAGTAATGTTTTGGTTCGTTTTGGTCAGTTTCGTTACTGTGCAAAAAACCATGCAAATGTTGGATTTAATGCGCCCATTCGGGTCGTTAACGAAACGATGCACAGTTTCGGGCCAAACGAAACGAACGCACCCAATCTTCGTTTTCGGACCCAATAGTGATGTTTTGGTTCGTTTTGGTCAGTTTCGTTACAGTGCAAGAAACCATGCTGGGGTTGCATTTAATGCACCGGTTCGTGCCGTCAATGAAAAGATGCACAGTTTCGGGCCAGAAACGAAACGAACGTACCCAATCCACGATTTTGGACCGAATAGTGATGTTTTGGTTCGTTTTGGTTAGTTTAGTTACTGTGCAACAAATGATGCCGGGGTTGTATTTAATGCACCGATTCGGGCCTTAAATAAAACGATGCACAGTTTCGGGCCAGAAACGAAACTAACGCACCCAATCCACGTTTTTGGACCCAATGGTGATGTTTTCGTTTGTTTTGGTCAGTTTCATTACAGTGCAAAAAACCATGCCGAGGTTGCACTTAATGCACCCATTCGGGTCGTTAACAAAACGATGCACAGTTTCGGGCCAGAAACGAAACGAACGCACCGAATCCACATTTTTGGACCCAATAGTGATGTTTTGGTTCGTTTTGGTCAGTTTCGTTACATTGCAAGAAACCATGCTGGGGTTGCATTTAGTGCACCCATTCGGGTCGTTAACGAAACAACGCACAATTTCGGGCCAGAAACGAAACGAACGCACCCGATCCATGTTTTGAGACCCAATAGTGATGTTTTGGTTCGTTTTGGTCAGTTTCGTTACTGTGCAAAAAACCATGCAAATGTTGGATTTAATGCGCCCATTCGGGTCGTTAACGAAACGATGCACATTTTCGGGCCAAACGAAACGAACGCACCCAATCTACGTTTTCGGACCCAATAGTGATGTTTTGGTTCGTTTTGGTCAGTTTCGTTACAGTGCAAGAAACCATGCAGGGGTTGCATTTAATGCACCGATTCGTGCCGTCAATGAAAAGATGCACAGTTTCGGGCCAGAAACGAAACGAACGTACCCAATCCACGTTTTTGGACCCAATAGTGATGTTTTGGTTCGTTTTGGTTAGTTTAGTTACTGTGCAACAAATGATGCCGGGGTTGCATTTAATGCACCGATTCGGGCCTTAAATAAAACGATGCACAGTTTCGGGCCAGAAACGAAACAAACGCACCCAATCCACGTTTTTGGACCCAATGGTGATGTTTTGGTTTGTTTTGGTCAGTTTCGTTACAGTGCAAAAAACCATGCCGAGGTTGCACTTAATGCACCCATTCGGGTCGTTAACAAAACGATGCACAGTTTCGGGCCAGAAACGAAACAAACGCACCCAATCCACTTTTTTGGACCCAATAGTGATGTTTTGGTTCGTTTTAGTCAGTTTAGTTATTGTGCAACAAATCATGCCGGGGTTGCATTTAATGCACCGATTCGGGCCTTAAATGAAACGATGCACAGTTTCGGGCCAGAAACGAAGCAAACGCACCCAATCCACGTTTTTGGACCCAATGGTGATGTTTTTGTTTGTTTTGGTCAGTTTCGTTACAGTGCAAAAAACCATGCCGAGGTTGCACTTAATGCATCCATTCGGGTCGTTAACAAAACGATGCACAGTTTCGGGCCAGAAATGAAATGAACGCACCCAATCCATGTTTTTGGTCCCAATGGTGATGTTTTTGTTTGTTTTGGTCAGTTTTGTTACAGTGCGAAAAACCATGCAAATGTTGCATTTAATGCGCCCATTCGGGTCGTTAACGAAACGAACGCACCGAATCCACATTTTTGGACCTAATAGTGATGTTTTGGTTCGTTTTGGTCAGTTTCGTTACAGTGCAAGAAACCATGCTGGGGTTGCATCTAATGCACCCATTCGGGTCGTTAACGAAACGACGCACAGTTTCGGGCCAGAAACGAAACGAACGCACCCGATCCATGTTTTGAGACCCAATAGTGATGTTTTGGTTCGTTTTGGTCAGTTTCGTTACTGTGCAAAAAACCATGCAAATGTTGGATTTAATGCGCCCATTCGGGTCGTTAACGAAACGATGCACATTTTCGGGCCAAACGAAACGAACGCACCCAATCTACGTTTTCGGACCCAATAGTGATGTTTTGGTTCGTTTTGGTCAGTTTCGTTACAGTGCAAGAAACCATGCTGGGGTTGCATTTAATGCACCGATTCGTGCCGTCAATGAAAAGATGCACAGTTTCGGGCCAGAAACGAAACGAACGTACCCAATCCACGTTTTTGGACCCAATAGTGATGTTTTGGTTCGTTTTGGTTAGTTTAGTTACTGTGCAACAAATGATGCCGGGGTTGCATTTAATGCACCGATTCGGGCCTTAAATAAAACGATGCACAGTTTCGGGCCAGAAACGAAACAAACGCACCCAATCCACGTTTTTGGACCCAATGGTGATGTTTTCGTTTGTTTTGGTCAGTTTCATTACAGTGCAAAAAACCATGCCGAGGTTGCACTTAATGCACCCATTCGGGTCGTTAACAAAACGATGCACAGTTTCGGGCCAGAAACGAAACGAACGCACCGAATCCACATTTTTGGACCCAATAGTGATGTTTTGGTTCGTTTTGGTCAGTTTCGTTACATTGCAAGAAACCATGCTGGGGTTGCATTTAGTGCACCCATTCGGGTCGTTAACGAAACAACGCACAATTTCGGGCCAGAAACGAAACGAACGCACCCGATCCATGTTTTGAGACCCAATAGTGATGTTTTGGTTCGTTTTGGTCAGTTTCGTTACTGTGCAAAAAACCATGCAAATGTTGGATTTAATGCGCCCATTCGGGTCGTTAACGAAACGATGCACATTTTCGGGCCAAACGAAACGAACGCACCCAATCTACGTTTTCGGACCCAATAGTGATGTTTTGGTTCGTTTTGGTCAGTTTCGTTACAGTGCAAGAAACCATGCAGGGGTTGCATTTAATGCACCGATTCGTGCCGTCAATGAAAAGATGCACAGTTTCGGGCCAGAAACGAAACGAACGTACCCAATCCACGTTTTTGGACCCAATAGTGATGTTTTGGTTCGTTTTGGTTAGTTTAGTTACTGTGCAACAAATGATGTCGGGGTTGCATTTAATGCACCGATTCGGGCCTTAAATAAAACGATGCACAGTTTCGGGCCAGAAACGAAACAAACGCACCCAATCCACGTTTTTGGACCCAATGGTGATGTTTTGGTTTGTTTTGGTCAGTTTCGTTACAGTGCAAAAAACCATGCCGAGGTTGCACTTAATGCACCCATTCGGGTCGTTAACAAAACGATGCACAGTTTCGGGCCAGAAACGAAACAAACGCACCCAATCCACTTTTTTGGACCCAATAGTGATGTTTTGGTTCGTTTTAGTCAGTTTAGTTATTGTGCAACAAATCATGCCGGGGTTGCATTTAATGCACCGATTCGGGCCTTAAATGAAACGATGCACAGTTTCGGGCCAGAAACGAAGCAAACGCACCCAATCCACGTTTTTGGACCCAATGGTGATGTTTTTGTTTGTTTTGGTCAGTTTCGTTACAGTGCAAAAAACCATGCCGAGGTTGCACTTAATGCATCCATTCGGGTCGTTAACAAAACGATGCACAGTTTCGGGCCAGAAATGAAATGAACGCACCCAATCCATGTTTTTGGTCCCAATGGTGATGTTTTTGTTTGTTTTGGTCAGTTTTGTTACAGTGCGAAAAACCATGCAAATGTTGCATTTAATGCGCCCATTCGGGTCGTTAACGAAACGAACACACCGAATCCACATTTTTTGACCTAATAGTGATGTTTTGGTTCGTTTTGGTCAGTTTCGTTACAGTGCAAGAAACCATGCTGGGGTTGCATTTAAAGCACCCATTCGGGTCGTTAACGAAACGACGCACAGTTTCGGGCCAGAAACGAAACGAACGCACCCGATCCATGTTTTGAGACCCAATAGTAATGTTTTGGTTCGTTTTGGTCAGTTTCATTACTGTGCAAAAAACCATGCAAATGTTGGATTTAATGCGCCCATTCGGGTCGTTAACGAAACGATGCACAGTTTCGGGCCAAACGAAACGAACGCACCCAATCTACGTTTTCGGACCCAATAGTGATGTTTTGGTTCGTTTTGGTCAGTTTCGTTACAGTGCAAGAAACCATGCTGGGGTTGCATTTAATGCACCGATTCGTGCCGTCAATGAAAAGATGCACAGTTTCGGGCCAGAAACGAAACGAACGTACCCAATCCACGATTTTGGACCCAATAGTGATGTTTTGGTTCGTTTTGGTTAGTTTAGTTACTGTGCAACAAATGATGCCGGGGTTGCATTTAATGCACCGATTCGGGCCTTAAATAAAACGATGCACATTTTCGGGCCAGAAACGAAACAAACGCACCCAATCCACGTTTTTGGACCCAATGGTGATGTTTTCGTTTGTTTTGGTCAGTTTCATTACAGTGCAAAAAACCATGCCGAGGTTGCACTTAATGCACCCATTCGGGTCGTTAACAAAACGATGCACAGTTTCGGGCCAGAAACGAAACGAACGCACCCAATCCACTTTTTTGGACCCAATAGTGATGTTTTGGTTCGTTTTAGTCAGTTTAGTTATTGTGCAACAAATCATGCCGGGGTTGCATTTAATGCACCGATTCGGGCCTTAAATGAAACGATGCACATTTTTGGGCCAGAAACGAAACAAACGCACCCAATCCACGTTTTTGGACCCAATGGTGATGTTTTGGTTTGTTTTGGTCAGTTTCGTTACAGTGCAAAAAACCATGCCGAGGTTGCATTTAATGCACCCATTAGGGTCGTTAACAAAACGATGCACAGTTTCGGGCCAGAAACGAAATGAACGCACCCAATCCATGTTTTTGGTCCCAATGGTGATGTTTTTGTTTGTTTTGGTCAGTTTTGTTACAGTGCGAAAAACCATGCAAATGTTGCATTTAATGCGCCCATTCGGGTCGTTAACGAAACGAACGCACCGAATCCACATTTTTGGACCTAATAGTGATGTTTTGGTTCGTTTTGGTCAGTTTCGTTACAGTGCAAGAAACCATGCTGGGGTTGCATTTAATGCACCCATTCGGGTCGTTAACGAAACGACGCACAGTTTCGGGCTAGAAACGAAACGAACGCACCCGATCCATGTTTTGAGACCCAATAGTGATGTTTTGGTTCGTTTTGGTCAGTTTCGTTACTGTGCAAAAAACCATGCAAATGTTGGATTTAATGCGCCCATTCGGGTCGTTAACGAAACGATGCACATTTTCGGGCCAAACGAAACGAACGCACCCAATCTACGTTTTCGGACCCAATAGTGATGTTTTGGTTCGTTTTGGTCAGTTTCGTTACAGTGCAAGAAACCATACTGGGGTTGCATTTAATGCACCGATTCGTGCCGTCAATGAAAAGATGCACAGTTTCGGGCCAGAAACGAAACGAACGTACCCAATCCACGTTTTTGGACCCAATAGTGATGTTTTGGTTTGTTCTGGCTAGTTTAGTTACTGTGCAACAAATGATGCCGGGGTTGCATTTAATGCACCGATTCGGGCCTTAAATAAAACGATGCACAGTTTCGGGCCAGAAGCGAAACAAACGCACCCAATCCACGATTTTGGACCCAATGGTGATGTTTTCGTTTGTTTTGGTCAGTTTCATTACAGTGCAAAAAACCATGCCGAGGTTGCACTTAATGCACCCATTTGGGTCGTTAACAAAACGATGCACAATTTCGGGCCAGAAACGAAACGAACGCACCCAATCCACTTTTTTGGACCCAATAGTGATGTTTTGGTTCGTTTTAGTCAGTTTAGTTATTGTGCAACAAATCATGCCGGGGTTGCAATTAATGCACCGATTCGGGCCTTAAATGAAACGATGCACATTTTTGGGCCAGAAACGAAACAAACGCACCCAATCCACGTTTTTGGACCCAATGGTGATGTTTTGGTTTGTTTTGGTCAGTTTCGTTACAGTGCAAAAAACCATGCCGAGGTTGCATTTAATGCACCCATTAGGGTCGTTAACAAAACGATGCACAGTTTCGGGCCAGAAACGAAATGAACGCACCCAATCCATGTTTTTGGTCCCAATGGTGATGTTTTTGTTTGTTTTGGTCAGTTTTGTTACAGTGCGAAAAACCATGCAAATGTTGCATTTAATGCGCCCATTCGGGTCGTTAACGAAACGAACGCACCGAATCCACATTTTTGGACCCAATAGTGATGTTTTGGTTCGTTTTGGTCAGTTTCGTTACAGTGCAAGAAACCATGCTGGGGTTGCATTTAATGCACCCATTCGGGTCGTTAACGAAACGACGCACAGTTTCGGGATAGAAACGAAACGAATGCACCCGATCCATGTTTTGAGACCCAATAGTGATGTTTTGGTTCGTTTTGGTCAGTTTCGTTACTGTGCAAAAAACCATGCAAATGTTGGATTTAATGCGCCCATTCGGGTCGTTAACGAAACGATGCACATTTTCGGGCCAAACGAAACGAACGCACCCAATCTACGTTTTCGGACCCAATAGTGATGTTTTGGTTCGTTTTGGTCAGTTTCGTTACAGTGCAAGAAACCATACTGGGGTTGCATTTAATGCACCGATTCGTGCCGTCAATGAAAAGATGCACAGTTTCGGGCCAGAAACGAAACGAACGTACCCAATCCACGTTTTTGGACCCAATAGTGATGTTTTGGTTTGTTTTGGCTAGTTTAGTTACTGTGCAACAAATGATGTCGGGGTTGCATTTAATGCACCGATTCGGGCCTTAAATAAAACGATGCACAGTTTCGGGCCAGAAACGAAACAAACTCACCCAATCCACGTTTTTGGACCCAATGGTGATGTTTTGGTTTGTTTTGGTCAGTTTGCATACATTGCAAAAAACCATGCCGAGGTTGCACTTAATGCACCCATTTGGGTCGTTAACAAAACGATGCACAGTTTCGGGCCAGAAACGAAACGAACGCACCCAATCCACTTTTTTGGACCCAATAGTGATGTTTTGGTTCGTTTTAGTCAGTTTAGTTATTGTGCAACAAATCATGCCGGGGTTGCATTTAATGCACCGATTCGGTCCTTAAATGAAACGATGCACAGTTTCGGGCCAGAAACGAAGCAAACGCACCCAATCCACGTTTTTGGACCCAATGGTGATGTTTTGGTTTGTATTGGTCAGTTTCGTTACAGTGCAAAAAACCATGCCGAGGTTGCACTTAATGCACCCATTCGGGTCGTTAACAAAACGATGCACAGTTTCGGGCCAGAAATGAAATGAACGCACCCAATCCATGTTTTTGGTACCAATGGTGATGTTTGTGTTTGTTTTGGTCAGTTTTGTTACAGTGCGAAAAACCATGCAAATGTTGCATTTAATGCGCCCATTCGGGTCGTTAACGAAACGAAACAAACGCACCGAATCCACATTTTTGGACCCAATAGTGATGTTTTGGTTCGTTTTGGTCAGTTTCGTTACAGTGCAAGAAACCATGCTGGGTTTCATTTAATGCACCCATTCGGGTCGTTAACGAAACGACGCACAGTTTCGGGCCAGAAACGAAACGAACGCTCCCGATCCATGTTTTGAGACCCAATAGTGATGTTTTGGTTCGTTTTGGTCAGTTTCGTTACTGTGCAAAAAACCATGCAAATGTTGGATTTAATGCGCCCACTCGGGTCGTTAACGAAACTATGCACAGTTTCGGGCCAAACGAAACGAACGCACCCAATCTACGTTTTAGGACCCAATAGTGATGTTTTGGTTCGCTTTGGTCAGTTTCGTTACAATGCAAGAAACCATGCTGGGGTTGCATTTAATGCACCGATTCGGGCCGTCAATGAAAAGATGCACAGTTTCGGGCCAGAAACGAAAGGAACGTACCCAATCCACGTTTTTGGACCCAATAGTGATGTTTTGGTTCGTTTTGGTTAGTTTAGTTACTGTACAACAAATCATGCCGGGGTTGCATTTAATGCACCGATTCGGGCCTTAAATAAAACGATGCACAGTTTCGGGCCAGAAACGAAACAAACGCACCCAATCCACGTTTTTGGACCCAATGGTGATGTTTTGGTTTGTTTTGGTCAGTTTCGTTACAGTGCAAAAAACCATGCCGAGGTTGCACTTAATGCACCCATTCGGGTCGTTAACAAAATGATGCACAGTTTCGGGCCAGAAACGAAACGAACGCACCGAATCCACATTTTTGGACCCAATAGTGATGTTTTGATTCGTTTTGGTCAGTTTCGTTACAGTGCAAGAAACCATGCTGGGGTTTCATTTAATGCACCCATTCGGGTCGTTAACGAAACAACGCACAGTTTCGGGCCAGAAACGAAACGAACGCACCCGATCCATGTTTTGAGACCCAATAGTGATGTTTTGGTTCGTTTTGGTCAGTTTCGTTACTGCGCAAAAAACCATGCAAATGTTGGATTTAATGCGCCCATTCGGGTCGTTAACGAAACGATGCACAGTTTCGGGCCAAACGAAACGAACGCACCCAATCTACGTTTTCGGACCCAATAGTGATGTTTTGGTTCGTTTTGTCAGTTTCGTTACAGTGCAAGAAACCATGCTGGGGTTGCATTTAATGCACCGATTTGGGCCGTCACTGAATAGATGCACAGTTTCGGGCCAGAAACGAAACGAACGTACCCAATCCACGTTTTTGGACCCAATAGTGATGTTTTGGTTCGTTTTGGTTAGTTTATTTACTGTGCAAAAAATCATGCCGGGGTTGCATTTAATGCACCGATTCGGGGCTTAAATAAAACGATGCACAGTTTCGGGCCAGAAACGAAACAAACGCACCCAATCCACGTTTTTGGACCCAATGGTGATGTTTTGGTTTGTTTGGTCAGTTTCGTTACTGTGCAAAAAACCATGCCGAGGTTGCACTTAATGCACCCATTCGGGTCGTTAACAAAACGATGCACAGTTTCGGGCCAGAAACGAAACGAACACACCCAATCCACATTTTTGGACCCAATAGTGATGTTTTGGTTCGTTTTGGTCAGTTTAGTTACCATGCAACAAATCATGCCAGGGTTGCATTTAATGCACCGATTCGGGCCTTAAATGAAACGATGCACATTTTCGGGCCAGAAACGAAATAAACGCACCCAATCCACGTTTTTGGACCCAATGGTGATGTTTTGGTTTGTTTTGGTCAGTTTCGTTACAGTGCAAAAAACCATGCCGAGGTTGCATTTAATGCACCCATTAGGGTCGTTAACAAAACGATGCACAGTTTCGGGCCAGAGACGAAATGAACGCACCCAATCCATGTTTTTGGTCCCAATGGTGATGTTTTTGTTTGTTTTGGTAAGTTTTGTTACAGTGCGAAAAACCATGCAAATGTTGCATTTAATGCGCCCATTCGGGTCGTTAACGAAACGAACGCACCGAATCCACATTTTTGGACCTAATAGTGATGTTTTGGTTCGTTTTGGTCAGTTTCGTTACAGTGCAAGAAACCATGCTGGGGTTGCATTTAATGCACCCATTCGGGTCGTTAACGAAACGACGCACAGTTTCGGGCCAGAAACGAAACGAACGCACCCAATCCATGTTTTTGGTCCCAATGGTGATGTTTTTGTTTGTTTTGGTCAGTTTTGTTACAGTACGAAAAACCATGCAAATGTTGCATTTAATGCGCCCATTCGGGTCGTTAACGAAACGAACGCACCGAATCCACATTTTTGGACCTAATAGTGATGTTTTGGTTCGTTTTGGTCAGTTTCGTTACAGTGCAAGAAACCATGCTGGGGTTGCATTTAATGCACCCATTCGGGTCGTTAACGAAACGACGCACAGTTTCGGGCTAGAAACGAAACGAACGCACCCGATCCATGTTTTGAGACCCAATAGTGATGTTTTGGTTCGTTTTGGTCAGTTTCGTTACTGTGCAAAAAACCATGCAAATGTTGGATTTAATGCGCCCAGTCGGGTCGTTAACGAAACGATGCACATTTTCGGGCCAAACGAAACGAACGCACCCAATCTACGTTTTCGGACCCAATAGTGATGTTTTGGTTCGTTTTGGTCAGTTTCGTTACAGTGCAAGAAACCATGCTGGGGTTGCATTTAATGCACCTATTCGTGCCGTCAATGAAAAGATGCACAGTTTCGGGCCAGAAACGAAACGAACGTACCCAATCCACGTTTTTGGACCCAATAGTGATGTTTTGGTTCGTTTTAGTCAGTTTAGTTATTGTGCAACAAATCATGCCGGGGTTGCATTTAATGCACCGATTCGGTCCTTAAATGAAACGATGCACAGTTTCGGGCCAGAAACGAAGCAAACGCACCCAATCCACGTTTTTGGACCCAATGGTGATGTTTTTGTTTGTTTTGGTCAGTTTCGTTACAGTGCAAAAAACCATGCCGAGGTTGCACTTAATGCACCCATTCGGGTCGTTAACAAAACGATGCACAGTTTCGGGCCAGAAATGAAATTAACGCACCCAATCCATGTTTTTGGTCCCAATGGTGATGTTTTTGTTTGTTTTGGTCAGTTTTGTTACAGTGCGAAAAACCATGCAAATGTTGCATTTAATGCGCCCATTCGGGTCGTTAACAAAATGATGCACAATTTTGGGCCAGAAACGAAACGAACGCACCGAATCCGCATTTTTGGACCCAATAGTGATGTTTTGGTTCGTTTTGGTCAGTTTCGTTACAGTGCAAGAAACCATGCTGGGGTTTCATTTAATGCACCCATTCGGGTCGTTAACGAAACAACACACAGTTTCGGGCCAGAAACGAAACGAACGCACCCGATCCATGTTTTGAGACCCAATAGTGATGTTTTGGTTCGTTTTGGTCAGTTTCGTTACTGCGCAAAAAACCATGCAAATGTTGGATTTAATGCGCCCATTCGGGTCGTTAACGAAACGATGCACAGTTTCGGGCCAAACGAAACGAACGCACCCAATCTACGTTTTCGGACCCAATAGTGATGTTTTGGTTCGTTTTGGTCAGTTTCGTTACAGTGCAAGAAACCATGCTGGGGTTGCATTTAATGCACCGATTCGGGCCGTCAATGAAAAGATGCACAGTTTCGGGCCAGAAACGAAACGAACGTACCCAATCCACGTTTTTGGACCCAATAGTGATGTTTTGGTTCGTTTTGGTTAGTTTAGTTACTGTGCAAAAAATCATGCCGGGGTTGCATTTAATGCACCGATTCGGGGCTTAAATAAAACGATGCACAGTTTCGGGCCAGAAACGAAACAAACGCACCCAATCCACGTTTTTGGACCCAATGGTGATGTTTTGGTTTGTTTGGTCAGTTTCGTTACTGTGCAAAAAACCATGCCGAGGTTGCACTTAATGCACCCATTCGGGTCGTTAACAAAACGATGCACAGTTTCGGGCCAGAAACGAAATGAACACACCCAATCCACATTTTTGGACCCAATAGTGATGTTTTGGTTCGTTTTGGTCAGTTTAGTTACCGTGCAACAAATCATGCCGGGGTTGCATTTAATGCACCGATTCGGTCCTTAAATGAAACGATGCACATTTTCGGGCCAGAAACGAAACAAACGCACCCAATCCACGTTTTTGGACCCAATGGTGATGTTTTGGTTTGTTTTGGTCAGTTTCGTTACAGTGCAAAAAACCATGCCGAGGTTGCATTTAATGCACCCATTAGGGTCGTTAACAAAACGATGCACAGTTTCGGGCCAGAAACGAAATGAACGCACCCAATCCATGTTTTTGGTCCCAATGGTGATGTTTTTGTTTGTTTTGGTAAGTTTTGTTACAGTGTGAAAAACCATGCAAATGTTGCATTTAATGCGCCCATTCGGGTCGTTAACGAAACGAACGCACCGAATCCACATTTTTGGACCTAATAGTGATGTTTTGGTTCGTTTTGGTCAGTTTCGTTACAGTGCAAGAAACCATGCTGGGGTTGCATTTAATGCACCCATTCGGGTCGTTAACGAAACGACGCACAGTTTCGGGCTAGAAACGAAACGAACGCACCCGATCCATGTTTTGAGACCCAATAGTGATGTTTTGGTTCGTTTTGGTCAGTTTCGTTACTGTGCAAAAAACCATGCAAATGTTGGATTTAATGCGCCCAGTCGGGTCGTTAACGAAACGATGCACATTTTCGGGCCAAACGAAACGAACGCACCCAATCTACGTTTTCGGACCCAATAGTGATGTTTTGGTTCGTTTTGGTCAGTTTCGTTACAGTGCAAGAAACCATGCTGGGGTTGCATTTAATGCACCTATTCGTGCCGTCAATGAAAAGATGCACAGTTTCGGGCCAGAAACGAAACGAACGTACCCAATCCACGTTTTTGGACCCAATAGTGATGTTTTGGTTCGTTTTAGTCAGTTTAGTTATTGTGCAACAAATCATGCCGGGGTTGCATTTAATGCACCGATTCGGTCCTTAAATGAAACGATGCACAGTTTCGGGCCAGAAACGAAGCAAACGCACCCAATCCACGTTTTTGGACCCAATGGTGATGTTTTTGTTTGTTTTGGTCAGTTTCGTTACAGTGCAAAAAACCATGCCGAGGTTGCACTTAATGCACCCATTCGGGTCGTTAACAAAACGATGCACAGTTTCGGGCCAGAAATGAAATTAACGCACCCAATCCATGTTTTTGGTCCCAATGGTGATGTTTTTGTTTGTTTTGGTCAGTTTTGTTACAGTGCGAAAAACCATGCAAATGTTGCATTTAATGCGCCCATTCGGGTCGTTAACAAAATGATGCACAATTTTGGGCCAGAAACGAAACGAACGCACCGAATCCGCATTTTTGGACCCAATAGTGATGTTTTGGTTCGTTTTGGTCAGTTTCGTTACAGTGCAAGAAACCATGCTGGGGTTTCATTTAATGCACCCATTCGGGTCGTTAACGAAACAACACACAGTTTCGGGCCAGAAACGAAACGAACGCACCCGATCCATGTTTTGAGACCCAATAGTGATGTTTTGGTTCGTTTTGGTCAGTTTCGTTACTGCGCAAAAAACCATGCAAATGTTGGATTTAATGCGCCCATTCGGGTCGTTAACGAAACGATGCACAGTTTCGGGCCAAACGAAACGAACGCACCCAATCTACGTTTTCGGACCCAATAGTGATGTTTTGGTTCGTTTTGGTCAGTTTCGTTACAGTGCAAGAAACCATGCTGGGGTTGCATTTAATGCACCGATTCGGGCCGTCAATGAAAAGATGCACAGTTTCGGGCCAGAAACGAAACGAACGTACCCAATCCACGTTTTTGGACCCAATAGTGATGTTTTGGTTCGTTTTGGTTAGTTTAGTTACTGTGCAAAAAATCATGCCGGGGTTGCATTTAATGCACCGATTCGGGGCTTAAATAAAACGATGCACAGTTTCGGGCCAGAAACGAAACAAACGCACCCAATCCACGTTTTTGGACCCAATGGTGATGTTTTGGTTTGTTTGGTCAGTTTCGTTACTGTGCAAAAAACCATGCCGAGGTTGCACTTAATGCACCCATTCGGGTCGTTAACAAAACGATGCACAGTTTCGGGCCAGAAACGAAATGAACACACCCAATCCACATTTTTGGACCCAATAGTGATGTTTTGGTTCGTTTTGGTCAGTTTAGTTACCGTGCAACAAATCATGCCGGGGTTGCATTTAATGCACCGATTCGGTCCTTAAATGAAACGATGCACATTTTCGGGCCAGAAACGAAACAAACGCACCCAATCCACGTTTTTGGACCCAATGGTGATGTTTTGGTTTGTTTTGGTCAGTTTCGTTACAGTGCAAAAAACCATGCCGAGGTTGCATTTAATGCACCCATTAGGGTCGTTAACAAAACGATGCACAGTTTCGGGCCAGAAACGAAATGAACGCACCCAATCCATGTTTTTGGTCCCAATGGTGATGTTTTTGTTTGTTTTGGTAAGTTTTGTTACAGTGTGAAAAACCATGCAAATGTTGCATTTAATGCGCCCATTCGGGTCGTTAACGAAACGAACGCACCGAATCCACATTTTTGGACCTAATAGTGATGTTTTGGTTCGTTTTGGTCAGTTTCGTTACAGTGCAAGAAACCATGCTGGGGTTGCATTTAATGCACCCATTCGGGTCGTTAACGAAACGACGCACAGTTTCGGGCCAGAAACGAAACGAACGCACCCGATCCATGTTTTGAGACCCAATAGTGATGTTTTGGTTCGTTTTGGTCAGTTTCGTTACTGCGCAAAAAACCATGCAAATGTTGGATTTAATGCGCCCATTCGGGTCGTTAACGAAACGATGCACAGTTTCGGGCCAAACGAAACGAACGCACCCAATCTACGTTTTCGGACCCAATAGTGATGTTTTGGTTCGTTTTGGTCAGTTTCGTTACAGTGCAAGAAACCATGCTGGGGTTCCATTTAATGCACCGATTCGGGCCGTCAATGAAAAGATGCACAGTTTCGGGCCAGAAACGAAACGAACGTACCCAATCCACGTTTTTGGACCCAATAGTGATGTTTTGGTTCGTTTTGGTTAGTTTAGTTACTGTGCAACAAATGATGCCGGGGTTGCATTTAATGCACCGATTCGGGCCTTAAATAAAACGATGCACAGTTTCGGGCCAGAAACGAAACAAACGCACCCAATCCACGTTTTTGGACCCAATGGTGATGTTTTGGTTTGTTTTGTCAGTTTCGTTACAGTGCAAAAAACCATGCCGAGGTTGCACTTAATGCACCCATTCGGGTCGTTAACAAAACGATGCACAGTTTCGGGCCAGAAACAAAACGAACGCACCCAATCCACTTTTTTGGACCCAATAGTGATGTTTTGGTTCGTTTTAGTCAGTTTAGTTATTGTGCAACAAATCATGCCGGGGTTGCATTTAATGCACCGATTCGGTCCTTAAATGAAACGATGCACAGTTTTGGGCCAGAAACGAAGCAAACGCACCCAATCCACGTTTTTTGACCCAATGGTGATGTTTTGGTTTGTTTTGGTCAGTTTCGTTACAGTGCAAAAAAACTATGCCGAGGTTGCATTTAATTCACCCATTCGGGTCGTTAACAAAACGATGCACAGTTTCGGGCCAGAAATGAAATGAACGCACCCAATCCATGTTTTTGGTCCCAATGGTGATGTTTTGTTAGTTTTGGTCAGTTTTGTTACAGTGCGAAAAACCATGCAAATGTTACATTTAATGCGCCCATTCGGGTCGTTAACGAAACGAACGCACCCGATCCATGTTTTGAGACCCAATAGTGATGTTTTGTTTCGTTTTGGTCAGTTTCGTTACTGCGCAAAAAACCATGCAAATGTTGGATTTAATGCGCCCATACGGGTCGTTAACGAAACGATGCACAGTTTCGGGCCAAACGAAACGAACGCACCCAATCTACGTTTTCGGACCCAATAGTGATGTTTTGGTTCGTTTTGGTCAGTTTCGTTACAGTGCAAGAAACCATGCTGGGGTTGCATTTAATGCACCGATTCGGGCCGTCAATGAAAAGATGCACAGTTTCGGGCCAGAAACGAAACGAACGTACCCAATCCACGTTTTTGGACCCAATAGTGATGTTTTGGTTCGTTTTGGTTAGTTTAGTTACTGTGCAACAAATCATGCCGGTGTTGCATTTAATGCACCGATTCGGGCCTTAAATAAAACGATTTACAGTTTCGGGCCAGAAACGAAACAAACGCACCCAATCCACGTTTTTGGACCCAATGGTAATGTTTTGGTTTGTTTTGGTCAGTTTCGTTACAGTGCAAAAAAAATGCCGAGGTTGCACTTAATGCACCCATTCGGGTCGTTAACAAAACGATGCACGGTTTCGGGCCAGAAACGAAACGAACCCACCCAATCCACTTTTTTGGACCCAATAGTGATGTTTTGGTTCGTTTTGGTCAGTTTAGTTACTGTGCAACAAATCATGCCGGGGTTGCCTTTAATCCACCGATTCGGGCCTTAAATGAAACGATGCACAGTTTCGGGCCCGAAACGAAACAAACGCACCCAATCCACGTTTTTTGACCCAATGGTAATGTTTTGGTTTGTTTTGGTCAGTTTCGTTACAGTGCAAAAAAACTATGCCGAGGTTGCATTTAATTCACCCGTTCGGGTCGTTAACAAAACGATGCACAGTTTCGGGCCAGAAATGAAATGAACGCACCCAATCCATGTTTTTGGTCCCAATGGTGATGTTTTGTTAGTTTTGGTCAGTTTTGTTACAGTGCGAAAAACCATGCAAATGTTACATTTAATGCGCCCATTCGGGTCGTTAACGAAACGAACGCACCCGATCCATGTTTTGAGACCCAATAGTGATGTTTTGTTTCGTTTTGGTCAGTTTCGTTACTGCGCAAAAAACCATGCAAATGTTGGATTTAATGCGCCCATACGGGTCGTTAACGAAACGATGCACAGTTTCGGGCCAAACGAAACGAACGCACCCAATCTACGTTTTCGGACCCAATAGTGATGTTTTGGTTCGTTTTGGTCAGTTTCGTTACAGTGCAAGAAACCATGCTGGGGTTGCATTTAATGCACCGATTCGGGCCGTCAATGAAAAGATGCACAGTTTCGGGCCAGAAACGAAACGAACGTACCCAATCCACGTTTTTGGACCCAATAGTGATGTTTTGGTTCGTTTTGGTTAGTTTAGTTACTGTGCAACAAATCATGCCGGTGTTGCATTTAATGCACCGATTCGGGCCTTAAATAAAACGATGCACAGTTTCGGGCCAGAAACGAAACAAACGCACCCAATCCACGTTTTTGGACCCAATGGTGATGTTTTGGTTTGTTTTGGTCAGTTTCGTTACAGTGCAAAAAAACATGCCGAGGTTGCATTTAATTCACCCATTCGGGTCGTTAACAAAACGATGCACAGTTTCGGGCCAGAAATGAAATGAACGCACCCAATCCATGTTTTTGGTCCCAATGGTGATGTTTTATTTGTTTTGGTCAGTTTTGTTACAGTGCGAAAAACCATGCAAATGTTACATTTAATGCGCCCATTCGGGTCGTTACCGAAGCGAACGCATCGAATCCACATTTTTGGACCCAATAGTGATGTTTTGGTTCGTTTTGGTCAGTTTCGTTACAGTGCAAGAAACCATGCTGGGATTGCATTTAATGCACCCATTTGGGTCGTTAACGAAACGACGCACAGTTTCGGGCCAGAAACGAAACGAACGCACCCGATCCATGTTTTGAGACCCAATAGTGATGTTTTGGTTTGTTTTGGTCAGTTTCGTTACTGCGCAAAAAACCATGCAAATGTTGGATTTAATGCGCCCATTCGGGTCGTTAACGAAACGATGCACAGTTTCGGGCCAAACGAAACGAACGCACCCAATCTACATTTTCAGACCCAATAGTGATGTTTTGGTTCGTTTTGGTCAGTTTAGTTACAGTGCAAGAAACCATGCTGGGGTTGCATTTAATGCACCGATTCGGGTTGTCAATGAAAAGATGCACAGTTTCGGGCCAGAAACGAAACGAATGTACCCAATCCACGTTTTTGGACCCAATAGTGATGTTTTGGTTCGTTTTGGTTAGTTTAGTTACTGTGCAACAAATCATGCCGGGGTTGCATTTAATGCACCGATTCGGGCCTTAAATAAAACAATGCACAGTTTCGGGCCAGAAACGAAACAATCGCACCCAATCCACGTTTTTGGACCCAATGGTGATGTTTTGGTTTGTTTTGGTCAGTTTCGGGCCAGAAACGAAACAAACGCACCCAATCCACGTTTTTGGACCCAATGGTGATGTTTTGGTTTGTTTTGGTCAGTTTCGTTACAGTGCAAAAAACCATGCCGAGGTTGCACTTAATGCACCCATTCGAGTCGTTAACAAAACGATGCACAGTTTCGGGCCAGAAATGAAACGAACGCACCCAATCCACTTTTTTGGACCCAATAGTGATGTTTTGGTTCGTTTTGGTCAGTTTAGTTACTGTGCAACAAATCATGCCGGGGTTGCATTTAGTGCACCGATTCGGGCCTTAAATGAAACGATGCACAGTTTCGGGCCAGAAACGAAACAAACGCACCGAATCCACGTTTTTGGACCCAATGGTGATGTTTTGGTTTTTTTTAGTCAGTTTCGTTACAGTGCAAAAAAACTATGCCGAGGTTGCATTTAATGCACCCATTCGGGTCGTTAACAAAACGATGCACAGTTTCGGGCCAGAAATGAAATGAACGCACCCAATCCATGTTTTTGGTCCCAATGGTGATGTTTTTGTTTGTTTTGGTCAGTTTTGTTACAGTGCGAAAAACCATGCAAATGTTGCATTTAATGCGCCCATACGGGTCGTTACCGAAACGAACGCATCGAATCCACATTTCTGGACCCAATAGTGATGTTTTGGTTCGTTTTGGTCAGTTTCGTTACAGTGCAAGAAACCATGCTAGGGTTGCATTTAATGCACCGATTCGGGCCGTCAATGAAAAGATGCACAGTTTCGGGCCAGAAACGAAACAAACGCACCCAATCCACGTTTTTTGACCCAATGGTGATGTTTTCGTTTGTTTTGGTTAGTTTCGTTACAGTGCAAAAAAACTATGCCGAGGTTGCATTTAATTCACCCATTCGGGTCGTTAACAAAACGATGCACAGTTTCGGGCCAGAAATGAAATGAAAACACCCAATCCATGTTTTTGGTCCCAATGGTGATGTTTTTGTTTGTTTTGGTCAGTTTTGTTACAGTGCGAAAAACCATGCAAATGTTGCATTTAATGCGCCCATTCGGGTCGTTACCGAAACGAACGCATCGAATCCACTTTTTTGGACCCAATAGTGATGTTTTGGTTCGTTTTGGTCAGTTTCGTTACGGTGCAAGAAACCATGCTGGGGTTGCATTTAATGCACCCATTCGGGTCGTTAACGAAATGACGCACAGTTTCGGGCCAGAAACGAAACGAACGCACCCGATCCATGTTTTGAGACCCAATAGTGATGTTTTGGATCGTTTTGGTCAGTTTCGTTACTGCGCAAAAAACCATGCAAATGTTGGATTTAATGCGCCCATTCGGGTCGTTAACGAAACGATGCACAGTTTCGGGCCAAACGAAACGAATGCACCCAATCTACGTTTTTGGACCCAATAGTGATGTTTTGGTTCGTTTTGGTCAGTTTCGTTACAGTGCGAAAAACCATGCAAATGTTGCATTTAATGCGCCCATTCGGGTCGTTACCGAAACGACGCACAGTTTCGGGCCAGAAACGAAACGAACGCACCCGATCCACGTTTTTGGACCTAATAGTGATGTTTTGGTTCGTTTTGGTCAGTTTAGTTACAGTGCAACAAATCATGCCGGGGTTGCATTTAATGCACCGATTCGGGTTGTCAATGAAAAGATGCACAGTTTCGGGCCAGAAACGAAACGAACGTACCCAATCCACGTTTTTGGACCCAATAGTGATGTTTTGGTTCGTTTTGGTTAGTTTAGTTACTGTGCAACAAATCATGCCGGGGTTGCATTTAGTGAACCGATTCGGGCCTTAAATAAAACAATGCACAGTTTTGGGCCAGAAACGAAACAAACGCACCCAATCCACGTTTTTGGACCCAATGGTGATGTTTTTGTTTGTTTTGGTCAGTTTCGTTACAGTGCAAAAAACCATGCCGAGGTTGCACTTAATGCACCCATTCGAGTCGTTAACAAAACGATGCACAGTTTCGGGCCAGAAACGAAACGAACGCACCCAATCCACTTTTTTGGACCCAATAGTGATGTTTTGGTTCGTTTTGGTCAGTTTAGTTACTGTGCAACAAATCATGCCGGGGTTGCATTTAATGCACCGATTCGGGTCGTCAATGAAAAGATGCACAGTTTCGGGCCAGAAACGAAACGAACGTACCCAATCCATGTTTTTGGACCCAATAGTGATGTTTTGGTTCGTTTTGGTTAGTTTAGTTACTGTGCAACAAATCATGCCGGGGTTGCATTTAATGTACCGATTCGGGCCTTAAATAAAACGATGCACGGTTTTGGGCCAGAAACGAAACAAACGCACCCAATCCACGTTTTTGGACCCAATGGTGATGTTTTTGTTTGTTTTGGTAAGTTTCGTTACAGTGCAAAAAACCATGCCGAGGTTGCACTTAACGCACCCATTCGAGTCGTTAACAAAACGATGCACAGTTTCGGGCCAGAAACGAAACGAACGCACCCAATCCACTTTTTTGGACCCAATAGTGATGTTTTGGTTCGTTTTGGTCAGTTTAGTTACTGTGCAACAAATCATGCCGGGGTTGCATTTAATGCACCGATTCGGGTCGTCAATGAAAAGATGCACAGTTTCGGGCCAGAAACGAAACGAACGTACCCAATCCATGTTTTTGGACCCAATAGTGATGTTTTGGTTCGTTTTGGTTAGTTTAGTTACTGTGCAACAAATCATGCCGGGGTTGCATTTAATGTACCGATTCGGGCCTTAAATAAAACGATGCACGGTTTTGGGCCAGAAACGAAACAAACGCACCCAATCCACGTTTTTGGACCCAATGGTGATGTTTTTGTTTGTTTTGGTCAGTTTCGTTACAGTGCAAAAAACCATGCCGAGGTTGCACTTAACGCACCCATTCGAGTCGTTAACAAAACGATGCACAGTTTCGGGCCAGAAACGAAACGAACGCACCCAATCCACTTTTTTGGACCCAATAGTGATGTTTTGGTTCGTTTTGGTCAGTTTAGTTACTGTGCAACAAATCATGCCGGGGTTGCATTTAATGCACCGATTCGGGCCTTAAATGAAACGATGCGCAGTTTCGGGCCAGAAACGAAACAAGCGCACCGAATCCACGTTTTTGGACCCAATGGTGATGTTTTGGTTTGTTTTGGTCAGTTTCGTTACAGTGCAAAAAAACTATGCCGAGGTTGCATTTAATTCACCCATTCGGGTCGTTAACAAAACGATGCACAGTTTCGGGCCAGAAATGAAATGAACGCACCCAATCCATGTTTTTGGTCCCAATGGTGATGTTTTTGTTTGTTTTGGTCAGTTTTGTTACAGTGCGAAAAACCATGCAAATGTTGCATTTAATGCGCCCATTCGGGTCGTTACCGAAACGAACGCATCGAATCCACATTTTTGGACCCAATAGTGATGTTTTGGTTCGTTTTGGTCAGTTTCGTTACAGTGCAAGAAACCATGCTAGGGTTGCATTTAATGCACCGATTCGGGCCGTCAATGAAAAGATGCACAGTTTCGGGCCAGAAACAAAACGAACGCACCCAATCCACGTTTTTGGACCCAATAGTGATGTTTTGGTTCATTTTGCTCAGTTTAGTTACTGTGCAACAAATCATGCCGGGGTTGCATTTAATGCACCGATTCGGGCCTTAAATGAAACGATGCACAGTTTCGGGCCAGAAATGAAACAAACGCACCCAATCCACGTTTTTGGACCCAATGGTGATGTTTTGGTTTGGTTTGGTCAGTTTCGTTACAGTGCAAAAAAACTATGCCGAGGTTGCATTTAATGCACCCATTCGGGTCGTTAACAAAACGATGCACAGTTTCGGGCCAGAAACGAAACGAACGCACCAAATCCACTTTTTTGGACCCAATAGTGATGTTTTGGTTCGTTTTGGTCAGTTTCGTTACGGTGCAAGAAACCATGCTGGGGTTGCATTTAATGCACCCATTCGGGTCGTTAACGAAATGACGCACAGTTTCGGGCCAGAAACGAAACGAACGCACCCGATCCATGTTTTGAGACCCAATAGTGATGTTTTGGATCGTTTTGGTCAGTTTCGTTACTGCGCAAAAAACCATGCAAATGTTGGATTTAATGCGCCCATTTGGGTCGTTAACGAAACGATGCACAGTTTCGGGCCAAACGAAACGAATGCACCCAATCTACGTTTTTGGACCCAATAGTGATGTTTTGGTTCGTTTTGGTCAGTTTCGTTACAGTGCGAAAAACCATGCAAATGTTGCATTTAATGCGCCCATTCGGGTCGTTACCGAAACGACGCACAGTTTCGGGCCAGAAACGAAACGAACGCACCCGATCCACGTTTTTGGACCTAATAGTGATGTTTTGGTTCGTTTTGGTCAGTTTAGTTACAGTGCAACAAATCATGCCGGGGTTGCATTTAATGCACCGATTCGGGTCGTCAATGAAAAGATGCACAGTTTCGGGCCAGAAACGAAACGAACGTACCCAATCCACGTTTTTGGACCCAATAGTGATGTTTTGGTTCGTTTTGGTTAGTTTAGTTACTGTGCAACAAATCATGCCGGGGTTGCATTTAGTGAACCGATTCGGGCCTTAAATAAAACAATGCACAGTTTTGGGCCAGAAACGAAACAAACGCACCCAATCCACGTTTTTGGACCCAATGGTGATGTTTTTGTTTGTTTTGGTCAGTTTCGTTACAGTGCAAAAAACCATGCCGAGGTTGCACTTAATGCACCCATTCGAGTCGTTAACAAAACGATGCACAGTTTCGGGCCAGAAACGAAACGAACGCACCCAATCCACTTTTTTGGACCCAATAGTGATGTTTTGGTTCGTTTTGGTCAGTTTAGTTACTGTGCAACAAATCATGCCGGGGTTGCATTTAATGCACCGATTCGGGTCGTCAATGAAAAGATGCACAGTTTCGGGCCAGAAACGAAACGAACGTACCCAATCCATGTTTTTGGACCCAATAGTGATGTTTTGGTTCGTTTTGGTTAGTTTAGTTACTGTGCAACAAATCATGCCGGGGTTGCATTTAATGTACCGATTCGGGCCTTAAATAAAACGATGCACGGTTTTGGGCCAGAAACGAAACAAACGCACCCAATCCACGTTTTTGGACCCAATGGTGATGTTTTTGTTTGTTTTGGTCAGTTTCGTTACAGTGCAAAAAACCATGCCGAGGTTGCACTTAACGCACCCATTCGAGTCGATAACAAAACGATGCACAGTTTCGGGCCAGAAACGAAACGAACGCACCCAATCCACTTTTTTGGACCCAATAGTGATGTTTTGGTTCGTTTTGGTCAGTTTAGTTACTGTGCAACAAATCATGCCGGGGTTGCATTTAATGCACCGATTCGGGCCTTAAATGAAACGATGCACAGTTTCGGGCCAGAAACGAAACAAGCGCACCGAATCCACGTTTTTGGACCCAATGGTGATGTTTTGGTTTGTTTTGGTCAGTTTCGTTACAGTGCAAAAAAACTATGCCGAGGTTGCATTTAATTCACCCATTCGGGTCGTTAACAAAACGATGCACAGTTTCGGGCCAGAAATGAAATGAACGCACCCAATCCATGTTTTTGGTCCCAATGGTGATGTTTTTGTTTGTTTTGGTCAGTTTTGTTACAGTGCGAAAAACCATGCAAATGTTGCATTTAATGCGCCCATTCGGGTCGTTACCGAAACGAACGCATCGAATCCACATTTTTGGACCCAATAGTGATGTTTTGGTTCGTTTTGGTCAGTTTCGTTACAGTGCAAGAAACCATGCTAGGGTTGCATTTAATGCACCGATTCGGGCCGTCAATGAAGAGATGCACAGTTTCGGGCCAGAAACAAAACGAACGCACCCAATCCACGTTTTTGGACCCAATAGTGATGTTTTGGTTCATTTTGCTCAGTTTAGTTACTGTGCAACAAATCATGCCGGGGTTGCATTTAATGCACCGATTCGGGCCTTAAATGAAACGATGCACAGTTTCGGGCCAGAAATGAAACAAACGCACCCAATCCACGTTTTTGGACCCAATGGTGATGTTTTGGTTTGGTTTGGTCAGTTTCGTTACAGTGCAAAAAAACTATGCCGAGGTTGCATTTAATGCACCCATTCGGGTCGTTAACAAAACGATGCACAGTTTCGGGCCAGAAACGAAACGAACGCACCAAATCCACTTTTTTGGACCCAATAGTGATGTTTTGGTTCGTTTTGGTCAGTTTCGTTACGGTGCAAGAAACCATGCTGGGGTTGCATTTAATGCACCCATTCGGGTCGTTAACGAAATGACGCACAGTTTCGGGCCAGAAACGAAACGAACGCTCCCGATCCATGTTTTGAGACCCAATAGTGATGTTTTGGATCGTTTTGGTCAGTTTCGTTACTGCGCAAAAAACCATGCAAATGTTGGATTTAATGCGCCCATTCGGGTCGTTAACGAAACGATGCACAGTTTCGGGCCAAACGAAACGAATGCACCCAATCTACGTTTTTGGACCCAATAGTGATGTTTTGGTTCGTTTTGGTCAGTTTCGTTACAGTGCGAAAAACCATGCAAATGTTGCATTTAATGCGCCCATTCGGGTCGTTACCGAAACGACGCACAGTTTCGGGCCAGAAACGAAACGAACGCACCCGATCCACGTTTTTGGACCTAATAGTGATGTTTTGGTTCGTTTTGGTCAATTTAGTTACAGTGCAACAAATCATGCCGGGGTTGCATTTAATGCACCGATTCGGGTCGTCAATGAAAAGATGCACAGTTTCGGGCCAGAAACGAAACGAACGTACCCAATCCACGTTTTTGGACCCAATAGTGATGTTTTGGTTCGTTTTGGTTAGTTTAGTTACTGTGCAACAAATCATGCCGGGGTTGCATTTAGTGAACCGATTCGGGCCTTAAATAAAACAATGCACAGTTTTGGGCCAGAAACGAAACAAACGCACCCAATCCACGTTTTTGGACCCAATGGTGATGTTTTTGTTTGTTTTGGTCAGTTTCGTTACAGTGCAAAAAACCATGCCGAGGTTGCACTTAATGCACCCATTCGAGTCGTTAACAAAACGATGCACAGTTTCGGGCCAGAAACGAAACGAACGCACCCAATCCACTTTTTTGGACCCAATAGTGATGTTTTGGTTCGTTTTGGTCAGTTTAGTTACTGTGCAACAAATCATGCCGGGGTTGCATTTAATGCACCGATTCGGGTCGTCAATGAAAAGATGCACAGTTTCGGGCCAGAAACGAAACGAACGTACCCAATCCATGTTTTTGGACCTAATAGTGATGTTTTGGTTCGTTTTGGTTAGTTTAGTTACTGTGCAACAAATCATGCCGGGGTTGCATTTAATGTACCGATTCGGGCCTTAAATAAAACGATGCACGGTTTTGGGCCAGAAACGAAACAAACGCACCCAATCCACGTTTTTGGACCCAATGGTGATGTTTTTGTTTGTTTTGGTCAGTTTCGTTACAGTGCAAAAAACCATGCCGAGGTTGCACTTAACGCACCCATTCGAGTCGTTAACAAAACGATGCACAGTTTCGGGCCAGAAACGAAACGAACGCACCCAATCCACTTTTTTGGACCCAATAGTGATGTTTTGGTTCGTTTTGGTCAGTTTAGTTACTGTGCAACAAATCATGCCGGGGTTGCATTTAATGCACCGATTCGGGCCTTAAATGAAACGATGCACAGTTTCGGGCCAGAAACGAAACAAGCGCACCGAATCCACGTTTTTGGACCCAATGGTGATGTTTTGGTTTGTTTTGGTCAGTTTCGTTACAGTGCAAAAAAACTATGCCGAGGTTGCATTTAATTCACCCATTCGGGTCGTTAACAAAACGATGCACAGTTTCGGGCCAGAAATGAAATGAACGCACCCAATCCATGTTTTTGGTCCCAATGGTGATGTTTTTGTTTGTTTTGGTCAGTTTTGTTACAGTGCGAAAAACCATGCAAATGTTGCATTTAATGCGCCCATTCGGGTCGTTACCGAAACGAACGCATCGAATCCACATTTTTGGACCCAATAGTGATGTTTTGGTTCGTTTTGGTCAGTTTCGTTACAGTGCAAGAAACCATGCTAGGGTTGCATTTAATGCACCGATTCGGGCCGTCAATGAAAAGATGCACAGTTTCGGGCCAGAAACAAAACGAACGCACCCAATCCACGTTTTTGGACCCAATAGTGATGTTTTGGTTCATTTTGCTCAGTTTAGTTACTGTGCAACAAATCATGCCGGGGTTGCATTTAATGCACCGATTCGGGCCTTAAATGAAACGATGCACAGTTTCGGGCCAGAAATGAAACAAACGCACCCAATCCACGTTTTTGGACCCAATGGTGATGTTTTGGTTTGGTTTGGTCAGTTTCGTTACAGTGCAAAAAAACTATGCCGAGGTTGCATTTAATGCACCCATTCGGGTCGTTAACAAAACGATGCACAGTTTCGGGCCAGAAACGAAACGAACGCACCAAATCCACTTTTTTGGACCCAATAGTGATGTTTTGGTTCGTTTTGGTCAGTTTCGTTACGGTGCAAGAAACCATGCTGGGGTTGCATTTAATGCACCCATTCGGGTCGTTAACGAAATGACGCACAGTTTCGGGCCAGAAACGAAACGAACGCACCCGATCCATGTTTTGAGACCCAATAGTGATGTTTTGGATCGTTTTGGTCAGTTTCGTTACTGCGCAAAAAACCATGCAAATGTTGGATTTAATGCGCCCATTCGGGTCGTTAACGAAACGATGCACAGTTTCGGGCCAAACGAAACGAATGCACCCAATCTACGTTTTTGGACCCAATAGTGATGTTTTGGTTCGTTTTGGTCAGTTTCGTTACAGTGCGAAAAACCATGCAAATGTTGCATTTAATGCGCCCATTCGGGTCGTTACCGAAACGACGCACAATTTCGGGCCAGAAACGAAACGAACGCACCCGATCCACGTTTTTGGACCTAATAGTGATGTTTTGGTTCGTTTTGGTCAGTTTAGTTACAGTGCAACAAATCATGCCGGGGTTGCATTTAATGCACCGATTCGGGTCGTCAATGAAAAGATGCACAGTTTCGGGCCAGAAACGAAACGAACGTACCCAATCCACGTTTTTGGACCCAATAGTGATGTTTTGGTTCGTTTTGGTTAGTTTAGTTACTGTGCAACAAATCATGCCGGGGTTGCATTTAGTGAACCGATTCGGGCCTTAAATAAAACAATGCACAGTTTTGGGCCAGAAACGAAACAAACGCACCCAATCCACGTTTTTGGACCCAATGGTGATGTTTTTGTTTGTTTTGGTCAGTTTCGTTACAGTGCAAAAAACCATGCCGAGGTTGCACTTAATGCACCCATTCGAGTCGTTAACAAAACGATGCACAGTTTCGGGCCAGAAACGAAACGAACGCACCCAATCCACTTTTTTGGACCCAATAGTGATGTTTTGGTTCGTTTTGGTCAGTTTAGTTACTGTGCAACAAATCATGCCGGGGTTGCATTTAATGCACCGATTCGGGTCGTCAATGAAAAGATGCACAGTTTCGGGCCAGAAACGAAACGAACGTACCCAATCCATGTTTTTGGACCCAATAGTGATGTTTTGGTTCGTTTTGGTTAGTTTAGTTACTGTGCAACAAATCATGCCGGGGTTGCATTTAATGTACCGATTCGGGCCTTAAATAAAACGATGCACGGTTTTGGGCCAGAAACGAAACAAACGCACCCAATCCACGTTTTTGGACCCAATGGTGATGTTTTTGTTTGTTTTGGTCAGTTTCGTTACAGTGCAAAAAACCATGCCGAGGTTGCACTTAACGCACCCATTCGAGTCGTTAACAAAACGATGCACAGTTTCGGGCCAGAAACGAAACGAACGCACCCAATCCACTTTTTTGGACCCAATAGTGATGTTTTGGTTCGTTTTGGTCAGTTTAGTTACTGTGCAACAAATCATGCCGGGGTTGCATTTAATGCACCGATTCGGGCCTTAAATGAAACGATGCACAGTTTCGGGCCAGAAACGAAACAAGCGCACCGAATCCACGTTTTTGGACCCAATGGTGATGTTTTGGTTTGTTTTGGTCAGTTTCGTTACAGTGCAAAAAAACTATGCCGAGGTTGCATTTAATTCACCCATTCGGGTCGTTAACAAAACGATGCACAGTTTCGGGCCAGAAATGAAATGAACGCACCCAATCCATGTTTTTGGTCCCAATGGTGATGTTTTTGTTTGTTTTGGTCAGTTTTGTTACAGTGCGAAAAACCATGCAAATGTTGCATTTAATGCGCCCATTCGGGTCGTTACCGAAACGAACGCATCGAATCCACTTTTTTGGACCCAATAGTGATGTTTTGGTTCGTTTTGGTCAGTTTCGTTACGGTGCAAGAAACCATGCTGGGGTTGCATTTAATGCACCCATTCGGGTCGTTAACGAAATGACGCACAGTTTCGGGCCAGAAACGAAACGAACGCACCCGATCCATGTTTTGAGACCCAATAGTGATGTTTTGGATCGTTTTGGTCAGTTTCGTTACTGCGCAAAAAACCATGCAAATGTTGGATTTAATGCGCCCATTCGGGTCGTTAACGAAACGATGCACAGTTTCGGGCCAAACGAAACGAATGCACCCAATCTACGTTTTTGGACCCAATAGTGATGTTTTGGTTCGTTTTGGTCAGTTTCGTTACAGTGCGAAAAACCATGCAAATGTTGCATTTAATGCGCCCATTCGGGTCGTTACCGAAACGACGCACAGTTTCGGGCCAGAAACGAAACGAACGCACCCGATCCACGTTTTTGGACCTAATAGTGATGTTTTGGTTCGTTTTGGTCAGTTTAGTTACAGTGCAACAAATCATGCCGGGGTTGCATTTAATGCACCGATTCGGGTCGTCAATGAAAAGATGCACAGTTTCGGGCCAGAAACGAAACGAACGTACCCAATCCACGTTTTTGGACCCAATAGTGATGTTTTGGTTCGTTTTGGTTAGTTTAGTTACTGTGCAACAAATCATGTCGGGGTTGCATTTAGTGAACCGATTCGGGCCTTAAATAAAACAATGCACAGTTTTGGGCCAGAAACGAAACAAACGCACCCAATCCACGTTTTTGGACCCAATGGTGATGTTTTTGTTTGTTTTGGTCAGTTTCGTTACAGTGCAAAAAACCATGCCGAGGTTGCACTTAATGCACCCATTCGAGTCGTTAACAAAACGATGCACAGTTTCGGGCCAGAAACGAAACGAACGCACCCAATCCACTTTTTTGGACCCAATAGTGATGTTTTGGTTCGTTTTGGTCAGTTTAGTTACTGTGCAACAAATCATGCCGGGGTTGCATTTAATGCACCGATTCGGGTCGTCAATGAAAAGATGCACAGTTTCGGGCCAGAAACGAAACGAACGTACCCAATCCATGTTTTTGGACCCAATAGTGATGTTTTGGTTCGTTTTGGTTAGTTTAGTTACTGTGCAACAAATCATGCCGGGGTTGCATTTAATGTACCGATTCGGGCCTTAAATAAAACGATGCACGGTTTTGGGCCAGAAACGAAACAAACGCACCCAATCCACGTTTTTGGACCCAATGGTGATGTTTTTGTTTGTTTTGGTCAGTTTCGTTACAGTGCAAAAAACCATGCCGAGGTTGCACTTAACGCACCCATTCGAGTCGTTAACAAAACGATGCACAGTTTCGGGCCAGAAACGAAACGAACGCACCCAATCCACTTTTTTGGACCCAATAGTGATGTTTTGGTTCGTTTTGGTCAGTTTAGTTACTGTGCAACAAATCATGCCGGGGTTGCATTTAATGCACCGATTCGGGCCTTAAATGAAACGATGCACAGTTTCGGGCCAGAAACGAAACAAGCGCACCGAATCCATGTTTTTGGACCCAATGGTGATGTTTTGGTTTGTTTTGGTCAGTTTCGTTACAGTGCAAAAAAACTATGCCGAGGTTGCATTTAATTCACCCATTCGGGTCGTTAACAAAACGATGCACAGTTTCGGGCCAGAAATGAAATGAACGCACCCAATCCATGTTTTTGGTCCCAATGGTGATGTTTTTGTTTGTTTTGGTCAGTTTTGTTACAGTGCGAAAAACCATGCAAATGTTGCATTTAATGCGCCCATTCGGGTCGTTACCGAAACGAACGCATCGAATCCACATTTTTGGACCCAATAGTGATGTTTTGGTTCGTTTTGGTCAGTTTCGTTACAGTGCAAGAAACCATGCTAGGGTTGCATTTAATGCACCGATTCGGGCCGTCAATGAAGAGATGCACAGTTTCGGGCCAGAAACAAAACGAACGCACCCAATCCACGTTTTTGGACCCAATAGTGATGTTTTGGTTCATTTTGCTCAGTTTAGTTACTGTGCAACAAATCATGCCGGGGTTGCATTTAATGCACCGATTCGGGCCTTAAATGAAACGATGCACAGTTTCGGGCCAGAAATGAAACAAACGCACCCAATCCACGTTTTTGGACCCAATGGTGATGTTTTGGTTTGGTTTGGTCAGTTTCGTTACAGTGCAAAAAAACTATGCCGAGGTTGCATTTAATGCACCCATTCGGGTCGTTAACAAAACGATGCACAGTTTCGGGCCAGAAACGAAACGAACGCACCAAATCCACTTTTTTGGACCCAATAGTGATGTTTTGGTTCGTTTTGGTCAGTTTAGTTATTGTGCAACAAATCATGCCGGGGTTGCATTTAATGCACCGATTCGGGCCTTAAATGAAACGATGCACAGTTTCGGGCCAGAAACGAAACAAACGCACCCAATCCACGTTTTTTGACCCAATGGTGATGTTTTGGTTTGTTTTTGTTAGTTTCGTTACAGTGCAAAAAAACTATGCCGAGGTTGCATTTAATTCACCCATTCGGGTCGTTAACAAAACGATGCACAGTTTCGGGCCAGAAATGAAATGAACGCACCCAATCCATGTTTTTGCTCCCAATGGTGATGTTTTTGTTTGTTTTGGTCAGTTTTGTTACAGTGCGAAAAAACATGCAAATGTTGCATTTAATGCGCCCATTCGGGTCGTTACCGAAACGAACGCATCGAATTCACATTTTTGGACCCAATAGTGATGTTTTGGTTCGTTTTGGTCAGTTTCGTTATAGTGCAAGAAACCATGCTGGGGTTGCATTTAATGCACCCATTCGGGTCGTTAACGAAATGACGCACAGTTTCGGGCCAGAAACGAAACGAAAGCACCCGATCCATGTTTTGAGACCCAATAGTGATGTTTTGGTTCGTTTTGGTCAGTTTCGTTACTGCGCAAAAAACCATGCAAATGTTGGATTTAATGCGCCGATTCGGGTCGTTAATGAAACGATGCACAGTTTCGGGCCAAACGAAACGAACGCACCCAATCTACGTTTTTGGACCCAATAGTGATGTTTTGGTTCGTTTTGATCAGTTTCGTTACAGTGCAAGAAACCATGCTGGGGTTGCATTTAATGCACCGATTCGGGTCGTCAATGAAAAGATGCACAGTTTCGGGCCAGAAACGAAACGAACGTACCCAATCCACGTTTTTGTTCCCAATAGTGATGTTTTGGTTCGTTTTGGTTAGTTTAGTTATTGTGCAACAAATCATGCCGGGGTTGCATTTAATGCACCGATTCGGGCCTTAAATAAAACGATGCACAGTTTCGGGCCAGAAACGAAACAAACGCACCCAATCCACGTTTTTCGACCCAATGGTGATGTTTTGGTTTGTTTTGGTCAGTTTCGTTACAGTGCAAAAAACCATGCCGAGGTTGCACTTAATGCACCCATTCGAGTCGTTAACAAAACGATGCACAGTTTCGGGCCAGAAACGAAACGAATGCACCCAATCCACTTTTCTGGACCCAATAGTGATGTTTTGGTTCGTTTTGGTCAGTTTAGTTACTGTGCAACAAATCATGCCGGGGTTGCATTTAATGCACCGATTCGGGCCTTAAATGAAACGATGCACAGTTTCAGGCCAGAAACGAAACAAACGCACCCAATCCACGTTTTTGGACCCAATGGTGATGTTTTGGTTTGTTTTGGTCAGTTTCGTTACAGTGCAAAAAAACTATGCCGAGGTTGCATTTAGTGCACCCATTCGGGTCGTTAACAAAACGATGCAAAGTTTCGGGCCAGAAACGAAATGAACGCACCCAATCCATGTTTTTGGTCCCAATGGTGATGTTTTTGTTTGTTTTGGTAAGTTTTGTTACAGTGCGAAAAACCATGCAAATGTTGCATTTAATGCGCCCATTCGGGTCGTTAAGGAAACGAACGCACCGAATCCACATTTTTGGACCTAATAGTGATGTTTTGGTTCGTTTTGGTCAGTTTCGTTACAGTGCAAGAAACCATGCTGGGGTTGCATTTAATGCACCCATTCGGGTCGTTAACGAAACGACGCACAGTTTCGGGCCAGAAACGAAACGAACGCACCCAATCCATGTTTTTGGTCCCAATGGTGATGTTTTTGTTTGTTTTGGTCAGTTTTGTTACAGTGCGAAAAACCATGCAAATGTTGCATTTAATGCGCCCATTCGGGTCGTTAGCGAAACGAACGCACCGAATCCACATTTTTGGACCTAATAGTGATGTTTTAGTTCGTTTTGGTCAGTTTAGTTACTGTGCAACAAATCATGCCGGGGTTGCATTTGATGCACCGATTCGGGTCGTCAATGAAAAGATGCACAGTTTCGGGCCAGAAACGAAACGAACGTACCCAATCCACGTTTTTGGACCCAATAGTGATGTTTTGGTTCGTTTTGGTTAGTTTAGTTACTGTGCAACAAATCATGCCGGGGTTGCATTTAATGAACCGATTCGGGCCTTAAATAAAACGATGCACAGTTTCGGGCCAGAAACGAAACAAACGCACCCAATCCACGTTTTTGGACCCAATGGTGATGTTTTGGTTTGTTTTGGTCAGTTTCGTTACAGTGCAAAAAACCATGCCGAGGTTGCACTTAATGCACCCATTCGGGTCGTTAACAAAACGATGCACAGTTTCGAGCCAGAAACGAAACGAACGCACCCAATCCACTTTTTTGGACACAATAGTGATGTTTTGGTTCGTTTTGGTCAGTTTAGTTACTGTGCAACAAATCATGCCGGGGTTGCATTTAATGCACCGATTCGGGCCTTAAATAAAACGATGCACAGTTTCGGGCCAGAAACGAAACAAACGCACCCAATCCACGTTTTTGGACCCAATGGTGATGTTTTGGTTTGTTTTGGTCAGTTTCGTTACAGTGCAAAAAAACGTGCCGAGCTTGCATTTAATTCACCCATTCGGGTCGTTAACAAAACGATGCACAGTTTCGGGCCAGAAATGAAATGAACGCACCCAATCCATGTTTTTGCTCCCAATGGTGATGTTTTTGTTTGTTTTGGTCAGTTTTGTTACAGTGCGAAAAACCATGCAAATGTTGCATTTAATGCGCCCATTCGGGTCGTTACCGAAACAAACGCATCGAATTCACATTTTTGGACCCAATAGTGATGTTTTGGTTCGTTTTGGTCAGTTTCGTTACTGTGCAACAAATCATGATGGGGTTGCATTTGATGCACCGATTCGGGTCGTCAATGAAAAGATGCACAGTTTCGGGCCAGAAACGAAACGAACGTACCCAATCCACGTTTTTGGACCCAATAGTGATGTTTTGGTTCGTTTTGGTTAGTTTAGTTACTGTGCAACAAATCATGCCGGGGTTGCATTTAATGAACCGATTCGGGCCTTAAATAAAACGATGCACAGTTTCGGGCCAGAAACGAAACAAACGCACCCAATCCACGTTTTTGGACCCAATGGTGATGTTTTGGTTTGTTTTGGTCAGTTTCGTTACAGTGCAAAAAACCATGCCGAGGTTGCACTTAATGCACCCATTCGGGTCGTTAACAAAACGATGCACAGTTTCGAGCCAGAAACGAAACGAACGCACCCAATCCACTTTTTTGGACACAATAGTGATGTTTTGGTTCGTTTTGGTCAGTTTAGTTACTGTGCAACAAATCATGCCGGGGTTGCATTTAATGCACCGATTCGGGCCTTAAATAAAACGATGCACAGTTTCGGGCCAGAAACGAAACAAACGCACCCAATCCACGTTTTTGGACCCAATGGTGATGTTTTGGTTTGTTTTGGTCAGTTTCGTTACAGTGCAAAAAACCATGCCGAGGTTGCACTTAATGCACCCATTCGGGTCGTTAACAAAACGATGCACAGTTTCGAGCCAGAAACGAAACGAACGCACCCAATCCACTTTTTTGGACACAATAGTGATGTTTTGGTTCGTTTTGGTCAGTTTAGTTACTGTGCAACAAATCATGCCGGGGTTGCATTTAATGCACCGATTCGGGCCTTAAATAAAACGATGCACAGTTTCGGGCCAGAAACGAAACAAACGCACCCAATCCACGTTTTTGGACCCAATGGTGATGTTTTGGTTTGTTTTGGTCAGTTTCGTTACAGTGCAAAAAAACGTGCCGAGCTTGCATTTAATTCACCCATTCGGGTCGTTAACAAAACGATGCACAGTTTCGGGCCAGAAATGAAATGAACGCACCCAATCCATGTTTTTGCTCCCAATGGTGATGTTTTTGTTTGTTTTGGTCAGTTTTGTTACAGTGCGAAAAACCATGCAAATGTTGCATTTAATGCGCCCATTCGGGTCGTTACCGAAACAAACGCATCGAATTCACATTTTTGGACCCAATAGTGATGTTTTGGTTCGTTTTGGTCAGTTTCGTTACTGTGCAACAAATCATGATGGGGTTGCATTTGATGCACCGATTCGGGTCGTCAATGAAAAGATGCACAGTTTCGGGCTAGAAACGAAACGAACGTACCCAATCCACGTTTTTGGACCCAATAGTGATGTTTTGGTTCGTTTTGGTTAGTTTAGTTACTGTGCAACAAATCATGCCGGGGTTGCATTTAATGAACCGATTCGGGCCTTAAATAAAACGATGCACAGTTTCGGGCCAGAAACGAAACAAACGCACCCAATCCACGTTTTTGGACCCAATGGTGATGTTTTGGTTTGTTTTGGTCAGTTTCGTTACAGTGCAAAAAACCATGCCGAGGTTGCACTTAATGCACCCATTCGGGTCGTTAACAAAACGATGCACAGTTTCGGGCCAGAAACGAAACGAACGCACCCAATCCACTTTTTTGGACACAATAGTGATGTTTTGGTTCGTTTTGGTCAGTTTAGTTACTGTGCAACAAATCATGCCGGGGTTGCATTTAATGCACCGATTCGGGCCTTAAATAAAACGATGCACAGTTTCGGGCCAGAAACGAAACAAACGCACCCAATCCACGTTTTTGGACCCAATGGTGATGTTTTGGTTTGTTTTGGTCAGTTTCGTTACAGTGCAAAAAAACGTGCCGAGCTTGCATTTAATTCACCCATTCGGGTCGTTAACAAAACGATGCACAGTTTCGGGCCAGAAATGAAATGAACGCACCCAATCCATGTTTTTGCTCCCAATGGTGATGTTTTTGTTTGTTTTGGTCAGTTTTGTTACAGTGCGAAAAACCATGCAAATGTTGCATTTAATGCGCCCATTCGGGTCGTTACCGAAACAAACGCATCGAATTCACATTTTTGGACCCAATAGTGATGTTTTGGTTCGTTTTGGTCAGTTTCGTTACTGTGCAACAAATCATGATGGGGTTGCATTTGATGCACCGATTCGGGTCGTCAATGAAAAGATGCACAGTTTCGGGCCAGAAACGAAACGAACGTACCCAATCCACGTTTTTGGACCCAATAGTGATGTTTTGGTTCGTTTTGGTTAGTTTAGTTACTGTGCAACAAATCATGCCGGGGTTGCATTTAATGAACCGATTCGGGCCTTAAATAAAACGATGCACAGTTTCGGGCCAGAAACGAAACAAACGCACCCAATCCACGTTTTTGGACCCAATGGTGATGTTTTGGTTTGTTTTGGTCAGTTTCGTTACAGTGCAAAAAACCATGCCGAGGTTGCACTTAATGCACCCATTCGGGTCGTTAACAAAACGATGCACAGTTTCGGGCCAGAAACGAAACGAACGCACCCAATCCACTTTTTTGGACACAATAGTGATGTTTTGGTTCGTTTTGGTCAGTTTAGTTACTGTGCAACAAATCATGCCGGGGTTGCATTTAATGCACCGATTCGGGCCTTAAATAAAACGATGCACAGTTTCGGGCCAGAAACGAAACAAACGCACCCAATCCACGTTTTTGGACCCAATGGTGATGTTTTGGTTTGTTTTGGTCAGTTTCGTTACAGTGCAAAAAACCATGCCGAGGTTGCACTTAATGCACCCATTCGGGTCGTTAACAAAACGATGCACAGTTTCGAGCCAGAAACGAAACGAACGCACCCAATCCACTTTTTTGGACACAATAGTGATGTTTTGGTTCGTTTTGGTCAGTTTAGTTACTGTGCAACAAATCATGCCGGGGTTGCATTTAATGCACCGATTCGGGCCTTAAATAAAACGATGCACAGTTTCGGGCCAGAAACGAAACAAACGCACCCAATCCACGTTTTTGGACCCAATGGTGATGTTTTGGTTTGTTTTGGTCAGTTTCGTTACAGTGCAAAAAAACATGCCGAGGTTGCATTTAATTCACCCATTCGGGTCGTTAACAAAACGATGCACAGTTTCGGGCCAGAAATGAAATGAACGCACCCAATCCATGTTTTTGGTCCCAATGGTGATGTTTTATTTGTTTTGGTCAGTTTTGTTACAGTGCGAAAAACCATGCAAATGTTACATTTAATGCGCCCATTCGGGTCGTTACCGAAACGAACGCATCGAATCCACATTTTTGGACCCAATAGTGATGTTTTGGTTCGTTTTGGTCAGTTTCGTTACAGTGCAAGAAACCATGCTGGGATTGCATTTAATGCACCCATTTGGGTCGTTAACGAAACGACGCACAGTTTCGGGCCAGAAACGAAACGAACGCACCCGATCCATGTTTTGAGACCCAATAGTGATGTTTTGGTTTGTTTTGGTCAGTTTCGTTACTGCGCAAAAAACCATGCAAATGTTGGATTTAATGCGCCCATTCGGGTCGTTAACGAAACGATGCACAGTTTCGGGCCAAACGAAACGAACGCACCCAATCTACGTTTTCGGACCCAATAGTGATGTTTTGGTTCGTTTTGGTCAGTTTAGTTACAGAGCAAGAAACCATGCTGGGGTTGCATTTAATGCACCGATTCGGGTTGTCAATGAAAAGATGCACAGTTTCGGGCCAGAAACGAAACGAATGTACCCAATCCACGTTTTTGGACCCAATAGTGATGTTTTGGTTCGTTTTGGTTAGTTTAGTTACTGTGCAACAAATCATGCCGGGGTTGCATTTAATGCACCGATTCGGGCCTTAAATAAAACAATGCACAGTTTCGGGCCAGAAACGAAACAATCGCACCCAATCCACGTTTTTGGACCCAATGGTGATGTTTTGGTCAGTTTCGGGCCAGAAACGAAACAAACGCACCCAATCCACGTTTTTGGACCCAATGGTGATGTTTTCGTTTGTTTTGGTCAGTTTCGTTACAGTGCAAAAAACCATGCCGAGGTTGCACTTAATGCACCCATTCGAGTCGTTAACAAAACGATGCACAGTTTCGGGCCAGAAATGAAACGAACGCACCCAATCCACTTTTTTGGACCCAATAGTGATGTTTTGGTTCGTTTTGGTCAGTTTAGTTACTGTGCAACAAATCATGCCGGGGTTGCATTTAGTGCACCGATTCGGGCCTTAAATGAAACGATGCACAGTTTCGGGCCAGAAACGAAACAAACGCACCGAATCCACGTTTTTGGACCCAATGGTGATGTTTTGGTTTTTTTTAGTCAGTTTCGTTACAGTGCAAAAAAACTATGCCGAGGTTGCATTTAATGCACCCATTCGGGTCGTTAACAAAACGATGCACAGTTTCGGGCCAGAAATGAAATGAACGCACCCAATCCATGTTTTTGGTCCCAATGGTGATGTTTTTGTTTGTTTTGGTCAGTTTTGTTACAGTGCGAAAAACCATGCAAATGTTGCATTTAATGCGCCCATACGGGTCGTTACCGAAACGAACGCATCGAATCCACATTTTTGGACCCAATAGTGATGTTTTGGTTCGTTTTGGTCAGTTTCGTTACAGTGCAAGAAACCATGCTAGGGTTGCATTTAATGCACCGATTCGGGCCGTCAATGAAAAGATGCACAGTTTCGGGCCAGAAACAAAACGAACGCACCCAATCCACGTTTTTGGACCCAATAGTGATGTTTTGGTTCATTTTGCTCAGTTTAGTTACTGTGCAACAAATCATGCCGGGGTTGCATTTAATGCACCGATTCGGGCCTTAAATGAAACGATGCACAGTTTCGGGCCAGAAACGAAACAAACGCACCCAATCCACGTTTTTGGACCCAATGGTGATGTTTTGGTTTGGTTTGGTCAGTTTCGTTACAGTGCAAAAAACTATGCCGAGGTTGCATTTAATGCACCCATTCGGGTCGTTAACAAAACGATGCACAGTTTCGGGCCAGAAACGAAACGAACGCACCCAATCCACATTTTTGGACCCAATAGTGATGTTTTGGTTCGTTTTGGTCAGTTTAGTTACTGTGCAACAAATCATGCCGGGGTTGCATTTAATGCACCGATTCGGGCCTTAAATGAAACGATGCACAGTTTCGGGCCAGAAACGAAACAAACGCACCCAATCCACGTTTTTTGACCCAATGGTGATGTTTTGGTTTGTTTTGGTTAGTTTCGTTACAGTGCAAAAAACTATGCCGAGGTTGCATTTAATTCACCCATTCGGGTCGTTAACAAAACGATGCACAGTTTCGGGCCAGAAATGAAATGAACACACCCAATCCATGTTTTTGGTCCCAATGGTGATGTTTTTGTTTGTTTTGGTCAGTTTTGTTACAGTGCGAAAAACCATGCAAATGTTGCATTTAATGCGCCCATTCGGGTCGTTACCGAAACGAACGCATCGAATCCACATTTTTGTACCCAATAGTGATGTTTTGGTTCGTTTTGGTCAGTTTCGTTACGGTGCAAGAAACCATGCTGGGGTTGCATTTAATGCACCCATTCGGGTCGTTAACGAAATGACGCACAGTTTCGGGCCAGAAACGAAACGAACGCACCCGATCCATGTTTTGAGACCCAATAGTGATGTTTTGGATCGTTTTGGTCAGTTTCGTTACTGCGCAAAAAACCATGCAAATGTTGGATTTAATGCGCCCATTCGGGTCGTTAACGAAACGATGCACAGTTTCGGGCCAAACGAAACGAATGCACCCAATCTACGTTTTTGGACCCAATAGTGATGTTTTGGTTCGTTTTGGTCAGTTTCGTTACAGTGCGAAAAACCATGCAAATGTTGCATTTAATGCGCCCATTCGGGTCGTTACCGAAACGACGCACAGTTTCGGGCCAGAAACGAAACGAACGCACCCGATCCACGTTTTTGGACCCAATAGTGATGTTTTGGTTTGTTTTGGTCAGTTTAGTTACAGTGCAACAAATCATGCCGGGGTTGCATTTAATGCACCGATTCGGGTCGTCAATGAAAAGATGCACAGTTTCGGGCCAGAAACGAAACGAACGTACCCAATCCACGTTTTTGGACCCAATAGTGATGTTTTGGTTCGTTTTGCTTAGTTTAGTTACTGTGCAACAAATCATGCCGGGGTTGCATTTAGTGAACCGATTCGGGCCTTAAATAAAACAATGCACAGTTTTGGGCCAGAAACGAAACAAACGCACCCAATCCACGTTTTTGGACCCAATGGTGATGTTTTTGTTTGTTTTGGTCAGTTTCGTTACAGTGCAAAAAACCATGCCGAGGTTGCACTTAATGCACCCATTCGAGTCGTTAACAAAACGATGCACAGTTTCAGGCCAGAAACGAAACGAACGCACCCAATCCACTTTTTTGGACCCAATAGTGATGTTTTGGTTCGTTTTGGTCAGTTTAGTTACTGTGCAACAAATCATGCCGGGGTTGCATTTAATGCACCGATTCGGGTCGTCAATGAAAAGATGCACAGTTTCGGGCCAGAAACGAAACGAACGTACCCAATCCATGTTTTTGGACCCAATAGTGATGTTTTGGTTCGTTTTGGTTAGTTTAGTTACTGTGCAACAAATCATGCCGGGGTTGCATTTAATGAACCGATTCGGGCCTTAAATAAAACGATGCACGGTTTTGGGCCAGAAACGAAACAAACGCACCCAATCCACGTTTTTGGACCCAATGGTGATGTTTTTGTTTGTTTTGGTCAGTTTCGTTACAGTGCAAAAAACCATGCCGAGGTTGCACTTAATGCACCCATTCGAGTCGTTAACAAAACGATGCACAGTTTCGGGCCAGAAACGAAACGAACGCACCCAATCCACTTTTTTGGACCCAATAGTGATGTTTTGGTTCGTTTTGGTCAGTTTAGTTACTGTGCAACAAATCATGCCGGGGTTGCATTTAATGCACCGATTCGGGCCTTAAATGAAACGATGCACAGTTTCGGGCCAGAAACGAAACAAGCGCACCGAATCCACGTTTTTGGACCCAATGGTGATGTTTTGGTTTGTTTTGGTCAGTTTCGTTACGGTGCAAAAAAAAACTATGCCGAGGTTGCATTTAATTCACCCATTCGGGTCGTTAACAAAACGATGCACAGTTTCGGGCCAGAAATGAAATGAACGCACCCAATCCATATTTTTGGTCCCAATGGTGATGTTTTTGTTTGTTTTGGTCAGTTTTGTTACAGTGCAAAAAACCATGCAAATGTTGCATTTAATGCGCCCATTCGGGTCGTTACCGAAACGAACGCATCGAATCCACATTTTTGGACCCAATAGTGATGTTTTGGTTCGTTTTGGTCAGTTTCGTTACAGTGCAAGAAACCATGCTAGGGTTGCATTTAATGCACCGATTCGGGCCGTCAATGAAAAGATGCACAGTTTCGGGCCAGAAACAAAACGAACGCACCCAATCCACGTTTTTGGACCCAATAGAGATGTTTTGGTTCATTTTGCTCAGTTTAGTTACTGTGCAACAAATCATGCCGGGGTTGCATTTAATGCACCGATTCGGGCCTTAAATGAAACGATGCACAGTTTCGGGCCAGAAACGAAACAAACGCACCCAGTCCACGTTTTTGGACCCAATGGTGATGTTTTGGTTTGTTTTGGTCAGTTTCGTTACAGTGCAAAAAAACTAAGCCGAGGTTGCATTTAATGCACCCATTCGGGTCGTTAACAAAACGATGCACAGTTTCGGGCCAGAAACGAAACGAACGCACCAAATCCACTTTTTGTTTTGGTTCGTTTTGGTCAGTTTAGTTACTGTGCAAAAAAATCATGCCGGGGTTGCATTTAATGCACCGATTCGGGCCTTAAATGAAACGATGCACAGTTTCGGGCCAGAAACAAAACAAACGCACCCAATCCACGCTTTTTGACCCAATAGTGATGTTTTGGTTCGTTTTGGTCAGTTTCGTTACTGCGCAAAAAACCATGCAAATGTTGGATTTAATGCGCCCATTCGGGTCGTTAACGAAACGATGCACATTTTCGGGCCAAACGAAACGAACGCACCCAATCTACGTTTTCGGACCCAATAGTAATGTTTTGGTTCGTTTTGGTCAGTTTCGTTACAGTGCAAGAAACTATGCTGGGGTTGCATTTAATTCACCGATTCGGGTCGTCAATGAAAAGATGAACAGTTTCGGGCCAGAAACGAAACGAATGTGCCCAATCCACGTTTTTGGACCCAATAGTGATGTTTTGGTTCGTTTTGGTTAGTTTAGTTACTGTGCAACAAATCATGCCGGGGTTGCATTTAATGCACCGATTCGGGCCTTAAATAAAACGATGCACAGTTTCGGGCCAGAAACGAAACAAACGCACCCAATCCACGTTTTTGGACCCAATGGTGATGTTTTGGTTTGTTTTGGTCTGTTTCGTTACAGTGCAAAAAACCATGCCGAGGTTGCACTTAATGCACCCATTCGAGTCGTTAACAAAACGATGCACAGTTTCGAGCCAGAAACGAAACGAACGCACCCAATCCACTTTTTTGGACCCAATAGTGATGTTTTGGTTCGTTTTGGTCAGTTTAGTTACTGTGCAACAAATCATGCCGGGGTTGCATTTAATGCACCGATTCGGGCCTTAAATGAAACGATGCACAGTTTCGGGCCAGAAACGAAACAAACGCACCGAATCCACGTTTTTGGACCCAATGGTGATGTTTTGGTTTGTTTTGGTCAGTTTCGTTACAGTGCAAAAAAACTATGCCGAGGATGCATTTAATTCACCCATTCGGGTCGTTAACAAAACGATGCACAGTTTCGGGCCAGAAATGAAATGAACGCACCCAATCCATGTTTTTGGTCCCAATGGTGATGTTTTTGTTTGTTTTGGTCAGTTTTGTTACAGTGCGAAAAACCATGCAAATGTTGCATTTAATGCGCCCATACGGGTCGTTACCGAAACGAACGCATCGAATCCACATTTCTGGACCCAATAGTGATGTTTTGGTTCGTTTTGGTCAGTTTCGTTACAGTGCAAGAAACCATGCTAGGGTTGCATTTAATGCACCGATTCGGGCCGTCAATGAAAAGATGCACAGTTTCGGGCCAGAAACAAAACGAACGCACCCAATCCACGTTTTTGGACCCAATAGTGATGTTTTGGTTCATTTTGCTCAGTTTAGTTACTGTGCAACAAATCATGCCGGGGTTGCATTTAATGCACCCATTCGGGTCGTTAACGAAACGACGCACAGTTTCGGGCTAGAAACGAAACGAATGCACCCGATCCATGTTTTGAGACCCAATAGTGATGTTTTGGTTCGTTTTGGTCAGTTTCGTTACTGTGCAAAAAACCATGCAAATGTTGGATTTAATGCGCCCATTCGGGTCGTTAACGAAACGATGCACAGTTTCGGGCCAAACGAAACGAACGCACCCAATCTACGTTTTCGGACCCAATAGTGATGTTTTGGTTCGTTTTGGTCAGTTTCGTTATAGTGCAAGAAACCATACTAGGGTTGCATTTAATGCACCGATTCGTGCCATCAATGAAAAGATGCACAGTTTCGGGCCAGAAACGAAACGAACGTACCCAATCCACGTTTTTGGACCCAATAGTGATGTTTTGGTTTGTTTTGGCTAGTTTAGTTACTGTGCAACAAATGATGCCGGGGTTGCATTTAATGCACCGATTCGGGCCTTAAATAAAACGATGCACAGTTTCGGGCCAGAAACGAAACAAACGCACCCAATCCACGTTTTTGGACCCAATGGTGATGTTTTGGTTTGTTTTGGTCAGTTTGCATACATTGCAAAAAACCATGCCGAGGTTGCACTTAATGCACCCATTTGGGTCGTTAACAAAACGATGCACAGTTTCGGGCCAGAAACGAAACGAACGCAATCAATCCACCTTTTTGGACCCAATAGTGATGTTTTGGTTCGTTTTAGTCAGTTTAGTTATTGTGCAACAAATCATGCCGGGGTTGCATTTAATGCACCGATTCGGTCCTTAAATGAAACGATGCACAGTTTCGGGCCAGAAACGAAGCAAACGCACCCAATCCACGTTTTTGGACCCAATGGTGATGTTTTGGTTTGTATTGGTCAGTTTCGTTACAGTGCAAAAAACCATGCCGAGGTTGCACTTAATGCACCCATTCGGGTCGTTAACAAAACGATGCACAGTTTCGGGCCAGAAATGAAATGAACGCACCCAATCCATGTTTTTGGTCCCAATGGTGATGTTTGTGTTTGTTTTGGTCAGTTTTGTTACAGTGCGAAAAACCATGCAAATGTTGCATTTAATGCGCCCATTCGGGTCGTTAACGAAACGACGCACAGTTTCGGGCTAGAAACGAAACGAATGCACCCGATCCATGTTTTGAGACCCAATAGTGATGTTTTGGTTCGTTTTGGTCAGTTTCGTTACTGTGCAAAAAACCATGCAAATGTTGGATTTAATGCGCCCATTCGGGTCGTTAACGAAACGATGCACAGTTTCGGGCCAAACGAAACGAACGCACCCAATCTACGTTTTCGGACCCAATAGTGATGTTTTGGTTCGTTTTGGTCAGTTTCGTTACAGTGCAAGAAACCATACTGGGGTTGCATTTAATGCACCGATTCGTGCCGTCAATGAAAAGATGCACAGTTTCGGGCCAGAAACGAAACGAACGTACCCAATCCACGTTTTTGGACCCAATAGTGATGTTTTGGTTTGTTTTGGCTAGTTTAGTTACTGTGCAACAAATGATGCCGGGGTTGCATTTAATGCACCGATTCGGGCCTTAAATAAAACGATGCACAGTTTCGGGCCAGAAACGAAACAAACGCACCCAATCCACGTTTTTGGACCCAATGGTGATGTTTTGGTTTGTTTTGGTCAGTTTGCATACATTGCAAAAAACCATGCCGAGGTTGCACTTAATGCACCCATTTGGGTCGTTAACAAAACGATGCACAGTTTCGGGCCAGAAACGAAACGAACGCACCCAATCCACTTTTTTGGACCCAATAGTGATGTTTTGGTTCGTTTTAGTCAGTTTAGTTATTGTGCAACAAATCATGCCGTGGTTGCATTTAATGCACCGATTCGGTCCTTAAATGAAACGATGCACAGTTTCGGGCCAGAAACGAAGCAAACGCACCCAATCCACGTTTTTGGACCCAATGGTGATGTTTTGGTTTGTATTGGTCAGTTTCGTTACAGTGCAAAAAACCATGCCGAGGTTGCACTTAATGCACCCATTCGGGTCGTTAACAAAACGATGCACAGTTTCGGGCCAGAAATGAAATGAACGCACCCAATCCATGTTTTTGGTACCAATGGTGATGTTTGTGTTTGTTTTGGTCAGTTTTGTTACAGTGCGAAAAACCATGCAAATGTTGCATTTAATGCGCCCATTCGGGTTGTTAACGAAACGAAACAAACGCACCGAATCCACATTTTTGGACCCAATAGTGATGTTTTGGTTCGTTTTGGTCAGTTTCGTTACAGTGCAAGAAACCATGCTGGGTTTCATTTAATGCACCCATTCGGGTCGTTAACGAAACGATGCACAGTTTCGGGCCAGAAACGAAACGAACGCTCCCGATCCATGTTTTGAGACCCAATAGTGATGTTTTGGTTCGTTTTGGTCAGTTTCGTTACTGTGCAAAAAACCATGCAAATGTTGGATTTAATGCGCCCACTCGGGTCGTTAACGAAACTATGCACAGTTTCGGGCCAAACGAAACGAACGCACCCAATCTACGTTTTCGGACCCAATAGTGATGTTTTGGTTCGCTTTGGTCAGTTTCGTTACAATGCAAGAAACCATGCTGGGGTTGCATTTAATGCACCGATTCGGGCCGTCAATGAAAAGATGCACAGTTTCGGGCCAGAAACGAAAGGAACGTACCCAATCCACGTTTTTGGACCCAATAGTGATGTTTTGGTTCGTTTTGGTTAGTTTAGTTACTGTACAACAAATCATGCCAGGGTTGCATTTAATGCACCGATTCGGGCCTTAAATAAAATGATGCACAGTTTCGGGCCAGAAACGAAACAAACGCACCCAATCCCCGTTTTTGGACCCAATGGTGATGTTTTGGTTTGTTTTGGTCAGTTTCGTTACAGTGCAAAAAACCATGCCGAGGTTGCACTTAATGCACCCATTCGGGTCGTTAACAAAAGGATGCACAGTTTCGGGCCAGAAACGAAACGAACGCACCGAATCCACATTTTTGGACCCAATAGTGATGTTTTGATTCGTTTTGGTCAGTTTCGTTACAGTGCAAGAAACCATGCTCGGGTTGCATTTAATGCGCCCATTCGGGTCGTTAACGAAACAACGCACAGTTTCGGGCCAGAAACGAAACGAATGCACCCGATCCATGTTTTGAGACCCAATAGTGATGTTTTGGTTCGTTTTGGTCAGTTTCGTTACTGTGCAAAAAACCATGCAAATGTTGGATTTAATGCGCCCATTCGGGTCGTTAACGAAACGATGCACAGTTTCGGGCCAAACGAAACGAACGCCCCCAATCTACGTTTTCGGACCCAATAGTGATGTTTTGGTTCGTTTTGTCAGTTTCGTTACAGTGCAAGAAACCTTGCTGGGGTTGCATTTAATGCACCGATTCGGGCCGTCACTGAAAAGATGCACAGTTTCTGGCCAGAAACGAAACGAACGTACCCAATCCACGTTTTTGGACCCAATAGTGATGTTTTGGTTTGTTTTGGCTAGTTTAGTTACTGTGCAACAAATGATGCCGGGGTTGCATTTAATGCACCGATTCGGGCCTTAAATAAAACGATGCACAGTTTCGGGCCAGAAACGAAACAAACGCACCCAATCCACGTTTTTGGACCCAATGGTGATGTTTTGGTTTGTTTTGGTCAGTTTCGTTACTGTGCAAAAAACCATGCCGAGGTTGCACTTAATGCACCCATTTGGGTCGTTAACAAAACGATGCACAGTTTCGGGCCAGAAACGAAACGAACACACCCAATCCACATTTTTGGACCCAATAGTGATGTTTTGGTTCGTTTTGGTCAGTTTAGTTACCGTGCAACAAATCATGCCGTGGTTGCATTTAATGCACCGATTCGGTCCTTAAATGAAACGATGCACAGTTTCGGGCCAGAAACGAAGCAAACGCACCCAATCCACGTTTTTGGACCCAATGGTGATGTTTTGGTTTGTATTGGTCAGTTTCGTTACAGTGCAAAAAACCATGCCGAGGTTGCACTTAATGCACCCATTCGGGTCGTTAACAAAACGATGCACAGTTTCGGGCCAGAAATGAAATGAACGCACCCAATCCATGTTTTTGGTACCAATGGTGATGTTTGTGTTTGTTTTGGTCAGTTTTGTTACAGTGCGAAAAACCATGCAAATGTTGCATTTAATGCGCCCATTCGGGTTGTTAACGAAACGAAACAAACGCACCGAATCCACATTTTTGGACCCAATAGTGATGTTTTGGTTCGTTTTGGTCAGTTTCGTTACAGTGCAAGAAACCATGCTGGGTTTCATTTAATGCACCCATTCGGGTCGTTAACGAAACGACGCACAGTTTCGGGCCAGAAACGAAACGAACGCTCCCGATCCATGTTTTGAGACCCAATAGTGATGTTTTGGTTCGTTTTGGTCAGTTTCGTTACTGTGCAAAAAACCATGCAAATGTTGGATTTAATGCGCCCACTCGGGTCGTTAACGAAACTATGCACAGTTTCGGGCCAAACGAAACGAACGCACCCAATCTACGTTTTCGGACCCAATAGTGATGTTTTGGTTCGCTTTGGTCAGTTTCGTTACAATGCAAGAAACCATGCTGGGGTTGCATTTAATGCACCGATTCGGGCCGTCAATGAAAAGATGCACAGTTTCGGGCCAGAAACGAAAGGAACGTACCCAATCCACGTTTTTGGACCCAATAGTGATGTTTTGGTTCGTTTTGGTTAGTTTAGTTACTGTACAACAAATCATGCCAGGGTTGCATTTAATGCACCGATTCGGGCCTTAAATAAAACGATGCACAGTTTCGGGCCAGAAACGAAACAAACGCACCCAATCCCCGTTTTTGGACCCAATGGTGATGTTTTGGTCAGTTTCGTTACAGTGCAAAAAACCATGCCGAGGTTGCACTTAATGCACCCATTCGGGTCGTTAACAAAATGATGCACAGTTTCGGGCCAGAAACGAAACGAACGCACCGAATCCACATTTTTGGACCCAATAGTGATGTTTTGATTCGTTTTGGTCAGTTTCGTTACAGTGCAAGAAACCATGCTGGGGTTGCATTTAATGCACCGATTCGGGCCGTCAATGAAAAGATGCACAGTTTCGGGCCAGAAACGAAAGGAACGTACCCAATCCACGTTTTTGGACCCAATAGTGATGTTTTGGTTCGTTTTGGTTAGTTTAGTTACTGTACAACAAATCATGCCAGGGTTGCATTTAATGCACCGATTCGGGCCTTAAATAAAATGATGCACAGTTTCGGGCCAGAAACGAAACAAACGCACCCAATCCCCGTTTTTGGACCCAATGGTGATGTTTTGGTTTGTTTTGGTCAGTTTCGTTACAGTGCAAAAAACCATGCCGAGGTTGCACTTAATGCACCCATTCGGGTCGTTAACAAAAGGATGCACAGTTTCGGGCCAGAAACGAAACGAACGCACCGAATCCACATTTTTGGACCCAATAGTGATGTTTGGATTCGTTTTGGTCAGTTTCGTTACAGTGCAAGAAACCATGCTCGGGTTGCATTTAATGCGCCCATTCGGGTCGTTAACGAAACAACGCACAGTTTCGGGCCAGAAACGAAACGAATGCACCCGATCCATGTTTTGAGACCCAATAGTGATGTTTTGGTTCGTTTTGGTCAGTTTCGTTACTGTGCAAAAAACCATGCAAATGTTGGATTTAATGCGCCCATTCGGGTCGTTAACGAAACGATGCACAGTTTCGGGCCAAACGAAACGAACGCACCCAATCTACGTTTTCGGACCCAATAGTGATGTTTTGGTTCGTTTTGTCAGTTTCGTTACAGTGCAAGAAACCATGCTGGGGTTGCATTTAATGCACCGATTCGGGCCGTCACTGAAAAGATGCACAGTTTCTGGCCAGAAACGAAACGAACGTACCCAATCCACGTTTTTGGACCCAATAGTGATGTTTTGGTTTGTTTTGGCTAGTTTAGTTACTGTGCAACAAATGATGCCGGGGTTGCATTTAATGCACCGATTCGGGCCTTAAATAAAACGATGCACAGTTTCGGGCCAGAAACGAAACAAACGCACCCAATCCACGTTTTTGGACCCAATGGTGATGTTTTGGTTTGTTTTGGTCAGTTTCGTTACTGTGCAAAAAACCATGCCGAGGTTGCACTTAATGCACCCATTTGGGTCGTTAACAAAACGATGCACAGTTTCGGGCCAGAAACGAAACGAACACACCCAATCCACATTTTTGGACCCAATAGTGATGTTTTGGTTCGTTTTGGTCAGTTTAGTTACCGTGCAACAAATCATGCCGTGGTTGCATTTAATGCACCGATTCGGTCCTTAAATGAAACGATGCACAGTTTCGGGCCAGAAACGAAGCAAACGCACCCAATCCACGTTTTTGGACCCAATGGTGATGTTTTGGTTTGTATTGGTCAGTTTCGTTACAGTGCAAAAAACCATGCCGAGGTTGCACTTAATGCACCCATTCGGGTCGTTAACAAAACGATGCACAGTTTCGGGCCAGAAATGAAATGAACGCACCCAATCCATGTTTTTGGTACCAATGGTGATGTTTGTGTTTGTTTTGGTCAGTTTTGTTACAGTGCGAAAAACCATGCAAATGTTGCATTTAATGCGCCCATTCGGGTTGTTAACGAAACGAAACAAACGCACCGAATCCACATTTTTGGACCCAATAGTGATGTTTTGGTTCGTTTTGGTCAGTTTCGTTACAGTGCAAGAAACCATGCTGGGTTTCATTTAATGCACCCATTCGGGTCGTTAACGAAACGACGCACAGTTTCGGGCCAGAAACGAAACGAACGCTCCCGATCCATGTTTTGAGACCCAATAGTGATGTTTTGGTTCGTTTTGGTCAGTTTCGTTACTGTGCAAAAAACCATGCAAATGTTGGATTTAATGCGCCCACTCGGGTCGTTAACGAAACTATGCACAGTTTTTGGCCAAACGAAACGAACGCACCCAATCTACGTTTTCGGACCCAATAGTGATGTTTTGGTTCGCTTTGGTCAGTTTCGTTACAATGCAAGAAACCATGCTGGGGTTGCATTTAATGCACCGATTCGGGCCGTCAATGAAAAGATGCACAGTTTCGGGCCAGAAACGAAAGGAACGTACCCAATCCACGTTTTTGGACCCAATAGTGATGTTTTGGTTCGTTTTGGTTAGTTTAGTTACTGTACAACAAATCATGCCAGGGTTGCATTTAATGCACCGATTCGGGCCTTAAATAAAACGATGCACAGTTTCGGGCCAGAAACGAAACAAACGCACCCAATCCCCGTTTTTGGACCCAATGGTGATGTTTTGGTCAGTTTCGTTACAGTGCAAAAAACCATGCCGAGGTTGCACTTAATGCACCCATTCGGGTCGTTAACAAAATGATGCACAGTTTCGGGCCAGAAACGAAACGAACGCACCGAATCCACATTTTTGGACCCAATAGTGATGTTTTGATTCGTTTTGGTCAGTTTCGTTACAGTGCAAGAAACCATGCTGGGGTTTCATTTAATGCACCCATTCGGGTCGTTAACGAAACAACGCACAGTTTCGGGCCAGAAACGAAACGAACGCACCCGATCCATGTTTTGAGACCCAATAGTGATGTTTTGGTTCGTTTTGGTCAGTTTCGTTACTGCGCAAAAAACCATGCAAATGTTGGATTTAATGCGCCCATTCGGGTCGTTAACGAAACGATGCACAGTTTCGGGCCAAACGAAACGAACGCACCCAATCTACGTTTTCGGACCCAATAGTGATGTTTTGGTTCGTTTTGTCAGTTTCGTTACAGTGCAAGAAACCATGCTGGGGTTGCATTTAATGCACCGATTCGGGCCGTCACTGAAAAGATGCACAGTTTCTGGCCAGAAACGAAACGAACGTACCCAATCCACGTTTTTGGACCCAATAGTGATGTTTTGGTTCGTTTTGGTTAGTTTATTTACTGTGCAAAAAATCATGCCGGGGTTGCATTTAATGCACCGATTCGGGGCTTAAATAAAACGATGCACAGTTTCGGGCCAGAAACGAAACAAACGCACCCAATCCACGTTTTTGGACCCAATGGTGATGTTTTGGTTTGTTTGGTCTGTTTCGTTACTGTGCAAAAAACCATGCCGAGGTTGCACTTAATGCACCCATTCGGGTCGTTAACAAAACGATGCACAGTTTCGGGCCAGAAACGAAACGAACACACCCAATCCACATTTTTGGACCCAATAGTGATGTTTTGGTTCGTTTTGGTCAGTTTAGTTACCGTGCAACAAATCATGCCAGGGTTGCATTTAATGCACCGATTCGGGCCTTAAATGAAACGATGCACATTTTCGGGCCAGAAACGAAATAAACGCACCCAATCCACGTTTTTGGACCCAATGGTGATGTTTTGGTTTGTTTTGGTCAGTTTCGTTACAGTGCAAAAAACCATGCCGAGGTTGCATTTAATGCACCCATTAGGGTCGTTAACAAAACGATGCCCAGTTTCGGGCCAGAGACGAAATGAACGCACCCAATCCATGTTTTTGGTCCCAATGGTGATGTTTTTGTTTGTTTTGGTAAGTTTTGTTACAGTGCGAAAAACCATGCAAATGTTGCATTTAATGCGCCCATTCGGGTCGTTAAGGAAACGAACGCACCGAATCCACATTTTTGGACCTAATAGTGATGTTTTGGTTCGTTTTGGTTAGTTTCGTTACAGTGCAAGAAACCATGCTGGGGTTGCATTTAATGCACCCATTCGGGTCGTTAACGAAACGACGCACAGTTTCGGGCCAGAAACGAAACGAACGCACCCAATCCATGTTTTTGGTCCCAATGGTGATGTTTTTGTTTGTTTTGGTCAGTTTTGTTACAGTGCGAAAAACCATGCAAATGTTGCATTTAATGCGCCCATTCGGGTCGTTAACGAAACGAACGCACCGAATCCACATTTTTGGACCTAATAGTGATGTTTTAGTTCGTTTTGGTCAGTTTCGTTACAGTGCAAGAAACCATGCTGGGGTTGCATTTAATGCACCCATTCGGGTCGTTAACGAAATGACGCACAGTTTCGGGCCAGAAACGAAACGAACGCACCCGATCCATGTTTTGAGACCCAATAGTGATGTTTTGGTTCGTTTTGGTCAGTTTCGTTACAGTGCAAGAAACCATGCTAGGGTTGCATTTAATGCACCGATTCGGGCCGTCAATGAAAAGATGCACAGTTTCGGGCCAGAAACAAAACGAACGCACCCAATCCACGTTTTTGGACCCAATAGAGATGTTTTGGTTCATTTTGCTCAGTTTAGTTACTGTGCAACAAATCATGCCGGGGTTGCATTTAATGCACCGATTCGGGCCTTAAATGAAACGATGCACATTTTCGGGCCAGAAACGAAATAAACGCACCCAATCCACGTTTTTGGACCCAATGGTGATGTTTTGGTTTGTTTTGGTCAGTTTCGTTACAGTGCAAAAAACCATGCCGAGGTTGCATTTAATGCACCCATTAGGGTCGTTAACAAAACGATGCCCAGTTTCGGGCCAGAGACGAAATGAACGCACCCAATCCATGTTTTTGGTCCCAATGGTGATGTTTTTGTTTGTTTTGGTAAGTTTTGTTACAGTGCGAAAAACCATGCAAATGTTGCATTTAATGCGCCCATTCGGGTCGTTAAGGAAACGAACGCACTGAATCCACATTTTTGGACCTAATAGTGATGTTTTGATTCGTTTTGGTCAGTTTCGTTACAGTGCAAGAAACCATGCTGGGGTTGCATTTAATGCACCCATTCGGGTCGTTAACGAAACGACGCACAGTTTCGGGCCAGAAACGAAACGAACGCACCCAATCCATGTTTTTGGTCCCAATGGTGATGTTTTTGTTTGTTTTGGTCAGTTTTGTTACAGTGCGAAAAACCATGCAAATGTTGCATTTAATGCGCCCATTCGGGTCGTTAAGGAAACGAACGCACTGAATCCACATTTTTGGACCTAATAGTGATGTTTTAGTTCGTTTTGGTCAGTTTCGTTACAGTGCAAGAAACCATGCTGGGGTTGCATTTAATGCACCCATTCGGGTCGTTAACGAAACGACGCACAGTTTCGGGCCAGAAACGAAACGAACGCACCCAATCCATGTTTTTGGTCCCAATGGTGATGTTTTTGTTTGTTTTGGTCAGTTTTGTTACAGTGCGAAAAACCATGCAAATGTTGCATTTAATGCGCCCATTCGGGTCGTTAACGAAACGAACGCACCGAATCCACATTTTTGGACCTAATAGTGATGTTTTAGTTCGTTTTGGTCAGTTTCGTTACAGTGCAAGAAACCATGCTGGGGTTGCATTTAATGCACCCATTCGGGTCGTTAACGAAATGACGCACAGTTTCGGGCCAGAAACGAAACGAACGCACCCGATCCATGTTTTGAGACCCAATAGTGATGTTTTGGTTCGTTTTGGTCAGTTTCGTTACAGTGCAAGAAACCATGCTAGGGTTGCATTTAATGCACCGATTCGGGCCGTCAATGAAAAGATGCACAGTTTCGGGCCAGAAACAAAACGAACGCACCCAATCCACGTTTTTGGACCCAATAGAGATGTTTTGGTTCATTTTGCTCAGTTTAGTTACTGTGCAACAAATCATGCCGGGGTTGCATTTAATGCACCGATTCGGGCCTTAAATGAAACGATGCACAGTTTCGGGCCAGAAACGAAACAAACGCACCCAGTCCACGTTTTTGGACCCAATGGTGATGTTTTGGTTTGTTTTGGTCAGTTTCGTTACAGTGCAAAAAAACTAAGCCGAGGTTGCATTTAATGCACCCATTCGGGTCGTTAACAAAACGATGCACAGTTTCGGGCCAGAAACGAAACGAACGCACCAAATCCACTTTTTGTTTTGGTTCGTTTTGGTCAGTTTAGTTACTGTGCAAAAAAATCATGCCGGGGTTGCATTTAATGCACCGATTCGGGCCTTAAATGAAACGATGCACAGTTTCGGGCCAGAAACAAAACAAACGCACCCAATCCACGTTTTTTGACCCAATAGTGATGTTTTGGTTCGTTTTGGTCAGTTTCGTTACTGCGCAAAAAACCATGCAAATGTTGGATTTAATGCGCCCATTCGGGTCGTTAACGAAACGATGCACATTTTCGGGCCAAACGAAACGAACGCACCCAATCTACGTTTTCGGACCCAATAGTAATGTTTTGGTTCGTTTTGGTCAGTTTCGTTACAGTGCAAGAAACTATGCTGGGGTTGCATTTAATGCACCGATTCGGGTCGTCAATGAAAAGATGAACAGTTTCGGGCCAGAAACGAAACGAATGTGCCCAATCCACGTTTTTGGACCCAATAGTGATGTTTTGGTTCGTTTTGGTTAGTTTAGTTACTGTGCAACAAATCATGCCGGGGTTGCATTTAATGCACCGATTCGGGCCTTAAATAAAACGATGCACAGTTTCGGGCCAGAAACGAAACAAACGCACCCAATCCACGTTTTTGGACCCAATGGTGATGTTTTGGTTTGTTTTGGTCAGTTTCGTTACAGTGCAAAAAAACTATGCCGAGGATGCATTTAATTCACCCATTCGGGTCGTTAACAAAACGATGCACAGTTTCGGGCCAGAAATGAAATGAACGCACCCAATCCATGTTTTTGGTCCCAATGGTGATGTTTTTGTTTGTTTTGGTCAGTTTTGTTACAGTGCGAAAAACCATGCAAATGTTGCATTTAATGCGCCCATACGGGTCGTTACCGAAACGAACGCATCGAATCCACATTTCTGGACCCAATAGTGATGTTTTGGTTCGTTTTGGTCAGTTTCGTTACAGTGCAAGAAACCATGCTAGGGTTGCATTTAATGCACCGATTCGGGCCGTCAATGAAAAGATGCACAGTTTCGGGCCAGAAACAAAACGAACGCACCCAATCCACGTTTTTGGACCCAATAGTGATGTTTTGGTTCATTTTGCTCAGTTTAGTTACTGTGCAACAAATCATGCCGGGGTTGCATTTAATGCACCCATTCGGGTCGTTAACGAAACGATGCACAGTTTCGGGCTAGAAACGAAACGAATGCACCCGATCCATGTTTTGAGACCCAATAGTGATGTTTTGGTTCGTTTTGGTCAGTTTCGTTACTGTGCAAAAAACCATGCAAATGTTGGATTTAATGCGCCCATTCGGGTCGTTAACGAAACGATGCACAGTTTCGGGCCAAACGAAACGAACGCACCCAATCTACGTTTTCGGACCCAATAGTGATGTTTTGGTTCGTTTTGGTCAGTTTCGTTACAGTGCAAGAAACCATACTAGGGTTGCATTTAATGCACCGATTCGTGCCGTCAATGAAAAGATGCACAGTTTCGGGCCAGAAACGAAACGAACGTACCCAATCCACGTTTTTGGACCCAATAGTGATGTTTTGGTTTGTTTTGGCTAGTTTAGTTACTGTGCAACAAATGATGCCGGGGTTGCATTTAATGCACCGATTCGGGCCTTAAATAAAACGATGCACAGTTTCGGGCCAGAAACGAAACAAACGCACCCAATCCACGTTTTTGGACCCAATGGTGATGTTTTGGTTTGTTTTTGTCAGTTTGCATACATTGCAAAAAACCATGCCGAGGTTGCACTTAATGCACCCATTTGGGTCGTTAACAAAACGATGCACAGTTTCGGGCCAGAAACGAAACGAACGCACCCAATCCACTTTTTTGGACCCAATAGTGATGTTTTGGTTCGTTTTAGTCAGTTTAGTTATTGTGCAACAAATCATGCCGGGGTTGCATTTAATGCACCGATTCGGTCCTTAAATGAAACGATGCACAGTTTCGGGCCATAAACAAAGCAAACGCACCCAATCCACGTTTTTGGACCCAATGGTGATGTTTTGGTTTGTATTGGTCAGTTTCGTTACAGTGCAAAAAACCATGCCGAGGTTGCACTTAATGCACCCATTCGGGTCGTTAACAAAACGATGCACAGTTTCGGGCCAGAAATGAAATGAACGCACCCAATCCATGTTTTTGGTCCCAATGGTGATGTTTGTGTTTGTTTTGGTCAGTTTTGTTACAGTGCGAAAAACCATGCAAATGTTGCATTTAATGCGCCCATTCGGGTCGTTAACGAAACGACGCACAGTTTCGGGCTAGAAACGAAACGAATGCACCCGATCCATGTTTTGAGACCCAATAGTGATGTTTTGGTTCGTTTTGGTCAGTTTCGTTACTGTGCAAAAAACCATGCAAATGTTGGATTTAATGCGCCCATTCGGGTCGTTAACGAAACGATGCACAGTTTCGGGCCAAACGAAACGAACGCACCCAATCTACGTTTTCGGACCCAATAGTGATGTTTTGGTTCGTTTTGGTCAGTTTCGTTACAGTGCAAGAAACCATACTGGGGTTGCATTTAATGCACCGATTCGTGCCGTCAATGAAAAGATGCACAGTTTCGGGCCAGAAACGAAACGAACGTACCCAATCCACGTTTTTGGACCCAATAGTGATGTTTTGGTTTGTTTTGGCTAGTTTAGTTACTGTGCAACAAATGATGCCGGGGTTGCATTTAATGCACCGATTCGGGCCTTAAATAAAACGATGCACAGTTTCGGGCCAGAAACGAAACAAACGCACCCAATCCACGTTTTTGGACCCAATGGTGATGTTTTGGTTTGTTTTGGTCAGTTTGCATACATTGCAAAAAACCATGCCGAGGTTGCACTTAATGCACCCATTTGGGTCGTTAACAAAACGATGCACAGTTTCGGGCCAGAAACGAAACGAACGCACCCAATCCACTTTTTTGGACCCAATAGTGATGTTTTGGTTCGTTTTAGTCAGTTTAGTTATTGTGCAACAAATCATGCCGTGGTTGCATTTAATGCACCGATTCGGTCCTTAAATGAAACGATGCACAGTTTCGGGCCAGAAACGAAGCAAACGCACCCAATCCACGTTTTTGGACCCAATGGTGATGTTTTGGTTTGTATTGGTCAGTTTCGTTACAGTGCAAAAAACCATGCCGAGGTTGCACTTAATGCACCCATTCGGGTCGTTAACAAAACGATGCACAGTTTCGGGCCAGAAATGAAATGAACGCACCCAATCCATGTTTTTGGTACCAATGGTGATGTTTGTGTTTGTTTTGGTCAGTTTTGTTACAGTGCGAAAAACCATGCAAATGTTGCATTTAATGCGCCCATTCGGGTTGTTAACGAAACGAAACAAACGCACCGAATCCACATTTTTGGACCCAATAGTGATGTTTTGGTTCGTTTTGGTCAGTTTCGTTACAGTGCAAGAAACCATGCTGGGTTTCATTTAATGCACCCATTCGGGTCGTTAACGAAACGACGCACAGTTTCGGGCCAGAAACGAAACGAACGCTCCCGATCCATGTTTTGAGACCCAATAGTGATGTTTTGGTTCGTTTTGGTCAGTTTCGTTACTGTGCAAAAAACCATGCAAATGTTGGATTTAATGCGCCCACTCGGGTCGTTAACGAAACTATGCACAGTTTCGGGCCAAACGAAACGAACGCACCCAATCTACGTTTTCGGACCCAATAGTGATGTTTTGGTTCGCTTTGGTCAGTTTCGTTACAATGCAAGAAACCATGCTGGGGTTGCATTTAATGCACCGATTCGGGCCGTCAATGAAAAGATGCACAGTTTCGGGCCAGAAACGAAAGGAACGTACCCAATCCACGTTTTTGGACCCAATAGTGATGTTTTGGTTCGTTTTGGTTAGTTTAGTTACTGTACAACAAATCATGCCAGGGTTGCATTTAATGCACCGATTCGGGCCTTAAATAAAACGATGCACAGTTTCGGGCCAGAAACGAAACAAACGCACCCAATCCCCGTTTTTGGACCCAATGGTGATGTTTTGGTTTGTTTTGGTCAGTTTCGTTACAGTGCAAAAAACCATGCCGAGGTTGCACTTAATGCACCCATTCGGGTCGTTAACAAAATGATGCACAGTTTCGGGCCAGAAACGAAACGAACGCACCGAATCCACATTTTTGGACCCAATAGTGATGTTTTGATTCGTTTTGGTCAGTTTCGTTACAGTGCAAGAAACCATGTTGGGGTTTCATTTAATGCACCCATTCGGGTCGTTAACGAAACAACGCACAGTTTCGGGCCAGAAACGAAACGAACGCACCCGATCCATGTTTTGAGACCCAATAGTGATGTTTTGGTTCGTTTTGGTCAGTTTCGTTACTGCGCAAAAAACCATGCAAATGTTGGATTTAATGCGCCCATTCGGGTCGTTAACGAAACGATGCACAGTTTCGGGCCAAACGAAACGAACGCACCCAATCTACGTTTTCGGACCCAATAGTGATGTTTTGGTTCGTTTTGTCAGTTTCGTTACAGTGCAAGAAACCATGCTGGGGTTGCATTTAATGCACCGATTCGGGCCGTCACTGAAAAGATGCACAGTTTCGGGCCAGAAACGAAACGAACGTACCCAATCCACGTTTTTGGACCCAATAGTGATGTTTTGGTTCGTTTTGGTTAGTTTATTTACTGTGCAAAAAATCATGCCGGGGTTGCATTTAATGCACCGATTCGGGGCTTAAATAAAACGATGCACAGTTTCGGGCCAGAAACGAAACAAACGCACCCAATCCACGTTTTTGGACCCAATGGTGATGTTTTGGTTTGTTTGGTCAGTTTCGTTACTGTGCAAAAAACCATGCCGAGGTTGCACTTAATGCACCCATTCGGGTCGTTAACAAAACGATGCACAGTTTCGGGCCAGAAACGAAACGAACACACCCAATCCACATTTTTGGACCCAATAGTGATGTTTTGGTTCGTTTTGGTCAGTTTAGTTACCGTGCAACAAATCATGCCAGGGTTGCATTTAATGCACCGATTCGGGCCTTAAATGAAACGATGCACATTTTCGGGCCAGAAACGAAATAAACGCACCCAATCCACGTTTTTGGACCCAATGGTGATGTTTTGGTTTGTTTTGGTCAGTTTCGTTACAGTGCAAAAAACCATGCCGAGGTTGCATTTAATGCACCCATTAGGGTCGTTAACAAAACGATGCACAGTTTCGGGCCAGAGACGAAATGAACGCACCCAATCCATGTTTTTGGTCCCAATGGTGATGTTTTTGTTTGTTTTGGTAAGTTTTGTTACAGTGCGAAAAACCATGCAAATGTTGCATTTAATGCGCCCATTCGGGTCGTTAAGGAAACGAACGCACCGAATCCACATTTTTGGACCTAATAGTGATGTTTTGGTTCGTTTTGGTCAGTTTCGTTACAGTGCAAGAAACCATGCTGGGGTTGCATTTAATGCACCCATTCGGGTCGTTAACGAAACGACGCACAGTTTCGGGCCAGAAACGAAACGAACGCACCCAATCCATGTTTTTGGTCCCAATGGTGATGTTTTTGTTTGTTTTGGTCAGTTTTGTTACAGTGCGAAAAACCATGCAAATGTTGCATTTAATGCGCCCATTCGGGTCGTTAACGAAACGAACGCACCGAATCCACATTTTTGGACCTAATAGTGATGTTTTGGTTCGTTTTGGTCAGTTTCGTTACAGTGCAAGAAACCATGCTCGGGTTGCATTTAATGCACCCATTCGGGTCGTTAACGAAACGACGCACAGTTTCGGGCTAGAAACGAAACGAACGCACCCGATCCATGTTTTGAGACCCAATAGTGATGTTTTGGTTCGTTTTGGTCAGTTTCGTTACTGTGCAAAAAACCATGCAAATGTTGGATTTAATGCGCCCAGTCGGGTCGTTAACGAAACGATGCACATTTTCGGGCCAAACGAAACGAACGCACCCAATCTACGTTTTCGGACCCAATAGTGATGTTTTGGTTCGTTTTGGTCAGTTTCGTTACAGTGCAAGAAACCATGTTGGGGTTGCATTTAATGCACCGATTCGTGCCGTCAATGAAAAGATGCACAGTTTCGGGCCAGAAACGAAAGGAACGTACCCAATCCACGTTTTTGGACCCAATAGTGATGTTTTGGTTCGTTTTAGTCAGTTTAGTTATTGTGCAACAAATCATGCCGGGGTTGCATTTAATGCACCGATTCGGTCCTTAAATGAAACGATGCACAGTTTCGGGCCAGAAACGAAGCAAACGCACCCAATCCACGTTTTTGGACCCAATGGTGATGTTTTTGTTTGTTTTGGTCAGTTTCGTTACAGTGCAAAAAACCATGCCGAGGTTGCACTTAATGCACCCATTCGGGTCGTTAACAAAACGATGCACAGTTTCGGGCCAGAAATGAAATTAACGCACCCAATCCATGTTTTTGGTCCCAATGGTGATGTTTTTGTTTGTTTTGGTCAGTTTTGTTACAGTGCGAAAAACCATGCAAATGTTGCATTTAATGCGCCCATTCGGGTCGTTAACAAAATAATGCACAGTTTTGGGCCAGAAACGAAACGAACGCACCGAATCCACATTTTTGGACCCAATAGTGATGTTTTGGTTCGTTTTGGTCAGTTTCGTTACAGTGCAAGAAACCATGCTGGGGTTTCATTTAATGCACCCATTCGGGTCGTTAACGAAACAACACACAGTTTCGGGCCAGAAACGAAACGAACGCACCCGATCCATGTTTTGAGACCCAATGGTGATGTTTTGGTTCGTTTTGGTCAGTTTCGTTACTGCGCAAAAAACCATGCAAATGTTGGATTTAATGCGCCCATTCGGGTCGTTAACGAAACGATGCACAGTTTCGGGCCAAACGAAACGAACGCACCCAATCTACGTTTTCGGACCTAATAGTGATGTTTTGGTTCGTTTTGGTCAGTTTCGTTACAGTGCAAGAAACCATGCTGGGGTTGCATTTAATGCACCGATTCGAGCCGTCAATGAAAAGATGCACAGTTTCGGGCCAGAAACGAAACGAACGTACCCAATCCACGTTTTTGGACCCAATAGTGATGTTTTGGTTCGTTTTGGTTAGTTTAGTTACTGTGCAAAAAATCATGCCGGGGTTGCATTTAATGCACCGATTCGGGGCTTAAATAAAACGATGCACAGTTTCGGGCCAGAAACGAAACAAACGCACCCAATCCACGTTTTTGGACCCAATGGTGATGTTTTGGTTTGTTTGGTCAGTTTCGTTACTGTGCAAAAAACCATGCCGAGGTTGCACTTAATGCACCCATTCGGGTCGTTAACAAAACGATGCACAGTTTCGGGCCAGAAACGAAATGAACACACCCAATCCACATTTTTGGACCCAATAGTGATGTTTTGGTTCGTTTTGGTCAGTTTAGTTACCGTGCAACAAATCATGCCGGGGTTGCATTTAATGCACCGATTCGGGCCTTAAATGAAACGATGCACATTTTCGGGCCAGAAACGAAACAAACGCACCCAATCCACGTTTTTGGACCCAATGGTGATGTTTTGGTTTGTTTTGGTCAGTTTCGTTACAGTGCAAAAAACCATGCCGAGGTTGCATTTAATGCACCCATTAGGGTCGTTAACAAAACGATGCACAGTTTCGGGCCAGAAACGAAATGAACGCACCCAATCCATGTTTTTGGTCCCAATGGTGATGTTTTTGTTTGTTTTGGTAAGTTTTGTTACAGTGTGAAAAACCATGCAAATGTTGCATTTAATGCGCCCATTCGGGTCGTTAACGAAACGAACGCACCGAATCCACATTTTTGGACCTAATAGTGATGTTTTGGTTCGTTTTGGTCAGTTTCGTTACAGTGCAAGAAACCATGTTGGGGTTGCATTTAATGCACCCATTCGGGTCGTTAACGAAACGACGCACAGTTTCGGGCCAGAAACGAAACGAACGCACCCGATCCATGTTTTGAGACCCAATAGTGATGTTTTGGTTCGTTTTGGTCAGTTTCGTTACTGTGCAAAAAACCATGCAAATGTTGGATTTAATGCGCCCATTCGGGTCGTTAACGAAACGATGCACAGTTTCGGGCCAAACGAAACGAACGCACCCAATCTACGTTTTCGGACCCAATAGTGATGTTTTGGTTCGTTTTGGTCAGTTTCGTTACAGTGCAAGAAACCATGCTGGGGTTCCATTTAATGCACCGATTCGGGCCGTCAATGAAAAGATGCACAGTTTCGGGCCAGAAACGAAACGAACGTACCCAATCCACGTTTTTGGACCCAATAGTGATGTTTTGGTTCGTTTTGGTTAGTTTAGTTACTGTGCAACAAATGATGCCGGGGTTGCATTTAATGCACCGATTCTGGCCTTAAATAAAACGATGCACAGTTTCGGGCCAGAAACGAAACAAACGCACCCAATCCACGTTTTTGGACCCAATGGTGATGTTTTGGTTTGTTTTGTCAGTTTCGTTTCAGTGCAAAAAACCATGCCGAGGTTGCACTTAATGCACCCATTCGGGTCGTTAACAAAACGATGCACAGTTTCGGGCCAGAAATGAAATTAACGCACCCAATCCATGTTTTTGGTCCCAATGGTGATGTTTTTGTTTGTTTTGGTCAGTTTTGTTACAGTGCGAAAAACCATGCAAATGTTGCATTTAATGCGCCCATTCGGGTCGTTAACAAAATGATGCACAGTTTTGGGCCAGAAACGAAACGAACGCACCGAATCCACATTTTTGGACCCAATAGTGATGTTTTGGTTCGTTTTGGTCAGTTTCGTTACAGTGCAAGAAACCATGCTGGGGTTTCATTTAATGCACCCATTCGGGTCGTTAACGAAACAACACACAGTTTCGGGCCAGAAACGAAACGAACGCACCCGATCCATGTTTTGAGACCCAATGGTGATGTTTTGGTTCGTTTTGGTCAGTTTCGTTACTGCGCAAAAAACCATGCAAATGTTGGATTTAATGCGCCCATTCGGGTCGTTAACGAAACGATGCACAGTTTCGGGCCAAACGAAACGAACGCACCCAATCTACGTTTTCGGACCTAATAGTGATGTTTTGGTTCGTTTTGGTCAGTTTCGTTACAGTGCAAGAAACCATGCTGGGGTTGCATTTAATGCACCGATTCGAGCCGTCAATGAAAAGATGCACAGTTTCGGGCCAGAAACGAAACGAACGTACCCAATCCACGTTTTTGGACCCAATAGTGATGTTTTGGTTCGTTTTGGTTAGTTTAGTTACTGTGCAAAAAATCATGCCGGGGTTGCATTTAATGCACCGATTCGGGGCTTAAATAAAACGATGCACAGTTTCGGGCCAGAAACGAAACAAACGCACCCAATCCACGTTTTTGGACCCAATGGTGATGTTTTGGTTTGTTTGGTCAGTTTCGTTACTGTGCAAAAAACCATGCCGAGGTTGCACTTAATGCACCCATTCGGGTCGTTAACAAAACGATGCACAGTTTCAGGCCAGAAACGAAATGAACACACCCAATCCACATTTTTGGACCCAATAGTGATGTTTTGGTTCGTTTTGGTCAGTTTAGTTACCGTGCAACAAATCATGCCGGGGTTGCATTTAATGCACCGATTCGGGCCTTAAATGAAACGATGCACATTTTCGGGCCAGAAACGAAACAAACGCACCCAATCCACGTTTTTGGACCCAATGGTGATGTTTTGGTTTGTTTTGGTCAGTTTCGTTACAGTGCAAAAAACCATGCCGAGGTTGCATTTAATGCACCCATTAGGGTCGTTAACAAAACGATGCACAGTTTCGGGCCAGAAACGAAATGAACGCACCCAATCCATGTTTTTGGTCCCAATGGTGATGTTTTTGTTTGTTTTGGTAAGTTTTGTTACAGTGTGAAAAACCATGCAAATGTTGCATTTAATGCGCCCATTCGGGTCGTTAACGAAACGAACGCACCGAATCCACATTTTTGGACCTAATAGTGATGTTTTGGTTCGTTTTGGTCAGTTTCGTTACAGTGCAAGAAACCATGTTGGGGTTGCATTTAATGCACCCATTCGGGTCGTTAACGAAACGACGCACAGTTTCGGGCCAGAAACGAAACGAACGCACCCGATCCATGTTTTGAGACCCAATAGTGATGTTTTGGTTCGTTTTGGTCAGTTTCGTTACTGTGCAAAAAACCATGCAAATGTTGGATTTAATGCGCCCATTCGGGTCGTTAACGAAACGATGCACAGTTTCGGGCCAAACGAAACGAACGCACCCAATCTACGTTTTCGGACCCAATAGTGATGTTTTGGTTCGTTTTGGTCAGTTTCGTTACAGTGCAAGAAACCATGCTGGGGTTCCATTTAATGCACCGATTTGGGCCGTCAATGAAAAGATGCACAGTTTCGGGCCAGAAACGAAACGAACGTACCCAATCCACGTTTTTGGACCCAATAGTGATGTTTTGGTTCGTTTTGGTTAGTTTAGTTACTGTGCAACAAATGATGCCGGGGTTGCATTTAATGCACCGATTCGGGCCTTAAATAAAACGATGCACAGTTTCGGGCCAGAAACGAAACAAACGCACCCAATCCACGTTTTTGGACCCAATGGTGATGTTTTGGTTTGTTTTGTCAGTTTCGTTTCAGTGCAAAAAACCATGCCGAGGTTGCACTTAATGCACCCATTCGGGTCGTTAACAAAACGATGCACAGTTTCGGGCCAGAAACAAAACGAACGCACCCAATCCACTTTTTTGGACCCAATAGTGATGTTTTGGTTCGTTTTAGTCAGTTTAGTTATTGTGCAACAAATCATGCCGGGGTTGCATTTAATGCACCGATTCGGTCCTTAAATGAAACGATGCACAGTTTCGGGCCAGAAACGAAGCAAACGCACCCAATCCACGTTTTTGGACCCAATGGTGATGTTTTGGTTTGTTTTGGTCAGTTTCGTTACAGTGCAAAAAAACTATGCCGAGGTTGCATTTAAAGCACCCATTCGGGTCGTTAACAAAACGATGCACAGTTTCGGGCCAGAAACGAAATGAACGCACCCAATCCATGTGTTTGGTCCCAATGGTGATGTTTGTGTTTGTTTTGGTCAGTTTTGTTACAGTGGGAAAAACCATGCAAATGTTGCATTTAATGCGCCCATTCGGGTCGTTACCGAAACGAACGCACCGAATCCACATTTTTGGACCCAATAGTGATGTTTTGGTTCGTTTTGGTCAGTTTCGTTACATTGCAAGAAACCATGCTGGGGTTGCATTTAGTGCACCCATTCGGGTCGTTAACGAAACAACGCACAATTTCGGGCCAGAAACGAAACGAACGCACCCGATCCATGTTTTGAGACCCAATAGTGATGTTTTGGTTCGTTTTGGTCAGTTTCATTACTGTGCAAAAAACCATGCAAATGTTGGATTTAATGCGCCCATTCGGGTCGTTAACGAAACGATGCACAGTTTCGGGCCAAACGAAACGAACGCACCCAATCTACGTTTTCGGACCCAATAGTGATGTTTTGGTTTGTTTTGGTCAGTTTCGTTACAGTGCAAGAAACCATGCTGGGGTTGCATTTAATGCACCGATTCGGGCCGTCAATGAAAAGATGCACAGTTTCGGGCCAGAAACGAAACGAACGTACCCAATCCACGTTTTTGGACCCAATAGTGATGTTTTGGTTCGTTTTGGTTAGTTTAGTTACTATCCAACAAATGATGCCGGGGTTGCATTTAATGCACCGATTCGGGCCTTAAATAAAACGATTTACAGTTTCGGGCCAAAAACGAAACAAACGCACCGAATCCACGTTTTTGGACCCAATGGTAATGTTTTGGTTTGTTTTGGTCAGTTTCGTTACAGTGCAAAAAAACATGCCGAGGTTGCACTTAATGCACCCATTCGAGTCGTTAACAAAACGATGCACGGTTTCGGGCCAGAAACGAAACGAACCCACCCAATCCACTTTTTTGGACCCAATAGTGATGTTTTGGTTCGTTTTGGTCAGTTTAGTTACTGTGCAACAAATCATGCCGGGGTTGCCTTTAATCCACCGATTCGGGCCTTAAATGAAACGATGCACAGTTTCGGGCCAGAAACGAAACAAACGCACCCAATCCACGTTTTTGGACCCAATGGTGATGTTTTGGTTTGTTTTGGTCAGTTTCGTTACAGTGCAAAAAAACTATGCCGAGGTTGCATTTAATGCACCCATTCGGGTCGTTAACAAAACGATGTACAGTTTCGGGCCAGAAACGAAATGAACGCACCCAATCCATGTTTTTGGTCCCAATGGTGATGTTTGTGTTTGTTTTGGTCAGTTTTGTTACAGTGGGAAAAACCATGCAAATGTTGCATTTAATGCGCCCATTCGGGTCGTTACCGAAACGAACGCACCGAATCCACATTTTTGGACCCAATAGTGATGTTTTGGTTCGTTTTGGTCAGTTTCGTTACATTGCAAGAAACCATGCTGGGGTTGCATTTAGTGCACCCATTCGGGTCGTTAACGAAACAACGCACAATTTCGGGCCAGAAACAAAACGAACGCACCCGATCCATGTCTTGAGACCCAATAGTGATGTTTTGGTTCGTTTTGGTCAGTTTCATTACTGTGCAAAAAACCATGCAAATGTTGGATTTAATGCGCCCATTCGGGTCGTTAACGAAACGATGCACAGTTTCGGGCCAAACGAAACGAACGCACCCAATCTACGTTTTCGGACCCAATAGTGATGTTTTGGTTTGTTTTGGTCAGTTTCGTTACAGTGCAAGAAACCATGCTGGGGTTGCATTTAATGCACCGATTCGGGCCGTCAATGAAAAGATGCACAGTTTCGGGCCAGAAACGAAACGAACGTACCCAATCCACGTTTTTGGACCCAATAGTGATGTTTTGGTTCGTTTTGGTTAGTTTAGTTACTATCCAACAAATGATGCCGGGGTTGCATTTAATGCACCGATTCGGGCCTTAAATAAAACGATTTACAGTTTCGGGCCAAAAACGAAACAAACGCACCGAATCCACGTTTTTGGACCCAATGGTAATGTTTTGGTTTGTTTTGGTCAGTTTCGTTACAGTGCAAAAAAACATGCCGAGGTTGCACTTAATGCACCCATTCGAGTCGTTAACAAAACGATGCACGGTTTCGGGCCAGAAACGAAACGAACCCACCCAATCCACTTTTTTGGACCCAATAGTGATGTTTTGGTTCGTTTTGGTCAGTTTAGTTACTGTGCAACAAATCATGCCGGGGTTGCCTTTAATCCACCGATTCGGGCCTTAAATGAAACGATGCACAGTTTCGGGCCAGAAACGAAACAAACGCACCCAATCCACGTTTTTGGACCCAATGGTGATGTTTTGGTTTGTTTTGGTCAGTTTCGTTACAGTGCAAAAAAACTATGCCGAGGTTGCATTTAAAGCACCCATTCGGGTCGTTAACAAAACGATGCACAGTTTCGGGCCAGAAACGAAATGAACGCACCCAATCCATGTTTTTGGTCCCAATGGTGATGTTTGTGTTTGTTTTGGTCAGTTTTGTTACAGTGGGAAAAACCATGCAAATGTTGCATTTAATGCGCCCATTCGGGTCGTTACCGAAACGAACGCACCGAATCCACATTTTTGGACCCAATAGTGATGTTTTGGTTCGTTTTGGTCAGTTTCGTTACATTGCAAGAAACCATGCTGGGGTTGCATTTAGTGCACCCATTCGGGTCGTTAACGAAACAACGCACAATTTCGGGCCAGAAACGAAACGAACGCACCCGATCCATGTTTTGAGACCCAATAGTGATGTTTTGGTTCGTTTTGGTCAGTTTCATTACTGTGCAAAAAACCATGCAAATGTTGGATTTAATGCGCCCATTCGGGTCGTTAACGAAACGATGCACAGTTTCGGGCCAAACGAAACAAACGCACCCAATCTACGTTTTCGGACCCAATAGTGATGTTTTGGTTTGTTTTGGTCAGTTTCGTTACAGTGCAAGAAACCATGCTGGGGTTGCATTTAATGCACCGATTCGGGCCGTCAATGAAAAGATGCACAGTTTCGGGCCAGAAACGAAACGAACGTACCCAATCCACGTTTTTGGACCCAATAGTGATGTTTTGGTTCGTTTTGGTTAGTTTAGTTACTATCCAACAAATGATGCCGGGGTTGCATTTAATGCACCGATTCGGGCCTTAAATAAAACGATTTACAGTTTCGGGCCAAAAACGAAACAAACGCACCGAATCCACGTTTTTGGACCCAATGGTAATGTTTTGGTTTGTTTTGGTCAGTTTCGTTACAGTGCAAAAAAACATGCCGAGGTTGCACTTAATGCACCCATTCGAGTCGTTAACAAAACGATGCACGGTTTCGGGCCAGAAACGAAACGAACCCACCCAATCCACTTTTTTGGACCCAATAGTGATGTTTTGGTTCGTTTTGGTCAGTTTAGTTACTGTGCAACAAATCATGCCGGGGTTGCCTTTAATCCACCGATTCGGGCCTTAAATGAAACGATGCACAGTTTCGGGCCAGAAACGAAACAAACGCACCCAATCCACGTTTTTTGACCCAATGGTGATGTTTTGGTTTGTTTTGGTCAGTTTCGTTACAGTGCAAAAAAACTATGCCGAGGTTGCATTTAATTCACCCATTCGGGTCGTTAACAAAACGATGCACAGTTTCGGGCCAGAAATGAAATGAACGCACCCAATCCATGTTTTTGGTCCCAATGGTGATGTTTTGTTAGTTTTGGTCAGTTTTGTTACAGTGCGAAAAACCATGCAAATGTTACATTTAATGCGCCCATTCGGGTCGTTAACGAAACGAACGCACCCGATCCATGTTTTGAGACCCAATAGTGATGTTTTGTTTCGTTTTGGTCAGTTTCGTTACTGCGCAAAAAACCATGCAAATGTTGGATTTAATGCGCCCATACGGGTCGTTAACGAAACGATGCACAGTTTCGGGCCAAACGAAACGAACGCACCCAATCTACGTTTTCGGACCCAATAGTGATGTTTTGGTTCGTTTTGGTCAGTTTCGTTACAGTGCAAGAAACCATGCTGGGGTTGCATTTAATGCACCGATTCGGGCCGTCAATGAAAAGATGCACAGTTTCGGGCCAGAAACGAAACGAACGTACCCAATCCACGTTTTTGGACCCTATAGTGATGTTTTGGTTCGTTTTGGTTAGTTTAGTTACTGTGCAACAAATCATGCCGGTGTTGCATTTAATGCACCGATTCGGGCCTTAAATAAAACGATGCACAGTTTCGGGCCAGAAACGAAACAAACGCACCCAATCCACGTTTTTGGACCCAATGGTGATGTTTTGGTTTGTTTTGGTCAGTTTCGTTACAGTGCAAAAAAACATGCCGAGGTTGCATTTAATTCACCCATTCGGGTCGTTAACAAAACGATGCACAGTTTCGGGCCAGAAATGAAATGAACGCACCCAATCCACGTTTTTGGACCCAATGGTGATGTTTTATTTGTTTTGGTCAGTTTTGTTACAGTGCGAAAAACCATGCAAATGTTACATTTACTGCGCCCATTCGGGTCGTTACCGAAACGAACGCATCGAATCCACATTTTTGGACCCAATAGTGATGTTTTGGTTCGTTTTGGTCAGTTTCGTTACAGTGCAAGAAACCATGCTGGGATTGCATTTAATGCACCCATTTGGGTCGTTAACGAAACGACGCACAGTTTCGGGCCAGAAACGAAACGAACGCACCCGATCCATGTTTTGAGACCCAATAGTGATGTTTTGGTTTGTTTTGGTCAGTTTCGTTACTGCGCAAAAAACCATGCCAATGTTGGATTTAATGCGCCCATTCGGGTCGTTAACGAAACAATGCACAGTTTCGGGCCAAACGAAACGAACGCACCCAATCTACGTTTTCGGACCCAATAGTGATGTTTTGGTTCGTTTTGGTCAGTTTAGTTACAGTGCAAGAAACCATGCTGGGGTTGCATTTAATGCACCGATTCGGGTTGTCAATGAAAAGATGCACAGTTTCGGGCCAGAAACGAAACGAATGTACCCAATCCACGTTTTTGGACCCAATAGTGATGTTTTGGTTCGTTTTGGTTAGTTTAGTTACTGTGCAACAAATCATGCCGGGGTTGCATTTAATGCACCGATTCGGGCCTTAAATAAAACAATGCACAGTTTCGGGCCAGAAACGAAACAATCGCACCCAATCCACGTTTTTGGACCCAATGGTGATGTTTTGGTTTGTTTTGGTCAGTTTCGGGCCAGAAACGAAACAAACGCACCCAATCCACGTTTTTGGACCCAATGGTGATGTTTTGGTTTGTTTTGGTCAGTTTCGTTACAGTGCAAAAAACCATGCCGAGGTTGCACTTAATGCACCCATTCGAGTCGTTAACAAAACGATGCACAGTTTCGGGCCAGAAATGAAACGAACGCACCCAATCCACTTTTTTGGACCCAATAGTGATGTTTTGTTTCGTTTTGGTCAGTTTAGTTACTGTGCAACAAATTATGCCGGGGTTGCATTTAGTGCACCGATTCGGGCCTTAAATGAAACGATGCACAGTTTCGGGCCAGAAACGAAACAAACGCACCGAATCCACGTTTTTGGACCCAATGGTGATGTTTTGGTTTTTTTTAGTCAGTTTCGTTACAGTGCAAAAAAACTATGCCGAGGTTGCATTTAATGCACCCATTCGGGTCGTTAACAAAACGATGCACAGTTTCGGGCCAGAAATGAAATGAACGCACCCAATCCATGTTTTTGGTCCCAATGGTGATGTTTTTGTTTGTTTTGGTCAGTTTTGTTACAGTGCGAAAAACCATGCAAATGTTGCATTTAATGCGCCCATACGGGTCGTTACCGAAACGAACGCATCGAATCCACATTTCTGGACCCAATAGTGATGTTTTGGTTCGTTTTGGTCAGTTTCATTACAGTGCAAGAAACCATGCTAGGGTTGCATTTAATGCACCGATTCGGGCCGTCAATGAAAAGATGCACAGTTTCGGGCCAGAAACGAAACAAACGCACCCAATCCACGTTTTTTGACCCAATGGTGATGTTTTCGTTTGTTTTGGTTAGTTTCGTTACAGTGCAAAAAAACTATGCCGAGGTTGCATTTAATTCACCCATTCGGGTCGTTAACAAAACAATGCACAGTTTCGGGCCAGAAATGAAATGAACACACCCAATCCATGTTTTTGGTCCCAATGGTGATGTTTTTGTTTGTTTTGGTCAGTTTTGTTACAGTGCGAAAAACCATGCAAATGTTGCATTTAATGCGCCCATTCGGGTCGTTACCGAAACGAACGCATCGAATCCACATTTTTGGACCCAATAGTGATGTTTTGGTTCGTTTTGGTCAGTTTCGTTACGGTGCAAGAAACCATGCTGGGATTGCATTTAATGCACCCATTCGGGTCGTTAACGAAATGACGCACAGTTTCGGGCCAGAAACGAAACGAACGCACCCGATCCATGTTTTGAGACCCCATTGTGATGTTTTGGATCGTTTTGGTCAGTTTCGTTACTGCGCAAAAAACCATGCAAATGTTGGATTTAATGCGCCCATTCGGGTCGTTAACGAAACGATGCACAGTTTCGGGCCAAACGAAACGAATGCACCCAATCTACGTTTTTGGACCCAATAGTGATGTTTTGGTTCGTTTTGGTCAGTTTCGTTACAGTGCGAAAAACCATGCAAATGTTGCATTTAATGCGCCCATTCGGGTCGTTACCGAAACGACGCACAGTTTCGGGCCAGAAACGAAACGAACGCACCCGATCCACGTTTTTGGACCTAATAGTGATGTTTTGGTTCGTTTTGGTCAGTTTAGTTACAGTGCAACAAATCATGCCGGGGTTGCATTTAATGCACCGATTCGGGTCGTCAATGAAAATATGCACAGTTTCGGGCCAGAAACGAAACGAACGTACCCAATCCACGTTTTTGGACCCAATAGTGATGTTTTGGTTCGTTTTGGTTAGTTTAGTTACTGTGCAACAAATCATGCCGGGGTTGCATTTAGTGAACCGATTCGGGCCTTAAATAAAACAATGCACAGTTTTGGGCCAGAAACGAAACAAACGCACCCAATCCACGTTTTTGGACCCAATGGTGATGTTTTTGTTTGTTTTGGTCAGTTTCATTACAGTGCAAAAAACCATGCCGAGGTTGCACTTAATGCACCCATTCGAGTCGTTAACAAAACGATGCACAGTTTCGGGCCAGAAACGAAACGAACGCACCCAATCCACTTTTTTGGACCCAATAGTGATGTTTTGGTTCGTTTTGGTCAGTTTAGTTACTGTGCAACAAATCATGCCGGGGTTGCATTTAATGCACCGATTCGGGTCGTCAATGAAAAGATGCACAGTTTCGGGCCAGAAACGAAACGAATGTACCCAATCCATGTTTTTGGACCCAATAGTGATGTTTTGGTTCGTTTTGGTTAGTTTAGTTACTGTGCAACAAATCATGCCGGGGTTGCATTTAATGTACCGATTCGGGCCTTAAATAAAACGATGCACGGTTTTGGGCCAGAAACGAAACGAATGCACCCAATCCACTTTTCTGGACCCAATAGTGATGTTTTGGTTCGTTTTGGTCAGTTTAGTTACTGTGCAACAAATCATGCCGGGGTTGCACTTAATGCACCGATTCGGGCCTTAAATGAAACGATGCACAGTTTCAGGCCAGAAACGAAACAAACGCACCCAATCCACGTTTTTGGACCCAATGGTGATGTTTTTGTTTGTTTTGGTCAGTTTCGTTACAGTGCAAAAAACCATGCCGAGGTTGCACTTAATGCACCCATTCGAGTCGTTAACAAAACGATGCACAGTTTCGGGCCAGAAACGAAACGAACGCACCCAATCCACTTTTTTGGACCCAATAGTGATGTTTTGGTTCGTTTTGGTCAGTTTAGTTACAGTGCAAGAAACCATGCTGGGGTTGCATTTAATGCACCGATTCGGGTTGTCAATGAAAAGATGCACAGTTTCGGGCCAGAAACGAAACGAATGTACCCAATCCACGTTTTTGGACCCAATAGTGATGTTTTGGTTCGTTTTGGTTAGTTTAGTTACTGTGCAACAAATCATGCCGGGGTTGCATTTAATGCACCGATTCGGGCCTTAAATAAAACAATGCACAGTTTCGGGCCAGAAACGAAACAATCGCACCCAATCCACGTTTTTGGACCCAATGGTGATGTTTTGGTTTGTTTTGGTCAGTTTTGTTACAGTGCGAAAAACCATGCAAATGTTGCATTTAATGCGCCCATTCGGGTCGTTACCGAAACGAACGCATCGAATCCACATTTTTGGACCCAATAGTGATGTTTTGGTTCGTTTTGGTCAGTTTCGTTACAGTGCAAGAAACCATGCTAGGGTTGCATTTAATGCACCGATTCGGGCCGTCAATGAAAAGATGCACAGTTTCGGGCCAGAAACAAAACGAACGCACCCAATCCACGTTTTTGGACCCAATAGTGATGTTTTGGTTCATTTTGCTCAGTTTAGTTACTGTGCAACAAATCATGCCGGGGTTGCATTTAATGCACCGATTCGGGCCTTAAATGAAACGATGCACAGTTTCAGGCCAGAAATGAAACAAACGCACCCAATCCACGTTTTTGGACCCAATGGTGATGTTTTGGTTTGGTTTGGTCAGTTTCGTTACAGTGCAAAAAAACTATGCCGAGGTTGCATTTAATGCACCCATTCGGGTCGTTAACAAAACGATGCACAGTTTCGGGCCAGAAACGAAACGAACGCACCAAATCCACTTTTTTGGACACAATAGTGATGTTTTGGTTCGTTTTGGTCAGTTTAGTTATTGTGCAACAAATCATGCTGGGGTTGCATTTAATGCACCGATTCGGGCCTTAAATGAAACGATGCACAGTTTCGGGCCAGAAACGAAACAAACGCACCCAATCCACGTTTTTTGACCCAATGGTGATGTTTTGGTTTGTTTTGGTTAGTTTCGTTACAGTGCAAAAAAACTATGCCGAGGTTGCATTTAATTCACCCATTCGGGTCGTTAACAAAACGATGCACAGTTTCGGGCCAGAAATGAAATGAACGCACCCAATCCATGTTTTTGCTGCCAATGGTGATGTTTTTGTTTGTTTTGGTCAGTTTTGTTACAGTGCGAAAAACCATGCAAATGTTGCATTTAATGCGCCCATTCGGGTCGTTACCGAAACGAACGCATCGAATCCACATTTTTGGACCCAATAGTGATGTTTTGGTTCGTTTTGGTCAGTTTCGTTATAGTGCAAGAAACCATGCTGGGGTTGCATTTAATGCACCCATTCGGGTCGTTAACGAAATGACGCACAGTTTCGGGCCAGAAACGAAACGAACGCACCCGATCCATGTTTTGAGACCCAATAGTGATGTTTTGGTTCGTTTTGGTCAGTTTCGTTACTGCGCAAAAAACCATGCAAATGTTGGATTTAATGCGCCCATTCGGGTCGTTAATGAAACGATGCACAGTTTCGGGCCAAACGAAACGAACGCACCCAATCTACGTTTTTGGACCCAATAGTGATGTTTTGGTTCGTTTTGGTCAGTTTCGTTACAGTGCAAGAAACCATGCTGGGGTTGCATTTAATGCACCGATTCGGGTCGTCAATGAAAAGATGCACAGTTTCGGGCCAGAAACGAAACGAACGTACCCAATCCACGTTTTTGTTCCCAATAGTGATGTTTTGGTTCGTTTTGGTTAGTTTAGTTACTATGCAACAAATCATGCCGGGGTTGCATTTAATGCACCGATTCGGGCCTTAAATAAAACGATGCACAGTTTCGGGCCAGAAACGAAACAAACGCACCCAATCCACGTTTTTCGACCCAATGGTGATGTTTTGGTTTGTTTTGGTCAGTTTCGTTACAGTGCAAAAAACCATGTTGAGGTTGCACTTAATGCACCCATTCGAGTCGTTAACAAAACGATGCACAGTTTCGGGCCAGAAACGAAACGAATGCACCCAATCCACTTTTCTGGACCCAATAGTGATGTTTTGGTTCGTTTTGGTCAGTTTAGTTACTGTGCAACAAATCATGCCGGGGTTGCATTTAATGCACCGATTCGGGCCTTAAATGAAACGATGCACAGTTTCAGGCCAGAAACGAAACAAACGCACCCAATCCACGTTTTTGGACCCAATGGTGATGTTTTGGTTTGTTTTGGTCAGTTTCGTTACAGTGCAAAAAAACTATGCCGAGGTTGCATTTAGTGCACCCATTCGGGTCGTTAACAAAACGATGCAAAGTTTCGGGCCAGACACGAAATGAACGCACCCAATCCATGTTTTTGGTCCCAATGGTGATGTTTTTGTTTGTTTTAGTCAGTTTTGTTACAGTGGGAAAAACCATGCAAATGTTGCATTTAATGCGCCCATTCGGGTCGTTACCGAAACGACGCACAGTTTCGGGCCAGAAACGAAACGAACGCACCCGATCCACGTTTTTGGACCCAATAGTGATGTTTTGGTTCGTTTTGGTCAGTTTAGTTACTGTGCAACAAATCATGCCGGGGTTGCATTTGATGCACCGATTCGGGTCGTCAATGAAAAGATGCACAGTTTCGGGCCAGAAACGAAACGAACGTACCCAATCCACGTTTTTGGACCCAATAGTGATGTTTTGGTTCGTTTTGGTTAGTTTAGTTACTGTGCAACAAATCATGCCGGGGTTGCATTTAATGAACCGATTCGGGCATTAAATAAAACGATGCACAGTTTCGGGCCAGAAACGAAACAAACGCACCCAATCCACGTTTTTGGACCCAATGGTGATGTTTTGGTTTGTTTTGGTCAGTTTCGTTACAGTGCAAAAAACCATGCCGAGGTTGCATTTAATTCACCCATTCGGGTCGTTAACAAAACGATGCACAGTTTCGGGCCAGAAATGAAATGAACGCACCCAATCCATGTTTTTGGTCCCAATGGTGATGTTTTATTTGTTTTGGTTAGTTTCGTTACAGTGCAAAAAAACTATGCCGAGGTTGCATTTAATTCACCCATTCGGGTCGTTAACAAAACGATGCACAGTTTCGGGCCAGAAATGAAATGAACGCACCCAATCCATGTTTTTGCTCCCAATGGTGATGTTTTTGTTTGTTTTGGTCAGTTTTGTTACAGTGCGAAAAACCATGCAAATGTTGCATTTAATGCGCCCATTCGGGTCGTTACCGAAACGAACGCATCGAATCCACATTTTTGGACCCAATAGTGATGTTTTGGTTCGTTTTGGTCAGTTTCGTTATAGTGCAAGAAACCATGCTGGGGTTGCATTTAATGCACCCATTCGGGTCGTTAACGAAATGACGCACAGTTTCGGGCCAGAAACGAAACGAACGCACCCGATCCATGTTTTGAGACCCAATAGTGATGTTTTGGTTCGTTTTGGTCAGTTTCGTTACTGCGCAAAAAACCATGCAAATGTTGGATTTAATGCGCCCATTCGGGTCGTTAATGAAACGATGCACAGTTTCGGGCCAAACGAAACGAACGCACCCAATCTACGTTTTTGGACCCAATAGTGATGTTTTGGTTCGTTTTGGTCAGTTTCGTTACAGTGCAAGAAACCATGCTGGGGTTGCATTTAATGCACCGATTCGGGTCGTCAATGAAAAGATGCACAGTTTCGGGCCAGAAACGAAACGAACGTACCCAATCCACGTTTTTGTTCCCAATAGTGATGTTTTGGTTCGTTTTGGTTAGTTTAGTTACTGTGCAACAAATCATGCCGGGGTTGCATTTAATGCACCGATTCGGGCCTTAAATAAAACGATGCACAGTTTCGGGCCAGAAACGAAACAAACGCACCCAATCCACGTTTTTCGACCCAATGGTGATGTTTTGGTTTGTTTTGGTCAGTTTCGTTACAGTGCAAAAAACCATGCCGAGGTTGCACTTAATGCACCCATTCGAGTCGTTAACAAAACGATGCACAGTTTCGGGCCAGAAACGAAACGAATGCACCCAATCCACTTTTCTGGACCCAATAGTGATGTTTTGGTTCGTTTTGGTCAGTTTAGTTACTGTGCAACAAATCATGCCGGGGTTGCATTTAATGCACCGATTCGGGCCTTAAATGAAACGATGCACAGTTTCAGGCCAGAAACGAAACAAACGCACCCAATCCACGTTTTTGGACCCAATGGTGATGTTTTGGTTTGTTTTGGTCAGTTTCGTTACAGTGCAAAAAAACTATGCCGAGGTTGTATTTAGTGCACCCATTCGGGTCGTTAACAAAACGATGCAAAGTTTCGGGCCAGACACGAAATGAACGCACCCAATCCATGTTTTTGGTCCCAATGGTGATGTTTTTGTTTGTTTTAGTCAGTTTTGTTACAGTGGGAAAAACCATGCAAATGTTGCATTTAATGCGCCCATTCGGGTCGTTACCGAAACGACGCACAGTTTCGGGCCAGAAACGAAACGAACGCACCCGATCCACGTTTTTGGACCCAATAGTGATGTTTTGGTTCGTTTTGGTCAGTTTAGTTACTGTGCAACAAATCATGCCGGGGTTGCATTTGATGCACCGATTCGGGTCGTCAATGAAAAGATGCACAGTTTCGGGCCAGAAACGAAACGAACGTACCCAATCCACGTCTTTGGACCCAATAGTGATGTTTTGGTTCGTTTTGGTTAGTTTAGTTACTGTGCAACAAATCATGCCGGGGTTGCATTTAATGAACCGATTCGGGCCTTAAATAAAACGATGCACAGTTTCGGGCCAGAAACGAAACAAACGCACCCAATCCACGTTTTTGGACCCAATGGTGATGTTTTGGTTTGTTTTGGTCAGTTTCGTTACAGTGTAAAAAACCATGCCGAGGTTGCACTTAATGCACCCATTCGGGTCGTTAACAAAACGATGCACAGTTTCGAGCCAGAAACGAAACGAACGCACCCAATCCACTTTTTTGGACACAATAGTGATGTTTTGGTTCGTTTTGGTCAGTTTAGTTACTGTGCAACAAATCATGCCGGGGTTGCATTTAATGCACCGATTCGGGCCTTAAATAAAACGATGCACAGTTTCGGGCCAGAAACGAAACAAACGCACCCAATCCACGTTTTTGGACCCAATGGTGATGTTTTGGTTTGTTTTGGTCAGTTTCGTTACAGTGCAAAAAAACATGCCGAGGTTGCATTTAATTCACCCATTCGGGTCGTTAACAAAACGATGCACAGTTTCGGGCCAGAAATTAAATGAACGCACCCAATCCATGTTTTTGGTCCCAATGGTGATGTTTTATTTGTTTTGGTCAGTTTTGTTACAGTGCAAAAAACCATGCAAATGTTACATTTAATGCGCCCATTCGGGTCGTTACCGAAACGAACGCATCGAATCCACATTTTTGGACCCAATAGTGATGTTTTGGTTCGTTTTGGTCAGTTTCGTTACAGTGCAAGAAACCATGCTGGGATTGCATTTAATGCACCCATTTGGGTCGTTAACGAAACGACGCACAGTTTCGGGCCAGAAACGAAACGAACGCACCCGATCCATGTTTTGAGACCCAATAGTGATGTTTTGGTTTGTTTTGGTCAGTTTCGTTACTGCGCAAAAAACCATGCAAATGTTGGATTTAATGCGCCCATTCGGGTCGTTAACGAAACGATGCACAGTTTCGGGCCAAACGAAACGAACGCACCCAATCTACGTTTTCGAACCCAATAGTGATGTTTTGGTTCGTTTTGGTCAGTTTAGTTACAGTGCAAGAAACCATGCTGGGGTTGCATTTAATGCACCGATTCGGGTTGTCAATGAAAAGATGCACAGTTTCGGGCCAGAAACGAAACGAATCTACCCAATCCACGTTTTTGGACCCAATAGTGATGTTTTGGTTCGTTTTGGTTAGTTTAGTTACTGTGCAACAAATCATGCCGGGGTTGCATTTAATGCACCGATTCGGGCCTTAAATAAAACAATGCACAGTTTCGGGCCAGAAACGAAACAATCGCACCCAATCCACGTTTTTGGACCCAATGGTGATGTTTTGGTTTGTTTTGGTCAGTTTCGGGCCAGAAACGAAACAAACGCACCCAATCCACGTTTTTGGACCCAATGGTGATGTTTTGGTTTGTTTTGGTCAGTTTCGTTACAGTGCAAAAAACCATGCCGAGGTTGCACTTAATGCACCCATTCGAGTCGTTAACAAAACGATGCACAGTTTCGGGCCAGAAATGAAACGAACGCACCCAATCCACTTTTTTGGACCCAATAGTGATGTTTTGGTTCGTTTTGGTCAGTTTAGTTACTGTGCAACAAATCATGCCGGGGTTGCATTTAGTGCACCGATTCGGGCCTTAAATGAAACGATGCACAGTTTCGGGCCAGAAACGAAACAAACGCACCGAATCCACGTTTTTGGACCCAATGGTGATGTTTTGGTTTTTTTTAGTCAGTTTCGTTACAGTGCAAAAAAACTATGCCGAGGTTGCATTTAATGCACCCATTCGGGTCGTTAACAAAACGATGCACAGTTTCGGGCCAGAAATGAAATGAACGCACCCAATCCATGTTTTTGGTCCCAATGGTGATGTTTTTGTTTGTTTTGGTCAGTTTTGTTACAGTGCGAAAAACCATGCAAATGTTGCATTTAATGCGCCCATACGGGTCGTTACCGAAACGAACGCATCGAATCCACATTTTTGGACCCAATAGTGATGTTTTGGTTCGTTTTGGTCAGTTTCGTTACAGTGCAAGAAACCATGCTAGGGTTGCATTTAATGCACCGATTCGGGCCGTCAATGAAAAGATGCACAGTTTCGGGCCAGAAACAAAACGAACGCACCCAATCCACGTTTTTGGACCCAATAGTGATGTTTTGGTTCATTTTGCTCAGTTTAGTTACTGTGCAACAAATCATGCCGGGGTTGCATTTAATGCACCGATTCGGGCCTTAAATGAAACGATGCACAGTTTCGGGCCAGAAACGAAACAAACGCACCCAATCCACGTTTTTGGACCCAATGGTGATGTTTTGGTTTGGTTTGGTCAGTTTCGTTACAGTGCAAAAAACTATGCCGAGGTTGCATTTAATGCACCCATTCGGGTCGTTAACAAAACGATGCACAGTTTCGGGCCAGAAACGAAACGAACGCACCCAATCCACATTTTTGGACCCAATAGTGATGTTTTGGTTCGTTTTGGTCAGTTTAGTTACTGTGCAACAAATCATGCCGGGGTTGCATTTAATGCACCGATTCGGGCCTTAAATGAAACGATGCACAGTTTCGGGCCAGAAACGAAACAAACGCACCCAATCCACGTTTTTTGACCCAATGGTGATGTTTTGGTTTGTTTTGGTTAGTTTCGTTACAGTGCAAAAAACTATGCCGAGGTTGCATTTAATTCACCCATTCGGGTTGTTAACAAAACGATGCACAGTTTCGGGCCAGAAATGAAATGAACACACCCAATCCATGTTTTTGGTCCCAATGGTGATGTTTTTGTTTGTTTTGGTCAGTTTTGTTACAGTGCGAAAAACCATGCAAATGTTGCATTTAATGCGCCCATTCGGGTCGTTACCGAAACGAACGCATCGAATCCACATTTTTGGACCCAATAGTGATGTTTTGGTTCGTTTTGGTCAGTTTCGTTACGGTGCAAGAAACCATGCTGGGGTTGCATTTAATGCACCCATTCGGGTCGTTAACGAAATGACGCACAGTTTCGGGCCAGAAACGAAACGAACGCACCCGATCCATGTTTTGAGACCCAATAGTGATGTTTTGGATCGTTTTGGTCAGTTTCGTTACTGCGCAAAAAACCATGCAAATGTTGGATTTAATGCGCCCATTCGGGTCGTTAACGAAACGATGCACAGTTTCGGGCCAAACGAAACGAATGCACCCAATCTACGTTTTTGGACCCAATAGTGATGTTTTGGTTCGTTTTGGTCAGTTTCGTTACAGTGCCAAAAACCATGCAAATGTTGCATTTAATGCGCCCATTCGGGTCGTTACCGAAACGACGCACAGTTTCGGGCCAGAAACGAAACGAACGCACCCGATCCACGTTTTTGGACCTAATAGTGATGTTTTGGTTTGTTTTGGTCAGTTTAGTTACAGTGCAACAAATCATGCCGGGGTTGCATTTAATGCACCGATTCGGGTCGTCAATGAAAAGATGCACAGTTTCGGGCCAGAAACGAAACGAACGTACCCAATCCACGTTTTTGGACCCAATAGTGATGTTTTGGTTCGTTTTGCTTAGTTTAGTTACTGTGCAACAAATCATGCCGGGGTTGCATTTAGTGAACCGATTCGGGCCTTAAAGAAAACAATGCACAGTTTTGGGCCAGAAACGAAACAAACGCACCCAATCCACGTTTTTGGACCCAATGGTGATGTTTTTGTTTGTTTTGGTCAGTTTCGTTACAGTGCAAAAAACCATGCCGAGGTTGCACTTAATGCACCCATTCGAGTCGTTAACAAAACGATGCACAGTTTCGGGCCAGAAACGAAACGAACGCACCCAATCCACGTTTTTGGACCCAATAGTGATGTTTTGGTTCGTTTTGCTTAGTTTAGTTACTGTGCAACAAATCATGCCGGGGTTGCATTTAGTGAACCGATTCGGGCCTTAAAGAAAACAATGCACAGTTTTGGGCCAGAAACGAAACAAACGCACCCAATCCACGTTTTTGGACCCAATGGTGATGTTTTTGTTTGTTTTGGTCAGTTTCGTTACAGTGCAAAAAACCATGCCGAGGTTGCACTTAATGCACCCATTCGAGTCGTTAACAAAACGATGCACAGTTTCGGGCCAGAAACGAAACGAACGCACCCAATCCACTTTTTTGGACCCAATAGTGATGTTTTGGTTCGTTTTGGTCAGTTTAGTTACTGTGCAACAAATCATGCCGGGGTTGCATTTAATGCACCGATTCGGGCCTTAAATGAAACGATGCACAGTTTCGGGCCAGAAACGAAACAAACGCACCCAATCCATGTTTTTGGTCCCAATGGTGATGTTTTTGTTTGTTTTGGTCAGTTTTGTTATAGTGCGAAAAACCATGCAAATGTTGCATTTAATGCGCCCATTCGGGTCGTTACCGAAACGAACGCATCGAATCCACATTTTTGGACCCAATAGTGATGTTTTGGTTCGTTTTGGTCAGTTTCGTTACGGTGCAAGAAACCATGCTGGGGTTGCATTTAATGCACCCATTCGGGTCGTTAACGAAATGACGCACAGTTTCGGGCCAGAAATGAAACGAACGCACCCGATCCATGTTTTGAGACCCAATAGTGATGTTTTGGATCGTTTTGGTCAGTTTCGTTACTGCGCAAAAAACCATGCAAATGTTGGATTTAATGCGCCCATTCGGGTCGTTAACGAAACGATGCACAGTTTCGGGCCAAACGAACCGAATGCACCCAATCTACGTTTTTGGACCCAATAGTGATGTTTTGGTTCGTTTTGGTCAGTTTCGTTACAGTGCGAAAAACCATGCAAATGTTGCATTTAATGCGCCCATTCGGGTCGTTACCGAAACGACGCACAGTTTCGGGCCAGAAACGAAACGAACGCACCCGATCCACGTTTTTGGACCTAATAGTGATGTTTTGGTTTGTTTTGGTCAGTTTAGTTACAGTGTAACAAATCATGCCGGGGTTGCATTTAATGCACCGATTCGGGTCGTCAATGAAAAGATGCACAGTTTCGGGCCAGAAACGAAACGAACGTACCCAATCCACGTTTTTGGACCCAATAGTGATGTTTTGGTTCGTTTTGCTTAGTTTAGTTACTGTGCAACAAATCATGCCGGGGTTGCATTTAGTGAACCGATTCGGGCCTTAAAGAAAACAATGCACAGTTTTGGGCCAGAAACGAAACAAACGCACCCAATCCACGTTTTTGGACCCAATTGTGATGTTTTTGTTTGTTTTGGTCAGTTTCGTTACAGTGCAAAAAACCATGCCGAGGTTGCACTTAATGCACCCATTCGAGTCGTTAACAAAACGATGCACAGTTTCGGGCCAGAAACGAAACGAACGCACCCAATCCACGTTTTTGGACCCAATAGTGATGTTTTGGTTCGTTTTGCTTAGTTTAGTTACTGTGCAACAAATCATGCCGGGGTTGCATTTAGTGAACCGATTCGGGCCTTAAAGAAAACAATGCACAGTTTTGGGCCAGAAACGAAACAAACGCACCCAATCCACGTTTTTGGACCCAATGGTGATGTTTTTGTTTGTTTTGGTCAGTTTCGTTACAGTGCAAAAAACCATGCCGAGGTTGCACTTAATGCACCCATTCGAGTCGTTAACAAAACGATGCACAGTTTCGGGCCAGAAACGAAACGAACGCACCCAATCCACTTTTTTGGACCCAATAGTGATGTTTTGGTTCGTTTTGGTCAGTTTAGTTACTGTGCAACAAATCATGCCGGGGTTGCATTTAATGCACCGATTCGGGCCTTAAATGAAACGATGCACAGTTTCGGGCCAGAAACGAAACAAACGCACCCAGTCCACGTTTTTGGACCCAATGGTGATGTTTTGGTTTGTTTTGGTCAGTTTCGTTACAGTGCAAAAAAACTAAGCCGAGGTTGCATTTAATGCACCCATTCGGGTCGTTAACAAAACGATAAACAGTTTCGGGCCAGAAACGAAACGAACGCACCAAATCCAGTTTTTGTTTTGGTTCGTTTTGGTCAGTTTAGTTACTGTGCAAAAAAATCATGCCGGGGTTGCATTTAATGCACCGATTCGGGCCTTAAATGAAACGATGCACAGTTTCGGGCCAGAAACAAAACAAACGCACCCAATCCACGTTTTTTGACCCAATAGTGATGTTTTGGTTCGTTTTGGTCAGTTTCGTTACTGCGCAAAAAACCATGCAAATGTTGGATTTAATGCGCCCATTCGGGTCGTTAACGAAACGATGCACATTTTCGGGCCAAACGAAACGAACGCACCCAATCTACGTTTTCGGACCCAATAGTAATGTTTTGGTTCGTTTTGGTCAGTTTCGTTACAGTGCAAGAAACTATGCTGGGGTTGCATTTAATGCACCGATTCGGGTCGTCAATGAAAAGATGAACAGTTTCGGGCCAGAAACGAAACGAATGTGCCCAATCCACGTTTTTGGACCCAATAGTGATGTTTTGGTTCGTTTTGGTTAGTTTAGTTCCTGTGCAACAAATCATGCCGGGGTTGCATTTAATGCACCGATTCGGGCCTTAAATAAAACGATGCACAGTTTCGGGCCAGAAACGAAACAAACGCACCCAATCCACGTTTTTGGACCCAATGGTGATGTTTTGGTTTGTTTTGGTCTGTTTCATTACAGTGCAAAAAACCATGCCGAGGTTGCACTTAATGCACCCATTCGAGTCGTTAACAAAACGATGCACAGTTTCGAGCCAGAAACGAAACGAACGCACCCAATCCACTTTTTTGGACCCAATAGTGATGTTTTGGTTCGTTTTGGTCAGTTTAGTTACTGTGCAACAAATCATGCCGGGGTTGCATTTAATGCACCGATTCGGGCCTTAAATGAAACGATGCACAGTTTCGGGCCAGAAACGAAACAAACGCACCGAATCCACGTTTTTGGACCCAATGGTGATGTTTTGGTTTGTTTTGGTCAGTTTCGTTACAGTGCAAAAAAACTATGCCGAGGATGCATTTAATTCACCCATTCGGGTCGTTAACAAAACGATGCACAGTTTCGGCCCAGAAATGAAATGAACGCACCCAATCCATGTTTTTGGTCCCAATGGTGATGTTTTTGTTTGTTTTGGTCAGTTTTGTTACAGTGCGAAAAACCATGCAAATGTTGCATTTAATGCGCCCATACGGGTCGTTATCGAAACGAACGCATCGAATCCACATTTCTGGACCCAATAGTGATGTTTTGGTTCGTTTTGGTCAGTTTCGTTACAGTGCAAGAAACCATGCTAGGGCTGCATTTAATGCACCGATTCGGGCCGTCAATGAAAAGATGCACAGTTTCGGGCCAGAAACAAAACGAACGCACCCAATCCACGTTTTTGGACCCAATAGTGATGTTTTGGTTCATTTTGCTCAGTTTAGTTACTGTGCAACAAATCATGCCGGGGTTGCATTTAATGCACCGATTCGGGCCTTAAATGAAACGATGCACAGTTTCGGGCCAGAAATGAAACAAACGCACCCAATCCACGTTTTTGGACCCAATGGTGATGTTTTGGTTTGGTTTGGTCAGTTTCGTTACAGTGCAAAAAAACTATGCCGAGGTTGCATTTAATGCACCCATTCGGGTCGTTAACAAAACGATGCACAGTTTCGGGCCAGAAACGAAACGAACGCACCAAATCCACTTTTTTGGACCCAATAGTGATGTTTTGGTTCGTTTTGGTCAGTTTAGTTACTGTGCAACAAATCATGCCGGGGTTGCATTTAATGCACCGATTCGGGCCTTAAATGAAACGATGCACAATTTCGGGCCAGAAACGAAACAAACGCACCCAATCCACGTTTTTTGACCCAATGGTGATGTTTTGGTTTGTTTTGGTTAGTTTCGTTACAGTGCAAAAAAACTATGCCGAGGTTGCATTTAATTCACCCATTCGGGTCGTTAACAAAACGATGCACAGTTTCGGGCCAGAAATGAAATGAACGCACCCAATCCATGTTTTTGCTCCCAATGGTGATGTTTTTGTTTGTTTTGGTCAGTTTTGTTACAGTGCGAAAAACCATGCAAATGTTGCATTTAATGCGCCCATTCGGGTCGTTACCGAAACGAACGCATCGAATCCACATTTTTGGACCCAATAGTGATGTTTTGGTTCGTTTTGGTCAGTTTCGTTATAGTGCAAGAAACCATGCTGGGGTTGCATTTAATGCACCCATTCGGGTCGTTAACGAAATGACGCATAGTTTCGGGCCAGAAATGAAACGAACGCACCCGATCCATGTTTTGAGACCCAATAGTGATGTTTTGGTTCGTTTTGGTCAGTTTCGTTACTGCGCAAAAAACCATGCAAATGTTGGATTTAATGCGCCCATTCGGGTCGTTAATGAAACGATACACAGTTTCGGGCCAAACGAAACGAACGCACCCAATCTACGTTTTTGGACCCAATAGTGATGTTTTGGTTCGTTTTGGTCAGTTTCGTTACAGTGCAAGAAACCATGCTGGGGTTGCATTTAATGCACCGATTCGGGTCGTCAATGAAAAGATGCACAGTTTCGGGCCAGAAACGAAACGAACGTACCCAATCCACGTTTTTGTTCCCAATAGTGATGTTTTGGTTCGTTTTGGTTAGTTTAGTTACTGTGCAACAAATCATGCCGGGGTTGCATTTAATGCACCGATTCGGGCCTTAAATAAAACAATGCACAGTTTCGGGCCAGAAACGAAACAAACGCACCCAATCCACGTTTTTCGACCCAATGGTGATGTTTTGGTTTGTTTTGGTCAGTTTCGTTACAGTGCAAAAAACCATGCCGAGGTTGCACTTAATGCACCCATTCGAGTCGTTAACAAAACGATGCACAGTTTCGGGCCAGAAACGAAACGAATGCACCCAATCCACTTTTCTGGACCCAATAGTGATGTTTTGGCTCGTTTTGGTCAGTTTAGTTACTGTGCAACAAATCATGCCGGGGTTGCATTTAATGCACCGATTCGGGCCTTAAATGAAACGATGCACAGTTTCAGGCCAGAAACGAAACAAACGCACCCAATCCACGTTTTTGGACCCAATGGTGATGTTTTGGTTTGTTTTGGTCAGTTTCGTTACAGTGCAAAAAAACTATGCCGAGGTTGCATTAAGTGCACCCATTCGGGTCGTTAACAAAACGATGCAAAGTTTCGGGCCAGAAACGAAATGAACGCACCCGATCCACGTTTTTCGACCCAATGGTGATGTTTTGGTTTGTTTTGGTCAGTTTCGTTACAGTGCAAAAAACCATGCCGAGGTTGCACTTAATGCACCCATTCGAGTCGTTAACAAAACGATGCACAGTTTCGGGCCAGAAACGAAACGAACGCACCCAATCCACTTTTTTGGACCCAATAGTGATGTTTTGGTTCGTTTTGGTCAGTTTAGTTACTGTGCAACAAATCATGCCGGGGTTGCATTTGATGCACCGATTCGGGTCGTCAATGTAAAGATGCACAGTTTCGGGCCAGAAACGAAACGAACGTACCCAATCCACGTTTTTGGACCCAATAGTGATGTTTTGGTTCGTTTTGGTTAGTTTAGTTACTGTGCAACAAATCATGCCGGGGTTGCATTTAATGAACCGATTCGGGCCTTAAATAAAACGATGCACAGTTTTGGGCCAGAAACGAAACAATCGCACCCAATCCACGTTTTTGGACCCAATGGTGATGTTTTTGTTTGTTTTGGTCAGTTTCGTTACAGTGCAAAAACCATGCCGAGGTTGCACTTAATGCACCCATTCGAGTCGTTAACAAAACGATGCACAGTTTCGGGCCAGAAACGAAACGAACGCACCCAATCCACTTTTTTGGACCCAATAGTGATGTTTTGGTTCGTTTTGGTCAGTTTAGTTACTGTGCAACAAATCATGCCGGGGTTGCATTTGATGCACCGATTCGGGTCGTCAATGAAAAGATGCACAGTTTCAGGCCAGAAACGAAACGAACGCACCCAATCCACGTTTTTGGACCCAATAGTGATGTTTTGGTTCGTTTTGGTTAGTTTAGTTACTGTGCAACAAATCATGCCGGGGTTGCATTTAATGAACCGATTCGGGCCTTAAATAAAACGATCCACAGTTTTGGGCCAGAAACGAAACAAACGCACCCAATCCACGTTTTTGGACCCAATGGTGATGTTTTTGTTTGTTTTGGTCAGTTTCGTTACAGTGCAAAAACCATGCCGAGGTTGCACTTAATGCACCCATTCGAGTCGTTAACAAAACGATGCACAGTTTCGGGCCAGAAACGAAACGAACGCACCCAATCCACTTTTTTGCACCCAATAGTGATGTTTTGGTTCGTTTTGGTCAGTTTAGTTACTGTGCAACAAATCATGCCGGGGTTGCATTTAATGCACCGATTCGGGCCTTAAATGAAACGATGCACAGTTTCGGGCCAGAAACGAAACAAACGCACCGAATCCACGTTTTTGGACCCAATGGTGATGTTTTGGTTTGTTTTGGTCAGTTTCGTTACAGTGCAAAAAAACTATGCCGAGGATGCATTTAATTCACCCATTCGGGTCGTTAACAAAACGATGCACAGTTTCGGGCCAGAAATGAAATGAACGCACCCAATCCATGTTTTTGGTCCCAATGGTGATGTTTTTGTTTGTTTTGGTCAGTTTTGTTACAGTGCGAAAAACCATGCAAATGTTGCATTTAATGCGCCCATTCGGGTCGTTACCGAAAGGAACACATCGAATCCACATTTTTGGACCCAATAGTGATGTTTTCGCTCGTTTTGGTCAGTTTCGTTACAGTGCAAGAAACCATGCTAGGGTTGCATTTAATGCACCGATTCGGGCCGTCAATGAAAAGATGCACAGTTTCGGGCCAGAAACAAAACGAACGCACCCAATCCACGTTTTTGGACCCAATAGTGATGTTTTGGTTCATTTTGCTCAGTTTAGTTACTGTGCAACAAATCATGCCGGGATTGCATTTAATGCACCGATTCGGGCCTTAAATGAAACGATGCACAGTTTTGGGCCAGAAACGAAACAAACACACCCAATCCACGTTTTTGGACCCAATGGTGATGTTTTGGTTTGTTTTGGTCAGTTTCGTTACAGTGCAAAAAAACTATGCCGAGGTTGCATTTAATGCACCCATTCGGGTTGTTAACAAAACGATGCACAGTTTCGGGCCAGAAATGAAATGAACGCACCCAATCCACGTTTTTGGACCCAATGGTGATGTTTTTGTTCGTTTTGGTCAGTTTAGTTACTGTGCAACAAATCATGCCGGGGTTGCATTTGATGCACCGATTCGGGTCGTCAATGAAAAGATGCACAGTTTCGGGCCAGAAACGAAACGAACGCACCCAATCCACGTTTTTGGACCCAATAGTGATGTTTTGGTTCGTTTTGGTTAGTTTAGTTACTGTGCAACAAATCATGCCGGGGTTGCATTTAATGAACCGATTCGGGCCTTAAATAAAACGATCCACAGTTTTGGGCCAGAAACGAAACAAACGCACCCAATCCACGTTTTTGGACCCAATGGTGATGTTTTTGTTTGTTTTGGTCAGTTTCGTTACAGTGCAAAAACCATGCCGAGGTTGCACTTAATGCACCCATTCGAGTCGTTAACAAAACGATGCACAGTTTCGGGCCAGAAACGAAACGAACGCACCCAATCCACTTTTTTGGACCCAATAGTGATGTTTTGGTTCGTTTTGGTCAGTTTAGTTACTGTGCAACAAATCATGCCGGGGTTGCATTTAATGCACCGATTCGGGCCTTAAATGAAACGATGCACAGTTTCGGGCCAGAAACGAAACAAACGCACCGAATCCACGTTTTTGGACCCAATGGTGATGTTTTGGTTTGTTTTGGTCAGTTTCGTTACAGTGCAAAAAAACTATGCCGAGGATGCATTTAATTCACCCATTCGGGTCGTTAACAAAACGATGCACAGTTTCGGGCCAGAAATGAAATGAACGCACCCAATCCATGTTTTTGGTCCCAATGGTGATGTTTTTGTTTGTTTTGGTCAGTTTTGTTACAGTGCGAAAAACCATGCAAATGTTGCATTTAATGCGCCCATTCGGGTCGTTACCGAAAGGAACACATCGAATCCACATTTTTGGACCCAATAGTGATGTTTTCGCTCGTTTTGGTCAGTTTCGTTACAGTGCAAGAAACCATGCTAGGGTTGCATTTAATGCACCGATTCGGGCCGTCAATGAAAAGATGCACAGTTTCGGGCCAGAAACAAAACGAACGCACCCAATCCACGTTTTTGGACCCAATAGTGATGTTTTGGTTCATTTTGCTCAGTTTAGTTACTGTGCAACAAATCATGCCGGGATTGCATTTAATGCACCGATTCGGGCCTTAAATGAAACGATGCACAGTTTTGGGCCAGAAACGAAACAAACACACCCAATCCACGTTTTTGGACCCAATGGTGATGTTTTGGTTTGTTTTGGTCAGTTTCGTTACAGTGCAAAAAAACTATGCCGAGGTTGCATTTAATGCACCCATTCGGGTTGTTAACAAAACGATGCACAGTTTCGGGCCAGAAATGAAATGAACGCACCCAATCCATGTTTTTGGTCCCAATGGTGATGTTTTTGTTTGTTTTGGTCAGTTTTGTTACAGTGCGAAAAACCATGCAAATGTTGCATTTAATGCGCCCATTCGGGTCGTTACCGAAACGAACGCACCGAATCCACATTTTTGGACCCAATAGTGATGTTTTGGTTCGTTATGGTCAGTTTCGTTACAGTGCAAGAAACCATGCTTGGGTTGCATTTAATGCACCGATTCGGGCCGTCAATGAAAAGATGCACAGTTTCGGGCCAGAAACGAAACGAACGTACCCAATCCACGTTTTTGGACCCAATAGTGATGTTTTGGTTCGTTTTGGTTAGTTTAGTTACTGTGCAACAAATCATGCCGGGGTTGCATTTAATGCACCGATTCGGGCCTTAAATAAAACGATGCACAGTTTCGGGCCAGAAACGAAACAAACGCACCGAATCCACGTTTTTGGACCCAATGGTGATGTTTTGGTTTGTTTTGGTCAGTTTCGTTACAGTGCAAAAAACCATGCCGAGGTTGCACTTAATGCACCCATTCGGGTCGTTAACAAAACGATGCACAGTTTCGAGCCAGAAACGAAACGAACGCACCCAATCCACGTTTTTGGACCCAATAGTGATGTTTTGGTTCATTTTGCTCAGTTTAGTTACTGTGCAACAAATCATGCCGGGGTTGCATTTAATGCACCGATTCGGGCCTTAAATGAAACGATGCACAGTTTCGGGCCAGAAACGAAACAAACGCACCCAATCCACGTTTTTGGACCCAATGGTGATGTTTTGGTTTGTTTTGGTCAGTTTCGTTAAAGTGCAAAAAAACTATATCGAGGTTGCATTTAATGCACCCATTCGGGTCGTTAACAAAACGATGCACAGTTTCGGGCCAGAAACAAAACGAACGCACCAAATCCACTTTTTTGGACCCAATAGTGATGTTTTGGTTCGTTTTGGTCAGTTTAGTTACTGTGCAACAAATCATGCCGGGGTTGCATTTAATTCACCGATTCGGGCCTTAAATGAAACGATGCACAGTTTCGGGCCAGAAACGAAACAAACGCACCCAATCCACGTTTTTTGACCCAATGGTGATGTTTTGGTTTGTTTTGGTTAGTTTCGTTATAGTGCAAAAAAACTATGCCGAGGTTGCATTTAATTCACCCATTCGGGTCGTTAACAAAACGATGCACAGTTTCGGACCAGAAATGAAATGAACGCACCCAATCCATGTTTTTGGTCCCAATGGTGATGTTTTTGTTTGTTTTGGTCAATTTTGTTACAGTGCGAAAAACCATGCAAATGTTGCATTTAATGCGCCCATTCGGGTCGTTACCGAAACGAACGCGTCGAATCCACATTTTTGGACCCAATAGTGATGTTTTGGTTCGTTTTGGTCAGTTTCGTTACAGTGCAAGAAACCATGCTGGGGTTGCATTTAATGCACCCATTCGGGTCGTTAACGAAATGACGCACAGTTTCGGGCCAGAAACGAAACGAACGCACCCGATCCATGTTTTGAGACCCAATAGTGATGTTTTGGTTCGTTTTGGTCAGTTTCGTTACTGCGCAAAAAACCATGCAAATGTTGGATTTAATGCGCCCATTCGGGTTGTTAACGAAACGATGCACAGTTTCGGGCCAAACGAAACGAACGCACCCAATCTACGTTTTCGGACCCAATAGTGATGTTTTGGTTCGTTTTGGTCAGTTTCGTTACAGTGCAAGAAACCATGCTGGGGTTGCATTTAATGCACCGATTCGGGTCGTCAATGAAAAGATGCACAGTTTCGGGCCAGAAACGAAACGAACGTACCCAATCCACGTTTTTGGACCCAATAGTGATGTTTTGGTTTGTTTTGGTTAGTTTAGTTACTGTGCAACAAATCATGCGGGGGTTGCATTTAATGCACCGATTCGGGCCTTAAATAAAACGATGCACAGTTTCGGGCCAGAAACGAAACAAACGCACCCAATCCACGTTTTTCGACCCAATGGTGATGTTTTGGTTTGTTTTGGTCAGTTTCGTTACAGTGCAAAAAACCATGCCGAGGTTGCACTTAATGCACCCATTCGAGTCGTTAACAAAACGATGCACAGTTTCGGGCCAGAAACGAAACGAATGCACCCAATCCACTTTTCTGGACCCAATCGTGATGTTTTGGCTCGTTTTGGTCAGTTTAGTTACTGTGCAACAAATCATGCCGGGGTTGCATTTAATGCACCGATTCGGGCCTTAAATGAAACGATGCACAGTTTCAGGCCAGAAACGAAACAAACGCACCCAATCCACGTTTTTGGACCCAATGGTGATGTTTTGGTTTGTTTTGGTCAGTTTCGTTACAGTGCAAAAAAACTATGCCGAGGTTGCATTTAGTGCACCCATTCGGGTCGTTAACAAAACGATGCAAAGTTTCGGGCCAGAAACGAAATGAACGCACCCGATCCACGTTTTTCGACCCAATGGTGATGTTTTGGTTTGTTTTGGTCAGTTTCGTTACAGTGCAAAAAACCATGCCGAGGTTGCACTTAATGCACCCATTCGAGTCGTTAACAAAACGATGCACAGTTTCGGGCCAGAAACGAAACGAACGCACCCAATCCACTTTTTTGGACCCAATAGTGATGTTTTGGTTCGTTTTGGTCAGTTTAGTTACTGTGCAACAAATCATGCCGGGGTTGCATTTGATGCACCGATTCGGGTCGTCAATGTAAAGATGCACAGTTTCGGGCCAGAAACGAAACGAACGTACCCAATCCACGTTTTTGGACCCAATAGTGATGTTTTGGTTCGTTTTGGTTAGTTTAGTTACTGTGCAACAAATCATGCCGGGGTTGCATTTAATGAACCGATTCGGGCCTTAAATAAAACGATGCACAGTTTTGGGCCAGAAACGAAACAATCGCACCCAATCCACGTTTTTGGACCCAATGGTGATGTTTTTGTTTGTTTTGGTCAGTTTCGTTACAGTGCAAAAACCATGCCGAGGTTGCACTTAATGCACCCATTCGAGTCGTTAACAAAACGATGCACAGTTTCGGGCCAGAAACGAAACGAACGCACCCAATCCACTTTTTTGGACCCAATAGTGATGTTTTGGTTCGTTTTGGTCATTTTAGTTACTGTGCAACAAATCATGCCGGGGTTGCATTTGATGCACCGATTCGGGTCGTCAATGAAAAGATGCACAGTTTCGGGCCAGAAACGAAACGAACGTACCCAATCCACGTTTTTGGACCCAATAGTGATGTTTTGGTTCGTTTTGGTTAGTTTAGTTACTGTGCAACAAATCATGCCGGGGTTGCATTTAATGAACCGATTCGGGCCTTAAATAAAACGATCCACAGTTTTGGGCCAGAAACGAAACAAACGCACCCAATCCACGTTTTTGGACCCAATGGTGATGTTTTTGTTTGTTTTGGTCAGTTTCGTTACAGTGCAAAAACCATGCCGAGGTTGCACTTAATGCACCCATTCGAGTCGTTAACAAAACGATGCACAGTTTCGGGCCAGAAACGAAACGAACGCACCCAATCCACTTTTTTGGACCCAATAGTGATGTTTTGGTTCGTTTTGGTCAGTTTAGTTACTGTGCAACAAATCATGCCGGGGTTGCATTTAATGCACCGATTCGGGCCTTAAATGAAACGATGCACAGTTTCGGGCCAGAAACGAAACAAACGCACCGAATCCACGTTTTTGGACCCAATGGTGATGTTTTGGTTTGTTTTGGTCAGTTTCGTTACAGTGCAAAAAAACTATGCCGAGGATGCATTTAATTCACCCATTCGGGTCGTTAACAAAACGATGCACAGTTTCGGGCCAGAAATGAAATGAACGCACCCAATCCATGTTTTTGGTCCCAATGGTGATGTTTTTGTTTGTTTTGGTCAGTTTTGTTACAGTGCGAAAAACCATGCAAATGTTGCATTTAATGCGCCCATTCGGGTCGTTACCGAAAGGAACACATCGAATCCACATTTTTGGACCCAATAGTGATGTTTTCGCTCGTTTTGGTCAGTTTCGTTACAGTGCAAGAAACCATGCTAGGGTTGCATTTAATGCACCGATTCGGGCCGTCAATGAAAAGATGCACAGTTTCAGGCCAGAAACAAAACGAACGCACCCAATCCACGTTTTTGGACCCAATAGTGATGTTTTGGTTCATTTTGCTCAGTTTAGTTACTGTGCAACAAATCATGCCGGGATTGCATTTAATGCACCGATTCGGGCCTTAAATGAAACGATGCACAGTTTTGGGCCAGAAACGAAACAAACACACCCAATCCACGTTTTTGGACCCAATGGTGATGTTTTGGTTTGTTTTGGTCAGTTTCGTTACAATGCAAAAAAACTATGCCGAGGTTGCATTTAATGCACCCATTCGGGTTGTTAACAAAACGATGCACAGTTTCGGGCCAGAAATGAAATGAACGCACCCAATCCATGTTTTTGGTCCCAATGGTGATGTTTTTGTTTGTTTTGGTCAGTTTTGTTACAGTGCGAAAAACCATGCAAATGTTGCATTTAATGCGCCCATTCGGGTCGTTACCGAAAGGAACACATCGAATCCACATTTTTGGACCCAATAGTGATGTTTTCGCTCGTTTTGGTCAGTTTCGTTACAGTGCAAGAAACCATGCTAGGGTTGCATTTAATGCACCGATTCGGGCCGTCAATGAAAAGATGCACAGTTTCGGGCCAGAAACAAAACGAACGCACCCAATCCACGTTTTTGGACCCAATAGTGATGTTTTGGTTCATTTTGCTCAGTTTAGTTACTGTGCAACAAATCATGCCGGGATTGCATTTAATGCACCGATTCGGGCCTTAAATGAAACGATGCACAGTTTTGGGCCAGAGACGAAACAAACACACCCAATCCACGTTTTTGGACCCAATGGTGATGTTTTGGTTTGTTTTGGTCAGTTTCGTTACAGTGCAAAAAAACTATGCCGAGGTTGCATTTAATGCACCCATTTGGGTTGTTAACAAAACGATGCACAGTTTCAGGCCAGAAATGAAATGAACGCACCCAATCCATGTTTTTGGTCCCAATGGTGATGTTTTTGTTTGTTTTGGTCAGTTTTGTTACAGTGCGAAAAACCATGCAAATGTTGCATTTAATGCGCCCATTCGGGCCAGAAACGAAACGAACGCACCGAATCCACATTTTTGGACCCAATAGTGATGTTTTGGTTCGTTTTGGTCAGTTTCGTTACAGTGCAAGAAACCATGCTTGGGTTGCATTTAATGCACCGATTCGGGCCGTAAATAAAACGATGCACAGTTTCGGGCCAGAAACGAAACAAACGCACCGAATCCACGTTTTTGGACCCAATGGTGATGTTTTGGTTTGTTTTGGTCAGTTTCGTTACAGTGCAAAAAACCATGCCGAGGTTGCACTTAATGCACCCATTCGGGTCGTTAACAAAACGATGCGCAGTTTCGAGCCAGAAACGAAACAAACGCACCCAATCCACGTTTTTGGACCCAATAGTGATGTTTTGGTTCATTTTGCTCAGTTTAGTTACTGTGCAACAAATCATGCCGGGGTTGCATTTAATGCACCGATTCGGGCCTTAAATGAAACGATGCACAGTTTCGGGCCAGAAACGAAACAAACGCACCCAATCCACGTTTTTGGACCCAATGGTGATGTTTTGGTTTGTTTTGGTCAGTTTCGTTAAAGTGCAAAAAAACTATGTCGAGGTTGCATTTAATGCACCCATTCGGGTCGTTAACAAAACGATGCACAGTTTCGGGCCAGAAACAAAACGAACGCACCAAATCCACTTTTTTGGACCCAATAGTGATGTTTTGGTTCGTTTTGGTCAGTTTAGTTACTGTGCAACAAATCATGCCGGGGTTGCATTTAATTCACCGATTCGGGCCTTAAATGAAACGATGCACAGTTTCGGGCCAGAAACGAAACAAACGCACCCAATCCACGTTTTTTGACCCAATGGTGATGTTTTGGTTTGTTTTGGTTAGTTTCGTTATAGTGCAAAAAAACTATGCCGAGGTTGCATTTAATTCACCCATTCGGGTCGTTAACAAAACGATGCACAGTTTCGGACCAGAAATGAAATGAACGCACCCAATCCATGTTTTTGGTCCCAATGGTGATGTTTTTGTTTGTTTTGGTCAATTTTGTTACAGTGCGAAAAACCATGCAAATGTTGCATTTAATGCGCCCATTCGGGTCGTTACCGAAACGAACGCGTCGAATCCACATTTTTGGACCCAATAGTGATGTTTTGGTTCGTTTTGGTCAGTTTCGTTACAGTGCAAGAAACCATGCTGGGGTTGCATTTAATGCACCCATTCGGGTCGTTAACGAAATGACGCACAGTTTCGGGCCAGAAACGAAACGAACGCACCCGATCCATGTTTTGAGACCCAATAGTGATGTTTTGGTTCGTTTTGGTCAGTTTCGTTACTGCGCAAAAAACCATGCAAATGTTGGATTTAATGCGCCCATTCGGGTTGTTAACGAAACGATGCACAGTTTCGGGCCAAACGAAACGAACGCACCCAATCTACGTTTTCGGACCCAATAGTGATGTTTTGGTTCGTTTTGGTCAGTTTCGTTACAGTGCAAGAAACCATGCTGGGGTTGCATTTAATGCACCGATTCGGGTCGTCAATGAAAAGATGCACAGTTTCGGGCCAGAAACGAAACGAACGTACCCAATCCACGTTTTTGGACCCAATAGTGATGTTTTGGTTTGTTTTGGTTAGTTTAGTTACTGTGCAACAAATCATGCGGGGGTTGCATTTAATGCACCGATTCGGGCCTTAAATAAAACGATGCACAGTTTCGGGCCAGAAACGAAACAAACGCACCCAATCCACGTTTTTCGACCCAATGGTGATGTTTTGGTTTGTTTTGGTCAGTTTCGTTACAGTGCAAAAAACCATGCCGAGGTTGCACTTAATGCACCCATTCGAGTCGTTAACAAAACGATGCACAGTTTCGGGCCAGAAACGAAACGAATGCACCCAATCCACTTTTCTGGACCCAATCCACTTTTTTGGACCCAATAGTGATGTTTTGGTTCGTTTTGGTCAGTTTAGTTACTGTGCAACAAATCATGCCGGGGTTGCATTTGATGCACCGATTCGGGTCGTCAATGAAAAGATGCACAGTTTCGGGCCAGAAACGAAACGAACGTACCCAATCCACGTTTTTGGACCCAATAGTGATGTTTTGGTTCGTTTTGGTTAGTTTAGTTACTGTGCAACAAATCATGCCGGGGTTGCATTTAATGAACCGATTCGGGCCTTAAATAAAACGATCCACAGTTTTGGGCCAGAAACGAAACAAACGCACCCAATCCACGTTTTTGGACCCAATGGTGATGTTTTTGTTTGTTTTGGTCAGTTTCGTTACAGTGCAAAAACCATGCCGAGGTTGCACTTAATGCACCCATTCGAGTCGTTAACAAAACGATGCACAGTTTCGGGCCAGAAACGAAACGAACGCACCCAATCCACTTTTTTGGACCCAATAGTGATGTTTTGGTTCGTTTTGGTCAGTTTAGTTACTGTGCAACAAATCATGCCGGGGTTGCATTTAATGCACCGATTCGGGCCTTAAATGAAACGATGCACAGTTTCGGGCCAGAAACGAAACAAACGCACCGAATCCACGTTTTTGGACCCAATGGTGATGTTTTGGTTTGTTTTGGTCAGTTTCGTTACAGTGCAAAAAAACTATGCCGAGGATGCATTTAATTCACCCATTCGGGTCGTTAACAAAACGATGCACAGTTTCGGGCCAGAAATGAAATGAACGCACCCAATCCATGTTTTTGGTCCCAATGGTGATGTTTTTGTTTGTTTTGGTCAGTTTTGTTACAGTGCGAAAAACCATGCAAATGTTGCATTTAATGCGCCCATTCGGGTCGTTACCGAAAGGAACACATCGAATCCACATTTTTGGACCCAATAGTGATGTTTTCGCTCGTTTTGGTCAGTTTCGTTACAGTGCAAGAAACCTTGCTAGGGTTGCATTTAATGCACCGATTCGGGCCGTCAATGAAAAGATGCACAGTTTCGGGCCAGAAACAAAACGAACGCACCCAATCCACGTTTTTGGACCCAATAGTGATGTTTTGGTTCATTTTGCTCAGTTTAGTTACTGTGCAACAAATCATGCCGGGATTGCATTTAATGCACCGATTCGGGCCTTAAATGAAACGATGCACAGTTTTGGGCCAGAAACGAAACAAACACACCCAATCCACGTTTTTGGACCCAATGGTGATGTTTTGGTTTGTTTTGGTCAGTTTCGTTACAGTGCAAAAAAACTATGCCGAGGTTGCATTTAATGCACCCATTCGGGTTGTTAACAAAACGATGCACAGTTTCGGGCCAGAAATGAAATGAACGCACCCAATCCATGTTTTTGGTCCCAATGGTGATGTTTTTGTTTGTTTTGGTCAGTTTTGTTACAGTGCGAAAAACCATGCAAATGTTGCATTTAATGCGCCCATTCGGGTCGTTACCGAAACGAACGCACCGAATCCACATTTTTGGACCCAATAGTGATGTTTTGGTTCGTTTTGGTCAGTTTCGTTACAGTGCAAGAAACCATGCTTGGGTTGCATTTAATGCACCGATTCGGGCCGTCAATGAAAAGATGCACAGTTTCGGGCCAGAAACGAAACGAACGTACCCAATCCACGTTTTTGGACCCAATAGTGATGTTTTGGTTCGTTTTGGTTAGTTTAGTTACTATGCAACAAATCATGCCGGGGTTGCATTTAATGCACCGATTCGGGCCTTAAATAAAACGATGCACAGTTTCGGGCCAGAAACGAAACAAACGCACCGAATCCACGTTTTTGGACCCAATGGTGATGTTTTGGTTTGTTTTGGTCAGTTTCGTTACAGTGCAAAAAACCATGCCGAGGTTGCACTTAATGCACCCATTCGGGTCGTTAACAAAACGATGCACAGTTTCGAGCCAGAAACGAAACGAACGCACCCAATCCACGTTTTTGGACCCAATAGTGATGTTTTGGTTCATTTTGCTCAGTTTAGTTACTGTGCAACAAATCATGCCGGGGTTGCATTTAATGCACCGATTCGGGCCTTAAATGAAACGATGCACAGTTTCGGGCCAGAAACGAAACAAACGCACCCAATCCACGTTTTTGGACCCAATGGTGATGTTTTGGTTTGTTTTGGTCAGTTTCGTTAAAGTGCAAAAAAACTATGTCGAGGTTGCATTTAATGCACCCATTCGGGTCGTTAACAAAACGATGCACAGTTTCGGGCCAGAAACAAAACGAACGCACCAAATCCACTTTTTTGGACCCAATAGTGATGTTTTGGTTCGTTTTGGTCAGTTTAGTTACTGTGCAACAAATCATGCCGGGGTTGCATTTAATTCACCGATTCGGGCCTTAAATGAAACGATGCACAGTTTCGGGCCAGAAACGAAACAAACGCACCCAATCCACGTTTTTTGACCCAATGGTGATGTTTTGGTTTGTTTTGGTTAGTTTCGTTATAGTGCAAAAAAACTATGCCGAGGTTGCATTTAATTCACCCATTCGGGTCGTTAACAAAACGATGCACAGTTTCGGACCAGAAATGAAATGAACGCACCCAATCCATGTTTTTGGTCCCAATGGTGATGTTTTTGTTTGTTTTGGTCAATTTTGTTACAGTGCGAAAAACCATGCAAATGTTGCATTTAATGCGCCCATTCGGGTCGTTACCGAAACGAACGCGTCGAATCCACATTTTTGGACCCAATAGTGATGTTTTGGTTCGTTTTGGTCAGTTTTGTTACAGTGCAAGAAACCATGCTGGGGTTGCATTTAATGCACCCATTCGGGTCGTTAACGAAATGACGCACAGTTTCGGGCCAGAAACGAAACGAACGCACCCGATCCATGTTTTGAGACCCAATAGTGATGTTTTGGTTCGTTTTGGTCAGTTTCGTTACTGCGCAAAAAACCATGCAAATGTTGGATTTAATGCGCCCATTCGGGTTGTTAACGAAACGATGCACAGTTTCGGGCCAAACGAAACGAACGCACCCAATCTACGTTTTCGGACCCAATAGTGATGTTTTGGTTCGTTTTGGTCAGTTTCGTTACAGTGCAAGAAACCATGCTGGGGTTGCATTTAATGCACCGATTCGGGTCGTCAATGAAAAGATGCACAGTTTCGGGCCAGAAACGAAACGAACGTACCCAATCCACGTTTTTGGACCCAATAGTGATGTTTTGGTTTGTTTTGGTTAGTTTAGTTACTGTGCAACAAATCATGCGGGGGTTGCATTTAATGCACCGATTCGGGCCTTAAATAAAACGATGCACAGTTTCGGGCCAGAAACGAAACAAACGCACCCAATCCACGTTTTTGGACCCAATGGTGATGTTTTGGTTTGTTTTGGTCAGTTTCGTTACAGTGCAAAAAACCATGCCGAGGTTGCACTTAATGCACCCATTCGAGTCGTTAACAAAACGATGCAAAGTTTCGGGCCAGAAACGAAATGAACGCACCCAATCCATGTTTTTGGTCCCAATGGTGATGCTTTTGTTTGTTTTAGTCAGTTTTGTTACAGTGCGAAAAACCATGCAAATGTTGCATTTAATGCGCCCATTCGGGTCGTTACCGAAACGACGCACAGTTTCGGGCCAGAAACGAAACGAACGCACCCGATCCACGTTTTTGGACCCAATAGTAATGTTTTGGTTCGTTTTGGTCAGTTTAGTTACTGTGCAACAAATAATGCCGGGGTTGCATTTAATGCACCGATTCGGGCCGTCAATGAAAAGATGCACAGTTTCGGGCCAGAAACGAAACGAACGTACCCAATCCACGTTTTTGGACCCAATAGTGATGTTTTGGTTCGTTTTGGTTAGTTTAGTTACTGTGCAACAAATCATGCCAGGGTTGCATTTAATGCACCGATTCGGGCCATAAATAAAACGATGCACAGTTTCGGGCCAGAAACGAAACAAACGCACCGAATCCACGTTTTTGGACCCAATGGTGATGTTTTGGTTTGTTTTGGTCAGTTTCGTTACAGTGCAAAAAACCATGCCGAGGTTGCACTTAATGCACCCATTCGGGTCGTTAACAAAACGATGCACAGTTTCGAGCCAGAAACGAAACGAACGCACCCAATCCACGTTTTTGGACCCAATAGTGATGTTTTGGTTCATTTTGCTCAGTTTAGTTACTGTGCAACAAATCATGCCGGGGTTGCATTTAATGCACCGATTCGGGCCTTAAATGAAACGATGCACAGTTTCGGGCCAGAAACGAAACAAACGCACCCAATCCACGTTTTTGGACCCAATGGTGATGTTTTGGTTTGTTTTGGTCAGTTTCGTTAAAGTGCAAAAAAACTATGTCGAGGTTGCATTTAATGCACCCATTCGGGTCGTTAACAAAACGATGCACAGTTTCGGGCCAGAAACAAAACGAACGCACCAAATCCACTTTTTTGGACCCAATAGTGATGTTTTGGTTCGTTTTGGTCAGTTTAGTTACTGTGCAACAAATCATGCCGGGGTTGCATTTAATTCACCGATTCGGGCCTTAAATGAAACGATGCACAGTTTCGGGCCAGAAACGAAACAAACGCACCCAATCCACGTTTTTTGACCCAATGGTGATGTTTTGGTTTGTTTTGGTTAGTTTCGTTATAGTGCAAAAAAACTATGCCGAGGTTGCATTTAATTCACCCATTCGGGTCGTTAACAAAACGATGCACAGTTTCGGACCAGAAATGAAATGAACGCACCCAATCCATGTTTTTGGTCCCAATGGTGATGTTTTTGTTTGTTTTGGTCAATTTTGTTACAGTGCGAAAAACCATGCAAATGTTGCATTTAATGCGCCCATTCGGGTCGTTACCGAAACGAACGCGTCGAATCCACATTTTTGGACCCAATAGTGATGTTTTGGTTCGTTTTGGTCAGTTTCGTTACAGTGCAAGAAACCATGCTGGGGTTGCATTTAATGCACCCATTCGGGTCGTTAACGAAATGACGCACAGTTTCGGGCCAGAAACGAAACGAACGCACCCGATCCATGTTTTGAGACCCAATAGTGATGTTTTGGTTCGTTTTGGTCAGTTTCGTTACTGCGCAAAAAACCATGCAAATGTTGGATTTAATGCGCCCATTCGGGTTGTTAACGAAACGATGCACAGTTTCGGGCCAAACGAAACGAACGCACCCAATCTACGTTTTCGGACCCAATAGTGATGTTTTGGTTCGTTTTGGTCAGTTTCGTTACAGTGCAAGAAACCATGCTGGGGTTGCATTTAATGCACCGATTCGGGTCGTCAATGAAAAGATGCACAGTTTCGGGCCAGAAACGAAACGAACGTACCCAATCCACGTTTTTGGACCCAATAGTGATGTTTTGGTTTGTTTTGGTTAGTTTAGTTACTGTGCAACAAATCATGCGGGGGTTGCATTTAATGCACCGATTCGGGCCTTAAATAAAACGATGCACAGTTTCGGGCCAGAAACGAAACAAACGCACCCAATCCACGTTTTTGGACCCAATGGTAATGTTTTGGTTTGTTTTGGTCAGTTTCGTTACAGTGCAAAAAACCATGCCGAGGTTGCACTTAATGCACCCATTCGAGTCGTTAACAAAACGATGCACAGTTTCGGGCCAGAAACGAAACGAACGCACCCAATCCACTTTTTTGGACCCAATAGTGATGTTTTGGTTCGTTTTGGTCAGTTTAGTTACTGTGCAACAAATCATGCCGGGGTTGCATTTAATGCACCGATTCGGGCCTTAAATGAAACGATGCACAGTTTCAGGCCAGAAACGAAACAAACGCACCCAATCCACGTTTTTGGACCCAATGGTGATGTTTTGGTTTGTTCTGGTCAGTTTCGTTACAGTGCAAAAAAACTATGCCGAGGTTGCATTTAATGCACCCATTCGGGTCGTTAACAAAACGATGCAAAGTTTCGGGCCAGAAACGAAATGAACGCACCCAATCCATGTTTTTGGTCCCAATGGTGATGCTTTTGTTTGTTTTAGTCAGTTTTGTTACAGTGCGAAAAACCATGCAAATGTTGCATTTAATGCGCCCATTCGGGTCGTTACCGAAACGACGCACAGTTTCGGGCCAGAAACGAAACGAACGCACCCGATCCACGTTTTTGGACCCAATAGTAATGTTTTGGTTCGTTTTGGTCAGTTTAGTTACTGTGCAACAAATAATGCCGGGTTTGCATTTAATGCACCGATTCGGGTCGTCAATGAAAAGATGCACAGTTTCGGGCCAGAAACGAAACGAACGTACCCAATCCACGTTTTTGGACCCAATAGTGATGTTTTGGTTCGTTTTGGTTAGTTTAGTTACTGTGCAACAAATCATGCCGGTATTGCATTTAATGCACCGATTCGGGCCTTAAATGAAACGATGCACAGTTTCGGGCCAGAAACGAAACAAACGCACCCAATCCACGTTTTTGGACCCAATGGTGATGTTTTGGTTTGTTTTGGTCAGTTTCGTTACAGTGCAAAAAACCATGCCGAGGTTGCACTTAATGCACCCATTCGAGTCGTTAACAAAACGATGCACAGTTTCGGGCCAGAAACGAAACGAACGCACCCAATCCACTTTTTTGGACCCAATAGTGATGTTTTGGTTCGTTTTGGTCAGTTTAGTTACTATGCAACAAATCATGCCGGGGTTGCATTTAATGCACCGATTCGGGCCTTAAATGAAACGATGCACAGTTTCGGGCCAGAAATGAAACAAACGCACCGAATCCACGTTTTTGGACCCAATGGTTGATGTGAACCCGCTGGGGTTTGTGCCCGATCTTTCGATGAGAGGCGTGGGGGATAACTCGATTGGACGAGACGACGTTCACGGCCCGACTACAACCTTTCAAAGACTGCGCCTTAGCGACAAATACACCACCTCCTATGGATGCCACGATCTTGTGGGAGCGCGTCACCTGACATGTCCTGCAAGCAATCGAAGAACTAGCAAGAACAAGTATGATACAAGTACTGAATTTACTAGATGGGAATTGAAGTGTCTCAATCTCAAACTCAATCACCAATGAAGTGGGGTTCCGTCGACTCGAAGACGGGCGGCTGGACCAGCACGCGCGCTTACAAGCAAGTAGCAATGGCTAAACTTGATCTAAACAGAACCCAATCTGTTTGTGGCGGCTATGGAGGTATAAAAGAGGGTGGAGGACGACCAGGACGAGGTTGGGGTCGTCCTACAACCCTAGGACGCGCCCCTAATGGACCCAACTTGATACACGGCCCATTGGCACAAAATAAGGTGACGCAGCACCGTGGGCAGAAAAGGTCTCTGTAGTAAATCGATGATTGCGGCCGTATCTGAACAGGTACGAGGGTGAGTTCAGATCCATCTGAAAGTAGACTTGATAAGCTTTCCATCAAGTACTTAAACACCCAAAACGGAGTCCGGATGAAACTGTGGTGGCCGTCGTAATTCAGCACTTTCCTGCAGTCCGAATCCAGACTTTCCAAAACGTGTTGGATTTGGTCTCTTTCCTTCCTTAGGCCAATGTGACGTGGTAACCTGATGGGGGACGTGGGAATACTTAGAATTGGTCCCCAATCAACTTCTTTGGTCCTCCATGTCTTCCATATGTGTCTAACACTCTTTTTAATCCACGTATGTATTTCTGAAAATGAGAATGAACACACATCATGGCGCAGCATCAATTCATCGAATATACCAACAATAATTGTGATATAGGATTGATTCACCTTTGGTTTGCAAGCCATTAATATGGTCGTATCTAAGCCGGTGATGTCCTCATCAATAGCGATGTTTTGGTTTGTTTTGGTCAGTTTCGTTACAGTGCAAAAAAACTATGCCGAGGTTGCATTTAATTCACCCATTCGGGTCGTTAACAAAACGATGCACAGTTTTGGGCCAGAAATGAAATGAACGCACCCAATCCATGTTTTTGGTCCCAATGGTGATGTTTTTGTTTGTTTTGGTCAGTTTTGTTACAGTGCGAAAAACCATGCAGATGTTGCATTTAATGCGCCCATTCGGGTCGTTACCGAAACGAACGCACCGAATCCACATTTTTGGACCCAATAGTGATGTTTTGGTTCGTTTTGGTCAGTTTCGTTACAGTGCAAGAAACCATGCTAGGGTTGCATTTAATGCATTGATTCGGGCCGTCAATGAAAAGATGCACAGTTTTGGGCAAGAAACAAAACGAACGCACCCAATCCACGTTTTTGGACCCAATAGTGATGTTTTGGTTCCTTTTGCTCAGTTTAGTTACTGTGCAACAAATCATGTCGGCATTGCATTTAATGCACCGATTCGGGCCTTAAATGAAACGATGCACAGTTTCGGGCCAGAAATGAAACAAACGCACCCAATCCACGTTTTTCGACCCAATGGTGATGTTTTGGTTTGTTTTGGTCAGTTTCGTTACAGTGCAAAAAACCATGCCGAGGTTGCACTTAATGCACCCATTCGGGTCGTTAACAAAACGATGCACAGTTTCGAGCCAGAAACGAAACGAACGCACCCAATCCACTTTTTTGGACACAATAGTGATGTTTTGGTTCGTTTTGGTCAGTTTAGTTACTGTGCAACAAATCATGCCGGGGTTGCATTTAATGCACCGATAAGGGCCTTAAATGAAACAATGCAACGTTTCGGGCCAGAAACGAAACAAACGCACCCAATCCACGTTTTTGGACCCAATAGTGATGTTTTGGTTCGTTTTGGTCAGTTTAGTTACTGTGCAACAAATCATGTCGCGGTTGCATTTAATGCACCGATTCGGGCCGTCAATGAAAAGATGTGCAGTTTCGGGCCAGAAACAAAACGAACGCACCGAATCCATGTTTTTGGACCCAATAGTGATGTTTTGGTTCCTTTTGGTCAGTTTAGTTACTGTGCAAAAAAATCATGCCGGGGTTGGATTTAATGCACCGATTCGGGCCTTAAATGAAACGATCCACAGTTTCGGGCCAGAAACGAAACAAACGCACCCAATCCACGTTTTTGGACCCAATAGTGATGTTTTGGTTCGTTTTGGTCAGTTTAGTTATTGTGCAACAAATCATGTCGCGGTTGCATTTAATGCACCGATTCGGGCCTTACATGAAACGATGCACAGTTTCGGGCCAGAAACAAAACAAACGCACCCAATCCACGTTTTTGGACCCAATACTGATGTTTTGGTTCGTTTTGGTCAGTTTAGTTACTGTGCAACAAATCATGCCGGGGTTGCATTTAATGCACCGATTCGGGCTTTACATGAAACGATGCACAGTTTCTGCCAAAAACGAAACAAACGCACCCAATCCACGTTTTTGGACCCAATGGTGATGTCTTGGTTTGTTTTGGTCAGTTTCGTTACAGTACAAAAAACCATGCCGAGGTTGCATTTAATGCACCCATTCGGGTCGTTAACAAAACGATGCACAGTTTCGGGCTAGTAACGAAATGAACGCACCCAATCCATGTTTTTGGTCCCAATGGTGATGTTTTGGTTTGTTTTAGTCAGTTTTGTTACAGTGCGAAAAACCATGCAAATGTTGCATTTAACGCGCCCATTCGGGTCGTTAACGAAACGAATGCACCTGATCCACATTTTTGGACCCAATAGTGATGTTTTGGATCGTTTTGGTCAGTTTCGTTACAGTGCAAGAAACCATGCTGGGGTTGCATTTAATGCACCCATTCGGGTCGTTAACGAAACGACGCATAGTTTCAGGCCAGAAACGAAATGAACGCACCCGATCCATGTTTTGAGACCCAATAGTGATGTTTTGGTGCGTTTTGGTCAGTTTCGTTACTGTGCAAAAAACCATGGAAATGTTGGATTTAATGCGCCCATTCGGGTCGTTAACGAAACGATGCACAGTTTCGGGCAAAACGAAACGAACACACCCAATCTACGTTTTCGGACCCAATAGTAATGTTTTGGTTCGTTTTGGTCAGTTTCGTTACAGTGCAAGAAACCATGCTGGGGTTGCATTTAATGTACCGATTCGGGCCGTCAATGAAAAGATGCACAGTTTCGGGCCAGAAACGAAACGAACGTACCCAATCCACGTTTTTGGACCGAATAGTGATGTTTTGGTTCGTTTTGGTCAGTTTAGTTACTGTGCAACAAATCATGCCGGGGGTTGCATTTAATGCACCGATTCGGGCCTTAAATAAAATGATGCACAGTTTCGGGCCAGAAACGAAACAAACGCACCCAATCCACGTTTTTGGACCCAATGGTGATGTTTTGGTTTGTTTTGGTCAGTTTCGTTACAGTGCAAAAAACCATGCCGAGGTTGCACTTAATGCACCCATTCGGGTCGTTAACGAAATGATCCACAGTTTCGGGCCAAAAACAAATCGAACGCACCCAATCCACGTCTTGGGACCCAATAGTGATGTTTTGGTTCGTTTTGGTCAGTCTCGTTACTGTGCAAAAAATCAAGCCGGTGTTGCATTTAATGCACCGATTCGGGCCTTAAATGAAACGATGCACAATTTCGGGCCATAAACGAAACGAACGCACCCAATCCACGTTTTTGGACCCAATAGTGATGTTTTGTTCGTTTTGGTCAATTTAGTTACTGTGCAACAAATTATGCCGGGGTTGCATTTAATGCACCGATTCGGGCCTTAAATGAAACGATGCACAGTTTCGGGCCAGAAACGAAACAAACGCACCCAATCCACGTTTTTTGACCCAATGGTGATGTTTTGGTTTGTTTTGGTTAGTTTCGTTACAGTGCAAAAAAACTATGCCGAGGTTGCATTTAATTCACCTATTCGGGTCGTTAACAAAACGATGCACAGTTTCGGGCCAGAAATGAAATGAACGCACCCAATCCACTTTTTTGGACCCAATAGTGATGTTTTGGTTCGTTTTGGTCAGTTTAGTTACTGTGCAACAAATCATGCCGGGGTTGCATTTAATGCACCGATTCGGGCCTTAAATGAAACGATGCACAGTTTCAGGCCAGAAATGAAACAAACGCACAGAATCCACGTTTTTGGACCCAATGGTGATGTTTTGGTTTGTTTTGGTCAGTTTCGTTACAGTGCAAAAAAACTATGCCGAGGTTGCATTTAACGCACCCATTCGGGTCGTTAACAAAACGATGCAAAGTTTCGGGCCAGAAACGAAATGAACGCACCCAGTCCATGTTTTTGGTCCCAATGGTGATGTTTTTGTTTGTTTTAGTCAGTTTTGTTACAGTGCGAAAAACCATGCAAATGTTGCATTTAATGCGCCCATTCGGGTCGTTACCGAAACGACGCACAGTTTCGGGCCAGAAACGAAACGAATGCACCCGATCCACGTTTTTGGACCCAATAGTAATGTTTTGGTTCGTTTTGGTCAGTTTAGTTACTGTGCAACAAATCATGTCGGGGTTTGCATTTAATGCACCGATTCGGGTCGTCAATGAAAAGATGCACAGTTTCGAGCCAGAAACGAAACGAACGTGCCCAATCCACGTTTTTGGACCCAATAGTGATGTTTTGGTTCGTTTTGGTTAGTTTAGTTACTGTGCAACAAATCATGCCGGGATTGCATTTAATGCACCGATACGGGCCTTAAATGAAACGATGCACAGTTTCGGGCCAGAAACGAAACAAACGCACCCAATCCACGTTTTTGGACCCAATGGTGATGTTTTGGTCAGTTTCGTTATAGTGCAAAAAAACTATGCCGAGGTTGCATTTAATGCACCCATTCGGGTCGTTAACAAAACGATGCACAGTTTCGGGCCAGAAACGAAACAAACGCACCGAATCCACGTTTTTGGTCCCAATGGTGATGTTTTTGTTTGTTTTGGTCAGTTTCGTTACAGTGCAAAAAACCATGCCGAGGTTGCACTTAATGCACCCATTCGAGTCGTTAACAAAACGATGCACAGTTTCGGGCCAGAAACGAAACGAATGCACCCAATCCACTTTTCTGGACCCAATAGTGATGTTTTGGTTCGTTTTGGTCAGTTTAGTTACTGTGCAACAAATCATGCCGGGGTTGCATTTAATGCACCGATTCGGGCCTTAAATGAAACGATGCACAGTTTCGGGCCAGAAACGAAACAAACGCACCCAATCCACGTTTTTGGACCCAATGGTGATGTTTTGGTTTGTTTTGGTCAGTTTCGTTAGAGTGCAAAAAAACTATGCCGAGGTTGCATTTAATTCACCCATTCGGGTCGTTAACAAAACGATGCACAGTTTCGGGCCAGAAATGAAATGAACGCACCCAATCCATGTTTTTGGTCCCAATGGTGATGTTTTTGTTTGTTTTGGTTAGTTTTGTTACAGTGCGAAAAACCATGAAAATGTTGCATTTAATGCGCCTATTCGGGTCGTTACCGAAACGAACGCATCGAATCCACATATTTGGACCCAATAGTGATGTTTTGGTTCGTTTTGGTCAGTTTCGTTACAGTGCAAGAAACCATGCTAGGGTTGCATTTAATGCACCGATTCGGGCCGTCAATGAAAAGATGCACAGTTTCGGGCCAGAAACGAAACGAACGTACCCAATCCACGTTTTTGGACCAAATAGTGATGTTTTGGTTCGTTTTGGTTAGTTTAGTTACTGTGCAACAAATCATGCTGGGGTTGCATTTAATGCACCGATTCGGGCCTTAAATAAAACGATGCACAGTTTCGGGCCAGAAACGAAACAAACGCACCCGATCCACGTTTTTGGACCCAATAGTGATGTTTTGGTTCGTTTTGGTCAATTTCGTTACGGTGCAAAAAACCATGCCGAGGTTGCACTTAATGCACCCATTAGATTCGTTAACAAAACGATGCACAGTTTCGAGCCAGAAACGAAACGAACGCACCCAATCCACGTTTTTGGACCCAATAGTGATGTTTTGGTTCGTTTTGGTCAGTTTAGTTACTGTGCAACAAATCATGCCGGGGTTGCATTTAATGCACCGATTCGGGCCTTACATGAAACGATGCACAGTTTCTGGCCAGAAACGAAACAAACGCACCCAATCCACGTTTTTGGACCCAATGGTGATGTCTTGGTTTGTTTTGGCCAGTTTCGTTACAGTGCAAAAAACCATGCCGAGGTTGCATTTAATACACCCATTCGGGTCGTTAACAAAACGATGCACAGTTTCGGGCCAGAAACGAAATGAATGCACCCAATCCATGTTTTTGGTCCCAATGGTGATGTTTTTGTTTGTTTTGGTCAGTTTTGCTACAGTGCGAAAAACCATGCAAATGTTGCATTTAATGCGCCCATTCGGGTCGTTAACGAAACGAATGCACCGAATCCACATTTTTGGACCCAATAGTGATGTTTTGGTTCGTTTTGGTCAGTTTCGTTACAGTGCAAGAAACCATGTTGGGGTTGCATTTAATGCACCCATTCGGCTCGTTATCGAAACGACGCACAGTTTTCAGGCCAGAAACGAAACGAACGCACCCGATCCATGTTTTGAGACCCAATAGTGATGTTTTGGTTCGTTTTGGTCAATTTCGTTACGGTGCAAAAAACCATGCAAATGTTGGATTTAATGTGCCTATTATTCGGGTCGTTAACGAAACGATGCACAGTTTCGGGCCAAACGAAACGAACGCACCCAATCTACGTTTTCGGACCCAATAGTGATGTTTTGGTTCGTTTTGGTCAGTTTCGTTACAGTGCAAGAAACCATGCTGGTGTTGCATTTAATGCACCGATTCGGGCCGTCAATGAAAAGATGCACAGTTTCGGGCCAGAAACGAAACGAACGTACCCAATCCACGTTTTTGGACCAAATAGTGATGTTTTGGTTCGTTTTGGTTAGTTTAGTTACTGTGCAACAAATCATGCTGGGGTTGCATTTAATGCACCGAATCCACGTTTTTGGTCCCAATGGTGATGTTTTTGTTTGTTTTGGTCAGTTTCGTTACAGTGCAAAAAACCATGCCGAGGTTGCACTTAATGCACCCATTCGAGTCGTTAACAAAACGATGCACAGTTTCGGGCCAGAAACGAAACGAATGCACCCAATCCACTTTTCTGGACCCAATAGTGATGTTTTGGTTCGTTTTGGTCAGTTTAGTTACTGTGCAACAAATCATGCCGGGGTTGCATTTAATGCACCGATTCGGGCCTTAAATGAAACGATGCACAGTTTCGGGCCAGAAACGAAACAAACGCACCGAATCCACGTTTTTGGACCCAATGGTGATGTTTTGGTTTGTTTTGGTCAGTTTCGTTAGAGTGCAAAAAAACTATGCCGAGGTTGCATTTAATTCACCCATTCGGGTCGTTAACAAAACGATGCACAGTTTCGGGCCAGAAATGAAATGAACGCACCCAATCCATGTTTTTGGTCCCAATGGTGATGTTTTTGTTTGTTTTGGTTAGTTTTGTTACAGTGCGAAAAACCATGAAAATGTTGCATTTAATGCGCCTATTCGGGTCGTTACCGAAACGAACGCATCGAATCCACATATTTGGACCCAATAGTGATGTTTTGGTTCGTTTTGGTCAGTTTCGTTACAGTGCAAGAAACCATGCTAGGGTTGCATTTAATGCACCGATTCGGGCCGTCAATGAAAAGATGCACAGTTTCGGGCCAGAAACGAAACGAACGTACCCAATCCACGTTTTTGGACCAAATAGTGATGTTTTGGTTCGTTTTGGTTAGTTTAGTTACTGTGCAACAAATCATGCTGGGGTTGCATTTAATGCACCGATTCGGGCCTTAAATAAAACGATGCACAGTTTCGGGCCAGAAACGAAACAAACGCACCCGATCCACGTTTTTGGACCCAATAGTGATGTTTTGGTTCGTTTTGGTCAATTTCGTTACGGTGCAAAAAACCATGCCGAGGTTGCACTTAATGCACCCATTAGATTCGTTAACAAAACGATGCACAGTTTCGAGCCAGAAACGAAACGAACGCACCCAATCCACGTTTTTGGACCCAATAGTGATGTTTTGGTTCGTTTTGGTCAGTTTAGTTACTGTGCAACAAATCATGCCGGGGTTGCATTTAATGCACCGATTCGGGCCTTACATGAAACGATGCACAGTTTCTGGCCAGAAACGAAACAAACGCACCCAATCCACGTTTTTGGACCAAATAGTGATGTTTTGGTTCGTTTTGGTTAGTTTAGTTACTGTGCAACAAATCATGCTGGGGTTGCATTTAACGCACCGAATCCACGTTTTTGGTCCCAATGGTGATGTTTTTGTTTGTTTTGGTCAGTTTCGTTACAGTGCAAAAAACCATGCCGAGGTTGCACTTAATGCACCCATTCGAGTCGTTAACAAAACGATGCACAGTTTCGGGCCAGAAACGAAACGAATGCACCCAATCCACTTTTCTGGACCCAATAGTGATGTTTTGGTTCGTTTTGGTCAGTTTAGTTACTGTGCAACAAATCATGCCGGGGTTGCATTTAATGCACCGATTCGGGCCTTAAATGAAACGATGCACAGTTTCGGGCCAGAAACGAAACAAACGCACCGAATCCACGTTTTTGGACCCAATGGTGATGTTTTGGTTTGTTTTGGTCAGTTTCGTTAGAGTGCAAAAAAACTATGCCGAGGTTGCATTTAATTCACCCATTCGGGTCGTTAACAAAACGATGCACAGTTTCGGGCCAGAAATGAAATGAACGCACCCAATCCATGTTTTTGGTCCCAATGGTGATGTTTTTGTTTGTTTTGGTTAGTTTTGTTACAGTGCGAAAAACCATGAAAATGTTGCATTTAATGCGCCTATTCGGGTCGTTACCGAAACGAACGCATCGAATCCACATATTTGGACCCAATAGTGATGTTTTGGTTCGTTTTGGTCAGTTTCGTTACAGTGCAAGAAACCATGCTAGGGTTGCATTTAATGCACCGATTCGGGCCGTCAATGAAAAGATGCACAGTTTCGGGCCAGAAACGAAACGAACGTACCCAATCCACGTTTTTGGACCAAATAGTGATGTTTTGGTTCGTTTTGGTTAGTTTAGTTACTGTGCAACAAATCATGCTGGGGTTGCATTTAATGCACCGATTCGGGCCTTAAATAAAACGATGCACAGTTTCGGGCCAGAAACGAAACAAACGCACCCGATCCATGTTTTGAGACCCAATAGTGATGTTTTGGTTCGTTTTGGTCAATTTCGTTACGGTGCAAAAAACCATGCAAATGTTGGATTTAATGTGCCTATTATTCGGGTCGTTAACGAAACGATGCACAGTTTCGGGCCAAACGAAACGAACGCACCCAATCTACGTTTTCGGACCCAATAGTGATGTTTTGGTTCGTTTTGGTCAGTTTCGTTACAGTGCAAGAAACCATGCTGGTGTTGCATTTAATGCACCGATTCGGGCCGTCAATGAAAAGATGCACAGTTTCGGGCCAGAAACGAAACGAACGTACCCAATCCACGTTTTTGGACCAAATAGTGATGTTTTGGTTCGTTTTGGTTAGTTTAGTTACTGTGCAACAAATCATGCTGGGTTGCATTTAATGCACCGATTCAGGCCTTAAATAAAACGATGCACAGTTTCGGGCCAGAAACGAAACAAACGCACCCAATCCACGTTTTTGGACCCAATGGTGATGTTTTGGTTTGTTTTGGTCAGTTTCGTTACAGTGCAAAAAACCATGCCGAGGTTGCACTTAATGCACCCATTAGATTCGTTAACAAAACGATGCACAGTTTCGAGCCAGAAACGAAACGAACGCACCCAATCCACGTTTTTGGACCCAATAGTGATGTTTTGGTTCGTTTTGGTCAGTTTAGTTACTGTGCAACAAATCATGCCGGGGTTGCATTTAATGCACCGATTCGGGCCTTACATGAAACGATGCACAGTTTCTGGCCAGAAACGAAACAAACGCACCCAATCCACGTTTTTGGACCCAATGGTGATGTCTTGGTTTGTTTTGGCCAGTTTCGTTACAGTGCAAAAAACCATGCCGAGGTTGCATTTAATACACCCATTCGGGTCGTTAACAAAACGATGCACAGTTTCGGGCCAGAAACGAAATGAACGCACCCAATCCATGTTTTTGGTCCCAATGGTGATGTTTTTGTTTGTTTTGGTCAGTTTTGTTACAGTGCGAAAAACCATGCAAATGTTGCATTTAATGCGCCCATTCGGGTCGTTAACGAAACGAATGCACCGAATCCACATTTTTGGACCCAATAGTGATGTTTTGGTTCGTTTTGGTCAGTTTCGTTACAGTGCAAGAAACCATGTTGGGGTTGCATTTAATGCACCCATTCGGCTCGTTATCGAAACGACGCACAGTTTTCAGGCCAGAAATGAAACGAACGCACCCGATCCATGTTTTGAGACCCAATAGTGATGTTTTGGTTCGTTTTGGTCAATTTCGTTACGGTGCAAAAAACCATGCAAATGTTGGATTTAATGTGCCTATTATTCGGGTCGTTAACGAAACGATGCACAGTTTCGGGCCAAACGAAACGAACGCACCCAATCTACGTTTTCGGACCCAATAGTGATGTTTTGGTTCGTTTTGGTCAGTTTCGTTACAGTGCAAAAAACCATGCTGGTGTTGCATTTAATGCACCGATTCGGGCCGTCAATGAAAAGATGCACAGTTTCGGGCCAGAAACGAAACGAACGTACCCAATCCACGTTTTTGGACCCAATAGTGATGTTTTGGTTCGTTTTGATTAGTTTAGTTACTCTGCAACAAATCATGCCGGGGTTGCATTTAATGCACCGATTCGGGCCTTAAATGAAACGATGCACAGTTTCGGGCCAGAAACGAAACAAACGCACCCAATCCACGTTTTTGGACCCAATGGTGATGTTTTGGTTTGTTTTGGTCAGTTTCTCCCAGAAATGAAACAAACGCACCCAATCCACGTTTTTGGACCCAATGGTGATGTCTTGGTTTGTTTTGGCCAATTTCGTTACAGTGCAAAAAACCATGCCGAGGTTGCATTTAATGCACCCATTCGGGTCGTTAACAAAACGATGCACAGTTTCGGGCTAGTAACGAAACGAACGCACCCAATCCATGTTTTTGGTCCCAATGGTGATGTTTTTGTTTGTTTTGGTCAGTTTTGTTACAGTGCGAAAAACCATGCAAATGTTGCATTTAACGCGCCCATTCGGGTCATTAACGAAACGAATGCACCGAATCCACATTTTTGGACCCAATAGTGATGTTTTGGTTCGTTTTGGTCAGTTTCGTTACTGTGCAAGAAACCATGCTGGGGTTGCATTTAATGCACCCATTCGGGTCGTTAACGAAACGACGCATAGTTTAAGGCCAGAAACGAAACGAACGCACCCGATCCATGTTTTGAGACCCAATAGTTATGTTTTGGTTCGTTTTGGTCAGTTTCGTTACTGTGCAAAAAACCATGCAAATGTTGGATTTAATGTGCCTATTATTCTGGTCGTTAACGAAACGATGCACAGTTTCGGGCAAAACGAAACGAACACACCCAATCTACGTTTTCGGACCCAATAGTAATGTTTTGGTTCGTTTTGGTCAGTTTCGTTACAGTGCAAAAAACCATGCTGGTGTTGCATTTAATGCACCGATTCGGGCCGTCAATGAAAAGATGCACAGTTTCGGGCCAGAAACGAAACGAACGTACCCAATCCACGTTTTTGGACCCAATAGTGATGTTTTGGTTCGTTTTGATTAGTTTAGTTACTCTGCAACAAATCATGCCGGGGTTGCATTTAATGCACCGATTCGGGCCTTAAATGAAACGATGCACAGTTTCGGGCCAGAAACGAAACAAACGCACCCAATCCACGTTTTTGGACCCAATGGTGATGTTTTGGTTTGTTTTGGTCAGTTTCTCCCAGAAATGAAACAAACGCACCCAATCCACGTTTTTGGACCCAATGGTGATGTCTTGGTTTGTTTTGGCCAATTTCGTTACAGTGCAAAAAACCATGCCGAGGTTGCATTTAATGCACCCATTCGGGTCGTTAACAAAACGATGCACAGTTTCGGGCTAGTAACGAAACGAACGCACCCAATCCATGTTTTTGGTCCCAATGGTGATGTTTTTGTTTGTTTTGGTCAGTTTTGTTACAGTGCGAAAAACCATGCAAATGTTGCATTTAACGCGCCCATTCGGGTCATTAACGAAACGAATGCACCGAATCCACATTTTTGGACCCAATAGTGATGTTTTGATTCGTTTTGGTCAGTTTCGTTACTGTGCAAGAAACCATGCTGGGGTTGCATTTAATGCACCCATTCGGGTCGTTAACGAAACGACGCATAGTTTAAGGCCAGAAACGAAACGAACGCACCCGATCCATGTTTTGAGACCCAATAGTTATGTTTTGGTTCGTTTTGGTCAGTTTCGTTACTGTGCAAAAAACCATGCAAATGTTGGATTTAATGTGCCTATTATTCTGGTCGTTAACGAAACGATGCACAGTTTCGGGCAAAACGAAACGAACACACCCAATCTACGTTTTCGGACCCAATAGTAATGTTTTGGTTCGTTTTGGTCAGTTTCGTTACAGTGCAAGAAACCATGTTGGTGTTGCATTTAATGCACCGATTCGGGCCGTCAATGAAAAGATGCACAGTTTCGGGCCAGAAACGAAACGAACGTACCCAATCCACGTTTTTGGACCCAATAGTGATGTTTTGGTTCGTTTTGGTTAGTTTAGTTACTCTGCAACAAATCATGCCGGGGTTGCATTTAATGCACCGATTCGGGCCTTAAATGAAACGATGCACAGTTTCGGGCCAGAAACGAAACAAACGCACCCAATCCACGTTTTTGGACCCAATGGTGATGTTTTGGTTTGTTTTGGTCAGTTTCTGCCAGAAATGAAACAAACGCACCCAATCCACATTTTTGGACCCAATGGTGATGTCTTGGTTTGTTTTGGTCAGTTTCGTTACAGTGCAAAAAACCATGCCGAGGTTGCATTTAATGCACCCATTCGGGTCGTTAACAAAACGATGCACAGTTTCGGGCTAGTAACGAAATGAACGCACCCAATCCATGTTTTTGGTCCCAATGGTGATGTTTTTGTTTGTTTTAGTCAGTTTTGTTACAGTGCGAAAAACCATGCAAATGTTGCATTTAACGCGCCCATTCGGGTCGTTAACGAAACGAATGCACCGAATCCACATTTTTGGACCCAATAGTGATGTTTTGGTTCGTTTTGGTCAGTTTCGTTACAGTGCAAGAAACCATGCTGGGGTTGCATTTAATGCACCCATTCGGGTCGTTAACGAAACGACGCATAGTTTCAGGCCAGAAACGAAACGAACGCACCCGATCCATGTTTTGAGACCCAATAGTGATGTTTTGGTTCGTTTTGGTCAGTTTCGTTACTGTGCAAAAAACCATGGAAATGTTGGATTTAATGCGCCCATTCGGGTCGTTAACGAAACGATGCACAGTTTCGGGCAAAACCAAACGAACACACCCAATCTACGTTTTCGGACCCAATAGTAATGTTTTGGTTCGTTTTGGTTAGTTTCGTTACAGTGCAAGAAACCATGCTGGGGTTGCATTTAATGCACCGATTCGGGCCGTCAATGAAAAGATGCACAGTTTCGGGCCAGAAACGAAACGAACGTACCCAATCCACGTTTTTGGACCGAATAGTGATGTTTTGGTTCGTTTTGGTCAGTTTAGTTACTGTGCAACAAATCATATCGGGGTTGCATTTAATGCACCGATTCGGGCCTTAAATAAAACGATGCACAGTTTCGGGCCAGAAACGAAACAAACGCACCCAATCCACGTTTTTGGACCCAATGGTGATGTTTTGGTTTGTTTTGGTCAGTTTCGTTACAGTGCAAAAAACCATGCCGAGGTTGCACTTAATGCACCCATTCGGGTCGTTAACGAAACGATCCACAGTTTCGGGCCAGAAACGAAACGAACGCAGCCAATCCACGTCTTTGGACCCAATAGTGATGTTTTGGTTCGTTTTGGTCAGTCTCGTTACTGTGCAAAAAATCAAGCCTGTGTTGCATTTAATGCACCGATTCGGGCCTTAAATGAAACGATGCACAATTTCGGGCCATAAACGAAACGAACGCACCCAATCCACGTTTTTGGACCCAATAGTGATGTTTTGTTCGTTTTGGTCAATTTAGTTACTGTGCAACAAATCATGCCGGGGTTGCATTTAGTGCACCGATTCGGGCCTTAAATGAAACGATGCACAGTTTCGGGCCAGAAACGAAACAAACGCACCCAATCCACGTTTTTTGACCCAATGGTGATGTTTTGGTTTGTTTTGGTTAGTTTCGTTACAGTGCAAAAAAACTATGCCGAGGTTGCATTTAATTCACCTATTCGGGTCGTTAACAAAACGATACACAGTTTCGGGCCAGAAATGAAATGAACGCACCCAATCCACTTTTTTGGACCCAATAGTGATGTTTTGGTTCGTTTTGGTCAGTTTAGTTACTGTGCAACAAATCATGCCGGGGTTGCATTTAATGCACCGATTCGGGCCTTAAATGAAACGATGCACAGTTTCAGGCCAGAAACGAAACAAACGCACAGAATCCACGTTTTTGGACCCAATGGTGATGTTTTGGTTTGTTTTGGTCAGTTTCGTTACAGTGCAAAAAAACTATGCCGAGGTTGCATTTAACGCACCCATTCGGGTCGTTAACAAAACGATGCAATGTTTCGGGCCAGAAACGAAATGAACGCACCCAGTCCATGTTTTTGGTCCCAATGGTGATGTTTTTGTTTGTTTTAGTCAGTTTTGTTACAGTGCGAAAAACCATGCAAATGTTGCATTTAATGCACCCATTCGGGTCGTTACCGAAACGACGCACAGTTTCGGGCCAGAAACGAAATGAACGCACCCGATCCACGTTTTTGGACCCAATAGTAATGTTTTGGTTCGTTTTGGTCAGTTTAGTTACTGTGCAACAAATCATGTCGGGGTTGCATTTAATGCACCGATTCGGGTCGTCAATGAAAAGATGCACAGTTTCGAGCCAGAAACGAAACGAACGTGCCCAATCCACGTTTTTGGACCCAATAGTGATGTTTTGGTTCGTTTTGGTTAGTTTAGTTACTGTGCAACAAATCATGCCGGGATTGCATTTAATGCACCGATACGGGCCTTAAATGAAACGATGCACAGTTTCGGGCCAGAAACGAAACAAACGCACCCAATCCACGTTTTTGGACCCAATGGTGATGTTTTGGTCAGTTTCGTTATAGTGCAAAAAAACTATGCCGAGGTTGCATTTAATGCACCCATTCGGGTCGTTAACAAAACGATGCACAGTTTCGGGCCAGAAACGAAACAAACGCACCGAATCCACGTTTTTGGTCCCAATGGTGATGTTTTTGTTTGTTTTGGTCAGTTTCGTTACAGTGCAAAAAACCATGCCGAGGTTGCACTTAATGCACCCATTCGAGTCGTTAACAAAACGATGCACAGTTTCGGGCCAGAAACGAAACGAATGCACCCAATCCACTTTTCTGGACCCAATAGTGATGTTTTGGTTCGTTTTGGTCAGTTTAGTTACTGTGCAACAAATCATGCCGGGGTTGCATTTAATGCACCGATTCGGGCCTTAAATGAAACGATGCACAGTTTCGGGCCAGAAACGAAACAAACGCACCGAATCCACGTTTTTGGACCCAATGGTGATGTTTTGGTTTGTTTTGGTCAGTTTCGTTAGAGTGCAAAAAAACTATGCCGAGGTTGCATTTAATTCACCCATTCGGGTCGTTAACAAAACGATGCACAGTTTCGGGCCAGAAATGAAATGAACGCACCCAATCCATGTTTTTGGTCCCAATGGTGATGTTTTTGTTTGTTTTGGTTAGTTTTGTTACAGTGCGAAAAACCATGCAAATGTTGCATTTAATGCGCCTATTCGGGTCGTTACCGAAACGAACGCATCGAATCCACATTTTTGGACCCAATAGTGATGTTTTGGTTTGTTTTGGTCAGTTTCGTTACAGTGCAAGAAACCATGCTAGGGTTGGATTTAATGCACCGATTCGGGCCGTCAATGAAAAGATGCACAGTTTCGGGCCAGAAACAAAACGAACGCACCCAATCCACGTTTTTGGACCCAATAGTGATGTTTTGGTTCATTTTGCTCAGTTTAGTTACTGTGCAACAAATCATGCCGGGATTGCATTTAATGCACCGATTCGGGCCTTAAATGAAACGATGCACAGTTTCAGGCCAGAAACGAAACAAACGCACCCAATCCACGTTTTTGGACCCAATGGTGATGTTTTGGTTTGTTTTGGTCAGTTTCGTTACAGTGCAAAAAAACTATGCCGAGGTTGCATTTAATGCACCCATTCGGGTCGTTAACAAAACGATGCACAGTTTCGGGCCAGAAATGAAATGAACGCACCCAATCCATGTTTTTGGTCCCAATGGTGATGTTTTTGTTTGTTTTTGTCAGTTTTGTTACAGTGCGAAAAACCATGCAAATGTTGCATTTAATGCGCCCATTCGGGTCGTTACCGAAACGAACGCACCGAATCCACATTTTTGGACCCAATAGTGATGTTTTGGTTCGTTTTGGTCAGTTTCGTTACAGTGCAAGAAACCATGCTTGGGTTGCATTTAATGCACCGATTCGGGCCGTCAATGAAAAGATGCACAGTTTCGGGCCAGAAACGAAACGAACGTACCCAATCCACGTTTTTGGACCAAATAGTGATGTTTTGGTTCGTTTTGGTTAGTTTAGTTACTGTGCAACAAATCATGCTGGGGTTGCATTTAATGCACCGATTCGGGCCTTAAATAAAACGATGCACCGTTTCGGGCCAGAAACGAAACAAACGCACCCAATCCACGTTTTTGGACCCAATGGTGATGTTTTGGTTTGTTTTGGTCAGTTTCGTTACAGTGCAAAAAACCATACCGAGGTTGCACTTAATGCACCCATTAGATTCGTTAACAAAACGATGCACAGTTTCGAGCCAGAAACGAAACGAACGCACCCAATCCACGTTTTTGGACCCAATAGTGATGTTTTGGTTCGTTTTGGTCAGTTTAGTTACTGTGCAACAAATCATGCCGGGGTTGCATTTAATGCACCGATTCGGGCCTTACATGAAACGATGCACAGTTTCTGGCCAGAAACGAAACAAACGCACCCAATCCACGTTTTTGGACCCAATGGTGATGTCTTGGTTTGTTTTGGCCAGTTTCGTTACAGTGCAAAAAACCATGCCGAGGTTGCATTTAATACACCCATTCGGGTCGTTAACAAAACGATGCACAGTTTCGGGCCAGAAACGAAACGAATGCACCGAATCCACATTTTTGGACCCAATAGTGATGTTTTGGTTCGTTTTGGTCAGTTTCGTTACAGTGCAAGAAACCATGTTGGGGTTGCATTTAATGCACCCATTCGGCTCGTTATCGAAACGACGCACAGTTTTCAGGCCAGAAACGAAACGAACGCACCCGATCCATGTTTTGAGACCCAATAGTGATGTTTTGGTTCGTTTTGGTCAATTTCGTTACTGTGCAAAAAACCATGCAAATGTTGGATTTAATGTGCCTATTATTCGGGTCGTTAACGAAACGATGCACAGTTTCGGGCCAAACGAAACGAACGCACCCAATCTACGTTTTCGGACCCAATAGTGATGTTTTGGTTCGTTTTGGTCAGTTTCGTTACAGTGCAAGAAACCATGCTGGTGTTGCATTTAATGCACCGATTCGGGCCGTCAATGAAAAGATGCACAGTTTCGGGCCAGAAACGAAACGAACGTACCCAATCCACGTTTTTGGACCCAATAGTGATGTTTTGGTTCGTTTTGGTTAGTTTAGTTACTGTGCAACAAATCATGCCGGGGTTGCATTTAATGCACCGATTCGGGCCTTAAATGAAACGATGCACAGTTTCGGGCCAGAAACGAAACAAACGCACCCAATCCACGTTTTTGGACCCAATGGTGATGTTTTGGTTTGTTTTGGTCAGTTTCTCCCAGAAATGAAACAAACGCACCCAATCCACGTTTTTGGACCCAATGGTGATGTCTTGGTTTGTTTTGGCCAATTTCGTTACAGTGCAAAAAACCATGCCGAGGTTGCATTTAATGCACCCATTCGGGTCGTTAACAAAACGATGCACAGTTTCGGGCTAGTAACGAAACGAACGCACCCAATCCATGTTTTTGGTCCCAATGGTGATGTTTTTGTTTGTTTTGGTCAGTTTTGTTACAGTGCGAAAAACCATGCAAATGTTGCATTTAACGCGCCCATTCGGGTCATTAACGAAACGAATGCACCGAATCCACATTTTTGGACCCAATAGTGATGTTTTGGTTCGTTTTGGTCAGTTTCGTTACAGTGCAAGAAACCATGCTGGGGTTGCATTTAATGCACCCATTCGGGTCGTTAACGAAACGACGCATAGTTTCAGGCCAGAAACGAAACGAACGCACCCGATCCATGTTTTGAGACCCAATAGTTATGTTTTGGTTCGTTTTGGTCAGTTTCGTTACTGTGCAAAAAACCATGCAAATTTTGGATTTAATGTGCCTATTATTCGGGTCGTTAACGAAACGATGCACAGTTTCGGGCAAAACGAAACGAACACACCCAATCTACGTTTTCGGACCAAATAGTAATGTTTTGGTTCGTTTTGGTCAGTTTCGTTACAGTGCAGGAAACCATGCTGGTGTTGCATTTAATGCACCGATTCGGGCCGTCAATGAAAAGATGCACAGTTTCGGGCCAGAAACGAAACGAACGTACCCAATCCACGTTTTTGGACCCAATAGTGATATTTTGGTTCGTTTTGGTTAGTTTAGTTACTGTGCAACAAATCATGCCGGGGTTGCATTTAATGCACCGATTCGGGCCTTAAATGAAACGATGCACAGTTTTGGGCCAGAAACGAAACAAACACACCCAATCCACGTTTTTGGACCCAATGGTGATGTTTTGGTTTGTTTTGGTCAGTTTCTCCCAGAAATGAAACAAACGCACCCAATCCACGTTTTTGGACCCAATGGTGATGTCTTGGTTTGTTTTGGCCAATTTCGTTACAGTGCAAAAAACCATGCCGAGGTTGCATTTAATGCACCCATTCGGGTCGTTAACAAAACGATGCACAGTTTCGGGCTAGTAACGAAACGAACGCACCCAATCCATGTTTTTGGTCCCAATGGTGATGTTTTTGTTTGTTTTGGTCAGTTTTGTTACAGTGCGAAAAACCATGCAAATGTTGCATTTAACGCGCCCATTCGGGTCATTAACGAAACGAATGCACCGAATCCACATTTTTGGACCCAATAGTGATGTTTTGGTTCGTTTTGGTCAGTTTCGTTACAGTGCAAGAAACCATGCTGGGGTTGCATTTAATGCACCCATTCGGGTCGTTAACGAAACGACGCATAGTTTCAGGCCAGAAACGAAACGAACGCACCCGATCCATGTTTTGAGACCCAATAGTTATGTTTTGGTTCGTTTTGGTCAGTTTCGTTACTGTGCAAAAAACCATGCAAATTTTGGATTTAATGTGCCTATTATTCGGGTCGTTAACGAAACGATGCACAGTTTCGGGCAAAACGAAACGAACACACCCAATCTACGTTTTCGGACCAAATAGTAATGTTTTGGTTCGTTTTGGTCAGTTTCGTTACAATGCAAGAAACCATGCTGGTGTTGCATTTAATGCACCGATTCGGGCCGTCAATGAAAAGATGCACAGTTTCGGGCCAGAAACGAAACGAACGTACCCAATCCACGTTTTTGGACCCAATAGTGATATTTTGGTTCGTTTTGGTTAGTTTAGTTACTGTGCAACAAATCATGCCGGGGTTGCATTTAATGCACCGATTCGGGCCTTAAATGAAACGATGCACAGTTTCGGGCCAGAAACGAAACAAACGCACCCAATCCACGTTTTTGGACCCAATGGTGATGTTTTGGTTTGTTTTGGTCAGTTTCTGCCAGAAATGAAACAAACGCACCCAATCCACATTTTTGGACCCAATGGTGATGTCTTGGTTTGTTTTGGTCATTTTCGTTACAGTGAAAAAAACCATGCCGAGGTTGCATTTAATGCACCCATTCGGGTCGTTAACAAAACGATGCACAGTTTCGGGCCAGAAACGAAATGAACGCACCCAATCCATGTTTTTGGTCCCAATGGTGATGTTTTTGTTTGTTTTAGTCAGTTTTGTTACAGTGCGAAAAACCATGCAAATGTTGCATTTAACGCGCCCATTCGGGTCGTTAACGAAACGAATGCACCGAATCCACATTTTTGGACCCAATAGTGATGTTTTGGTTCGTTTTGGTCAGTTTCGTTACAGTGCAAGAAACCATGCTGGGGTTGCATTTAATGCACCCATTCGGGTCGTTAACGAAACGACGCATAGTTTCAGGCCAGAAACGAAACGAACGCACCCGATCCATGTTTTGAGACCCAATAGTGATGTTTTGGTTCGTTTTGGTCAATTTCGTTACTGTGCAAAAAACCATGCAAATGTTGGATTTAATGTGCCTATTATTCGGGTCGTTAACGAAACGATGCACAGTTTCGGGCCAAACGAAACGAACGCACCCAATCTACGTTTTCGGACCCAATAGTGATGTTTTGGTTCGTTTTGGTCAGTTTCGTTACAGTGCAAGAAACCATGCTGGTGTTGCATTTAATGCACCGATTCGGGCCGTCAATGAAAAGATGCACAGTTTCGGGCCAGAAACGAAACGAACGTACCCAATCCACGTTTTTGGACCCAATAGTGATGTTTTGGTTCGTTTTGGTTAGTTTAGTTACTGTGCAACAAATCATGCCGGGGTTGCATTTAATGCACCGATTCGGGCCTTAAATGAAACGATGCACAGTTTCGGGCCAGAAACGAAACAAACGCACCCAATCCACGTTTTTGGACCCAATGGTGATGTTTTGGTTTGTTATGGTCAGTTTCTGCCAGAAATGAAACAAACGCACCCAATCCACATTTTTGGACCCAATGGTGATGTCTTGGTTTGTTTTGGTCAGTTTCGTTACAGTGCAAAAAACCATGCCGAGGTTGCATTTAATGCACCCATTCGGGTCGTTAACAAAATGATGCACAGTTTCGGGCTAGTAACGAAATGAACGCACCCAATCCATGTTTTTGGTCCCAATGGTGATGTTTTTGTTTGTTTTAGTCAGTTTTGTTACAGTGCGAAAAACCATGCAAATGTTGCATTTAACGCGCCCATTCGGGTCTTTAACGAAACGAATGCACCGAATCCACATTTTTGGACCCAATAGTGATGTTTTGGTTCGTTTTGGTCAGTTTCGTTACAGTGCAAGAAACCATGCTGGGGTTGCATTTAATGCACCCATTCGGGTCGTTAACGAAACGACGCATAGTTTCAGGCCAGAAACGAAACGAACGCACCCGATCCATGTTTTGAGACCCAATAGTGATGTTTTGGTTCGTTTTGGTCAGTTTCGTTACTGTGCAAAAAACCATGGAAATGTTGGATTTAATGCGCCCATTCGGGTCGTTAACGAAACGATGCACAGTTTCGGGCAAAACGAAACGAACACACCCAATCTACGTTTTCGGACCCAATAGTAATGTTTTGGTTCGTTTTGGTCAGTTTCGTTACAGTGCAAGAAACCATGCTGGGGTTGCATTTAATGCACCGATTCGGGCCGTCAATGAAAAGATGCACAGTTTCGGGCCAGAAACGAAACGAACGTACCCAATCCACGTTTTTGGACCGAATAGTGATGTTTGGGTTCGTTTTGGTCAGTTTAGTTACTGTGCAACAAATCATGTCGGGGTTGCATTTAATGCACCGATTCGGGCCTTAAATAAAACGATGCACAGTTTCGGGCCAGAAACGAAACAAACGCACCCAATCCACGTTTTTGGACCCAATGGTGATGTTTTGGTTTGTTTTGGTCAGTTTCGTTACAGTGCAAAAAACCATGCCGAGGTTGCACTTAATGCACCCATTCGGGTCGTTAACGAAACGATCCACAGTTTCGGGCCAGAAACGAAACGAACGCACCCAATCCACGTCTTTGGACCCAATAGTGATGTTTTGGTTCGTTTTGGTCAGTCTCGTTACTGTGCAAAAAATCAAGCCGGTGTTGCATTTAATGCACCGATTCGGGCCTTAAATGAAACGAAGCACAATTTCAGGCCATAAACGAAACGAACGCACCCAATCCACGTTTTTGGATCCAATAGTGATGTTTTGGTTCGTTTTGGTCAGTTTAGTTACTGTGCAACAAATCATGCCGGGGTTGCAGTTAATGCACCGATTCGGGCCTTACATGAAACAATGCGCAATTTCTGGCCAGAAACGAAACAAAAGCACCCAATCCACGTTTTTGGACCCAATGGTGATGTCTTGGTTTGTTTTGGTCATTTTCGTTACAGTGAAAAAAACCATGCCGAGGTTGCATTTAATGCACCCATTCGGGTCGTTAACAAAACGATGCACAGTTTCGGGCCAGAAACGAAATGAACGCACCCAATCCATGTTTTTGGTCCCAATGGTGATGTTTTTGTTTGTTTTTGTCAGTTTTGTTACAGTGCGAAAAACCATGCAAATGTTGCATTTAATGCGCCCATTCGGGTCGTTACCGAAACGAACGCACCGAATCCACATTTTTGGACCCAATAGTGATGTTTTGGTTCGTTTTGGTCAGTTTCGTTACAGTGCAAGAAACCATGCTTGGGTTGCATTTAATGCACCGATTCGGGCCGTCAATGAAAAGATGCACAGTTTCGGGCCAGAAACGAAACGAACGTACCCAATCCACGTTTTTGGACCCAATAGTGATGTTTTGGTTCGTTTTGGTTAGTTTAGTTACTGTGCAACAAATCATGCCGGGGTTGCATTTAATGCACCGATTCGGGCCTTAAATGAAACGATGCACAGTTTCGGGCCAGAAACGAAACAAACGCACCCAATCCACGTTTTTGGACCCAATGGTGATGTTTTGGTTTGTTTTGGTCAGTTTCTGCCAGAAATGAAACAAACGCACCCAATCCACATTTTTGGACCCAATGGTGATGTCTTGGTTTGTTTTGGTCAGTTTCGTTACAGTGCAAAAAACCATGCCGAGGTTGCATTTAATGCACCCATTCGGGTCGTTAACAAAACGATGCACAGTTTCGGGCTAGTAACGAAATGAACGCACCCAATCCATGTTTTTCGTCCCAATGGTGATGTTTTTGTTTGTTTTAGTCAGTTTTGTTACAGTGCGAAAAACCATGCAAATGTTGCATTTAACGCGCCCATTCGGGTCGTTAACGAAACGAATGCACCGAATCCACATTTTTGGACCCAATAGTGATGTTTTGGTTCGTTTTGGTCAGTTTCGTTACAGTGCAAGAAACCATGCTGGGGTTGCATTTAATGCACCCATTCGGGTCGTTAACGAAACGACGCATAGTTTCAGGCCAGAAACGAAACGAACGCACCCGATCCATGTTTTGAGACCCAATAGTGATGTTTTGGTTCGTTTTGGTCAGTTTCGTTACTGTGCAAAAAACCATGGAAATGTTGGATTTAATGCGCCCATTCGGGTCGTTAACGAAACGATGCACAGTTTCGGGCAAAACGAAACGAACACACCCAATCTACGTTTTCGGACCCAATAGTAATGTTTTGGTTCGTTTTGGTCAGTTTCGTTACAGTGCAAGAAACCATGCTGGGGTTGCATTTAATGCACCGATTCGGGCCGTCAATGAAAAGATGCACAGTTTCGGGCCAGAAACGAAACGAACGTACCCAATCCACGTTTTTGGACCGAATAGTGATGTTTGGGTTCGTTTTGGTCAGTTTAGTTACTGTGCAACAAATCATGTCGGGGTTGCATTTAATGCACCGATTCGGGCCTTAAATAAAACGATGCACAGTTTCGGGCCAGAAACGAAACAAACGCACCCAATCCACGTTTTTGGACCCAATGGTGATGTTTTGGTTTGTTTTGGTCAGTTTCGTTACAGTGCAAAAAACCATGCCGAGGTTGCACTTAATGCACCCATTCGGGTCGTTAACGAAACGATCCACAGTTTCGGGCCAGAAACGAAACGAACGCACCCAATCCACGTCTTTGGACCCAATAGTGATGTTTTGGTTCGTTTTGGTCAGTCTCGTTACTGTGCAAAAAATCAAGCCGGTGTTGCATTTAATGCACCGATTCGGGCCTTAAATGAAACGATGCACAATTTCAGGCCATAAACGAAACGAACGCACCCAATCCACGTTTTTGGATCCAATAGTGATGTTTTGGTTCGTTTTGGTCAGTTTAGTTACTGTGCAACAAATCATGCCGGGGTTGCAGTTAATGCACCGATTCGGGCCTTACATGAAACAATGCGCAATTTCTGGCCAGAAACGAAACAAAAGCACCCAATCCACGTTTTTGGACCCAATGGTGATGTCTTGGTTTGTTTTGGTCATTTTCGTTACAGTGAAAAAAACCATGCCGAGGTTGCATTTAATGCACCCATTCGGGTCGTTAACAAAACGATGCACAGTTTCGGGCCAGAAACGAAATGAACGCACCCAATCCATGTTTTTGGTCCCAATGGTGATGTTTTTGTTTGTTTTTGTCAGTTTTGTTACAGTGCGAAAAACCATGCAAATGTTGCATTTAATGCGCCCATTCGGGTCGTTACCGAAACGAACGCACCGAATCCACATTTTTGGACCCAATAGTGATGTTTTGGTTCGTTTTGGTCAGTTTCGTTACAGTGCAAGAAACCATGCTTGGGTTGCATTTAATGCACCGATTCGGGCCGTCAATGAAAAGATGCACAGTTTCGGGCCAGAAACGAAACGAACGTACCCAATCCACGTTTTTGGACCCAATAGTGATGTTTTGGTTCGTTTTGGTTAGTTTAGTTACTGTGCAACAAATCATGCCGGGGTTGCATTTAATGCACCGATTCGGGCCTTAAATGAAACGATGCACAGTTTCGGGCCAGAAACGAAACAAACGCACCCAATCCACGTTTTTGGACCCAATGGTGATGTTTTGGTTTGTTTTGGTCAGTTTCTGCCAGAAATGAAACAAACGCACCCAATCCACATTTTTGGACCCAATGGTGATGTCTTGGTTTGTTTTGGTCAGTTTCGTTACAGTGCAAAAAACCATGCCGAGGTTGCATTTAATGCACCCATTCGGGTCGTTAACAAAACGATGCACAGTTTCGGGCTAGTAACGAAATGAACGCACCCAATCCATGTTTTTGGTCCCAATGGTGATGTTTTTGTTTGTTTTAGTCAGTTTTGTTACAGTGCGAAAAACCATGCAAATGTTGCATTTAACGCGCCCATTCGGGTCGTTAACGAAACGAATGCACCGAATCCACATTTTTGGACCCAATAGTGATGTTTTGGTTCGTTTTGGTCAGTTTCGTTACAGTGCAAGAAACCATGCTGGGGTTGCATTTAATGCACCCATTCGGGTCGTTAACGAAACGACGCATAGTTTCAGGCCAGAAACGAAACGAACGCACCCGATCCATGTTTTGAGACCCAATAGTGATGTTTTGGTTCGTTTTGGTCAGTTTCGTTACTGTGCAAAAAACCATGGAAATGTTGGATTTAATGCGCCCATTCGGGTCGTTAACGAAACGATGCACAGTTTCGGGCAAAACGAAACGAACACACCCAATCTACGTTTTCGGACCCAATAGTAATGTTTTGGTTCGTTTTGGTCAGTTTCGTTACAGTGCAAGAAACCATGCTGGGGTTGCATTTAATGCACCGATTCGGGCCGTCAATGAAAAGATGCACAGTTTCGGGCCAGAAACGAAACGAACGTACCCAATCCACGTTTTTGGACCGAATAGTGATGTTTGGGTTCGTTTTGGTCAGTTTAGTTACTGTGCAACAAATCATGTCGGGGTTGCATTTAATGCACCGATTCGGGCCTTAAATAAAACGATGCACAGTTTCGGGCCAGAAACGAAACAAACGCACCCAATCCATGTTTTTGGACCCAATGGTGATGTTTTGGTTTGTTTTGGTCAGTTTCGTTACAGTGCAAAAAACCATGCCGAGGTTGCACTTAATGCACCCATTCGGGTCGTTAACGAAACGATCCACAGTTTCGGGCCAGAAACGAAACGAACGCACCCAATCCACGTCTTTGGACCCAATAGTGATGTTTTGGTTCGTTTTGGTCAGTCTCGTTACTGTGCAAAAAATCAAGCCGGTGTTGCATTTAATGCACCGATTCGGGCCTTAAATGAAACGATGCACAATTTCGGGCCATAAACGAAACGAACGCACCCAATCCACGTTTTTGGATCCAATAGTGATGTTTTGGTTCGTTTTGGTCAGTTTAGTTACTGTGCAACAAATCATGCCGGGGTTGCAGTTAATGCACCGATTCGGGCCTTACATGAAACAATGCGCAATTTCTGGCCAGAAACGAAACAAAAGCACCCAATCCACGTTTTTGGACCCAATGGTGATGTCTTGGTTTGTTTTGGTCATTTTCGTTACAGTGAAAAAAACCATGCCGAGGTTGCATTTAATGCACCCATTCGGGTCGATAACAAAACGATGCACAGTTTCGGGCCAGAAACGAAATGAACGCACCCAATCCATGTTTTTGGTCCCAATGGTGATGTTTTTGTTTGTTTTTGTCAGTTTTGTTACAATGCGAAAAACCATGCAAATGTTGCATTTAATGCGCCCATTCGGGTCGTTACCGAAACGAACGCACCGAATCCACATTTTTGGACCCAATAGTGATGTTTTGGTTCGTTTTGGTCAGTTTCGTTACAGTGCAAGAAACCATGCTTGGGTTGCATTTAATGCACCGATTCGGGCCGTCAATGAAAAGATGCACAGTTTCGGGCCAGAAACGAAACGAACGTACCCAATCCACGTTTTTGGACCAAATAGTGATGTTTTGGTTCGTTTTGGTTAGTTTAGTTACTGTGCAACAAATCATGCCGGGGTTGCATTTAATGCACCGATTCGGGCCTTAAATAAAACGATGCACAGTTTCGGGCCAGAAACGAAACAAACGCACCCAATCCACGTTTTTGGACCCAATGGTGATGTCTTGGTTTGTTTTGGCCAGTTTCGTTACAGTGCAAAAAACCATGCCGAGGTTGCATTTAATACACCCATTTGGGTCGTTAACAAAACGATGCACAGTTTCGGGCCAGAAACGAAATGAACGCACCCAATCCATGTTTTTGGTCCCAATGGTGATGTTTTTGTTTGTTTTGGTCAGTTTTGTTACAGTGCGAAAAACCATGCAAATGTTGCATTTAATGCGCCCATTCGGGTCGTTAACGAAACGAATGCACCGAATCCACATTTTTGGACCCAATAGTGATGTTTTGGTTCGTTTTGGTCAGTTTCGTTACAGTGCAAGAAACCATGTTGGGGTTGCATTTAATGCACCCATTCGGGTCGTTATCGAAACGACGCACAGTTTCAGGCCAGAAACGTAACGAACGCACCCGATCCATGTTTTGAGACCCAATAGTGATGTTTTGGTTCGTTTTGGTCAATTTCGTTACTGTGCAAAAAACCATGCAAATGTTGGATTTGATGTGCCTATTATTCGGGTCGTTAACGAAACGATGCACAGTTTCGGGCCAAACGAAACGAACGCACCCAATCTACGTTTTCGGACCCAATAGTGATGTTTTGGTTCGTTTTGGTCAGTTTCGTTACTGTGCAACAAATCATGCCGGGGTTGCATTTAATGCACCGATTCGGGCCTTACATGAAACAATGCACAGATTCGGGCCAGAAACGAAACAAACGCACCCAATCCACGTTTTTGGACCCAATGGTGATGTTTTGGTTTGTTTTGGTCAGTTTCGTTACAGTGCAAAAAACCATGCCGAGGTTGCACTTAATGCACCCATTCGGGTCGTTAACGAAACAATCCACAGTTTCGGGCCAGAAACGAAACGAATGCACCCAATCCACGTCTTTGGACCCAATAGTGATGTTTTGGTTCATTTTGGTCAGTCTCGTTACTGTGCAAAAAATCAAGCCGGTGTTGTATTTAATGCACCGATTCGGGCCTTAAATGAAACGATGCACAGTTTCGGGCCAGAAACGAAACGAGCGCACCCAATCCACGTTTTTGGACCCAATAGTGATGTTTTGGTTCGTTTTGGTCAGTTTAGTTACTGTGCAACAAATCATGCCGGGGTTGCATTTAATGCACCGATTCGGGCCTTACATGAAACAATGCACAATTTCTGGCCAAAAACGAAACAAATGGACCCAATCCACGTTTTTGGACCTAATGGTGATGTCTTGGTTTGTTTTGGCCAGTTTCGTTACAGTGCAAAAAACCATGCCGAGGTTGCATTTAATGCACCGATTCGGGTCGTTAACAAAACGATGCACAGTTTCGGGCCAGAAACGAAATGAACGCCCCCAATCCATGTTTTTGGTCCCAATGGTGATGTTTTTGTTTGTTTTGGTCAGTTTTGTTACAGTGCGAAAAACCATGCAACTGTTGCATTTAATGCGCCCATTCGGGTCGTTAACGAAACGAATGCACCGAATCCACATTTTTGGACCCAATAGTGATGTTTTGGTTCGTTTTGGTCAGTTTCGTTACAGTGCAAGAAACCATGCTGGGGTTTCATTTAATGCACCCATTCGGGTCGTTAACGAAACGGCGCACAGTTTCAGGCCAGAAACGAAACGAACGCACCTGATCCATGTTTTGAGACCCAATACTGATGTTTTGGTCAGTTTCGTTACAGTGCAAAAGAATCATGCCGGGGTTACATTTAATGCACCGATTCGGGCCTTAAATGAAACGATGCACAGTTTCGGTCCAGAAACGAAACAAACGCACCCAATCCACGTTTTTTGACCCAATAGTGATGTTTTGGTTCATTTTGGTCAGTTTAGTTACTGCGCAACAAATCATGTCGGGGTTGCATTTAATGCACCGATTCGGGCCTTACATGAAACGATGCACAGTTTCGGGCCAGAAATGAAACGAACGTACCCAATCCACGTTTTTGGACCCAATAGTGATGTTTTGGTTCGTTTTGGTTAGTTTAGTTACTGTGCAACAAATCATGCCGGGGTTGCATTTAATGCACCGATTCGGGCCTTAAATGAAACAATGCACAGATTCGGGCCAGAAACGAAACAAACGCACCCAATCCACGTTTTTGGACCCAATGGCGATGTTTTGGTTTGTTTTGGTCAGTTTCGTTACAGTGCAAAAAACCATGCCGAGGTTGCACTTAATGCACCCATTCGGGTCGTTAACGAAACAATCCACAGTTTCGGGCCAGAAACGAAACGAATGCACCCAATCCACGTCTTTGGACCCAATAGTGATGTTTTGGTTCATTTTGGTCAGTCTCGTTACTGTGCAAAAAATCAAGCCGGTGTTGTATTTAATGCACCGATTCGGGCCTTAAATGAAACGATGCACAGTTTCGGGCCAGAAACGAAACGAGCGCACCCAATCCACGTTTTTGGACCCAATAGTGATGTTTTGGTTCGTTTTGGTCAGTTTAGTTACTGTGCAACAAATCATGCCGGGGTTGCATTTAATGCACCGATTCGGGCCTTACATGAAACAATGCACAATTTCTGGCCAAAAACGAAACAAATGGACCCAATCCACGTTTTTGGACCTAATGGTGATGTCTTGGTTTGTTTTGGCCAGTTTCGTTACAGTGCAAAAAACCATGCCGAGGTTGCATTTAATGCACCGATTCGGGTCGTTAACAAAACGATGCACAGTTTCGGGCCAGAAACGAAATGAACGCCCCCAATCCATGTTTTTGGTCCCAATGGTGATGTTTTTGTTTGCTTTGGTCAGTTTTGTTACAGTGCGAAAAACCATGCAACTGTTGCATTTAATGCGCCCATTCGGGTCGTTAACGAAACGAATGCACCGAATCCACATTTTTGGACCCAATAGTGATGTTTTGGTTCGTTTTGGTCAGTTTCGTTACAGTGCAAGAAACCATGCTGGGGTTTCATTTAATGCACCCATTCGGGTCGTTAACGAAACGACGCACAGTTTCAGGCCAGAAACGAAACGAACGCACCTGATCCATGTTTTGAGACCCAATACTGATGTTTTGGTTCGTTTTGGTCAGTTTCGTTACAGTGCAAAAGAATCATGCCGGGGTTACATTTAATGCACCGATTCGGGCCTTAAATGAAACGATGCACAGTTTCGGTCCAGAAACGAAACAAACGCACCCAATCCACGTTTTTTGACCCAATAGTGATGTTTTGGTTCATTTTGGTCAGTTTAGTTACTGCGCAACAAATCATGTCGGGGTTGCATTTAATGCACCGATTCGGGCCTTACATGAAACGATGCACAGTTTCGGGCCAGAAACGAAACAAACGTACCCAATCCACGTTTTTGGACCCAATAGTGATGTTTTGGTTCGTTTTGGTCAGTTTAGTTACTGTGCAACAAATCATGCCGGGGTTGCATTTAATGCACCGATTCGGCCCTTACATGAAACGATGCACAGTTTCTGGCCAGAAACGAAACAAACGCACCCAATCCACGTTTTTGGACCCAATGGTGATGTCTTGGTTTGTTTTGGCCAATTTCGTTACAGTGCAAAAAACCATGCCGAGGTTGCATTTAATACACCCATTCGGGTCGGTAACAAAACGATGCACAGTTTCGGGCCTGAAACGAAATGAACGCACCCAATCCATGTTTTTGGTCCCAATGGTGATGTTTTTGTTTGTTTTGGTCAGTTTTGTTACAGTGCGAAAAACCATGCAAATGTTGCATTTAATGCGCCCATTCGGGTCATTAACGAAACGAATGCACCGAATCCACATTTTTGGACCCAATAGTGATGTTTTGGTTCGTTTTGGTCAGTTTCGTTACAGTGCAAGAAACCATGCTGGGGTTTCATTTAATCCACCCATTCGGGTCGTTATCGAAACGACGCACAGTTTCAGGCCAGAAACGAAACGAACGCACCCGATCCATGTTTTGAGACCCAATACGGATGTTTTGGTTCGTTTTGGTCAATTTCGTTACTGTGCAAAAAACCATGCAAATGTTGGATTTAATGTGCCTATTCGGGTCGTTAACGAAACGATGCACAGTTTCGGGCCAAACGAAACGAACGCACCCAATCTACGTTTTCGGACCCAATAGTGATGTTTTGGTTCGTTTTGGTCAGTTTCGTTACAGTGCAAGAAACCATGCTGGTGTTGCATTTAATGCACCGATTCGGGCCGTCAATGAAAAGATGCACAGTTTCACGCCAGAAACGAAACGAACGTACCCAATCCACGTCTTTGGACCCAATAGTGATGTTTTGGTTCATTTTGGTCAGTCTCGTTACTGTGCAAAAAATCAAGCCGGTGTTGTATTTAATGCACCGATTCGGGCCATAAATGAAACGATACACAGTTTCGGGCCAGAAACGAAACGAGCGCACCCAATCCACGTTTTTGGACCCAATAGTGATGTTTTGGTTCGTTTTGGTCAGTTTAGTTTTGTGCAACAAATCATGTCGGGGTTGCATTTAATGCACCGATTCGGGCCTTACATGAAACAATGCACAGTTTCTGGCCAGAAACGAAACAAACGCACCCAATCCACGTTTTTGGACCCAATGGTGATGTCTTGGTTTGTTTTGGTCAGTTTCGTTACAGTGCAAAAAACCATGCCGAGGTTGCATTTAATGCACCCATTCGGGTCGTTAACAAAACGATGCACAGTTTCGGGCCAGAAACGAAATGAACGCACCCAATCCATGTTTTTGGTCCCAATGGTGATGTTTTTGTTTGTTTTGGTCAGTTTTGTTACAGTGCGAAAAACCATGCAAATGTTGCATTTAATGCGCCCATTCGGGTCATTAACGAAACGAATGCACCGAATCCACATTTTTGGACCCAATAGTGATGTTTTGGTTCATTTTGGTCAGTTTCGTTACAGTGCAAGAAACCATGTTGGGGTTGCATTTAATGCACCCATTCGGGTCGTTAACGAAACGACGCACAGTTTCAGGCCAGAAACGAAACGAACGCACCTGATCCATGTTTTGAGACCCAATAGTGATGTTTTGGTTCGTTTTGGTCAGTTTCGTTACAGTGCAAAAGAATCATGCCGGGGTTAGATTTAATGCACCGATTCGGGCCTTAAATGAAACGATGTACAGTTTCAGGCCAGAAACGAAACAAACGCACCCAATCCACATTTTTTGACCCAATAGTGATGTTTTGGTTCATTTTGGTCAGTTTAGTTACTGCGCAACAAATCATGTCGGGGTTGCATTTAATGCACCGATTCGGGCCTTACATGAAACGATGCACAGTTTCGGGCCAGAAACGAAACAAACGCACCCAATCCACGTTTTTGGACCCAATAGTGATGTTTTGGTTCGTTTTGGTCAGTTTAGTTACTGTGCAACAAATCATGCCGGGGTTGCATTTAATGCACCGATTCGGGCCTTACATGAAACGATGCACAGTTTCTGGCCAGAAACGAAACAAACGCACCCAATCCACGTTTTTGGACCCAATGGTGATGTCTTGGTTTGTTTTGGCCAGTTTCGTTACAGTGCAAAAAACCATGCCGAGGTTGCATTTAATACACCTATTCGGGTCGTTAACAAAACGATGCACAGTTTCGGGCCAGAAACGAAATGAACGCAAACAATCCATGTTTTTGGTCCCAATGGTGATGTTTTTGTTTGTTTTGGTCAGTTTTGTTACAGTGCGAAAAACCATGCAAATGTTGCATTTAATGCACCCATTCGGGTCGTTAACGAAACGAATGCACCGAATCCACATTTTTGGACCCAATAGTGATGTTCTGGTTCGTTTTGGTCAGTTTCGTTACAGTGCAAGAAACCATGCTGGGGTTTCATTTAATGCACCCATTCGGGTCGTTATCGAAACGACGCACAGTTTCAGGCCAGAAACGAAACGAACGCACCCGATCCATGTTTTGAGACCCAATACTGATGTTTTGGTTCGTTTTGGTCAATTTCGTTACTGTGCAAAAAACCATGCAAATGTTGGATTTAATGTGCCTATTCGGGTCGTTAACGAAACGATGCACAGTTTCGGGCCAAACGAAACGAACGCACCCAATCTACGTTTTCGGACCCAATAGTGATGTTTTGGTTCGTTTTGGTCAGTTTCGTTACAGTGCAAGAAACCATGCTGGTGTTGCATTTAATGCACAGATTCGGGCCGTCAATGAAAAGATGCACAGTTTCGGGCCAGAAACGAAACGAACGTACCCAATCCACGTTTTTGGACCCAATAGTGATGTTTTGGTTCGTTTTGGTCAGTTTAGTTACTATGCAACAAATCATGCCGGGGTTGCATTTAATGCACCGATTCGGGCCTTAAATAAAACGATGCACAGTTTCGAGCCAGAAACGAAACAAACGCACCCAATCCACGTTTTTGGACCCAATAGTGATGTTTTGGTTTGTTTTGGTCAGTTTAGTTACTGTGCAACAAATCATGCCGGGGTTGCATTTAATGCACCGATTCGGGCCTTACATGAAACAATGCACAGTTTCTGGCCAGAAACGAAACAAACGCACCCAATCCACGTTTTTGGACCCAATGGTGATGTCTTGGTTTGTTTTGGTCAGTTTCGTTACAGTGCAAAAAACCATGCCGAGGTTGCATTTAATGCACCCATTCGGGTCGTTAACAAAACGATGCACAGTTTCGGGCCAGAAACGAAATGAACGCACCCAATCCATGTTTTTGGTCCCAATGGTGATGTTTTTGTTTGTTTTGGTCAGTTTTGTTATAGTGCGAAAAACCATGCAAATGTTGCATTTAATGCGCCCATTCGGGTCGTTAACGAAACGAATGCACCGAATCCACATTTTTGGACCCAATAGTGATGTTTTGGTTCGTTTTGGTCAGTTTCGTTACAGTGCAAGAAACCATGTTGGGGTTGGATTTAATGCACCCATTAGGGTCGTTAACGAAACGACGCACAGTTTCAGGCCAAAAACGAAACGAACGCACCTGATCCATGTTTTGAGACCCAATAGTGATGTTTTGGTTCGTTTTGGTCAGTTTCGTTACTGTGCAAAAAACCATGCAAATGTTGGATTTAATGCGCCCATTCGGGTCGTTAACGAAACGATGCACAGTTTCGGGCCAAACGAAACGAACGCACCCAATCTACGTTTTCGGACCCAACAGTGATGTTTTGGTTTGTCTTGGTCAGTTTCGTTACAGTGCAAGAAACTATGCTGGGGTTGCATTTAATGCACCGATTCGGGCTGTCAATGAAAAGATGCACAGTTTCGGGCCAGAAACGAAATGAACGTACCCAATCCGCGTTTTTGGACCCAATAGTGATGTTTTGGTTCGTTTTGGTCAGTTTAGTTACTGTGCAACAAATCATGCCGGGGTTGCATTTAATGCACCGATTCGGGCCTTACATGAAACAATGCACAATTTCTGGCCAAAAACGAAACAAATGGACCCAATCCACGTTTTTGGACCTAATGGTGATGTCTTGGTTTGTTTTGGCCAGTTTCGTTACAGTGCAAAAACAAAACCGAGGTTGCATTTAATGCACAGTTTCGGGCCAGAAACGAAACGAACGTACCCAATCCACGTTTTTGGACCCAATAGTGATGTTTTGGTTCGTTTTGGTTAGTTTAGTTACTGTGCAACAAATCATGCCGGGGTTGCATTTAATGCACCGATTCGGGCCTTAAATGAAACAATGCACAGTTTCGGGCCAGAAACGAAACAAACGCACCCAATCCACGTTTTTGGACCCAATGGTGATGTTTTGGTTTGTTTTGGTCAGTTTCGTTACAGTGCAAAAAACCATGCCGAGGTTGCACTTAATGCACCCATTCGGGTCGTTAACGAAACAATCCACAGTTTCGGGCCAGAAACGAAACGAATGCACCCAATCCACGTCTTTGGACCCAATAGTGATGTTTTGGTTCATTTTGGTCAGTCTCGTTACTGTGCAAAAAATCAAGCCGGTGTTGTATTTAATGCACCGATTCGGGCCTTAAATGAAACGATGCACATTTTCGGGCCAGAAACGAAACGAGCGCACCCAATCCACGTTTTTGGACCCAATATTGATGTTTTGGTTCGTTTTGGTCAGTTTAGTTACTGTGCAACAAATCATGCCGGGGTTGCATTTAATGCACCGATTCGGGCCTTACATGAAACAATGCACAATTTCTGGCCAAAAACGAAACAAATGGACCCAATCCACGTTTTTGGACCTAATGGTGATGTCTTGGTTTGTTTTGGCCAGTTTCGTTACAGTGCAAAAAACCATGCCGAGGTTGCATTTAATGCACCGATTCGGGTCGTTAACAAAACGATGCACAGTTTCGGGCCAGAAACGAAATGAACGCCCCCAATCCATGTTTTTGGTCCCAATGGTGATGTTTTTGTTTGTTTTGGTCAGTTTTGTTACAGTGCGAAAAACCATGCAAATGTTGCATTTAATGCGCCCATTCGGGTCGTTAACGAAACGAATGCACCGAATCCACATTTTTGGACCCAATAGTGATGTTTTGGTTCGTTTTGGTCAGTTTCGTTACAGTGCAAGAAACCATGTTGGGGTTGCATTTAATGCACCCATTCGGGTCGTTAACGAAACGACGCACAGTTTCAGGCCAGAAACGAAACGAACGCACCTGATCCATGTTTTGAGACCCAATAGTGATGTTTTGGTTCGTTTTGGTCAGTTTCGTTATAGTGCAAAAGAATCATGCCGGGGTTACATTTAATGCACCGATTCGGGCCTTAAATGAAACGATGCACAGTTTCGGGCCAGAAACGAAACAAACGCACCCAATCCACGTTTTTTGACCCAATAGTGATGTTTTGGTTCATTTTGGTCAGTTTAGTTACTGCGCAACAAATCATGTCGGGGTTGCATTTAATGAACCGATTCGGGCCTTACATGAAACGATGCACAGTTTCGGGCCAGAAACGAAACAAACGTACCCAATCCACGTTTTTGGACCCAATAGTGATGTTTTGGTTCATTTTGGTCAGTTTAGTTACTGTGCAACAAATCATGCCGGGGTTGCATTTAATGCACCGATTCGGCCCTTACATGAAACGATGCACAGTTTCTGGCCAGAAACGAAACAAACGCACCCAATCCACGTTTTTGGACCCAATGGTGATGTCTTGGTTTGTTTTGGCCAGTTTCGTTACAGTGCAAAAAACCATGCCGAGGTTGCATTTAATACACCCATTCGGGTCGTTAACAAAACGATGCACAGTTTCGGGCCTGAAACGAAATGAATGCACCCAATCCATGTTTTTGGTCCCAATGGTGATGTTTTTGTTTGTTTTGGTCAGTTTTGTTACAGTGCGAAAAACCATGCAAATGTTGCATTTAATGCGCCCATTCGGGTCGTTAACGAAACGAATGCACCGAATCCACATTTTTGGACCCAATAGTGATGTTTTGGTTCGTTTTGGTCAGTTTCGTTACAGTGCAAGAAACCATGCTGGGGGTTCATTTAATGCACCCATTCGGGTCGTTATCGAAACGACGCACGGTTTCAGGCCAGAAACGAAACGAACGCACCCGATCCATGTTTTGAGACCCAATACTGATGTTTTGGTTCGTTTTGGTCAATTTCGTTACTGTGCAAAAAACCATGCAAATGTTGGATTTAATGTGCCTATTCGGGTCGTTAACGAAACGATGCACAGTTTCGGGCCAAACGAAACGAACGCACCCAATCTACGTTTTCGGACCCAATAGTGATGTTTTGGTTCGTTTTGGTCAGTTTCGTTACAGTGCAAGAAACCATGCTGGTGTTGCATTTAATGCACCGATTCGGGCCGTCAATGAAAAGATGCACAGTTTCAGGCCAGAAACGAAACGAACGTACCCAATCCACGTCTTTGGACCCAATAGTGATGTTTTGGTTCATTTTGGTCAGTCTCGTTACTGTGCAAAAAATCAAGCCGGTGTTGTATTTAATGCACCGATTCGGGCCATAAATGAAACGATGCACAGTTTCGGGCCAGAAACGAAACGAGCGCACCCAATCCACGTTTTTGGACCCAATAGTGATGTTTTGGTTCGTTTTGGTCAGTTTAGTTTTGTGCAACAAATCATGCCGGGGTTGCATTTAATGCACCGATTCGGGCCTTACATGAAACAATGCACAGTTTCTGGCCAGAAACGAAACAAACGCACCCAATCCACGTTTTTGGACCCAATGGTGATGTCTTGGTTTGTTTTGGTCAGTTTCGTTACAGTGCAAAAAACCATGCCGAGGTTGCATTTAATGCACCCATTCGGGTCGTTAACAAAACGATGCACAGTTTCGGGCCAGAAACGAAATGAACGCACCCAATCCATGTTTTTGGTCCCAATGGTGATGTTTTTGTTTGTTTTGGTCAGTTTTGTTACAGTGCGAAAAACCATGCAAATGTTGCATTTAATGCGCCCATTCGGGTCGTTAACGAAACGAATGCACCGAATCCACATTTTTGGACCCAATAGTGATGTTTTGGTTCATTTTGGTCAGTTTCGTTACAGTGCAAGAAACCATTTTGGGGTTGCATTTAATGCACCCATTCGGGTCGTTAACGAAACGACGCACAGTTTCAGGCCAGAAACGAAACGAACGCACCTGATCCATGTTTTGAGACCCAATAGTGATGTTTTGGTTCGTTTTGGTCAGTTTCGTTACAGTGCAAAAGAATCATGCCGGGGTTACATTTAATGCACCGATTCGGGCCTTAAATGAAACGATGTACAGTTTCAGGCCAGAAACGAAACAAACGCACCCAATCCACATTTTTTGACCCAATAGTGATGTTTTGGTTCATTTTGGTCAGTTTAGTTACTGCGCAACAAATCATGTCGGGGTTGCATTTAATGCACCGATTCGGGCCTTACATGAAACGATGCACAGTTTCGGGCCAGAAACGAAACAAACGCACCCAATCCACGTTTTTGGACCCAATAGTGATGTTTTGGTTCGTTTTGGTCAGTTTAGTTACTGTGCAACAAATCATGCCGGGGTTGCATTTAATGCACCGATTCGGCCCTTACATGAAACGATGCACAGTTTCTGGCCAGAAACGAAACAAACGCACCCAATCCACGTTTTTGGACCCAATGGTGATGTCTTGGTTTGTTTTGGCCAGTTTCGTTACAGTGCAAAAAACCATGCCGAGGTTGCATTTAATGCACCCATTCGGGTCGTTATCGAAACGACGCACAGTTTCAGGCCAGAAACGAAACGAACGCACCCGATCCATGTTTTTGGTCCCAATGGTGATGTTTTTGTTTGTTTTGGTCAGTTTCGTTACAGTGCGAAAAACCATGCAAATGTTGGATTTAATGTGCCTATTCGGGTCGTTAACGAAACGATGCACAGTTTCGGGCCAAACGAAACGAACGCACCCAATCTACGTTTTCGGACCCAATAGTGATGTTTTGGTTCGTTTTGGTCAGTTTCGTTACAGTGCTAGAAACCATGCTGGTGTTGCATTTAATGCACAGATTCGGGCCGTCAATGAAAAGATGCACAGTTTCGGGCCAGAAACGAAACGAACGTACCCAATCCACGTTTTTGGACCCAATAGTGATGTTTTGGTTCGTTTTGGTCAGTTTAGTTACTGTGCAACAAATCATGCCGGGGTTGCATTTAATGCACCGATTCGGGCCTTAAATAAAACGATGCACAGTTTCGAGCCAGAAACGAAACAAACGCACCCAATCCACGTTTTTGGACCCAATAGTGATGTTTTGGTTCATTTTGGTCAGTTTAGTTACTGTACAACAAATCATGTCGGGGTTGCATTTAATGCACCGATTCGGACCTTACAGGAAACGATGCACAGTTTCGGGCCAGAAACGAAACAAGTGCACCCAATCCACGTTTTTGGACCCAATAGTGATGTTTTGGTTCGTTTTGGTCAGTTTAGTTACTGTGCAACAAATCATGCTGGGGTTGCATTTAATGCACCGATTCGGGCCTTACATGAAACAATGCACAGTTTCTGGCCAGAAACGAAACAAACGCACCCAATCCACGTTTTTGGACCCAATGGTGATGTCTTGGTTTGTTTTGGTCAGTTTCGTTACAGTGCAAAAAACCATGCTGAGGTTGCATTTAATGCACCCATTCGGGTCGTTAACAAAACGATGCACAGTTTCGGGCCAGAAACGAAATGAACGCACCCAATCCATGTTTTTGGTCCCAATGGTGATGTTTTTGTTTGTTTTGGTCAGTTTTGTTATAGTGCGAAAAACCATGCAAATGTTGCATTTAATGCGCCCATTCGGGTCGTTAACGAAACGAATGCACCGAATCCACATTTTTGGACCCAATAGTGATGTTTTGGTTCGTTTTGGTCAGTTTCGTTACAGTGCAAGAAACCATGTTGGGGTTGGATTTAATGCACCCATTAGGGTCGTTAACGAAACGACGCACAGTTTCAGGCCAGAAACGAAACGAACGCACCTGATCCATGTTTTGAGACCCAATAGTGATGTTTTGGTTCGTTTTGGTCAGTTTCGTTACAGTGCAAAAAAACTATGCCGAGGTTGCATTTAATGCACCCATTCGGGTCGTTAACAAAACGATACACAGTTTCAGGCCAGAAATGAAATGAACGCACCGAATCCATGTTTTTGGTCCCAATGGTGATGTTTTTGTTTGTTTTGGTCAGTTTTGTTACAGTGCGAAAAACAATGCAAATGTTGCATTTAATGCGCCCATTCGGGACGTTACCAAAACGAACGCACCGAATCCACATTTTTGGACCCAATAGTGATGTTTTGGTTCGTTTTGGTCAGTTTTGTTACATTGCAAAAAAATCATGCCGGGGTTGCATTTAATGCACCGATTCGGGCCTTAAATGAAACGATGCACAGTTTTGGGCCAGAAACGAAACAAACGCACCCAATCCACGTTTTTGGACCCAATAGTGATGTTTTGGTTCGTTTTGGTCAGTTTAGTTACTGTACAACAAATCATGTCGGGGTTGCATTTAATGCACCGATTCGGACCTTACATGAAACGATGCACAGTTTTGGGCCAGAAACGAAACAAGTGCACCCAATCCACGTTTTTGGACCCAATAGTGATGTTTTGGTTCGTTTTGGTCAGTTTAGTTACTGTGCAACAAATCATGCCGGGGTTGCATTTAATGCACCGATTCGGGCGTTACATTAAACGATGCACAGTTTCTGGCCAGAAACGAAACAAACGCACCCAATCCACGTTTTTGGACCCAATGGTGATGTCTTGGTTTGTTTTGGTCATTTTCGTTACATTGAAAAAAACCATGCCGAGGTTGCATTTAATGCACCCATTCGGGTCGTTAACAAAACGATGCACAGTTTCGGGCCAGAAACGAAATGAACGCACCCAATCCATGTTTTTGGTCCCAATGGTGATGTTTTTGTTTGTTTTGGTCAGTTTTGTTACAGTGCGAAAAACCATGCAAATGTTGCATTTAATGCGCCCATTCGGGTCGTTAACGAAACGAATGCACCGAATCCACATTTTGGGACCCAATAGTGATGTTTTGGTTCGTTTTGGTCAGTTTCGTTACAGTGCAAGAAACCATGCTGGGGTTGCATTTAATGCACCCATTCGGGTCGTTAACGAAACGACGCACAGTTTCAGGCCAGAAACGAAACGAACGCACCCGATCCATGTTTTGAGACCCAATAGTGATGTTTTGGTTCGTTTTGGTCAGTTTCGTTACTGTGCAAAAAACCATGCAAATGTTGGATTTAATGCGCCCATTCGGGTCGTTAACGAAACGATGCACAGTTTCGGGCCAAACGAAACGGACGCACCCAATCTACGTTTTCGGACCCAACAGTGATGTTTTGGTTTGTCTTGGTCAGTTTCGTTACAGTGCAAGAAACTATGCTGGGGTTGCATTTAATGCACCGATTCGGGCCGTCAATGAAAATATGCACAGTTTCGGGCCAGAAACGAAATGAACGTACCCAATCCGCGTTTTTGGACCCAATAGTGATGTTTTGGTTCGTTTTGGTCAGTTTAGTTACTGTGCAACAAATCATGCCGGGGTTGCATTTAATGCACCGATTCGGGCCTTACATGAAACAATGCACAATTTCTGGCCAAAAACGAAACAAATGGACCCAATCCACGTTTTTGGACCTAATGGTGATGTCTTGGTTTGATTTGGCCAGTTTCGTTACAGTGCAAAAACAAAACCGAGGTTGCATTTAATGCATAGTTTCGGGCCAGAAACGAAATGAACGCACCCAATCCATGTTTTTGATCCCAATGGTGATGTTTTTGTTTGTTTTGGTCAGTTTTGTTACAGTGCGAAACACCAAGCAAATGTTGCATTTAATGCGCCCATTCGGGTCGTTAACGAAACGAATGCACCGAATCCACATTTTTGGACCCAATAGTGATGTTTTGGTTCGTTTTGGTCAGTTTTGTTACAGTGCAAAAAAATCATGCCGGGGTTGCATTTAATGCACCGATTCGGGCCTTAAATGAAACGATGCACAGTTTCGGGCCAGAAATGAAACAAACGCACCCAATCCACGTTTTTGGACCCAATAGTGATGTTTTGGTTCGTTTTGGTCAGTTTAGTTACCGTACAACAAATCATGTCGGGGTTGCATTTAATGCACCGATTTGGACCTTACATGAAACGATGCACAGTTTCGGGCCAGAAACGAAACAAGTGCACCCAATCCACGTTTTTGGACCCAATAGTGATGTTTTGGTTCGTTTTGGTCAGTTTAGTTACTGTGCAACAAATCATGCCGGGGTTGCATTTAATGCACCGATTCGGGCGTTACATGAAACGATGCACAGTTTCTGGCCAGAAACGAAATAAACGCACCCAATCCACGTTTTTGGACCCAATGGTGATGTCTTGGTTTGTTTTGGTCAGTTTTGTTACAGTGCGAAAAACCATGCAAATGTTGCATTTGATGCGCCCATTCGGGTCGTTAACGAAACGAATGCACCGAATCCACATTTTGGGACCCAATAGTGATGTTTTGGTTCGTTTTGGTCAGTTTCGTTACAGTGCAAGAAACCATGCTGGGGTTGCATTTAATGCACCCATTCGGGTCGTTAACGAAACGACGCACAGTTTCAGGCCAGAAACGAAACGAACGCACCCAATCCATGTTTTGAGACCCAATAGTGATGTTTTGGTTCGTTTTGGTCAGTTTCGTTACTGTGCAAAAAACCATGCAAATGTTGGATTTAATGCGCCCATTCGGGTCGTTAACGAAACGATGCACAGTTTCGGGCCAAACGAAACGAACGCACCCAATCTACGTTTTCGGACCCAACAGTGATGTTTTGGTTCGTCTTGGTCAGTTTCGTTACAGTGCAAGAAACTATGCTGGTGTTGCATTTAATGCACCGATTCGGGCCGTCAATGAAAAGATGCACAGTTTCGGGCCAGAAACGAAACGAACGTACCCAATCCGCGTTTTTGGACCCAATAGTGATGTTTTGGTTCGTTTTGGTCAGTTTAGTTACTGTGCAACAAATCATGCCGGGGTTGCATTTAATGCACCGATTCGGGCCTTAAATAAAACGATGCACAATTTCGGGCCAGAAATGAAACAAACGCACCCAATCCACGTTTTTGGACCCAATGGTGATGGTTTGGTTTGTTTTGGTCAGTTTCGTTACAGTGCAAAAAACCATGCCGAGGTTGCACTTAATGCACCCATTCGGGTCGTTAACAAAACGATGCACAGTTTCGGGCCAGAAACGTAACGAACGCACCCAATCCACTTTTTTGGACCCAATAGTGATGTTTTGGTTCGTTTTGGTCAGTCTCATTACTGTGCAACAAATCATGCCGGGGTTGCATTTAGTGCACCGATTCGGGCCTTAAATGAAACGATGCATAGTTTCGGGCCAGAAACGAAACGAACACACCCAATCCACGTTTTTGGACCCAATAGTGATGTTTTGGTTCGTTTTGGTCAGTTTAGTTACTGTGCAACAAATCATGCCGGGCTTGCATTTAATGCACCGATTCGGGCCTTACATGAAACAATGCACAATTTCTGGCCAAAAACGAAACAAATGGACCCAATCCACGTTTTTGGACCTAATGGTGATGTCTTGGTTTGTTTTGGCCAGTTTCGTTATAGTGCAACAAATCATGCCGGGGTTGCATTTAATGCACCGATTCGGGCGTTACATTAAACGATGCACAGTTTCTGGCCAGAAACGAAACAAACGCACCCAATCCACGTTTTTGGACCCAATGGTGATTTCTTGGTTTGTTTTGGTCATTTTCGTTACATTGAAAAAAACCATGCCGAGGTTGCATTTAATGCACCCATTCGGGTCGTTAACAAAACGATGCACAGTTTCGGGCCAGAAACGAAATGAACGCACCCAATCCATGTTTTTGGTCCCAATGGTGATGTTTTTGTTTGTTTTGGTCAGTTTTGTTACAGTGCGAAAAACCATGCAAATGTTGCATTTAATGCGCCCATTCGGGTCGTTAACGAAACGAATGCACCGAATCCACATTTTGGGACCCAATAGTGATGTTTTGGTTCGTTTTGGTCAGTTTCGTTACAGTGCAAGAAACCATGCTGGGGTTGCATTTAATGCACCCATTCGGGTCGTTAACGAAACGACGCACAGTTTCAGGCCAGAAAAGAAACGAACGCACCCGATCCATGTTTTGAGACCCAATAGTGATGTTTTGGTTCGTTTTGGTCAGTTTCGTTACTGTGCAAAAAACCATGCAAATGTTGGATTTAATGCGCCCATTCGGGTCGTTAACGAAACGATGCACAGTTTCGGGCCAAACGAAACGGACGCACCCAATCTACGTTTTCGGACCCAACAGTGATGTTTTGGTTTGTCTTGGTCAGTTTCGTTACAGTGCAAGAAACTATGCTGGGGTTGCATTTAATGCACCGATTCGGGCCGTCAATGAAAATATGCACAGTTTCGGGCCAGAAACGAAATGAACGTACCCAATCCGCGTTTTTGGACCCAATAGTGATGTTTTGGTTCGTTTTGGTCAGTTTAGTTACTGTGCAACAAATCATGCCGGGGTTGCATTTAATGCACCGATTCGGGCCTTACATGAAACAATGCACAATTTCTGGCCAAAAACGAAACAAATGGACCCAATCCACGTTTTTGGACCTAATGGTGATGTCTTGGTTTGATTTGGCCAGTTTCGTTACAGTGCAAAAACAAAACCGAGGTTGCATTTAATGCATAGTTTCGGGCCAGAAACGAAATGAACGCACCCAATCCATGTTTTTGATCCCAATGGTGATGTTTTTGTTTGTTTTGGTCAGTTTTGTTACAGTGCGAAACACCAAGCAAATGTTGCATTTAATGCGCCCATTCGGGTCGTTAACGAAACGAATGCACCGAATCCACATTTTTGGACCCAATAGTGATGTTTTGGTTCGTTTTGGTCAGTTTTGTTACAGTGCAAAAAAATCATGCCGGGGTTGCATTTAATGCACCGATTCGGGCCTTAAATGAAACGATGCACAGTTTCGGGCCAGAAATGAAACAAACGCACCCAATCCACGTTTTTGGACCCAATAGTGATGTTTTGGTTCGTTTTGGTCAGTTTAGTTACCGTACAACAAATCATGTCGGGGTTGCATTTAATGCACCGATTTGGACCTTACATGAAACGATGCACAGTTTCGGGCCAGAAACGAAACAAGTGCACCCAATCCACGTTTTTGGACCCAATAGTGATGTTTTGGTTCGTTTTGGTCAGTTTAGTTACTGTGCAACAAATCATGCCGGGGTTGCATTTAATGCACCGATTCGGGCGTTACATGAAATGATGCACAGTTTCTGGCCAGAAACGAAATAAACGCACCCAATCCACGTTTTTGGACCCAATGGTGATGTCTTGGTTTGTTTTGGTCAGTTTTGTTACAGTGCGAAAAACCATGCAAATGTTGCATTTGATGCGCCCATTCGGGTCGTTAACGAAACGAATGCACCGAATCCACATTTTGGGACCCAATAGTGATGTTTTGGTTCGTTTTGGTCAGTTTCGTTACAGTGCAAGAAACCATGCTGGGGTTGCATTTAATGCACCCATTCGGGTCGTTAACGAAACGACGCACAGTTTCAGGCCAGAAACGAAACGAACGCACCCAATCCATGTTTTGAGACCCAATAGTGATGTTTTGGTTCGTTTTGGTCAGTTTCGTTACTGTGCAAAAAACCATGCAAATGTTGGATTTAATGCGCCCATTCGGGTCGTTAACGAAACGATGCACAGTTTCGGGCCAAACGAAACGAACGCACCCAATCTACGTTTTCGGACCCAACAGTGATGTTTTGGTTCGTCTTGGTCAGTTTCGTTACAGTGCAAGAAACTATGCTGGTGTTGCATTTAATGCACCGATTCGGGCCGTCAATGAAAAGATGCACAGTTTCGGGCCAGAAACGAAACGAACGTACCCAATCCGCGTTTTTGGACCCAATAGTGATGTTTTGGTTCGTTTTGGTCAGTTTAGTTACTGTGCAACAAATCATGCCGGGGTTGCATTTAATGCACCGATTCGGGCCTTAAATAAAACGATGCACAATTTCGGGCCAGAAATGAAACAAACGCACCCAATCCACGTTTTTGGACCCAATGGTGATGGTTTGGTTTGTTTTGGTCAGTTTCGTTACAGTGCAAAAAACCATGCCGAGGTTGCACTTAATGCACCCATTCGGGTCGTTAACAAAACGATGCACAGTTTCGGGCCAGAAACGTAACGAACGCACCCAATCCACTTTTTTGGACCCAATAGTGATGTTTTGGTTCGTTTTGGTCAGTCTCATTACTGTGCAACAAATCATGCCGGGGTTGCATTTAGTGCACCGATTCGGGCCTTAAATGAAACGATGCATAGTTTCGGGCCAGAAACGAAACGAACACACCCAATCCACGTTTTTGGACCCAATAGTGATGTTTTGGTTCGTTTTGGTCAGTTTAGTTACTGTGCAACAAATCATGCCGGGCTTGCATTTAATGCACCGATTCGGGCCTTACATGAAACAATGCACAATTTCTGGCCAAAAACGAAACAAATGGACCCAATCCACGTTTTTGGACCTAATGGTGATGTCTTGGTTTGTTTTGGCCAGTTTCGTTATAGTGCAAAAACAAAACCGAGGTTGCATTTAATGCACAGTTTCGGGCCAGAAACGAAATGAACGCACCCAATCCATGTTTTTGGTCCCAATGGTGATGTTTTTGTTTGTTTTGGTCAGTTTTGTTACAGTGCGAAAAACCATGCAAATGTTGCATTTAATGCGCCCATTCGGGTCGTTAACGAAACGAATGCACCGAATCCACATATTTGGACCCAATAGTGATGTTTTGGTTCGTTTTGGTCAGTTTTGTTACAGTGCAAAAAAATCATGCCGGGGTTGCATTTAATGCACCGATTCGGGCCTTAAATGAAACGATGCACAGTTTCGGGCCAGAAACGAAACAAACGCACCCAATCCACGTTTTTGGACCCAATAGTGATGTTTTGGTTCGTTTTGGTCAGTTTAGTTACTGTACAACAAATCATGTCGGGGTTGCATTTAATGCACCGATTCGGACCTTACATGAAACGATGCACAGTTTCGGGCCAGAAACGAAACAAGTGCACCCAATCCACGTTTTTGGACCCAATAGTGATGTTTTGGTTCGTTTTGGTCAGTTTAGTTACTGTGCAACAAATCATGCCGGGGTTGCATTTAATGCACCGATTCGGGCGTTACATGAAACGATGCACAGTTTCTGGCCAGAAACGAAAGAAACGCACCCAATCCACGTTTTTGGACCCAATGGTGATGTCTTGGTTTGTTTTGGTCATTTTCGTTATAGTGAAAAAAACCATGCCGAGGTTGCATTTAATGCACCCATTCGGGTCGTTAACAAAACGATGCACAGTTTCGGGCCAGAAACGAAATGAACGCACCCAATCCATGTTTTTGGTCCCAATGGTGATGTTTTTGTTTGTTTTGGTCAGTTTTGTTACAGTGCGAAAAACCATGCAAATGTTGCATTTAATGCGCCCATTCGGGTCGTTAACGAAACGAATGCACCGAATCCACATTTTGGGACCCAATAGTGATGTTTTGGTTCGTTTTGGTCAGTTTCGTTACAGTGCAAGAAACCATGCTGGGGTTGCATTTAATGCACCCATTCGGGTCGTTAACGAAACGACGCACAGTTTCAGGCCAGAAACGAAACGAACGCACCCTATCCATGTTTTGAGACCCAATAGTGATGTTTTGGTTCGTTTTGGTCAGTTTCGTTACTGTGCAAAAAACCATGCAAATGTTGGATTTAATGCGCCCATTCGGGTCGTTAACGAAACGATGCACAGTTTCGGGCCAAACGAAACGAACGCACCCAATCTACGTTTTCGGACCCAAGAGTGATGTTTTGGTTTGTCTTGGTCAGTTTCGTTACAGTGCAAGAAACTATGCTGGGGTTGCATTTAATGCACCGATTCGGGCCGTCAATGAAACGATGCACAGTTTCGGGCCAGAAACGAAACGAACGTACCCAATCCGCGTTTTTGGACCCAATAGTGATGTTTTGGTTCGTTTTGGTCAGTTTAGTTACTGTGCAACAAATCATGCCGGGGTTGCATTTAATGCACCGATTCGGGCCTTAAATAAAACGATGCACAGTTTCGGGCCAGAAACGAAACAAACGCACCCAATCCACGTTTTTGGACCCAATGGTGATGGTTTGGTTTGTTTTGGTCAGTTTCATTACAGTGCAAAAAACCATGCCGAGGTTGCACTTAATGCACCCATTCGGGTCGTTAACAAAACGATGCACAGTTTCGGGCCAGAAACGTAACGAACGCACCCAATCCACTTTTTTGGACCCAATAGTGATGTTTTGGTTCGTTTTGATCAGTCTCATTACTGTGCAACAAATCATGCCGGTGTTGCATTTAGTGCACCGATTCGGGCCTTAAATGAAACGATGCACTGTTTCGGGCCAGAAACGAAACGAACACACCCAATCCACGTTTTTGGACCCAATAGTGATGTTTTGGTTCATTTTGGTCAGTTTAGTTACTGTGCAACAAATCATGCCTGGGTTGCATTTAATGCACCGATTCGGGCCTTACATGAAACAATGCACAATTTCTGGCCAGAAACGAAACAAATGGACGCAATCCACGTTTTTGGACCTAATCGTGATGTCTTGGTTTGTTTTGGCCAGTTTCGTTACAGTGCAAAAACAAAACCGAGGTTGCATTTAATGCACAGTTTCGGGCCAGAAACGAAATGAACGCACCCAATCCATGTTTTTGGTCCCAATGGTGATGTTTTTGTTTGTTTTGGTCAGTTTTGTTACAGTGCGAAAAACCATGCAAATGTTGCATTTAATGCGCCCATTCGGGTCGTTAACGAAACGAATGCACCGAATCCACATTTTTGGACCCAATAGTGATGTTTTGGTTCGTTTTGGTCAGTTTTGTTACAGTGCAAAAAAATCATGCCGGGGTTGCATTTAATGCACCGATTCGGGCCTTAAATGAAACGATGCACAGTTTCGGGCCAGAAACGAAACAAACGCACCCAATCCACGTTTTTGGACCCAATAGTGATGTTTTGGTTCATTTTGGTCAGTTTAGTTACTGTACAACAAATCATGTCGGTGTTGCATTTAATGCACCGATTCGGACCTTACAGGAAACGATGCACAGTTTCGGGCCATAAACGAAACAAGTGCACCCAATCCACGTTTTTGGACCCAATAGTGATGTTTTGGTTCGTTTTGGTCAGTTTAGTTACTGTGCAACAAATCATGCCGGGGTTGCATTTAATGCACCGAATCGGGCGTTACATGAAACAATGCACAGTTTCTGGCCATAAACGAAACAAACGCACCCAATCCACGTCTTTGGACCCAATGGTGATGTCTTGGTTTGTTTTGGTCAGTTTTGTTACAGTGCGAAAAACCATGCAAATGTTGCATTTAATGCGCCCATTCGGGTCGTTAACGAAATGAATGCACCGAATCCACATTTTGGGACCCAATAGTGATGTTTTGGTTCGTTTTGGTCAGTTTCGTTACAGTGCAAGAAACCATGCTGGGGTTGCATTTAATGCACCCATTCGGGTCATTAACGAAACGATGCACAGTTTCAGGCCAGAAACGAAACGAACGCACCCGATCCATGTTTTGAGACCCAATAGTGATGTTTTGGTTCGTTTTGGTCAGTTTCGTTACTGTGCAAAAAACCATGCAAATGTTGGATTTAATGCGCCCATTCGGGTCGTTAACGAAACGATGCACAGTTTCGGGCCAAACGAAACGAACGCACCCAATCTACGTTTTCGGAACCAACAGTGATGTTTTGGTTCGTCTTGGTCAGTTTCGTTACAGTGCAAGAAACTATGCTGGTGTTGCATTTAATGCACCGATTCGGGCCGTCAATGAAAAGATGCACAGTTTCGGGCCAGAAACGAAACGAACGTACCCAATCCGCGTTTTTGGACCCAATAGTGATGTTTTGGTTCGTTTTGGTCAGTTTAGTTACTGTGCAACAAATCATGCCGGGGTTGCATTTAATGCACCGATTCGGGCCTTAAATAAAACGATGCACAGTTTCGGGCCAGAAACGAAACAAACGCACCCAATCCACGTTTTTGGACCCAATGGTGATGGTTTGGTTTGTTTTGGTCAGTTTCGTTACAGTGCAAAAAACCATGCCGAGGTTGCACTTAATGCACCCATTCGGGTCGTTAACAAAATGATGCACAGTTTCGGGCCAGAAACGTAACGAACGCACCCAATCCACTTTTTTGGACCCAATAGTGATGTTTTGGTCAGTCTCATTACTGTGCAACAAATCATGCCGGGGTTGCATTTAGTGCACCGATTCGGGCCTTAAATGAAACGATGCACAGTTTCGGGCCAGAAACGAAACGAACACACCCAATCCACGTTTTTGGACCCAATAGTGATGTTTTGGTTCATTTTGGTCAGTTTAGTTACTGTACAACAAATCATGTCGGGGTTGCATTTAATGCACCGATTCGGACCTTACAGGAAACGATGCACAGTTTCGGGCCAGAAACGAAACAAGTGCACCCAATCCACGTTTTTGGACCCAATAGTGATGTTTTGGTTCGTTTTGGTCAGTTTAGTTACTGTGCAACAAATCATGCCGGGGTTGCATTTAATGCACCGATTCGGGCGTTACATGAAACGATGCACAGTTTCTGGCCAGAAACGAAACAAACGCACCCAATCCACGTTTTTGGACCCAATGGTGATGTCTTGGTTTGTTTTGGTCAGTTTTGTTACAGTGCGAAAAACCATGCAAATGTTGCATTTAATGCGCCCATTCGGGTCGTTAACGAAACGAATGCACCGAATCCACATTTTGGGACCCAATAGTGATGTTTTGGTTCGTTTTGGTCAGTTTCGTTACAGTGCAAGAAACCATGCTGGGGTTGCATTTAATGCACCCATTCGGGTCGTTAACGAAACGACGCACAGTTTCAGGCCAGAAACGAAACGAACGCACCCGATCCATGTTTTGAGACCCAATAGTGATGTTTTGGTTCGTTTTGGTCAGTTTCGTTACTGTGCAAAAAACCATGCAAATGTTGGATTTAATGCGCCCATTCGGGTCGTTAACGAAACGATGCACAGTTTCGGGCCAAACGAAACGAACGCACCCAATCTACGTTTTCGGACCCAACAGTGATGTTTTGGTTCGTCTTGGTCAGTTTCGTTACAGTGCAAGAAACTATGCTGGTGTTGCATTTAATGCACCGATTCGGGCCGTCAATGAAAAGATGCACAGTTTCGGGCCAGAAACGAAACGAACGTACCCAATCCGCGTTTTTGGACCCAATAGTGATGTTTTGGTTCGTTTTGGTCAGTTTAGTTACTGTGCAACAAATCATGCCGGGGTTGCATTTAATGCACCGATTCGGGCCTTAAAATAAAACGATGCACAGTTTCGGGCCAGAAACGAAACAAACGCACCCAATCCACGTTTTTGGACCCAATGGTGATGGTTTGGTTTGTTTTGGTCAGTTTCGTTACAGTGCAAAAAACCATGCCGAGGTTGCACTTAATGCACCCATTCGGGTCGTTAACAAAACGATGCACAGTTTCGGGCCAGAAACGTAACGAACGCACCCAATCCACTTTTTTGGACCCAATAGTGATGTTTTGGTTCGTTTTGGTCAGTCTCATTACTGTGCAACAAATCATGCCGGGGTTGCATTTAGTGCACCGATTCGGGCCTTAAATGAAACGATGCACAGTTTCGGGCCAGAAACGAAACGAACACACCCAATCCACGTTTTTGGACCCAATAGTGATGTTTTGGTTCGTTTTGGTCAGTTTAGTTACTGTGCAACAAATCATGCCTGGGTTGCATTTAATGCACCGATTCGGGCCTTACATGAAACAATGCACAATTTCTGGCCAGAAACGAAACAAATGGACCCAATCCACGTTTTTGGACCTAATGGTGATGTCTTGGTTTGTTTTGGCCAGTTTCGTTACAATGCAAAAACAAAACCGAGGTTGCATTTAATGCACAGTTTCGGGCCAGAAACGAAATGAACGCACCCAATCCATGTTTTTGGTCCCAATGGTGATGTTTTTGTTTGTTTTGGTCAGTTTTGTTACAGTGCGAAAAACCATGCAAATGTTGCATTTAATGCGCCCATTCGGGTCGTTAACGAAACGAATGCACCGAATCCACGTTTTTGGACCCAATAGTGATGTTTTGGTTCGTTTTGGTCAGTTTTGTTACAGTGCAAAAAAATCATGCCGGGGTTGCATTTAATGCACCGATTCGGGCCTTAAATGAAACGATGCACAGTTTCGGGCCAGAAACGAAACAAACGCACCCAATCCACGTTTTTGGACCCAATAGTGATGTTTTGGTTCATTTTGGTCAGTTTAGTTACTGTACAACAAATCATGTCGGTGTTGCATTTAATGCACCGATTCGGACCTTACAGGAAACGATGCACAGTTTCGGGCCATAAACGAAACAAGTGCACCCAATCCACGTTTTTGGACCCAATAGTGATGTTTTGGTTCGTTTTGGTCAGTTTAGTTACTGTGCAACAAATCATGCCGGGGTTGCATTTAATGCACCGAATCGGGCGTTACATGAAACAATGCACAGTTTCTGGCCATAAACGAAACAAACGCACCCAATCCACGTCTTTGGACCCAATGGTGATGTCTTGGTTTGTTTTGGTCAGTTTTGTTACAGTGCGAAAAACCATGCAAATGTTGCATTTAATGCGCCCATTCGGGTCGTTAACGAAATGAATGCACCGAATCCACATTTTGGGACCCAATAGTGATGTTTTGGTTCGTTTTGGTCAGTTTCGTTACAGTGCAAGAAACCATGCTGGGGTTGCATTTAATGCACCCATTCGGGTCATTAACGAAACGACGCACAGTTTCAGGCCAGAAACGAAACGAACGCACCCGATCCATGTTTTGAGACCCAATAGTGATGTTTTGGTTCGTTTTGGTCAGTTTCGTTACTGTGCAAAAAACCATGCAAATGTTGGATTTAATGCGCCCATTCGGGTCGTTAACGAAACGATGCACAGTTTCGGGCCAAACGAAACGAACGCACCCAATCTACGTTTTCGGAACCAACAGTGATGTTTTGGTTCGTCTTGGTCAGTTTCGTTACAGTGCAAGAAACTATGCTGGTGTTGCATTTAATGCACCGATTCGGGCCGTCAATGAAAAGATGCACAGTTTCGGGCCAGAAACGAAACGAACGTACCCAATCCGCGTTTTTGGACCCAATAGTGATGTTTTGGTTCGTTTTGGTCAGTTTAGTTACTGTGCAACAAATCATGCCGGGGTTGCATTTAATGCACCGATTCGGGCCTTAAATAAAACGATGCACAGTTTCGGGCCAGAAACGAAACAAACGCACCCAATCCACGTTTTTGGACCCAATGGTGATGGTTTGGTTTGTTTTGGTCAGTTTCGTTACAGTGCAAAAAACCATGCCGAGGTTGCACTTAATGCACCCATTCGGGTCGTTAACAAAATGATGCACAGTTTCGGGCCAGAAACGTAACGAACGCACCCAATCCACTTTTTTGGACCCAATAGTGATGTTTTGGTCAGTCTCATTACTGTGCAACAAATCATGCCGGGGTTGCATTTAGTGCACCGATTCGGGCCTTAAATGAAACGATGCACAGTTTCGGGCCAGAAACGAAACGAACACACCCAATCCACGTTTTTGGACCCAATAGTGATGTTTTGGTTCATTTTGGTCAGTTTAGTTACTGTACAACAAATCATGTCGGGGTTGCATTTAATGCACCGATTCGGACCTTACAGGAAACGATGCACAGTTTCGGGCCAGAAACGAAACAAGTGCACCCAATCCACGTTTTTGGACCCAATAGTGATGTTTTGGTTCGTTTTGGTCAGTTTAGTTACTGTGCAACAAATCATGCCGGGGTTGCATTTAATGCACCGATTCGGGCGTTACATGAAACGATGCACAGTTTCTGGCCAGAAACGAAACAAACGCACCCAATCCACGTTTTTGGACCCAATGGTGATGTCTTGGTTTGTTTTGGTCAGTTTTGTTACAGTGCGAAAAACCATGCAAATGTTGCATTTAATGCGCCCATTCGGGTCGTTAACGAAACGAATGCACCGAATCCACATTTTGGGACCCAATAGTGATGTTTTGGTTCGTTTTGGTCAGTTTCGTTACAGTGCAAGAAACCATGCTGGGGTTGCATTCAATGCACCCATTCGGGTCGTTAACGAAACGACGCACAGTTTCAGGCCAGAAACGAAACGAACGCACCCGATCCATGTTTTGAGACCCAATAGTGATGTTTTGGTTCGTTTTGGTCAGTTTCGTTACTGTGCAAAAAACCATGCAAATGTTGGATTTAATGCGCCCATTCGGGTCGTTAACGAAACGATGCACAGTTTCGGGCCAAACGAAACGAACGCACCCAATCTACGTTTTCGGACCCAACAGTGATGTTTTGGTTCGTCTTGGTCAGTTTCGTTACAGTGCAAGAAACTATGCTGGTGTTGCATTTAATGCACCGATTCGGGCCGTCAATGAAAAGATGCACAGTTTCGGGCCAGAAACGAAACGAACGTACCCAATCCGCGTTTTTGGACCCAATAGTGATGTTTTGGTTCGTTTTGGTCAGTTTAGTTACTGTGCAACAAATCATGCCGGGGTTGCATTTAATGCACCGATTCGGGCCTTAAAATAAAACGATGCACAGTTTCGGGCCAGAAACGAAACAAACGCACCCAATCCACGTTTTTGGACCCAATGGTGATGGTTTGGTTTGTTTTGGTCAGTTTCGTTACAGTGCAAAAAACCATGCCGAGGTTGCACTTAATGCACCCATTCGGGTCGTTAACAAAACGATGCACAGTTTCGGGCCAGAAACGTAACGAACGCACCCAATCCACTTTTTTGGACCCAATAGTGATGTTTTGGTTCGTTTTGGTCAGTCTCATTACTGTGCAACAAATCATGCCGGGGTTGCATTTAGTGCACCGATTCGGGCCTTAAATGAAACGATGCACAGTTTCGGGCCAGAAACGAAACGAACACACCCAATCCACGTTTTTGGACCCAATAGTGATGTTTTGGTTCGTTTTGGTCAGTTTAGTTACTGTGCAACAAATCATGCCTGGGTTGCATTTAATGCACCGATTCGGGCCTTACATGAAACAATGCACAATTTCTGGCCAGAAACGAAACAAATGGACCCAATCCACGTTTTTGGACCTAATGGTGATGTCTTGGTTTGTTTTGGCCAGTTTCGTTACAATGCAAAAACAAAACCGAGGTTGCATTTAATGCACAGTTTCGGGCCAGAAACGAAATGAACGCACCCAATCCATGTTTTTGGTCCCAATGGTGATGTTTTTGTTTGTTTTGGTCAGTTTTGTTACAGTGCGAAAAACCATGCAAATGTTGCATTTAATGCGCCCATTCGGGTCGTTAACGAAACGAATGCACCGAATCCACGTTTTTGGACCCAATAGTGATGTTTTGGTTCGTTTTGGTCAGTTTTGTTACAGTGCAAAAAAATCATGCCGGGGTTGCATTTAATGCACCGATTCGGGCCTTAAATGAAACGATGCACAGTTTCGGGCCAGAAACGAAACAAACGCACCCAATCCACGTTTTTGGACCCAATAGTGATGTTTTGGTTCGTTTTGGTCAGTTTAGTTACTGTACAACAAATCATGTCGGGGTTGCATTTAATGCACCGATTCGGACCTTACATGAAACGATGCACAGTTTCGGGCCAGAAACGAAACAAGTGCACCCAATCCACGTTTTTGGACCCAATAGTGATGTTTTGGTTCGTTTTGGTCAGTTTAGTTACTGTGCAACAAATCATGCCGGGGTTGCATTTAATGCACCGATTCGGGCGTTACATGAAACGATGCACAGTTTCTGGCCAGAAACGAAACAAACGCACCCAATCCACGTTTTTGGACCCAATGGTGATGTCTTGGTTTGTTTTGGTCAGTTTTGTTACAGTGCGAAAAACCATGCAAATGTTGCATTTAATGCGCCCATTCGGGTCGTTAACGAAACGAATGCACCGAATCCACATTTTGGGACCCAATAGTGATGTTTTGGTTCATTTTGGTCAGTTTCGTTACAGTGCAAGAAACCATGCTGGGGTTGCATTTAATGCACCCATTCGGGTCGTTAACGAAACGACGCACAGTTTCAGGCCAGAAACGAAACGAACGCACCCGATCCATGTTTTGAGACCCAATAGTGATGTTTTGGTTCGTTTTGGTCAGTTTCGTTACTGTGCAAAAAACCATGCAAATGTTGGATTTAATGCGCCCATTCGGGTCGTTAACGAAATGATGCACAGTTTCGGGCCAAACGAAACGAACGCACCCAATCTACGTTTTCGGACCCAACAGTGATGTTTTGGTTCGTCTTGGTCAGTTTCGTTACAGTGCAAGAAACTATGCTGGTGTTGCATTTAATGCACCGATTCAGGCCGTCAATGAAAAGATGCACAGTTTCGGGCCAGAAACGAAACGAACGTACCCAATCCGCGTTTTTGGACCCAATAGTGATGTTTTGGTTCGTTTTGGTCAGTTTAGTTACTGTGCAACAAATCATGCCGGGGTTGCATTTAATGCACCGATTCGGGCCTTAAATAAAACGATGCACAGTTTCGGGCCAGAAACGAAACAAACGCACCCAATCCACGTTTTTGGACCCAATGGTGATGGTTTGGTTTGTTTTGGTCAGTTTCGTTACAGTGCAAAAAACCATGCCGAGGTTGCACTTAATGCACCCATTCGGGTCGTTAACAAAACGATGCACAGTTTCGGGCCAGAAACGTAACGAACGCACCCAATCCACTTTTTTGGACCCAATAGTGATGTTTTGGTTCGTTTTGGTCAGTCTCATTACTGTGCAACAAATCATGCCGGGGTTGCATTTAGTGCACCGATTCGGGCCTTAAATGAAACGATGCACAGTTTCGGGCCAGAAACGAAACGAACACACCCAATCCACGTTTTTGGACCCAATAGTGATGTTTTGGTTCGTTTTGGTCAGTTTAGTTACTGTGCAACAAATCATGCCTGGGTTGCATTTAATGCACCGATTCGGGCCTTACATGAAACAATGCACAATTTCTGGCCAGAAACGAAACAAATGGACCCAATCCACGTTTTTGGACCTAATGGTGATGTCTTGGTTTGTTTTGGCCAGTTTCGTTACAATGCAAAAACAAAACCGAGGTTGCATTTAATGCACAGTTTCGGGCCAGAAACGAAATGAACGCACCCAATCCATGTTTTTGGTCCCAATGGTGATGTTTTTGTTTGTTTTGGTCAGTTTTGTTACAGTGCGAAAAACCATGCAAATGTTGCATTTAATGCGCCCATTCGGGTCGTTAACGAAACGAATGCACCGAATCCACATTTTTGGACCCAATAGTGATGTTTTGGTTCGTTTTGGTCAGTTTTGTTACAGTGCAAATAAATCACGCCGGGGTTGCATTTAATGCACCGATTCGGGCCTTAAATGAAACGATGCACAGTTTCGGGCCAGAAACGAAACAAACGCACCCAATCCACGTTTTTGGACCCAATAGTGATGTTTTGGTTCGTTTTGGTCAGTTTAGTTACTGTACAACAAATCATGTCGAGGTTGCATTTAATGCACCGATTCGGACCTTACATGAAACGATGCACAGTTTCGGGCCAGAAACGAAACAAGTGCACCCAATCCACGTTTTTGGACCCAATAGTGATGTTTTGGTTCGTTTTGGTCAGTTTAGTTACTGTGCAACAAATCATGCCGGGGTTGCATTTAATGCACCGATTCGGGCGTTACATGAAACGATGCACAGTTTCTGGCCAGAAACGAAAGAAACGCACCCAATCCACGTTTTTGGACCCAATGGTGATGCCTTGGTTTGTTTTGGTCATTTTCGTTATAGTGAAAAAAACCATGCCGAGGTTGCATTTAATGCACCCATTCGGGTCGTTAACAAAACGATGCACAGTTTCGGGCCAGAAACGAAATGAACGCACCCAATCCATGTTTTTGGTCCCAATGGTGATGTTTTTGTTTGTTTTGGTCAGTTTTGTTACAGTGCGAAAAACCATGCAAATGTTGCATTTAATGCGCCCATTCGGGTCGTTAACGAAACGAATGCACCGAATCCACATTTTGGGACCCAATAGTGATGTTTTGGTTCGTTTTGGTCAGTTTCGTTACAGTGCAAGAAACCATGCTGGGGTTGCATTTAATGCACCCATTCGGGTCGTTAATGAAACGACGCACAGTTTCAGGCCAGAAACGAAACGAACGCACCCGATCCATGTTTTGAGACCCAATAGTGATGTTTTGGTTCGTTTTGGTCAGTTTCGTTACTGTGCAAAAAACCATGCAAATGTTGGATTTAATGCGCCCATTCGGGTCGTTAACGAAACGATGCACAATTTCGGGCCAAACGAAACGAACGCACCCAATCTACGTTTTCGGACCCAACAGTGATGTTTTGGTTCGTCTTGGTCAGTTTCGTTACAGTGCAAGAAACTATGCTGGGGTTGCATTTAATGCACCGATTCGGGCCGTCAATGAAAAGATGCACAGTTTCGGGCCAGAAACGAAACGAACGTACCCAATCCGCGTTTTTGGACCCAATAGTGATGTTTTGGTTCGTTTTGGTCAGTTTAGTTACTGTGCAACAAATCATGCCGGGGTTGCATTTAATGCACCGATTCGGGCCTTAAATAAAACGATGCACAGTTTCGGGCCAGAAACGAAACAAACGCACCCAATCCACGTTTTTGGACCCAATGGTGATGTTTTGGTTTTTTTTGGTCAGTTTCGTTACAGTGCAAAAAACCATGCCGAGGTTGCACTTAATGCACCCATTCGGGTCGTTAACAAAACGATGCACAGTTTCGGGCCAGAAACGAAACAAATGGACCCAATCCACGTTTTTGGACCTAATGGTGATGTCTTGGTTTGTTTTGGCCAGTTTCGTTACAGTGCAAAAACAAAACCGAGGTTGCATTTAAGGCACAGTTTCGGGCCAGAAACGAAATGAACGCACCCAATCCATGTTTTTGGTCCCAATGGTGATGTTTTTGTTTGTTTTGGTCAGTTTTGTTACAGTGCGAAAAACCATGCAAATGTTGCATTTAATGCGTCCATTCGGGTCGTTAACGAAACGAATGCATCGAATCCACATTTTTGGACCCAATAGTGATGTTTTGGTTCGTTTTGGTCAGTTTCGTTACAGTGCAAAAAAATCATGCCGGGGTTGCATTTAATGCACCGATTCGGGCCTTAAATGAAACGATGCACAGTTTCGGGCTAGAAACGAAACAAACGTACCCAATCCACGTTTTTGGACCCAATAGTGATGTTTTGGTTCGTTTTGGTCAGGTTAGTTACTGTGCAACAAATCATGCCGGGGTTGCATTTAATGCACAGATTCGGGCCTCACATGAAACAATGCACAATTTCTGGCCGGAAACGAAACAAATGGACCCAATCCACGTTTTTGGACCTAATGGTGATGTCTTGGTTTGTTTTGGCCAGTTTCGTTACAGTGCAAAAACAAAACCGAGGTTGCATTTAATGCACAGTTTCGGGCCAGAAACGAAATGAACGCACCCAATCCATGTTTTTGGTCCCAATGGTGATGTTTTTGTTTGTTTTGGTCAGTTTTGTTACTGTGCGAAAAACCATGCAAATGTTGCATTTAATGCGCCCATTCGGGTCGTTAACGAAACGAATGCACCGAATCCACATTTTTGGACCCAATAGTGATGTTTTGGTTCGTTTTGGTCAGTTTCATTACAGTGCAAAAAAATCATGCCGGGGTTGCATTTAATGCACCGATTCGGGCCTTAAATGAAACGATGCACAGTTTCGGGCCAGAAACGAAACAAACGCACCCAATCCACGTTTTTGGACCCAATAGTGATGTTTTGGTTCGTTTTGGTCAGTTTAGTTACTGTGCAACAAATCATGTCGGGGTTGCATTTAATGCACCGATTCGGACCTTACATGAAACGATGCACAATTTCGGGCCAGAAACGAAACAAGTGCACCCAATCCACGTTTTTGGACCCAATAGTGATGTTTTGGTTCGTTTTGGTCAGTTTAGTTACTGTGCAACAAATCATGCCGGGGTTGCATTTAATGCACCGATTCGGGCGTTACATGAAACGATGCACAGTTTCTGGCCAGAAACGAAAGAAACGCACCCAATCCACGTTTTTGGACCCAATGGTGATGTCTTGGTTTGTTTTGGTCATTTTCGTTACAGTGAAAAAAACCATGCCGAGGTTGCATTTAATGCACCGATTCGGGCCGTCAATGAAAAGATGCACAGTTTCGGGCCAGAAACGAAACGAACGTACCCAATCCACGTTTTTGGACCCAATAGTGATGTTTTGGTTCGTTTTGGTCAGTTTAGTTACTGTGCAATAAATCATGCCGGGGTTGCATTTAATGCACCAATTCGGACCTTAAATGAAACGATGCACAGTTTCGGGCCAGAAATGAAACAAACGCACCCAATCCACGTTTTTGGACCCAATGGTGATGTTTTAGTTTGTTTTGGTCAGTTTCGTTACAGTGCAAGAAACCATGCTAGGGTTGCATTTAATGCACCGATTTGGGCCGTCAATGAAAAGATGCACAGTTTCGGGCCAGAAACAAAACGAACGCACCCAATCCACGTTTTTGGACCCAATAGTGATGTTTTGGTTCGTTTTGGTCAGTTTAGTTACCGTGCAAAAAAATCATGCCGGGGTTGCATTTAATGCACCGATTCGGGCCTTAAATGAAACGATGCACAATTTTCGGGCCAGAAACGAAACAAACGCACCCAATCCACGTTTTTGGACCCAATGGTGATGTTTTGGTTTGTTTTGGTCAGTTTCGTTACAGTGCAAAAAACCATGCCGAGGTTGCACTTAATGCACCCATTCGGGTCGTTAACAAAACGATGCAAAGTTTCTGGCCAGAAACGTAACGAACGCACCCAATCCACTTTTTTGGACCCAATAGTGATGTTTTGGTTCGTTTCGGTCAGTTTAGTTACTGTGCAACAAATCATGCCGGGGTTGCATTTAATGCACCGATTTGGGCCTTACATGAAACGATGCACAGTTTCGGGCCAGTAACGAAACAAACGCACCCAATCCACGTTTTTGGACCCAATAGTGATGTTTTGGTTCGTTTTGGTCAGTTTAGTTACTGTGCAAAAAAATCATGCTGGGGTTGCATTTAATGCACCGATTCGGGCCTTAAATGAAACGATGCACAGTTTCGGGCCAGAAACGAAACGAACGTACCCAATCCACGTTTTTGGATCCAATAGTGATGTTTTGGTTCGTTTTGGTCAGTTTAGTTACTGTCCAACAAATCATGCCGGGGTTGCATTTAATGCACCGATTCGGGCCTTAAATGAAACGATGCACAGTTTCGGGCCAGAAATGAAACAAACGCACCCAATCCACGTTTTCGGACCCAATGGTGATGTTTTGGTTTGTTTTGGTCAGTTTCGTTACAGTGCAAAAAACCATGCCAAGGTTGCATTTAATGCACCCATTCGGGTCGTTAACCAAACGTTGCACAGTTTCGGGCCAGAAATGAAATGAACGCACCCAATCCATGTTTTTGGTCCCAATGGTGATGTTTTTGTTTGTTTTGGTCAGTTTTGTTACTGTGCGAAAAACCATGCAAATGTTGCATTTAATGCGCCCATTCGGGTCGTTAACGAAACGAATGCACCGAATCCACATTTTTGGACCCAATAGTGATGTTTTGGTTCGTTTTGGTCAGTTTCATTACAGTGCAAAAAAATCATGCCGGGGTTGCATTTAATGCACCGATTCGGGCCTTAAATGAAACGATGCACAGTTTCGGGCCAGAAACGAAACAAACGCACCCAATCCACGTTTTTGGACCCAATAGTGATGTTTTGGTTCGTTTTGGTCAGTTTAGTTACTGTGCAACAAATCATGTCGGGGTTGCATTTAATGCACCGATTCGGACCTTACATGAAACGATGCACAATTTCGGGCCAGAAACGAAACAAGTGCACCCAATCCACGTTTTTGGACCCAATAGTGATGTTTTGGTTCGTTTTGGTCAGTTTAGTTACTGTGCAACAAATCATGCCGGGGTTGCATTTAATGCACCGATTCGGGCGTTACATGAAACGATGCACAGTTTCTGGCCAGAAACGAAAGAAACGCACCCAATCCACGTTTTTGGACCCAATGGTGATGTCTTGGTTTGTTTTGGTCATTTTCGTTACAGTGAAAAAAACCATGCCGAGGTTGCATTTAATGCACCCATTCGGGTCGTTAACAAAACGATGCACAGTTTCGGGCCAGAAACGAAATGAACGCACCCAATCCATGTTTTTGGTCCCAATGGTGATGTTTTTGTTTGTTTTGGTCAGTTTTGTTACAGTGCGAAAAACCATGCAAATGTTGCATTTAATGCGCCCATTCGGGTCGTTAACGAAACGAATGCACCGAATCCACATTTTTGGACCCAATAGTGATGTTTTGGTTCGTTTTGGTCAGTTTCGTTACAGTGCAAGAAACCATGCTGGGGTTGCATTTAATGCACCCATTCGGGTCGTTAACGAAACGACGCACAGTTTTAGGCCAGAAACGAAACGAACGCACCCGATCCATGTTTTGAGACCCAATAGTGATGTTTTGGTTCGTTTTGGTCAGTTTCGTTACTGTGCAAAAAACCATGCAAATGTTGGATTTAATGCGCCCATTCGGGTCGTTAACGAAACGATGCACAGTTTCGGGCCAAACGAAACGAACGCACCCAATCTACGTTTTCGGACCCAACAGTGATGTTTTGGTTCGTCTTGGTCAGTTTCGTTACAGTGCAAGAAACTATGCTGGGGTTGCATTTAATGCACCGATTCGGGCCGTCAATGAAAAGATGCACAGTTTCGGGCCAGAAACGAAACGAACGTACCCAATCCGCGTTTTTGGACCCAATAGTGATGTTTTGGTTCGTTTTGGTCAGTTTAGTTACTGTGCAAGAAAATCATGCTGGGGTTGCATTTAATGCACCGATTCGGGCCTTAAATGAAACGATGCACAGTTTCGGGCCAGAAACGAAACGAACGTACCCAATCCACGTTTTTGGATCCAATAGTGATGTTTTGGTTCGTTTTGGTCAGTTTAGTTACTGTCCAACAAATCATGCCGGGGTTGCATTTAATGCACCGATTCGGGCCTTAAATGAAACGATGCACAGTTTCGGGCCAGAAATGAAACAAACGCACCCAATCCACGTTTTCGGACCCAATGGTGATGTTTTGGTTTGTTTTGGTCAGTTTCGTTACAGTGCAAAAAACCATGCCAAGGTTGCATTTAATGCACCCATTCGGGTCGTTAACCAAACGTTGCACAGTTTCGGGCCAGAAATGAAATGAACGCACCCAATCCATGTTTTTGGTCCCAATGGAGATGTTTTTGTTTGTTTTGGTCAGTTTTGTTACTGTGCGAAAAACCATGCAAATGTTGCATTTAATGCGCCCATTCGGGTCGTTAACGAAACGAATGCACCGAATCCACATTTTTGGACCCAATAGTGATGTTTTGGTTCGTTTTGGTCAGTTTCATTACAGTGCAAAAAAATCATGCCGGGGTTGCATTTAATGCACCGATTCGGGCCTTAAATGAAACGATGCACAGTTTCGGGCCAGAAACGAAACAAACGCACCCAATCCACGTTTTTGGACCCAATAGTGATGTTTTGGTTCGTTTTGGTCAGTTTAGTTACTGTGCAACAAATCATGTCGGGGTTGCATTTAATGCACCGATTCGGACCTTACATGAAACGATGCACAATTTCGGGCCAGAAACGAAACAAGTGCACCCAATCCACGTTTTTGGACCCAATAGTGATGTTTTGGTTCGTTTTGGTCAGTTTAGTTACTGTGCAACAAATCATGCCGGGGTTGCATTTAATGCACCGATTCGGGCGTTACATGAAACGATGCACAGTTTCTGGCCAGAAACGAAAGAAACGCACCCAATCCACGTTTTTGGACCCAATGGTGATGTCTTGGTTTGTTTTGGTCATTTTCGTTACAGTGAAAAAAACCATGCCGAGGTTGCATTTAATGCACCCATTCGGGTCGTTAACAAAACGATGCACAGTTTCGGGCCAGAAACGAAATGAACGCACCCAATCCATGTTTTTGGTCCCAATGGTGATGTTTTTGTTTGTTTTGGTCAGTTTTGTTACAGTGCGAAAAACCATGCAAATGTTGCATTTAATGCGCCCATTCGGGTCGTTAACGAAACGAATGCACCGAATCCACATTTTTGGACCCAATAGTGATGTTTTGGTTCGTTTTGGTCAGTTTCGTTACAGTGCAAGAAACCATGCTGGGGTTGCATTTAATGCACCCATTCGGGTCGTTAACGAAACGACGCACAGTTTTAGGCCAGAAACGAAACGAACGCACCCGATCCATGTTTTGAGACCCAATAGTGATGTTTTGGTTCGTTTTGGTCAGTTTCGTTACTGTGCAAAAAACCATGCAAATGTTGGATTTAATGCGCCCATTCGGGTCGTTAACGAAACGATGCACAGTTTCGGGCCAAACGAAACGAACGCACCCAATCTACGTTTTCGGACCCAACAGTGATGTTTTGGTTCGTCTTGGTCAGTTTCGTTACAGTGCAAGAAACTATGCTGGGGTTGCATTTAATGCACCGATTCGGGCCGTCAATGAAAAGATGCACAGTTTCGGGCCAGAAACGAAACGAACGTACCCAATCCGCGTTTTCGGACCCAACAGTGATGTTTTGGTTCGTTTTGGTCAGTTTAGTTACTGTGCAAAAAAATCATGCTGGGGTTGCATTTAATGCACCGATTCGGGCCTTAAATGAAACGATGCACAGTTTCGGGCCAGAAACGAAACGAACGTACCCAATCCACGTTTTTGGATCCAATAGTGATGTTTTGGTTCATTTTGGTCAGTTTAGTTACTGTCCAACAAATCATGCCGGGGTTGCATTTAATGCACCGATTCGGGCCTTAAATGAAACGATGCACAGTTTCGGGCCAGAAATGAAACAAACGCACCCAATCCACGTTTTCGGACCCAATGGTGATGTTTTGGTTTGTTTTGGTCAGTTTCGTTACAGTGCAAAAAACCATGCCAAGGTTGCATTTAATGCACCCATTCGGGTCGTTAACCAAACGTTGCACAGTTTCGGGCCAGAAATGAAATGAACGCACCCAATCCATGTTTTTGGTCCCAATGGAGATGTTTTTGTTTGTTTTGGTCAGTTTTGTTACTGTGCGAAAAACCATGCAAATGTTGCATTTAATGCGCCCATTCGGGTCGTTAACGAAACGAATGCACCGAATCCACATTTTTGGACCCAATAGTGATGTTTTGGTTCGTTTTGGTCAGTTTCATTACAGTGCAAAAAAATCATGCCGGGGTTGCATTTAATGCACCGATTCGGGCCTTAAATGAAACGATGCACAGTTTCGGGCCAGAAACGAAACAAACGCACCCAATCCACGTTTTTGGACCCAATAGTGATGTTTTGGTTCGTTTTGGTCAGTTTAGTTACTGTGCAACAAATCATGTCGGGGTTGCATTTAATGCACCGATTCGGACCTTACATGAAACGATGCACAATTTCGGGCCAGAAACGAAACAAGTGCACCCAATCCACGTTTTTGGACCCAATAGTGATGTTTTGGTTCGTTTTGGTCAGTTTAGTTACTGTGCAACAAATCATGCCGGGGTTGCATTTAATGCACCGATTCGGGCGTTACATGAAACGATGCACAGTTTCTGGCCAGAAACGAAAGAAACGCACCCAATCCACGTTTTTGGACCCAATGGTGATGTCTTGGTTTGTTTTGGTCATTTTCGTTACAGTGAAAAAAACCATGCCGAGGTTGCATTTAATGCACCCATTCGGGTCGTTAACAAAACGATGCACAGTTTCGGGCCAGAAACGAAATGAACGCACCCAATCCATGTTTTTGGTCCCAATGGTGATGTTTTTGTTTGTTTTGGTCAGTTTTGTTACAGTGCGAAAAACCATGCAAATGTTGCATTTAATGCGCCCATTCGGGTCGTTAACGAAACGAATGCACCGAATCCACATTTTTGGACCCAATAGTGATGTTTTGGTTCGTTTTGGTCAGTTTCGTTACAGTGCAAGAAACCATGCTGGGGTTGCATTTAATGCACCCATTCGGGTCGTTAACGAAACGACGCACAGTTTTAGGCCAGAAACGAAACGAACGCACCCGATCCATGTTTTGAGACCCAATAGTGATGTTTTGGTTCGTTTTGGTCAGTTTCGTTACTGTGCAAAAAACCATGCAAATGTTGGATTTAATGCGCCCATTCGGGTCGTTAACGAAACAAATGCACCGAATCCACATTTTGGGACCCAATAGTGATGTTTTGGTTCGTTTTGGTCAGTTTAGTTACCGTGCAACAAATCATGCCGGGGTTGCATTTAATGCACCGATTCGGGCCTTAAATAAAACGATGCACAGTTTCGGGCCAGAAACGAAACAAACGCACCCAATCCACGTTTTTGGACCCAATGGTGATGTTTTGGTTTTTTTGGTCAGTTTCGTAACAGTGCAAAAAACCATGCCGAGGTTGCACTTAATGCACCCATTCGGGTCGTTAACAAAACGATGCACAGTTTCGGGCCAGAAACGTAACGAACGCACCCAATCCACTTTTTTGGACCCAATAGTGATGTTTTGGTTCGTTTTGGTCAGTCTCATTACTGTGCAACAAATCATGCCGGGGTTGCATTTAGTGCACCGATTCGGGCCTTAAATGAAACGATGCACAGTTTCGGGCCAGAAACGAAACAAACACACCCAATCCACGTTTTTGGACCCAATAGTGATGTTTTGGTTCGTTTTGGTCAGTTTAGTTACTGTGCAACAAATCATGCCGGGGTTGCATTTAATGCACCGATTCGGGCCTTACATGAAACAATGCACAATTTCTGGCCAGAAACGAAACAAATGGACCCAATCCACGTTTTTGGACCTAATGGTGATGTCTTGGTTTGTTTTGGCCAGTTTCGTTACAGTGCAAAAACAAAACCGAGGTTGCATTTAATGCACAGTTTCGGGCCAGAAACGAAATGAACGCACCCAATCCATGTTTTTGGTCCCAATGGTGATGTTTTTGTTTGTTTTGGTCAGTTTTGTTACAGTGCGAAAAACCATGCAAATGTTGCATTTAATGCGTCCATTCGGGTCATTAACGAAACGAATGCACCGAATCCACATTTTTGGACCCAATAGTGATGTTTTGGTTCGTTTTGGTCAGTTTCGTTACAGTGCAAAAAAATCATGTCGGGGTTGCATTTAATGCACCGATTCGGGCCTTAAATGAAACAATGCACAGTTTCGGGCCAGAAACGAAACAAACGCACCCAATCCACGTTTTTGGACCCAATAGTGATGTTTTGGTTCGTTTTGGTCAGTTTAGTTACTGTGCAACAAATCATGCCGGGGTTGCATTTAATGCACCGATTCGGGCCTTACATGAAACGATGCACAGTTTCGGGCCAGAAACGAAACAAACGCACCCAGTCCACGTTTTTGGACCCAATAGTGATGTTTTGGTTCGTTTTGGTCAGTTTAGTTACTGTGCAACAAATCATGCCGGGGTTGCATTTAATGCACCGATTCGGGACTTACATGAAATGATGCACAATTTCTGGCTAGAAACGAAACAAACGCACCCAATCCACGTTTTTGGACCCAATGGTGATGTCTTGGTTTGTTTTGGTCAGTTTCGTTACAATGCAAAAAATCATGCCGAGGTTGCATTTAATGCACCCATTCGGGTCGTTAACAAAACGATGTACAGTTTCGGGCCAGAAATGAAATGAACGCTCCCAATCCATGTTTTTGGTCCCAATGGTGATCTTTTTGTTTGTTTTGGTCAGTTTTGTTACAGTGCGAAAAACCATGCAAATGTTGCATTTAATGCGCCCATTCGGGTCGTTAACGAAACGAATGCACCGAATCCACATTTTTGGACCCAATAGTGATGTTTTGGTTCGTTTTGGTCAGTTTCGTTACAGTTCAAGAAACCATGATGGGGTTGCATTTAATGCACCCATTCGGGTTGTTAACGAAACGACGCGCAGTTTCAGGCCAGAAACGAAACGAACGCACCCGATCCATGTTTTGAGACCCAATAGTGATGTTTTGGTTCGTTTTGGTCAGTTTCGTTACTGTGCAAAAAACCATGCAAATGTTGGATTTAATGCGCCCATTCGGGTCGTTAACGAAATGATGCACAGTTTCGGGCCAAACGAAACGAACGCACCCAATCTACGTTTTCGAACCCAATAGTGATGTTTTGGTTCGTCTTGGTCAGTTTCGTTACAGTGCAAGAAACCATGCTGGGGTTGCATTTAATGCACCGATTCGGGCCGTCAATGAAAAGATGCACAGTTTCGGGCCAGAAACGAAACGAACGTACCCAATCCACGTTTTTGGACCCAATAGTGATGTTTTGGTTCGTTTTGGTCAGTTTAGTTACTGTGCAATAAATCATGCCGGGGTTGCATTTAATGCACCGATTCGGACCTTAAATGAAACGATGCACAGTTTCGGGCCAGAAATGAAACAAACGCACCCAATCCACGTTTTTGGACCCAATGGTGATGTTTTAGTTTGTTTTGGTCAGTTTCGTTACAGTGCAAGAAACCATGCTAGGGTTGCATTTAATGCACCGATTTGGGCCGTCAATGAAAAGATGCACAGTTTCGGGCCAGAAACAAAACGAACGCACCCAATCCACGTTTTTGGACCCAATAGTGATGTTTTGGTTCGTTTTGGTCAGTTTAGTTACCGTGCAAAAAAATCATGCCGGGGTTGCATTTAATGCACCGATTCGGGCCTTAAATGAAACGATGCACAATTTTCGGGCCAGAAACGAAACAAACGCACCCAATCCACGTTTTTGGACCGAATGGTGATGTTTTGGTTTGTTTTGGTCAGTTTCGTTACAGTGCAAAAAACCATGCCGAGGTTGCACTTAATGCACCCATTCGGGTCGTTAACAAAACGATGCAAAGTTTCTGGCCAGAAACGTAACGAACGCACCCAATCCACTTTTTTGGACCCAATAGTGATGTTTTGGTTCGTTTTGGTCAGTTTAGTTACTATGCAACAAATCATGCCGGGGTTGCATTTAATGCACCGATTTGGGCCTTACATGAAACGATGCACAGTTTCGGACCAGTAACGAAACAAACGCACCCAATCCACGTTTTTGGACCCAATAGTGATGTTTTGGTTCGTTTTGGTCAGTTTAGTTACTGTGCAAAAAAATCATGCTGGGGTTGCATTTAATGCACCGATTCGGGCCTTAAATGAAACGATGCACAGTTTCGGGCCAGAAACGAAACGAACGTACCCAATCCACGTTTTTGGATCCAATAGTGATGTTTTGGTTCGTTTTGGTCAGTTTAGTTACTGTCCAACAAATCATGCCGGGGTTGCATTTAATGCACCGATTCGGGCCTTAAATGAAACGATGCACAGTTTCGGGCCAGAAATGAAACAAACGCACCCAATCCACGTTTTCGGACCCAATGGTGATGTTTTGGTTTGTTTTGGTCAGTTTCGTTACAGTGCAAAAAACCATGCCAAGGTTGCATTTAATGCACCCATTCGGGTCGTTAACCAAACGTTGCACAGTTTCGGGCCAGAAATGAAATGAACGCACCCAATCCATGTTTTTGGTCCCAATGGTGATGTTTTTCTTTGTTTTGGTCAGTTTTGTTACAGTGCGAAAAACCATGCAAATGTTGCATGTAATGCGCCCATTCGGGTCGTTAACGAAACGAACGCACCGAATCCACATTTTTGGACCCAATAGTGATGTTTTGGTTCGTTTTGGTCAGTTTCGTTACAGTGCAAGAAACCATGCCGGGGTTGCATTTAATGCACCGATTCGGGCCTTACATGAAACGATGCACAGTTTCTGGCTAGAAACGAAACAAACGCACCCAATCCACATTTTTGGTCCCAATGGTGATGTCTTGGTTTGTTTTGGTCAGTTTCGTTCCAGTGCAAAAAACCATGCCGAGGTTGCATTTAATGCACCCATTCGGGTCGTTAACAAAACGATGTACAGTTTCAGGCCAGAAATGAAATGAACGCACCCAATCCATGTTTTTGGTCCCAATGGTGATCTTTTTGTTTGTTTTGGTCAGTTTTGTTACAGTGCGAAAAACCATGCAAATGTTGCATTTAATGCGCCCATTCGGGTCGTTAACGAAACGAATGCACCGAATCCACATTTTTGGACCCAATAGTGATGTTTTGGTTCGTTTTGGTCAGTTTCGTTACAGTGCAAGAAACCATGATGGGGTTGCATTTAATGCACCCATTCGGGTCGTTAACAAAACGACGCACAGCTTCAGGCCAGAAACGAATGGAACGCACCCGATCCATGTTTTGAGACCCAATAGTGATGTTTTGGTTCGTTTTGGTCAGTTTCATTACTGTGCAAAAAACCATGCAAATGTTGGATTTAATGCGCCCATTAGGGTCGTTAACGAAATGATGCACAGTTTCGGGCCAAACGAAACGAACGCACCCAATCTACGTTTTCGGACCCAATAGTGATGTTTTGGTTCGTCTTGGTGAGTTTCGTTACAGTGCAAGAAACCATGCTGGGGTTGCACTTAATGCACCGAATCAGGCCGTCAATGAAAAGATGCACAGTTTCGGGCCAGAAACGAAACGAACGTACCCAATCCACGTTCTTGGACCCAATAGTGATGTTTTGGTTCGTTTTGGTCAGTTTAGTTGCTGTGCAACAAATCATGCCGGGGTTGCATTTAATGCACCGATTCGGGCCTTAAATGAAACGATGCACAGTTTCGGGCCAGAAATGAAACAAACGCACCCAATCCACGTTTTTGGACCCAATGGTGATGTTTTGGTTTGTTTTGGTCAGTTTCGTTACAGTGCAAGAAACCATGCTAGGGTTGCATTTAATGCACCGATTTGGGCCGTCAATGAAAAGATGCACAGTTTCGGGCCAGAAACAAAACAAACGCACCCAATCCACGTTTTTGGACCCAATAGTGATGTTTTGGTTCGTTTTGGTCAGTTTAGTTACCGTGCAAAAAAATCATGCCGGGGTTGCATTTAATGCACCGATTTGGGCCTTAAATGAAACGATGCACAATTTTCGGGCCAGAAACGAAACAAACGCACCCAATCCACGTTTTTGGACCCAATGGTGATGTTTTGGTTTGTTTTGGTCAGTTTCGTTACAGTGCAAAAAACCATGCCGAGGTTGCACTTAATGCACCCATTCGGGTCTTTAACAAAACGATGCAAAGTTTCCGGCCAGAAACGTAACGAACGCACCCAATCCACTTTTTTGGACCCAATAGTGATGTTTTGGTTCGTTTTGGTCAGTTTAGTTACCGTGCAAAAAAATCATGCCGGGGTTGCATTTAATGCACCGATTTGGGCCTTAAATGAAACGATGCACAATTTTCGGGCCAGAAACGAAACAAACGCACCCAATCCACGTTTTTGGACCGAATGGTGATGTTTTGGTTTGTTTTGGTCAGTTTCGTTACAGTGCAAAAAACCATGCCGAGGTTGCACTTAATGCACCCATTCGGGTCTTTAACAAAACGATGCAAAGTTTCCGGCCAGAAACGTAACGAACGCACCCAATCCACTTTTTTGGACCCAATAGTGATGTTTTGGTTCGTTTTGGTCAGTTTAGTTACTGTGCAACAAATCATGCCGGGGTTGCATTTAATGCACCGATTCGGGCCTTACATGAAACGATGCACAGTTTCGGGCCAGTAACGAAACAAACGCACCCAATCCACGTTTTTGGACGCAATAGTGATGTTTTGGTTCATTTTGGTCAGTTTAGTTACTGTGCAAAAAAATCATGCTGGGGTTGCATTTAATGCACCGATTCGGGCCTTAAATGAAACGATGCACAGTTTCGGGCCAGAAACGAAACGAACATACCCAATCCACGTTTTTGGACCCAATAGTGATGTTTTGGTTCGTTTTGGTCAGTTTAGTTACTGTGCAACAAATCATGCCGGGGTTGCATTTAATGCACCGATTCGGGCCTTAAATGAAACGATGCACAGTTTCGGGCCAGAAATGAAACAAACGCACCCAATCCACGTTTTCGGACCCAATGGTGATGTTTTGGTTTGTTTTGGTCAGTTTCGTTACAGTGCAAAAAACCATGCCAAGGTTGCATTTAATTCACCCATTCGGGTCGTTAACAAAACGTTGCACAGTTTCGGGCCAGAAATGAAATGAACGCACCCAATCCATGTTTTTGGTCCCAATGGTGATGTTTTTGTTTGTTTTGGTCAGTTTTGTTACAGTGCGAAAAACCATGCAAATGTTGCATTTAATGCGCCCATTCGGGTCGTTAACGAAACGAACGCACCGAATCTACATTTTTGGACCCGATAGTGATGTTTTGGTTCGTTTTGGTCAGTTTCGTTACAGTGCAAGAAACCATGCTAGGGTTGCATTTAATGCACCGATTCGGGCCGTCAATGAAAAGATGCACAGTTTCGGGCCAGAAACAAAACGAACGCGCCCAATCCACGTTTTTGGACCCAATAGTGATGTTTTGGTTCATTTTGGTCAGTTTAGTTACTGTGCAAAAAAATCATGCTGGGGTTGCATTTAATCCACCGATTCGGGCCTTAAATGAAACGATGCACAGTTTCGGCCCAGAAATGAAACAAACGTACCCAATCCACATTTTTGGACCCAATAGTGATGTTTTGGTTCGTTTTTGTCAGTTTAGTTACTGTGCAACAAATCATGCTGTGGATGCATTTCATGCACTGATTCGGGCCTTAAATAAAACGATGCACAGTTTCGGGCCAGAAACGAAACAAACGCACCCAATCCACGTTTTTGGACCCAATAGTGATGTTTTGGTTCGTTTTTGTCAGTTTAGTTACTGTGCAAAAAAATCATGCTGGGGTTGCATTTAATCCACCGATTCGGGCCTTAAATGAAACGATGCACAGTTTCGGCCCAGAAATGAAACAAACGTACCCAATCCACATTTTTGGACCTAATAGTGATGTTTTGGTTCGTTTTTGTCAGTTTAGTTACTGTGCAACAAATCATGCTGTGGATGCATTTCATGCACTGATTCGGGCCTTAAATAAAACGATGCACAGTTTCGGGCCAGAAACGAAACAAACGCACCCAATCCACGTTTTTGGACCCAATAGTGATGTTTTGGTTCGTTTTGGTCAGTTTAGTTACTGTGCAAAAAAATCATGCTGGGGTTGCATTTAATCCACCGATTCGGGCCTTAAATGAAACGATGCACAGTTTCGGCCCAGAAATGAAACAAACGTACCCAATCCACATTTTTGGACCCAATAGTGATGTTTTGGTTCGTTTTTGTCAGTTTAGTTACTGTGCAACAAATCATGCTGTGGATGCATTTCATGCACTGATTCGGGCCTTAAATAAAACGATGCACAGTTTCGGGCCAGAAACGAAACGAACATACCCAATCCACGTTTTTGGACCCAATAGTGATGTTTTGGTTCGTTTTGGTCAGTTTAGTTACTGTGCAACAAATCATGCCGGGGTTGCATTTAATGCACCGATTCGGGCCTTAAATGAAACGATGCACAGTTTCGGGCCAGAAATGAAACAAACGCACCCAATCCACGTTTTCGGACCCATTGGTGATGTTTTGGTTTGTTTTGGTCAGTTTCGTTACAGTGCAAAAAACCATGCCAAGGTTGCATTTAATTCACCCATTCGGGTCGTTAACAAAACGTTGCACAGTTTCGGGCCAGAAATGAAATGAACGCACCCAATCCATGTTTTTGGTCCCAATGGTGATGTTTTTGTTTGTTTTGGTCAGTTTTGTTACAGTGCGAAAAACCATGCAAATGTTGCATTTAATGCGCCCATTCGGGTCGTTAACGAAACGAACGCACCGAATCTACATTTTTGGACCCAATAGTGATGTTTTGGTTCGTTTTGGTCAGTTTCGTTACAGTGCAAGAAACCATGCTAGGGTTGCATTTAATGCACCGATTCGGGCCGTCAATGAAAAGATGCACAGTTTCGGGCCAGAAACAAAACGAACGCGCCCAATCCACGTTTTTGGACCCAATAGTGATGTTTTGGTTCATTTTGGTCAGTTTAGTTACTGTGCAAAAAAATCATGCTGGGGTTGCATTTAATCCACCGATTCGGGCCTTAAATGAAACGATGCACAGTTTCGGCCCAGAAATGAAACAAACGTACCCAATCCACATTTTTGGACCCAATAGTGATGTTTTGGTTCGTTTTTGTCAGTTTAGTTACTGTGCAACAAATCATGCTGTGGATGCATTTCATGCACTGATTCGGGCCTTAAATAAAACGATGCACAGTTTCGGGCTAGAAACGAAACAAACGCACCCAATCCACGTTTTTGGACCCAATGGTGATGTTTTGGTCAGTTTCGTTACAGTGCAAAAAACCATGCCGAGGTTGCACATAATGCACCCATTCGGGTCGTTAACAAAACGATGCAAAGTTTCGGGCCAGAAACGTAACGAACGCACCCAATCCACTTTTTTGGACCCCATAGTGATGTTTTGGTTCGTTTTGGTCAGTTTAGTTACTGTGCAATAAATCATGCCGGGGTTGCATTTAATGCACCGATTCGGGCCTTAAATGAAACGATGCATAGTTTCGGGCCAGAAATGAAACAAACGCACCCACTCCACGTTTTTGGACCCAATGGTGATGTTTTAGTTTGTTTTGGTCAGTTTCGTTACAGTGCAAGAAACCATGCTAGGGTTGCATTTAATGCACCGATTTGGGCCGTCAATGAAAAGATGCACAGTTTCGGGCCAGAAACAAAACGAACGCACCCAATCCACGTTTTTGGACCCAATAGTGATGTTTTGGTTCGTTTTGGTCAGTTTAGTTACCGTGCAAAAAAATCATGCCGGGGTTGCATTTAATGCACCGATTCGGGCCTTAAATGAAACGATGCACAATTTTCGGGCCAGAAACGAAACAAACGCACCCAATCCACGTTTTTGGACCCAATGGTGATGTTTTGGTTTGTTTTGGTCAGTTTCGTTACAGTGCAAAAAACCATGCCGAGGTTGCACTTAATGCACCCATTCGGGTCGTTAACAAAACGATGCAAAGTTTCTGGCCAGAAACGTAACGAACGCACCCAATCCACTTTTTTGGACCCAATAGTGATGTTTTGGTTCGTTTTGGTCAGTTTAGTTACTGTGCAACAAATCATGCCGGGGTTGCATTTAATGCACCGATTTGGGCCTTACATGAAACGATGCACAGTTTCGGGCCAGTAACGAAACAAACGCACCCAATCCACGTTTTTGGACCCAATAGTGATGTTTTGGTTCGTTTTGGTCAGTTTAGTTACTGTGCAAAAAAATCATGCTGGGGTTGCATTTAATGCACCGATTCGGGCCTTAAATGAAACGATGCACAGTTTCGGGCCAGAAACGAAACGAACGTACCCAATCCACGTTTTTGGACCCAATAGTGATGTTTTGGTTCGTTTTGGTCAGTTTAGTTACTGTCCAACAAATCATGCCGGGGTTGCATTTAATGCACCGATTCGGGCCTTAAATGAAACGATGCACAGTTTCGGGCCAGAAATGAAACAAACGCACCCAATCCACGTTTTCGGACCCAATGGTGATGTTTTGGTTTGTTTTGGTCAGTTTCGTTACAGTGCAAAAAACCATGCCAAGGTTGCATTTAATGCACCCATTCGGGTCGTTAACAAAACGTTGCACAGTTTCGGGCCAGAAATGAAATGAACGCACCCAATCCATGTTTTTGGTCCCAATGGTGATGTTTTTGTTTGTTTTGGTCAGTTTTGTTACAGTGCGAAAAACCATGCAAATGTTGCATTTAATGCGCCCATTCGGGTCGTTAACGAAACGAACGCACCAAATCCACATTTTTGGACCCAATAGTGATGTTTTGGTTCGTTTTGGTCAGTTTCGTTACAGTGCAAGAAACCATGCCGGAGTTGCATTTAATGCACCGATTCGGGCCTTACATGAAACGATGCACAGTTTCTGGCTAGAAACGAAACAAACGCACCCAATCCACATTTTTGGTCCCAATGGTGATGTCTTGGTTTGTTTTGGTCAGTTTCGTTCCAGTGCAAAAAACCATGCCGAGGTTGCATTTAATGCACCCATTCGGGTCGTTAACAAAACGATGTACAGTTTCAGGCCAGAAATGAAATGAACGCACCCAATCCATGTTTTTGGTCCCAATGGTGATCTTTTTGTTTGTTTTGGTCAGTTTTGTTACAGTGCGAAAAACCATGCAAATGTTGCATTTAATGCGCCCATTCGGGTCGTTAACGAAACGAATGCACCGAATCCACATTTTTGGACCCAATAGTGATGTTTTGGTTCGTTTTGGTCAGTTTCGTTACAGTGCAAGAAACCATGATGGGGTTGCATTTAATGCACCCATTCGGGTCGTTAACAAAACGACGCACAGCTTCAGGCCAGAAACGAAACGAACGCACCCGATCCATGTTTTGAGACCCAATAGTGATGTTTTGGTTCGTTTTGGTCAGTTTCATTACTGTGCAAAAAACCATGCAAATGTTGGATTTAATGCGCCCATTAGGGTCGTTAACGAAATGATGCACAGTTTCGGGCCAAACGAAACGAACGCACCCAATCTACGTTTTCGGACCCAATAGTGATGTTTTGGTTCGTCTTGGTGAGTTTCGTTACAGTGCAAGAAACCACGTTGGGGTTGCACTTAATGCACCGAATCAGGCCGTCAATGAAAAGATGCACAGTTTCGGGCCAGAAACGAAACGAACGTACCCAATCCACGTTCTTCGACCCAATAGTGATGTTTTGGTTCGTTTTGGTCAGTTTAGTTGCTGTGCAACAAATCATGCCGGGGTTGCATTTAATGCACCGATTCGGGCCTTAAATGAAACGATGCACAGTTTCGGGCCAGAAATGAAACAAACGCACCCAATCCACGTTTTTGGACCCAATGGTGATGTTTTGGTTTGTTTTGGTCAGTTTTGTTACAGTGCAAGAAACCATGCTAGGGTTGCATTTAATGCACCGATTTGGGCCGTCAATGAAAAGATGCACAGTTTCGGGCCAGAAACAAAACGAACGCACCCAATCCACGTTTTTGGACCCAATAGTGATGTTTTGGTTCGTTTTGGTCAGTTTAGTTACCGTGCAAAAAAATCATGCCGGGGTTGCATTTAATGCACCGATTTGGGCCTTAAATGAAACGATGCACAATTTTCGGGCCAGAAACGAAACAAACGCACCCAATCCACGTTTTTGGACCCAATGGTGATGTTTTGGTTTGTTTTGGTCAGTTTCGTTACAGTGCAAAAAACCATGCCGAGGTTGCACTTAATGCACCCATTCGGGTCTTTAACAAAACGATGCAAAGTTTCCGGCCAGAAACGTAACGAACGCACCCAATCCACTTTTTTGGACCCAATAGTGATGTTTTGGTTCGTTTTGGTCAGTTTAGTTACTGTGCAACAAATCATGCCGGGGTTGCATTTAATGCACCGATTCGGGCCTTACATGAAACGATGCACAGTTTCGGGCCAGTAACGAAACAAACGCACCCAATCCACGTTTTTGGACGCAATAGTGATGTTTTGGTTCGTTTTGGTCAGTTTAGTTACTGTGCAAAAAAATCATGCTGGGGTTGCATTTAATGCACCGATTCGGGCCTTAAATGAAACGATGCACAGTTTCGGGCCAGAAACGAAACGAACATACCCAATCCACGTTTTTGGACCCAATAGTGATGTTTTGGTTCGTTTTGGTCAGTTTAGTTACTGTGCAACAAATCATGCCGGGGTTGCATTTAATGCACCGATTCGGGCCTTAAATGAAACGATGCACAGTTTCGGGCCAGAAATGAAACAAACGCACCCAATCCACGTTTTCGGACCCAATGGTGATGTTTTGGTTTGTTTTGGTCAGTTTCGTTACAGTGCAAAAAACCATGCCAAGGTTGCATTTAATTCACCCATTCGGGTCGTTAACAAAACGTTGCACAGTTTCGGGCCAGAAATGAAATGAACGCACCCAATCCATGTTTTTGGTCCCAATGGTGATGTTTTTGTTTGTTTTGGTCAGTTTTGTTACAGTGCGAAAAACCATGCAAATGTTGCATTTAATGCGCCCATTCGGGTCGTTAACGAAACGAACGCACCGAATCTACATTTTTGGACCCAATAGTGATGTTTTGGTTCGTTTTGGTCAGTTTCGTTACAGTGCAAGAAACCATGCTAGGGTTGCATTTAATGCACCGATTCGGGCCGTCAATGAAAAGATGCACAGTTTCGGGCCAGAAACAAAACGAACGCGCCCAATCCACGTTTTTGGACCCAATAGTGATGTTTTGGTTCATTTTGGTCAGTTTAGTTACTGTGCAAAAAAATCATGCTGGGGTTGCATTTAATCCACCGATTCGGGCCTTAAATGAAACGATGCACAGTTTCGGCCCAGAAATGAAACAAACGTACCCAATCCACATTTTTGGACCCAATAGTGATGTTTTGGTTCGTTTTGGTCAGTTTAGTTACTGTGCAACAAATCATGCCGGGGTTGCATTTAATGCACCGATTCGGGCCTTAAATGAAACGATGCACAGTTTCGGGCCAGAAGCGAAACAAACGCACCCAATCCACGTTTTTGGACCCAATGGTGATGATTTGGTTTGTTTTGGTCAGTTTCGTTACAGTGCGAAAAATCATGCAAATGTTGCATTTAATGCGCCCATTCGGGTCGTTAACGAAACGAACGCATCGAATCCACGTTTTTGAACCCAATGGTGATGTTTTGGTTTGTTTTGGTCAGTTTCGTTACAGTGCAAAAAACCATGGCGAGGTTGCACATAATGCACCCATTCGGGTCGTTAACAAAACGATGCAAAGTTTCTTGCCAGAAACGAAACGAACGCACCCAATCCACGTTTTTGGACCCAATAGTGATGTTTTGGTTCGTTTTGGTCAGTTTGGTTACCGTGCAAAAAAATCATGCCGGGGTTGCATTTAATGCACCGATTCGGGCCTTAAATGAAACGATGCACAGTTTCGGGCCAGAAACGAAACAAACGCACCCAATCCACATTTTTGGACCCAATAGTGATGTTTTGGTTTGTTTTGGTCAGTTTAGTTACTGTGCACAAATCATGCCGGTGTTGCATTTAATGCACCGATTCGGGCCTTACATGAAACGATGCACAGTTTCGGGCCAGAAACGAAACAAACGCACCCAATCCACGTTTTTGGACCCAATAGTGATGTTTTGGTTCGTTTTGGTCAGTTTAGTTACTGTGCAACAAATCATGCCGGGGTTGCATTTAATGCACCTATTCGGGCCTTACATGAAACGATGCACAGTTTCTGGCTAGAAACGAAACAAACGCACCCAATCCACGTTTTGGTCCCAATGGTGATGTCTTGGTTTGTTTTGGTCAGTTTCGTTACAGTGCAAAAAACCATGCCGAGGTTGCATTTAATGCACCCATTCGGGTCGTTAACAAAACGATGTACAGTTTCGGGCCAGAAATGAAATGAACGCACCCAATCCATGTTTTTGGTCCCAATGGTGATCTTTTTGTTTGTTTTGGTCAGTTTTGTTACAGTGCAAAAAACCATGCAAATGTTGCATTTAATGCGCCCATTCGGGTCGTTAACGAAACGAATGTACCGAATCCACATTTTTGGACCCAATAGTGATGTTTTGGTTCGTTTTGGTCAGTTTCGTTACAGTGCAAGAAACCATGATGGGGTTGCATTTAATGCACCCATTCGGGTCGTTAACGAAACGACGCACAGCTTCAGGCCAGAAACGAAACGAACGCACCCGATCCATGTTTTGAGACCCAATAGTGATGTTTTGGTTCGTTTTGGTCAGTTTCGTTACTGTGCAAAAAACCATGCAAATGTTGGATTTAATGCGCCCATTCGGGTCGTTAACGAAACGATGCACAGTTTCGGGCCAAACGAAACGAACGCACCCAATCTACGTTTTTGGACCCAATAGTGATGTTTTGGTTCGTCTTGGTGAGTTTCGTTACAGTGCAAGAAACCATGCTGGGGTTGCATTTAATGCACCGATTCGGGCCGTCAATGAAAAGATGCACAGTTTCGGGCCAGAAACGAAACGAACGTACCCAATCCACGTTTTTGGACCCAATAGTGATGTTTTGGTTCGTTTTGGTCAGTTTAGTTACTGTGCAACAAATCATGCCGGGGTTGCATTTAATGCACCGATTCGGGCCTTAAATGAAACGATGCACAGTTTCGGGCCAGAAATGAAACAAACGCACCCAATCCACGTTTTTGGACCCAATGGTGATGTTTTGGTTTGTTTTGGTCAGTTTCGTTACAGTGCAAAAAACCATGCCGAGGTTGCACTTAATGCACCCATTCGGGTCGTTAACAAAACGATGCAAAGTTTCCGGCCAGAAACGTAACGAACGCACCCAATCCACTTTTTTGGACCCAATAGTGATGTTTTGGTTTGTTTTGGTCAGTTTAGTTACTGTGCAACAAATCATGCCGGGGTTGCATTTAATGCACCGATTCGGGCCTTACATGAAACGATGCACAGTTTCGGGCCAGTAACGAAACAAACGCACCCAATCCACGTTTGTGGACCCAATAGTGATGTTTTGGTTCGTTTTGGTCAGTTTAGTTACTGTGCAACAAATCATGCCGGGGTTGCATTTAATGCACCGATTCGGGCCTTACATGAAACGTTGCACAGTTTCGGGCCAGAAATGAAATGAACGCACCCAATCCATGTTTTTGGTCCCAATGGTGATGTTTTTGTTTGTTTTGGTCAGTTTTGTTACAGTGCGAAAAACCATGCAAATGTTGCATTTAATGCGCCCATTCGGGTCGTTAACGAAACGAACGCACCGAATCCACATTTTTGGACCCAATAGTGATGTTTTGGTTCGTTTTGGTCAGTTTAGTTACTGTGCAACAAATCATGCCGGGGTTGCATTTAATGCACCGATTCGGGCCTTACATGAAACGTTGCACAGTTTCGGGCCAGAAATGAAATGAACGCACCCAATCCATGTTTTTGGTCCCAATGGTGATGTTTTTGTTTGTTTTGGTCAGTTTTGTTACAGTGCGAAAAACCATGCAAATGTTGCATTTAATGCGCCCATTCGGGTCGTTAACGAAACGAACGCACCGAATCCACATTTTTGGACACAATAGTGATGTTTTGGTTCGTTTTGGTCACTTTCGTTACAGTGCAAGAAACCATGCTAGGGTTGCATTTAATGCACCGATTTGGGCCGTCAATGAAAAGATGCACAGTTTCGGGCCAGAAACAAAACGAATGCACCCAATCCACGTTTTTGGACCCAATAGTGATGTTTTGGTTCGTTTTGGTCAGTTTGGTTACCGTGCAAAAAAATCATGCCGGGGTTGCATTTAATGCACCGATTCGGGCCTTAAATGAAACGATGCACAGTTTCGGGCCAGAAACGAAACAAACGCACCCAATCCACGTTTTTGGACCCAATAGTGATGTTTTGGTTTGTTTTGGGCAGTTTAGTTACTGTGCACAAATCATGCCGGTGTTGCATTTAATGCACCGATTCGGGCCTTACATGAAACGATGCACAGTTTCGGGCCAGAAACGAAACAAACGCACCCAATCCACGTTTTTGGACCCAATGGTGATGTTTTGGTTCGTTTTGGTCAGTTTAGTTACTGTGCAACAAATCATGCCGGGGTTGCATGTAATGCACCGATTCGGGCCTTACATGAAACGATGCACAGTTTCTGGCCAGAAACGAAACAAACGCACCCAATCCACGTTTTTGGACCCAATGGTGATGTCTTGGTTTGTTTTGGTCAGTTTCGTTACAGTGCAAAAAACCATGCCGAGGTTGCATTTAATCCACCCATTAGGGTCGTTAACAAAATGATGCACAGTTTCGGGCCAGAAATGAAATGAACGCACCCAATCCATGTTTTTGTTCCCAATGGTGATCGTTTTGTTTGTTTTGGTCAGTTTTGTTACAGTGCGAAAAACCATGCAAATATTGCATTTAATGCGCCCATTCGGGTCGTTAACGAAACGAATGCACCGAATCCACATTTTTGGACCCAATAGTGATGTTTTGGTTCGTTTTGGTCAGTTTCGTTACAGTGCAAGAAACCATGATGGGGTTGCATTTAATGCACCCATTCGGGTCGTTAACGAAACGACGCACAGTTTCAGGCCAGAAACGAAACGAACGCACCCGATCCATGTTTTGAGACCCAATAGTGATGTTTTGGTTCGTTTTGGTCAGTTTCGTTACTGTGCAAAAAACCATGCAAATGTTGGATTTAATGCGCCCATTCGGGTCGTTAACGAAACGATGCACAGTTTCGGGCCAAACGAAACGAACGCACCCAATCTACGTTTTCGGACCCAATAGTGATGTTTTGGTTCGTCTTGGTCAGTTTCGTTACAGTGCAAGAAACCATGCTGGGGTTGCATTTAATGCACCGATTCGGGCCGTCAATGAAAAGATGCACAGTTTCGGGCCAGAAACGAAACGAACGTACCCAATCCACGTTTTTGGACCCAATAGTGATGTTTTGGTTCGTTTTGGTCAGTTTAGTTACTGTGCAACAAATCATGCCGGGGTTGCATTTAATGCACCGATTCGGGCCTTAAATGAAACGATGCACAGTTTCGGGCCAGAAATGAAACAAACGCACCCAATCCACGTTTTTGGACCCAATGGCGATGTTTTCGTTTGTTTTGGTCAGTTTCGTTACAGTGCAAAAAACCATGCCAAGGTTGCATTTAATGCACCCATTCGGGTCGTTAACAAAACGTTGCACAGTTTCGGGCCAGAAATGAAATGAACGCACCCAATCCATGTTTTTGGTCCCAATGGTGATGTTTCTGTTTGTTTTGGTCAGTTTTGTTAGAGTGCGAAAAACCATGCAAATGTTGCATTTAATGCGCCCATTCGGGTCGTTAACGAAACGAACGCACCGAATCCACATTTTTGGACCCAATAGTGATGTTTTGGTTCGTTTTGGTCAGTTTAGTTACTGTGCAACAAATCATGCCGGGGTTGCATGTAATGCACCGATTCGGGCCTTACATGAAACGATGCACAGTTTCTGGCCAGAAACGAAACAAACGCACCCAATCCACGTTTTTGGACCCAATGGTGATGTCTTGGTTTGTTTTGGTCAGTTTCGTTACAGTGCAAAAAACCATGCCGAGGTTGCATTTAATCCACCCATTAGGGTCGTTAACAAAACGATGCACAGTTTCGGGCCAGAAATGAAATGAACGCACCCAATCCATGTTTTTGGTCCCAATGGTGATCGTTTTGTTTGTTTTGGTCAGTTTTGTTACAGTGCGAAAAACCATGCAAATGTTGCATTTAATGCGCCCATTCGGGTCTTTAACGAAACGAATGCACCGAATCCACATTTTTGGACCCAATAGTGATGTTTTGGTTCGTTTTGGTCAGTTTCGTTACAGTGCAAGAAACCATGATGGGGTTGCATTTAATGCACCCATTCGGGTCGTTAACGAAACGACGCACAGTTTCAGGCCAGAAACGAAACGAACGCACCCGATCCATGTTTTGGACCCAATAGTGATGTTTTGGTTCGTTTTGGTCAGTTTAGTTACTGTGCAACAAATCATGCCGGGGTTGCATTTAATGCACCGATTCGGGCCTTCAATGAAACGATGCACAGTTTCGGGCCAGAAATGAAACAAACGCACCCAATCCACGTTTTTGGACCCAATGGTGATGTTTTCGTTTGTTTTGGTCAGTATCGTTACAGTGCAAAAAACCATGCCAAGGTTGCATTTAATGCACCCATTCGGGTCGTTAACAAAACGTTGCACAGTTTCGGGCCAGAAATGAAATGAACGCACCCAATCCATGTTTTTGGTCCCAATGGTGTTGTTTTTGTTTGTTTTGGTCAGTTTTGTTACAGTGCGAAAAACCATGCAAATGTTGCATTTAATGCGCCCATTCGGGTCGTTAACGAAACGAACGCACCGAATCCACGTTTTTGGACCCAATAGTGATGTTTTGGTTCGTTTTGGTCAGTTTAGTTACTGTGCAACAAATCATGCCGGGGTTGCATTAAATGCACCGATTCGGGCCTTACGTGAAACGATGCACAGTTTCTGGCCAGAAATGAAAGAAACGCACCCAATCCATGTTTTTGGTCCCAATGGTGATGTTTTTGTTTGTTTTGGTCAGTTTTGTTACAGTGCAAAAAACCGTGCAAATGTTGCATTTAATGCGCCCATTCGGGTCGTTAACGAAACGAACGCACCGAATCCACATTTTTGGACACAATAGTGATGTTTTGGTTCGTTTTGGTCAGTTTCGTTACAGTGCAAGAAACCATGGTAGGGTTGCATTTAATGCACCGATTTGGGCCGTCAATGAAAAGATGCACAGTTTCGGGCCAGAAACAAAACGAACGCACCCAATCCACGTTTTTGGACCCAATAGTGATGTTTTGGTTCGTTTTGGTCAGTTTAGTTACCGTGCAAAAAAATCATGCCGGGGTTGCATTTAATGCACCGATTCGGGCCTTAAATGAAACGATGCACAATTTTCGGGCCAGAAACGAAACAAACGCACCCAATCCACGTTTTTGGACCCAATGGTGATGTTTTGGTTTGTTTTGGTCAGTTTCGTTACAGTGCAAAAAACCATGCCGAGGTTGCACTTAATGCACCCATTCGGGTCGTTAACAAAACGATGCAAAGTTTCCGGCCAGAAACGTAACGAACGCACCCAATCCACTTTTTTGGACCCAATAGTGATGTTTTGGTTTGTTTTGGTCAGTTTAGTTACTGTGCAACAAATCATGCCGGGGTTGCATTTACTGCACCGATTCGGGCCTTACATGAAACGATGCACAGTTTCGGGCCAGTAACGAAACAAACGCACCCAATCCACGTTTGTGGACCCAATAGGGATGTTTTGGTTCGTTTTGGTCAGTTTAGTTACTGTGCAACAAATCATGCCGGGGTTGCATTTAATGCACCGATTCGGGCCTTACATGAAACGTTGCACAGTTTCGGGCCAGAAATGAAATGAACGCACCCAATCCATGTTTTTGGTCCCAATGGTGATGTTTTTGTTTGTTTTGGTCAGTTTTGTTACAGTGCGAAAAACCATGCAAATGTTGCATTTAATGCGCCCATTCGGGTCGTTAACGAAACGAACGCACCGAATCCACATTTTTGGACCCAATAGTGATGTTTTGGTTCGTTTTGGTCAGTTTAGTTACTGTGCAACAAATCATGCCGGGGTTGCATTTAATGCACCGATTCGGGCCTTACATGAAACGATGCACAGTTTCTGGCCAGAAATGAAATAAACGCACCCAATCCATGTTTTTGGTCCCAATGGTGATGTTTTTGTTTGTTTTGGTCAGTTTTGTTACAGTGCGAAAAACCATGCAAATGTTGCATTTAATGCGCCCATTCGGGTCGTTAACGAAACGAACGCACCGAATCCACATTTTTGGACACAATAGTGATGTTTTGGTTCGTTTTGGTCACTTTCGTTACAGTGCAAGAAACCATGCTAGGGTTGCATTTAATGCACCGATTTGGGCCGTCAATGAAAAGATGCACAGTTTCGGGCCAGAAACAAAACGAACGCACCCAATCCACGTTTTTGGACCCAATAGTGATGTTTTGGTTCGTTTTGGTCAGTTTGGTTACCGTGCAAAAAAATCATGCCGGGGTTGCATTTAATGCACCGATTCGGGCCTTAAATGAAACGATGCACAGTTTCGGGCCAGAAACGAAACAAACGCACCCAATCCACGTTTTTGGACCCAATAGTGATGTTTTGGTTTGTTTTGGGCAGTTTAGTTACTGTGCACAAATCATGCCGGTGTTGCATTTAATGCACCGATTCGGGCCTTACATGAAACGATGCACAGTTTCGGGCCAGAAACGAAACAAACGCACCCAATCTACGTTTTCGGACCCAATAGTGATGTTTTGGTTCGTCTTGGTGAGTTTCGTTACAGTGCAAGAAACCACGTTGGGGTTGCACTTAATGCACCGAATCAGGCCGTCAATGAAAAGATGCACAGTTTCGGGCCAGAAACGAAACGAACGTACCCAATCCACGTTCTTCGACCCAATAGTGATGTTTTGGTTCGTTTTGGTCAGTTTAGTTGCTGTGCAACAAATCATGCCGGGGTTGCATTTAATGCACCGATTCGGGCCTTAAATGAAACGATGCACAGTTTCGGGCCAGAAATGAAACAAACGCACCCAATCCACGTTTTTGGACCCAATGGTGATGTTTTGGTTTGTTTTGGTCAGTTTTGTTACAGTGCAAGAAACCATGCTAGGGTTGCATTTAATGCACCGATTTGGGCCGTCAATGAAAAGATGCACAGTTTCGGGCCAGAAACAAAACGAACGCACCCAATCCACGTTTTTGGACCCAATAGTGATGTTTTGGTTCGTTTTGGTCAGTTTAGTTACCGTGCAAAAAAATCATGCCGGGGTTGCATTTAATGCACCGATTTGGGCCTTAAATGAAACGATGCACAATTTTCGGGCCAGAAACGAAACAAACGCACCCAATCCACGTTTTTGGACCCAATGGTGATGTTTTGGTTTGTTTTGGTCAGTTTCGTTACAGTGCAAAAAACCATGCCGAGGTTGCACTTAATGCACCCATTCGGGTCTTTAACAAAACGATGCAAAGTTTCCGGCCAGAAACGTAACGAACGCACCCAATCCACTTTTTTGGACCCAATAGTGATGTTTTGGTTCGTTTTGGTCAGTTTAGTTACTGTGCAACAAATCATGCCGGGGTTGCATTTAATGCACCGATTCGGGCCTTACATGAAACGATGCACAGTTTCGGGCCAGTAACGAAACAAACGCACCCAATCCACGTTTTTGGACGCAATAGTGATGTTTTGGTTCGTTTTGGTCAGTTTAGTTACTGTGCAAAAAAATCATGCTGGGGTTGCATTTAATGCACCGATTCGGGCCTTAAATGAAACGATGCACAGTTTCGGGCCAGAAACGAAACGAACATACCCAATCCACGTTTTTGGACCCAATAGTGATGTTTTGGTTCGTTTTGGTCAGTTTAGTTACTGTGCAACAAATCATGCCGGGGTTGCATTTAATGCACCGATTCGGGCCTTAAATGAAACGATGCACAGTTTCGGGCCAGAAATGAAACAAACGCACCCAATCCACGTTTTCGGACCCAATGGTGATGTTTTGGTTTGTTTTGGTCAGTTTCGTTACAGTGCAAAAAACCATGCCAAGGTTGCATTTAATTCACCCATTCGGGTCGTTAACAAAACGTTGCACAGTTTCGGGCCAGAAATGAAATGAACGCACCCAATCCATGTTTTTGGTCCCAATGGTGATGTTTTTGTTTGTTTTGGTCAGTTTTGTTACAGTGCGAAAAACCATGCAAATGTTGCATTTAATGCGCCCATTCGGGTCGTTAACGAAACGAACGCACCGAATCTACATTTTTGGACCCAATAGTGATGTTTTGGTTCGTTTTGGTCAGTTTCGTTACAGTGCAAGAAACCATGCTAGGGTTGCATTTAATGCACCGATTCGGGCCGTCAATGAAAAGATGCACAGTTTCGGGCCAGAAACAAAACGAACGCGCCCAATCCACGTTTTTGGACCCAATAGTGATGTTTTGGTTCATTTTGGTCAGTTTAGTTACTGTGCAAAAAAATCATGCTGGGGTTGCATTTAATCCACCGATTCGGGCCTTAAATGAAACGATGCACAGTTTCGGCCCAGAAATGAAACAAACGTACCCAATCCACATTTTTGGACCCAATAGTGATGTTTTGGTTCGTTTTGGTCAGTTTAGTTACTGTGCAACAAATCATGCCGGGGTTGCATTTAATGCACCGATTCGGGCCTTAAATGAAACGATGCACAGTTTCGGGCCAGAAGCGAAACAAACGCACCCAATCCACGTTTTTGGACCCAATGGTGATGATTTGGTTTGTTTTGGTCAGTTTCGTTACAGTGCGAAAAATCATGCAAATGTTGCATTTAATGCGCCCATTCGGGTCGTTAACGAAACGAACGCATCGAATCCACGTTTTTGAACCCAATGGTGATGTTTTGGTTTGTTTTGGTCAGTTTCGTTACAGTGCAAAAAACCATGGCGAGGTTGCACATAATGCACCCATTCGGGTCGTTAACAAAACGATGCAAAGTTTCTTGCCAGAAACGAAACGAACGCACCCAATCCACGTTTTTGGACCCAATAGTGATGTTTTGGTTCGTTTTGGTCAGTTTGGTTACCGTGCAAAAAAATCATGCCGGGGTTGCATTTAATGCACCGATTCGGGCCTTAAATGAAACGATGCACAGTTTCGGGCCAGAAACGAAACAAACGCACCCAATCCACATTTTTGGACCCAATAGTGATGTTTTGGTTTGTTTTGGTCAGTTTAGTTACTGTGCACAAATCATGCCGGTGTTGCATTTAATGCACCGATTCGGGCCTTACATGAAACGATGCACAGTTTCGGGCCAGAAACGAAACAAACGCACCCAATCCACGTTTTTGGACCCAATAGTGATGTTTTGGTTCGTTTTGGTCAGTTTAGTTACTGTGCAACAAATCATGCCGGGGTTGCATTTAATGCACCTATTCGGGCCTTACATGAAACGATGCACAGTTTCTGGCTAGAAACGAAACAAACGCACCCAATCCACGTTTTGGTCCCAATGGTGATGTCTTGGTTTGTTTTGGTCAGTTTCGTTACAGTGCAAAAAACCATGCCGAGGTTGCATTTAATGCACCCATTCGGGTCGTTAACAAAACGATGTACAGTTTCGGGCCAGAAATGAAATGAACGCACCCAATCCATGTTTTTGGTCCCAATGGTGATCTTTTTGTTTGTTTTGGTCAGTTTTGTTACAGTGCAAAAAACCATGCAAATGTTGCATTTAATGCGCCCATTCGGGTCGTTAACGAAACGAATGTACCGAATCCACATTTTTGGACCCAATAGTGATGTTTTGGTTCGTTTTGGTCAGTTTCGTTACAGTGCAAGAAACCATGATGGGGTTGCATTTAATGCACCCATTCGGGTCGTTAACGAAACGACGCACAGCTTCAGGCCAGAAACGAAACGAACGCACCCGATCCATGTTTTGAGACCCAATAGTGATGTTTTGGTTCGTTTTGGTCAGTTTCGTTACTGTGCAAAAAACCATGCAAATGTTGGATTTAATGCGCCCATTCGGGTCGTTAACGAAACGATGCACAGTTTCGGGCCAAACGAAACGAACGCACCCAATCTACGTTTTTGGACCCAATAGTGATGTTTTGGTTCGTCTTGGTGAGTTTCGTTACAGTGCAAGAAACCATGCTGGGGTTGCATTTAATGCACCGATTCGGGCCGTCAATGAAAAGATGCACAGTTTCGGGCCAGAAACGAAACGAACGTACCCAATCCACGTTTTTGGACCCAATAGTGATGTTTTGGTTCGTTTTGGTCAGTTTAGTTACTGTGCAACAAATCATGCCGGGGTTGCATTTAATGCACCGATTCGGGCCTTAAATGAAACGATGCACAGTTTCGGGCCAGAAATGAAACAAACGCACCCAATCGACGTTTTTGGACCCAATGGTGATGTTTTGGTTTGTTTTGGTCAGTTTCGTTACAGTGCAAGAAACCATGCTAGGGTTGCATTTAATGCACCGATTTGGGCCGTCAATGAAAAGATGCACAGTTTCGGGCCAGAAACAAAACGAACGCACCCAATCCACGTTATTGGACCCAATAGTGATGTTTTGGTTCGTTTTGGTCAGTTTAGTTACCGTGCAAAAAAATCATGCCGGGGTTGCATTTAATGCACCGATTCGGGCCTTAAATGAAACGATGCACAATTTTCGGGCCAGAAACGAAACAAACGCACCCAATCCACGTTTTTGGACCCAATGGTGATGTTTTGGTTTGTTTTGGTCAGTTTCGTTACAGTGCAAAAAACCATGCCGAGGTTGCACTTAATGCACCCATTCGGGTCGTTAACAAAACGATGCAAAGTTTCCGGCCAGAAACGTAACGAACGCACCCAATCCACTTTTTTGGACCCAATAGTGATGTTTTGGTTTGTTTTGGTCAGTTTAGTTACTGTGCAACAAATCATGCCGGGGTTGCATTTAATGCACCGATTCGGGCCTTACATGAAACGATGCACAGTTTCGGGCCAGTAACGAAACAAACGCACCCAATCCACGTTTGTGGACCCAATAGTGATGTTTTGGTTCGTTTTGGTCAGTTTAGTTACTGTGCAACAAATCATGCCGGGGTTGCATTTAATGCACCGATTCGGGCCTTACATGAAACGTTGCACAGTTTCGGGCCAGAAATGAAATGAACGCACCCAATCCATGTTTTTGGTCCCAATGGTGATGTTTTTGTTTGTTTTGGTCAGTTTTGTTACAGTGCGAAAAACCATGCAAATGTTGCATTTAATGCGCCCATTCGGGTCGTTAACGAAACGAACGCACCGAATCCACATTTTTGGACCCAATAGTGATGTTTTGGTTCGTTTTGGTCAGTTTAGTTACTGTGCAACAAATCATGCCGGGGTTGCATTTAATGCACCGATTCGGGCCTTACATGAAACGTTGCACAGTTTCGGGCCAGAAATGAAATGAACGCACCCAATCCATGTTTTTGGTCCCAATGGTGATGTTTTTGTTTGTTTTGGTCAGTTTTGTTACAGTGCGAAAAACCATGCAAATGTTGCATTTAATGCGCCCATTCGGGTCGTTAACGAAACGAACGCACCGAATCCACATTTTTGGACACAATAGTGATGTTTTGGTTCGTTTTGGTCACTTTCGTTACAGTGCAAGAAACCATGCTAGGGTTGCATTTAATGCACCGATTTGGGCCGTCAATGAAAAGATGCACAGTTTCGGGCCAGAAACAAAACGAACGCACCCAATCCACGTTTTTGGACCCAATAGTGATGTTTTGGTTCGTTTTGGTCAGTTTGGTTACCGTGCAAAAAAATCATGCCGGGGTTGCATTTAATGCACCGATTCGGGCCTTAAATGAAACGATGCACAGTTTCGGGCCAGAAACGAAACAAACGCACCCAATCCACGTTTTTGGACCCAATAGTGATGTTTTGGTTTGTTTTGGGCAGTTTAGTTACTGTGCACAAATCATGCCGGTGTTGCATTTAATGCACCGATTCGGGCCTTACATGAAACGATGCACAGTTTCGGGCCAGAAACGAAACAAACGCACCCAATCCACGTTTTTGGACCCAATAGTGATGTTTTGGTTCGTTTTGGTCAGTTTAGTTACTGTGCAACAAATCATGCCGGGGTTGCATGTAATGCACCGATTCGGGCCTTACATGAAACGATGCACAGTTTCTGGCCAGAAACGAAACAAACGCACCCAATCCACGTTTTTGGACCCAATGGTGATGTCTTGGTTTGTTTTGGTCAGTTTCGTTACAGTGCAAAAAACCATGCCGAGGTTGCATTTAATCCACCCATTAGGGTCGTTAACAAAATGATGCACAGTTTCGGGCCAGAAATGAAATGAACGCACCCAATCCATGTTTTTGTTCCCAATGGTGATCGTTTTGTTTGTTTTGGTCAGTTTTGTTACAGTGCGAAAAACCATGCAAATATTGCATTTAATGCGCCCATTCGGGTCGTTAACGAAACGAATGCACCGAATCCACATTTTTGGACCCAATAGTGATGTTTTGGTTCGTTTTGGTCAGTTTCGTTACAGTGCAAGAAACCATGATGGGGTTGCATTTAATGCACCCATTCGGGTCGTTAACGAAACGACGCACAGTTTCAGGCCAGAAACGAAACGAACGCACCCGATCCATGTTTTGAGACCCAATAGTGATGTTTTGGTTCGTTTTGGTCAGTTTCGTTACTGTGCAAAAAACCATGCAAATGTTGGATTTAATGCGCCCATTCGGGTCGTTAACGAAACGATGCACAGTTTCGGGCCAAACGAAACGAACGCACCCAATCTACGTTTTCGGACCCAATAGTGATGTTTTGGTTCGTCTTGGTCAGTTTCGTTACAGTGCAAGAAACCATGCTGGGGTTGCATTTAATGCACCGATTCGGGCCGTCAATGAAAAGATGCACAGTTTCGGGCCAGAAACGAAACGAACGTACCCAATCCACGTTTTTGGACCCAATAGTGATGTTTTGGTTCGTTTTGGTCAGTTTAGTTACTGTGCAACAAATCATGCCGGGGTTGCATTTAATGCACCGATTCGGGCCTTAAATGAAACGATGCACAGTTTCGGGCCAGAAATGAAACAAACGCACCCAATCCACGTTTTTGGACCCAATGGCGATGTTTTCGTTTGTTTTGGTCAGTTTCGTTACAGTGCAAAAAACCATGCCAAGGTTGCATTTAATGCACCCATTCGGGTCGTTAACAAAACGTTGCACAGTTTCGGGCCAGAAATGAAATGAACGCACCCAATCCATGTTTTTGGTCCCAATGGTGATGTTTCTGTTTGTTTTGGTCAGTTTTGTTAGAGTGCGAAAAACCATGCAAATGTTGCATTTAATGCGCCCATTCGGGTCGTTAACGAAACGAACGCACCGAATCCACATTTTTGGACCCAATAGTGATGTTTTGGTTCGTTTTGGTCAGTTTAGTTACTGTGCAACAAATCATGCCGGGGTTGCATGTAATGCACCGATTCGGGCCTTACATGAAACGATGCACAGTTTCTGGCCAGAAACGAAACAAACGCACCCAATCCACGTTTTTGGACCCAATGGTGATGTCTTGGTTTGTTTTGGTCAGTTTCGTTACAGTGCAAAAAACCATGCCGAGGTTGCATTTAATCCACCCATTAGGGTCGTTAACAAAACGATGCACAGTTTCGGGCCAGAAATGAAATGAACGCACCCAATCCATGTTTTTGGTCCCAATGGTGATCGTTTTGTTTGTTTTGGTCAGTTTTGTTACAGTGCGAAAAACCATGCAAATGTTGCATTTAATGCGCCCATTCGGGTCTTTAACGAAACGAATGCACCGAATCCACATTTTTGGACCCAATAGTGATGTTTTGGTTCGTTTTGGTCAGTTTCGTTACAGTGCAAGAAACCATGATGGGGTTGCATTTAATGCACCCATTCGGGTCGTTAACGAAACGACGCACAGTTTCAGGCCAGAAACGAAACGAACGCACCCGATCCATGTTTTGAGACCCAATAGTGATGTTTTGGTTCGTTTTGGTCAGTTTCGTTACTGTGCAAAAAACCATGCAAATGTTGGATTTAATGCGCCCATTCGGGTCGTTAACGAAACGATGCACAGTTTCGGGCCAAACGAAACGAACGCACCCAATCTACGTTTTCGGACCCAATAGTGATGTTTTGGTTCGTCTTGGTCAGTTTCGTTACAGTGCAAGAAACCATGCTAGGGTTGCATTTAATGCACCGATTTGGGCCGTCAATGAAAAGATGCACAGTTTCGGGCCAGAAACAAAACGAACGCACCCAATCCACGTTTTTGGAACCAATAGTGATGTTTTGGTTCGTTTTGGTCAGTTTGGTTACCGTGCAAAAAAATCATGCTGGGGTTGCATTTAATGCACCGATTCGGGCCTTAAATGAAACGATGCACAGTTTCGGGCCAGAAACGAAACAAACGCACCCAATCCACGTTTTTGGACCCAATAGTGATGTTTTGGTTTGTTTTGGGCAGTTTAGTTACTGTGCACAAATCATGCCGGTGTTGCATTTAATGCACCGATTCGGGCCTTACATGAAACGATGCACAGTTTCGGGCCAGAAACGAAACAAACGCACCCAATCCACGTTTTTGGACCCAATAGTGATGTTTTGGTTCGTTTTGGTCAGTTTAGTTACTGTGCAACAAATCATGCCGGGGTTGCATGTAATGCACCGATTCGGGCCTTACATGAAACGATGCACAGTTTCTGGCCAGAAACGAAACAAACGCACCCAATCCACGTTTTTGGACCCAATGGTGATGTCTTGGTTTGTTTTGGTCAGTTTCGTTACAGTGCAAAAAACCATGCCGAGGTTGCATTTAATCCACCCATTAGGGTCGTTAACAAAATGATGCACAGTTTCGGGCCAAAAATGAAATGAACGCACCCAATCCATGTTTTTGTTCCCAATGGTGATCGTTTTGTTTGTTTTGGTCAGTTTTGTTACAGTGCGAAAAACCATGCAAATATTGCATTTAATGCGCCCATTCGGGTCGTTAACGAAACGAATGCACCGAATCCACATTTTTGGACCCAATAGTGATGTTTTGGTTCGTTTTGGTCAGTTTCGTTACAGTGCAAGAAACCATGATGGGGTTGCATTTAATGCACCCATTCGGGTCGTTAACGAAACGACGCACAGTTTCAGGCCAGAAACGAAACGAACGCACCCGATCCATGTTTTGAGACCCAATAGTGATGTTTTGGTTCGTTTTGGTCAGTTTAGTTACTGTGCAAAAAACCATGCAAATGTTGGATTTAATGCGCCCATTCGGGTCGTTAACGAAACGATGCACAGTTTCGGGCCAAACGAAACGAACGCACCCAATCTACGTTTTTGGACCCAATAGTGATGTTTTGGTTCGTCTTGGTCAGTTTCGTTACAGTGCAAGAAACCATGCTGGGGTTGCATTTAATGCACCGATTCGGGCCGTCAATGAAAAGATGCACAGTTTCGGGCCAGAAACGAAACGAACGTACCCAATCCACGTTTTTGGACCCAATAGTGATGTTTTGGTTCGTTTTGGTCAGTTTAGTTACTGTGCAACAAATCATGCCGGGGTTGCATTTAATGCACCGATTCGGGCCTTAAATGAAACGATGCACAGTTTCGGGCCAGAAATGAAACAAACGCACCCAATCCACGTTTTTGGACCCAATGGCGATGTTTTCGTTTGTTTTGGTCAGTTTCGTTACAGTGCAAAAAACCATGCCAAGGTTGCATTTAATGCACCCATTCGGGTCGTTAACAAAACGTTGCACAGTTTCGGGCCAGAAATGAAATGAACGCACCCAATCCATGTTTTTGGTCCCAATGGTGATGTTTCTGTTTGTTTTGGTCAGTTTTGTTACAGTGCGAAAAACCATGCAAATGTTGCATTTAATGCGCCCATTCGGGTCGTTAACGAAACGAACGCACCGAATCCACATTTTTGGACCCAATAGTGATGTTTTGGTTCGTTTTGGTCAGTTTAGTTACTGTGCAACAAATCATGCCGGGGTTGCATGTAATGCACCGATTCGGGCCTTACATGAAACGATGCACAGTTTCTGGCCAGAAATGAAACAAACGCACCCAATCCACGTTTTTGGACCCAATGGTGATGTCTTGGTTTGTTTTGGTCAGTTTCGTTACAGTGCAAAAAACCATGCCGAGGTTGCATTTAATCCACCCATTAGGGTCGTTAACAAAACGATGCACAGTTTCGGGCCAGAAATGAAATGAACGCACCCAATCCATGTTTTTGGTCCCAATGGTGATCGTTTTGTTTGTTTTGGTCAGTTTTGTTACAGTGCGAAAAACCATGCAAATGTTGCATTTAATGCGCCCATTCGGGTCTTTAACGAAACGAATGCACCGAATCCACATTTTTGGACCCAATAGTGATGTTTTGGTTCGTTTTGGTCAGTTTCGTTACAGTGCAAGAAACCATGATGGGGTTGCATTTAATGCACCCATTCGGGTCGTTAACGAAACGACGCACAGTTTCAGGCCAGAAACGAAACGAACGCACCCGATCCATGTTTTGAGACCCAATAGTGATGTTTTGGTTCGTTTTGGTCAGTTTCGTTACTGTGCAAAAAACCATGCAAATGTTGGATTTAATGCGCCCATTCGGGTCGTTAACGAAACGATGCACAGTTTCGGGCCAAACGAAACGAACGCACCCAATCTACGTTTTCGGACCCAATAGTGATGTTTTGGTTCGTCTTGGTCAGTTTCGTTACAGTGCAAGAAACCATGCTGGGGTTGCATTTAATGCACCGATTCGGGCCGTCAATGAAAAGATGCACAGTTTCGGGCCAGAAACGAAACGAACGTACCCAATCCACGTTTTTGGACCCAATAGTGATGTTTTGGTTCGTTTTGGTCAGTTTAGTTACTGTGCAACAAATCATGCCGGGGTTGCATTTAATGCACCGATTCGGGCCTTCAATGAAACGATGCACAGTTTCGGGCCAGAAATGAAACAAACGCACCCAATCCACGTTTTTGGACCCAATGGTGATGTTTTCGTTTGTTTTGGTTAGTTTCGTTACAGTGCAAAAAACCATGCCAAGGTTGCATTTAATGCACCGATTCGGGTCGTTAACAAAACGTTGCACAGTTTCGGGCCAAAAATGAAATGAACGCACCCAATCCATGTTTTTGGTCCCAATGGTGTTGTTTTTGTTTGTTTTGGTCAGTTTTGTTACAGTGCGAAAAACCATGCAAATGTTGCATTTAATGCGCCCATTCGGGTCGTTAACGAAACGAACGCACCGAATCCACATTTTTGGACCCAATAGTGATGTTTTGGTTCGTTTTGGTCAGTTTAGTTACTGTGCAACAAATCATGCCGGGGTTGCATTTAATGCACCGATTCGGGCCTTACATGAAACGATGCACAGTTTCTGGCCAGAAATGAAATAAACGCACCCAATCCATGTTTTTGGTCCCAATGGTGATGTTTTTGTTTGTTTTGGTCAGTTTTGTTACAGTGCGAAAAACCATGCAAATGTTGCATTTAATGCGCCCATTCGGGTCGTTAACGAAACGAACGCACCGAATCCACATTTTTGGACACAATAGTGATGTTTTGGTTCGTTTTGGTCAGTTTCGTTACAGTGCAAGAAACCATGGTAGGGTTGCATTTAATGCACCGATTTGGGCCGTCAATGAAAAGATGCACAGTTTCGGGCCAGAAACAAAACGAACGCACCCAATCCACGTTTTTGGACCCAATAGTGATGTTTTGGTTCGTTTTGGTCAGTTTGGTTACCGTGCAAAAAAATCATGCCGGGGTTGCATTTAATGCACCGATTCGGGCCTTAAATGAAACGATGCACAGTTTCGGGCCAGAAACGAAACAAACGCACCCAATCCACGTTTTTGGACCCAATAGTGATGTTTTGGTTTGTTTTGGGCAGTTTAGTTACTGTGCACAAATCATGCCGGTGTTGCATTTAATGCACCGATTCGGGCCTTACATGAAACGATGCACAGTTTCGGGCCAGAAACGAAACAAACGCACCCAATCCACGTTTGTGGACCCAATAGTGATGTTTTGGTTCGTTTTGGTCAGTTTCGTTACAGTGCAAGAAACCATGGTAGGGTTGCATTTAATGCACCGATTTGGGCCGTCAATGAAAAGATGCACAGTTTCGGGCCAGAAACAAAACGAACGCACCCAATCCACGTTTTTGGACCCAATAGTGATGTTTTGGTTCGTTTTGGTCAGTTTGGTTACCGTGCAAAAAAATCATGCCGGGGTTGCATTTAATGCACCGATTCGGGCCTTAAATGAAACGATGCACAATTTTCGGGCCAGAAACGAAACAAACGCACCCAATCCACGTTTTTGGACCCAATGGTGATGTTTTGGTTTGTTTTGGTCAGTTTCGTTACAGTGCAAAAAACCATGCCGAGGTTGCACTTAATGCACCCATTCGGGTCGTTAACAAAACGATGCAAAGTTTCCGGCCAGAAACGTAACGAACGCACCCAATCCACTTTTTTGGACCCAATAGTGATGTTTTGGTTTGTTTTGGTCAGTTTAGTTACTGTGCAACAAATCATGCCGGGGTTGCATTTAATGCACCGATTCGGGCCTTACATGAAACGATGCACAGTTTCGGGCCAGTAACGAAACAAACGCACCCAATCCACGTTTGTGGACCCAATAGTGATGTTTTGGTTCGTTTTGGTCAGTTTAGTTACTGTGCAACAAATCATGCCGGGGTTGCATTTAATGCACCGATTCGGGCCTTACATGAAACGTTGCACAGTTTCGGGCCAGAAATGAAATGAACGCACCCAATCCATGTTTTTGGTCCCAATGGTGATGTTTTTGTTTGTTTTGGTCAGTTTTGTTACAGTGCGAAAAACCATGCAAATGTTGCATTTAATGCGCCCATTCGGGTCGTTAACGAAACGAACGCACCGAATCCACATTTTTGGACCCAATAGTGATGTTTTGGTTCGTTTTGGTCAGTTTAGTTACTGTGCAACAAATCATGCCGGGGTTGCATTTAATGCACCGATTCGGGCCTTACATGAAACGATGCACAGTTTCTGGCCAGAAATGAAATAAACGCACCCAATCCATGTTTTTGGTCCCAATGGTGATGTTTTTGTTTGTTTTGGTCAGTTTTGTTACAGTGCGAAAAACCATGCAAATGTTGCATTTAATGCGCCCATTCGGGTCGTTAACGAAACGAACGCACCGAATCCACATTTTTGGACACAATAGTGATGTTTTGGTTCGTTTTGGTCACTTTCGTTACAGTGCAAGAAACCATGCTAGGGTTGCATTTAATGCACCGATTTGGGCCGTCAATGAAAAGATGCACAGTTTCGGGCCAGAAACAAAACGAACGCACCCAATCCACGTTTTTGGACCCAATAGTGATGTTTGGGTTCGTTTTGGTCAGTTTGGTTACCGTGCAAAAAAATCATGCCGGGGTTGCATTTAATGCACCGATTCGGGCCTTAAATGAAACGATGCACAGTTTCGGGCCAGAAACGAAACAAACGCACCCAATCCACGTTTTTGGACCCAATAGTGATGTTTTGGTTTGTTTTGGGCAGTTTAGTTACTGTGCACAAATCATGCCGGTGTTGCATTTAATGCACCGATTCGGGCCTTACATGAAACGATGCACAGTTTCGGGCCAGAAACGAAACAAACGCACCCAATCCACGTTTTTGGACCCAATAGTGATGTTTTGGTTCGTTTTGGTCAGTTTAGTTACTGTGCAACAAATCATGCCGGGGTTGCATGTAATGCACCGATTCGGGCCTTACATGAAACGATGCACAGTTTCTGGCCAGAAACGAAACAAACGCACCCAATCCACGTTTTTGGACCCAATGGTGATGTCTTGGTTTGTTTTGGTCAGTTTCGTTACAGTGCAAAAAACCATGCCGAGGTTGCATTTAATCCACCCATTAGGGTCGTTAACAAAATGATGCACAGTTTCGGGCCAGAAATGAAATGAACGCACCCAATCCATGTTTTTGTTCCCAATGGTGATCGTTTTGTTTGTTTTGGTCAGTTTTGTTACAGTGCGAAAAACCATGCAAATATTGCATTTAATGCGCCCATTCGGGTCGTTAACGAAACGAATGCACCGAATCCACATTTTTGGACCCAATAGTGATGTTTTGGTTCGTTTTGGTTAGTTTCGTTACAGTGCAAGAAACCATGATGGGGTTGCATTTAATGCACCCATTCGGGTCGTTAACGAAACGACGCACAGTTTCAGGCCAGAAACGAAACGAACGCACCCGATCCATGTTTTGAGACCCAATAGTGATGTTTTGGTTCGTTTTGGTCAGTTTCGTTACTGTGCAAAAAACCATGCAAATGTTGGATTTAATGCGCCCATTCGGGTCGTTAACGAAACGATGCACAGTTTCGGGCCAAACGAAACGAACGCACCCAATCTACGTTTTCGGACCCAATAGTGATGTTTTGGTTCGTCTTGGTCAGTTTCGTTACAGTGCAAGAAACCATGCTGGGGTTGCATTTAATGCACCGATTCGGGCCGTCAATGAAAAGATGCACAGTTTCGGGCCAGAAACGAAACGAACGTACCCAATCCACGTTTTTGGACCCAATAGTGATGTTTTGGTTCGTTTTGGTCAGTTTAGTTACTGTGCAACAAATCATGCCGGGGTTGCATTTAATGCACCGATTCGGGCCTTAAATGAAACGATGCACAGTTTCGGGCCAGAAATGAAACAAACGCACCCAATCCACGTTTTTGGACCCAATGGCGATGTTTTCGTTTGTTTTGGTCAGTTTCGTTACAGTGCAAAAAACCATGCCAAGGTTGCATTTAATGCACCCATTCGGGTCGTTAACAAAACGTTGCACAGTTTCGGGCCAGAAATGAAATGAATGCACCCAATCCATGGTTTTGGTCCCAATGGTGATGTTTCTGTTTGTTTTGGTCAGTTTTGTTACAGTGCGAAAAACCATGCAAATGTTGCATTTAATGCGCCCATTCGGGTCGTTAACGAAACGAACGCACCGAATCCACATTTTTGGACCCAATAGTGATGTTTTGGTTCGTTTTGGTCAGTTTAGTTACTGTGCAACAAATCATGCCGGGGTTGCATGTAATGCACTGATTCGGGCCTTACATGAAACGATGCACAGTTTCGGGCCAGAAACGAAACAAACGCACCCAATCCACGTTTTTGGACCCAATGGTGATGTCTTGGTTTGTTTTGGTCAGTTTCGTTACAGTGCAAAAAACCATGCCGAGGTTGCATTTAATCCACCCATTAGGGTCGTTAACAAAACGATGCACAGTTTCGGGCCAGAAATGAAATGAACGCACCCAATCCATGTTTTTGGTCCCAATGGTGATCGTTTTGTTTGTTTTGGTCAGTTTTGTTACAGTGCGAAAAACCATGCAAATGTTGCATTTAATGCGCCCATTCGGGTCGTTAACGAAACGAACGCACCGAATCCACATTTTTGGACCCAATAGTGATGTTTTGGTTCGTTTTGGTCAGTTTCGTTACAGTGCAAGAAACCATGATGGGGTTGCATTTAATGCACCCATTCGGGTCGTTAACGAAACGACGCACAGTTTCAGGCCAGAAACGAAACGAACGCACCCGATCCATGTTTTGAGACCCAATAGTGATGTTTTGGTTCGTTTTGGTCAGTTTCGTTACTGTGCAAAAAACCATGCAAATGTTGGATTTAATGCGCCCATTCGGGTCGTTAACGAAACGATGCACAGTTTCGGGCCAAACGAAACGAACGCACCCAATCTACGTTTTCGGACCCAATAGTGATGTTTTGGTTCGTCTTGGTCAGTTTCGTTACAGTGCAAGAAACCATGCTGGGGTTGCATTTAATGCACCGATTCGGGCCGACAATGAAAAGATGCACAGTTTCGGGCCAGAAACGAAACGAACGTACCCAATCCACGTTTTTGGACCCAATAGTGATGTTTTTGTTCGTTTTGGTCAGTTTAGTTACTGTGCAACAAATCATGCCGGGGTTGCATTTAATGCACCGATTCGGGCCTTAAATGAAACGATGCACAGTTTCGGGCCAGAAATGAAACAAACGCACCCAATCCACGTTTTTGGACCCAATGGTGATGTTTTCGTTTGTTTTGGTCAGTTTCGTTACAGTGCAAAAAACCATGCCAAGGTTGCATTTAATGCACCCATTCGGGTCGTTAACAAAACGTTGCACAATTTCGGGCCAGAAATGAAATGAACGCACCCAATCCATGTTTTTGGTCCCAATGGTGATGTTTTTGTTTGTTTTGGTCAGTTTTGTTACAGTGCGAAAAACCATGCAAATGTTGCATTTAATGCGCCCATTCGGGTCGTTAACGAAACGAACGCACCGAATCCACATTTTTGGACCCAATAGTGATGTTTTGGTTCGTTTTGGTCAGTTTAGTTACTGTGCAACAAATCATGCCGGGGTTGCATTTAATGCACCGATTCGGGCCTTACATGAAACGATGCACAGTTTCTGGCCAGAAATGAAATAAACGCACCCAATCCATGTTTTTGGTCCCAATGGTGATGTTTTTGTTTGTTTTGGTCAGTTTTGTTACAGTGCGAAAAACCATGCAAATGTTGCATTTAATGCGCCCATTCGGGTCGTTAACGAAACGAACGCACCGAATCCACATTTTTGGACCCAATAGTGATGTTTTGGTTCGTTTTGGTCAGTTTCGTTACAGTGCAAGAAACCATGGTAGGGTTGCATTTAATGCACCGATTTGGGCCGTCAATGAAAAGATGCACAGTTTCGGGCCAGAAACAAAACGAACGCACCCAATCCACGTTTTTGGACCCAATAGTGATGTTTTGGTTCGTTTTGGTCAGTTTGGTTACCGTGCAAAAAAATCATGCCGGGATTGCATTTAATGCACCGATTCGGGCCTTAAATGAAACGATGCACAATTTCGGGCCAGAAACGAAACAAACGCACCCAATCCACGTTTTTGGACCCAATAGTGATGTTTTGGTTTGTTTTGGGCAGTTTAGTTACTGTGCACAAATCATGCCGGTGTTGCATTTAATGCACCGATTCGGGCCTTACATGAAACGATGTACAGTTTCGGGCCAGAAACGAAACAAACGCACCCAATCCACGTTTTTGGACCCAATAGTGATGTTTTGGTCCGTTTTGGTCAGTTTAGTTACTGTGCAACAAATCATGCCGGGGTTGCATGTAATGCACCGATTCGGGCCTTACATGAAACGATGCACAGTTTCTGGCCAGAAACGAAACAAACGCACCCAATCCACGTTTTTGGACCCAATGGTGATGTCTTGGTTTGTTTTGGTCAGTTTCGTTACAGTGCAAAAAACCATGCCGAGGTTGCATTTAATGCACCCATTAGGGTCGTTAACAAAACGATGCACAGTTTCGGGCCAGAAATGAAATGAACGCACCCAATCCATGGTTTGGTCCCAATGGTGATCGTTTTGTTTGTTTTGGTCAGTTTTGTTACAGTGCGAAAAACCATGCAAATGTTGCATTTAATGCGCCCATTCGGGTCGTTAACGAAACGAATGCACCGAATCCACATTTTTGGACCCAATAGTGATGTTTTGGTTCGTTTTGGTCAGTTTCGTTACAGTGCAAGAAACCATGATGGGGTTGCATTTAATGCACCCATTCGGGTCGTTAACGAAACGACGCACAGTTTCAGGCCAGAAACGAAACGAACGCACCCGATCCATGTTTTGAGACCTAATAGTGATGTTTTGGTTCGTTTTGGTCAGTTTCGTTACTGTGCAAAAAACCATGCAAATGTTGGATTTAATGCGCCCATTCGGGTCGTTAACGAAACGATGCACAGTTTCGGGCCAAACGAAACGAACGCACCCAATCTACGTTTTCGGACCCAATAGTGATGTTTTGGTTCGTCTTGGTCAGTTTCGTTACAGTGCAAGAAACCATGCTGGCGTTGCATTTAATGCACCGATTCGGGCCATCAATGAAAAGATGCACAGTTTCGGGCCAGAAACGAAACGAACGTACCCAATCCACGTTTTTGGACCCAATAGTGATGTTTTGGTTCGTTTTGGTCAGTTTAGTTACTGTGCAACAAATCATGCCGGGGTTGCATTTAATGCACCGATTCGGGCCTTAAATGAAACGATGCACAGTTTCGGGCCAGAAATGAAACAAACGCACCCAATCCACGTTTTTGGACCCAATGGCGATGTTTTCGTTTGTTTTGGTCAGTTTCGTTACAGTGCAAAAAACCATGCCAAGGTTGCATTTAATGCACCCATTCGGGTCGTTAACAAAACGTTGCACAGTTTCGGGCCAGAAATGAAATGAACGCACCCAATCCACGTTTTTGGTCCCAATGGTGATGTTTTTGTTTGTTTTGGTCAGTTTTGTTACAGTGCGAAAAACCATGCAAATGTTGCATTTAATGCGCCCATTCGGGTCGTTAACGAAACGAACGCACCGAATCCACATTTTTGGACCCAATAGTGATGTTTTGGTTCGTTTTGGTCAGTTTCGTTACAGTGCAAGAAACCATGGTAGGGTTGCATTTAATGCACCGATTTGGGCCGTCAATGAAAAGATGCACAGTTTCGGGCCAGAAACAAAACGAACGCACCCAATCCACGTTTTTGGACCCAATAGTGATGTTTTGGTTCGTTTTGGTCAGTTTGGTTACCGTGCAAAAAAATCATGCCGGGATTGCATTTAATGCACCGATTCGGGCCTTAAATGAAACGATGCACAATTTCGGGCCAGAAACGAAACAAACGCACCCAATCCACGTTTTTGGACCCAATAGTGATGTTTTGGTTTGTTTTGGGCAGTTTAGTTACTGTGCACAAATCATGCCGGTGTTGCATTTAATGCACCGATTCGGGCCTTACATGAAACGATGTACAGTTTCGGGCCAGAAACGAAACAAACGCACCCAATCCACGTTTTTGGACCCAATAGTGATGTTTTGGTCCGTTTTGGTCAGTTTAGTTACTGTGCAACAAATCATGCCGGGGTTGCATGTAATGCACCGATTCGGGCCTTACATGAAACGATGCACAGTTTCTGGCCAGAAACGAAACAAACGCACCCAATCCACGTTTTTGGACCCAATGGTGATGTCTTGGTTTGTTTTGGTCAGTTTCGTTACAGTGCAAAAAACCATGCCGAGGTTGCATTTAATGCACCCATTAGGGTCGTTAACAAAACGATGCACAGTTTCGGGCCAGAAATGAAATGAACGCACCCAATCCATGTTTTGGTCCCAATGGTGATCGTTTTGTTTGTTTTGGTCAGTTTTGTTACGGTGCGAAAAACCATGCAAATGTTGCATTTAATGCGCCCATTCGGGTCGTTAACGAAACGAATGCACCGAATCCACATTTTTGGACCCAATAGTGATGTTTTGGTTCGTTTTGGTCAGTTTCGTTACAGTGCAAGAAACCATGATGGGGTTGCATTTAATGCACCCATTCGGGTCGTTAACGAAACGACGCACAGTTTCAGGCCAGAAACGAAACGAACGCACCCGATCCATGTTTTGAGACCTAATAGTGATGTTTTGGTTCGTTTTGGTCAGTTTCGTTACTGTGCGAAAAACCATGCAAATGTTGGATTTAATGCGCCCATTCGGGTCGTTAACGAAACGATGCACAGTTTCGGGCCAAACGAAACGAACGCACCCAATCTACGTTTTCGGACCCAATAGTGATGTTTTGGTTCGTCTTGGTCAGTTTCGTTACAGTGCAAGAAACCATGCTGGCGTTGCATTTAATGCACCGATTCGGGCCATCAATGAAAAGATGCACAGTTTCGGGCCAGAAACGAAACGAACGTACCCAATCCACGTTTTTGGACCCAATAGTGATGTTTTGGTTCGTTTTGGTCAGTTTAGTTACTGTGCAACAAATCATGCCGGGGTTGCATTTAATGCACCGATTCGGGCCTTAAATGAAACGATGCACAGTTTCGGGCCAGAAATGAAACAAACGCACCCAATCCACGTTTTTGGACCCAATGGCGATGTTTTCGTTTGTTTTGGTCAGTTTCGTTACAGTGCAAAAAACCATGCCAAGGTTGCATTTAATGCACCCATTCGGGTCATTAACAAAACGTTGCACAGTTTCGGGCCAGAAATGAAATGAACGCACCCAATCCATGTTTTTGGTCCCAATGGTGATGTTTTTGTTTGTTTTGGTCAGTTTTGTTACAGTGCGAAAAACCATGCAAATGTTGCATTTAATGCGCCCATTCGGGTCGTTAACGAAACGAACGCACCGAATCCACATTTTTGGACCCAATAGTGATGTTTTGGTTCGTTTTGGTCAGTTTAGTTACTGTGCAACAAATCATGCCGGGGTTGCATGTAATGCACCGATTGGGGCCTTACATGAAACGATGCACAGTTTCGGGCCAGAAACGAAACAAACGCACCCAATCCACGTTTTTGGACCCAATGGTGATGTCTTGGTTTGTTTTGGTCAGTTTCGTTACAGTGCAAAAAACCATGCCGAGGTTGCATTTAATCCACCCATTAGGGTCGTTAACAAAACGATGCACAGTTTCGGGCCAGAAATGAAATGAACGCACCCAATCCATGTTTTTGGTCCCAATGGTGATCGTTTTGTTTGTTTTGGTCAGTTTTGTTACAGTGCGAAAAACCATGCAAATGTTGCATTTAATGCGCCCATTCGGGTCTTTAACGAAACGAATGCACCGAATCCACATTTTTGGACCCAATAGTGATGTTTTGGTTCGTTTTGGTCAGTTTCGTTACAGTGCAAGAAACCATGATGGGGTTGCATTTAATGCACCCATTCGGGTCGTTAACGAAACGACGCACAGTTTCAGGCCAGAAACGAAACGAACGCACCCGATCCATGTTTTGAGACCCAATAGTGATGTTTTGGTTCGTTTTGGTCAGTTTCGTTACTGTGCAAAAAACCATGCAAATGTTGGATTTAATGCGCCCATTCGGGTCGTTAACGAAACGATGCACAGTTTCGGGCCAAACGAAACGAACGCACCCAATCTACGTTTTCGGACCCAATAGTGATGTTTTGGTTCGTCTTGGTCAGTTTCGTTACAGTGCAAGAAACCATGCTGGGGTTGCATTTAATGCACCGATTCGGGCCGACAATGAAAAGATGCACAGTTTCGGGTCGTTAACGAAACGAACGCACCGAATCCACATTTTTGGACCCAATAGTGATGTTTTGGTTCGTTTTGGTCAGTTTAGTTACTGTGCAACAAATCATGCCGGGGTTGCATTTAATGCACCGATTCGGGCCTTACATGAAACGATGCACAGTTTCTGGCCAGAAACGAAATAAACGCACCCAATCCATGTTTTTGGTCCCAATGGTGATGTTTTTGTTTGTTTTGGTCAGTTTTGTTACAGTGCGAAAAACCATGCAAATGTTGCATTTAATGCGCCCATTCAGGTCGTTAACAAAACGAACGCACCGAATCCACATTTTTGGACACAATAGTGATGTTTTGGTTCGTTTTGGTCAGTTTCGTTACAGTGCAAGAAACCATGGTAGGGTTGCATTTAATGCACCGATTTGGGCCGTCAATGAAAAGATGCACAGTTTCGGGCCAGAAACAAAACGAACGCACCCAATCCACGTTTTTGGACCCAATAGTGATGTTTTGGTTCATTTTGGTCAGTTTGGTTACCGTGCAAAAAAATCATGCCGGGGTTGCATTTAATGCACCGATTCGGGCCTTAAATGAAACGATGCACAGTTTCGGGCCAGAAACGAAACAAACGCACCCAATCCACGTTTTTGGACCCAATAGTGATGTTTTGGTTTGTTTTGGGCAGTTTAGTTACTGTGCACAAATCATGCCGGTGTTGCATTTAATGCACCGATTCGGGCCTTACATGAAACGATGTACAGTTTCGGGCCAGAAACGAAACAAACGCACCCAATCCACGTTTTTGGACCCAATAGTGATGTTTTGGTTCGTTTTGGTCAGTTTAGTTACTGTGCAACAAATCATGCCGGGGTTGCATGTAATGCACCGATTCGGGCCTTACATGAAACGATGCACAGTTTCTGGCCAGAAACGAAACAAACGCACCCAATCCACGTTTTTGGACCCAATGGTGATGTCTTGGTTTGTTTTGGTCAGTTTCGTTACAGTGCAAAAAACCATGCCGAGGTTGCATTTAATGCACCCATTAGTGTCGTTAACAAAACGATGCACAGTTTCGGGCCAGAAATGAAATGAACGCACCCAATCCATGTTTTTGGTCCCAATGGTGATCGTTTTGTTTGTTTTGGTCAGTTTTGTTACAGTGCGAAAAACCATGCAAATGTTGCATTTAATGCGCCCATTCGGGTCGTTAACGAAACGAATGCACCGAATCCACATTTTTGGACCCAATAGTGATGTTTTGGTTCGTTTTGGTCAGTTTTGTTACAGTGCAAGAAACCATGATGGGGTTGCATTTAATGCACCCATTCGGGTCGTTAACGAAACGACGCACAGTTTCAGGCCAGAAACGAAACGAACGCACCCGATCCATGTTTTGAGACCTAATAGTGATGTTTTGGTTCGTTTTGGTCAGTTTCGTTACTGTGCAAAAAAACATGCAAATGTTGGATTTAATGCGCCCATTCGGGTCGTTAACGAAACGATGCACAGTTTCGGGCCAAACGAAACGAACGCACCCAATCTACGTTTTCGGACCCAATAGTGATGTTTTGGTTCGTCTTGGTCAGTTTCGTTACAGTGCAAGAAACCATGCTGGGGTTGCATTTAATGCACCGATTCGGGCCATCAATGAAACGATGCACAGTTTCGGGCCAGAAACGAAACGAACGTACCCAATCCACGTTTTTGGACCCAATAGTGATGTTTTGGTTCGTTTTGGTCAGTTTGGTTACTGTGCAACAAATCATGCCGGGGTTGCATTTAATGCACCGATTCGGGCCTTAAATGAAACGAAGCACAGTTTCGGGCCAGAAACGAAACAAACGTACCCAATCCACTTTTTTGGACCCAATAGTGATGTTTTGGTTCGTTTTGGTCAGTTTGGTTACCGTGCAAAAAAATCATGCCGGGGTTGCATTTAATGCACCGATTCGGGCCTTAAATGAAACGATGCACAGTTTCGGGCCAGAAACGAAACAAACGCACCCAATCCACGTTTTTGGACCCAATAGTGATGTTTTGGTTTGTTTTGGGCAGTTTAGTTACTGTGCACAAATCATGCCGGTGTTGCATTTAATGCACCGATTCGGGCCTTACATGAAACGATGTACAGTTTCGGGCCAGAAACGAAACAAACGCACCCAATCCACGTTTTTGGACCCAATAGTGATGTTTTGGTTCGTTTTGGTCAGTTTAGTTACTGTGCAACAAATCATGCCGGGGTTGCATTTAATGCACCGATTCGGGCCTTAAATGAAACGAAGCACAGTTTCGGGCCAGAAACGAAACAAACGCACCCAATCCACGTTTTTGGACCCAATAGTGATGTTTTGGTTCGTTTTGGTCAGTTTGGTTACCGTGCAAAAAAATCATGCCGGGGTTGCATTTAATGCACCGATTCGGGCCGTCAATGAAAAGATGCACAGTTTCGGGCCAGAAACGAAACGAACGTACCCAATCCACGTTTTTGGACCCAATAGTGATGTTTTGGTTCGTTTTGGTCAGTTTGGTTACTGTGCAACAAATCATGTCGGGGTTGCATTTAATGCACCGATTCGGGCCTTAAATGAAACGAAGCACAGTTTCGGGCCAGAAACGAAACAAACGCACCCAATCCACGTTTTTGGACCCAATAGTGATGTTTTGGTTCGTTTTGGTCAGTTTGGTTACCGTGCAAAAAAATCATGCCGGGGTTGCATTTAATGCACCGATTCGGGCCTTAAATGAAACGATGCACAGTTTCGGGCCAGAAACGAAACAAACGCACCCAATCCACGTTTTTGGACCCAATAGTGATGTTTTGGTTTGTTTTGGGCAGTTTAGTTACTGTGCACAAATCATGCCGGTGTTGCATTTAATGCACCGATTCGGGCCTTACATGAAACGATGTACAGTTTCAGGCCAGAAACGAAACAAACGCACCCAATCCACGTTTTTGGACCCAATAGTGATGTTTTGGTTCGTTTTGGTCAGTTTAGTTACTGTGCAACAAATCATGCCGGGGTTGCATGTAATGCACCGATTCGGGCCTTACATGAAACGATGCACAGTTTCTGGCCAGAAACGAAACAAACGCACCCAATCCACGTTTTTGGACCCAATGGTGATGTCTTGGTTTGTTTTGGTCAGTTTCGTTACAGTGCAAAAAACCATGCCGAGGTTGCATTTAATGCACCCATTAGGGTCGTTAACAAAACGATGCACAGTTTCGGGCCAGAAATGAAATGAACGCACCCAATCCATGTTTTTGGTCCCAATGGTGATCGTTTTGTTTGTTTTGGTCAGTTTTGTTACAGTGCGAAAAACCATGCAAATGTTGCATTTAATGCGCCCATTCGGGTCGTTAACGAAACGAATGCACCGAATCCACATTTTTGGACCCAATAGTGATGTTTTGGTTCGTTTTGGTCAGTTTTGTTACAGTGCAAGAAACCATGATGGGGTTGCATTTAATGCACCCATTCGGGTCGTTAACGAAACGACGCACAGTTTCAGGCCAGAAACGAAACGAACGCACCCGATCCATGTTTTGAGACCTAATAGTGATGTTTTGGTTCGTTTTGGTCAGTTTCGTTACTGTGCAAAAAACCATGCAAATGTTGGATTTAATGCGCCCATTCGGGTCGTTAACGAAACGATGCACAGTTTCGGGCCAAACGAAACGAACGCACCCAATCTACGTTTTCGGACCCAATAGTGATGTTTTGGTTCGTCTTGGTCAGTTTCGTTACAGTGCAAGAAACCATGCTGGGGTTGCATTTAATGCACCGATTCGGGCCATCAATGAAAAGATGCACAGTTTCGGGCCAGAAACGAAACGAACGTACCCAATCCACGTTTTTGGACCCAATAGTTATGTTTTGGTTCGTTTTGGTCAGTTTAGTTACCGTGCAAAAAAATCATGCCGGTGTTGCATTTAATGCACCGATTCGGGCCTTACATGAAACGATGTACAGTTTCAGGCCAGAAACGAAACAAACGCACCCAATCCACGTTTTTGGACCCAATAGTGATGTTTTGGTTCGTTTTGGTCAGTTTAGTTACTGTGCAACAAATCATGCCGGGGTTGCATGTAATGCACCGATTCGGGCCTTACATGAAACGATGCACAGTTTCTGGCCAGAAACGAAACAAACGCACCCAATCCACGTTTTTGGACCCAATGGTGATGTCTTGGTTTGTTTTGGTCAGTTTCGTTACAGTGCAAAAAACCATGCCGAGGTTGCATTTAATGCACCCATTAGGGTCGTTAACAAAACGATGCACAGTTTCGGGCCAGAAATGAAATGAACGCACCCAATCCATGTTTTTGGTCCCAATGGTGATCGTTTTGTTTGTTTTGGTCAGTTTTGTTACAGTGCGAAAAACCATGCAAATGTTGCATTTAATGCGCCCATTCGGGTCGTTAACGAAACGAATGCACCGAATCCACATTTTTGGACCCAATAGTGATGTTTTGGTTCGTTTTGGTCAGTTTTGTTACAGTGCAAGAAACCATGATGGGGTTGCATTTAATGCACCCATTCGGGTCGTTAACGAAACGACGCACAGTTTCAGGCCAGAAACGAAACGAACGCACCCGATCCATGTTTTGAGACCTAATAGTGATGTTTTGGTTCGTTTTGGTCAGTTTCGTTACTGTGCAAAAAACCATGCAAATGTTGGATTTAATGCGCCCATTCGGGTCGTTAACGAAACGATGCACAGTTTCGGGCCAAACGAAACGAACGCACCCAATCTACGTTTTCGGACCCAATAGTGATGTTTTGGTTCGTCTTGGTCAGTTTCGTTACAGTGCAAGAAACCATGCTGGGGTTGCATTTAATGCACCGATTCGGGCCATCAATGAAAAGATGCACAGTTTCGGGCCAGAAACGAAACGAACGTACCCAATCCACGTTTTTGGACCCAATAGTTATGTTTTGGTTCGTTTTGGTCAGTTTAGTTACTGTGCAACAAATCATGCCGGGGTTGCATTTAATGCACCGATTCGGGCCTTAAATGAAACGATGCACAGTTTCGGGCCAGAAAGGAAACAAACGCACCCAATCCACGTTTTTGGACCCAATGGTGATGTTTTGGTTTGTTTTGGTCAGTTTCGTTACAGTGCAAAAAACCATGCCGAGGTTGCACTTAATGCACCCATTCGGGTCGTTAACAAAATGATGCAAAGTTTCGGGCCAGAAACGTAACGAACGCACCCAATCCACTTTTTTGGACCCAATAGTGATGTTTTGGTTCGTTTTGGTCAGTTTAGTTACTGTGCAACAAATCATGCCGGGTTGCATTTAATGCAACGATTCGGGCCTTAAATGAAACGATGCACAGTATCGGGCCAGAAACGAAACAAACGCACCCAATCCACGTTTTTGGACCCAATGGTGATGATTTGGTTTGTTTTGGTCAATTTCGTTACAGTGCAAAAAACAATGCCGAGGTTGCATTTAATGCACCCATTCGGGTCGTTAACAAAACGATGCACAGTTTCGGGCCAGAAATGAAATAAATGCACCCAATCCATGTTTTTGGTCCCAATGGTGATGTTTTTGTTTGTTTTGGTCAGTTTTGTTACAGTGCAAAAAACCATGCAAATGTTGCATTTAATGCGCCCATTCGGGTCGTTAACGAAATGAACGCACCGAATCCGCATTTTTGGACCCAATAGTGATGTTTTGGTTCGTTTTGGTCAGTTTCGTTACTGTGCAAGAAACCATGCAAATGTTGGATTTAATGCGCCCATTCGGGTCGTTAACGAAACGATGCACAGTTTCGGGCCAAACGAAACGAACGGACCCAATCTACGTTTTCGGACCCAATAGTGATGTTTTGGTTCGTCTTGGTCAGTTTCGTTACAGTGCAAGAAACCATGCTGGGGTTGCATTTAATGCACCGATTCGGGCCGTCAATGAAAAGATGCACAGTTTCGGGCCAGAAACGAAACGAACGTACCCAATCCACGTTTTTGGACCCAATAGTGATGTTTTGGTTCGTTTTGGTCAGTTTAGTTACTGTGCAACAAATCATGCCGGGGTTGCATTTAATGCACCGATTCGGGCCTTAAATGAAATGAAGCACAGTTTCGGGCCAGAAACGAAACAAACGTACCCAATCCACTTTTTTGGACCCAATAGTGATGTTTTGGTTCGTTTTGGTCAGTTTAGTTACTGTGCAACAAATCATGCCGGGGTTGCATGTAATGCACCGATTCGGGCCTTACATGAAACGATGCACAGTTTCTGGCCAGAAACGAAACAAACGCACCCAATCCACGTTTTTGGACCCAATGGTGATGTCTTGGTTTGTTTTGGTCAGTTTCGTTATAGTGCAAAAAACCATGCCGAGGTTGCATTTAATGCACCCATTAGGGTCGTTAACAAAACGATGCACAGTTTCGGGCCAGAAATGAAATGAACGCACCCAATCCATGTTTTTGGTCCCAATGGTGATCGTTTTGTTTGTTTTGGTCAGTTTTGTTACAGTGCGAAAAACCATGCAAATGTTGCATTTAATGCGCCCGTTCGGGTCGTTAACGAAACGAATGCACCGAATCCACACTTTTGGACCCAATAGTGATGTTTTGGTTCGTTTTGGTTAGTTTCGTTACAGTGCAAGAAACCATGATGGGGTTGCATTTAATGCACCCATTCGGGTCGTTAACGAAACGACGCACAGTTTCAGGCCAGAAACGAAACGAACGCACCCGATCCATGTTTTGAGACCCAATAGTGATGTTTTGGTTCGTTTTGGTCAGTTTCGTTACTGTGCAAAAAACCATGCAAATGTTGGATTTAATGCGCCCATTCGGGTCGTTAACGAAACGATGCACAGTTTCGGGCCAAACGAAACGAACGCACCCAATCTACGTTTTCGGACCCAATAGTGATGTTTTGGTTCGTTTTGGTCAGTTTCGTTACTGTGCAAAAAACCATGCAAATGTTGGATTTAATGCGCCCATTCGGGTCGTTAACGAAACGATGCACAGTTTCGGGCCAAACGAAACGAACGGACCCAATCTACGTTTTCGGACCCAATAGTGATGTTTTGGTTCGTCTTGGTCAGTTTCGTTACAGTGCAAGAAACCATGCTGGGGTTGCATTTAATGCACCGATTCGGGCCGTCAATGAAAAGATGCACAGTTTCGGGCCAGAAACGAAACGAACGTACCCAATCCACGTTTTTGGACCCAATAGTGATGTTTTGGTTCGTTTTGGTCAGTTTGGTTACTGTGCAACAAATCATGTCGGGGTTGCATTTAATGCACCGATTCGGGCCTTAAATGAAACGAAGCACAGTTTCGGGCCAGAAACGAAACAAACGTACCCAATCCACTTTTTTGGACCCAATAGTGATGTTTTGGTTCGTTTTGGTCAGTTTAGTTACTGTGCAACAAATCATGCCGGGGTTGCATGTAATGCACCGATTCGGGCCTTACATGAAACGATGCACAGTTTCTGGCCAGAAACGAAACAAACGCACCCAATCCACGTTTTTGGACCCAATGGTGATGTCTTGGTTTGTTTTGGTCAGTTTCGTTACAGTGCAAAAAACCATGCCGAGGTTGCATTTAATGCACCCATTAGGGTCGTTAACAAAACGATGCACAGTTTCGGGCCAAAAATGAAATGAACGCACTTAATCCATGTTTTTGGTCCCAATGGTGATCGTTTTGTTTGTTTTGGTCAGTTTTGTTACAGTGCGAAAAACCATGCAAATGTTGCATTTAATGCGCCCGTTCGGGTCGTTAACGAAACGAATGCACCGAATCCACATTTTTGGACCCAATAGTGATGTTTTGGTTCGTTTTGGTCAGTTTCGTTACAGTGCAAGAAACCATGATGGGGTTGCATTTAATGCACCCATTCGGGTCGTTAACGAAACGACGCACAGTTTCAGGCCAGAAACGAAACGAACGCACCCGATCCATGTTTTGAGACCCAATAGTGATGTTTTGGTTCGTTTTGGTCAGTTTCGTTACTGTGCAAAAAACCATGCAAATGTTGGATTTAATGCGCCCATTCGGGTCGTTAAGGAAACGATGCACAGTTTCGGGCCAAACGAAACGAACGCACCCAATCTACGTTTTCGGACCCAATAGTGATGTTTTGGTTCGTCTTGGTCAGTTTCGTTACAGTGCAAGAAACCATGCTGGGGTTGCATTTAATGCACCGATTCGGGCCGTCAATGAAAAGATGCACAGTTTCGGGCCAGAAACGAAACGAACGTACCCAATCCACGTTTTTGGACCCAATAGTGATGTTTTGGTTCGTTTTGGTCAGTTTAGTTACTGTGCAACAAATCATGCCGGGGTTGCAATTAATGCACCGATTCGGGCCTTAAATGAAACGATACACAGTTTCGGGCCAGAAATGAAACAAACGCACCCAATCCACGTTTTTGGACCCAATGGTGATGTTTTGGTTTGTTTTGGTCAGTTTCGTTACAGTGCAAAAAACCATGCCGAGGTTGCACTTAATGCACCCATTAGGGTCGTTAACAAAACGATGCAAAGTTTCGGGCCAGAAACGTAACGAACGCACCCAATCCACTTTTTTGGACCCAATAGTGAAGTTTTGGTTCGTTTTGGTCAGTTTAGTTACTGTGCAACAAATCATGTCGGGTTGCATTTAATGCACCGATTCGGGCCTTAAATGAAACGATGCACAGTATCGGGCCAGAAACGAAACAAACGCACCCAATCCACGTTTTTGGACCCAATGGTGATGATTTGGTTTGTTTTGGTCAGTTTCGTTACAGTGCAAAAAACCATGCCGAGGTTGCATTTAATGCACCCATTCGGGTCGTTAACAAAACGATGCACAGTTTCGGGCCAGAAATGAAATAAATGCACCCAATCCATGTTTTTGGTCCCAATGGTGATGTTTTTGTTTGTTTTGGTCAGTTTTGTTACAGTGCAAAAAACCATGCAAATGTTGCATTTAATGCGCCCATTCGGGTCGTTAACGAAACGAACGCACCGAATCCACATTTTTGGACCTAATAGTGATGTTTTGGTTCGTTTTGGTCAGTTTCGTTACTGTGCAAGAAACCATGCAAATGTTGGATTTAATGCGCCCATTCGGGTCGTTAACGAAACGATGCACAGTTTCGGGACAAACGAAACGAACGCACCCAATCTACGTTTTCGGACCCAATAGTGATGTTTTGGTTCGTCTTGGTCAGTTTCGTTACAGTGCAAGAAACCATGCTGGGGTTGCATTTAATGCACCGATTCGGGCCGTCAATGAAAAGATGCACAGTTTCGGGCCAGAAACGAAACGAACGTACCCAATCCACGTTTTTGGACCCAATAGTGATGTTTTGGTTCGTTTTGGTCAGTTTAGTTACTGTGCAACAAATCATGCCGGGGTTGCATTTAATGCACCGATTCGGGCCTTAAATGAAACGAAGCACAGTTTCGGGCCAGAAACGAAACAAACGTACCCAGTCCACTTTTTTGGACACAATAGTGATGTTTTGGTTCGTTTTGGTCAGTTTAGTTATTGTGCAACAAATCATGCCGGGGTTGCATGTAATGCACCGATTCGGGCGTTACATGAAACGATGCACAGTTTCTGGCCAGAAACGAAACAAACGCACCCAATCCACGTTTTTGGACCCAATGGTGATGTCTTGGTTTGTTTTGGTCAGTTTCGTTACAGTGCAAAAAACCATGCCGAGGTTGCATTTAATGCACCCATTAGGGTCGTTAACAAAACGATGCACAGTTTCGGGCCAGAAATGAAATGAACACACCCAATCCATGTTTTTGGTCCCAATGGTGATCGTTTTGTTTGTTTTGGTCAGTTTTGTTACAGTGCGAAAAACCATGCAAATTTTGCATTTAATGCGCCCATTCGGGTCGTTAACGAAACGAATGCACCGAATCCACATTTTTGGACCCAATAGTGATGTTTTGGTTCGTTTTGGTCAGTTTCGTTACAGTGCAAGAAACCATGATGGGGTTGCATTTAATGCACCCATTCGGGTCGTTAACGAAACGACGCACAGTTTCAGGCCAGAAACGAAACGAACGCACCCGATCCATGTTTTGAGACCCAATAGTGATGTTTTGGTTCGTTTTGGTCAGTTTCGTTACTGTGCAAAAAACCATGCAAATGTTGGATTTAATGCGCCCATTCGGGTCGTTAACGAAACGATGCACAGTTTCGGGCCAAACGAAACGAACGCACCCAATCTACGTTTTCGGACTCAATAGTGATGTTTTGGTTCGTCTTGGTCAGTTTCGTTACAGTGCAAGAAACCATGCTGGGGTTGCATTTAATGCACCGATTCGGGCCGTCAATGAAAAGATGCACAGTTTCGGGCCAGAAACGAAACGAACGTACCCAATCCACGTTTTTGGACCCAATAGTGATGTTTTGGTTCGTTTTGGTCAGTTTAGTTACTGTGCAACAAATCATGCCGGGGTTGCATTTAATGCACCGATTCGGGCCTTAAATGAAACGATGCACAGTTTCGGGCCAGAAATGAAACAAACGCACCCAATCCACGTTTTTGGACCCAATGGCGATGTTTTCGTTTGTTTTGGTCAGTTTCGTTACAGTGCAAAAAACCATGCCAAGGTTGCATTTAATGCACCCATTCGGGTCGTTAACAAAACGTTGCACAGTTTCGGGCCACAAATGAAATGAACGCACCCAATCCATGTTTTTGGTCCCAATGGTGATGTTTTTGTTTGTTTTGGTCAGTTTTGTTACAGTGCGAAAAACCATGCAAATGTTGCATTTAATGCGCCCATTCGGGTCGTTAACGAAACGAACGCACCGAATCCACATTTTTGGACCCAATAGTGATATTTTGGTTCGTTTTGGTCAGTTTCGTTACAGTGCAAGAAACCATGCTAGGGTTGCATTTAATGCACCGATTTGGGCCGTCAATGAAAAGATGCACAGTTTTGGGCCAGAAACAAAACGAACGCACCCAATCCACGTTTTTGGACCCAATAGTGATGTTTTGGTTCGTTTTGGTCACTTTAGTTACTGTGCAAAAAAATCATGCCGGGGTTGCATTTAATGCACCGATTCGGGCCTTAAATGAAACGATGCACAGTTTCGGGCCAGAAACGAAACAAACGTACCCAATCCACGTTTTTGGACCCAATAGTGATGTTTTGTTTCGTTTTGGTCAGTTTAGTTACTGTGCAACAAATCATGCCGGGGTTGCATTTAATGCACCGATTCGGGCCTTAAATAAAACGATGCACAGTTTCGGGCCAGAAACGAAACAAACGCACCCAATCCACGTTTTTGGACCCAATGGTGATGTTTTGGTTTGTTTTGGTCAGTTTTGTTACAGTGCGAAAAACCATGCAAATGTTGCATTTAATGCGCCCATTCGGGTCGTTAACGAAACGAACGCACCGAATCCACATTTTTGGACCCAATAGTGATGTTTTGGTTCGTTTTGGTCAGTTTCGTTACAGTGCAAGAAACCATGCTAGGGTTGCATTTAATGCTCCGATTTGGGCCGTCAATGAAAAGATGCACAGTTTTGGGCCAGAAACAAAACGAACGCACCCAATCCACGTTTTTGGACCCAATAGTGATGTTTTGGTTCGTTTTGGTCACTTTAGTTACTGTGCAAAAAAATCATGCCGGGGTTGCATTTAATGCACCGATTCGGGCCTTAAATGAAACGATGCACAGTTTCGGGCCAGAAACGAAACGAACGCACCCAATCCACTTTTTTCGACCCAATAGTGATGTTTTGGTTCGTTTTGGTCAGTTTAGTTACTGTGCAACAAATCATGCCGGGTTGCATTTAATGCACCGATTCGGGCCTTAAATGAAACGATGCACAGTATCGGGCCAGAAACGAAACAAACGCACCCAATCCACGTTTTTGGACCCAATAGTGATGTTTTGGTTCGTTTTGGTCAGTTTAGTTACTGTGCAACAAATCATGCCGGGGTTGCATTTAATGCACCGATTCGGGCCTTACATGAAACGATGCACAGTTTCTGGCCAGAAACGAAACAAACGCACCCAATCCACGTTTTTGGTCCCAATGGTGATGTATTGGTTTGTTTTGGTCGGTTTCGTTACAGTGCAAAAAACCATGCCAAGGTTGCATTTAATGCACCCATTCGGGTCGTTAACAAAACGTTGCACAGTTTCGGGCCAGAAATGAAATGAACGCACCCAATCCATGTTTTTGGTCCCAATGGTGATGTTTTTGTTTGTTTTGGTCAGTTTTGTTACAGTGTGAAAAACCATGCAAATGTTGCATTTAATGCGCCCATTCGGGTCGTTAACGAAACGAACGCACCGAATCCACATTTTTGGACCCAATAGTGATGTTTTGGTTCGTTTTGGTCAGTTTCGTTACAGTGCAAGAAACCATGTCGGGGTTGCATTTAATGCACCGATTCGGGCCTTACATGAAACGATGCACAGTTTCTGGCTAGAAACGAAACAAACGCACCCAATCCACATTTTTGGTCCCAATGGTGATGTCTTGGTTTGTTTTGGTCAGTTTCGTTACAGTGCAAAAAACCATGCCGAGGTTGCATTTAATGCACCCATTCGGGTCGTTAACAAAACGATGTACAGTTTCGGGCCAGAAATGAAATGAACGCACCGAATCCATGTTTTTGGTCCCAATGGTGATCTTTTTGTTTGTTTTGGTCAGTTTTGTTACAGTGCGAAAAACCATGCAAATGTTGCATTTAATGCGCCCATTCGGGTCGTTAACGAAACAAATGCACCGAATCCACATTTTTGGACCCAATAGTGATGTTTTGGTTCGTTTTGGTCAGTTTCGTTACAGTGCAAGAAACCATGTTGGGGTTGCATTTAATGCACCCATTCGGGTCGTTAACGAAACGACGCAAAGTTTCAGGCCAGAAACGAAACGAACGCACCCGATCCATGTTTTGAGACCCAATAGAGATGTTTTGGTTCGTTTTGGTCAGTTTCGTTACTGTGCAAAAAACCATGCAAATGTTGGATTTAATGCGCCCATTCGGGTCGTTAACGAAATGATGCACAGTTTCGGGCCAAACGAAACGAACGCACCCACTCTATGTTTTCGGACCCATAAGTGATGTTTTGGTTCGTCTTGGTCAGTTTCGTTACAGTGCAAGAAACCATGCTGGGGTTGCATTTAACGCACCGATTCGGGCCGACAATGAAAAGATGCACAGTTTCGGGCCAGAAACGAAACGAACGTACCCAATCCACGTTTTTGGACCCAATAGTGATGTTTCGGTTCGTTTTGGTCAGTTTAGTTACTGTGCAACAAATCATGCCGGGGTTGCATTTAATGCACCGATTCGGGCCTTAAATGAAACGATGCACAGTTTCGGGCCAGAAACGAAACAAACGTACCCAATCCACGTTTTTGGACCCAATAGTGATGTTTTGGTTCGTTTTGGTCAGTTTAGTTACTGTGCAACAAATCATGCCGTGGATGCATTTCATGCACCGATTCGGGCCTTAAATTAAACGATGCACAGTTTCGGGCCAGAAACGAAACAAACGCACCCAATCCACGTTTTTGGACCCAATGGTGATGTTTTGGTTTGTTTTGGTCAGTTTCGTTACAGTGCAAAAAACCATACCGAGGTTGCACTTAATGCACCCATTCGGGTTGTTAACAAAACGATGCAAAGTTTCGGGCCAGAAACGTAACGAACGCACCCAATCCACTTTTTTGGACCCAATAGTGATGTTTTGGTTCGTTTTGGTCAGTTTGGTTACTGTGCAACAAATCATGCCGGGGTTGCATTTAATGCACCGATTCGGGCCTTACATGAAACGATGCACAGTTTCGGGCCAGAAACGAAACAAACGCACCCAATCCACGTTTTTGGACCCAATAGTGATGTTTTGATTCGTTTTGGTCAGTTTAGTTACTGTGCAACAAATCATGCCGGGGTTGCATTTAATGCACCGATTCGGGCCTTACATGAAACGATGCACAGTTTCTGGCCAGAAATGAAATAAACGCACCCAATCCATGTTTTTGGTCCCAATAGTGATGTTTTTATTTGTTTTGGTCAGTTTTCTTACAGTGCGAAAAACCATGCAAATGTTGCATTTAATGCGCCCATTCGGGTCGTTAACGAAACGAACGCACCGAATCCACATTTTTGGACACAATAGTGATGTTTTGGTTTGTTTTGGTCAGTTTCGTTACAGTGCAAGAAACCATGCTAGGGTTGCATTTAATGCACCGATTTGGGCCGTCAATGAAAAGATGCACAGTTTCGGGCCAGAAACAAAACGAACGCACCCAATCCACGTTTTTGGACCCAATAGTGATGTTTTGGTTCGTTTTGGTCAGTTTAGTTACCGTGCAAAAAAATCATGTCGGGGTTGCATTTAATGCACCGATTCGGGCCTTAAATGAAACGATGCACAGTTTCGGGCCCGAAACGAAACAAACGCACCCAATCCACGTTTTTGGACCCAATAGTGATGTTTTGGTTTGTTTTGGTCAGTTTAGTTACTGTGCACAAATCATGCCGGTGTTGCATTTAATGCACCGATTCGGGCCTTACATGAAACGATGCACAGTTTCGGGCCAGAAACGAAACAAACGCACCCAATCCACGTTTTTGGACCCAATAGTGATGTTTTGGTTCGTTTTGGTCAGTTTAGTTACTGTGCAACAAATCATGCCAGGGTTGCATGTAATGCACCGATTCGGGCCTTACATGAAACGATGCACAGTTTCTGGCCAGAAACGAAACAAACGCACCCAATCCACGTTTTTGGACCCAATGGTGATGTCTTGGTTTGTTTTGGTCAGTTTCGTTACAGTGCAAAAAACCATGCCGAGGTTGCATTTAATGCACCCATTCGGGTCGTTAACAAAACGATGCACAGTTTCGGGCCAGAAATGAAATGAACGCACCAAATCCATGTTTTTGGTCCCAATGGTGATCTTTTTGTTTGTTTTGGTCAGTTTTGTTACAGTGCGAAAAACCATGCAAATGTTGCATTTAATGCACCCATTCGGGTCGTTAACGAAACGAATGCACCGAATCCACATTTTTGGACCCAATAGTGATGTTTTGGTTCGTTTTGGTCAGTTTCGTTACAGTGCAAGAAACCATAATGGGGTTGCATTTAATGCACCCATTCGGGTCGTTAACGAAACGACGTACAGTTTCAGGCCAGAAACGAAACGAACGCACCCGATCCAGGTTTTGAGACCCAATAGTAATGTTTTGGTTCGTTTTGGTCAGTTTCGTTACTGTGCAAAAAACCATGCAAATGTTGGATTTAATGCGCCCATTCGGGTCGTTAACGAAACGATGCACAGTTTCGGGCCAAACGAAACGAACGCACCCAATCTACGTTTTCGGACCCAATAGTGATGTTTTGGTTCGTCTTGGTCAGTTTCGTTACAGTGCAAGAAACCATGCTGGGGTTGCATTTAATGCACCGATTCGGGCCGTCAATGAAAAGATGCACAGTTTCGGGCCAGAAACGAAACGAACGTACCCAATCCACGTTTTTGGACCCAATAGTGATGTTTTGGTTCGTTTTGGTCAGTTTAGTTACTGTGCAACAAATCATGCCGGGGTTGCATTTAATGCACCGATTCGGGCCTTAAATGAAACGAAGCACAGTTTCGGGCCAGAAACGAAACAAACGTACCCAATCCACTTTTTTGGACACAATAGTGATGTTTTGGTTCGTTTTGGTCAGTTTAGTTATTGTGCAACAAATCATGCCGGGGTTGCATTTAATGCACCGATTCGGGCCTTAAATGAAACGATGCACAGTTTCGGGCTAGAAATGAAACAAACGCACCCAATCCACATTTTTGGACCCAATAGTGATGTTTTGGTTCGTTTTGGTCAGTTTAGTTACTGTGCAACAAATCATGGCGGGGTTGCATTTAATGCACCGATTCGGGCCTTAAATGAAACGATGCACAGTTTCGGGCTAGAAATGAAACAAACGCACCCAATCCACGTTTTTGGACCCAATGGTGATGTTTTGGTTTGTTTTGGTCAGTTTCGTTACAGTGCAAAAAACCATGCCAAGGTTGCATTTAATGCACCCATTCGGGTCGTTAACAAAACGTTGCACAGTTTCGGCCCAGAAATGAAATGAACGCACCCAATCCATGTTTTTGGTCCCAATGGTGATGTTTTGGTTCGATTTGGTCAGTTTTGTTACAGTGCGAAAAACCATGCAAATGTTGCATTTAATGCGCCCATTTGGGTCGTTAACGAAACGAACGCACCGAATCCACATTTTTGGACCCAATAGTGATGTTTTGGTTCGTTTTGGTCAGTTTCGTTACAGTGCAAGAAACCATGCTAGGGTTGCATTTAATGCACCGATTCGGGCCGTCAATGAAAAGATGCACAGTTTCGGGCCAGAAACAAAACGAACGCGCCCAATCCACGTTTTTGGACCCAATAGTGATGTTTTGGTTCGATTTGGTCAGTTTAGTTACTGTGCAAAAAAATCATGCCGGGGTTGCATTTAATGCACCGATTCGGGCCTTAAATGAAACGATGCACAGTTTCTGGCCAGAAACGAAACAAACGTACCCAATCCACGTTTTTGGACCCAATAGTGATGTTTTGGTTCGTTTTGGTCAGTTTAGTTACTGTGCAACAAATCATGCCGTGGATGCATTTCATGCACCGATTCGGGCCTTAAATAAAACGATGCACAGTTTCGGGCCAGAAACGAAACAAACGCACCCAATCCACGTTTTTGGACCCAATGGTGATGTTTTGGTTTGTTTTGGTCAGTTTCGTTACAGTGCAAAAAACCATGCCGAGGTTGCACTTAATGCACCCATTCGGGTAGTTAACAAAACGATGCAAAGTTTCGGGCCAGAAACGTAACGAACGCACCCAATCCACTTTTTTGGACCCAATAGTGATGTTTTGGTTCGTTTTGGTCAGTTTAGTTACTGTGCAACAAATCATGCCGGGGTTGCATTTAATGCACCGATTCGGGCCTTACATGAAACGATGCACAGTTTCGGGCCAGAAACGAAACAAACGCACCCAATCCACGTTTTTGGACCCAATAGTGATGTTTTGGTTCATTTTGGTCAGTTTAGTTACTGTGCAACAAATCATGCCGGGGTTGCATTTAATGCACCGATTCGGGCCTTAAATGAAACGATGCACAGTTTCGGGCCAGAAATGAAACAAACGCACCCAATCCACGTTTTTGGACCCAATGGTGATGTTTTGGTTTGTTTTGGTCAGTTTCGTTACAGTGCAAAAAACCATGCCAAGGTTGCATTTAATGCACCCATTCGGGTCGTTAACAAAACGGTGCACAGTTTCGGGCAAGAAATGAAATGAACGCACCCAATCCATGTTTTTGGTCCCAATGGTGATGTTTTTGTTTGTTTTGGTCAGTTTTGTTACAGTGCGAAAAACCATGCAAATGTTGCATTTAATGCGCCCATTCGTATCGTTAACGAAACGAACGCACCGAATCCACATTTTCGGACCCAATAGTGATGTTTTGGTTCGTTTTGGTCAGTTTCGTTACAGTGCAAGAAACCATGCTGGGGTTGCATTTAATGCACCGATTCGGGCCGTCAATGAAAAGATGCACAGTTTCGGGCCAGAAATGAGACGAACGTACCCAATCCACGTTTTTGGACCCAATAGTGATGTTTTGGTTCGTTTTGGTCAGTTTAGTTACTGTGCAACAAATCATGCTGGGGTTGCATTTAATGCACCGATTCGGGCCTTAAATAAAACGATGCACAGTTTCTGGCCAGAAACGAAACAAACGCACCCAATCCACGTTTTTGGACCCAATGGTGATGTCTTGGTTTGTTTTGGTCAGTTTCGTTACAGTGCAAAAGACCATGCCGAGGTTGCATTTAATGCACCCATTCGGGTCGTTAACAAAACGATGCACAGTTTCGGGCCAGAAATGAAATGAACGCACCCAATCCATGTTTTTGGTCCCAATGGTGATGTTTTTGTTTGTTTTGGTCCGTTTTGTTACAGTGCGAAAACCATGCAAATGTTGCATTTAATGCGCCCATTCGGGTCGTTAACGAAACGAACGCACCGAATCCACATTTTTGGACCCAATAGTGATGTTTTGGTTCGTTTTGGTCAGTTTCGTTACAGTGCAAGAAACCATGCTAGGGTTGCATTTAAAGCACCGATTCGGGCCGTCAATGAAAAGATGCACAGTTTCGGGCCAGAAATGAGACGAACGTACCCAATCCACGTTTTTGGACCCAATAGTGATGTTTTGGTTCGTTTTGGTCAGTTTAGTTACTGTGCAACAAATCATGCTGGGGTTGCATTTAATGCACCGATTCGGGCCTTAAATAAAACGATGCACAGTTTCTGGCCAGAAACGAAACAAACGCACCCAATCCACGTTTTTGGACCCAATGGTGATGTCTTGGTTTGTTTTGGTCAGTTTCGTTACAGTGCAAAAAACCATGCCGAGGTTGCATTTAATGCACCCATTCGGGTCGTTAACAAAACGATGCACAGTTTCGGGCCAGAAATGAAATGAACGCACCCAATCCATGTTTTTGGTCCCAATGGTGATCTTTTTGTTTGTTTTGGTCAGTTTTGTTACACTGCGAAAAACCATGCAAATGTTGCAATTAATGCGCCCATTCGGGTCGTTAACGAAACGAAAGCACCGAATCCACATTTTTGGACCCAATAGTGATGTTTTGGTTCGTTTTGGTCAGTTTCGTTACATTGCAAGAAACCATGGTGGGGTTGCATTTAATGCACCCATTCGGGTCGTTAACGAAACGACGCACAGTTTCAGGCCAGAAACGAAACGAACGCACCCGATCCATGTTTTGAGACCCAATAGTGATGTTTTGGTTCGTTTTGGTCAGTTTCGTTACTGTGCAAAAAACCATGCAAATGTTGGATTTAATGCGCCCATTCGGGTCGTTAACGAAATGATACACAGTTTCGGGCCAAACGAAACGAACGCACCCAATCTACGTTTTCGGACCCAATAGTGATGTTTTGACTCGTCTTGGTCAGTTTCGTTACAGTGCAAGAAACCATGCTGGGGTTGCATTTAATGCACCGATTCGGGCCGTCAATGAAAAGATGCACAGTTTCGGGCCAGAAATGAGACGAACGTACCCAATCCACGTTTTTGGACCCAATAGTGATGTTTTGGTTCGTTTTGGTCAGTTTAGTTACTGTGCAACAAATCATGGCGGGGTTGCATTTAATGCACCGATTCAGGCCTTAAATGAAACGATGCACAGTTTCGGGCCAGAAATGAAACAAACGCACCCAATCCACGTTTTTGGACCCAATGGTGATGTTTTGGTTTGTTTTGGTCAGTTTCGTTACAGTGCAAAAAACCATGCCAAGGTTGCATTTAATGCACCCATTCGGGTCGTTAACAAAATGTTGCACAGTTTCGGGCCAGAAATGAAATGAACGCACCCAATCCATGTTTTTGGTCCCAATGGTGATGTTTTTGTTTGTTTTGGTCAGTTTTGTTACAGTGCGAAAAACCATGCAAATGTTTCATTTAATGCGCCCATTCGGGTCGTTAACGAAACGAACGCACCGAATCCACATTTTTGGACCCAATAGTGATGTTTTGGTTCGTTTTGGTCAGTTTCGTTACAGTGCAAGAAACCATGCTAGGGTTGCATTTAATGCACCGATTCGGGCCGTCAATGAAAAGATGCACAGTTTCGGGCCAGAAACAAAACGAACGCGCCCAATCCACGTTTTTGGACCCAATAGTGATGTTTTGGTTCGATTTGGTCAGTTTAGTTACTGTGCAAAAAAATCATGCCGGGGTTGCATTTAATGCACCGATTCGGGCCTTAAATGAAACGATGCACAGTTTCTGGCCAAAAACGAAACAAACGTACCCAATCCACGTTTTTGGACCCAATAGTGATGTTTTGGTTCGTTTTGGTCAGTTTAGTTACTGTGCAACAAATCATGCCGTGGATGCATTTCATGCACCGATTCGGGCCTTAAATAATACGATGCACAGTTTCGGGCCAGAAACGAAACAAACGCACCCAATCCACGTTTTTGGACCCAATGGTGATGTTTTGGTTTGTTTTGGTCAGTTTCGTTACAGTGCAAAAAACCATGCCGAGGTTGCACTTAATGCACCCATTCGGGTAGTTAACAAAACGATGCAAAGTTTCGGGCCAGAAACGTAACGAACGTACCCAATCCACGTTTTTGGACCCAATAGTGATGTTTTGGTTCGTTTTGGTCAGTTTAGTTACTGTGCAACAAATCATGCTGGGGTTGCATTTAATGCACCGATTTGGGCCTTAAATAAAACGATGCACAGTTTCTGGCCAGAAACGAAACAAACGCACCCAATCCACGTTTTTGGACCCAATGGTGATGTCTTGGTTTGTTTTGGTCAGTTTCGTTACAGTGCAAAAAACCATGCCGAGGTTGCATTTAATGCACCCATTCGGGTCGTTAACAAAACGATGCACAGTTTCGGGCCAGAAATGAAATGAACGCACCCAATCCATGTTTTTGGTCCCAATGGTGATCTTTTTGTTTGTTTTGGTCAGTTTTGTTACACTGCGAAAAACCATGCAAATGTTGCAATTAATGCGCCCATTCGGGTCGTTAACGAAACGAAAGCACCGAATCCACATTTTTGGACCCAATAGTGATGTTTTGGTTCGTTTTGGTCAGTTTCGTTACATTGCAAGAAACCATGGTGGGGTTGCATTTAATGCACCCATTCGGGTCGTTAACGAAACGACGCACAGTTTCAGGCCAGAAACGAAACGAACGCACCCGATCCATGTTTTGAGACCCAATAGTGATGTTTTGGTTCGTTTTGGTCAGTTTCGTTACTGTGCAAAAAACCATGCAAATGTTGGATTTAATGCGCCCATTCGGGTCGTTAACGAAATGATACACAGTTTCGGGCCAAACGAAACGAACGCACCCAATCTACGTTTTCGGACCCAATAGTGATGTTTTGACTCGTCTTGGTCAGTTTCGTTACAGTGCAAGAAACCATGCTGGGGTTGCATTTAATGCACCGATTCGGGCCGTCAATGAAAAGATGCACAGTTTCGGGCCAGAAATGAGACGAACGTACCCAATCCACGTTTTTGGACCCAATAGTGATGTTTTGGTTCGTTTTGGTCAGTTTAGTTACTGTGCAACAAATCATGGCGGGGTTGCATTTAATGCACCGATTCGGGCCTTAAATGAAACGATGCACAGTTTCGGGCCAGAAATGAAACAAACGCACCCAATCCACGTTTTTGGACCCAATGGTGATGTTTTGGTTTGTTTTGGTCAGTTTCGTTACAGTGCAAAAAACCATGCCAAGGTTGCATTTAATGCACCCATTCGGGTCGTTAACAAAATGTTGCACAGTTTCGGGCCAGAAATGAAATGAACGCACCCAATCCATGTTTTTGGTCCCAATGGTGATGTTTTTGTTTGTTTTGGTCAGTTTTGTTACAGTGCGAAAAACCATGCAAATGTTTCATTTAATGCGCCCATTCGGGTCGTTAACGAAACGAACGCACCGAATCCACATTTTTGGACCCAATAGTGATGTTTTGGTTCGTTTTGGTCAGTTTCGTTACAGTGCAAGAAACCATGCTAGGGTTGCATTTAATGCACCGATTCGGGCCGTCAATGAAAAGATGCACAGTTTCGGGCCAGAAACAAAACGAACGCGCCCAATCCACGTTTTTGGACCCAATAGTGATGTTTTGGTTCGATTTGGTCAGTTTAGTTACTGTGCAAAAAAATCATGCCGGGGTTGCATTTAATGCACCGATTCGGGCCTTAAATGAAACGATGCACAGTTTCTGGCCAGAAACGAAACAAACGTACCCAATCCACGTTTTTGGACCCAATAGTGATGTTTTGGTTCGTTTTGGTCAGTTTAGTTACTGTGCAACAAATCATGCCGTGGATGCATTTCATGCACCGATTCGGGCCTTAAATAAAACGATGCACAGTTTCGGGCCAGAAACGAAACAAACGCACCCAATCCACGTTTTTGGACCCAATGGTGATGTTTTGGTTTGTTTTGGTCAGTTTCGTTACAGTGCAAAAAACCATGCCGAGGTTGCACTTAATGCACCCATTCGGGTAGTTAACAAAACGATGCAAAGTTTCGGGCCAGAAACGTAACGAACGCACCCAATCCACTTTTTTGGACCCAATAGTGATGTTTTGGTTCGTTTTGGTCAGTTTAGTTACTGTGCAACAAATCATGCCGGGGTTGCATTTAATGCACCGATTCGGGCCTTACATGAAACGATGCACAGTTTCGGGCCAGAAACGAAACAAACGCACCCAATCCATGTTTTTGGACCCAATAGTGATGTTTTGGTTCATTTTGGTCAGTTTAGTTACCGTGCAACAAATCATGCCGGGGTTGCATTTAATGCACCGATTCGGGCCTTAAATGAAACGATGCACAGTTTCGGGCCAGAAATGAAACAAACGCACCCAATCCACGTTTTTGGACCCAATGGTGATGTTTTGGTTTGTTTTGGTCAGTTTCGTTACAGTGCAAAAAACCATGCCAAGGTTGCATTTAATGCACCCATTCGGGTCGTTAACAAAACGTTGCACAGTTTCGGGCCAGAAATGAAATGAACGCACCCAATCCATGTTTTTGGTCCCAATGGTGATGTTTTTGTTTGTTTTGGTCCGTTTTGTTACAGTGCGAAAACCATGCAAATGTTGCATTTAATGCGCCCATTCGGGTCGTTAACGAAACGAACGCACCGAATCCACATTTTTGGACCCAATAGTGATGTTTTGGTTCGTTTTGGTCAGTTTCGTTACAGTGCAAGAAACCATGCTAGGGTTGCATTTAAAGCACCGATTCGGGCCGTCAATGAAAAGATGCACAGTTTCGGGCTAGAAACAAAACGAACGCGCCCAATCCATGTTTTTGGACCCAATATTGATGTTTTGGTCCGTTTTGGTCAGTTTAGTTATTGTGCAAAAAAATCATGCCGGGGTTGCATTTAATGCACCGATTCGGGCCTTAAATGAAACGATGCACAGTTTCTGGCCAGAAACGAAACAAACGTACCCAATCCACGTTTCTGGACCCAATAGTGATGTTTTGGTTCGTTTTGGTCAGTTTAGTTACTGTGCAACAAATCATGCCGTGGATGCATTTCATGCACCGATTCGGGCCTTAAATAAAACGATGCACAGTTTCGGGCCAGAAACGAAACAAACGCACCCAATCCACGTTTTTGGACCCAATGGTGATGTTTTGATTTGTTTTGGTCAGTTTCGTTACAGTGCAAAAAACCATGCCGAGGTTGCATTTAATGCACCCATTCGGGCCTTACATGAAACGATGCACAGTTTCGGGCCAGAAACGAAACAAACGCACCCAATCCACGTTTTTGGACCCAATAGTGATGTTTTGGTTCGTTTTGGTCAGTTTAGTTACTGTGCAACAAATCATGCCGGGGTTGCATTTAATGCACCGATTCGGGCCTTACATGAAACGATGCACAGTTTCTGGCCAGAAATGAAATAAACGCACCCAATCCATGTTTTTGGTCCCAATGGTGATGTTTTTGTTTGTTTTGGTCAGTTTTGTTACAGTGCGAAAAACCATGCAAATGTTGCATTTAATGCGCCCATTCGGGTCGTTAACGAAACGAACGCACCGAATCCACATTTTTGGACACAATAGTGATGTTTTTGTTCGTTTTGGTCACTTTCGTTACAGTGCAAGAAACCATGCTAGGGTTGCATTTAATGCACCGATTTGGGCCGTCAATGAAAAGATGCACAGTTTCGGGCCAGAAACAAAACGAACGCACCCAATCCACGTTTTTGGACCCAATAGTGATGTTTTGGTTCGTTTTGGTCAGTTTAGTTACCGTGCAAAAAAATCATGCTGGGGTCGCATTTAATGCACCGATTCGGGCCTTAAATGAAACGATGCACAGTTTCTGGCCAGAAACGAAACAAACGTACCCAATCCACGTTTCTGGACCCAATAGTGATGTTTTGGTTCGTTTTGGTCAGTTTAGTTACTGTGCAACAAATCATGCCGTGGATGCATTTCATGCACCGATTCGGGCCTTAAATAAAACGATGCACAGTTTCGGGCCAGAATAGAAACAAACGCACCCAATCCACGTTTTTGGACCCAATGGTGATGTTTTGGTTTGTTTTGGTCAGTTTCGTTACAGTGCAAAAAACCATGCCGAGGTTGCACTTAATGCACCCATTCGGGTCGTTAACAAAACGATGCAAAGTTTCGGGCCAGAAACGTAACGAACGCACCCAATCCACTTTTTTGGACCCAATAGTGATGTTTTGGTTCATTTTGGTCAGTTTAGTTACTGTGCAACAAATCATGCCGGGGTTGCATTTAATGCACCGATTCGGGCCTTACATGAAACGATGCACAGTTTCGGGCCAGAAACGAAACAAACGCACCCAATCCACGTTTTTGGACCCAATAGTGATGTTTTGGTTCGTTTTGGTCAGTTTAGTTACTGTGCAACAAATCATGCCGGGTTGCATTTAATGCACCGATTCGGGCCTTAAATGAAACGATGCACAGTTTCGAGCCAGAAATGAAACAAACGCACCCAATCCACGTTTTTGGACCCAATGGTGATGTTTTGGTTTGTTTTGGTCAGTTTCGTTACAGTGCAAAAAACCATGCCAAGGTTGCATTTAATGCACCCATTCGGGTCGTTAACAAAACGTTGCACAGTTTCGGGCCAGAAATGAAATGAACGCACCCAATCCATGTTTTTGGTCCCAATGGTGATGTTTTTGTTTGTTTTGGTCCGTTTTGTTACAGTGCGAAAACCATGCAAATGTTGCATTTAATGCGCCCATTCGGGTCGTTAACGAAACGAACGCACCGAATCCACATTTTTGGACCCAATAGTGATGTTTTGGTTCGTTTTGGTCAGTTTCGTTACAGTGCAAGAAACCATGCTAGGGTTGCATTTAAAGCACCGATTCGGGCCGTCAATGAAAAGATGCACAGTTTCGGGCTAGAAACAAAACGAACGCGCCCAATCCATGTTTTTGGACCCAATATTGATGTTTTGGTTCGTTTTGGTCAGTTTAGTTATTGTGCAAAAAAATCATGCCGGGGTTGCATTTAATGCACCGATTCGGGCCTTAAATGAAACGATGCACAGTTTCTGGCCAGAAACGAAACAAACGTACCCAATCCACGTTTCTGGACCCAATAGTGATGTTTTGGTTCGTTTTGGTCAGTTTAGTTACTGTGCAACAAATCATGCCGTGGATGCATTTCATGCACCGATTCGGGCCTTAAATAAAACGATGCACAGTTTCGGGCCAGAAACGAAACAAACGCACCCAATCCACGTTTTTGGACCCAATGGTGATGTTTTGATTTGTTTTGGTCAGTTTCGTTACAGTGCAAAAAACCATGCCGAGGTTGCATTTAATGCACCCATTCGGGCCTTACATGAAACGATGCACAGTTTCGGGCCAGAAACGAAACAAACGCACCCAATCCACGTTTTTGGACCCAATAGTGATGTTTTGGTTCGTTTTGGTCAGTTTAGTTACTGTGCAACAAATCATGCCGGGGTTGCATTTAATGCACCGATTCGGGCCTTACATGAAACGATGCACAGTTTCTGGCCAGAAATGAAATAAACGCACCCAATCCATGTTTTTGGTCCCAATGGTGATGTTTTTGTTACAGTGCGAAAAACCATGCAAATGTTGCATTTAATGCGCCCATTCGGGTCGTTAACGAAACGAACGCACCGAATCCACATTTTTGGACACAATAGTGATGTTTTGGTTCGTTTTGGTCACTTTCGTTACAGTGCAAGAAACCATGCTAGGGTTGCATTTAATGCACCGATTTGGGCCGTCAATGAAAAGATGCACAGTTTCGGGCCAGAAACAAAACGAACGCACCCAATCCACGTTTTTGGACCCAATAGTGATGTTTTGGTTCGTTTTGGTCAGTTTAGTTACCGTGCAAAAAAATCATGCTGGGGTTGCATTTAATGCACCGATTCGGGCCTTAAATGAAACGATGCACAGTTTCTGGCCAGAAACGAAACAAACGTACCCAATCCACGTTTCTGGACCCAATAGTGATGTTTTGGTTCGTTTTGGTCAGTTTAGTTACTGTGCAACAAATCATGCCGTGGATGCATTTCATGCACCGATTCGGGCCTTAAATAAAACGATGCACAGTTTCGGGCCAGAATAGAAACAAACGCACCCAATCCACGTTTTTGGACCCAATGGTGATGTTTTGGTTTGTTTTGGTCAGTTTCGTTACAGTGCAAAAAACCATGCCGAGGTTGCACTTAATGCACCCATTCGGGTCGTTAACAAAACGATGCAAAGTTTCGGGCCAGAAACGTAACGAACGCACCCAATCCACTTTTTTGGACCCAATAGTGATGTTTTGGTTCATTTTGGTCAGTTTAGTTACTGTGCAACAAATCATGCCGGGGTTGCATTTAATGCACCGATTCGGGCCTTACATGAAACGATGCACAGTTTCGGGCCAGAAACGAAACAAACGCACCCAATCCACGTTTTTGGACCCAATAGTGATGTTTTGGTTCGTTTTGGTCAGTTTAGTTACTGTGCAACAAATCATGCCGGGTTGCATTTAATGCACCGATTCGGGCCTTAAATGAAACGATGCACAGTTTCGAGCCAGAAATGAAACAAACGCACCCAATCCACGTTTTTGGACCCAATGGTGATGTTTTGGTTTGTTTTGGTCAGTTTCGTTACAGTGCAAAAAACCATGCCAAGGTTGCATTTAATGCACCCATTCGGGTCGTTAACAAAACGTTGCACAGTTTCGGGCCAGAAATGAAATGAACGCACCCAATCCATGTTTTTGGTCCCAATGGTGATGTTTTTGTTTGTTTTGGTCCGTTTTGTTACAGTGCGAAAACCATGCAAATGTTGCATTTAATGCGCCCATTCGGGTCGTTAACGAAACGAACGCACCGAATCCACATTTTTGGACCCAATAGTGATGTTTTGGTTCGTTTTGGTCAGTTTCGTTACAGTGCAAGAAACCATGCTAGGGTTGCATTTAAAGCACCGATTCGGGCCGTCAATGAAAAGATGCACAGTTTCGGGCTAGAAACAAAACGAACGCGCCCAATCCATGTTTTTGGACCCAATATTGATGTTTTGGTTCGTTTTGGTCAGTTTAGTTATTGTGCAAAAAAATCATGCCGGGGTTGCATTTAATGCACCGATTCGGGCCTTAAATGAAACGATGCACAGTTTCTGGCCAGAAACGAAACAAACGTACCCAATCCACGTTTCTGGACCCAATAGTGATGTTTTGGTTCGTTTTGGTCAGTTTAGTTACTGTGCAACAAATCATGCCGTGGATGCATTTCATGCACCGATTCGGGCCTTAAATAAAACGATGCACAGTTTCGGGCCAGAAACGAAACAAACGCACCCAATCCACGTTTTTGGACCCAATGGTGATGTTTTGATTTGTTTTGGTCAGTTTCGTTACAGTGCAAAAAACCATGCCGAGGTTGCATTTAATGCACCCATTCGGGCCTTACATGAAACGATGCACAGTTTCGGGCCAGAAACGAAACAAACGCACCCAATCCACGTTTTTGGACCCAATAGTGATGTTTTGGTTCGTTTTGGTCAGTTTAGTTACTGTGCAACAAATCATGCCGGGGTTGCATTTAATGCACCGATTCGGGCCTTACATGAAACGATGCACAGTTTCTGGCCAGAAATGAAATAAACGCACCCAATCCATGTTTTTGGTCCCAATGGTGATGTTTTTGTTACAGTGCGAAAAACCATGCAAATGTTGCATTTAATGCGCCCATTCGGGTCGTTAACGAAACGAACGCACCGAATCCACATTTTTGGACACAATAGTGATGTTTTGGTTCGTTTTGGTCACTTTCGTTACAGTGCAAGAAACCATGCTAGGGTTGCATTTAATGCACCGATTTGGGCCGTCAATGAAAAGATGCACAGTTTCGGGCCAGAAACAAAACGAACGCACCCAATCCACGTTTTTGGACCCAATAGTGATGTTTTGGTTCGTTTTGGTCAGTTTAGTTACCGTGCAAAAAAATCATGCCGGGGTTGCATTTAATGCACCGATTCGGGCCTTAAATGAAACGATGCACAGTTTCTGGCCAGAAACGAAACAAACGTACCCAATCCACGTTTCTGGACCCAATAGTGATGTTTTGGTTCGTTTTGGTCAGTTTAGTTACTGTGCAACAAATCATGCCGTGGATGCATTTCATGCACCGATTCGGGCCTTAAATAAAACGATCCACAGTTTCGGGCCAGAAACGAAACAAACGCACCCAATCCACGTTTTTGAACCCAATGGTGATGTTTTGGTTTGTTTTGGTCAGTTTCGTTACAGTGCAAAAAACCATGCCGAGGTTGCACTTAATGCACCCATTCGGGTCGTTAACAAAACGATGCAAAGTTTCGGGCCAGAAACGTAACGAACGCACCCAATCCACTTTTTTGGACCCAATAGTGATGTTTTGGTTCGTTTTGGTCAGTTTAGTTACTGTGCAACAAATCATGCCGGGGTTGCATTTAATGCACCGATTCGGGCCTTACATGAAACGATGCACAGTTTCGGGCCAGAAACGAAACAAACGCACCCAATCCACGTTTTTGGACCCAATAGTGATGTTTTGGTTCGTTTTGGTCAGTTTAGTTATTGTGCAACAAATCATGCCGGGGTTGCATTTAATGCACCGATTCGGGCCTTAAATGAAACGATGCACAGTTTCGGGCCAGAAATGAAACAAACGCACCCAATCCACGTTTTTGGACCCAATGGTGATGTTTTGGTTTGTTTTGGTCAGTTTCGTTACAGTGCAAAAAACCATGCCAAGGTTGCATTTAATGCACCCATTCGGGTCGTTAACAAAACGTTGCACAGTTTCGGGCCAGAAATGAAATGAACGCACCCAATCCATGTTTTTGGTCCCAATGGTGATGTTTTTGTTTGTTTTGGTCCGTTTTGTTACAGTGCGAAAACCATGCAAATGTTGCATTTAATGCGCCCATTCGGGTCGTTAACGAAACGAACGCACCGAATCCACATTTTTGGACCCAATAGTGATGTTTTGGTTCGTTTTGGTCAGTTTCGTTACAGTGCAAGAAACCATGCTAGGGTTGCATTTAAAGCACCGATTCGGGCCGTCAATGAAAAGATGCACAGTTTCGGGCTAGAAACAAAACGAACGCGCCCAATCCATGTTTTTGGACCCAATATTGATGTTTTGGTTCGTTTTGGTCAGTTTAGTTATTGTGCAAAAAAATCATGCCGGGGTTGCATTTAATGCACCGATTCGGGCCTTAAATGAAACGATGCACAGTTTCTGGCCAGAAACGAAACAAACGTACCCAATCCACGTTTCTGGACCCAATAGTGATGTTTTGGTTCGTTTTGGTCAGTTTAGTTACTGTGCAACAAATCATGCCGTGGATGCATTTCATGCACCGATTCGGGCCTTAAATAAAACGATGCACAGTTTCGGGCCAGAAACGAAACAAACGCACCCAATCCACGTTTTTGGACCCAATGGTGATGTTTTGATTTGTTTTGGTCAGTTTCGTTACAGTGCAAAAAACCATGCCGAGGTTTCATTTAATGCACCCATTCGGGCCTTACATGAAACGATGCACAGTTTCGGGCCAGAAACGAAACAAACGCACCCAATCCACGTTTTTGGACCCAATAGTGATGTTTTGGTTCATTTTGGTCAGTTTAGTTACTGTGCAACAAATCATGCCGGGGTTGCATTTAATGCACCGATTCGGGCCTTACATGAAACGATGCACAGTTTCTGGCCAGAAATGAAATAAACGCACCCAATCCATGTTTTTGGTCCCAATGGTGATGTTTTTGTTTGTTTTGGTCAGTTTTGTTACAGTGCGAAAAACCATACAAATGTTGCATTTAATGCGCCCATTCGGGTCGTTAACGAAACGAACGCACCGAATCCACATTTTTGGACACAATAGTGATGTTTTGGTTCGTTTTGGTCACTTTCGTTACAGTGCAAGAAACCATGCTAGGGTTGCATTTAATGCACCGATTTGGGCCGTCAATGAAAAGATGCACAGTTTCGGGCCAGAAACAAAACGAACGCACCCAATCCACGTTTTTGGACCCAATAGTGATGTTTTGGTTCGTTTTGGTCAGTTTAGTTACCGTGCAAAAAAATCATGCCGGGGTTGCATTTAATGCACCGATTTGGGCCTTAAATGAAACGATGCACAGTTTCGGGCCAGAAACAAAACAAACGCACCCAATCCACGTTTTTGGACCCAATAGTGATGTTTTGGTTTGTTTTGGTCAGTTTAGTTACTGTGCAACAAATCATGCCGGGGTTGCATTTAATGCACCGATTCGGGCCTTACATGAAACGATGCACAGTTTCTGGCCAGAAACGAAACAAACGCACCCAATCCACGTTTTTGGACCCAATGGTGATGTCTTGGTTAGTTTTGGTCAGTTTCGTTACAGTGCAAAAAACCATGCCGAGGTTGCATTTAATGCACCCATTCGGGTCGTTAACAAAACGATGCACAATTTCAGGCCAGAAACGAACCGAACGCACCCGATCCATGTTTTGAGACCCAATAGTGATGTTTTGGTTCGTTTTGGTCAGTTTTGTTACTGTGCAAAAAACCATGCAAATGTTGGATTTATTGCGCCCATTCGGGTCGTTAACGAAACGAATGCACTGAATCCACATTTTTGGACCCAATAGTGATGTTTTGGTTCGTTTTGGTCAGTTTCGTTACAGTGCAAGAAACCATGCTGGGGTTGCATTTAATGCACCCATTCGGGTCGTTAACAAAACGACGCACAGTTTCAGGCCAGAAACGAAACGAACGCACCCGATCCATGTTTTGAGACCCAATAGTGATGTTTTGGTTCGTTTTGGTCAGTTTCGTTACTGTGCAAAAAACCATGCAAATGTTGGATTTAATGCGCCCATTCGGGTCGTTAACGAAACGATGCACAGTTTCGGGCCAAACGAAACGAACGCACCGAATCTACGTTTTCGGACCCAATAGTGATGTTTTGGTTCGTCTTGGTCAGTTTCGTTACAGTGCAAGAAACCATGCTGGGGTTGCATTTAATGCACCGATTCGGGCCGTCAATGAAAAGATGCACAGTTTCGGGCCAGAAACGAAACGAACGTACCCAATCCACGTTTTTGGACCCAATAGTGATGTTTTGGTTCGTTTTGGTCAGTTTAGTTACTGTGCAACAAATCATGTCGGGGTTGCATTTAATGCACTGATTCGGGCCTTAAATGAAACGATGCACAGATTCGGGCCAGAAATGAAACAAACGCACCCAATCCACGTTTTTGGACCCAATGGTGATGTTTTGGTTTGTTTTGGTCAGTTTCGTTACAGTGCAAAAAACCATGCCAAGGTTGCATTTAATGCACCCATTCGGGTCGTTAACACAACGTTGCACAGTTTCGGGCCAGAAATGAAATGAACGCACCCAATCCATGTTTTTGGTCCCAATGGTGATGTTTTTGTTTATTTGGTCAGTTTTGTTACAGTGCGAAAAACCAAGCAAATGTTGCATTTAATGCGCCCATTCGGGTCGTTAACGAAACGAATGCACTGAATCCACATTTTTGGACCCAATAGTGATGTTTTGGTTCGTTTTGGTCAGTTTCGTTACAGTGCAAGAAACCATGCTGGGGTTGCATTTAATGCACCCATTCGGGTCGTTAACAAAACGACGCACAGTTTCAGGCCAGAAACGAAACGAACGCACCCGATCCATGTTTTGAGACCCAATAGTGATGTTTTGGTTCGTTTTGGTCAGTTTCGTTACTGTGCAAAAAACCATGCAAATGTTGGATTTAATGCGCCCATTCGGGTCGTTAACGAAACGATGCACAGTTTCGGGCCAAACGAAACGAACGCACCGAATCTACGTTTTCGGACCCAATAGTGATGCTTTGGTTCGTCTTGGTCAGTTTCGTTACAGTGCAAGAAACCATGCTGGGGTTGCATTTAATGCACCGATTCGGGCCGTCAATGAAAAGATGCACAGTTTCGGGCCAGAAACGAAACGAACGTACCCAATCCACGTTTTTGGACCCAATAGTGATGTTTTGGTTCGTTTTGGTCAGTTTAGTTACTGTGCAACAAATCATGTCGGGGTTGCATTTAATGCACTGATTCGGGCCTTAAATGAAACGATGCACAGATTCGGGCCAGAAATGAAACAAACGCACCCAATCCACGTTTTTGGACCCAATGGTGATGTTTTGGTTTGTTTTGGTCAGTTTCGTTACAGTGCAAAAAACCATGCCAAGGTTGCATTTAATGCACCCATTCGGGTCGTTAACACAACGTTGCACAGTTTCGGGCCAGAAATGAAATGAACGCACCCAATCCATGTTTTTGGTCCCAATGGTGATGTTTTTGTTTGTTTTGGTCTGTTTTGTTACAGTGCGAAAAACCACACAGTTTCGGGCCAGAAACGAAACAAACGCACCCAATCCACGTTTTTGGACCCAATAGTGATGTTTTGGTTCGTTTTGGTCAGTTTAGTTACTGTGCAACAAATCATGCCGGGGTTGCATTTAATGCACCGATTCGGGCCTTACATGAAACGATGCACAGTTTCTGGCCAGAAACGAAACAAACGCACCCAATCCACGTTTTTGGACCCAATGGTGATGTTTTGGTTTGTTTTGGTCAGTTTCGTTACAGTGCAAAAAACCATGCCAAGGTTGCATTTAATGCACCCATTCGGGTCGTTAACACAACGTTGCACAGTTTCGGGCCAGAAATGAAATGAACGCACCCAATCCATGTTTTTGGTCCCAATGGTGATGTTTTTGTTTGTTTTGGTCTGTTTTGTTACAGTGCGAAAAACCACACAGTTTCGGGCCAGAAACGAAACAAACGCACCCAATCCACGTTTTTGGACCCAATAGTGATGTTTTGGTTCGTTTTGGTCAGTTTAGTTACTGTGCAACAAATCATGCCGGGGTTGCATTTAATGCACCGATTCGGGCCTTACATGAAACGATGCACAGTTTCTGGCCAGAAACGAAACAAACGCACCCAATCCACGTTTTTGGACCCAATGGTGATGTCTTGGTTAGTTTTGGTCAGTTTCGTTACAGTGCAAAAAACCATGCCGAGGTTGCATTTAATGCACCCATTCGGGTCGTTAACAAAACGATGCACAATTTCAGGCCAGAAACGAACCGAACGCACCCGATCCATGTTTTGAGACCCAATAGTGATGTTTTGGTTCGTTTTGGTCAGTTTTGTTACTGTGCAAAAAACCATGCAAATGTTGGATTTATTGCGCCCATTCGGGTCGTTAACGAAACGAATGCACTGAATCCACATTTTTGGACCCAATAGTGATGTTTTGGTTCGTTTTGGTCAGTTTCGTTACAGTGCAAGAAACCATGCTGGGGTTGCATTTAATGCACCCATTCGGGTCGTTAACAAAACGACGCACAGTTTCAGGCCAGAAACGAAACGAACGCACCCGATCCATGTTTTGAGACCCAATAGTGATGTTTTGGTTCGTTTTGGTCAGTTTCGTTACTGTGCAAAAAACCATGCAAATGTTGGATTTAATGCGCCCATTCGGGTCGTTAACGAAACGATGCACAGTTTCGGGCCAAACGAAACGAACGCACCGAATCTACGTTTTCGGACCCAATAGTGATGTTTTGGTTCGTCTTGGTCAGTTTCGTTACAGTGCAAGAAACCATGCTGGGGTTGCATTTAATGCACCGATTCGGGCCGTCAATGAAAAGATGCACAGTTTCGGGCCAGAAACGAAACGAACGTACCCAATCCACGTTTTTGGACCCAATAGTGATGTTTTGGTTCGTTTTGGTCAGTTTAGTTACTGTGCAACAAATCATGTCGGGGTTGCATTTAATGCACTGATTCGGGCCTTAAATGAAACGATGCACAAATTCGGGCCAGAAATGAAACAAACGCACCCAATCCACGTTTTTGGACCCAATGGTGATGTTTTGGTTTGTTTTGGTCAGTTTCGTTACAGTGCAAAAAACCATGCCAAGGTTGCATTTAATGCACCCATTCGGGTCGTTAACACAACGTTGCACAGTTTCGGGCCAGAAATGAAATGAACGCACCCAATCCATGTTTTTGGTCCCAATGGTGATGTTTTTGTTTGTTTTGGTCAGTTTTGTTACAATGCGAAAAACCAAGCAAATGTTGCATTTAATGCGCCCATTCGGGTCGTTAACGAAACGAATGCACTGAATCCACATTTTTGGACCCAATAGTGATGTTTTGGTTCGTTTTGGTCAGTTTCGTTACAGTGCAAGAAACCATGCTGGGGTTGCATTTAATGCACCCATTCGGGTCGTTAACAAAACGACGCACAGTTTCAGGCCAGAAACGAAACGAACGCACCCGATCCATGTTTTGAGACCCAATAGTGATGTTTTGGTTCGTTTTGGTCAGTTTCGTTACTGTGCAAAAAACCATGCAAATGTTGGATTTAATGCGCCCATTCGGGTCGTTAACGAAACGATGCACAGTTTCGGGCCAAACGAAACGAACGCACCGAATCTACGTTTTCGGACCCAATAGTGATGTTTTGGTTCGTCTTGGTCAGTTTCGTTACAGTGCAAGAAACCATGCTGGGGTTGCATTTAATGCACCGATTCGGGCCGTCAATGAAAAGATGCACAGTTTCGGGCCAGAAACGAAACGAACGTACCCAATCCACGTTTTTGGACCCAATAGTGATGTTTTGGTTCGTTTTGGTCAGTTTAGTTACTGTGCAACAAATCATGTCGGGGTTGCATTTAATGCACTGATTCGGGCCTTAAATGAAACGATGCACAGATTCGGGCCAGAAATGAAACAAACGCACCCAATCCACGTTTTTGGACCCAATGGTGATGTTTTGGTTTGTTTTGGTCAGTTTCGTTACAGTGCAAAAAACCATGCCAAGGTTGCATTTAATGCACCCATTCGGGTCGTTAACACAACGTTGCACAGTTTCGGGCCAGAAATGAAATGAACGCACCCAATCCATGTTTTTGGTCCCAATGGTGATGTTTTTGTTTGTTTTGGTCAGTTTTGTTACAGTGCGAAAAACCAAGCAAATGTTGCATTTAATGCGCCCATTCGGGTCGTTAACGAAACGAATGCACTGAATCCACATTTTCGGACCCAATAGTGATGTTTTGGTTCGTTTTGGTCAGTTTCGTTACAGTGCAAGAAACCATGCTGGGGTTGCATTTAATGCACCCATTCGGGTCGTTAACAAAACGACGCACAGTTTCAGGCCAGAAACGAAACGAACGCACCCGATCCATGTTTTGAGACCCAATAGTGATGTTTAGTTACTGTGCAACAAATCATGTCGGGGTTGCATTTAATGCACTGATTCGGGCCTTAAATGAAACGATGCACAGATTCGGGCCAGAAATGAAACAAACGCACCCAATCCACGTTTTTGGACCCAATGGTGATGTTTTGGTTTGTTTTGGTCAGTTTCGTTACAGTGCAAAAAACCATGCCAAGGTTGCATTTAATGCACCCATTCGGGTCGTTAACACAACGTTGCACAGTTTCGGGCCAGAAATGAAATGAACGCACCCAATCCATGTTTTTGGTCCCAATGGTGATGTTTTTGTTTGTTTTGGTCTGTTTTGTTACAGTGCGAAAAACCACACAGTTTCGGGCCAGAAACGAAACAAACGCACCCAATCCACGTTTTTGGACCCAATAGTGATGTTTTGGTTCGTTTTGGTCAGTTTAGTTACTGTGCAACAAATCATGCCGGGGTTGCATTTAATGCACCGATTCGGGCCTTACATGAAACGATGCACAGTTTCTGGCCAGAAACGAAACAAACGCACCCAATCCACGTTTTTGGACCCAATGGTGATGTTTTGGTTTGTTTTGGTCAGTTTCGTTACAGTGCAAAAAACCATGCCAAGGTTGCATTTAATGCACCCATTCGGGTCGTTAACACAACGTTGCACAGTTTCGGGCCAGAAATGAAATGAACGCACCCAATCCATGTTTTTGGTCCCAATGGTGATGTTTTTGTTTGTTTTGGTCTGTTTTGTTACAGTGCGAAAAACCACACAGTTTCGGGCCAGAAACGAAACAAACGCACCCAATCCACGTTTTTGGACCCAATAGTGATGTTTTGGTTCGTTTTGGTCAGTTTAGTTACTGTGCAACAAATCATGCCGGGGTTGCATTTAATGCACCGATTCGGGCCTTACATGAAACGATGCACAGTTTCTGGCCAGAAACGAAACAAACGCACCCAATCCACGTTTTTGGACCCAATGGTGATGTCTTGGTTAGTTTTGGTCAGTTTCGTTACAGTGCAAAAAACCATGCCGAGGTTGCATTTAATGCACCCATTCGGGTCGTTAACAAAACGATGCACAATTTCAGGCCAGAAACGAACCGAACGCACCCGATCCATGTTTTGAGACCCAATAGTGATGTTTTGGTTCGTTTTGGTCAGTTTTGTTACTGTGCAAAAAACCATGCAAATGTTGGATTTATTGCGCCCATTCGGGTCGTTAACGAAACGAATGCACTGAATCCACATTTTTGGACCCAATAGTGATGTTTTGGTTCGTTTTGGTCAGTTTCGTTACAGTGCAAGAAACCATGCTGGGGTTGCATTTAATGCACCCATTCGGGTCGTTAACAAAACGACGCACAGTTTCAGGCCAGAAACGAAACGAACGCACCCGATCCATGTTTTGAGACCCAATAGTGATGTTTTGGTTCGTTTTGGTCAGTTTCGTTACTGTGCAAAAAACCATGCAAATGTTGGATTTAATGCGCCCATTCGGGTCGTTAACGAAACGATGCACAGTTTCGGGCCAAACGAAACGAACGCACCGAATCTACGTTTTCGGACCCAATAGTGATGTTTTGGTTCGTCTTGGTCAGTTTCGTTACAGTGCAAGAAACCATGCTGGGGTTGCATTTAATGCACCGATTCGGGCCGTCAATGAAAAGATGCACAGTTTCGGGCCAGAAACGAAACGAACGTACCCAATCCACGTTTTTGGACCCAATAGTGATGTTTTGGTTCGTTTTGGTCAGTTTAGTTACTGTGCAACAAATCATGTCGGGGTTGCATTTAATGCACTGATTCGGGCCTTAAATGAAACGATGCACAGATTCGGGCCAGAAATGAAACAAACGCACCCAATCCACGTTTTTGGACCCAATGGTGATGTTTTGGTTTGTTTTGGTCAGTTTCGTTACAGTGCAAAAAACCATGCCAAGGTTGCATTTAATGCACCCATTCGGGTCGTTAACACAACGTTGCACAGTTTCGGGCCAGAAATGAAATGAACGCACCCAATCCATGTTTTTGGTCCCAATGGTGATGTTTTTGTTTGTTTTGGTCTGTTTTGTTACAGTGCGAAAAACCACACAGTTTCGGGCCAGAAACGAAACAAACGCACCCAATCCACGTTTTTGGACCCAATAGTGATGTTTTGGTTCGTTTTGGTCAGTTTAGTTACTGTGCAACAAATCATGCCGGGGTTGCATTTAATGCACCGATTCGGGCCTTACATGAAACGATGCACAGTTTCTGGCCAGAAACGAAACAAACGCACCCAATCCACGTTTTTGGACCCAATGGTGATGTTTTGGTTTGTTTTGGTCAGTTTCGTTACAGTGCAAAAAACCATGCCAAGGTTGCATTTAATGCACCCATTCGGGTCGTTAACACAACGTTGCACAGTTTCGGGCCAGAAATGAAATGAACGCACCCAATCCATGTTTTTGGTCCCAATGGTGATGTTTTTGTTTGTTTTGGTCTGTTTTGTTACAGTGCGAAAAACCACACAGTTTCGGGCCAGAAACGAAACAAACGCACCCAATCCACGTTTTTGGACCCAATAGTGATGTTTTGGTTCGTTTTGGTCAGTTTAGTTACTGTGCAACAAATCATGCCGGGGTTGCATTTAATGCACCGATTCGGGCCTTACATGAAACGATGCACAGTTTCTGGCCAGAAACGAAACAAACGCACCCAATCCACGTTTTTGGACCCAATGGTGATGTCTTGGTTAGTTTTGGTCAGTTTCGTTACAGTGCAAAAAACCATGCCGAGGTTGCATTTAATGCACCCATTCGGGTCGTTAACAAAACGATGCACAATTTCAGGCCAGAAACGAACCGAACGCACCCGATCCATGTTTTGAGACCCAATAGTGATGTTTTGGTTCGTTTTGGTCAGTTTTGTTACTGTGCAAAAAACCATGCAAATGTTGGATTTATTGCGCCCATTCGGGTCGTTAACGAAACGAATGCACTGAATCCACATTTTTGGACCCAATAGTGATGTTTTGGTTCGTTTTGGTCAGTTTCGTTACAGTGCAAGAAACCATGCTGGGGTTGCATTTAATGCACCCATTCGGGTCGTTAACAAAACGACGCACAGTTTCAGGCCAGAAACGAAACGAACGCACCCGATCCATGTTTTGAGACCCAATAGTGATGTTTTGGTTCGTTTTGGTCAGTTTCGTTACTGTGCAAAAAACCATGCAAATGTTGGATTTAATGCGCCCATTCGGGTCGTTAACGAAACGATGCACAGTTTCGGGCCAAACGAAACGAACGCACCGAATCTACGTTTTCGGACCCAATAGTGATGTTTTGGTTCGTCTTGGTCAGTTTCGTTACAGTGCAAGAAACCATGCTGGGGTTGCATTTAATGCACCGATTCGGGCCGTCAATGAAAAGATGCACAGTTTCGGGCCAGAAACGAAACGAACGTACCCAATCCACGTTTTTGGACCCAATAGTGATGTTTTGGTTCGTTTTGGTCAGTTTAGTTACTGTGCAACAAATCATGTCGGGGTTGCATTTAATGCACTGATTCGGGCCTTAAATGAAACGATGCACAGATTCGGGCCAGAAATGAAACAAACGCACCCAATCCACGTTTTTGGACCCAATGGTGATGTTTTGGTTTGTTTTGGTCAGTTTCGTTACAGTGCAAAAAACCATGCCAAGGTTGCATTTAATGCACCCATTCGGGTCGTTAACACAACGTTGCACAGTTTCGGGCCAGAAATGAAATGAACGCACCCAATCCATGTTTTTGGTCCCAATGGTGATGTTTTTGTTTGTTTTGGTCAGTTTTGTTACAGTGCGAAAAACCAAGCAAATGTTGCATTTAATGCGCCCATTCGGGTCGTTAACGAAACGAATGCACTGAATCCACATTTTTGGACCCAATAGTGATGTTTTGGTTCGTTTTGGTCAGTTTCGTTACAGTGCAAGAAACCATGCTGGGGTTGCATTTAATGCACCCATTCGGGTCGTTAACAAAACGACGCACAGTTTCAGGCCAGAAACGAAACGAACGCACCCGATCCATGTTTTGAGACCCAATAGTGATGTTTTGGTTCGTTTTGGTCAGTTTCGTTACAGTCCAAGGAACCATGTTGGGGTTGCATTAAATGCACCGATTCGGGCCGTTATTGAAACGATGCACAGTTTCTGGCCAGAAACGAAACAAACGCACCCAATCCACGTTTTTGGACCCAATGGTGATGTCTTGGTTAGTTTTGGTCAGTTTCGTTACAGTGCAAAAAACCATGCCGAGGTTGCATTTAATGCACCCATTCGGGTCGTTAACAAAACGATGCACAATTTCAGGCCAGAAACGAACCGAACGCACCCGATCCATGTTTTGAGACCCAATAGTGATGTTTTGGTTCGTTTTGGTCAGTTTTGTTACTGTGCAAAAAACCATGCAAATGTTGGATTTATTGCGCCCATTCGGGTCGTTAACGAAACGAATGCACTGAATCCACATTTTTGGACCCAATAGTGATGTTTTGGTTCGTTTTGGTCAGTTTCGTTACAGTGCAAGAAACCATGCTGGGGTTGCATTTAATGCACCCATTCGGGTCGTTAACAAAACGACGCACAGTTTCAGGCCAGAAACGAAACGAACGCACCCGATCCATGTTTTGAGACCCAATAGTGATGTTTTGGTTCGTTTTGGTCAGTTTCGTTACTGTGCAAAAAACCATGCAAATGTTGGATTTAATGCGCCCATTCGGGTCGTTAACGAAACGATGCACAGTTTCGGGCCAAACGAAACGAACGCACCGAATCTACGTTTTCGGACCCAATAGTGATGTTTTGGTTCGTCTTGGTCAGTTTCGTTACAGTGCAAGAAACCATGCTGGGGTTGCATTTAATGCACCGATTCGGGCCGTCAATGAAAAGATGCACAGTTTCGGGCCAGAAACGAAACGAACGTACCCAATCCACGTTTTTGGACCCAATAGTGATGTTTTGGTTCGTTTTGGTCAGTTTAGTTACTGTGCAACAAATCATGTCGGGGTTGCATTTAATGCACTGATTCGGGCCTTAAATGAAACGATGCACAGATTCGGGCCAGAAATGAAACAAACGCACCCAATCCACGTTTTTGGACCCAATGGTGATGTTTTGGTTTGTTTTGGTCAGTTTCGTTACAGTGCAAAAAACCATGCCAAGGTTGCATTTAATGCACCCATTCGGGTCGTTAACACAACGTTGCACAGTTTCGGGCCAGAAATGAAATGAACGCACCCAATCCATGTTTTTGGTCCCAATGGTGATGTTTTTGTTTGTTTTGGTCAGTTTAGTTACTGTGCGAAAAACCATGCCGGGGTTGCATGTAATGCACCGATTCGGGCCTTACATGAAACGATGCACAGTTTCTGGCCAGAAACGAAACAAACGCACCCAATCCACGTTTTTGGACCCAATGGTGATGTCTTGGTTTGTTTTGGTCAGTTTCGTTACAGTGCAAAAAACCATGCCGAGGTTGCATTTAATGCACCCATTAGGGTCGTTAACAAAACGATGCACAGTTTCGGGCCAGAAATGAAATGAACGCACCCAATCCATGTTTTTGGTCCCAATGGTGATCGTTTTGTTTGTTTTGGTCAGTTTTGTTACAGTGCGAAAAACCATGCAAATGTTGCATTTAATGCGCCCATTCGGGTCGTTAACGAAACGAATGCACCGAATCCACATTTTTGGACCCAATAGTGATGTTTTGGTTCGTTTTGGTCAGTTTCGTTACAGTGCAAGAAACCATGATGGGGTTGCATTTAATGCACCGATTCGGGCTGTCAACGAAACGACGCACAGTTTCAGGCCAGAAACGAAACGAACGCACCCGATCCATGTTTTGAGACCTAATAGTGATGTTTTGGTTCGTTTTGGTCAGTTTCGTTACTGTGCAAAAAACCATGCAAATGTTGGATTTAATGCGCCCATTCGGGTCGTTAACGAAACGATGCACAGTTTCGGGCCAAACGAAACGAACGCACCCAATCTACGTTTTCGGACCCAATAGTGATGTTTTGGTTCGTCTTGGTCAGTTTCGTTACAGTGCAAGAAACCATGCTGGGGTTGCATTTAATGCACCGATTCGGGCCATCAATGAAAAGATGCACAGTTTCGGGCCAGAAACGAAACGAACGTACCCAATCCACGTTTTTGGACCCAATAGTGATGTTTTGGTTCGTTTTGGTCAGTTTAGTTACTGTGCAACAAATCATGCCGGGGTTGCATTTAATGCACCGATTCGGGCCTTAAATGAAACGATGCACAGTTTCGGGCCAGAAAGGAAACAAACGCACCCAATCCACGTTTTTGGACCCAATGGTGATGTTTTGGTTTGTTTTGGTCAGTTTCGTTACAGTGCAAAAAACCATGCCGAGGTTGCACTTAATGCACCCATTCGGGTCGTTAACAAAACGATGCAAAGTTTCGGGCCAGAAACGTAACGAACGCACCCAATCCACTTTTTTGGACCCAATAGTGATGTTTTGGTTCGTTTTGGTCAGTTTAGTTACTGTGCAACAAATCATGCCGGGTTGCATTTAATGCAACGATTCGGGCCTTAAATGAAACGATGCACAGTATCGGGCCAGAAACGAAACAAACGCACCCAATCCACGTTTTTGGACCCAATGGTGATGATTTGGTTTGTTTTGGTCAGTTTCGTTACAGTGCAAAAAACCATGCCGAGGTTGCATTTAATGCACCCATTCGGGTCGTTAACAAAACGATGCACAGTTTCGGGCCAGAAATGAAATAAATGCACCCAATCCATGTTTTTGGTCCCAATGGTGATGTTTTTGTTTGTTTTGGTCAGTTTTGTTACAGGGCAAAAAACCATGCAAATGTTGCATTTAATGCGCCCATTCGGGTCGTTAACGAAATGAACGCACCGAATCCACATTTTTGGACCCAATAGTGATGTTTTGGTTCGTTTTGGTCAGTTTCGTTACTGTGCAAGAAACCATGCAAATGTTGGATTTAATGCGCCCATTCGGGTCGTTAACGAAACGATGCACAGTTTCGGGCCAAACGAAACGAACGGACCCAATCTACGTTTTCGGACCCAATAGTGATGTTTTAGTTCGTCTGGGTCAGTTTCGTTACAGTGCAAGAAACCATGCTGGGGTTGCATTTAATGCACCGATTCGGGCCGTCAATGAAAAGATGCACAGTTTCGGGCCAGAAACGAAACGAACGTACCCAATCCACGTTTTTGGACCCAATAGTGATGTTTTGGTTCGTTTTGGTCAGTTTAGTTACTGTGCAACAAATCATGCCGGGGTTGCATTTAATGCACCGATTCGGGCCTTAAATGAAACGATGCACAGATTCGGGCCAGAAATGAAACAAACGCACCCAATCCACGTTTTTGGACCCAATGGTGATGTTTTGGTTTGTTTTGGTCAGTTTCGTTACAGTGCAAAAAACCATGCCAAGGTTGCATTTAATGCACCCATTCGGGTCGTTAACACAACGTTGCACAGTTTCGGGCCAGAAATGAAATGAACGCACCCAATCCATGTTTTTGGTCCCAATGGTGATGTTTTTGTTTGTTTTGGTCTGTTTCGTTACAGTGCGAAAAACCATGCAAATGTTTCATTTAATGCGCCCATTCGGGTCGTTAACGAAACGAACGCACCGAATCCACATTTTTGGACCCAATAGTGATGTTTTGGTTCGTTTTGGTCAGTTTCGTTACAGTGCAAGAAACCATGGTAGGGTTGCATTTAATGCACCGATTTGGGCCGTCAATGAAAAGATGCACAGTTTCGGGCCAGAAACAAAACGAACGCACCCAATCCACGTTTTTGGACCCAATAGTGATGTTTTGGTTCGTTTTGGTCAGTTTGGTTACCGTGCAAAAAAATCATGCCGGGGTTGCATTTAATGCACCGATTCGGGCCTTAAATGAAACGATGCACAGTTTCGGGCCAGAAACGAAACAAACGCACCCAATCCACGTTTTTGGACCCAATAGTGATGTTTTGGTTTGTTTTGGGCAGTTTAGTTACTGTGCACAAATCATGCCGGTGTTGCATTTAATGCACCGATTCGGGCCTTACATGAAACGATGTACAGTTTCGGGCCAGAAACGAAACAAACGCACCCAATCCACGTTTTTGGACCCAATAGTGATGTTTTGGTTCATTTTGGTCAGTTTAGTTACTGTGCAACAAATCATGCCGGGGTTGCATGTAATGCACCGATTCGGGCCTTACATGAAACGATGCACAGTTTCTGGCCAGAAACGAAACAAACGCACCCAATCCACGTTTTTGGACCCAATGGTGATGTCTTGGTTTGTTTTGGTCAGTTTCGTTACAGTGCAAAAAACCATGCCGAGGTTGCATTTAATGCACCCATTAGGGTCTTTAACAAAACGATGCACAGTTTCGGGCCAGAAATGAAATGAACGCACCCAATCCATGTTTTTGGTCCCAATGGTGATCGTTTTGTTTGTTTTGGTCAGTTTTGTTACAGTGCGAAAAACCATGCAAATGTTGCATTTAATGCGCCCATTCGGGTCGTTAACGAAACGAATGCACCGAATCCACATTTTTGGACCCAATAGTGATGTTTTGGTTCGTTTTGGTCAGTTTCGTTACAGTGCAAGAAACCATGATGGGGTTGCATTTAATGCACCCATTCGGGTCGTTAACGAAACGACGCACAGTTTCAGGCCAGAAACGAAACGAACGCACCCGATCCATGTTTTGAGACCTAATAGTGATGTTTTGGTTCGTTTTGGTCAGTTTCGTTACTGTGCAAAAAACCATGCAAATGTTGGATTTAATGCGCCCATTCGGGTCGTTAACGAAACGATGCACAGTTTCGGGCCAAACGAAACGAACGCACCCAATCTACGTTTTCGGACCCAATAGTGATGTTTTGGTTCGTCTTGGTCAGTTTCGTTACGGTGCAAGAAACCATGCTGGGGTTGCATTTAATGCACCGATTCGGGCCATCAATGAAAAGATGCACAGTTTCGGGCCAGAAACGAAACGAACGTACCCAATCCACGTTTTTGGACCCAATAGTGATGTTTTGGTTCGTTTTGGTCAGTTTAGTTACTGTGCAACAAATCATGCCGGGGTTGCATTTAATGCACCGATTCGGGCCTTAAATGAAACGATGCACAGTTTCGGGCTAGAAAGGAAACAAACGCACCCAATCCACGTTTTTGGACCCAATGGTGATGTTTTGGTTTGTTTTGGTCAGTTTCGTTACAGTGCAAAAAACCATGCCGAGGTTGCACTTAATGCACCCATTCGGGTCGTTAACAAAACGATGCAAAGTTTCGGGCCAGAAACGTAACGAACGCACCCAATCCACTTTTTTGGACCCAATAGTGATGTTTTGGTTCGTTTTGGTCAGTTTAGTTACTGTGCAACAAATCATGCCGGGTTGCATTTAATGCAACGATTCGGGCCTTAAATGAAACGATGCACAGTATCGGGCCAGAAACGAAACAAACGCACCCAATCCACGTTTTTGGACCCAATGGTGATGATTTGGTTTGTTTTGGTCAGTTTCGTTACAGTGCAAAAAACCATGCCGAGGTTGCATTTAATGCACCCATTCGGGTCGTTAACAAAACGATGCACAGTTTCGGGCCAGAAATGAAATAAATGCACCCAATCCATGTTTTTGGTCCCAATGGTGATGTTTTTGTTTGTTTTGGTCAGTTTTGTTACAGTGCAAAAAACCATGCAAATGTTGCATTTAATGCGCCCATTCGGGTCGTTAACGAAATGAACGCACCGAATCCACATTTTTGGACCCAATAGTGATGTTTTGGTTCGTTTTGGTCAGTTTCGTTACTGTGCAAGAAACCATGCAAATGTTGGATTTAATGCGCCCATTCGGGTCGTTAACGAAACGATGCACAGTTTCGGGCCAAACGAAACGAACGGACCCAATCTACGTTTTCGGACCCAATAGTGATGTTTTGGTTCGTCTTGGTCAGTTTCGTTACAGTGCAAGAAACCATGCTGGGGTTGCATTTAATGCACCGATTCGGGCCGTCAATGAAAAGATGCACAGTTTCGGGCCAGAAACGAAACGAACGTACCCAATCCACGTTTTTGGACCCAATAGTGATGTTTTGGTTCGTTTTGGTCAGTTTAGTTACTGTGCAACAAATCATGCCGGGGTTGCATTTAATGCACCGATTCGGGCCTTAAATGAAACGAAGCACAGTTTCGGGCCAGAAACGAAACAAACGTACCCAATCCACTTTTTTGGACCCAATAGTGATGTTTTGGTTCGTTTTGGTCAGTTTAGTTACTGTGCAACAAATCATGCCGGGGTTGCATGTAATGCACCGATTCGGGCCTTACATGAAACGATGCACAGTTTCTGGCCAGAAACGAAACAAACGCACCCAATCCACGTTTTTGGACCCAATGGTGATGTCTTGGTTTGTTTTGGTCAGTTTCGTTACAGTGCAAAAAACCATGCCGAGGTTGCATTTAATGCACCCATTAGGGTCGTTAACAAAACGATGCACAGTTTCGGGCCAGAAATGAAATGAACGCACCCAATCCATGTTTTTGGTCCCAATGGTGATCGTTTTGTTTGTTTTGGTCAGTTTTGTTACAGTGCGAAAAACCATGCAAATGTTGCATTTAATGCGCCCGTTCGGGTCGTTAACGAAACGAATGCACCGAATCCACATTTTTGGACCCAATAGTGATGTTTTGGTTCGTTTTGGTCAGTTTCGTTACAGTGCAAGAAACCATGATGGGGTTGCATTTAATGCACCCATTCGGGTCGTTAACGAAACGACGCACAGTTTCAGGCCAGAAACGAAACGAACGCACCCGATCCATGTTTTGAGACCCAATAGTGATGTTTTGGTTCGTTTTGGTCAGTTTCGTTACTGTGCAAAAAACCATGCAAATGTTGGATTTAATGCGCCCATTCGGGTCGTTAACGAAACGATGCACAGTTTCGGGCCAAACGAAACGAACGCCCCCAATCTACGTTTTCGAACCCAATAGTGAAGTTTTGGTTCGTTTTGGTCAGTTTCGTTACTGTGCAACAAATCATGCCGGGATTTAATGCGCCCATTCGGGTCGTTAACGAAACGATGCACAGTTTCGGGCCAGAAATGAAACAAACGCACCCAATCCACGTTTTCGGACCCAATGGTGATGTTTTGGTTCGTCTTGGTCAGTTTCGTTACAGTGCAAAAAACCATGCCGAGGTTGCACTTAATGCACCCATTCGGGTCGTTAACAAAACGATGCAAAGTTTCGGGCCAGAAACGTAACGAACGCACCCAATCCACTTTTTTGGACCCAATAGTGATGTTTTGGTTCGTTTTGGTCAGTTTAGTTACTGTGCAACAAATCATGCCGGGTTGCATTTAATGCAACGATTCGGGCCTTAAATGAAACGATGCACAGTATCGGGCCAGAAACGAAACAAACGCACCCAATCCACGTTTTTGGACCCAATGGTGATGATTTGGTTTGTTTTGGTCAGTTTCGTTACAGTGCAAAAAACCATGCCGAGGTTGCATTTAATGCACCCATTCGGGTCGTTAACAAAACGATGCACAGTTTCGGGCCAGAAATGAAATAAATGCACCCAATCCATGTTTTTGGTCCCAATGGTGATGTTTTTGTTTGTTTTGGTCAGTTTTGTTACAGTGCAAAAAACCATGCAAATGTTGCATTTAATGCGCCCATTCGGGTCGTTAACGAAATGAACGCACCGAATCCACATTTTTGGACCCAATAGTGATGTTTTGGTTCGTTTTGGTCAGTTTCGTTACTGTGCAAGAAACCATGCAAATGTTGGATTTAATGCGCCCATTCGGGTCGTTAACGAAACGATGCACAGTTTCGGGCCAAACGAAACGAACGGACCCAATCTACGTTTTCGGACCCAATAGTGATGTTTTGGTTCGTCTTGGTCAGTTTCGTTACAGTGCAAGAAACCATGCTGGGGTTGCATTTAATGCACCGATTCGGGCCGTCAATGAAAAGATGCACAGTTTCGGGCCAGAAACGAAACGAACGTACCCAATCCACGTTTTTGGACCCAATAGTGATGTTTTGGTTCGTTTTGGTCAGTTTAGTTACTGTGCAACAAATCATGCCGGGGTTGCATTTAATGCACCGATTCGGGCCTTAAATGAAACGAAGCACAGTTTCGGGCCAGAAACGAAACAAACGTACCCAATCCACTTTTTTGGACCCAATAGTGATGTTTTGGTTCGTTTTGGTCAGTTTAGTTACTGTGCAACAAATCATGCCGGGGTTGCATGTAATGCACCGATTCGGGCCTTACATGAAACGATGCACAGTTTCTGGCCAGAAACGAAACAAACGCACCCAATCCACGTTTTTGGACCCAATGGTGATGTCTTGGTTTGTTTTGGTCAGTTTCGTTACAGTGCAAAAAACCATGCCGAGGTTGCATTTAATGCACCCATTAGGGTCGTTAACAAAACGATGCACAGTTTCGGGCCAGAAATGAAATGAACGCACCCAATCCATGTTTTTGGTCCCAATGGTGATCGTTTTGTTTGTTTTGGTCAGTTTTGTTACAGTGCGAAAAACCATGCAAATGTTGCATTTAATGCGCCCGTTCGGGTCGTTAACGAAACGAATGCACCGAATCCACATTTTTGGACCCAATAGTGATGTTTTGGTTCGTTTTGGTCAGTTTCGTTACAGTGCAAGAAACCATGATGGGGTTGCATTTAATGCACCCATTCGGGTCGTTAACGAAACGACGCACAGTTTCAGGCCAGAAACGAAACGAACGCACCCGATCCATGTTTTGAGACCCAATAGTGATGTTTTGGTTCGTTTTGGTCAGTTTCGTTACTGTGCAAAAAACCATGCAAATGTTGGATTTAATGCGCCCATTCGGGTCGTTAACGAAACGATGCACAGTTTCGGGCCAAACGAAACGAACGCCCCCAATCTACGTTTTCGAACCCAATAGTGAAGTTTTGGTTCGTTTTGGTCAGTTTCGTTACTGTGCAACAAATCATGCCGGGATTTAATGCGCCCATTCGGGTCGTTAACGAAACGATGCACAGTTTCGGGCCAGAAATGAAACAAACGCACCCAATCCACGTTTTCGGACCCAATGGTGATGTTTTGGTTCGTCTTGGTCAGTTTCGTTACAGTGCAAAAAACCATGCCGAGGTTGCATTTAATGCACCCATTCGGGTCGTTAACACAACGTTGCACAGTTTCGGGCCAGAAATGAAATGAACGCACCCAATCCATGTTTTTGGTCCCAATGGTGATGTTTTTGTTTGTTTTGGTCTGTTTCGTTACAGTGCGAAAAACCATGCAAATGTTTCATTTAATGCGCCCATTCGGGTCGTTAACGAAACGAACGCACCGAATCCACATTTTTGGACCCAATAGTGATGTTTTGGTTCGTTTTGGTCAGTTTCGTTACAGTGCAAGAAACCATGGTAGGGTTGCATTTAATGCACCGATTTGGGCCGTCAATGAAAAGATGCACAGTTTCGGGCCAGAAACAAAACGAACGCACCCAATCCACGTTTTTGGACCCAATAGTGATGTTTTGGTTCGTTTTGGTCAGTTTGGTTACCGTGCAAAAAAATCATGCCGGGGTTGCATTTAATGCACCGATTCGGGCCTTAAATGAAACGATGCACAGTTTCGGGCCAGAAACGAAACAAACGCACCCAATCCACGTTTTTGGACCCAATAGTGATGTTTTGGTTTGTTTTGGGCAGTTTAGTTACTGTGCACAAATCATGCCGGTGTTGCATTTAATGCACCGATTCGGGCCTTACATGAAACGATGTACAGTTTCGGGCCAGAAACGAAACAAACGCACCCAATCCACGTTTTTGGACCCAATAGTGATGTTTTGGTTCATTTTGGTCAGTTTAGTTACTGTGCAACAAATCATGCCGGGGTTGCATGTAATGCACCGATTCGGGCCTTACATGAAACGATGCACAGTTTCTGGCCAGAAACGAAACAAACGCACCCAATCCACGTTTTTGGACCCAATGGTGATGTCTTGGTTTGTTTTGGTCAGTTTCGTTACAGTGCAAAAAACCATGCCGAGGTTGCATTTAATGCACCCATTAGGGTCTTTAACAAAACGATGCACAGTTTCGGGCCAGAAATGAAATGAACGCACCCAATCCATGTTTTTGGTCCCAATGGTGATCGTTTTGTTTGTTTTGGTCAGTTTTGTTACAGTGCGAAAAACCATGCAAATGTTGCATTTAATGCGCCCATTCGGGTCGTTAACGAAACGAATGCACCGAATCCACATTTTTGGACCCAATAGTGATGTTTTGGTTCGTTTTGGTCAGTTTCGTTACAGTGCAAGAAACCATGATGGGGTTGCATTTAATGCACCCATTCGGGTCGTTAACGAAACGACGCACAGTTTCAGGCCAGAAACGAAACGAACGCACCCGATCCATGTTTTGAGACCTAATAGTGATGTTTTGGTTCGTTTTGGTCAGTTTCGTTACTGTGCAAAAAACCATGCAAATGTTGGATTTAATGCGCCCATTCGGGTCGTTAACGAAACGATGCACAGTTTCGGGCCAAACGAAACGAACGCACCCAATCTACGTTTTCGGACCCAATAGTGATGTTTTGGTTCGTCTTGGTCAGTTTCGTTACGGTGCAAGAAACCATGCTGGGGTTGCATTTAATGCACCGATTCGGGCCATCAATGAAAAGATGCACAGTTTCGGGCCAGAAACGAAACGAACGTACCCAATCCACGTTTTTGGACCCAATAGTGATGTTTTGGTTCGTTTTGGTCAGTTTAGTTACTGTGCAACAAATCATGCCGGGGTTGCATTTAATGCACCGATTCGGGCCTTAAATGAAACGATGCACAGTTTCGGGCTAGAAAGGAAACAAACGCACCCAATCCACGTTTTTGGACCCAATGGTGATGTTTTGGTTTGTTTTGGTCAGTTTCGTTACAGTGCAAAAAACCATGCCGAGGTTGCACTTAATGCACCCATTCGGGTCGTTAACAAAACGATGCAAAGTTTCGGGCCAGAAACGTAACGAACGCACCCAATCCACTTTTTTGGACCCAATAGTGATGTTTTGGTTCGTTTTGGTCAGTTTAGTTACTGTGCAACAAATCATGCCGGGTTGCATTTAATGCAACGATTCGGGCCTTAAATGAAACGATGCACAGTATCGGGCCAGAAACGAAACAAACGCACCCAATCCACGTTTTTGGACCCAATGGTGATGATTTGGTTTGTTTTGGTCAGTTTCGTTACAGTGCAAAAAACCATGCCGAGGTTGCATTTAATGCACCCATTCGGGTCGTTAACAAAACGATGCACAGTTTCGGGCCAGAAATGAAATAAATGCACCCAATCCATGTTTTTGGTCCCAATGGTGATGTTTTTGTTTGTTTTGGTCAGTTTTGTTACAGTGCAAAAAACCATGCAAATGTTGCATTTAATGCGCCCATTCGGGTCGTTAACGAAATGAACGCACCGAATCCACATTTTTGGACCCAATAGTGATGTTTTGGTTCGTTTTGGTCAGTTTCGTTACTGTGCAAGAAACCATGCAAATGTTGGATTTAATGCGCCCATTCGGGTCGTTAACGAAACGATGCACAGTTTCGGGCCAAACGAAACGAACGGACCCAATCTACGTTTTCGGACCCAATAGTGATGTTTTGGTTCGTCTTGGTCAGTTTCGTTACAGTGCAAGAAACCATGCTGGGGTTGCATTTAATGCACCGATTCGGGCCGTCAATGAAAAGATGCACAGTTTCGGGCCAGAAACGAAACGAACGTACCCAATCCACGTTTTTGGACCCAATAGTGATGTTTTGGTTCGTTTTGGTCAGTTTAGTTACTGTGCAACAAATCATGCCGGGGTTGCATTTAATGCACCGATTCGGGCCTTAAATGAAACGAAGCACAGTTTCGGGCCAGAAACGAAACAAACGTACCCAATCCACTTTTTTGGACCCAATAGTGATGTTTTGGTTCGTTTTGGTCAGTTTAGTTACTGTGCAACAAATCATGCCGGGGTTGCATGTAATGCACCGATTCGGGCCTTACATGAAACGATGCACAGTTTCTGGCCAGAAACGAAACAAACGCACCCAATCCACGTTTTTGGACCCAATGGTGATGTCTTGGTTTGTTTTGGTCAGTTTCGTTACAGTGCAAAAAACCATGCCGAGGTTGCATTTAATGCACCCATTAGGGTCGTTAACAAAACGATGCACAGTTTCGGGCCAGAAATGAAATGAACGCACCCAATCCATGTTTTTGGTCCCAATGGTGATCGTTTTGTTTGTTTTGGTCAGTTTTGTTACAGTGCGAAAAACCATGCAAATGTTGCATTTAATGCGCCCGTTCGGGTCGTTAACGAAACGAATGCACCGAATCCACATTTTTGGACCCAATAGTGATGTTTTGGTTCGTTTTGGTCAGTTTCGTTACAGTGCAAGAAACCATGATGGGGTTGCATTTAATGCACCCATTCGGGTCGTTAACGAAACGACGCACAGTTTCAGGCCAGAAACGAAACGAACGCACCCGATCCATGTTTTGAGACCCAATAGTGATGTTTTGGTTCGTTTTGGTCAGTTTCGTTACTGTGCAAAAAACCATGCAAATGTTGGATTTAATGCGCCCATTCGGGTCGTTAACGAAACGATGCACAGTTTCGGGCCAAACGAAACGAACGCCCCCAATCTACGTTTTCGAACCCAATAGTGAAGTTTTGGTTCGTTTTGGTCAGTTTCGTTACTGTGCAACAAATCATGCCGGGATTTAATGCGCCCATTCGGGTCGTTAACGAAACGATGCACAGTTTCGGGCCAGAAATGAAACAAACGCACCCAATCCACGTTTTCGGACCCAATGGTGATGTTTTGGTTCGTCTTGGTCAGTTTCGTTACAGTGCAAAAAACCATGCCGAGGTTGCACTTAATGCACCCATTCGGGTCGTTAACAAAACGATGCAAAGTTTCGGGCCAGAAACGTAACGAACGCACCCAATCCACTTTTTTGGACCCAATAGTGATGTTTTGGTTCGTTTTGGTCAGTTTAGTTACTGTGCAACAAATCATGCCGGGTTGCATTTAATGCAACGATTCGGGCCTTAAATGAAACGATGCACAGTATCGGGCCAGAAACGAAACAAACGCACCCAATCCACGTTTTTGGACCCAATGGTGATGATTTGGTTTGTTTTGGTCAGTTTCGTTACAGTGCAAAAAACCATGCCGAGGTTGCATTTAATGCACCCATTCGGGTCGTTAACAAAACGATGCACAGTTTCGGGCCAGAAATGAAATAAATGCACCCAATCCATGTTTTTGGTCCCAATGGTGATGTTTTTGTTTGTTTTGGTCAGTTTTGTTACAGTGCAAAAAACCATGCAAATGTTGCATTTAATGCGCCCATTCGGGTCGTTAACGAAATGAACGCACCGAATCCACATTTTTGGACCCAATAGTGATGTTTTGGTTCGTTTTGGTCAGTTTCGTTACTGTGCAAGAAACCATGCAAATGTTGGATTTAATGCGCCCATTCGGGTCGTTAACGAAACGATGCACAGTTTCGGGCCAAACGAAACGAACGGACCCAATCTACGTTTTCGGACCCAATAGTGATGTTTTGGTTCGTCTTGGTCAGTTTCGTTACAGTGCAAGAAACCATGCTGGGGTTGCATTTAATGCACCGATTCGGGCCGTCAATGAAAAGATGCACAGTTTCGGGCCAGAAACGAAACGAACGTACCCAATCCACGTTTTTGGACCCAATAGTGATGTTTTGGTTCGTTTTGGTCAGTTTAGTTACTGTGCAACAAATCATGCCGGGGTTGCATTTAATGCACCGATTCGGGCCTTAAATGAAACGAAGCACAGTTTCGGGCCAGAAACGAAACAAACGTACCCAATCCACTTTTTTGGACCCAATAGTGATGTTTTGGTTCGTTTTGGTCAGTTTAGTTACTGTGCAACAAATCATGCCGGGGTTGCATGTAATGCACCGATTCGGGCCTTACATGAAACGATGCACAGTTTCTGGCCAGAAACGAAACAAACGCACCCAATCCACGTTTTTGGACCCAATGGTGATGTCTTGGTTTGTTTTGGTCAGTTTCGTTACAGTGCAAAAAACCATGCCGAGGTTGCATTTAATGCACCCATTAGGGTCGTTAACAAAACGATGCACAGTTTCGGGCCAGAAATGAAATGAACGCACCCAATCCATGTTTTTGGTCCCAATGGTGATCGTTTTGTTTGTTTTGGTCAGTTTTGTTACAGTGCGAAAAACCATGCAAATGTTGCATTTAATGCGCCCGTTCGGGTCGTTAACGAAACGAATGCACCGAATCCACATTTTTGGACCCAATAGTGATGTTTTGGTTCGTTTTGGTCAGTTTCGTTACAGTGCAAGAAACCATGATGGGGTTGCATTTAATGCACCCATTCGGGTCGTTAACGAAACGACGCACAGTTTCAGGCCAGAAACGAAACGAACGCACCCGATCCATGTTTTGAGACCCAATAGTGATGTTTTGGTTCGTTTTGGTCAGTTTCGTTACTGTGCAAAAAACCATGCAAATGTTGGATTTAATGCGCCCATTCGGGTCGTTAACGAAACGATGCACAGTTTCGGGCCAAACGAAACGAACGCCCCCAATCTACGTTTTCGAACCCAATAGTGAAGTTTTGGTTCGTTTTGGTCAGTTTCGTTACTGTGCAACAAATCATGCCGGGATTTAATGCGCCCATTCGGGTCGTTAACGAAACGATGCACAGTTTCGGGCCAGAAATGAAACAAACGCACCCAATCCACGTTTTCGGACCCAATGGTGATGTTTTGGTTCGTCTTGGTCAGTTTCGTTACAGTGCAAAAAACCATGCCGAGGTTGCACTTAATGCACCCATTCGGGTCGTTAACAAAACGATGCAAAGTTTCGGGCCAGAAACGAAACGAACGCACCCAATCCACTTTTTTGGACCCAATAGTGAAGTTTTGGTTCGTTTTGGTCAGTTTAGTTACTGTGCAACAAATCATGTCGGGTTGCATTTAATGCACCGATTCGGGCCTTACATGAAACGATGCACAGTATCGGGCCAGAAACGAAACAAACGCACCCAATCCACGTTTTTGGACCCAATGGTGATGATTTGGTTTGTTTTGGTCAGTTTCGTTACAGTGCAAAAAACCATGCCGAGGTTGCATTTAATGCACCCATTCGGGTCGTTAACAAAACGATGCACAGTTTCGGGCCAGAAATGAAATAAATGCACCCAATCCATGTTTTTGGTCCCAATGGTGATGTTTTTGTTTGTTTTGGTCAGTTTTGTTACAGTGCGAAAAACCATGCAAATGTTGCATTTAATGCGCCCATTCGGGTCGTTAACGAAACGAACGCACCGAATCCACATTTTTGGACCTAATAGTGATGTTTTAGTTCGTTTTGGTCAGTTTCGTTACTGTGCAAGAAAACATGCAAATGTTGGATTTAATGCGCCCATTCGGGTCGTTAACGAAACGATGCACAGTTTCGGGCCAAACGAAACGAACGGACCCAATCTACGTTTTCGGACCCAATAGTGATGTTTTGGTTCGTCTTGGTCAGTTTCGTTACAGTGCAAGAAACCATGCTGGGGTTGCATTTAATGCACCGATTCGGGCCGTCAATGAAAAGATGCACAGTTTCGGGCCAGAAACGAAACGAACGTACCCAATCCACGTTTTTGGACCCAATAGTGATGTTTTGGTTCGTTTTGGTCAGTTTAGTTACTGTGCAACAAATCATGCCGGGGTTGCATTTAATGCACCGATTCGGGCCTTAAATGAAACGAAGCACAGTTTCGGGCCAGAAACGAAACAAACGTACCCAATCCACTTTTTTGGACCCAATAGTGATGTTTTGGTTCGTTTTGGTCAGTTTAGTTACTGTGCAACAAATCATGCCGGGGTTGCATGTAATGCACCGATTCGGGCGTTACATGAAACGATGCACAGTTTCTGGCCAGAAACGAAACAAACGCACCCAATCCACGTTTTTGGACCCAATGGTGATGTCTTGGTTTGTTTTGGTCAGTTTCGTTACAGTGCAAAAAACCATGCCGAGGTTGCATTTAATGCACCCATTAGGGTCGTTAACAAAACGATGCACAGTTTCGGGCCAGAAATGAAATGAACGCACCCAATCCATGTTTTTGGTCCCAATGGTGATCGTTTTGTTTGTTTTGGTCAGTTTTGTTACAGTGCGAAAAACCATGCAAATGTTGCATTTAATGCGCCCGTTCGGGTCGTTAACGAAACGAATGCACCGAATCCACATTTTTGGACCCAATAGTGATGTTTTGGTTCGTTTTGGTCAGTTTCGTTACAGTGCAAGAAACCATGATGGGGTTGCATTTAATGCACCCATTCGGGTCGTTAACGAAACGACGCACAGTTTCAGGCCAGAAACGAAACGAACGCACCCGATCCATGTTTTGAGACCCAATAGTGATGTTTTGGTTCGTTTTGGTCAGTTTCGTTACTGTGCAAAAAACCATGCAAATGTTGGATTTAATGCGCCCATTCGGGTCGTTAACGAAACGATGCACAGTTTCGGGCCAAACGAAACGAACGCCCCCAATCTACGTTTTCGAACCCAATAGTGAAGTTTTGGTTCGTTTTGGTCAGTTTCGTTACTGTGCAACAAATCATGCCGGGATTTAATGCGCCCATTCGGGTCGTTAACGAAACGATGCACAGTTTCGGGCCAGAAATGAAACAAACGCACCCAATCCACGTTTTCGGACCCAATGGTGATGTTTTGGTTCGTCTTGGTCAGTTTCGTTACAGTGCAAAAAACCATGCCGAGGTTGCACTTAATGCACCCATTCGGGTCGTTAACAAAACGATGCAAAGTTTCGGGCCAGAAACGAAACGAACGCACCCAATCCACTTTTTTGGACCCAATAGTGAAGTTTTGGTTCGTTTTGGTCAGTTTAGTTACTGTGCAACAAATCATGTCGGGTTGCATTTAATGGACCGATTCGGGCCTTACATGAAACGATGCACAGTATCGGGCCAGAAACGAAACAAACGCACCCAATCCACGTTTTTGGACCCAATGGTGATGATTTGGTTTGTTTTGGTCAGTTTCGTTACAGTGCAAAAAACCATGCCGAGGTTGCATTTAATGCACCCATTCGGGTCGTTAACAAAACGATGCACAGTTTCGGGCCAGAAATGAAATAAATGCACCCAATCCATGTTTTTGGTCCCAATGGTGATGTTTTTGTTTGTTTTGGTCAGTTTTGTTACAGTGCGAAAAACCATGCAAATGTTGCATTTAATGCGCCCATTCGGGTCGTTAACGAAACGAACGCACCGAATCCACATTTTTGGACCTAATAGTGATGTTTTAGTTCGTTTTGGTCAGTTTCGTTACTGTGCAAGAAACCATGCAAATGTTGGATTTAATGCGCCCATTCGGGTCGTTAACGAAACGATGCACAGTTTCGGGCCAAACGAAACGAACGGACCCAATCTACGTTTTCGGACCCAATAGTGATGTTTTGGTTCGTCTTGGTCAGTTTCGTTACAGTGCAAGAAACCATGCTGGGGTTGCATTTAATGCACCGATTCGGGCCGTCAATGAAAAGATGCACAGTTTCGGGCCAGAAACGAAACGAACGTACCCAATCCACGTTTTTGGACCCAATAGTGATGTTTTGGTTCGTTTTGGTCAGTTTAGTTACTGTGCAACAAATCATGCCGGGGTTGCATTTAATGCACCGATTCGGGCCTTAAATGAAACGAAGCACAGTTTCGGGCCAGAAACGAAACAAACGTACCCAATCCACTTTTTTGGACCCAATAGTGATGTTTTGGTTCGTTTTGGTCAGTTTAGTTACTGTGCAACAAATCATGCCGGGGTTGCATGTAATGCACCGATTCGGGCGTTACATGAAACGATGCACAGTTTCTGGCCAGAAACGAAACAAACGCACCCAATCCACGTTTTTGGACCCAATGGTGATGTCTTGGTTTGTTTTGGTCAGTTTCGTTACAGTGCAAAAAACCATGCCGAGGTTGCATTTAATGCACCCATTAGGGTCGTTAACAAAACGATGCACAGTTTCGGGCCAGAAATGAAATGAACGCACCCAATCCATGTTTTTGGTCCCAATGGTGATCGTTTTGTTTGTTTTGGTCAGTTTTGTTACAGTGCGAAAAACCATGCAAATGTTGCATTTAATGCGCCCGTTCGGGTCGTTAACGAAACGAATGCACCGAATCCACATTTTTGGACCCAATAGTGATGTTTTGGTTCGTTTTGGTCAGTTTCGTTACAGTGCAAGAAACCATGATGGGGTTGCATTTAATGCACCCATTCGGGTCGTTAACGAAACGACGCACAGTTTCAGGCCAGAAACGAAACGAACGCACCCGATCCATGTTTTGAGACCCAATAGTGATGTTTTGGTTCGTTTTGGTCAGTTTCGTTACTGTGCAAAAAACCATGCAAATGTTGGATTTAATGCGCCCATTCGGGTCGTTAACGAAACGATGCACAGTTTCGGGCCAAACGAAACGAACGCACCCAATCTACGTTTTCGGACCCAATAGTGATGTTTTGGTTCGTCTTGGTCAGTTTTGTTACAGTGCAAGAAACCATGCTGGGGTTGCATTTAATGCACCGATTCGGGCCGTCAATGAAAAGATGCACAGTTTCGGGCCAGAAACGAAACGAACGTACCCAATCCACGATTTTGGACCCAATAGTGATGTTTTGGTTCGTTTTGGTCAGTTTAGTTACTGTGCAACAAATCATGCCGGGGTTGCATTTAATGCACCGATTCGGGCCTTAAATGAAACGATGCACAGTTTCAGGCCAGAAATGAAACAAACGCACCCAATCCACGTTTTTGGACCCAATGGCGATGTTTTCGTTTGTTTTGGTCAGTTTCGTTACAGTGCAAAAAACCATGCCAAGGTTGCATTTAATGCACCCATTCGGGTCGTTAACAAAACGTTGCACAGTTTCGGGCCAGAAATGAAATGAACGCACCCAATCCATGTTTTTGGTCCCAATGGTGATGTTTTTGTTTGTTTTGGTCAGTTTTGTTACAGTGCGAAAAACCATCCAAATGTTGCATTTAATGCGCCCATTCGGGTCGTTAACGAAACGAACGCACCAAATCCACATTTTTGGACCCAATAGTGATGTTTTGGTTCGTTTTGGTCAGTTTGGTTACAGTGCAAGAAACCATGCTAGGGTTGCATTTAATGCACCGATTTGGGCCGTCAATGAAAAGATGCACAGTTTTGGGCCAGAAACAAAACGAACGCACCCAATCCACGTTTTTGGACCCAATAGTGATGTTTTGGTTCGTTTTGGTCACTTTAGTTACTGTGCAAAAAAATCATGCCGGGGTTGCATTTAATGCACCGATTCGGGCCTTAAATGAAACGATGCACAGTTTCGGGCCAGAAACGAAACAAACGTACCCAATCCACGTTTTTGGACCCAATAGTGATGTTTTGTTTCGTTTTGGTCAGTTTAGTTACTGTGCAACAAATCATGCCGGGGTTGCATTTAATGCACCGATTCGGGCCTTAAATAAAACGATGCACAGTTTCGGGCCAGAAACGAAACAAACGCACCCAATCCACGTTTTTGGACCCAATGGTGATGTTTTGGTTTGTTTTGGTCAGTTTCGTTACAGTGCAAAAAACCATGCCGAGGTTGCACTTAATGCACCCATTCGGGTCGTTAACAAAACGATGCAAAGTTTCGGGCCAGAAACGTAACGAACGCACCCAATCCACTTTTTTCGACCCAATAGTGATGTTTTGGTTCGTTTTGGTCAGTTTAGTTACTGTGCAACAAATCATGCCGGGTTGCATTTAATGCACCGATTCGGGCCTTACATGAAACGATGCACAGTATCGGGCCAGAAACGAAACAAACGCACCCAATCCACGTTTTTGGACCCAATAGTGATGTTTTGGTTCGTTTTGGTCAGTTTAGTTACTGTGCAACAAATCATGCCGGGGTTGCATTTAATGCACCGATTCGGGCCTTACATGAAACGATGCACAGTTTCTGGCCAGAAACGAAACAAACGCACCCAATCCACGTTTTTGGTCCCAATGGTGATGTATTGGTTTGTTTTGGTCGGTTTCGTTACAGTGCAAAAAACCATGCCAAGGTTGCATTTAATGCACCCATTCGGGTCGTTAACAAAACGTTGCACAGTTTTGGGCCAGAAATGAAATGAACGCACCCAATCCATGTTTTTGGTCCCAATGGTGATGTTTTTGTTTGTTTTGGTCAGTTTTGTTACAGTGTGAAAAACCATGCAAATGTTGCATTTAATGCGCCCATTCGGGTCGTTAACGAAACGAACGCACCGAATCCACATTTTTGGACCCAATAGTGATGTTTTGGTTCGTTTTGGTCAGTTTCGTTACAGTGCAAGAAACCATGTCGGGGTTGCATTTAATGCACCGATTCGGGCCTTACATGAAACGATGCACAGTTTCTGGCTAGAAACGAAACAAACGCACCCAATCCACATTTTTGGTCCCAATGGTGATGTCTTGGTTTGTTTTGGTCAGTTTCGTTACAGTGCAAAAAACCATGCCGAGGTTGGATTTAATGCACCCATTCGGGTCGTTAACGAAACGACGCAAAGTTTCAGGCCAGAAACGAAACGAACGCACCCGATCCATGTTTTGAGACCCAATAGAGATGTTTTGGTTCGTTTTGGTCAGTTTCGTTACTGTGCAAAAAACCATGCAAATGTTGGATTTAATGCGCCCATTCGGGTCGTTAACGAAATGATGCACAGTTTCGGGCCAAACGAAACGAACGCACCCAATCTACGTTTTCGGACCCATAAGTGATGTTTTGGTTCGTCTTGGTCAGTTTCGTTACAGTGCAAGAAACCATGCTGGGGTTGCATTTAATGCACCGATTCGGGCCGACAATGAAAAGATGCACAGTTTCGGGCCAGAAACGAAACGAACGTACCCAATCCACGTTTTTGGACCCAATAGTGATGTTTCGGTTCGTTTTGGTCAGTTTAGTTACTGTGCAACAAATCATGCCGGGGTTGCATTTAATGCACCGATTCGGGCCTTAAATGAAACGATGCACAGTTTCGGGCCAGAAACGAAACAAACGTACCCAATCCACGTTTTTGGACCCAATAGTGATGTTTTGGTTCGTTTTGGTCAGTTTAGTTACTGTGCAACAAATCATGTCGTGGATGCATTTCATGGACCGATTCGGGCCTTAAATTAAACGATGCACAGTTTCGGGCCAGAAACGAAACAAACGCACCCAATCCACGTTTTTGGACCCAATGGTGATGTTTTGGTTTGTTTTGGTCAGTTTCGTTACAGTGCAAAAAACCATACCGAGGTTGCACTTAATGCACCCATTCGGGTTGTTAGCAAAACGATGCAAAGTTTCGGGCCAGAAACGTAACGAACGCACCCAATCCACTTTTTTGGACCCAATAGTGATGTTTTGGTTCGTTTTGGTCAGTTTAGTTACTGTGCAACAAATCATGCCGGGGTTGCATTTAATGCACCGATTCGGGCCTTACATGAAACGATGCACAGTTTCTGGCCAGAAATGAAATAAACGCACCCAATCCATGTTTTTGGTCCCAATAGTGATGTTTTTGTTTGTTTTGGTCAGTTTTCTTACAGTGCGAAAAACCATGCAATAGTGATGTTTTGGTTTGTTTTGGTCAGTTTCGTTACAGTGCAAGAAACCATGCTAGGGTTGCATTTAATGCACCGATTTGGGCCGTCAATGAAAAGATGCACAGTTTCGGGCCAGAAACAAAACGAACGCACCCAATCCACGTTTTTGGACCCAATAGTTATGTTTTGGTTCGTTTTGGTCAGTTTAGTTACCGTGCAAAAAAATCATGTCGGGGTTGCATTTAATGCACCGATTCGGGCCTTAAATGAAACGATGCACAGTTTCGGGCCAGAAACGAAACAAACGCACCCAATCCACGTTTTTGGACCCAATAGTGATGTTTTGGTTTGTTTTGGTCAGTTTAGTTACTGTGCACAAATCATGCCGGTGTTGCATTTAATGCACCGATTCGGGCCTTACATGAAACGATGCACAGTTTCGGGCCAGAAACGAAACAAACGCACCCAATACACGTTTTTGGACCCAATAGTGATGTTTTGGTTCGTTTTGGTCAGTTTAGTTACTGTGCAACAAATCATGCCAGGGTTGCATGTAATGCACCGATTCGGGCCTTACATGAAACGATGCACAGTTTCTGGCCAGAAACGAAACAAACGCACCCAATCCACGTTTTTGGACCCAATGGTGATGTCTTGGTTTGTTTTGGTCAGTTTCGTTACAGTGCAAAAAACCATGCCGAGGTTGCATTTAATGCACCCATTCGGGTCGTTAACGAAACGATGCACAGTTTCGGGCCAGAAATGAAATGAACGCACCAAATCCATGTTTTTGGTCCCAATGGTGATCTTTTTGTTTGTTTTGGTCAGTTTTGTTACAATGCAAAAAACCATGCAAATGTTGCATTTAATGCACCCATTCGGGTCGTTAACGAAACGAATGCACCGAATCCACATTTTTGGACCCAATAGTGATGTTTTGGTTTGTTTTGGTCAGTTTCGTTACAGTGCAAGAAACCATGCTAGGGTTGCATTTAATGCACCGATTTGGGCCGTCAATGAAAAGATGCACAGTTTCGGGCCAGAAACAAAACGAACGCACCCAATCCACGTTTTTGGACCCAATAGTGATGTTTTGGTTCGTTTTGGTCAGTTTAGTTACCGTGCAAAAAAATCATGTCGGGGTTGCATTTAATGCACCGATTCGGGCCTTAAATGAAACGATGCACAGTTTCGGGCCAGAAACGAAACAAACGCACCCAATCCACGTTTTTGGACCCAATAGTGATGTTTTGGTTTGTTTTGGTCAGTTTAGTTACTGTGCACAAATCATGCCGGTGTTGCATTTAATGCACCGATTCGGGCCTTACATGAAACGATGCACAGTTTCGGGCCAGAAACGAAACAAACGCACCCAATACACGTTTTTGGACCCAATAGTGATGTTTTGGTTCGTTTTGGTCAGTTTAGTTACTGTGCAACAAATCATGCCAGGGTTGCATGTAATGCACCGATTCGGGCCTTAAATGAAACGATGCACAGTTTCGGGCCAGAAACGAAACAAACGTACCCAATCCACGTTTTTGGACCCAATAGTGATGTTTTGGTTCGTTTTGGTCAGTTTAGTTACTGTGCAACAAATCTTGCCGTGGATGCATTTCATGGACCGATTCGGGCCTTAAATTAAACGATGCACAGTTTCGGGCCAGAAACGAAACAAACGCACCCAATCCACGTTTTTGGACCCAATGGTGATGTTTTGGTTTGTTTTGGTCAGTTTCGTTATAGTGCAAAAAACCATACCGAGGTTGCACTTAATGCACCCATTCGGGTTGTTAACAAAACGATGCAAAGTTTCGGGCCAGAAACGTAACGAACGCACCCAATCCACTTTTTTGGACCCAATAGTGATGTTTTGGTTCGTTTTGGTCAGTTTAGTTACTGTGCAACAAATCATGCCGGGGTTGCATATAATGCACCAATTCGGGCCTTACATGAAACGATGCACAGTTTCGGGCCAGAAACGAAACAAACGCACCCAATCCACGTTTTTGGACCCAATAGTGATGTTTTGATTCGTTTTGGTCAGTTTAGTTACTGTGCAACAAATCATGCCGGGGTTGCATTTAATGCACCGATTCGGGCCTTACATGAAACGATGCACAGTTTCTGGCCAGAAATGAAATAAACGCACCCAATCCATGTTTTTGGTCCCAATAGTGATGTTTTTGTTTGTTTTGGTCAGTTTTCTTACAGTGCGAAAAACCATGCAAATGTTGCATTTAATGCGCCCATTCGGGTCGTTAACGAAACGAACGCACCGAATCCACATCTTTGGACACAATAGTGATGTTTTGGTCAGTTTCGTTACAGTGCAAGAAACCATGCTAGGGTTGCATTTAATGCACCGATTTGGGCCATCAATGAAAAGATGCACAGTTTCGGGCCAGAAACAAAACGAACGCACCCAATCCACGTTTTTGGACCCAGTAGTGATGTTTTGGTTCGTTTTGGTCAGTTTAGTTACCGTGCAAAAAAATCATGTCGGGGTTGCATTTAATGCACCGATTCGGGCCTTAAATGAAACGATGCACAGTTTCGGGCCAGAAACGAAACAAACGCACCCAATCCACGTTTTTGGACCCAATAGTGATGTTTTGGTTTGTTTTGGTCAGTTTAGTTACTGTGCACAAATCATGCCGGTGTTGCATTTAATGCACCGATTCGGGCCTTACATGAAACGATGCACAGTTTCGGGCCAGAAACGAAACAAACGCACCCAATCCACGTTTTTGGACCCAATAGTGATGTTTTGGTTCGTTTTGGTCAGTTTAGTTACTGTGCAACAAATCATGCCAGGGTTGCATGTAATGCACCGATTCGGGCCTTACATGAAACGATGCACAGTTTCTGGCCAGAAATGAAACAAACGCACCCAATCCACGTTTTTGGACCCAATGGTGATGTCTTGGTTTGTTTTGGTCAGTTTCGTTACAGTGCAAAAAACCATGCCGAGGTTGCATTTAATGCACCCATTCGGGTCGTTAACAAAACGATGCACAGTTTCGGGCCAGAAATGAAATGAAAGCACCAAATCCATGTTTTTGGTCCCAATGGTGATCTTTTTGTTTGTTTTGGTCAGTTTTGTTACAATGCAAAAAACCATGCAAATGTTGCATTTAATGCACCCATTCGGGTCGTTAACGAAACGAATGCACCGAATCCACATTTTTGGACCCAATAGTGATGTTTTGGTTCGTTTTGGTCAGTTTCGTTACAGTGCAAGAAACCATAATGGGGTTGCATTTAATGCACCCATTCGGGTCGTTAACGAAACGACGTACAGTTTCAGGCCAGAAACGAAACGAACGCACCCGATCCATGTTTTGAGACCCAATAGTAATGTTTTGGTTCGTTTTGGTCAGTTTCGTTACTGTGCAAAAAACCATGCAAATGTTGGATTTAATGCGCCCATTCGGGTCGTTAACGAAACGATGCACAGTTTCGGGCCAAACGAAACGAACGCACCCAATCTACGTTTTCGGACCCAATAGTGATGTTTTGGTTCGTCTTGGTCAGTTTCGTTACAGTGCAAGAAACCATGCTGGGGTTGCATTTAATGCACCGATTCGGGCCGTCAATGAAAAGATGCACAGTTTCGGGCCAGAAACGAAACGAACGTACCCAATCCACGTTTTTGGACCCAATAGTGATGTTTTGGTTCGTTTTGGTCAGTTTAGTTACTGTGCAACAAATCATGGCGGGGTTGCATTTAATGCACCGATTCGGGCCTTAAATGAAACGATGCACAGTTTCGGGCTAGAAATGAAACAAACGCACCCAATCCACGTTTTTGGACCCAATGGTGATGTTTTGGTTTGTTTTGGTCAGTTTCGTTACAGTGCAAAAAACCATGCCAAGGTTGCATTTAATGCACCCATTCGGGTCGTTAACAAAACGTTGCACAGTTTCGGGCCAGAAATGAAATGAACGCACCCAATCCATGTTTTTGGTCCCAATGGTGATGTTTTTGTTTGTTTTGGTCAGTTTTGTTACAGTGCGAAAAACCATGCAAATGTTGCATTTAATGCGCCCATTCGGGTCGTTAACGAAACGAACGCACCGAATCCACATTTTTGGACCCAATAGTGATGTTTTGGTTCGTTTTGGTCAGTTTCGTTACAGTGCAAGAAACCATGCTAGGGTTGCATTTAATGCACCGATTCGGGCCGTCAATGAAAAGATGCACAGTTTCGGGCCAGAAAAAAAACGAACGCGCCCAATCCACGTTTTTGGACCCAATAGTGATGTTTTGGTTCGATTTGGTCAGTTTAGTTACTGTGCAAAAAAATCATGCCGGGGTTGCATTTAATGCACCGATTCGGGCCTTAAATGAAACGATGCACAGTTTCTGGCCAGAAACGAAACAAACGTACCCAATCCACGTTTTTGGACCCAATAGTGATGTTTTGGTTCGTTTTGGTCAGTTTAGTTACTGTGCAACAAATCATGCCGTGGATGCATTTCATGCACCGATTCGGGCCTTAAATAAAACGATGCACAGTTTCGGGCCAGAAACGAAACAAACGCACCCAATCCACGTTTTTGGACCCAATAGTGATGTTTTGATTCGTTTTGGTCAGTTTAGTTACTGTGCAACAAATCATGCCGGGGTTGCATTTAATGCACCGATTCGGGCCTTACATGAAACGATGCACAGTTTCTGGCCAGAAATGAAATAAACGCACCCAATCCATGTTTTTGGTCCCAATAGTGATGTTTTTGTTTGTTTTGGTCAGTTTTCTTACAGTGCGAAAAACCATGCAAATGTTGCATTTAATGCGCCCATTCGGGTCGTTAACGAAACGAACGCACCGAATCCACATCTTTGGACACAATAGTGATGTTTTGGTCAGTTTCGTTACAGTGCAAGAAACCATGCTAGGGTTGCATTTAATGCACCGATTTGGGCCATCAATGAAAAGATGCACAGTTTCGGGCCAGAAACAAAACGAACGCACCCAATCCACGTTTTTGGACCCAATAGTGATGTTTTGGTTCGTTTTGGTCAGTTTAGTTACCGTGCAAAAAAATCATGTCGGGGTTGCATTTAATGCACCGATTCGGGCCTTAAATGAAACGATGCACAGTTTCGGGCCAGAAACGAAACAAACGCACCCAATCCACGTTTTTGGACCCAATAGTGATGTTTTGGTTTGTTTTGGTCAGTTTAGTTACTGTGCACAAATCATGCCGGTGTTGCATTTAATGCACCGATTCGGGCCTTACATGAAACGATGCACAGTTTCGGGCCAGAAACGAAACAAACGCACCCAATCCACGTTTTTGGACCCAATAGTGATGTTTTGGTTCGTTTTGGTCAGTTTAGTTACTGTGCAACAAATCATGCCAGGGTTGCATGTAATGCACCGATTCGGGCCTTACATGAAACGATGCACAGTTTCTGGCCAGAAATGAAACAAACGCACCCAATCCACGTTTTTGGACCCAATGGTGATGTCTTGGTTTGTTTTGGTCAGTTTCGTTACAGTGCAAAAAACCATGCCGAGGTTGCATTTAATGCACCCATTCGGGTCGTTAACAAAACGATGCACAGTTTCGGGCCAGAAATGAAATGAAAGCACCAAATCCATGTTTTTGGTCCCAATGGTGATCTTTTTGTTTGTTTTGGTCAGTTTTGTTACAATGCAAAAAACCATGCAAATGTTGCATTTAATGCACCCATTCGGGTCGTTAACGAAACGAATGCACCGAATCCACATTTTTGGACCCAATAGTGATGTTTTGGTTCGTTTTGGTCAGTTTCGTTACAGTGCAAGAAACCATAATGGGGTTGCATTTAATGCACCCATTCGGGTCGTTAACGAAACGACGTACAGTTTCAGGCCAGAAACGAAACGAACGCACCCGATCCATGTTTTGAGACCCAATAGTAATGTTTTGGTTCGTTTTGGTCAGTTTCGTTACTGTGCAAAAAACCATGCAAATGTTGGATTTAATGCGCCCATTCGGGTCGTTAACGAAACGATGCACAGTTTCGGGCCAAACGAAACGAACGCACCCAATCTACGTTTTCGGACCCAATAGTGATGTTTTGGTTCGTCTTGGTCAGTTTCGTTACAGTGCAAGAAACCATGCTGGGGTTGCATTTAATGCACCGATTCGGGCCGTCAATGAAAAGATGCACAGTTTCGGGCCAGAAACGAAACGAACGTACCCAATCCACGTTTTTGGACCCAATAGTGATGTTTTGGTTCGTTTTGGTCAGTTTAGTTACTGTGCAACAAATCATGGCGGGGTTGCATTTAATGCACCGATTCGGGCCTTAAATGAAACGATGCACAGTTTCGGGCTAGAAATGAAACAAACGCACCCAATCCACGTTTTTGGACCCAATGGTGATGTTTTGGTTTGTTTTGGTCAGTTTCGTTACAGTGCAAAAAACCATGCCAAGGTTGCATTTAATGCACCCATTCGGGTCGTTAACAAAACGTTGCACAGTTTCGGGCCAGAAATGAAATGAACGCACCCAATCCATGTTTTTGGTCCCAATGGTGATGTTTTTGTTTGTTTTGGTCAGTTTTGTTACAGTGCGAAAAACCATGCAAATGTTGCATTTAATGCGCCCATTCGGGTCGTTAACGAAACGAACGCACCGAATCCACATTTTTGGACCCAATAGTGATGTTTTGGTTCGTTTTGGTCAGTTTCGTTACAGTGCAAGAAACCATGCTAGGGTTGCATTTAATGCACCGATTCGGGCCGTCAATGAAAAGATGCACAGTTTCGGGCCAGAAAAAAAACGAACGCGCCCAATCCACGTTTTTGGACCCAATAGTGATGTTTTGGTTCGATTTGGTCAGTTTAGTTACTGTGCAAAAAAATCATGCCGGGGTTGCATTTAATGCACCGATTCGGGCCTTAAATGAAACGATGCACAGTTTCTGGCCAGAAACGAAACAAACGTACCCAATCCACGTTTTTGGACCCAATAGTGATGTTTTGGTTCGTTTTGGTCAGTTTAGTTACTGTGCAACAAATCATGCCGTGGATGCATTTCATGCACCGATTCGGGCCTTAAATAAAACGATGCACAGTTTCGGGCCAGAAACGAAACAAACGCACCCAATCCACGTTTTTGGACCCAATGGTGATGTTTTGGTTTGTTTTGGTCAGTTTCGTTACAGTGCAAAAAACCATGCCGAGGTTGCACTTAATGCACCCATTCGGGTAGTTAACAAAACGATGCAAAGTTTCGGGCCAGAAACGTAACGAACGCACCCAATCCACTTTTTTGGACCCAATAGTGATGTTTTGGTTCGTTTTGGTCAGTTTAGTTACTGTGCAACAAATCATGCCGGGGTTGCATTTAATGCACCGATTCGGGCCTTACATGAAACGATGCACAGTTTCGGGCCAGAAACGAAACAAACGCACCCAATCCACGTTTTTGGACCCAATAGTGATGTTTTGGTTCATTTTGGTCAGTTTAGTTACTGTGCAACAAATCATGCCGGGGTTGCATTTAATGCACCGATTCGGGCCTTAAATGAAACGATGCACAGTTTCGGGCCAGAAATGAAACAAACGCACCCAATCCACGTTTTTGGACCCAATGGTGATGTTTTGGTTTGTTTTGGTCAGTTTCGTTACAGTGCAAAAAACCATGCCAAGGTTGCATTTAATGCACCCATTCGGGTCGTTAACAAAACGTTGCACAGTTTCGGGCAAGAAATGAAATGAACGCACCCAATCCATGTTTTTGGTCCCAATGGTGATGTTTTTGTTTGTTTTGGTCGGTTTTGTTACAGTGCGAAAAACCATGCAAATGTTGCATTTAATGCGCCCATTCGGGTCGTTAACGAAACGAACGCACCGAATCCACATTTTCGGACCCAATAGTGATGTTTTGGTTCGTTTTGGTCAGTTTCGTTACAGTGCAAGAAACCATGCTGGGGTTGCATTTAATGCACCGATTCGGGCCGTCAATGAAAAGATGCACAGTTTCGGGCCAGAAATGAGACGAACGTACCCAATCCACGTTTTTGGACCCAATAGTGATGTTTTGGTTCGTTTTGGTCAGTTTAGTTACTGTGCAACAAATCATGCCGGGGTTGCATTTAATGCACCGATTCGGGCCTTAAATAAAACGATGCACAGTTTCTGGCCAGAAACGAAACAAACGCACCCAATCCACGTTTTTGGACCCAATGGTGATGTCTTGGTTTGTTTTGGTCAGTTTCGTTACAGTGCAAAAAACCATGCCGAGGTTGCATTTAATGCACCCATTCGGGTCGTTAACAAAACGATGCACAGTTTCGGGCCAGAAATGAAATGAACGCACCCAATCCATGTTTTTGGTCCCAATGGTGATCTTTTTGTTTGTTTTGGTCAGTTTTGTTACAGTGCGAAAAACCATGCAAATGTTGCATTTAATGCGCCCATTCGGGTCGTTAACGAAACGAAAGCACCGAATCCACATTTTTGGACCCAATAGTGATGTTTTGGTTCGTTTTGGTTAGTTTAGTTACTGTGCAACAAATCATGCCGGGGTTGCATTTAATGAACCGATTCGGGCCTTAAATAAAACGATGCACAGTTTTGGGCCAGAAACGAAACAAACGCACCCAATCCACGTTTTTGGACCCAATGGTGATGTCTTGGTTTGTTTTGGTCAGTTTCGTTACAGTGCAAAAAACCATGCCGAGGTTGCATTTAATGCACCCATTCGGGTCGTTAACAAAACGATGCACAGTTTCGGGCCAGAAATGAAATGAACGCACCAAATCCATGTTTTTGGTCCCAATGGTGATCTTTTTGTTTGTTTTGGTCAGTTTTGTTACAATGCAAAAAACCATGCAAATGTTGCATTTAATGCACCCATTCGGGTCGTTAACGAAACGAATGCACCGAATCCACATTTTTGGACCCAATAGTGATGTTTTGGTTCGTTTTGGTCAGTTTCGTTACAGTGCAAGAAACCATAATGGGGTTGCATTTAATGCACCCATTCGGGTCGTTAACGAAACGACGTACAGTTTCAGGCCAGAAACGAAACGAACGCACCCGATCCATGTTTTGAGACCCAATAGTAATGTTTTGGTTCGTTTTGGTCAGTTTCGTTACTGTGCAAAAAACCATGCAAATGTTGGATTTAATGCGCCCATTCGGGTCGTTAACGAAACGATGCACAGTTTCGGGCCAAACGAAACGAACGCACCCAATCTACGTTTTCGGACCCAATAGTGATGTTTTGGTTCGTCTTGGTCAGTTTCGTTACAGTGCAAGAAACCATGCTGGGGTTGCATTTAATGCACCGATTCGGGCCGTCAATGAAAAGATGCACAGTTTCGGGCCAGAAACGAAACGAACGTACCCAATCCACGTTTTTGGACCCAATAGTGATGTTTTGGTTCGTTTTGGTCAGTTTAGTTACTGTGCAACAAATCATGGCGGGGTTGCATTTAATGCACCGATTCGGGCCTTAAATGAAACGATGCATAGTTTCGGGCTAGAAATGAAACAAACGCACCCAATCCACGTTTTTGGACCCAATAGTGATGTTTTGGTTCGTTTTGGTCAGTTTAGTTACTGTGCAACAAATCATGGCGGGGTTGCATTTAATGCACCGATTCGGGCCTTAAATGAAACGATGCACAGTTTCGGGCCAGAAACGAAACGAACGTACCCAATCCACGTTTTTGGACCCAATAGTGATGTTTTGGTTCGTTTTGGTCAGTTTAGTTACTGTGCAACAAATCATGCCGGGGTTGCATTTAATGCACCGATTCGGGCCTTAAATGAAACGAAGCACAGTTTCGGGCCAGAAACGAAACAAACGTACCCAATCCACTTTTTTGGACACAATAGTGATGTTTTGGTTCGTTTTGGTCAGTTTAGTTACTGTGCAACAAATCATGCCGGGGTTGCATTTAATGCACCGATTCGGGCCTTAAATGAAACGATGCACAGTTTCGGGCTAGAAATGAATCAAACGCACCCAATCCACGTTTTTGGACCCAATAGTGATGTTTTGGTTCGTTTTGGTCAGTTTAGTTACTGTGCAACAAATCATGGCGGGGTTGCATTTAATGCACCGATTCGGGCCTTAAATGAAACGATGCACAGTTTCGGGCTAGAAATGAAACAAACGCACCCAATCCACGTTTTTGGACCCAATGGTGATGTTTTGGTTTGTTTTGGTCAGTTTCGTTACAGTGCAAAAAACCATGCCAAGGTTGCATTTAATGCACCCATTCGGGTCGTTAACAAAACGTTGCACAGTTTCGGGCCAGAAATGAAATGAACGCACCCAATCCATGTTTTTGGTCCCAATGGTGATGTTTTTGTTTGTTTTGGTCAGTTTTGTTACAGTGCGAAAAACCATGCAAATGTTGCATTTAATGCGCCCATTCGGGTCGTTAACGAAACGAACGCACCGAATCCACATTTTTGGACCCAATAGTGATGTTTTGGTTCGTTTTGGTCAGTTTCGTTACAGTGCAAGAAACCATGCTAGGGTTGCATTTAATGCACCGATTCGGGCCGTCAATGAAAAGATGCACAGTTTCGGGCCAGAAACAAAACGAACGCGCCCAATCCACGTTTTTGGACCCAATAGTGATGTTTTGGTTCGATTTGGTCGGTTTAGTTACTGTGCAAAAAAATCATGCCGGGGTTGCATTTAATGCACCGATTCGGGCCTTAAATGAAACGATGCACAGTTTCTGGCCAGAAATGAAACAAACGTACCCAATCCACGTTTTTGGACCCAATAGTGATGTTTTGGTTCGTTTTGGTCAGTTTAGTTACTGTGCAACAAATCATGCCGTGGATGCATTTCATGCACCGATTCGGGCCTTAAATAAAACGATGCACAGTTTCGGGCCAGAAACGAAACAAACGCACCCAATCCACGTTTTTGGACCCAATGGTGATGTTTTGGTTTGTTTTGGTCAGTTTCGTTACAGTGCAAAAAACCATGCCGAGGTTGCACTTAATGCACCCATTCGGGTAGTTAACAAAACGATGCAAAGTTTCGGGCCAGAAACGTAACGAACGCACCCAATCCACTTTTTTGGACCCAATAGTGATGTTTTGGTTCGTTTTGGTCAGTTTAGTTACTGTGCAACAAATCATGCCGGGGTTGCATTTAATGCACCGATTCGGGCCTTACATGAAACGATGCACAGTTTCGGGCCAGAAACGAAACGAACGCACCCAATCTACGTTTTCGGACCCAATAGTGATGTTTTGGTTCGTCTTGGTCAGTTTCGTTACAGTGCAAGAAACCATGCTGGGGTTGCATTTAATGCACCGATTCGGGCCGTCAATGAAAAGATGCACAGTTTCGGGCCAGAAACGAAACGAACGTACCCAATCCACGTTTTTGGACCCAATAGTGATGTTTTGGTTCGTTTTGGTCAGTTTAGTTACTGTGCAACAAATCATGGCGGGGTTGCATTTAATGCACCGATTCGGGCCTTAAATGAAACGATGCAAAGTTTCGGGCCAGAAATGAAACAAACGCACCCAATCCACGTTTTTGGACCCAATGGTGATGTTTTGGTTTGTTTTGGTCAGTTTCGTTACAGTGCAAAAAACCATGCCAAGGTTGCATTTAATGCACCCATTCGGGTCGTTAACAAAATGTTGCACAGTTTCGGGCCAGAAATGAAATGAACGCACCCAATCCATGTTTTTGGTCCCAATGGTGATGTTTTTGTTTGTTTTGGTCAGTTTTGTTACAGTGCAAGAAACCATGTTGGGGTTGCATTTAATGCACCGATTCGGGCCGTCAATGAAAAGATGCACAGTTTCGGGCCAGAAACAAAACGAACGCGCCCAATCCACGTTTTTGGACCCAATAGTGATGTTTTGGTTCGATTTGGTCAGTTTAGTTACTGTGCAAAAAAATCATGCCGGGGTTGCATTTAATGCACCGATTCGGGCCTTAAATGAAACGATGCACAGTTTCTGGCCAGAAACGAAACAAACGTACCCAATCCACGTTTTTGGACCCAATAGTGATGTTTTGGTTCGTTTTGGTCAGTTTAGTTACTATGCAACAAATCATGCCGTGGTTGCATTTCATGCACCGATTCGGGCCTTAAATAAAACGATGCACAGTTTCGGGCCAGAAACGAAACAAACGCACCCAATCCACGTTTTTGGACCCAATGGTGATGTTTTGGTTTGTTTTGGTCAGTTTCGTTACAGTGCAAAAAACCATGCCGAGGTTGCACTTAATGCACCCATTCGGGTAGTTAACAAAACGATGCAAAGTTTCGGGCCAGAAACGTAACGAACGCACCCAATCCACTTTTTTGGACCCAATAGTGATGTTTTGGTTCGTTTTGGTCAATTTAGTTACTGTGCAACAAATCATGCCGGGGTTGCATTTAATGCACCGATTCGGGCCTTACATGAAACGATGCACAGTTTCGGGCCAGAAACGAAACAAACGCACCCAATCCACGTTTTTGGACCCAATAGTTATGTTTTGGTTCATTTTGGTCAGTTTAGTTACCGTGCAACAAATCATGCCGGGGTTGCATTTAATGCACCGATTCGGGCCTTAAATGAAACGATGCACAGTTTCGGGCCAGAAATGAAACAAACGCACCCAATCCACGTTTTTGGACCCAATGGTGATGTTTTGGTTTGTTTTGGTCAGTTTCGTTACAGTGCAAAAAACCATGCCAAGGTTGCATTTAATGCACCCATTCGGGTCGTTAACAAAACGATGCACAGTTTCGGGCCAGAAATGAAATGAACGCACCCAATCCATGTTTTTGGTCCCAATGGTGATGTTTTTGTTTGTTTTGGTCCGTTTTGTTACAGTGCGAAAAACCATGCAAATGTTGCATTTAATGCGCCCATTCGGGTCGTTAACGAAACGAACGCACCGAATCCACATTTTTGGACCCAATAGTGATGTTTTGGTTCGTTTTGGTCAGTTTCCTTACAGTGCAAGAAACCATGCTAGGGTTGCATTTAATGCACCGATTCGGGCCGTCAATGAAAAGATGCACAGTTTCGGGCTAGAAACAAAACGAACGCGCCCAATCCACGTTTTTGGACCCAATATTGATGTTTTGGTTCGTTTTGGTCAGTTTAGTTACTGTGCAAAAAAATCATGCCGGGGTTGCATTTAATGCACCGATTCGGGCCTTAAATGAAACGATGCACAGTTTCTGGCCAGAAACGAAACAAACGTACCCAATCCACGTTTCTGGACCCAATAGTGATGTTTTGGTTCGTTTTGGTCAGTTTAGTTACTGTGCAACAAATCATGCCGTGGTTGCATTTCATGCACCGATTCGGGCCTTAAATAAAACGATGCACAGTTTCGGGCCAGAAACGAAACAAACGCACCCAATCCACGTTTTTGGACCCAATGGTGATGTTTTGGTTTGTTTTGGTCAGTTTCGTTACAGTGCAAAAAACCATGCCGAGGTTGCACTTAATGCACCCATTCGGGTCGTTAACAAAACGATGCAAAGTTTCGGGCCAGAAACGTAACGAACGCACCCAATCCACTTTTTTGGAATTAATAGTGATGTTTTGGTTCGTTTTGGTCAGTTTAGTTACTGTGCAACAAATCATGCCGGGGTTGCATTTAATGCACCGATTCGGGCATTACATGAAACGATGCACAGTTTCGGGCCAAAAATGAAACAAACGCACCCAATCCACATTTTTGGACCCAATAGTGATGTTTTGGTTCGTTTTGGTCAGTTTAGTTACTGTGCAACAAATCATGCCGGGGTTGCATGTAATGCACCGATTCGGGCCTTACATCAAACGATGCACAATTTCTGGCCAGAAACGAAACAAACGCACCCAATCCACGTTTTTGGACCCAATGGTGATGTCTTGGTTTGTTTTGGTCAGTTTCGTTATAGTACAAAAAACCATGCCGAGGTTGCATTTAATGCACCCATTCGGGTCGTTAACAAAACGATGCACAGTTTCGGGCCAGAAATGAAATGAACGCACCCAATCCATGTTTTTGGTCCCAACGGTGATCTTTTTGTTTGTTTTGGTCAGTTTTGTTACAATGCAAAAAACCATGCAAATGTTGCATTTAATGCACCCATTCGGGTCGTTAACGAAACGAATGCACCGAATCCACATTTTTGGACCCAATAGTGATGTTTTGGTTCGTTTTGGTCAGTTTCGTTACAGTGCAAGAAACCATAATGGGGTTGCATTTAATGCACCCATTCGGGTCGTTAACGAAACGACGTACAGTTTCAGGCCAGAAACGAAACGAACGCACCCGATCCATGTTTTGAGACCCAATAGTAATGTTTTGGTTCGTTTTGGTCAGTTTCGTTACTGTGCAAAAAACCATGCAAATGTTGGATTTAATGCGCCCATTCGGGTCGTTAACGAAACGATGCACAGTTTCGGGCCAAACGAAACGAACGCACCCAATCTACGTTTTCGGACCCAATAGTGATGTTTTGGTTCGTCTTGGTCAGTTTCGTTACAGTGCAAGAAACCATGCTGGGGTTGCATTTAATGCACCGATTCGGGCCGTCAATGAAAAGATGCACAGTTTCGGGCCAGAAACGAAACGAACGTACCCAATCCACGTTTTTGGACCCAATAGTGATGTTTTGGTTCGTTTTGGTCAGTTTAGTTACTGTGCAACAAATCATGGCGGGGTTGCATTTAATGCACCGATTCGGGCCTTAAATGAAACGATGCATAGTTTCGGGCTAGAAATGAAACAAACGCACCCAATCCACGTTTTTGGACCCAATAGTGATGTTTTGGTTCGTTTTGGTCAGTTTAGTTACTGTGCAACAAATCATGGCGGGGTTGCATTTAATGCACCGATTCGGGCCTTAAATGAAACGATGCACAGTTTCGGGCCAGAAACGAAACGAACGTACCCAATCCACGTTTTTGGACCCAATAGTGATGTTTTGGTTCGTTTTGGTCAGTTTAGTTACTGTGCAACAAATCATGCCGGGGTTGCATTTAATGCACCGATTCGGGCCTTAAATGAAACGAAGCACAGTTTCGGGCCAGAAACGAAACAAACGTACCCAATCCACTTTTTTGGACACAATAGTGATGTTTTGGTTCGTTTTGGTCAGTTTAGTTACTGTGCAACAAATCATGCCGGGGTTGCATTTAATGCACCGATTCGGGCCTTAAATGAAACGATGCACAGTTTCGGGCTAGAAATGAATCAAACGCACCCAATCCACGTTTTTGGACCCAATAGTGATGTTTTGGTTCGTTTTGGTCAGTTTAGTTACTGTGCAACAAATCATGGCGGGGTTGCATTTAATGCACCGATTCGGGCCTTAAATGAAACGATGCACAGTTTCGGGCTAGAAATGAAACAAACGCACCCAATCCACGTTTTTGGACCCAATGGTGATGTTTTGGTTTGTTTTGGTCAGTTTCGTTACAGTGCAAAAAACCATGCCAAGGTTGCATTTAATGCACCCATTCGGGTCGTTAACAAAACGTTGCACAGTTTCGGGCCAGAAATGAAATGAACGCACCCAATCCATGTTTTTGGTCCCAATGGTGATGTTTTTGTTTGTTTTGGTCAGTTTTGTTACAGTGCGAAAAACCATGCAAATGTTGCATTTAATGCGCCCATTCGGGTCGTTAACGAAACGAACGCACCGAATCCACATTTTTGGACCCAATAGTGATGTTTTGGTTCGTTTTGGTCAGTTTCGTTACAGTGCAAGAAACCATGCTAGGGTTGCATTTAATGCACCGATTCGGGCCGTCAATGAAAAGATGCACAGTTTCGGGCCAGAAACAAAACGAACGCGCCCAATCCACGTTTTTGGACCCAATAGTGATGTTTTGGTTCGATTTGGTCGGTTTAGTTACTGTGCAAAAAAATCATGCCGGGGTTGCATTTAATGCACCGATTCGGGCCTTAAATGAAACGATGCACAGTTTCTGGCCAGAAACGAAACAAACGTACCCAATCCACGTTTTTGGACCCAATAGTGATGTTTTGGTTCGTTTTGGTCAGTTTAGTTACTGTGCAACAAATCATGCCGTGGATGCATTTCATGCACCGATTCGGGCCTTAAATAAAACGATGCACAGTTTCGGGCCAGAAACGAAACAAACGCACCCAATCCACGTTTTTGGACCCAATGGTGATGTTTTGGTTTGTTTTGGTCAGTTTCGTTACAGTGCAAAAAACCATGCCGAGGTTGCACTTAATGCACCCATTCGGGTAGTTAACAAAACGATGCAAAGTTTCGGGCCAGAAACGTAACGAACGCACCCAATCCACTTTTTTGGACCCAATAGTGATGTTTTGGTTCGTTTTGGTCAGTTTAGTTACTGTGCAACAAATCATGCCGGGGTTGCATTTAATGCACCGATTCGGGCCTTACATGAAACGATGCACAGTTTCGGGCCAGAAACGAAACGAACGCACCCAATCTACGTTTTCGGACCCAATAGTGATGTTTTGGTTCGTCTTGGTCAGTTTCGTTACAGTGCAAGAAACCATGCTGGGGTTGCATTTAATGCACCGATTCGGGCCGTCAATGAAAAGATGCACAGTTTCGGGCCAGAAACGAAACGAACGTACCCAATCCACGTTTTTGGACCCAATAGTGATGTTTTGGTTCGTTTTGGTCAGTTTAGTTACTGTGCAACAAATCATGGCGGGGTTGCATTTAATGCACCGATTCGGGCCTTAAATGAAACGATGCAAAGTTTCGGGCCAGAAATGAAACAAACGCACCCAATCCACGTTTTTGGACCCAATGGTGATGTTTTGGTTTGTTTTGGTCAGTTTCGTTACAGTGCAAAAAACCATGCCAAGGTTGCATTTAATGCACCCATTCGGGTCGTTAACAAAATGTTGCACAGTTTCGGGCCAGAAATGAAATGAACGCACCCAATCCATGTTTTTGGTCCCAATGGTGATGTTTTTGTTTGTTTTGGTCAGTTTTGTTACAGTGCAAGAAACCATGTTGGGGTTGCATTTAATGCACCGATTCGGGCCGTCAATGAAAAGATGCACAGTTTCGGGCCAGAAACAAAACGAACGCGCCCAATCCACGTTTTTGGACCCAATAGTGATGTTTTGGTTCGATTTGGTCAGTTTAGTTACTGTGCAAAAAAATCATGCCGGGGTTGCATTTAATGCACCGATTCGGGCCTTAAATGAAACGATGCACAGTTTCTGGCCAGAAACGAAACAAACGTACCCAATCCACGTTTTTGGACCCAATAGTGATGTTTTGGTTCGTTTTGGTCAGTTTAGTTACTGTGCAACAAATCATGCCGTGGTTGCATTTCATGCACCGATTCGGGCCTTAAATAAAACGATGCACAGTTTCGGGCCAGAAACGAAACAAACGCACCCAATCCACGTTTTTGGACCCAATGGTGATGTTTTGGTTTGTTTTGGTCAGTTTCGTTACAGTGCAAAAAACCATGCCGAGGTTGCACTTAATGCACCCATTCGGGTAGTTAACAAAACGATGCAAAGTTTCGGGCCAGAAACGTAACGAACGCACCCAATCCACTTTTTTGGACCCAATAGTGATGTTTTGGTTCGTTTTGGTCAGTTTAGTTACTGTGCAACAAATCATGCCGGGGTTGCATTTAATGCACCGATTCGGGCCTTACATGAAACGATGCACAGTTTCGGGCCAGAAACGAAACAAACGCACCCAATCCACGTTTTTGGACCCAATAGTTATGTTTTGGTTCATTTTGGTCAGTTTAGTTACCGTGCAACAAATCATGCCGGGGTTGCATTTAATGCACCGATTCGGGCCTTAAATGAAACGATGCACAGTTTCGGGCCAGAAATGAAACAAACGCACCCAATCCACGTTTTTGGACCCAATGGTGATGTTTTGGTTTGTTTTGGTCAGTTTCGTTACAGTGCAAAAAACCATGCCAAGGTTGCATTTAATGCACCCATTCGGGTCGTTAACAAAACGATGCACAGTTTCGGGCCAGAAATGAAATGAACGCACCCAATCCATGTTTTTGGTCCCAATGGTGATGTTTTTGTTTGTTTTGGTCCGTTTTGTTACAGTGCGAAAAACCATGCAAATGTTGCATTTAATGCGCCCATTCGGGTCGTTAACGAAACGAACGCACCGAATCCACATTTTTGGACCCAATAGTGATGTTTTGGTTCGTTTTGGTCAGTTTCCTTACAGTGCAAGAAACCATGCTAGGGTTGCATTTAATGCACCGATTCGGGCCGTCAATGAAAAGATGCACAGTTTCGGGCTAGAAACAAAACGAACGCGCCCAATCCACGTTTTTGGACCCAATATTGATGTTTTGGTTCGTTTTGGTCAGTTTAGTTACTGTGCAAAAAAATCATGCCGGGGTTGCATTTAATGCACCGATTCGGGCCTTAAATGAAACGATGCACAGTTTCTGGCCAGAAACGAAACAAACGTACCCAATCCACGTTTCTGGACCCAATAGTGATGTTTTGGTTCGTTTTGGTCAGTTTAGTTACTGTGCAACAAATCATGCCGTGGTTGCATTTCATGCACCGATTCGGGCCTTAAATAAAACGATGCACAGTTTCGGGCCAGAAACGAAACAAACGCACCCAATCCACGTTTTTGGACCCAATGGTGATGTTTTGGTTTGTTTTGGTCAGTTTCGTTACAGTGCAAAAAACCATGCCGAGGTTGCACTTAATGCACCCATTCGGGTCGTTAACAAAACGATGCAAAGTTTCGGGCCAGAAACGTAACGAACGCACCCAATCCACTTTTTTGGAATTAATAGTGATGTTTTGGTTCGTTTTGGTCAGTTTAGTTACTGTGCAACAAATCATGCCGGGGTTGCATTTAATGCACCGATTCGGGCATTACATGAAACGATGCACAGTTTCGGGCCAAAAATGAAACAAACGCACCCAATCCACATTTTTGGACCCAATAGTGATGTTTTGGTTCGTTTTGGTCAGTTTAGTTACTGTGCAACAAATCATGCCGGGGTTGCATGTAATGCACCGATTCGGGCCTTACATCAAACGATGCACAATTTCTGGCCAGAAACGAAACAAACGCACCCAATCCACGTTTTTGGACCCAATGGTGATGTCTTGGTTTGTTTTGGTCAGTTTCGTTATAGTACAAAAAACCATGCCGAGGTTGCATTTAATGCACCCATTCGGGTCGTTAACAAAACGATGCACAGTTTCGGGCCAGAAATGAAATGAACGCACCCAATCCATGTTTTTGGTCCCAACGGTGATCTTTTTGTTTGTTTTGGTCAGTTTTGTTACAGTGCGAAAAACCATGCAAATGTTGCATTTAATGCGCCCATTCGGGTCGTTAACGAAACGAATGCACCGAATCCACATTTTTCGACCCAATAGTGATGTTTTGGTTCGTTTTGGTCAGTTTCGTTACAGTGCAAGAAACCATGATGGGGTTGCATTTAATGCACCCATTCGGGTCGTTAACGAAACGACGCACAGTTTCAGGCCAGAAACGAACCGAACGCACCCGATCCATGTTTTGAGACCGAATAGTGATGTTTTGGTTCGTTTTGGTCAGTTTCGTTACTGTGCAAAAAACCATGGAAATGTTGGATTTAATGCGCCCATTCGGGTTGTTAACGAAACGATGCACAGTTTCGGGGCAAACGAAACGAACGCACCCAATCTACGTTTTCGGACCCAATAGTGATGTTTTGGTTCATTTTGGTCAGTTTCGTTACAGTGCAAGAAACCATGCTGGGGTTGCATTTAATGCACCGATTCGGGCCGTCAATGAAAAGATGCACAGTTTCGGGCCAGAAATGAAACGAACGTACCCAATCCACGTTTTTGGACCCAATAGTGATGTTTTGGGTCGTTTTTGTCAGTTTAGTTACTGTGCAACAAATCATGCCGGGGTTGCATTTAATGCACCGATTCGGGCCTTAAATAAAACGATGCACAGTTTCGGGCCAGAAACGAAACAAACGCACCCAATCCACGTTTTTGGACCCAATGGTCATGTTTTAGTTTGTTTTGGTCAGTTTCGTTACAGTGCAAAAAACCATGCCGAGGTTGCACTTAATGCACCCATTCGGGTCGTTAACAAAACGATGCACAGTTTCGGGCCAGAAACGTAACGAACGCACCCAATCCACTTTTTTGGACCCAATAGTGATGTTTTGGTTCGTTTTGGTCAGTTTAGTTACTGTGCAACAAATCATGTCAGGGTTGCATTTAATGCACCGATTCGGGCCTTAAATGAAACGATGTACAGTTTCGGGCCAGAAACGAAACAAACGCACCCAATCCACGTTTTTGGACCCAATGGTGATGTTTTTGTTTGTTTTGGTCAGTTTCGTTACAGTGCAAAAAACCATGCCGAGGTTGCATTTTATGCACCCATTCGGGTCGTTAACAAAACGATGCACAATTTCGGGCCAGAAATGAAATGAACGCTCCCAATCCATGTTTTTGGTCCCAATGGTGATCTTTTTGTTTGTTTTGGTCAGTTTTGTTACAGTGCGAAAAACCATGCAAATGTTGCATTTAATGCGCCCATTCGGGTCGTTAACGAAACGAACGCACCGAATCCACAATTTTGGACCCAATATTGATGTTTTGGTTCGTTTTGGTCAGTTTCGTTACAGTGCAAGAAACCATGCTAGGGTTGCATTTAATGCACCGATTCGGGCCGCCAATGAAAAGATGCACAGTTTCGGGCCAGAAAGAAAACGAACGCACCCAATCCACGTTTTTGGACCCAATAGTGATGTTTTGGTTCGTTTTGGTCAGTTTAGTTACTGTGCAAAAAAATCATGCCGGGGTTGCATTTAATGCACCGATTCGGGCCTTAAATGAAACGATGCACACTTTCTGGCCAGAAACGAAACAAACGTACCCGATCCACGTGTTTGGACCCAATAGTGATGTTTTGGTTCCTTTTGGTCAGTTTAGTTACTGTGCAACAAATCATGCCGGGGTTGCATTTAATGCACCGATTCGGGCCTTACATGAAACGATGCACAGTTTCGGGCCAGAAACGTAACAAACGCACCCAATCCACGTTTTTGGACCCAATAGTGATGTTTTGGTTCCTTTTGGTCAGTTTAGTTACTGTGCAACAAATCATGCCGGGGTTGCATTTAATGCACCGATTCGGGCCTTACATGAAACGATGCACAGTTTCTGGCCAGAAATGAAATAAACGCACCCAATCCATGTTTTTGGTCCCAATGGTGATGTTTTTGTTTGTTTTGGTCAGTTTTGTTACAGTGCGAAAAACCATGCAAATGTTGCATTTAATGCGCCCATTCGGGTCGTTAACGAAACGAACGCACCGAATCCACATTTTTGGACACAATAGTGATGTTTTGGTTTGTTTTGGTCACTTTCGTTACAGTGCAAGAAACCATGCTAGGGTTGCATTTAATGCACCGATTTGGGCCGTCAATGAAAAGATGCACAGTTTCGGGCCAGAAACAAAACGAACGCACCCAATCCACGTTTTTGGACCCAATAGTGATGTTTTGGTTCGTTTTGGTCAGTTTAGTTACCGTGCAAAAAAATTATGCCGGGGTTGCATTTAATGCACCGATTCGGGCCTTAAATGAAACGATGCACAGTTTCGGGCCAGAAACAAAACAAACGCACCCAATCCAAGTTTTTGGACCCAATAGTGATGTTTTGGTTCGTTTTGGTCAGTTTAGTTACTGTGCAACAAATCATGCCGGGGTTGCATTTAATGCACCGATTCGAGCCTTAAATAAAACGATGCACAGTTTCGGGCCAGAAACGAAACAAACGCACCCAATCCACGTTTTTGGACCCAATGGTGCTGTTTTGATTTGTTTTGGTCAGTTTCGTTACAGTGCAAAAAACCATGCCGAGGTTGCACTTAGTGCACCCATTCGGGTCGTTAACAAAACAATGCAAAGTTTCGGGCCAGAAACGTAACGAACGCACCCAATCCACTTTTTTGGACCCAATAGTGATGTTTTGGTTCGTTTTGGTCAGTTTAGTTACTGTGCAACAAATCATGTCGGGGTTGCATTTAATGCACCGATTCGGGCCTTAAATGAAACGATGTACAGTTTCGGGCCAGAAACAAAACAAACGCACCCAATCCACGTTTTTGGACCCAATGGTGATTTTTTTGTTTGTTTTGGTCAGTTTCGTTACAGTGCAAAAAACCATGCCGAGGTTGCATTTTATGCACCCATTCGGGTCGTTAACAAAACGATGCACAATTTCGGGCCAGAAATGAAATGAACGCACCCAATCCATGTTTTTGGTCCCAATGGTGATCTTTTTGTTTGTTTTGGTCAGTTTTGTTACAGTGCGAAAAACCATGCAAATGTTGCATTTAATGCGCCCATTCGGGTCGTTAACGAAACGAACGCACCGAATCCACAATTTTGGACCCAATAGTGATGTTTTGGTTCGTTTTGGTCAGTTTCGTTACAGTGCAAGAAACCATGCTAGGGTTGCATTTAATGCACCGATTCGGGCCGCCAATGAAAAGATGCACAGTTTCGGGCCAGAAAGAAAACGAACGCACCCAATCCACGTTTTTGGACCCAATAGTGATGTTTTGGTTCGTTTTGGTCAGTTTAGTTACTGTGCAAAAAAATCATGTCGGGGTTGCATTTAATGCACCGATTCGGGCCTTAAATGAAACGATGCACAGTTTCGGGCCAGAAACGAAACAAACGCACCCAATCCACGTTTTTGGACCCAATAGTGATGTTTTGGTTCATTTTGGTCAGTTTAGTTACTGTGCAACAAATCATGCCGGGGTTGCATTTAATGCACCGATTCGGGCCTTACATGAAACGATGCACAGTTTCGGGCCAGAAACGAAACAAACGCACCCAATCCACGTTTTTGGACCCAATAGTGATGTTTTGGTTTGTTTTGGTCAGTTTAGTTACTGTGCACAAATCATGCCGGTGTTGCATTTAATGCACCGATTCGGGCCTTACATGAAACGATGCACAGTTTCGGGCCAGAAACGAAACAAACGCACCCAATCCACGTTTTTGGACCCAATAGTGATGTTTTGGTTCGTTTTGGTCAGTTTAGTTACTGTGCAACAAATCATGCCGGGGTTGCATTTAATGCACCGATTCGGGCCTTACATGAAACGATGCACAGTTTCTGGCCAGAAATGAAATAAACGCACCCAATCCATGTTTTTGGTCCCAATGGTGATGTTTTTGTTTGTTTTGGTCAGTTTTGTTACAGTGCGAAAAACCATGCAAATGTTGCATTTAATGCGCCCATTCGGGTCGTTAACGAAACGAACGCACCGAATCCACATTTTTGGACACAATAGTGATGTTTTGGTTCGTTTTGGTCACTTTCGTTACAGTGCAAGAAACCATGCTAGGGTTGCATTTAATGCACCGATTTGGGCCGTCAATGAAAAGATGCACAGTTTCGGGCCAGAAACAAAACGAACGCACCCAATCCACGTTTTTGGACCCAATAGTGATGTTTTGGTTCGTTTTGGTCAGTTTAGTTACCGTGCAAAAAAATTATGCCGGGGTTGCATTTAATGCACCGATTCGGGCCTTAAATGAAACGATGCACAGTTTCGGGCCAGAAACAAAACAAACGCACCCAATCCAAGTTTTTGGACCCAATAGTGATGTTTTGGTTCGTTTTGGTCAGTTTAGTTACTGTGCAACAAATCATGCCGGGGTTGCATTTAATGCACCGATTCGAGCCTTAAATAAAACGATGCACAGTTTCGGGCCAGAAACGAAACAAACGCACCCAATCCTCGTTTTTGGACCCAATGGTGCTGTTTTGGTTTGTTTTGGTCAGTTTCGTTACAGTGCAAAAAACCATGCCGAGGTTGCACTTAGTGCACCCATTCGGGTCGTTAACAAAACAATGCAAAGTTTCGGGCCAGAAACGTAACGAACGCACCCAATCCACTTTTTTGGACCCAATAGTGATGTTTTGGTTCGTTTTGGTCAGTTTAGTTACTGTGCAACAAATCATGTCGGGGTTGCATTTAATGCACCGATTCGGGCCTTAAATGAAACGATGTACAGTTTCGGGCCAGAAACGAAACAAACGCACCCAATCCACGTTTTTGGACCCAATGGTGATTTTTTTGTTTGTTTTGGTCAGTTTCGTTACAGTGCAAAAAACCATGCCGAGGTTGCATTTTATGCACCCATTCGGGTCGTTAACAAAACGATGCACAATTTCGGGCCAGAAATGAAATGAACGCACCCAATCCATGTTTTTGGTCCCAATGGTGATCTTTTTGTTTGTTTTGGTCAGTTTTGTTACAGTGCGAAAAACCATGCAAATGTTGCATTTAATGCGCCCATCCGGGTCGTTAACGAAACGAACGCACCGAATCCACAATTTTGGACCCAATAGTGATGTTTTGGTTCGTTTTGGTCAGTTTCGTTACAGTGCAAGAAACCATGCTAGGGTTGCATTTAATGCACCAATTCGGGCCGCCAATGAAAAGATGCACAGTTTCGGGCCAGAAAGAAAACGAACGCACCCAATCCACGTTTTTGGACCCAATAGTGATGTTTTGGTTCGTTTTGGTCAGTTTAGTTACTGTGCAAAAAAATCATGTCGGGGTTGCATTTAATGCACCGATTCGGGCCTTAAATGAAACGATGCACAGTTTCGGGCCAGAAACGAAACAAACGCACCCAATCCACGTTTTTGGACCCAATAGTGATGTTTTGGTTCCTTTTGGTCAGTTTAGTTACTGTGCAACAAATCATGCCGGGGTTGCATTTAATGCACCGATTCGGGCCTTACATGAAACGATGCACAGTTTCGGGCCAGAAACGAAACAAACGCACCCAATCCACGTTTTTGGACCCAATAGTGATGTTTTGGTTTGTTTTGGTCAGTTTAGTTACTGTGCACAAATCATGCCGGTGTTGCATTTAATGCACCGATTCGGGCCTTACATGAAACGATGCACAGTTTCGGGCCAGAAACGAAACAAACGCACCCAATCCACGTTTTTGGACCCAATAGTGATGTTTTGGTTCGTTTTGGTCAGTTTAGTTACTGTGCAACAAATCATGCCGGGGTTGCATTTAATGCACCGATTCGGGCCTTACATGAAACGATGCACAGTTTCTGGCCAGAAATGAAATAAACGCACCCAATCCATGTTTTTGGTCCCAATGGTGATGTTTTTGTTTGTTTTGGTCAGTTTTGTTACAGTGCGAAAAACCATGCAAATGTTGCATTTAATGCGCCCATTCGGGTCGTTAACGAAACGAACGCACCGAATCCACATTTTTGGACACAATAGTGATGTTTTGGTTCGTTTTGGTCACTTTCGTTACAGTGCAAGAAACCATGCTAGGGTTGCATTTAATGCACCGATTTGGGCCGTCAATGAAAAGATGCACAGTTTCGGGCCAGAAACAAAACGAACGCACCCAATCCACGTTTTTGGACCCAATAGTGATGTTTTGGTTCGTTTTGGTCAGTTTAGTTACCGTGCAAAAAAATTATGCCGGGGTTGCATTTAATGCACCGATTCGGGCCTTAAATGAAACGATGCACAGTTTCGGGCCAGAAACAAAACAAACGCACCCAATCCAAGTTTTTGGACCCAATAGTGATGTTTTGGTTCGTTTTGGTCAGTTTAGTTACTGTGCAACAAATCATGCCGGGGTTGCATTTAATGCACTGATTCGAGCCTTAAATAAAACGATGCACAGTTTCGGGCCAGAAACGAAACAAACGCACCCAATCCACGTTTTTGGACCCAATGGTGATGTTTTGGTTTGTTTTGGTCAGTTTCGTTACAGTGCAAAAAACCATGCCGAGGTTGCACTTAGTGCACCCATTCGGGTCGTTAACAAAACGATGCAAAGTTTCGGGCCAGAAACGTAACGAACGCACCCAATCCACTTTTTTGGACCCAATAGTGATGTTTTGGTTCGTTTTGGTCAGTTTAGTTACTGTGCAACAAATCATGTCGGGGTTGCATTTAATGCACCGATTCGGGCCTTAAATGAAACGATGTACAGTTTCGGGCCAGAAACGAAACAAATGCACCCAATCCACGTTTTTGGACCCAATGGTGATTTTTTTGTTTGTTTTGGTCAGTTTCGTTACAGTGCAAAAAACCATGCCGAGGTTGCATTTTATGCACCCATTCGGGTCGTTAACAAAACGATGCACAATTTCGGGCCAGAAATGAAATGAACGCACCCAATCCATGTTTTTGGTCCCAATGGTGATCTTTTTGTTTGTTTTGGTCAGTTTTGTTACAGTGCGAAAAACCATGCAAATGTTGCATTTAATGCGCCCATTCGGGTCGTTAACGAAACGAACGCACCGAATCCACAATTTTGGACCCAATAGTGATGTTTTGGTTCGTTTTGGTCAGTTTCGTTACAGTGCAAGAAACCATGCTAGGGTTGCATTTAATGCACTGATTCGGGCCGCCAATGAAAAGATGCACAGTTTCGGGCCAGAAAGAAAACGAACGCACCCAATCCACGTTTTTGGACCCAATAGTGATGTTTTGGTTCGTTTTGGTCAGTTTAGTTACTGTGCAAAAAAATCATGCCGGGGTTGCATTTAATGCACCGATTCGGGCCTTAAATGAAACGATGCACAGTTTCGGGCCAGAAACGAAACAAACGCACCCAATCCACGTTTTTGGACCCAATAGTGATGTTTTGGTTCATTTTGGTCAGTTTAGTTACTGTGCAACAAATCATGCCGGGGTTGCATTTAATGCACCGATTCGGGCCTTACATGAAACGATGCACAGTTTCGGGCCAGAAACGAAACAAACGCACCCAATCCACGTTTTTGGACCCAATAGTGATGTTTTGGTTTGTTTTGGTCAGTTTAGTTACTGTGCACAAATCATGCCGGTGTTGCATTTAATGCACCGATTCGGGCCTTACATGAAACGATGCACAGTTTCGGGCCAGAAACGAAACAAACGCACCCAATCCACGTTTTTGGACCCAATAGTGATGTTTTGGTTCGTTTTGGTCAGTTTAGTTACTGTGCAACAAATCATGCCAGGGTTGCATTTAATGCACCGATTCGGGCCTTACATGAAACGATGCACAGTTTCTGGCTAGAAACGAAACAAACGCACCCAATCCACGTTTTTGGACCCAATGGTGATGTCTTTGTTTGTTTTGGTCAGTTTCGTTACAGTGAAAAAACCATGCCGAGGTTGCATTTAATGCACCCATTCGGGTCGTTAACAAAACGATGCACAGTTTCGGGCCAGAAATGAAATGAACGCACCCAATCCATGTTTTTGGTCCCAATGGTGATGTTTTTGTTTGTTTTGGTCAGTTTTGTTACAGTGCGAAAAACCATGCAAATGTTGCATTTAATGCGCCCATTCTGCTCGTTAACGAAACGAACGCATCGAATCCACATTTTTGGACACAATAGTGATGTTTTGGTTCGTTTTGGTCAGTTTCGTTACAGTGCAAGAAATCATGCTAGGGTTGCATTTAATGCACCGATTTGGGCTGTCAATGAAAAGATGCACAGTTTCGGGCCAGAAACAAAACGAACGCACCCAATCCACGTTTTTGGACCCAATAGTGATGTTTTGGTTCGTTTTGGTCAGTTTAGTTACCGTGCAAAAAAATCATCCCGGGGTTGCATTTAATGCACCGATTCGGGCCTTAAATGAAACGATGCACATTTTTGGGCCAGAAACGAAACAAACGCACCCAATCCACGTTTTTGGACCCAATAGTGATGTTTTGGTTTGTTTTGGTCAGTTTAGTTACTGTGCACAAATCATGCCGGTGTTGCATTTAATGCACCGATTCGGGCCTTACATGAAACGATGCACAGTTTCGGCCCAGAAACGAAACAAACGCACCCAATCCACGTTTTTGGACCCAATAGTGATGTTTTGGTTTGTTTTGGTTAGTTTAGTTACTGTGCACAAATCATGCCGGTGTTGCATTTAATGCACCGATTCGGGCCTTACATGAAACGATGCACAGTTTCGGGCCAGAAACGAAACAAACGCACCCAATCCACGTTTTTGGACCCAATAGTGATGTTTTGGTTCGTTTTGGTCAGTTTAGTTACTGTGCAACAAATCATGCCAGGGTTGCATTTAATGCACCGATTCGGGCCTTACATGAAACGATGCACAGTTTCTGGCTAGAAACGAAACAAACGCACCCAATCCACGTTTTTGGACCCAATGGTGATGTCTTTGTTTGTTTTGGTCAGTTTCGTTACAGTGAAAAAACCATGCCGAGGTTGCATTTAATGCACCCATTCGGGTCGTTAACAAAACGATGCACAGTTTCGGGCCAGAAATGAAATGAACGCACCCAATCCATGTTTTTGGTCCCAATGGTGATGTTTTTGTTTGTTTTGGTCAGTTTTGTTACAGTGCGAAAAACCATGCAAATGTTGCATTTAATGCGCCCATTCTGCTCGTTAACGAAACGAACGCATCGAATCCACATTTTTGGACACAATAGTGATGTTTTGGTTCGTTTTGGTCAGTTTCGTTACAGTGCAAGAAACCATGCTAGGGTTGCATTTAATGCACCGATTTGGGCTGTCAATGAAAAGATGCACAGTTTCGGGCCAGAAACAAAACGAACGCACCCAATCCACGTTTTTGGACCCAATAGTGATGTTTTGGTTCGTTTTGGTCAGTTTAGTTACCGTGCAAAAAAATCATCCCGGGGTTGCATTTAATGCACCGATTCGGGCCTTAAATGAAACGATGCACATTTTTGGGCCAGAAACGAAACAAACGCACCCAATCCACGTTTTTGGACCCAATAGTGATGTTTTGGTTTGTTTTGGTCAGTTTAGTTACTGTGCACAAATCATGCCGGTGTTGCATTTAATGCACCGATTCGGGCCTTACATGAAACGATGCACAGTTTCGGGCCAGAAATGAAACAAACACACCCAATCCACGTTTTTGGACCCAATAGTGATGTTTTGGTTCGTTTTGGTCAGTTTAGTTACTGTGCAACAAATCATGCCGGGGTTGCATGTAATGCACCGATTCGGGCCTTACATCAAACGATGCACAGTTTCGGGCCAGAAACGAAACAAACGCACCCAATCCACGTTTTTGGACCCAATAGTGATGTCTTGGTTTGTTTTGGTCAGTTTCGTTACAGTGCAAAAAACCATGCCGAGGTTGCATTTAATGCACCCATTCGGGTCGTTAACAAAACGAATGCACCGAATCCACATTTTTGGACCCAATAGTGATGTTTTGGTTCGTTTTGGTCAGTTTCGTTACAGTGCAAGAAACCATGATGGGGTTGCATTTAATGCACCCATTCGGGTCGTTAACGAAACGACGCACAGTTTCAGGCCAGAAACGAACCGAACGCACCCGATCCATGTTTTGAGACCCAATAGTGATGTTTTGGTTCGTTTTGGTCAGTTTCGTTACTGTGCAAAAAACCATGGAAATGTTGGATTTAATGCGCCCATTCGGGTTGTTAACGAAACGATGCACAGTTTCGGGGCAAACGAAACGAACGCACCCAATCTACGTTTTCGGACCCAATAGTGATGTTTTGGTTTGTTTTGGTCAGTTTAGTTACTGTGCACAAATCATGCCGGTGTTGCATTTAATGCACCGATTCGGGCCTTACATGAAACGATGCACAGTTTCGGGCCAGAAACGAAACAAACGCACCCAATCCACGTTTTTGGACCCAATAGTGATGTTTTGGTTCGTTTTGGTCAGTTTAGTTACTGTGCAACAAATCATGCCGGGGTTGCATGTAATGCACCGATTCGGGCCTTACATCAAACGATGCACAGTTTCGGGCCAGAAACGAAACAAACGCACCCAATCCACGTTTTTGGACCCAATAGTGATGTCTTGGTTTGTTTTGGTCAGTTTCGTTACAGTGCAAAAAACCATGCCGAGGTTGCATTTAATGCACCCATTCGGGTCGTTAACAAAACGAATGCACCGAATCCACATTTTTGGACCCAATAGTGATGTTTTGGTTCGTTTTGGTCAGTTTCGTTACAGTGCAAGAAACCATGATGGGGTTGCATTTAATGCACCCATTCGGGTCGTTAACGAAACGACGCACAGTTTCAGGCCAGAAACGAACCGAACGCACCCGATCCATGTTTTGAGACCCAATAGTGATGTTTTGGTTCGTTTTGGTCAGTTTCGTTACTGTGCAAAAAACCATGGAAATGTTGGATTTAATGCGCCCATTCGGGTTGTTAACGAAACGATGCACAGTTTCGGGGCAAACGAAACGAACGCACCCAATCTACGTTTTCGGACCCAATAGTGATGTTTTGGTTCGTTTTGGTCAGTTTCGTTACAGTGCAAGAAACCATGCTGGGGTTGCATTTAATGCACCGATTCGGGCCGTCAATGAAAAGATGCACAGTTTCGGGCCAGAAATGAAACGAACGTACCCAATCCACGTTTTTGGACCCAATAGTGATGTTTTGGGTCGTTTTGGTCAGTTTAGTTACTGTGCAACAAATCATGCCGGGGTTGCATTTAATGCACCGATTCGGGCCTTAAATAAAACGATGCACAGTTTCGGGCCAGAAACGAAACAAACGCACCCAATCCACGTTTTTGGACCCAATGGTGATGTTTTGGTTTGTTTTGGTCAGTTTCGTTACAGTGCAAAAAACCATGCCGAGGTTGCACTTAATGCACCCATTCGGGTCGTTAACAAAACGATGCACAGTTTCGGGCCAGAAACGTAACGAACGCACCCAATCCACTTTTTTGGACACAATAGTGATGTTTTGGTTCGTTTTGGTCAGTTTAGTTACTGTGCAACAAATCATGTCGGGGTTGCATTTAATGCACCGATTCGGGCCTTAAATGAAACGATGTACAGTTTCGGGCCAGAAACGAAACAAACGCACCCAATCCACGTTTTTGGACCCAATGGTGATGTTTTTGTTTGTTTTGGTCAGTTTCGTTACAGTGCAAAAAACCATGCCGAGGTTGCATTTAATGCACCCATTCGGGTCGTTAACAAAACGATGCACAATTTCGGGCCAGAAATGAAATGAACGCTCCCAATCCATGTTTTTGGTCCCAATGGTGATCTTTTTGTTTGTTTTGGTCAGTTTTGTTACAGTGCGAAAAACCATGCAAATGTTGCATTTAATGCGCCCATTCGGGTCGTTAACAAAACGATGCACAGTTTCGGGCCAGAAATGAAATGAACGCTCCCAATCCATGTTTTTGGTCCCAATGGTGATGTTTTTGTTTGTTATGGTCAGTTTTGTTACAGTGCGAAAAACCTTGCAAATGTTGCATTTAATGCGCCCATTCGGGTCGTTAACGAAATGAATGCACCGAATCCACATTTTTGGACCCAATAGTGATGTTTTGGTTCGGTTTGGTCAGTTTCGTTACAGTGCAAGAAACCATGCTGGGGTTGCATTTAATGCCCCCATTCGGGTCGTTAACGAAACGACGCACAGTTTCAGGCCAGAAACGAAACGAACGCACCCTATCCATGTTTTGAGACCCAATAGTGATGTTTTGGTTCGTTTTGGTCAGTTTCGTTACTGTGCAAAAAACCATGGAAATGTTGGATTTAATGCGCCCATTCGGGTCGTTAACAAAACGAATGCACCGAATCCACATTTTTGGACCCAATAGTGATGTTTTGGTTCGTTTTGGTCAGTTTCGTTACAGTGCAAGAAACCATGATGGGGTTGCATTTAATGCACCCATTCGGGTCGTTAACGAAACGACGCACAGTTTCAGGCCAGAAACGAACCGAACGCACCCGATCCATGTTTTGAGACCCAATAGTGATGTTTTGGTTCGTTTTGGTCAGTTTCGTTACTGTGCAAAAAACCATGGAAATGTTGGATTTAATGCGCCCATTCGGGTTGTTAACGAAACGATGCACAGTTTCGGGGCAAACGAAACGAACGCACCCAATCTACGTTTTCGGACCCAATAGTGATGTTTTGGTTTGTTTTGGTCAGTTTAGTTACTGTGCACAAATCATGCCGGTGTTGCATTTAATGCACCGATTCGGGCCTTACATGAAACGATGCACAGTTTCGGGCCAGAAACGAAACAAACGCACCCAATCCACGTTTTTGGACCCAATAGTGATGTTTTGGTTCGTTTTGGTCAGTTTAGTTACTGTGCAACAAATCATGCCGGGGTTGCATGTAATGCACCGATTCGGGCCTTACATCAAACGATGCACAGTTTCGGGCCAGAAACGAAACAAACGCACCCAATCCACGTTTTTGGACCCAATAGTGATGTCTTGGTTTGTTTTGGTCAGTTTCGTTACAGTGCAAAAAACCATGCCGAGGTTGCATTTAATGCACCCATTCGGGTCGTTAACAAAACGAATGCACCGAATCCACATTTTTGGACCCAATAGTGATGTTTTGGTTCGTTTTGGTCAGTTTCGTTACAGTGCAAGAAACCATGATGGGGTTGCATTTAATGCACCCATTCGGGTCGTTAACGAAACGACGCACAGTTTCAGGCCAGAAACGAACCGAACGCACCCGATCCATGTTTTGAGACCCAATAGTGATGTTTTGGTTCGTTTTGGTCAGTTTCGTTACTGTGCAAAAAACCATGGAAATGTTGGATTTAATGCGCCCATTCGGGTTGTTAACGAAACGATGCACAGTTTCGGGGCAAACGAAACGAACGCACCCAATCTACGTTTTCGGACCCAATAGTGATGTTTTGGTTCGTTTTGGTCAGTTTCGTTACAGTGCAAGAAACCATGCTGGGGTTGCATTTAATGCACCGATTCGGGCCGTCAATGAAAAGATGCACAGTTTCGGGCCAGAAATGAAACGAACGTACCCAATCCACGTTTTTGGACCCAATAGTGATGTTTTGGGTCGTTTTGGTCAGTTTAGTTACTGTGCAACAAATCATGCCGGGGTTGCATTTAATGCACCGATTCGGGCCTTAAATAAAACGATGCACAGTTTCGGGCCAGAAACGAAACAAACGCACCCAATCCACGTTTTTGGACCCAATGGTGATGTTTTGGTTTGTTTTGGTCAGTTTCGTTACAGTGCAAAAAACCATGCCGAGGTTGCACTTAATGCACCCATTCGGGTCGTTAACAAAACGATGCACAGTTTCGGGCCAGAAACGTAACGAACGCACCCAATCCACTTTTTTGGACACAATAGTGATGTTTTGGTTCGTTTTGGTCAGTTTAGTTACTGTGCAACAAATCATGTCGGGGTTGCATTTAATGCACCGATTCGGGCCTTAAATGAAACGATGTACAGTTTCGGGCCAGAAACGAAACAAACGCACCCAATCCACGTTTTTGGACCCAATGGTGATGTTTTTGTTTGTTTTGGTCAGTTTCGTTACAGTGCAAAAAACCATGCCGAGGTTGCATTTAATGCACCCATTCGGGTCGTTAACAAAACGATGCACAATTTCGGGCCAGAAATGAAATGAACGCTCCCAATCCATGTTTTTGGTCCCAATGGTGATCTTTTTGTTTGTTTTGGTCAGTTTTGTTACAGTGCGAAAAACCATGCAAATGTTGCATTTAATGCGCCCATTCGGGTCGTTAACAAAACGATGCACAGTTTCGGGCCAGAAATGAAATGAACGCTCCCAATCCATGTTTTTGGTCCCAATGGTGATGTTTTTGTTTGTTATGGTCAGTTTTGTTACAGTGCGAAAAACCTTGCAAATGTTGCATTTAATGCGCCCATTCGGGTCGTTAACGAAATGAATGCACCGAATCCACATTTTTGGACCCAATAGTGATGTTTTGGTTCGGTTTGGTCAGTTTCGTTACAGTGCAAGAAACCATGCTGGGGTTGCATTTAATGCCCCCATTCGGGTCGTTAACGAAACGACGCACAGTTTCAGGCCAGAAACGAAACGAACGCACCCTATCCATGTTTTGAGACCCAATAGCGATGTTTTGGTTCGTTTTGGTCAGTTTCGTTACAGTGCAAAAAACCAGGCAAATGTTGGATTTAATGCGCCCATTCGGGTTGTTAACGAAACGATGCACAGTTTTGGGCCAAACGAAACGAACGCACCCAATCTACGTTTTCGGACCCAATAGTGATGTTTTGGTTCGTTTTGGTCAGTTTCGTTACAGTGCAAGAAACCATGCTGGGGTTGCATTTAATGCACCGATTCGGGCCGTCAATGAAAAGGTGCACAGTTTCGGGCCAGAAATGAAACGAACGTACCCAATCCACGTTTTTGGACCCAATGGTGATGTTTTGGTTCGTTTTGGTCAGTTTAGTTACTGTGCAACAAATCATGCCGGGGTTGCATTTAATGCACCGATTCGGGCCTTAAATAAAACGATACACAGTTTAGTTACTGTGCAACAAATCATGCCGGGGTTGCATTTAATGCACCGATTCGGGCCTTAAATAAAACGATACACAGTTTTGGGCCAGAAACGAAACAAACGCACCCAATCCACGTTTTTGGATCCAATAGTGATGTTTTGGTTCATTTTGGTCAGTTTAGTTACTGTGCAACAAATCATGCCGGGGTTGCATTTAATGCACCGATTCGGGCCTTACATGAAACGATGCACAGTTTCGGGCCAGAAACGAAACAAACGCACCCAATCCACGTTTTTGGACCCAATGGTGATGTTTTTGTTTGTTTTGGTCAGTTTCGTTACAGTGCAAAAAACCATGCCGAGGTTGCATTTAATGCACCCATTCGGGTCGTTAACAAAACGATGCACAATTTCGGGCCAGAAATGAAATGAACGCTCCCAATCCATGTTTTTGGTCCCAATGGTGATCTTTTTGTTTGTTTTGGTCAGTTTTGTTACAGTGCGAAAAACCATGCAAATGTTGCATTTAATGCGCCCATTCGGGTCGTTAACAAAACGATGCACAGTTTCGGGCCAGAAATGAAATGAACGCTCCCAATCCATGTTTTTGGTCCCAATGGTGATGTTTTTGTTTGTTATGGTCAGTTTTGTTACAGTGCGAAAAACCATGCAAATGTTGCATTTAATGCGCCCATTCGGGTCGTTAACGAAATGAATGCACCGAATCCACATTTTTGGACCCAATAGTGATGTTTTGGTTCGGTTTGGTCAGTTTCGTTACAGTGCAAGAAACCATGCTGGGGTTGCATTTAATGCCCCCATTCGGGTCGTTAACGAAACGACGCACAGTTTCAGGCCAGAAACGAAACGAACGCACCCTATCCATGTTTTGAGACCCAATAGCGATGTTTTGGTTCGTTTTGGTCAGTTTCGTTACAGTGCAAAAAACCAGGCAAATGTTGGATTTAATGCGCCCATTCGGGTTGTTAACGAAACGATGCACAGTTTTGGGCCAAACGAAACGAACGCACCCAATCTACGTTTTCGGACCCAATAGTGATGTTTTGGTTCGTTTTGGTCAGTTTCGTTACAGTGCAAGAAACCATGCTGGGGTTGCATTTAATGCACCGATTCGGGCCGTCAATGAAAAGGTGCACAGTTTCGGGCCAGAAATGAAACGAACGTACCCAATCCACGTTTTTGGACCCAATGGTGATGTTTTGGTTTGTTTTGGTCAGTTTCGTTACAGTGCAAAAAACCATGTCGAGGTTGCACTTAATGCACCCATTCGGGTCGTTAACAAAACGATGCAAAGTTTCGGGCCGGAAACGTAACGAACGCACCCAATCCACTTTTTTGGACCCAATAGTGATGTTTTGGTTCGTTTTGGTCAGTTTAGTTACTGTGCAACAAATCATGTCGGGGTTGCATTTAATGCACCGATTCGGGCCTTAAATGAAACGATGCACAGTTTCGGGCCAGAAACGAAACAAACGCACCCAATCCACGTTTTTGGACCCCATGGTGATGTTTTTGTTTGTTTTGGTCAGTTTCGTTACAGTGCAAAAAACCATGCCGAGGTTGCATTTAATGCACCCATTCGGGTCGTTAACAAAACGATGCACAGTTTCGGGCCAGAAATGAAATGAACGCACCCAATCCATGTTTTTGGTCCCAATGGTGATGTTTTTGTTTGTTTTGGTCAGTTTTATTACAATGTGAAAAACCATGCAAATGTTGCATTTAATGCGCCCATTCGGGTCGTTAACGAAACGAATGCACCGAATCCACATTTTTGGACCCAATAGTGATGTTTTGGTTCGTTTTGGTCAGTTTCGTTACAGTGCAAGAAACCATGCTAGGGTTGCATTTAATGCACCGATTCGGGCCTTAAATGAAACGATGCACAGTTTCGGGCCAGAAACGAAACAAACGCACCCAATCCACGTTTTTGGACCCAATAGTGATGTTTTGGTTCGTTTTGGTCAGTTTAGTTACTGTGCAACAAATCATGCCGGGGTTGCATTTAATGCACCGATTCGGGCCTTACATGAAACGATGCACAGTTTCAGGCCAGAAACGAAACAAACGCACCCAATCCACGTTTTTGGACCCAATAGTGATGTTTTGGTTCGTTTTGGTCAGTTTAGTTACTGTGGAACAAATCATGTTGGGGTTGCATTTAATGCACCGATTCGGGCCTTACATGAAACGATGCACAGCTTCGGGCCAGAAACGAAACAAACGCACCCAATCCACGTTTTTGGATCCAATAGTGATGTTTTGGTTCATTTTGGTCAGTTTAGTTACTGTGCAACAAATCATGCCGGGGTTGCATTTAATGCACCGATTCGGGCCTTACATGAAACGATGCACAGTTTCTGGCCAGAAACGAAACAAACGCACCCAATCCACGTTTTTGGACCCAATGGTGATGTCTTGGTTTGTTTTGGTCAGTTTCGTTACAGTGCAAAAAACCATGCCTATGTTGCATTTAATGCACCCATTCGGGTCGTTAACAAAACGATGCACAGTTTCGGGCCAGAAATGAAATGAACGCACCCAATCCATGTTTTTGGTCCCAATGGTGATGTTTTTTTTGTTTTGGTCAGTTTTGTTACAGTGCGAAAACCATGCAAATGTTGCATTTAATGCGCCCATTCGGGTCGTTAACGAAACGAATGCACCGAATCCACATTTTTTAACCCAATAGTGATGTTTTGGTTCGTTTTGGTCAGTTTCGTAACAGTGCAAGAAACCATGCTGGGGTTGCATTTAATGCACCCATTCGGGTCGTTAACGAAACGACGCACAGTTTTAGGCCAGAAACGAAACGAACGCACCCGATCCATGTTTTGAGACCCAATAGTGATGTTTTGGTTCGTTTTGTTCAGTGTCGTTACTGTGCAAAAAACCATGCAAATGTTGGATTTAATGCACCCATTCAGGTTATTAACGAAACGATGCACAGTTTCGGGCCAAACGAAACGAACGCACCCAATCTATGTTTTCGGACCCAATAGTGATGTTTTTGTTCGTTTTGGTCAGTTTCGTTACAGTGCAAGAAACCATGCTGGGGTTGCATTTAATGCACCGATTCGGGCCGACAATGAAAAGGTGCACAGTTTCGGGCCAGAAATGAAACGAACGTACCCAATCCACGTTTTTGGACCCAATAGTGATGTTTTGGTTCGTTTTGGTCAGTTTAGTTACTGTGCAACAAATCATGCTGGGGTTGCATTTAATGCACCGATTCGGGCCTTAAATAAAACGATGCACAGTTTCGGGCCAGAAATGAAACAAATGCACCCAATCCACGTTTTTGGACCCAATGGTGATGTTTTGGTTTGTTTTGGTCAGTTTCGTTACAGTGCAAAAAACCATGCCGAGGTTGCACTTAATGCACCCATTCGGGTCGTTAACAAAACGATGCAAAGTTTCGGGCCAGAAATGTAACGAACGCACCCAATGCATTTTTTTGGACCCAATAGTGATGTTTTGGTTCGTTTTGGTCAGTTTAGTTACTGTGCAACAAATCATGTCGGGGTTGCATTTAATGCACCGATTCGGGCCTTAAATGAAACGATGCACAGTTTCAGGCCAGAAACGAAACAAACGCACCCAGTCCACGTTTTTGGACCCAATGGTGATGTTTTTGTTTGTTTTGGTCAGTTTCGTTACAGTGCAAAAAACCATGCCGAGGTTGCATTTAATGCACCCATTCGGGTCGTTAACAAAACGATGCACAGTTTCGGGCCAGAAATGAAATGAACGCACCCAATCTATGTTTTTGGTCCCAATGGTGATGTTTTTGTTTGTTTTGGTCAGTTTTGTTACAGTGCGAAAAACCATGCAAATGTTGCATTTAATGCGCCCATTCGGGTCGTTAACGAAACGAACGCACCAAATCCACATTTTTGGACCCAATAGTGATGTTTTGGTTCGTTTTGGTCAGTTTCGTTACAGTGCAAGAAACCATGTTGGGGTTGCATTTAATGCACCGATTCGGGCCGTCAATGAAAAGATGCATAGTTTCGGGCCAGAAACGAAACAAACGCACCCAATCTACGTTTTTGGACCCAATATTGATGTTTTGGTTCGTTTTGGTCAATTTAGTTACTGTGCAACAAATCATGCCGGTGTTGCATTTAATGCACCGATTCGGGCCTTAAATGAAACGATGCACAGTTTCGGGCCAGAAACGAAACAAACACCAAATAGAGATGAATATTATATGATAGCAGCAGGAAATTCTTTGTCCTTGAATCAGGGTATTCAGGAAGAACAGGTTGTTCCAGCTAGATACCGTCAAGAATTCCTGACTATTGCATGGGAACAGATTCATGTTAGAAGTATTTTCCCTTTCCAATATTTTTCTATTGGAGGCTCTCTCATTCCTTTTATTGAGCATAATGATGCGAATCGGGCTTTAATGAGTTCTAATATGCAGCGCCAAGCAGTTCCACTTTCTCGGTCCGAGAAGTGCATTGTTGGAACTGGATTGGAACGCCAAACAGCTCTAGATTCGAGGGTTTCCGTTATAGCCGAACGCGAGGGAAAGATCATTTCTAGTGATAGTCATAAGATCCTTTTATCAAGTAATGGGAAGACTATAAGTATTCCTTTAGTTGCCCATCGGCGCTCTAACAAAAATACTTGTATGCACCAAAAACCTCGGGTTCCGCGGGGGAAATCCATTAAAAAAGGGCAAATTTTAGCGGAGGGAGCAGCTACAGTTGGTGGGGAACTTGCTTTAGGAAAAAACATTTTAGTAGCTTATATGCCCTGGGAGGGTTACAATTTTGAAGACGCCGTACTAATTAGCGAACGTTTGGTATATGAGGATATTTATACTTCTTTTCACATCCGAAAATATGAAATTCAGACGGATACAACAAGCCAAGGCTCCGCTGAAAAAATCACTAAAGAAATACCACATCTAGAAGAACATTTACTCCGCAATTTGGACAGAAATGGAGTTGTGAAGTTGGGATCCTGGGTAGAAACTGGCGATATTTTAGTGGGTAAATTAACGCCTCAAATAGCGAGCGAATCGTCGTATATCGCGGAAGCTGGATTATTACGGGCTATTTTTGGTCTTGAGGTATCCACTTCAAAAGAAACTTCTCTCAAACAATCCACGTTTTTGGACCCAATAGTGATGTTTTGGTTCGTTTTGGTCAGTTTAGTTACTGTGCAACAAATCATGTCGGGGTTGCATTTAATGCACCGATTCGGGCCTTACATGAAACGATGCACAGCTTCGGGCCAGAAACGAAACAAACGCACCCAATCCACGTTTTTGGATCCAATAGTGATATTTTGGTTCATTTTGGTCAGTTTAGTTACTGTGCAACAAATCATGCCAGGGTTGCATTTAATGCACCGATTCGGGCCTTACATGAAACGATGCACAGTTTCTGGCCAGAAACGAAACAAACGCACCCAATCCACGTTTTTGGACCCAATAGTGATGTTTTGGTTCGTTTTGGTCAGTTTAGTTACTGTGCAACAAATCATGTCGGGGTTGCATTTAATGCACCGATTCGGGCCTTACATGAAACGATGCACAGCTTCGGGCCAGAAACGAAACAAACGCACCCAATCCACGTTTTTGGACCCAATAGCGATGTTTTGGTTCGTTTTGGTCAGTTTAGTTACTGTGCAACAAATCATGCCGGGGTTGCATTTAATGCACCGATTCGGGCCTTACATGAAACGATGCACAGTTTCTGGCCAGAAACGAAACAAACGCACCCAATCCACGTTTTTGGACCCAATGGTGATGTCTTGGTTTGTTTTGGTCAGTTTCGTTACAGTGCAAAAAACCATGCCGAGGTTGCATTTAATGCACCCATTCGGGTCGTTAACAAAACGATGCACAGTTTCGGGCCAAAAATGAAGTGAACGCACCCAATCCATGTTTTTGGTCCCAATGATGACGTTTTTGTTTGTTTTGGTCAGTTTTGTTACAGTGCGAAAAACCATGCAAATGTTGCATTTAATGCGCCCATTCGGGTCGTTAACGAAACGAATGCACCGAATCCACATTTTTGGACCCAATAGTGATGTTTTGGTTTGTTTTGGTCAGTTTCGTAACAGTGCAAGAAACCATGCTGGGGTTGCATTTAATGCACCCATTCGGGTCGTTAACGAAACGACGCACAGTTTCAGGCCAGAAACGAAATGAACGCACCCGATCCATGTTTTGAGACCCAATAGTGATGTTTTGGTTCGTTTTGGTCAGTTTCGTTACTGTGCAAAAAACCATGCAAATGTTGGATTTAATGCACCCATTCGGGTTATTATCGAAACGATGCATAGTTTCGGGCCAAACGAAACGAACGCACCAAATCTACGTTTTCGGACCCAATAGTGATGTTCTGGTTCGTTTTGGAAAGTTTCGTTACAGTGCAAGAAACCATGCTGGGGTTGCATTTAATGCACCGATTCGGGCCGTCAATGAAAAGGTGCACAGTTTCGGGCCAGAAATGAAACGAACGTACCCAATCCACGTTTTTGGACCCAATTGTGATGTTTTGGTTCGTTTTGGTCAGTTTAGTTACTGTGCAACAAATCATGCCGGGGTTGCATTTAATGCACCGATTCGGGCCTTAAATAAAACGATGCACAGTTTCGGGCCAGAAACGAAACAAACGCACCCAATCCACGTTTTTGGACCCAATGGTGATGTTTTGGTTTGTTTTGGTCAGTTTCGTTACAGTGCAAGAAACCATACTGGGGTTGCATTTAATGCACCCATTCGGGTCGTTAACGAAACGACGCACAGTTTCAGGCCAGAAACGAAACGAACGCACCCAATCCACTTTTTTGGACCCAATAGTGATGTTTTGGTTCGTTTTGGTCAGTTTAGTTACTGTGCAACAAATCATGTCGGGGTTGCATTTAATGCACCGATTCGGGCCTTAAATGAAACGATGCACAGTTTCGGGCCAGAAACGAAACAAACGCACCCAATCCACGTTTTTGGACCCAATGGTGATGTTTTGGTTCGTTTTGGTCAGTTTAGTTACAGTGCAACAAATCATGTCGGGGTTGCATTTAATGCACCGATTCGGGCCGTCAATGAAAAGGTGCACAGTTTCGGGCCAGAAATGAAACGAACGTACCCAATCCACGTTTTTGGACCCAATTGTGATGTTTTGGTTCGTTTTGGTCAGTTTAGTTACTGTGCAACAAATCATGCCGGGGTTGCATTTAATGCACCGATTCGGGCCTTAAATAAAACGATGCACAGTTTCGGGCCAGAAACGAAACAAACGCACCCAATCCACGTTTTTGGACCCAATGGTGATGTTTTGGTTTGTTTTGGTCAGTTTCGTTACAGTGCAAGAAACCATGCTGGGGTTGCATTTAATGCACCCATTCGGGTCGTTAACGAAACGACGCACAGTTTCAGGCCAGAAACGAAACGAACGCACCCAATCCACTTTTTTGGACCCAATAGTGATGTTTTGGTTCGTTTTGGTCAGTTTAGTTACTGTGCAACAAATCATGTCGGGGTTGCATTTAATGCACCGATTCGGGCCTTACATGAAACGATGCACAGCTTCGGGCCAGAAACGAAACAAATGCACCTAATCCACGTTTTTGGATCCAATAGTGATGTTTTGGTTCATTTTGGTCAGTTTAGTTACTGTGCAACAAATCATGCCGGGGTTGCATTTAATGCACCGATTCGGGCCTTACATGAAACGATGCACAGTTTCTGGCCAGAAACGAAACAAACGCACCCAATCCACGTTTTTGGACCCAATAGTGATGTTTTGGTTCGTTTTGGTCAGTTTAGTTACTGTGCAACAAATCATGTCGGGGTTGCATTTAATGCACCGATTCGGGCCTTACATGAAACGATGCACAGCTTCGGGCCAGAAACGAAACAAACGCACCCAATCCACGTTTTTGGACCCAATAGCGATGTTTTGGTTCGTTTTGGTCAGTTTAGTTACTGTGCAACAAATCATGCCGGGGTTGCATTTAATGCACCGATTCGGGCCTTACATGAAACGATGCACAGTTTCTGGCCAGAAACGAAACAAACGCACCCAATCCACGTTTTTGGACCCAATGGTGATGTCTTGGTTTGTTTTGGTCAGTTTCGTTACAGTGCAAAAAACCATGCCGAGGTTGCATTTAATGCACCCATTCGGGTCGTTAACAAAACGATGCACAGTTTCGGGCCAAAAATGAAGTGAACGCACCCAATCCATGTTTTTGGTCCCAATGATGACGTTTTTGTTTGTTTTGGTCAGTTTTGTTACAGTGCGAAAAACCATGCAAATGTTGCATTTAATGCGCCCATTCGGGTCGTTAACGAAACGAATGCACCGAATCCACATTTTTGGACCCAATAGTGATGTTTTGGTTTGTTTTGGTCAGTTTCGTAACAGTGCAAGAAACCATGCTGGGGTTGCATTTAATGCACCCATTCGGGTCGTTAACGAAACGACGCACAGTTTCAGGCCAGAAACGAAATGAACGCACCCGATCCATGTTTTGAGACCCAATAGTGATGTTTTGGTTCGTTTTGGTCAGTTTCGTTACTGTGCAAAAAACCATGCAAATGTTGGATTTAATGCACCCATTCGGGTTATTATCGAAACGATGCACAGTTTCGGGCCAAACGAAACGAACGCACCAAATCTACGTTTTCGGACCCAATAGTGATGTTCTGGTTCGTTTTGGAAAGTTTCGTTACAGTGCAAGAAACCATGCTGGGGTTGCATTTAATGCACCGATTCGGGCCGTCAATGAAAAGGTGCACAGTTTCGGGCCAGAAATGAAACGAACGTACCCAATCCACGTTTTTGGACCCAATTGTGATGTTTTGGTTCGTTTTGGTCAGTTTAGTTACTGTGCAACAAATCATGCCGGGGTTGCATTTAATGCACCGATTCGGGCCTTAAATAAAACGATGCACAGTTTCGGGCCAGAAACGAAACAAACGCACCCAATCCACGTTTTTGGACCCAATGGTGATGTTTTGGTTTGTTTTGGTCAGTTTCGTTACAGTGCAAGAAACCATACTGGGGTTGCATTTAATGCACCCATTCGGGTCGTTAACGAAACGACGCACAGTTTCAGGCCAGAAACGAAACGAACGCACCCAATCCACTTTTTTGGACCCAATAGTGATGTTTTGGTTCGTTTTGGTCAGTTTAGTTACTGTGCAACAAATCATGTCGGGGTTGCATTTAATGCACCGATTCGGGCCTTAAATGAAACGATGCACAGTTTCGGGCCAGAAACGAAACAAACGCACCCAATCCACGTTTTTGGACCCAATGGTGATGTTTTGGTTCGTTTTGGTCAGTTTAGTTACAGTGCAACAAATCATGTCGGGGTTGCATTTAATGCACCGATTCGGGCCGTCAATGAAAAGGTGCACAGTTTCGGGCCAGAAATGAAACGAACGTACCCAATCCACGTTTTTGGACCCAATTGTGATGTTTTGGTTCGTTTTGGTCAGTTTAGTTACTGTGCAACAAATCATGCCGGGGTTGCATTTAATGCACCGATTCGGGCCTTAAATAAAACGATGCACAGTTTCGGGCCAGAAACGAAACAAACGCACCCAATCCACGTTTTTGGACCCAATGGTGATGTTTTGGTTTGTTTTGGTCAGTTTCGTTACAGTGCAAGAAACCATGCTGGGGTTGCATTTAATGCACCCATTCGGGTCGTTAACGAAACGACGCACAGTTTCAGGCCAGAAACGAAACGAACGCACCCAATCCACTTTTTTGGACCCAATAGTGATGTTTTGGTTCGTTTTGGTCAGTTTAGTTACTGTGCAACAAATCATGTCGGGGTTGCATTTAATGCACCGATTCGGGCCTTACATGAAACGATGCACAGCTTCGGGCCAGAAACGAAACAAACGCACCTAATCCACGTTTTTGGATCCAATAGTGATGTTTTGGTTCATTTTGGTCAGTTTAGTTACTGTGCAACAAATCATGCCGGGGTTGCATTTAATGCACCGATTCGGGCCTTACATGAAACGATGCACAGTTTCTGGCCAGAAACGAAACAAACGCACCCAATCCACGTTTTTGGACCCAATAGTGATGTTTTGGTTCGTTTTGGTCAGTTTAGTTACTGTGCAACAAATCATGTCGGGGTTGCATTTAATGCACCGATTCGGGCCTTACATGAAACGATGCACAGCTTCGGGCCAGAAACGAAACAAACGCACCCAATCCACGTTTTTGGACCCAATAGCGATGTTTTGGTTCGTTTTGGTCAGTTTAGTTACTGTGCAACAAATCATGCCGGGGTTGCATTTAATGCACCGATTCGGGCCTTACATGAAACGATGCACAGTTTCTGGCCAGAAACGAAACAAACGCACCCAATCCACGTTTTTGGACCCAATGGTGATGTCTTGGTTTGTTTTGGTCAGTTTCGTTACAGTGCAAAAAACCATGCCGAGGTTGCATTTAATGCACCCATTCGGGTCGTTAACAAAACGATGCACAGTTTCGGGCCAAAAATGAAGTGAACGCACCCAATCCATGTTTTTGGTCCCAATGATGACGTTTTTGTTTGTTTTGGTCAGTTTTGTTACAGTGCGAAAAACCATGCAAATGTTGCATTTAATGCGCCCATTCGGGTCGTTAACGAAACGAATGCACCGAATCCACATTTTTGGACCCAATAGTGATGTTTTGGTTTGTTTTGGTCAGTTTCGTAACAGTGCAAGAAACCATGCTGGGGTTGCATTTAATGCACCCATTCGGGTCGTTAACGAAACGACGCACAGTTTCAGGCCAGAAACGAAATGAACGCACCCGATCCATGTTTTGAGACCCAATAGTGATGTTTTGGTTCGTTTTGGTCAGTTTCGTTACTGTGCAAAAAACCATGCAAATGTTGGATTTAATGCACCCATTCGGGTTATTATCGAAACGATGCACAGTTTCGGGCCAAACGAAACGAACGCACCAAATCTACGTTTTCGGACCCAATAGTGATGTTCTGGTTCGTTTTGGAAAGTTTCGTTACAGTGCAAGAAACCATGCTGGGGTTGCATTTAATGCACCGATTCGGGCCGTCAATGAAAAGGTGCACAGTTTCGGGCCAGAAATGAAACGAACGTACCCAATCCACGTTTTTGGACCCAATTGTGATGTTTTGGTTCGTTTTGGTCAGTTTAGTTACTGTGCAACAAATCATGCCGGGGTTGCATTTAATGCACCGATTCGGGCCTTAAATAAAACGATGCACAGTTTCGGGCCAGAAACGAAACAAACGCACCCAATCCACGTTTTTGGACCCAATGGTGATGTTTTGGTTTGTTTTGGTCAGTTTCGTTACAGTGCAAGAAACCATACTGGGGTTGCATTTAATGCACCCATTCGGGTCGTTAACGAAACGACGCACAGTTTCAGGCCAGAAACGAAACGAACGCACCCAATCCACTTTTTTGGACCCAATAGTGATGTTTTGGTTCGTTTTGGTCAGTTTAGTTACTGTGCAACAAATCATGTCGGGGTTGCATTTAATGCACCGATTCGGGCCTTAAATGAAACGATGCACAGTTTCGGGCCAGAAACGAAACAAACGCACCCAATCCACGTTTTTGGACCCAATGGTGATGTTTTGGTTCGTTTTGGTCAGTTTAGTTACAGTGCAACAAATCATGTCGGGGTTGCATTTAATGCACCGATTCGGGCCGTCAATGAAAAGGTGCACAGTTTCGGGCCAGAAATGAAACGAACGTACCCAATCCACGTTTTTGGACCCAATTGTGATGTTTTGGTTCGTTTTGGTCAGTTTAGTTACTGTGCAACAAATCATGCCGGGGTTGCATTTAATGCACCGATTCGGGCCTTAAATAAAACGATGCACAGTTTCGGGCCAGAAACGAAACAAACGCACCCAATCCACGTTTTTGGACCCAATGGTGATGTTTTGGTTTGTTTTGGTCAGTTTCGTTACAGTGCAAGAAACCATGCTGGGGTTGCATTTAATGCACCCATTCGGGTCGTTAACGAAACGACGCACAGTTTCAGGCCAGAAACGAAACGAACGCACCCAATCCACTTTTTTGGACCCAATAGTGATGTTTTGGTTCGTTTTGGTCAGTTTAGTTACTGTGCAACAAATCATGTCGGGGTTGCATTTAATGCACCGATTCGGGCCTTACATGAAACGATGCACAGCTTCGGGCCAGAAACGAAACAAACGCACCTAATCCACGTTTTTGGATCCAATAGTGATGTTTTGGTTCATTTTGGTCAGTTTAGTTACTGTGCAACAAATCATGCCGGGGTTGCATTTAATGCACCGATTCGGGCCTTACATGAAACGATGCACAGTTTCTGGCCAGAAACGAAACAAACGCACCCAATCCACGTTTTTGGACCCAATAGTGATGTTTTGGTTCGTTTTGGTCAGTTTAGTTACTGTGCAACAAATCATGTCGGGGTTGCATTTAATGCACCGATTCGGGCCTTACATGAAACGATGCACAGCTTCGGGCCAGAAACGAAACAAACGCACCCAATCCACGTTTTTGGACCCAATAGCGATGTTTTGGTTCGTTTTGGTCAGTTTAGTTACTGTGCAACAAATCATGCCGGGGTTGCATTTAATGCACCGATTCGGGCCTTACATGAAACGATGCACAGTTTCTGGCCAGAAACGAAACAAACGCACCCAATCCACGTTTTTGGACCCAATGGTGATGTCTTGGTTTGTTTTGGTCAGTTTCGTTACAGTGCAAAAAACCATGCCGAGGTTGCATTTAATGCACCCATTCGGGTCGTTAACAAAACGATGCACAGTTTCGGGCCAAAAATGAAGTGAACGCACCCAATCCATGTTTTTGGTCCCAATGATGACGTTTTTGTTTGTTTTGGTCAGTTTTGTTACAGTGCGAAAAACCATGCAAATGTTGCATTTAATGCGCCCATTCGGGTCGTTAACGAAACGAATGCACCGAATCCACATTTTTGGACCCAATAGTGATGTTTTGGTTTGTTTTGGTCAGTTTCGTAACAGTGCAAGAAACCATGCTGGGGTTGCATTTAATGCACCCATTCGGGTCGTTAACGAAACGACGCACAGTTTCAGGCCAGAAACGAAATGAACGCACCCGATCCATGTTTTGAGACCCAATAGTGATGTTTTGGTTCGTTTTGGTCAGTTTCGTTACTGTGCAAAAAACCATGCAAATGTTGGATTTAATGCACCCATTCGGGTTATTATCGAAACGATGCACAGTTTCGGGCCAAACGAAACGAACGCACCAAATCTACGTTTTCGGACCCAATAGTGATGTTCTGGTTCGTTTTGGAAAGTTTCGTTACAGTGCAAGAAACCATGCTGGGGTTGCATTTAATGCACCGATTCGGGCCGTCAATGAAAAGGTGCACAGTTTCGGGCCAGAAATGAAACGAACGTACCCAATCCACGTTTTTGGACCCAATTGTGATGTTTTGGTTCGTTTTGGTCAGTTTAGTTACTGTGCAACAAATCATGCCGGGGTTGCATTTAATGCACCGATTCGGGCCTTAAATAAAACGATGCACAGTTTCGGGCCAGAAACGAAACAAACGCACCCAATCCACGTTTTTGGACCCAATGGTGATGTTTTGGTTTGTTTTGGTCAGTTTCGTTACAGTGCAAGAAACCATGCTGGGGTTGCATTTAATGCACCCATTCGGGTCGTTAACGAAACGACGCACAGTTTCAGGCCAGAAACGAAACGAACGCACCCAATCCACTTTTTTGGACCCAATAGTGATGTTTTGGTTCGTTTTGGTCAGTTTAGTTACTGTGCAACAAATCATGTCGGGGTTGCATTTAATGCACCGATTCGGGCCTTAAATGAAACGATGCACAGTTTCGGGCCAGAAACGAAACAAACGCACCCAATCCACGTTTTTGGACCCAATGGTGATGTTTTGGTTCGTTTTGGTCAGTTTAGTTACAGTGCAACAAATCATGTCGGGGTTGCATTTAATGCACCGATTCGGGCCGTCAATGAAAAGGTGCACAGTTTCGGGCCAGAAATGAAACGAACGTACCCAATCCACGTTTTTGGACCCAATTGTGATGTTTTGGTTCGTTTTGGTCAGTTTAGTTACTGTGCAACAAATCATGCCGGGGTTGCATTTAATGCACCGATTCGGGCCTTAAATAAAACGATGCACAGTTTCGGGCCAGAAACGAAACAAACGCACCCAATCCACGTTTTTGGACCCAATGGTGATGTTTTGGTTTGTTTTGGTCAGTTTCGTTACAGTGCAAGAAACCATGCTGGGGTTGCATTTAATGCACCCATTCGGGTCGTTAACGAAACGACGCACAGTTTCAGGCCAGAAACGAAACGAACGCACCCAATCCACTTTTTTGGACCCAATAGTGATGTTTTGGTTCGTTTTGGTCAGTTTAGTTACTGTGCAACAAATCATGTCGGGGTTGCATTTAATGCACCGATTCGGGCCTTAAATGAAACGATGCACAGTTTCGGGCCAGAAACGAAACAAACGCACCCAATCCACGTTTTTGGACCCAATGGTGATGTTTTGGTTCGTTTTGGTCAGTTTAGTTACAGTGCAACAAATCATGTCGGGGTTGCATTTAATGCACCGATTCGGGCCTTACATGAAACGATGCACAGCTTCGGGCCAGAAACGTAACAAACGCACCCAATCCACGTTTTTGGACCCCATGGTGATGTTTTTGTTTGTTTTGGTCAGTTTCGTTACAGTGCAAAAAACCATGCCGAGGTTGCATTTAATGCACCGATTCAGGCCTTAAATAAAACGATGCACAGTTTTGGGCCAGAAACGAAACAAACGCACCCAATCCATGTTTTTGGTCCCAATGGTGATGTTTTTGTTTGTTTTGGTCAGTTTTGTTACAGTGCGAATTCCATGCAAATGTTGCATTTAATGCGCCCATTCGGGTCGTTAACGAATCGAATGCACCGAATCCACATTTTTGGACCCAATAGTGATGTTTTGGTTTGTTTTGGTCAGTTTCGTTACAGTGCAAAAAACCATGCCGAGGTTGCACTTAATGCACCCATTCGGGTCGTTAACGAAACGACGCACAGTTTCAGGCCAGAAACGAAACGAACGCACCCAATCCACTTTTTTGGACCCAATAATGATGTTTTGGTTCGTTTTGGTCAGTTTAGTTACTGTGCAACAAATCATGTCGGGGTTGCATTTAATGCACCGATTCGGGCCTTAAATGAAACGATGCACAGTTTCGGGCCAGAAACGAAACAAACGCACCCAATCCACGTTTTTGGACCCAATGGTGATGTTTTTGTTTGTTTTGGTCAGTTTCATTATAGTGCAAAAAACCATGCCGAGGTTGCATTTAATGCACCCATTCGGGTCGTTAACAAAACGATGCACAGTTTCGGGCCAGAAATGAAATGAACGCACCCAATCCATGTTTTTGGTCCCAATGGTGATGTTTTTGTTTGTTTTGGTCAGTTTTGTTACAATGCGTAAAACCATGCAAATGTTGCATTTAATGCGCCCATTCGTGTCTTTAACGAAACGAATGCACCGAATCCACATTTTTGGACCCAATAGTGATGTTTTGGTTCGTTTTGGTCAGTTTCGTTACAGTGCAAGATACCATGCTGGGGTTGCATTTAATGCACCGATTCGGGCCTTAAATGAAACGATGCACAGTTTCGGGCCAGAAACGAAACAAACGCACCCAATCCACGTTTTTGGACCCAATAGCGATGTTTTGGTTCGTTTTGGTCAGTTTAGTTACTGTGCAACAAATCATGTCGGGGTTGCATTTAATGCACCGATTCGGGCCTTACATGAAACGATGCACAGCTTCGGGCCAGAAACGAAACAAACGCACCCAATCAACGTTTTTGGACCCAATAGTGATGTTTTGGTTCGTTTTGGTCAGTTTAGTTACTGTGCAACAAATCATGTCGGGGTTGCATTTAATGCACCGATTCGGGCCTTACATGAAACGATGCACAGTTTCGGGCCAGAAACGAAACAAACACACCCAATCCACGTTTTTGGACCCCATGGTGATGTTTTGGTTTGTTTTGGTCAGTTTCGTTACAGTGCAAAAAACCATGTCGAGGTTGCACTTAATGCACCCATTCGGGTCGTTCACAAAACGAATGCACCGAATCCACATTTTTGGACCCAATAGTGATGTTTTGGTTCGTTTTGGTCAGTTTCGTTACAGTGCAAGATACCATGCTGGGGTTGCATTTAATGCACCGATTCGGGCCTTAGATGAAACGATGCACAGTTTCGGGCCAGAAACGAAACAAACGCACCCAATCCACGTTTTTGGACCCAATAGTGATGTTTTGGTTCGTTTTGGTCAGTTTAGTTACTGTGCAACAAATCATGTCGGGGTTGCATTTAATGCACCGATTCGGGCCTTACATGAAACGATGCACAGCTTCGGGCCAGAAACGAAACAAACGCACCCAATCCACGTTTTTGGATCCAATAGTGATGTTTTGGTTCATTTTGGTCAGTTTAGTTACTGTGCAACAAATCATGCCGGGGTTGCATTTAATGCACCGATTCGGGCCTTACATGAAACGATGCACAGTTTCTGGCCAGAAACGAAACAAACGCACCCAATCCACGTTTTTGGACCCAATAGTGATGTTTTGGTTCGTTTTGGTCAGTTTAGTTACTGTGCAACAAATCATGTCGGGGTTGCATTTAATGCACCGATTCGGGCCTTACATGAAACGATGCACAGCTTCGGGCTAGAAACGAAACAAACGCACCCAATCCACGTTTTTGGACCCAATAGCGATGTTTTGGTTCGTTTTGGTCAGTTTAGTTACTGTGCAACAAATCATGCCGGGGTTGCATTTAATGCACCGATTCGGGCCTTACATGAAACGATGCACAGTTTCTGGCCAGAAACGAAACAAACGCACCCAATCCACGTTTTTGGACCCAATGGTGATGTCTTGGTAAGTTTTGGTCAGTTTCGTTACAGTGCAAAAAACCATGCCGAGGTTGCATTTAATGCACCCATTCGGGTCGTTAACAAAACGATGCACAGTTTCGGGCCAGAAATGAAATGAACGCACCCAATCCATGTTTTTGGTCCCAATGGTGATGTTTTTGTTTGTTTTGGTCAGTTTTGTTACAATGCGAAAAACCATGCAAATGTTGCATTTAATGCGCCCATTCGGGTCGTTAACTAAACGAATGCACCGAATCCACATTTTTGGACCCAATAGTGATGTTTTGGTTCGTTTTGGTCAGTTTCGTTACTGTGCGAAAAACCATGCAAATGTTGGATTTAATGCTCCCATTCGGGTCGTTAACGAAACGAATGCACCGAATCCACATTTTTGGACCCAATAGTGATGTTTTGGTTCGTTTTGGTCAATTTAGTTACTGTGCAACAAATCATGCCGGTGTTGCATTTAATGCACCGATTCGGGCCTTACATGAAACGATGCACAGTTTCGGGCCAGAAACGAAACAAACGCACCCAATCCACGTTTTTGGACCCAATAGTGATGTTTTGGTTCGTTTTGGTCAGTTTAGTTACTGTGCAACAAATCATGTCGGGGTTGCATTTAATGCACCGATTCGGGCCTTACATGAAACGATGCACAGCTTCGGGCCAGAAACGAAACAAACGCACCCAATCCACGTTTTTGGATCCAATAGTGATGTTTTGGTTCATTTTGGTCAGTTTAGTTACTGTGCAACAAATCATGCCGGGGTTGCATTTAATGCACCGATTCGGGCCTTACATGAAACGATGCACAGTTTCTGGCCAGAAACGAAACAAACGCACCCAATCCACGTTTTTGGACCCAATAGTGATGTTTTGGTTCGTTTTGGTCAGTTTAGTTACTGTGCAACAAATCATGTCGGGGTTGCATTTAATGCACCGATTCGGGCCTTACATGAAACGATGCACAGCTTCGGGCCAGAAACGAAACAAACGCACCCAATCCACGTTTTTGGACCCAATAGCGATGTTTTGGTTCGTTTTGGTCAGTTTAGTTACCGTGCAACAAATCATGCCGGGGTTGCATTTAATGCACCGATTCGGGCCTTACATGAAACGATGCACAGTTTCTGGCCAGAAACGAAACAAACGCACCCAATCCACGTTTTTGGACCCAATGGTGATGTCTTGGTTTGTTTTGGTCAGTTTTGTTACAGTGCAAAAAACCATGCCGAGGTTGCATTTAATGCACCCATTCGGGTCGTTAACAAAACGATGCACAGTTTCGGGCCAAAAATGAAGTGAACGCACCCAATCCATGTTTTTGGTCCCAATGATGACGTTTTTGTTTGTTTTGGTCAGTTTTGTTACAGTGCGAAAAACCATGCAAATGTTGCATTTAATGCGCCCATTCGGGTCGTTAACGAAACGAATGCACCGAATCCACATTTTTGGACCCAATAGTGATGTTTTGGTTTGTTTTGGTCAGTTTCGTAACAGTGCAAGAAACCATGCTGGGGTTGCATTTAATGCACCCATTCGGGTCGTTAACGAAACGACGCACAGTTTCAGGCCAGAAACGAAATGAACGCACCCGATCCATGTTTTGAGACCCAATAGTGATGTTTTGGTTCGTTTTGGTCAGTTTCGTTACTGTGCAAAAAACCATGCAAATGTTGGATTTAATGCACCCATTCGGGTTATTATCGAAACGATGCACAGTTTCGGGCCAAACGAAACGAACGCACCAAATCTACGTTTTCGGACCCAATAGTGATGTTCTGGTTCGTTTTGGAAAGTTTCGTTACAGTGCAAGAAACCATGCTGGGGTTGCATTTAATGCACCGATTCGGGCCGTCAATGAAAAGGTGCACAGTTTCGGGCCAGAAATGAAACGAACGTACCCAATCCACGTTTTTGGACCCAATTGTGATGTTTTGGTTCGTTTTGGTCAGTTTAGTTACTGTGCAACAAATCATGCCGGGGTTGCATTTAATGCACCGATTCGGGCCTTAAATAAAACGATGCACAGTTTCGGGCCAGAAACGAAACAAACGCACCCAATCCACGTTTTTGGACCCAATGGTGATGTTTTGGTTTGTTTTGGTCAGTTTCGTTACAGTGCAAGAAACCATGCTGGGGTTGCATTTAATGCACCCATTCGGGTCGTTAACGAAACGACGCACAGTTTCAGGCCAGAAACGAAACGAACGCACCCAATCCACTTTTTTGGACCCAATAGTGATGTTTTGGTTCGTTTTGGTCAGTTTAGTTACTGTGCAACAAATCATGTCGGGGTTGCATTTAATGCACCGATTCGGGCCTTAAATGAAACGATGCACAGTTTCGGGCCAGAAACGAAACAAACGCACCCAATCCACGTTTTTGGACCCAATGGTGATGTTTTGGTTCGTTTTGGTCAGTTTAGTTACAGTGCAACAAATCATGTCGGGGTTGCATTTAATGCACCGATTCGGGCCTTACATGAAACGATGCACAGCTTCGGGCCAGAAACGTAACAAACGCACCCAATCCACGTTTTTGGACCCCATGGTGATGTTTTTGTTTGTTTTGGTCAGTTTCGTTACAGTGCAAAAAACCATGCCGAGGTTGCATTTAATGCACCGATTCAGGCCTTAAATAAAACGATGCACAGTTTTGGGCCAGAAACGAAACAAACGCACCCAATCCATGTTTTTGGTCCCAATGGTGATGTTTTTGTTTGTTTTGGTCAGTTTTGTTACAGTGCGAAAACCATGCAAATGTTGCATTTAATGCGCCCATTCGGGTCGTTAACGAAACGAATGCACCGAATCCACATTTTTGGACCCAATAGTAATGTTTTGGTTTGTTTTGGTCAGTTTCGTTACAGTGCAAAAAACCATGCCGAGGTTGCACTTAATGCACCCATTCGGGTCGTTAACGAAACGACGCACAGTTTCAGGCCAGAAACGAAACGAACGCACCCAATCCACTTTTTTGGACCCAATAATGATGTTTTGGTTCGTTTTGGTCAGTTTAGTTACTGTGCAACAAATCATGTCGGGGTTGCATTTAATGCACCGATTCGGGCCTTAAATGAAACGATGCACAGTTTCGGGCCAGAAACGAAACAAACGCACCCAATCCACGTTTTTGGACCCAATGGTGATGTTTTTGTTTGTTTTGGTCAGTTTCGTTACAGTGCAAAAAACCATGCCGAGGTTGCATTTAATGCACCCATTCGGGTCGTTAACAAAACGATGCACAGTTTCGGGCCAGAAATGAAATGAACGCACCCAATCCATGTTTTTGGTCCCAATGGTGATGTTTTTGTTTGTTTTGGTCAGTTTTGTTACAATGCGTAAAACCATGCAAATGTTGCATTTAATGCGCCCATTCGTGTCGTTAACGAAACGAATGCACCGAATCCACATTTTTGGACCCAATAGTGATGTTTTGGTTCGTTTTGGTCAGTTTCGTTACAGTGCAAGATACCATGCTGGGGTTGCATTTAATGCACCGATTCGGGCCTTAAATGAAACGATGCACAGTTTCGGGCCAGAAACGAAACAAACGCACCCAATCCACGTTTTTGGACCCAATAGCGATGTTTTGGTTCGTTTTGGTCAGTTTAGTTACTGTGCAACAAATCATGTCGGGGTTGCATTTAATGCACCGATTCGGGCCTTACATGAAACGATGCACAGCTTCGGGCCAGAAACGAAACAAACGGACCCAATCCACGTTTTTGGACCCAATAGTGATGTTTTGGTTCGTTTTGGTCAGTTTAGTTACTGTGCAACAAATCATGTCGGGGTTGCATTTAATGCACCGATTCGGGCCTTACATGAAACGATGCACAGTTTCGGGCCAGAAACGAAACAAACGCACCCAATCCACGTTTTTGGACCCCATGGTGATGTTTTGGTTTGTTTTGGTCAGTTTCGTTACAGTGCAAAAAACCATGTCGAGGTTGCACTTAATGCACCCATTCGGGTCGTTCACAAAACGAATGCACCGAATCCACATTTTTGGACCCAATAGTGATGTTTTGGTTCGTTTTGGTCAGTTTCGTTACAGTGCAAGATACCATGCTGGGGTTGCATTTAATGCACCGATTCGGGCCTTAAATGAAACGATGCACAGTTTCGGGCCAGAAACGAAACAAACGCACCCAATCCACGTTTTTGGACCCAATAGTGATGTTTTGGTTCGTTTTGGTCAGTTTAGTTACTGTGCAACAAATCATGTCGGGGTTGCATTTAATGCACCGATTCGGGCCTTACATGAAACGATGCACAGTTTCGGGCCAGAAACGAAACAAACGCACCCAATCCACGTTTTTGGACCCCATGGTGATGTTTTTGTTTGTTTTGGTAAGTTTCGTTACAGTGCAAAAAACCATGCCGAGGTTGCATTTAATGCACCGATTCGGGCCTTAAATAAAACGATGCACAGTTTTGGGCCAGAAACGAAACAAACGCACCCAATCCATGTTTTTGGTCCCAATGGTGATGTTTTGGTTTGTTTTGGTCAGTTTCGTTACAGTGCGAAATACCATGCAAATGTTGCACTTAATGCACCCATTCGGGTCGTTAACGAATCGAATGCACCGAATCCACATTTTTGGACCCAATAGTGATGTTTTGGTTCGTTTTGGTCAGTTTCGTTACAGTGCAAGATACCATGCTGGGGTTGCATTTAATGCACCGATTCGGGCCTTAAATGAAACGATGCACAGTTTCGGGCCAGAAACGAAACAAACGCACCCAATCCACGTTTTTGGACCCAATAGTGATGTTTTGGTTCGTTTTGGTCAGTTTAGTTACTGTGCAACAAATCATGTCGGGGTTGCATTTAATGCACCGATTCGGGCCTTACATGAAACGATGCACAGCTTCGGGCCAGAAACGAAACAAACGCACCCAATCCACGTTTTTGGACCCCATGGTGATGTTTTTGTTTGTTTTGGTCAGTTTCGTTACAGTGCAAAAAACCATGCCGAGGTTGCGTTTAATGCACCCATTCGGGTCGTTAACAAAACGATGCACAGTTTCGGGCCAGAAATGAAATGAACGCACCCAATCCATGTTTTTGGTCCCAATGGTGATGTTTTTGTTTGTTTTGGTCAGTTTTGTTACAATGCGAAAAACCATGCAAATGTTGCATTTAATGCGCCCATTCGGGTCGTTAACGAAACGAATGCACCGAATCCACATTTTTGGACCCAATAGTGATGTTTTGGTTCGTTTTGGTCAGTTTCGTTACAGTGCAAGATACCATGCTGGGGTTGCATTTAATGCACCGATTCGGGCCTTAAATGAAACGATGCACAGTTTCGGGCCAGAAACGAAACAAACGCACCCAATCCACGTTTTTGGACCCAATAGTGATGTTTTGGTTCGTTTTGGTCAGTTTAGTTACTGTGCAACAAATCATGTCGGGGTTGCATTTAATGCACCGATTCGGGCCTTAAATGAAACGATGCACAGTTTCGGGCCAGAAACGAAACAAACGCACCCAATCCACGTTTTTGGACCCAATGGTGATGTTTTGGTTCGTTTTGGTCAGTTTAGTTACAGTGCAACAAATCATGTCGGGGTTGCATTTAATGCACCGATTCGGGCCTTACATGAAACGATGCACAGCTTCGGGCCAGAAACGTAACAAACGCACCCAATCCACGTTTTTGGACCCCATGGTGATGTTTTTGTTTGTTTTGGTCAGTTTCGTTACAGTGCAAAAAACCATGCCGAGGTTGCATTTAATGCACCGATTCAGGCCTTAAATAAAACGATGCACAGTTTTGGGCCAGAAACGAAACAAACGCACCCAATCCATGTTTTTGGTCCCAATGGTGATGTTTTTGTTTGTTTTGGTCAGTTTTGTTACAGTGCGAAAACCATGCAAATGTTGCATTTAATGCGCCCATTCGGGTCGTTAACGAAACGAATGCACCGAATCCACATTTTTGGACCCAATAGTAATGTTTTGGTTTGTTTTGGTCAGTTTCGTTACAGTGCAAAAAACCATGCCGAGGTTGCACTTAATGCACCCATTCGGGTCGTTAACGAAACGACGCACAGTTTCAGGCCAGAAACGAAACGAACGCACCCAATCCACTTTTTTGGACCCAATAATGATGTTTTGGTTCGTTTTGGTCAGTTTAGTTACTGTGCAACAAATCATGTCGGGGTTGCATTTAATGCACCGATTCGGGCCTTAAATGAAACGATGCACAGTTTCGGGCCAGAAACGAAACAAACGCACCCAATCCACGTTTTTGGACCCAATGGTGATGTTTTTGTTTGTTTTGGTCAGTTTCGTTACAGTGCAAAAAACCATGCCGAGGTTGCATTTAATGCACCCATTCGGGTCGTTAACAAAACGATGCACAGTTTCGGGCCAGAAATGAAATGAACGCACCCAATCCATGTTTTTGGTCCCAATGGTGATGTTTTTGTTTGTTTTGGTCAGTTTTGTTACAATGCGTAAAACCATGCAAATGTTGCATTTAATGCGCCCATTCGTGTCGTTAACGAAACGAATGCACCGAATCCACATTTTTGGACCCAATAGTGATGTTTTGGTTCGTTTTGGTCAGTTTCGTTACAGTGCAAGATACCATGCTGGGGTTGCATTTAATGCACCGATTCGGGCCTTAAATGAAACGATGCACAGTTTCGGGCCAGAAACGAAACAAACGCACCCAATCCACGTTTTTGGACCCAATAGCGATGTTTTGGTTCGTTTTGGTCAGTTTAGTTACTGTGCAACAAATCATGTCGGGGTTGCATTTAATGCACCGATTCGGGCCTTACATGAAACGATGCACAGCTTCGGGCCAGAAACGAAACAAACGGACCCAATCCACGTTTTTGGACCCAATAGTGATGTTTTGGTTCGTTTTGGTCAGTTTAGTTACTGTGCAACAAATCATGTCGGGGTTGCATTTAATGCACCGATTCGGGCCTTACATGAAACGATGCACAGTTTCGGGCCAGAAACGAAACAAACGCACCCAATCCACGTTTTTGGACCCCATGGTGATGTTTTGGTTTGTTTTGGTCAGTTTCGTTACAGTGCAAAAAACCATGTCGAGGTTGCACTTAATGCACCCATTCGGGTCGTTCACAAAACGAATGCACCGAATCCACATTTTTGGACCCAATAGTGATGTTTTGGTTCGTTTTGGTCAGTTTCGTTACAGTGCAAGATACCATGCTGGGGTTGCATTTAATGCACCGATTCGGGCCTTAAATGAAACGATGCACAGTTTCGGGCCAGAAACGAAACAAACGCACCCAATCCACGTTTTTGGACCCAATAGTGATGTTTTGGTTCGTTTTGGTCAGTTTAGTTACTGTGCAACAAATCATGTCGGGGTTGCATTTAATGCACCGATTCGGGCCTTACATGAAACGATGCACAGTTTCGGGCCAGAAACGAAACAAACGCACCCAATCCACGTTTTTGGACCCCATGGTGATGTTTTTGTTTGTTTTGGTAAGTTTCGTTACAGTGCAAAAAACCATGCCGAGGTTGCATTTAATGCACCGATTCGGGCCTTAAATAAAACGATGCACAGTTTTGGGCCAGAAACGAAACAAACGCACCCAATCCATGTTTTTGGTCCCAATGGTGATGTTTTGGTTTGTTTTGGTCAGTTTCGTTACAGTGCGAAATACCATGCAAATGTTGCACTTAATGCACCCATTCGGGTCGTTAACGAATCGAATGCACCGAATCCACATTTTTGGACCCAATAGTGATGTTTTGGTTCGTTTTGGTCAGTTTCGTTACAGTGCAAGATACCATGCTGGGGTTGCATTTAATGCACCGATTCGGGCCTTAAATGAAACGATGCACAGTTTCGGGCCAGAAACGAAACAAACGCACCCAATCCACGTTTTTGGACCCAATAGTGATGTTTTGGTTCGTTTTGGTCAGTTTAGTTACTGTGCAACAAATCATGTCGGGGTTGCATTTAATGCACCGATTCGGGCCTTACATGAAACGATGCACAGCTTCGGGCCAGAAACGAAACAAACGCACCCAATCCACGTTTTTGGACCCCATGGTGATGTTTTTGTTTGTTTTGGTCAGTTTCGTTACAGTGCAAAAAACCATGCCGAGGTTGCGTTTAATGCACCCATTCGGGTCGTTAACAAAACGATGCACAGTTTCGGGCCAGAAATGAAATGAACGCACCCAATCCATGTTTTTGGTCCCAATGGTGATGTTTTTGTTTGTTTTGGTCAGTTTTGTTACAATGCGAAAAACCATGCAAATGTTGCATTTAATGCGCCCATTCGGGTCGTTAACGAAACGAATGCACCGAATCCACATTTTTGGACCCAATAGTGATGTTTTGGTTCGTTTTGGTCAGTTTCGTTACAGTGCAAGATACCATGCTGGGGTTGCATTTAATGCACCGATTCGGGCCTTAAATGAAACGATGCACAGTTTCGGGCCAGAAACGAAACAAACGCACCCAATCCACGTTTTTGGACCCAATAGTGATGTTTTGGTTCGTTTTGGTCAGTTTAGTTACTGTGCAACAAATCATGTCGGGGTTGCATTTAATGCACCGATTCGGGCCTTACATGAAACGATGCACAGCTTTGGGCCAGAAACGAAACAAACGCACCCAATCCACGTTTTTGGACCCCATGGTGATGTTTTCGTTTGTTTTGGTCAGTTTCATTACAGTGCAAAAAACCATGCCGAGGTTGCATTTAATGCACCCATTCGGGTCATTAACAAAACGATGCACAGTTTCGGGCCAGAAATGAAATGAACGCACCAAATCCATGTTTTTGGTCCCAATGGTGATGTTTTTGTTTGTTTTGGTCAGTTTTGTTACAATGCGAAAAACCATGCAAATGTTGCATTTAATGCGCCCATTCGGGTCGTTAACTAAACGAATGCACCGAATCCACATTTTTGGACCCAATAGTGATGTTTTGGTTCGTTTTGCTCAGTTTCGTTACAGTGCAAGATACAATGCTGGGGTTGCATTTAATGCACCGATTCGGGCCTTAAATGAAACGATGCACAGTTTCAGGCCAGAAACGAAACAAACGCACCCAATCCACGTTTTTGGACCCAATAGTGATGTTTTGGTTCGTTTTGGTCAGTTTAGTTACTGTGCAACAAATCATGTCGGGGTTGCATTTAATGCACCGATTCGGGCCTTACATGAAACGATGCACAGCTTCGGGCCAGAAACGAAACAAACGCACCCAATCCACGTTTTTGGACCCCATGGTGATGTTTTTGTTTGTTTTGGTCAGTTTCGTTACAGTGCAAAAAACCATGCCGAGGTTGCATTTAATGCACCCATTCGGGTCGTTAACAAAACGATGCACAGTTTCGGGCCAGAAATGAAATGAACGCACCCAATCCATGTTTTTGGTCCCAATGGTGATGTTTTTGTTTGTTTTGGTCAGTTTTGTTACAATGCGTAAAACCATGCAAATGTTGCATTTAATGCGCCCATTCGTGTCGTTAACGAAACGAATGCACCGAATCCACATTTTTGGACCCAATAGTGATGTTTTGGTTCGTTTTGGTCAGTTTCGTTACAGTGCAAGATACCATGCTGGGGTTGCATTTAATGCACCGATTCGGGCCTTAAATGAAACGATGCACAGTTTCGGGCCAGAAACGAAACAAACGCACCCAATCCACGTTTTTGGACCCAATAGCGATGTTTTGGTTCGTTTTGGTCAGTTTAGTTACTGTGCAACAAATCATGTCGGGGTTGCATTTAATGCACCGATTCGGGCCTTACATGAAACGATGCACAGCTTCGGGCCAGAAACGAAACAAACGGACCCAATCCACGTTTTTGGACCCAATAGTGATGTTTTGGTTCGTTTTGGTCAGTTTAGTTACTGTGCAACAAATCATGTCGGGGTTGCATTTAATGCACCGATTCGGGCCTTACATGAAACGATGCACAGTTTCGGGCCAGAAACGAAACAAACGCACCCAATCCACGTTTTTGGACCCCATGGTGATGTTTTGGTTTGTTTTGGTCAGTTTCGTTACAGTGCAAAAAACCATGTCGAGGTTGCACTTAATGCACCCATTCGGGTCGTTCACAAAACGAATGCACCGAATCCACATTTTTGGACCCAATAGTGATGTTTTGGTTCGTTTTGGTCAGTTTCGTTACAGTGCAAGATACCATGCTGGGGTTGCATTTAATGCACCGATTCGGGCCTTAAATGAAACGATGCACAGTTTCGGGCCAGAAACGAAACAAACGCACCCAATCCACGTTTTTGGACCCAATAGTGATGTTTTGGTTCGTTTTGGTCAGTTTAGTTACTGTGCAACAAATCATGTCGGGGTTGCATTTAATGCACCGATTCGGGCCTTACATGAAACGATGCACAGTTTCGGGCCAGAAACGAAACAAACGCACCCAATCCACGTTTTTGGACCCCATGGTGATGTTTTTGTTTGTTTTGGTAAGTTTCGTTACAGTGCAAAAAACCATGCCGAGGTTGCATTTAATGCACCGATTCGGGCCTTAAATAAAACGATGCACAGTTTTGGGCCAGAAACGAAACAAACGCACCCAATCCATGTTTTTGGTCCCAATGGTGATGTTTTGGTTTGTTTTGGTCAGTTTCGTTACAGTGCGAAATACCATGCAAATGTTGCACTTAATGCACCCATTCGGGTCGTTAACGAATCGAATGCACCGAATCCACATTTTTGGACCCAATAGTGATGTTTTGGTTCGTTTTGGTCAGTTTCGTTACAGTGCAAGATACCATGCTGGGGTTGCATTTAATGCACCGATTCGGGCCTTAAATGAAACGATGCACAGTTTCGGGCCAGAAACGAAACAAACGCACCCAATCCACGTTTTTGGACCCAATAGTGATGTTTTGGTTCGTTTTGGTCAGTTTAGTTACTGTGCAACAAATCATGTCGGGGTTGCATTTAATGCACCGATTCGGGCCTTACATGAAACGATGCACAGCTTCGGGCCAGAAACGAAACAAACGCACCCAATCCACGTTTTTGGACCCCATGGTGATGTTTTTGTTTGTTTTGGTCAGTTTCGTTACAGTGCAAAAAACCATGCCGAGGTTGCGTTTAATGCACCCATTCGGGTCGTTAACAAAACGATGCACAGTTTCGGGCCAGAAATGAAATGAACGCACCCAATCCATGTTTTTGGTCCCAATGGTGATGTTTTTGTTTGTTTTGGTCAGTTTTGTTACAATGCGAAAAACCATGCAAATGTTGCATTTAATGCGCCCATTCGGGTCGTTAACGAAACGAATGCACCGAATCCACATTTTTGGACCCAATAGTGATGTTTTGGTTCGTTTTGGTCAGTTTCGTTACAGTGCAAGATACCATGCTGGGGTTGCATTTAATGCACCGATTCGGGCCTTAAATGAAACGATGCACAGTTTCGGGCCAGAAACGAAACAAACGCACCCAATCCACGTTTTTGGACCCAATAGTGATGTTTTGGTTCGTTTTGGTCAGTTTAGTTACTGTGCAACAAATCATGTCGGGGTTGCATTTAATGCACCGATTCGGGCCTTACATGAAACGATGCACAGCTTTGGGCCAGAAACGAAACAAACGCACCCAATCCACGTTTTTGGACCCCATGGTGATGTTTTCGTTTGTTTTGGTCAGTTTCATTACAGTGCAAAAAACCATGCCGAGGTTGCATTTAATGCACCCATTCGGGTCATTAACAAAACGATGCACAGTTTCGGGCCAGAAATGAAATGAACGCACCAAATCCATGTTTTTGGTCCCAATGGTGATGTTTTTGTTTGTTTTGGTCAGTTTTGTTACAATGCGAAAAACCATGCAAATGTTGCATTTAATGCGCCCATTCGGGTCGTTAACTAAACGAATGCACCGAATCCACATTTTTGGACCCAATAGTGATGTTTTGGTTCGTTTTGCTCAGTTTCGTTACAGTGCAAGATACAATGCTGGGGTTGCATTTAATGCACCGATTCGGGCCTTAAATGAAACGATGCACAGTTTCAGGCCAGAAACGAAACAAACGCACCCAATCCACGTTTTTGGACCCAATAGTGATGTTTTGGTTCGTTTTGGTCAGTTTAGTTACTGTGCAACAAATCATGTCGGGGTTGCATTTAATGCACCGATTCGGGCCTTACATGAAACGATGCACAGCTTCGGGCCAGAAACGAAACAAACGCACCCAATCCACGTTTTTGGACCCCATGGTGATGTTTTTGTTTGTTTTGGTCAGTTTCGTTACAGTGCAAAAAACCATGCCGAGGTTGCATTTAATGCACCCATTCGGGTCGTTAACAAAACGATGCACAGTTTCGGGCCAGAAATGAAATGAACGCACCCAATCCATGTTTTTGGTCCCAATGGTGATGTTTTTGTTTGTTTTGGTCAGTTTTGTTACAATGCGAAAAACCATGCAAATGTTGCATTTAATGCGCCCATTCGGGTCGTTAACTAAACGAATGCACCGAATCCACATTTTTGGACCCAATAGTGATGTTTTGGTTCGTTTTGGTCAGTTTCGTTACAGTGCAAGATACAATGCTGGGGTCGCATTTAATGCACCGATTTGGGCCTTAAATGAAACGATGCACAGTTTCAGGCCAGAAACGAAACAAACGCACCCAATCCAAGTTTTTGGACCCAATAGTGATGTTTTGGTTCGTTTTGGTCAGTTTAGTTACTATGCAACAAATCATGTCGGGGTTGCATTTAATGCACCGATTCGGGCCTTACATGAAACGATGCACAGCTTCGGGCCAGAAACGAAACAAACGCACCCAATCCACGTTTTTGGACCCCATGGTGATGTTTTTGTTTGTTTTGGTCAGTTTCGTTACAGTGCAAAAAACCATGCCGAGGTTGCATTTAATGCACCCATTCGGGTCGTTAACAAAACGATGCATAGTTTCGGGCCAGAAATGAAATGAACGCACCCAATCCATGTTTTTGGTCCCAATGGTGATGTTTTTGTTTGTTTTGGTCAGTTTTGTTACAATGCGAAAAACCATGCAAATGTTGCATTTAATGCGCCCATTCGGGTCGTTAACTAAACGAATGCACCGAATCCACATTTTTGGACCCAATAGTGATGTTTTGGTTCGTTTTGCTCAGTTTCGTTACAGTGCAAGATACAATGCTGGGGTTGCATTTAATGCACCGATTCGGGCCTTAAATGAAACGATGCACAGTTTCAGGCCAGAAACGAAACAAACGCACCCAATCCACGTTTTTGGACCCAATAGTGATGTTTTGGTTCGTTTTGGTCAGTTTAGTTACTGTGCAACAAATCATGTCGGGGTTGCATTTAATGCACCGATTCGGGCCTTACATGAAACGATGCACAGCTTCGGGCCAGAAACGAAACAAACGCACCCAATCCACGTTTTTGGACCCCATGGTGATGTTTTTGTTTGTTTTGGTCAGTTTCATTACAGTGCAAAAAACCATGCCGAGGTTGCATTTAATGCACCCATTCGGGTCGTTAACAAAACGATGCACAGTTTCGGGCCAGAAATGAAATGAACGCACCCAATCCATGTTTTTGGTCCCAATGGTGATGTTTTTGTTTGTTTTGGTCAGTTTTGTTACAATGCGAAAAACCATGCAAATGTTGCATTTAATGCGCCCATTCGGGTCGTTAACTAAACGAATGCACCGAATCCACATTTTTGGACCCAATAGTGATGTTTTGGTTCGTTTTGGTCAGTTTCGTTACAGTGCAAGATACAATGCTGGGGTCGCATTTAATGCACCGATTTGGGCCTTAAATGAAACGATGCACAGTTTCAGCCCAGAAACGAAACAAACGCACCCAATCCAAGTTTTTGGACCCAATAGTGATGTTTTGGTTCGTTTTGGTCAGTTTAGTTACTATGCAACAAATCATGTCGGGGTTGCATTTAATGCACCGATTCGGGCCTTACATGAAACGATGCACAGCTTCGGGCCAGAAACGAAACAAACGCACCCAATCCACGTTTTTGGACCCCATGGTGATGTTTTTGTTTGTTTTGGTCAGTTTCGTTACAGTGCAAAAAACCATGCCGAGGTTGCATTTAATGCACCCATTCGGGTCGTTAACAAAACGATGCACAGTTTCGGGCCAGAAATGAAATGAACGCACCCAATCCATGTTTTTGGTCCCAATGGTGATGTTTTTGTTTGTTTTGGTCAGTTTTGTTACAATGCGAAAAACCATGCAAATGTTGCATTTAATGCGCCCATTCGGGTCGTTAACTAAACGAATGCACCGAATCCACATTTTTGGACCCAATAGTGATGTTTTGGTTCGTTTTGGTCAGTTTCGTTACAGTGCAAGATACAATGCTGGGGTCGCATTTAATGCACCGATTTGGGCCTTAAATGAAACGATGCACAGTTTCAGGCCAGAAACGAAACAAACGCACCCAATCCAAGTTTTTGGACCCAATAGTGATGTTTTGGTTCGTTTTGGTCAGTTTAGTTACTATGCAACAAATCATGTCGGGGTTGCATTTAATGCACCGATTCGGGCCTTACATGAAACGATGCACAGCTTCGGGCCAGAAACGAAACAAACGCACCCAATCCACGTTTTTGGACCCCATGGTGATGTTTTTGTTTGTTTTGGTCAGTTTCGTTACAGTGCAAAAAACCATGCCGAGGTTGCATTTAATGCACCCATTCGGGTCGTTAACAAAACGATGCATAGTTTCGGGCCAGAAATGAAATGAACGCACCCAATCCATGTTTTTGGTCCCAATGGTGATGTTTTTGTTTGTTTTGGTCAGTTTTGTTACAATGCGAAAAACCATGCAAATGTTGCATTTAATGCGCCCATTCGGGTCGTTAACTAAACGAATGCACCGAATCCACATTTTTGGACCCAATAGTGATGTTTTGGTTCGTTTTGCTCAGTTTCGTTACAGTGCAAGATACAATGCTGGGGTTGCATTTAATGCACCGATTCGGGCCTTAAATGAAACGATGCACAGTTTCAGGCCAGAAACGAAACAAACGCACCCAATCCACGTTTTTGGACCCAATAGTGATGTTTTGGTTCGTTTTGGTCAGTTTAGTTACTGTGCAACAAATCATGTCGGGGTTGCATTTAATGCACCGATTCGGGCCTTACATGAAACGATGCACAGCTTCGGGCCAGAAACGAAACAAACGCACCCAATCCACGTTTTTGGACCCCATGGTGATGTTTTTGTTTGTTTTGGTCAGTTTCATTACAGTGCAAAAAACCATGCCGAGGTTGCATTTAATGCACCCATTCGGGTCGTTAACAAAACGATGCACAGTTTCGGGCCAGAAATGAAATGAACGCACCCAATCCATGTTTTTGGTCCCAATGGTGATGTTTTTGTTTGTTTTGGTCAGTTTTGTTACAATGCGAAAAACCATGCAAATGTTGCATTTAATGCGCCCATTCGGGTCGTTAACTAAACGAATGCACCGAATCCACATTTTTGGACCCAATAGTGATGTTTTGGTTCGTTTTGGTCAGTTTCGTTACAGTGCAAGATACAATGCTGGGGTCGCATTTAATGCACCGATTTGGGCCTTAAATGAAACGATGCACAGTTTCAGCCCAGAAACGAAACAAACGCACCCAATCCAAGTTTTTGGACCCAATAGTGATGTTTTGGTTCGTTTTGGTCAGTTTAGTTACTATGCAACAAATCATGTCGGGGTTGCATTTAATGCACCGATTCGGGCCTTACATGAAACGATGCACAGCTTCGGGCCAGAAACGAAACAAACGCACCCAATCCACGTTTTTGGACCCCATGGTGATGTTTTTGTTTGTTTTGGTCAGTTTCGTTACAGTGCAAAAAACCATGCCGAGGTTGCATTTAATGCACCCATTCGGGTCGTTAACAAAACGATGCATAGTTTCGGGCCAGAAATGAAATGAACGCACCCAATCCATGTTTTTGGTCCCAATGGTGATGTTTTTGTTTGTTTTGGTCAGTTTTGTTACAATGCGAAAAACCATGCAAATGTTGCATTTAATGCGCCCATTCGGGTCGTTAACTAAACGAATGCACCGAATCCACATTTTTGGACCCAATAGTGATGTTTTGGTTCGTTTTGGTCAGTTTCGTTACAGTGCAAGATACAATGCTGGGGTTGCATTTAATGCACCGATTCGGGCCTTAAATGAAACGATGCACAGTTTCAGGCCAGAAACGAAACAAACGCACCCAATCCACGTTTTTGGACCCAATAGTGATGTTTTGGTTCATTTTGGTCAGTTTAGTTACTGTGCAACAAATCATGTCGGGGTTGCATTTAATGCACCGATTCGGGCCTTACATGAAACGATGCACAGCTTCGGGCTAGAAACGAAACAAACGCACCCAATCCACGTTTTTGGACCCAATAGCGATGTTTTGGTTCGTTTTGGTCAGTTTAGTTACTGTGCAACAAATCATGCCGGGGTTGCATTTAATGCACCGATTCGGGCCTTACATGAAACGATGCACAGTTTCTGGCCAGAAACGAAACAAACGCACCCAATCCACGTTTTTGGACCCAATGGTGATGTCTTGGTAAGTTTTGGTCAGTTTCGTTACAGTGCAAAAAACCATGCCGAGGTTGCATTTAATGCACCCATTCGGGTCGTTAACAAAACGATGCACAGTTTCGGGCCAGAAATGAAATGAACGCACCCAATCCATGTTTTTGGTCCCAATGGTGATGTTTTTGTTTGTTTTGGTCAGTTTTGTTACAATGCGAAAAACCATGCAAATGTTGCATTTAATGCGCCCATTCGGGTCGTTAACTAAACGAATGCACCGAATCCACATTTTTGGACCCAATAGTGATGTTTTGGTTCGTTTTGGTCTGTTTTGTTACAGTGCAAGAAACCATGCTGGGGTTGCATTTAATGCACCCATTCGGGTCGTTAACGAAACGACGCACAGTTTCAGGCCAGAAACGAAACGAACGCACCCGATCCATGTTTTGAGACCCAATAGTGATGTTTTGGTTCGTTTTGGTCAGTTTCGTTACTGTGCGAAAAACCATGCAAATGTTGGATTTAATGCTCCCATTCGGGTCGTTAACGAAACGAATGCACCGAATCCACATTTTTGGACCCAATAGTGATGTTTTGGTTCGTTTTGGTCAGTTTCGTTACACTGCAAGAAAACATGCTGGGGTTGCATTTAATGCACCCATTCGGGTCGTTAACGAAACGACGCACAGTTTCAGGCCAGAAACGAAACGAACGCACCCGATCCATTTTCTGAGACCCAATAGTGATGTTTCGGTTCGTTTTGGTCAGTTTCGTTACTGTGCAAAAAACCATGCAAATGTTGGATTTAATGCACCCATTCGGGTTATTAACGAAACGATGCACAGTTTCGGGCCAAACGAAACGAACGCACCCAATCTACGTTTTCGGACCCAATAGTGATGTTTTGGTTCGTTTTGGTCAGTTTCGTTACAGTGCAAGAAACCATGCTGGGGTTGCATTTAATGCACCGATTCGGGCCGTCAATGAAAAGGTACACAGTTTCGGGCCAGAAATGAAACGAACGTACCCAATTCACGTTTTTGGACCCAATAGTGATGTTTTGGTTCGTTTTGGTCAGTTTAGTTACTGTGCAACAAATCATGCCGGGGTTGCATTTAATGCACCGATTCGGGCCTTACATGAAACGATGCACAGTTTCTGGCCAGAAACGAAACAAACGCACCCAATCCACGTTTTTGGACCCAATAGTGATGTTTTGGTTCGTTTTGGTCAGTTTAGTTACTGTGCAACAAATCATGTCGGGGTTGCATTTAATGCACCGATTCGGGCCTTACATGAAACGATGCACAGCTTCGGGCTAGAAACGAAACAAACGCACCCAATCCACGTTTTTGGACCCAATAGCGATGTTTTGGTTCGTTTTGGTCAGTTTAGTTACTGTGCAACAAATCATGCCGGGGTTGCATTTAATGCACCGATTCGGGCCTTACATGAAACGATGCACAGTTTCTGGCCAGAAACGAAACAAACGCACCCAATCCACATTTTTGGACCCAATGGTGATGTCTTGGTAAGTTTTGGTCAGTTTCGTTACAGTGCAAAAAACCATGCCGAGGTTGCATTTAATGCACCCATTCGGGTCGTTAACAAAACGATGCACAGTTTCGGGCCAGAAATGAAATGAACGCACCCAATCCATGTTTTTGGTCCCAATGGTGATGTTTTTGTTTGTTTTGGTCAGTTTTGTTACAATGCGAAAAACCATGCAAATGTTGCATTTAATGCGCCCATTCGGGTCGTTAACTAAACGAATGCACCGAATCCACATTTTTGGACCCAATAGTGATGTTTTGGTTCGTTTTGGTCTGTTTTGTTACAGTGCAAGAAACCATGCTGGGGTTGCATTTAATGCACCCATTCGGGTCGTTAACGAAACGACGCACAGTTTCAGGCCAGAAACGAAACGAACGCACCCGATCCATGTTTTGAGACCCAATAGTGATGTTTTGGTTCGTTTTGGTCAGTTTCGTTACTGTGCGAAAAACCATGCAAATGTTGGATTTAATGCTCCCATTCGGGTCGTTAACGAAACGAATGCACCGAATCCACATTTTTGGACCCAATAGTGATGTTTTGGTTCGTTTTGGTCAGTTTCGTTACACTGCAAGAAAACATGCTGGGGTTGCATTTAATGCACCCATTCGGGTCGTTAACGAAACGACGCACAGTTTCAGGCCAGAAACGAAACGAACGCACCCGATCCATTTTCTGAGACCCAATAGTGATGTTTCGGTTCGTTTTGGTCAGTTTCGTTACTGTGCAAAAAACCATGCAAATGTTGGATTTAATGCACCCATTCGGGTTATTAACGAAACGATGCACAGTTTCGGGCCAAACGAAACGAACGCACCCAATCTACGTTTTCGGACCCAATAGTGATGTTTTGGTTCGTTTTGGTCAGTTTCGTTACAGTGCAAGAAACCATGCTGGGGATGCATTTAATGCACCGATTCGGGCCGTCAATGAAAAGGTACACAGTTTCGGGCCAGAAATGAAACGAACGTACCCAATTCACGTTTTTGGACCCAATAGTGATGTTTTGGTTCGTTTTGGTCAGTTTAGTTACTGTGCAACAAATCATGCCGGGGTTGCATTTAATGCACCGATTCGGGCCTTACATGAAACGATGCACAGTTTCGGGCCAAACGAAACGAACGCACCCAATCTACGTTTTCGGACCCAATAGTGATGTTTTGGTTCGTTTTGGTCAGTTTCGTTACAGTGCAAGAAACCATGCTGGGGTTGCATTTAATGCACCGATTCGGGCCGTCAATGAAAAGGTGCACAGTTTCGGGCCAGAAATGAAACGAACGTACCCAATTCACGTTTTTGGACCCAATAGTGATGTTTTGGTTCGTTTTGGTCAGTTTAGTTACTGTGCAACAAATCATGCCGGGGTTGCATTTAATGCACCGATTCGGGCCTTACATGAAACGATGCACAGTTTCTGGCCAGAAACGAAACAAACGCACCCAATCCACGTTTTTGGACCCAATGGTGATGTCTTGGTAAGTTTTGGTCAGTTTCGTTACAGTGCAAAAAACCATGCCGAGGTTGCATTTAATACACCCATTCGGGTCGTTAACAAAACGATGCACAGTTTCGGGCCAGAAATGAAATGAACGCACCCAATCCATGTTTTTGGTCCCAATGGTGATGTTTTTGTTTGTTTTGGTCAGTTTTGTTACAGTGCGAAAAACCATGCAAATGTTGCATTTAATGCGCCCATTCGGGTCGTTAACGAAACGAATGCACCGAATCCACATTTTTGGACCCAATAGTGATGTTTTGGTTCGTTTTGGTCAGTTTCGTTACAGTGCAAGAAACCATGCTGGGGTTGCATTTAATGCACCCATTCGGGTCGTTAACGAAACGACGCACAGTTTCAGGCCAGAAACGAAACGAACGCACCCGATCCATGTTTTGAGACCCAATAGTGATGTTTTGGTTCGTTTTGGTCAGTTTCGTTACTGTGCAAAAAACCATGCAATCGTTGGATTTAATGCGCCCATTCGGGTTGTTAACGAAACGATGCACAGTTTCGGGCCAAACGAAATGAACGCACCCAATCTACGTTTTCGGACCCAATAGTGATGTTTTGGTTCGTTTTGGTCAGTTTCGTTACAGTGCAAGAAACCATGCTGGGGTTGCTTTTAATGCACCGATTCGGGCCGTCATTGAAAAGATGCACAGTTTCGGGCCAGAAATGAAACGAACGTACCCAATCCACGTTTTTGGACCCAATAGTGATGTTTTGGTTCGTTTTGGTCAGTTTAGTTACTGTGCAACAAATCATGCCGGGGTTGCATTTAATGCACCGATTCGGGCCTTAAATAAAACGATGCACAGTTTCGGGCCAGAAACGAAACAAACGCACCCAATCCAGGTTTTTGGTCCCAATGGTGATGTTTTGGTTTGTTTTGGTCAGTTTCGTTACAGTGCAAAAAACCATGCCGAGGTTGCACTTAATGCACCCATTCGGGCCGTTAACAAAACGATGCAAAGTTTCGGGCCAGAAACCTAACGAAAGCACCCAATCCACTTTTTTGGACCCAATAGTGATGTTTTGGTTCGTTTTGGTCAGTTTAGTTACTGTGCAACAAATCATGTCGGGGTTGCATTTAATGCACCGATTCGGGCCTTAAATGAAACGATGCACAGTTTCGGGCCAGAAACGAAACAAACGCACCCAATCCACGTTTTTGGACCCAATGGTGATGTTTTTGTTTGTTTTGGTCAGTTTCGTTACAGTGCAAAAAACCATGCCGAGGTTGCATTTAATGCACCCATTCGGGTCGTTAACAAAACGATGCACAGTTTCGGGCCAGAAATGAAATGAACGCACCCAATCCATGTTTTTGGTCCCAATGGTGATGTTTTTGTTTGTTTTGGTCAGTTTTGTTACAGTGCGAAAACCATGCAAATGTTGCATTTAATGCGCCCATTCGGGTCGTTAACGAAACGAATGCACCGAATCCACATTTTTGGACCCAATAGTGATGTTTTAGTTCATTTTGGTCAGTTTCGTTACAGTGCAAGAAACCATGCTGGGGTTGCATTTAATGCACCCATTCGGGTCGTTAACGAAACGACGCACAGTTTCAGGCAAGAAACAAAACGAACGCACCCGATCCATGTTTTGAGACCCAATAGTGATGTTTTGGTTCGTTTTGGTCAGTTTCGTTACTGTGCAAAAAACCATGCAAATGTTGGATTTAATGCGCCCATTCGGGTTGTTAACGAAACGATGCACAGTTTCAGGCCAAACGAAACGAACGCACCCAATCTACGTTTTCGGACCCAATAGTGATGTTTTGGTTCGTTTTGGTCAGTTTCGTTACAGTGCAAGAAACCATGCTGGGGTTGCATTTAATGCACCGATTCGGGCCGTCAATGAAAAGATGCACAGTTTCGGGCCAGAAATGAAACGAACGTACCCAATCCACATTTTTGGACCCAATAGTGATGTTTTGGTTCGTTTTGGTCAGTTTAGTTACTGTGCAACAAATCATGCCGGGGTTGCATTTAATGCACCGATTCGGGCCTTAAATAAAACGATGCACAGTTTCTGGCCAGAAACGAAACAAACGCACCAAATCCACGTTTTTGGACCCAATGGTGATGTTTTGGTTTGTTTTGGTCAGTTTCGTTACAGTGCAAAAAACCATGTCGAGGTTGCACTTAATGCACCCATTCGGGTCGTTAACAAAATGATGCAAAGTTTCGGGCCAGAAACGTAACGAACGCACCCAATCCACTTATTTGAACCCAATAGTGATGTTTTGGTTCGTTTTGGTCAGTTTAGTTATTGTGCAACAAATCATGTCGGGGTTGCATTTAATGCACCGATTCGGGCCTTGAATGAAACGATGCACAGTTTCGGGCCAGAAACGAAACAAACGCACACAATCCATGTTTTTGGACCCAATGGTGATGTTTTTGTTTGTTTTGGTCAGTTTCGTTACAGTGCAAAAAACCATGCCGAGGTTGCATTTAATGCACCCATTCGGGTCGTTAACAAAACGATGCACAGTTTCGGGCCAAACGAAACGAACGCACCCAATCTACGTTTTCGGACCCAATAGTGATGTTTTGGTTCGTTTTGGTCAGTTTCGTTACAGTGCAAGAAACCATGCTGGGTTGCATTTAATGCACCGATTCGGGCCGTCAATGAAAAGATGCACAGTTTCGGGCCAGAAATGAAACGAACGTACCCAATCCACATTTTTGGACCCAATAGTGATGTTTTGGTTCGTTTTGGTCTGTTTAGTTACTGTCCAACAAATCATGCCGGGGTTGCATTTAATGCACCGATTCGGGCCTTAAATAAAACGATGCACAGTTTCTGGCCAGAAACGAAACAAACGCACCCAATCCACGTTTTTGGACCCAATGGTGATGTTTTGGTTTGTTTTGGTCAGTTTCGTTACAGTGCAAAAAACCATGCCGAGGTTGCACTTAATGCACCCATTCGGGTCGTTAACAAAACGATGCAAAGTTTCGGGCCAGAAACGTAACGAACGCACCCAATCCACTTTTTTGGACCCAATAGTGATGTTTTGGTTCGTTTTGGTCAGTTTAGTTATTGTGCAACAAATCATGTCGGGGTTGCATTTAATGCACCGATTCGGGCCTTAAATGAAACGATGCACAGTTTCAGGCCAGAAACGAAACAAACGCACCCAATCCACGTTTTTGGACCCAATGGTGATGTTTTTGTTTGTTTCGGTCAGTTTCGTTACAGTGCAAAAAAATATGCCGAGGTTGCATTTAATGCACCCATTTGGGTCGTTAACAAAACGATGCACAGTTTCGGGCCAGAAATGAAATGAACGCACCCAATCCATGTTTTTGGTCCCAATGGTGATGTTTTTGTTTGTTTTGCTCAGTTTTGTTACAGTGCGAAAACCCATGCAAATGTTGCATTTAATGCGCCCATTCGGGTCGTTAACGAAACGAATGCACCGAATCCACATTATTGGACCCAATAGTGATGTTTTGGTTCGTTTTGGTCAGTTTCGTTACAGTGCAAGAAACCATGCTGGGGTTGCATTTAATGCACCCATTCGGGTCGTTAACGAAACGACGCACAGTTTCAGGCCAGAAACGAAACGAACGCACCCGATCCATGTTTTGAGACCCAATAGTGATGTTTTGGTTCGTTTTGATCAGTTTCGTTACTGTGCAAAAAACCATGCAAATGTTGGATTTAATGCGCCCATTCGGGTTGTTAACGAAACGATGCACAGTTTCGGGCCAAACGAAACGAACGCACCCAATCTACGTTTTCAGACCCAATAGTGATGTTTTGGTTCGTTTTGGTCAGTTTCGTTACAGTGCAAGAAACCATGCTGGGGTTGCTTTTAATGCACCGATTCGGGCCGTCAATGAAAAGATGCACAGTTTCGGGCCAGAAATGAAACGAACGTACCCAATCCACGTTTTTGGACCCAATAGTGATGTTTTGGTTCGTTTTGGTCAGTTTAGTTACTGTGCAACAAATCATGCCGGGGTTGCATTTAATGCACCGATTCGGGCCTTAAATAAAACGATGCACAGTTTCGGGCCAGAAACGAAACAAACGCACCCAATCCACGTTTTTGGACCCAATGGTGATGTTTTGGTTTGTTTTGGTCAGTTTTGTTACAGTGCAAAAAACCATGCCGAGGTTGCACTTAATGCACCCATTCGGGTCGTTAACAAAACGATGCAAAGTTTCGGGCCAGAAACGTAACGAACGCACCCAATCCACTTTTTTGGACCCAATAGTGATGTTTTGGTTCGTTTTGGTCAGTTTAGTTATTGTGCAACAAATCATGTCGGGGTTGCATTTAATGCACCGATTCGGGCCTTAAATGAAACGATGCACAGTTTCAGGCCAGAAACGAAACAAACGCACCCAATCCACGTTTTTGGACCCAATGGTGATGTTTTTGTTTGTTTCGGTCAGTTTCGTTACAGTGCAAAAAAATATGCCGAGGTTGCATTTAATGCACCCATTTGGGTCGTTAACAAAACGATGCACAGTTTCGGGCCAGAAATGAAATGAACGCACTCAATCCATGTTTTTGGTCCCAATGGTGATGTTTTTGTTTGTTTTGCTCAGTTTTGTTACAGTGCGAAAACCCATGCAAATGTTGCATTTAATGCGCCCATTCGGGTCGTTAACGAAACGAATGCACCGAATCCACATTATTGGACCCAATAGTGATGTTTTGGTTCGTTTTGGTCAGTTTCGTTACAGTGCAAGAAACCATGCTGGGGTTGCATTTAATGCACCCATTCGGGTCGTTAACGAAACGACGCACAGTTTCAGGCCAGAAACGAAACGAACGCACCCGATCCATGTTTTGAGACCCAATAGTGATGTTTTGGTTCGTTTTGATCAGTTTCGTTACTGTGCAAAAAACCATGCAAATGTTGGATTTAATGCGCCCATTCGGGTTGTTAACGAAACGATGCACAGTTTCGGGCCAAACGAAACGAACGCACCCAATCTACGTTTTCAGACCCAATAGTGATGTTTTGGTTCGTTTTGGTCAGTTTCGTTACAGTGCAAGAAACCATGCTGGGGTTGCTTTTAATGCACCGATTCGGGCCGTCAATGAAAAGATGCACAGTTTCGGGCCAGAAATGAAACGAACGTACCCAATCCACGTTTTTGGACCCAATAGTGATGTTTTGGTTCGTTTTGGTCAGTTTAGTTACTGTGCAACAAATCATGCCGGGGTTGCATTTAATGCACCGATTCGGGCCTTAAATAAAACGATGCACAGTTTCGGGCCAGAAACGAAACAAACGCACCCAATCCACGTTTTTGGACCCAATGGTGATGTTTTGGTTTGTTTTGGTCAGTTTCGTTACAGTGCAAAAAACCATGCCGAGGTTGCACTTAATGCACCCATTCGGGTCGTTAACAAAACGATGCAAAGTTTCGGGCCAGAAACGTAACGAACGCACCCAATCCACTTTTTTGGACCCAATAGTGATGTTTTGGTTCGTTTTGGTCAGTTTAGTTACTGTGCAACAAATCATGTCGCGGTTGCATTTAATGCACCGATTCGGGCCTTAAATGAAACGATGCACAGTTTCGGGCCAGAAACGAAACAAACGCACCCAATCCATGTTTTTGGACCCAATGGTGATGTTTTTGTTTGTTTTGGTCAGTTTCGTTACAGTGCAAAAAACCATGCCGAGGTTGCATTTAATGCACCCATTCGGGTCATTAACAAAACGATGCACAGTTTCGGGCCAAACGAAACGAACGCACCCAATCTACGTTTTCGGACCCAATAGTGATGTTTTGGTTCGTTTTGGTCAGTTTCGTTACAGTGCAAGAAACCATGCTGGGTTGCATTTAATGCACCGATTCGGGCCGTCAATGAAAAGATGCACAGTTTCGGGCCAGAAATGAAACGAACGTACCCAATCCACATTTTTGGACCCAATAGTGATGTTTTGGTTCGTTTTGGTCAGTTTAGTTACTGTGCAACAAATCATGCCGGGGTTGCATTTAATGCACCGATTCGGGCCTTAAATAAAACGATGCACAGTTTCTGGCCAGAAACGAAACAAACGCACCCAATCCACGTTTTTGGACCCAATGGTGATGTTTTGGTTTGTTTTGGTCAGTTTCGTTACAGTGCAAAAAACCATGCCGAGGTTGCACTTAATGCACCCATTCGGGTCGTTAACAAAACGATGCAAAGTTTCGGGCCAGAAACGTAACGAACGCACCCAATCCACTTTTTTGGACCCAATAGTGATGTTTTGGTTCGTTTTGGTCAGTTTAGTTATTGTGCAACAAATCATGTCGGGGTTGCATTTAATGCACCGATTCGGGCCTTAAATGAAACGATGCACAGTTTCAGGCCAGAAACGAAACAAACGCACCCAATCCACGTTTTTGGACCCAATGGTGATGTTTTTGTTTGTTTCGGTCAGTTTCGTTACAGTGCAAAAAAATATGCCGAGGTTGCATTTAATGCACCCATTTGGGTCGTTAACAAAACGATGCACAGTTTCGGGCCAGAAATGAAATGAACGCACCCAATCCATGTTTTTGGTCCCAATGGTGATGTTTTTGTTTGTTTTGCTCAGTTTTGTTACAGTGCGAAATCCCATGCAAATGTTGCATTTAATGCGCCCATTCGGGTCGTTAACGAAACGAATGCACCGAATCCACATTATTGGACCCAATAGTGATGTTTTGGTTCGTTTTGGTCAGTTTCGTTACAGTGCAAGAAACCATGCTGGGGTTGCATTTAATGCACCCATTCGGGTCGTTAACGAAACGACGCACAGTTTCAGGCCAGAAACGAAACGAACGCACCCGATCCATGTTTTGAGACCCAATAGTGATGTTTTGGTTCGTTTTGATCAGTTTCGTTACTGTGCAAAAAACCATGCAAATGTTGGATTTAATGCGCCCATTCGGGTTGTTAACGAAACGATGCACAGTTTCGGGCCAAACGAAACGAACGCACCCAATCTACGTTTTCAGACCCAATAGTGATGTTTTGGTTCGTTTTGGTCAGTTTCGTTACAGTGCAAGAAACCATGCTGGGGTTGCTTTTAATGCACCGCTTTGGGCCGTCAATGAAAAGATGCACAGTTTCGGGCCAGAAATGAAACGAACGTACCCAATCCACGTTTTTGGACCCAATAGTGATGTTTTGGTTCGTTTTGGTCAGTTTAGTTACTGTGCAACAAATCATGCCGGGGTTGCATTTAATGCACCGATTCGGGCCTTAAATAAAACGATGCACAGTTTCGGGCCAGAAACGAAACAAACGCACCCAATCCACGTTTTTGGACCCAATGGTGATGTTTTGGTTTGTTTTGGTCAGTTTCGTTACAGTGCAAAAAACCATGCCGAGGTTGCACTTAATGCACCCATTCGGGTCGTTAACAAAACGATGCAAAGTTTCGGGCCAGAAACGTAACGAACGCACCCAATCCACTTTTTTGGACCCAATAGTGATGTTTTGGTTCGTTTTGGTCAGTTTAGTTACTGTGCAACAAATCATGTCGGGGTTGCATTTAATGCACCGATTCGGGCCTTAAATGAAACGATGCACAGTTTCGGGCCAGAAACGAAACAAACGCACCCAATCCACATTTTTGGACCCAATGGTGATGTTTTTGTTTGTTTTGGTCAGTTTCGTTACAGTGCAAAAAACCATGCCGAGGTTGCATTTAATGCACCCATTCGGGTCGTTAACAAAATGATGCACAGTTTCGGGCCAAACGAAACGAACGCACCCAATCTACGTTTTCGGACCCAATAGTGATGTTTTGGTTCGTTTTGGTCAGTTTCGTTACAGTGCAAGAAACCATGCTGGGTTGCATTTAATGCACCGATTCGGGCCGTCAATGAAAAGATGCACAGTTTCGGGCCAGAAATGAAACGAACGTACCCAATCCACATTTTTGGACCCAATAGTGATGTTTTGGTTCGTTTTGGTCAGTTTAGTTACTGTGCAACAAATCATGCCGGGGTTGCATTTAATGCACCGATTCGGGCCTTAAATAAAACGATGCACAGTTTCTGGCCAGAAACGAAACAAACGCACCCAATCCACGTTTTTGGACCCAATAGTGATGTTTTGGTTTGTTTTGGTCAGTTTCGTTACAGTGCAAAAAACCATGCCGAGGTTGCACTTAATGCACCCATTCGGGTCGTTAACAAAACGATGCAAAGTTTCGGGCCAGAAACGTAACGAACGCACCCAATCCACTTTTTTGGACCCAATAGTGATGTTTTGGTTCGTTTTGGTCAGTTTAGTTATTGTGCAACAAATCATGTCGGGGTTGCATTTAATGCACCGATTCGGGCCTTAAATGAAACGATGCACAGTTTCAGGCCAGAAACGAAACAAACGCACCCAATCCACGTTTTTGGACCCAATGGTGATGTTTTTGTTTGTTTCGGTCAGTTTCGTTACAGTGCAAAAAAATATGCCGAGGTTGCATTTAATGCACCCATTTGGGTCGTTAACAAAACGATGCACAGTTTCGGGCCAGAAATGAAATGAACGCACCCAATCCATGTTTTTGGTCCCAATGGTGATGTTTTTGTTTGTTTTGGTCAGTTTTGTTACAGTGCAAAAAACCATGCCGAGGTTTCATTTAATGCACCCATTCGGGTCGTTAAAAAAATGATGCACAGTTTCGGGCCAGAAATGAAATGAACGCTCTCAATCCATGTTTTTGGTCCCAATGGTGATGTTTTTGTTTGTTATGGTCAGTTTTGTTACAGTGCGAAAAACCATGCAAATGTTGCATTTAATGCGCCCATTCGGGTCGTTAATGAAACGAACGCACCGAATCCACATTTTTGGACCCAATAGTGATGTTTTGGTTCGTTTTGGTCAGTTTCGTTACAGCGCAAGAAACCATGCTAGGGTTGCATTTAATGCACCGATTCGGGCCGTCAATGAAAAGATGCACAGTTTCGGGCCAGAAACAAAACGAACGCACCCAATCCACGTTTTTGGACCCAATAGTGATGTTTTGGTTCGTTTTGGTCAGTTTAGTTACTGTGCAAAAAAATCATGCCGGGGTTGCATTTAATGCACCGATTCGGGCCTTACATGAAACGATGCACAGTTTCTGGCCAGAAACGAAACAAACGCACCCAATCCACGTTTTTGGAGCCAATAGTGATGTCTTGGTTTGTTTTGGTCAGTTTCGTTACTGTGCAACAAATCATGCCGGGGTTGCATTTAATGCACTGATTCGGGCCTTACATTAAACGATACACAGTTTCGGGCCAGAAACGAAACAAACGCACCCAATCCACGTTTTTGGACCCAATAGTGATGTCTTGGTTTGTTTTGGTCAGTTTCGTTACAGTGCAAAAAACCATGCCGAGGTTGCATTTAATGCACCCATTCGGGTCGTTAACAAAACGATGCACAATTTCGGGCCAGAAATGAAATGAACGCTCTCAATCCATGTTTTTGGTCCCAATGGTGATGTTTTTGTTTGTTATGGTCAGTTTTGTTACAGTGCGAAAAACCATGCAAATGTTGCATTTAATGCGCCCATTCGGGTCGTTAACGAAACGAACGCACCGAATCCACAGTTTTGGACCCAATAGTGATGTTTTGGTTCGTTTTGGTCAGTTTCGTTACAGTGCAAGATACCATGCTGGGGTTGCATTTAATGCACCGATTCGGGCCTTAAATGAAACGATGCACAGTTTCGGGCCAGAAACAAAACGAACGCACCCAATCCACGTTTTTGGACCCAATAGTGATGTTTTGGTTCGTTTTGGTCAGTTTAGTTACTGTGCAACAAATCATGCCGGGGTTGCATTTAATGCACCGATTCGGGCCTTACATGAAACGATGCACAGCTTCGGGCCTGAAACGAAACAAACGCACCCAATCCACGTTTTTGGACCCAATAGTGATGTTTTGGTTCGTTTTGGTCAGTTTAGTTACTGTGCAACAAATCATGCCGGGGTTGCATTTAATGCACCGATTCGGGCCTTACATGAAACGATGCACAGTTTCTGGCCAGAAACGAAACAAACGCACCCAATCCACGTTTTTGGACCCAATGGTGATGTCTTGGTTTGTTTGGGTTAGTTTCGTTACAGTGCAAAAAACCATGCCGAGGTTGCATTTAATGCACCCATTCGGGTCGTTAACAAAACGATGCACAGTTTCGGGCCAGAAACGAAATGAACGCACCCAATCCATGTTTTTGGACCCAATGGTGATGTTTTTGTTTGTTTTGGTCAGTTTCGTTACAGTGCAAAAAACCATGCAAATGTTGCATTGAATGCGCCCATTCGGGTCGTTAACGAAACGAAAGCACCGAATCCACATTTTTGGACCCAATAGTGATGTTTTGGTTCGTTTTGGTCAGTTTCGTTACAGTGCAAGAAACCATGCTGGGGTTGCATTTAATGCACCCATTCGGGTCGTTAACGAAACGACGCACAGTTTCAGGCCAGAAACGAAACGAACGCACCCGATCCATGTTTTGAGACCCAATAGTGATGTTTTGGTTCGTTTTGGTCAGTTTCGTTACTGTGCAAAAAACCATGCAAATGTTGGATTTAATGCGCCCATTCGGGTTGTTAACGAAACGATGCACAGTTTCGGGCCAAACGAAACGAACGCACCCAATCTACGTTTTCGGACCCAATAGTGATGTTTTGGTTCGTTTTGGTCAGTTTCGTTACAGTGCAAGAAACCATGCTGGGGTTGCATTTAATGCACCGATTCGGGCCTTAAATAAAACGATGCACAGTTTCGGGCCAGAAACGAAACAAACGCACCCAATCCACGTTTTTGGACCCAATGGTGATGTTTTGGTTTGTTTTGGTCAGTTTCGTTACAGTGCAAAAAACCATGCCGAGGTTGCACTTAATGCACCCATTCGTGTCGTTAACAAAACGATGCAAAGTTTCGGGCCAGAAACGTAACGAACGCACCCAATCCACTTTTTTGGACCCAATAGTGATGTTTTGGTTCGTTTTGGTAAGTTTAGTTATTGTGCAACAAATCATGTCGGGGTTGCATTTAATGCACCGATTCGGGCCTTAAATGAAACGATGCACAGTTTCGGGCCAGAAACGAAACAAACACACCCAATCCACGTTTTTGGACCCAATGGTGATGTTTTGGTTCGTTTTGGTCAGTTTAGTTACTGTGCAACAAATCATGTCGGGGTTGCATTTAATGCACCGATTCGGGCCTTAAATGAAACGATGCACAGTTTCGGGCCAGAAACGAAACAAACGCACCCAATCCACGTTTTTGGACCCAATGGTGATGTTTTTGTTTGTTTTGGTCAGTTTCGTTACAGTGCAAAAAACCATGCCGAGGTTGCATTTAATGCACCCATTCGGGTCGTTAACAAAATGATGCACAGTTTCGGGCCAAACGAAACGAACGCACCCAATCTACGTTTTCGGACCCAATAGTGATGTTTTGGTTCGTTTTGGTCAGTTTCGTTACAGTGCAAGAAACCATGCTGGGTTGCATTTAATGCACCGATTCGGGCCGTCAATGAAAAGATGCACAGTTTCGGGCCAGAAATGAAACGAACGTACCCAATCCACATTTTTGGACCCAATAGTGATGTTTTGGTTCGTTTTGGTCAGTTTAGTTACTGTGCAACAAATCATGCCGGGGTTGCATTTAATGCACCGATTCGGGCCTTAAATAAAACGATGCACAGTTTCTGGCCAGAAACGAAACAAACGCACCCAATCCACGTTTTTGGACCCAATAGTGATGTTTTGGTTTGTTTTGGTCAGTTTCGTTACAGTGCAAAAAACCATGCCGAGGTTGCACTTAATGCACCCATTCGGGTCGTTAACAAAACGATGCAAAGTTTCGGGCCAGAAACGTAACGAACGCACCCAATCCACTTTTTTGGACCCAATAGTGATGTTTTGGTTCGTTTTGGTCAGTTTAGTTATTGTGCAACAAATCATGTCGGGGTTGCATTTAATGCACCGATTCGGGCCTTAAATGAAACGATGCACAGTTTCAGGCCAGAAACGAAACAAACGCACCCAATCCACGTTTTTGGACCCAATGGTGATGTTTTTGTTTGTTTCGGTCAGTTTCGTTACAGTGCAAAAAAATATGCCGAGGTTGCATTTAATGCACCCATTTGGGTCGTTAACAAAACGATGCACAGTTTCGGGCCAGAAATGAAATGAACGCACCCAATCCATGTTTTTGGTCCCAATGGTGATGTTTTTGTTTGTTTTGGTCAGTTTTGTTACAGTGCAAAAAACCATGCCGAGGTTTCATTTAATGCACCCATTCGGGTCGTTAAAAAAATGATGCACAGTTTCGGGCCAGAAATGAAATGAACGCTCTCAATCCATGTTTTTGGTCCCAATGGTGATGTTTTTGTTTGTTATGGTCAGTTTTGTTACAGTGCGAAAAACCATGCAAATGTTGCATTTAATGCGCCCATTCGGGTCGTTAATGAAACGAACGCACCGAATCCACATTTTTGGACCCAATAGTGATGTTTTGGTTCGTTTTGGTCAGTTTCGTTACAGCGCAAGAAACCATGCTAGGGTTGCATTTAATGCACCGATTCGGGCCGTCAATGAAAAGATGCACAGTTTCGGGCCAGAAACAAAACGAACGCACCCAATCCACGTTTTTGGACCCAATAGTGATGTTTTGGTTCGTTTTGGTCAGTTTAGTTACTGTGCAAAAAAATCATGCCGGGGTTGCATTTAATGCACCGATTCGGGCCTTACATGAAACGATGCACAGTTTCTGGCCAGAAACGAAACAAACGCACCCAATCCACGTTTTTGGAGCCAATAGTGATGTCTTGGTTTGTTTTGGTCAGTTTCGTTACTGTGCAACAAATCATGCCGGGGTTGCATTTAATGCACTGATTCGGGCCTTACATTAAACGATACACAGTTTCGGGCCAGAAACGAAACAAACGCACCCAATCCACGTTTTTGGACCCAATAGTGATGTCTTGGTTTGTTTTGGTCAGTTTCGTTACAGTGCAAAAAACCATGCCGAGGTTGCATTTAATGCACCCATTCGGGTCGTTAACAAAACGATGCACAATTTCGGGCCAGAAATGAAATGAACGCTCTCAATCCATGTTTTTGGTCCCAATGGTGATGTTTTTGTTTGTTATGGTCAGTTTTGTTACAGTGCGAAAAACCATGCAAATGTTGCATTTAATGCGCCCATTCGGGTCGTTAACGAAACGAACGCACCGAATCCACAGTTTTGGACCCAATAGTGATGTTTTGGTTCGTTTTGGTCAGTTTCGTTACAGTGCAAGATACCATGCTGGGGTTGCATTTAATGCACCGATTCGGGCCTTAAATGAAACGATGCACAGTTTCGGGCCAGAAACAAAACGAACGCACCCAATCCACGTTTTTGGACCCAATAGTGATGTTTTGGTTCGTTTTGGTCAGTTTAGTTACTGTGCAACAAATCATGCCGGGGTTGCATTTAATGCACCGATTCGGGCCTTACATGAAACGATGCACAGCTTCGGGCCTGAAACGAAACAAACGCACCCAATCCACGTTTTTGGACCCAATAGTGATGTTTTGGTTCGTTTTGGTCAGTTTAGTTACTGTGCAACAAATCATGCCGGGGTTGCATTTAATGCACCGATTCGGGCCTTACATGAAACGATGCACAGTTTCTGGCCAGAAACGAAACAAACGCACCCAATCCACGTTTTTGGACCCAATGGTGATGTCTTGGTTTGTTTGGGTTAGTTTCGTTACAGTGCAAAAAACCATGCCGAGGTTGCATTTAATGCACCCATTCGGGTCGTTAACAAAACGATGCACAGTTTCGGGCCAGAAACGAAATGAACGCACCCAATCCATGTTTTTGGTCCCAATGGTGATGTTTTTGTTTGTTTTGGTGAGTTTTGTTACAGTGCGAAAAACCATGCAAATGTTGCATTGAATGCGCCCATTCGGGTCGTTAACGAAACGAAAGCACCGAATCCACATTTTTGGACCCAATAGTGATGTTTTGGTTCGTTTTGGTCAGTTTCGTTACAGTGCAAGAAACCATGCTGGGGTTGCATTTAATGCACCCATTCGGGTCGTTAACGAAACGACGCACAGTTTCAGGCCAGAAACGAAACGAACGCACCCGATCCATGTTTTGAGACCCAATAGTGATGTTTTGGTTCGTTTTGGTCAGTTTTGTTACTGTGCAAAAAACCATGCAAATGTTGGATTTAATGCGCCCATTCGGGTTGTTAACGAAACGATGCACAGTTTCGGGCCAAACGAAACGAACGCACCCAATCTACGTTTTCGGACCCAATAGTGATGTTTTGGTTCGTTTTGGTCAGTTTCGTTACAGTGCAAGAAACCATGCTGGGGTTGCATTTAATGCACCGATTCGGGCCTTAAATAAAACGATGCACAGTTTCGGGCCAGAAACGAAACAAACGCACCCAATCCACGTTTTTGGACCCAATGGTGATGTTTTGGTTTGTTTTGGTCAGTTTCGTTACAGTGCAAAAAACCATGCCGAGGTTGCACTTAATGCACCCATTCGTGTCGTTAACAAAACGATGCAAAGTTTCGGGCCATAAACGAAACAAACGCACCCAATCCACGTTTTTGGACCCAATAGTGATGTTTTGGTTCGTTTTGGTCAGTTTAGTTACTGTGCAACAAATCATGCTGGGGTTGCATTTAATGCACCGATTCGGGCCTTACATGAAACGATGCACAGTTTCTGGCCAGAAACGAAACAAACGCACCCAATCCACGTTTTTGGACCCAATGGTGATGTCTTGGTTTGTTTTGGTCAGTTTCGTTACAGTGCAAAAAACCATGCCGAGGTTGCATTTAATGCACCCATTCGGGTCGTTAACAAAACGATGCACAGTTTCGGGCCAGAAACGAAATGAACGCACCCAATCCATGTTTTTGGTCCCAATGGTGATGTTTTTGTTTGTTTTGGTCAGTTTTGTTACAGTGCGAAAAACCATGCAAATGTTGCATTGAATGCGCCCATTCGAGTCGTTTACGTAACGAAAGCACCGAATCCACATTTTTGGACCCAATAGTGATGTTTTGGTTCGTTTTGGTCAGTTTCGTTACAGTGCAAGAAACCATGCTGGGGTTGCATTTAATGCACCCATTCGGGTCGTTAACGAAACGACGCACAGTTTCAGGCCAGAAACGAAACGAACGCACCCGATCCATGTTTTGAGACCCAATAGTGATGTTTTGGTTCGTTTTGGTCAGTTTCGTTACTGTGCAAAAAACCTTGCAAATGTTGGATTTAATGCGCCCATTCGGGTTGTTAACGAAACGATGCACAGTTTCGGGCCAAACGAAACGAACGCACCCAATCTACGTTTTCGGACCCAATAGTGATGTTTTGGTTCGTTTTGGTCAGTTTCGTTACAGTGCAAGAAACCATGCTGGGGTTGCATTTAATGCACCGATTCGGGCCGTCAATGAAAAGATGCACAGTTTCGGGCCAGAAATGAAACGAACGTACCCAATCCACGTTTTTGGACCCAAGAGTGATGTTTTGGTTCGTTTTGGTCAGTTTAGTTAATGTGCAACAAATCATGCCGGGGTTGCATTTAATGCACCGATTCGGGCCTTAAATAAAATGATGCACAGTTTCGGGCCAGAAACGAAACAAACGAACCCAATCCACGTTTTTGGACCCAATGGTGATGTTTTTGTTTGTTTTGGTCAGTTTCGTTACAGTGCAAAAAACCATGCCGAGGTTGCATTTAATGCACCCATTCGGGTCGTTAACAAAACGATGAACAATTTCGGGCCAGAAATGAAATGAACGCACCCAATCCATGTTTTTGGTCCCAATGGTGATGTTTTTGTTTGTTTTGGTCAGTTTTGTTACAGTGCGAAAAACCATGCAAATGTTGCATTTAATGCGCCCATTCGGGTCGTTAACGAAACGAACGCACCAAATCCACATTTTTGGACCTAATAGTGATGTTTTGGTTCGTTTTGGTCAGTTTCGTTGCAGTGCAAGAAACCATGCTAGGGTTGCATTTAATGCACCGATTCGGGCCGTCAATGAAAAGATGCACAGTTTCGGGCCAGAAACAAAATGAACGCACCCAATCCACGTTTTTGGACCCAATAGTGATGTTTTGGTTCGTTTTGGTCAGTTTAGTTACTATGCAAAAAAATCATGCTGGGGTTGCATTTAATGCACCGATTCGGGCCTTAAATGAAACGATGCACAGTTTCGGGCCAGAAACGAAACAAACGCACCCAATCCACGTTTTTGGACCCAATAGTGATGTTTTGGTTCGTTTTGGTCAGTTTAGTTACTGTGCAACAAATCATGCCGGGGTTGCATTTAATGCACCGATTCAGGCCTTACATGAAACGATGCACAGTTTCGGGCCAGAAACGAAACAAACGCACCCAATCCACAATTTTGGACCCAATAGTGATGTTTTGGTTCGTTTTGGTCAGTTTAGTTACTATGCAACAAATCATGCCGGGGTTGCATTTAATGCACCGATTCGGGCCTTACATGAAACGATGCACAGTTTCGGGCCAGAAACGAAACAAACGCACCCAATCCACGTTTTTGGACCTAATGGTGATGTCTTGGTTTGTTTTGGTCAGTTTCGTTACAGTGCAAAAAACCATGCCGAGGTTGCATTTAATGCACCCATTCGGGTCGTTAACAAAACGATACAAAGTTTCGGGCCAGAAACGTAACGAACGCACCCAATCCACTTTTTTCGACCCAACAGTGATGTTTTGGTTCGTTTTGGTCAGTTTAGTTATTGTGCAACAAATCATGTCGGGGTTGCATTTAATGAACCGATTCGGGCCTTAAATGAAACGATGCACAGTTTCGGGCCAGAAACGAAACAAACGCATCCAATCCACGTTTTTGGACCCAATGGTGATGTTTTTGTTTGTTTTGGTCAGTTTCGTTACAGTGCAAAAAACCATGCCGAGGTTGCATTTAATGCACCCATTCGGGTCGTTAACAAAACGATGTACAGTTTCGGGCCAGAAATGAAATGAACGCACCCAATCCATGTTTTTGGTCCCAATGGTGATGTTTTTGTTTGTTTTGGTCAGTTTTGTTACAATGCGAAAAACCATGCAAATGTTGCATTTAATGCGCCCATTCGGGTCGTTAACGAAACGAATGCACCGAATCCACATTTTTGGACCCAATAGTGATGTTTTGGTTCGTTTTGGTCAGTTTCGTTACTGTGCAACAAATCATGTCGGGGTTGCATTTAATGCACCGATTCGGGCCTTACATGAAACGATGCACAGCTTCGGGCCAGAAACGAAACAAACGCACCCAATCCACGTTTTTGGACCCAATAGTGATGTTTTGGTTCGTTTTGGTCAGTTTAGTTACTGTGCAACAAATCATGCCGGGGTTGCATTTAATGCACCCATTCGGGCCTTACATGAAACGATGCACAGTTTCTGGCCAGAAACGAAACAAACGCACCCAATCCACGTTTTTGGACCCAATGGTGATGTCTTGGTTTGTTTTGGTCAGTTTCGTTACAGTGCAAAAAACCATGCCGAGGTTGCATTTAATGCACCCATTCGGGTCGTTAACAAAACGATGCACAGTTTCGGGCCAGAAACGAAATGAACGCACCCAATCCATGTTTTTGGTCCCAATGGTGTTGTTTTTGTTTGTTTTGGTCAGTTTTGTTACAGTGCGAAAAACCATGCAAATGTTGCATTGAATGCGCCCATTCGGGTCGTTAACGAAACGAAAGCACCGAATCCACATTTTTGGACCCAATAGTGATGTTTTGGTTCGTTTTGGTCAGTTTCGTTACAGTGCAAGAAACCATGCTGGGGTTGCATTTAATGCACCCATTCGGGTCGTTAACAAAACGACGCACAGTTTCAGGCCAGAAACGAAACGAACGCACCCGATCCATGTTTTGAGACCCAATAGTGATGTTTTGGTTCGTTTTGGTTAGTTTCGTTACTGTGCAAAAAACCATGCAAATGTTGGATTTAATGCGCCCATTCGGGTTGTTAACAAAACGATGCACAGTTTCAGGCCAAACGAAACGAACGCACCCAATCTACGTTTTCGGACCCAATAGTGATGTTTTGGTTCGTTTTGGTCAGTTTCGTTACAGTGCAAGAAACCATGCTGGGGTTGCATTTAATGCACCGATTCGGGCCGTCAATGAAAAGATGCACAGTTTCGGGCCAGAAATGAAACGAACGTACCCAATCCATGTTTTTGGACCCAAGAGTGATGTTTTGTTTTGTTTTGGTCAGTTTAGTTACTGTGCAACAAATCATGCCGTGGTTGCATTTAATGCACCGATTCGGGCCTTAAATAAAACGATGCACAGTTTCGGGCCAGAAACGAAACAAACGCACCCAATCCACGTTTTTGGACCCAATGGTGATGTTTTTGTTTGTTTTGGTCAGTTTCGTTACAGTGCAAAAAACCATGCCGAGGTTGCATTTAATGCACCCATTCGGGTCGTTAACAAAACGATGAACAGTTTCGGGCCAGAAATGAAATGAACGCACCCAATCCATGTTTTTGGTCCCAATGGTGATGCTTTTGTTTGTTTTAGTCAGTTTTGTTACAGTGCGAAAAACCATGCAAATGTTGCATTTAATGCGCCCATTCGGGTTGTTAACGAAACGAACGCACCAAATCCACATTTTTGGACCCAATAGTGATGTTTTGGTTCGTTTTGGTCAGTTTCGTTGCAGTGCAAGAAACCATCCTAGGGTTGCATTTAATGCACCGATTCGGGCCGTCAATGAAAAGATGCACAGTTTCGGGCCAGAAACAAAATGAACGCACCCAATCCACGTTTTTGGACCCAATAGTGATGTTTTGGTTCGTTTTGGTCAGTTTAGTTACTATGCAAAAAAATCATGCCGGGGTTGCATTTAATGCACCGATTCGGGCCTTAAATGAAACGATGCACAGTTTCGGGCCAGAAACGAAACAAACGCACCCAATCCACGTTTTTGGACCCAATAGTGATGTTTTCGTTCGTTTTGGTCAGTTTAGTTACTGTGCAACAAATCATGCCGGGGTTGCATTTAATGCACCGATTCGGGCCTTACTTGAAACGATGCACAGTTTCGGGCCAGAAAAGAAACAAACGCACCCAATCCACAATTTTGGACCCAATAGTGATGTTTTGGTTCGTTTTGGTCAGTTTAGTTACTGTGCAACAAATCATGCCGGGGTTGCATTTAATGCACCGATTCGGGCCTTACATGAAACGATGCACAGTTTCGGGCCAGAAACGAAACAAACGCACCCAATCCACAATTTTGGACCCAATAGTGATGTTTTGGTTCGTTTTGGTCAGTTTAGTTACTATGCAACAAATCATGCCGGGGTTGCATTTAATGCACCGATTCGGGCCTTACATGAAACGATGCACAGTTTCTGGCCAGAAACGAAACAAACGCACCCAATCCACGTTTTTTGACCCAATGGTGATGTCTTGGTTTGTTTTGGTCAGTTTCGTTACAGTGCAAAAAACCATGGCGAGGTTGCATTTAATGCACCCATTCGGGTCGTTAACAAAACGATACAAAGTTTGGGGCCAGAAACGTAACGAACGCACCCAATCCACTTTTTTGCACCCAACAGTGATGTTTTGGTTCGTTTTGGTCAGTTTAGTTATTGTGCAACAAATCATGTCGGGGTTGCATTTAATGTACCGATTCGGGCCTTAAATGAAACGATGCACAGTTTCGGGCCAGAAACGAAACAAACGCATCCAATCCACGTTTTTGGACCCAATGGTGATGTTTTTGTTTGTTTTGGTCAGTTTCGTTACAGTGCAAAAAACCATGCCGAGGTTGCATTTAATGCACCCATTCGGGTCGTTAACAAAACGATACAAAGTTTCGGGCCAGAAACGTAACGAACGCACCCAATCCACTTTTTTGGACCCAACAGTGATGTTTTGGTTCCTTTTGGTCAGTTTAGTTATTGTGCAACAAATCATGTCGGGGTTGCATTTAATGCACCGATTCGGGCCTTAAATGAAACGATGCACAGTTTCGGGCCAGAAATGAAATGAATGCACCCAATCCATGCTTTTGGTCCCAATGGTGATGTTTTTGTTTGTTTTGGTCAGTTTTGTTACAGTGCGAAAAACCATGCAAATGTTGGATTTAATGCGCCCATTCGGGTCGTTAACGAAACGAATGCACCGAATCCACAATTTTGGACCCAATAGTGATGTTTTGGTTCGTTTTGGTCAGTTTAGTTACTATGCAACAAATCATGCCGGGGTTGCATTTAATGCACCGATTCGGGCCTTACATGAAACGATGCACAGTTTCTGGCCAGAAACGAAACAAACGCACCCAATCCATGTTTTTTGACCCAATGGTGATGTCTTGGTTTGTTTTGGTCAGTTTCGTTACAGTGCAAAAAACCATGCCGAGGTTGCATTTAATGCACCCATTCGGGTCGTTAACAAAACGATACAAAGTTTCGGGCCAGAAACGTAACGAACGCACCCAATCCACTTTTTTGGACCCAACAGTGATGTTTTGGTTCGTTTTGGTCAGTTTAGTTATTGTGCAACAAATCATGTCGGGGTTGCATTTAATGCACCGATTCGGGCCTTAAATGAAACGATGCACAGTTTCGGGCCAGAAACGAAACAAACGCATCCAATCCACATTTTTGGACCCAATGGTGATGTTTTTGTTTGTTTTGGTCAGTTTCGTTACAGTGCAAAAAACCATGCCGAGGTTGCATTTAATGCACCCATTCGGGTCGTTAACAAAACGATGCACAGTTTCGGGCCAGAAATGAAATGAACGCACCCAATCCATGTTTTTGGTCCCAATGGTGATGTTTTTGTTTGTTTTGGTCAGTTTTGTTACAATGCGAAAAACCATGCAAATGTTGCATTTAATGCGCCCATTCGGGTCGTTAACGAAACGAATGCACCGAATCCACATTTTTGGACCCAATAGTGATGTTTTGGTTCGTTTTGGTCAGTTTCGTTACTGTGCAACAAATCATGTCGGGGTTGCATTTAATGCACCGATTCGGGCCTTACATGAAACGATGCACAGCTTCGGGCCAGAAACGAAACAAACGCACCCAATCCACGTTTTTGGACCCAATAGTGATGTTTTGGTTCGTTTTGGTCAGTTTAGTTACTGTGCAACAAATCATGACGGGGTTGCATTTAATGCACCGATTCGGGCCTTACATGAAACGATGCACAGTTTCTGGCCAGAAACGAAACAAACGCACCCAATCCACGTTTTTCGACCCAATGGTGATGTCTTGGTTTGTTTTGGTCAGTTTTGTTACAGTGCAAAAAACCATGCCGAGGTTGCATTTAATGCACCCATTCGGGTCGTTAACAAAACGATGCACAGTTTCGGGCCAGAAACGAAATGAACGCACCCAATCCATGTTTTTGGTCCCAATGGTGATGTTTTTGTTTGTTTTGGTGAGTTTTGTTACAGTGCGAAAAACCATGCAAATGTTGCATTGAATGCGCCCATTCGGGTCGTTAACGAAACGAAAGCACCGAATCCACATTTTTGGACCCAATAGTGATGTTTTGGTTCGTTTTGGTCAGTTTCGTTACAGTGCAAGAAACCATGCTGGGGTTGCATTTAATGCACCCATTCGGGTCGTTAACGAAACGACGCACAGTTTCAGGCCAGAAACGAAACGAACGCACCCGATCCATGTTTTGAGACCCAATAGTGATGTTTTGGTTCGTTTTGGTCAGTTTCGTTACTGTGCAAAAAACCATGCAAATGTTGGATTTAATGCGCCCATTCGGGTTGTTAACAAAACGATGCACAGTTTCGGGCCAAACGAAACGAACGCAACCAATCTACGTTTTCGGACCCAATAGTGATGTTTTGGTTCGTTTTGGTCAGTTTCGTTCCAGTGCAAGAAACCATGCTGGGGTTGCATTTAATGCACCGATTCGGGCCGTCAATGAAAAGATGCACAGTTTCGGGCCAGAAATGAAACGAACGTACCCAATCCATGTTTTTGGACCCAAGAGTGATGTTTTGGTTCGTTTTGGTCAGTTTAGTTACTGTGCAACAAATCATGCCGGGGTTGCATTTAATGCACCGATTCGGGCCTTAAATAAAACGATGCACAGTTTCAGGCCAGAAACGAAACAAACGCACCCAATCCACGTTTTTGGACCCAATGGTGATGTTTTTGTTTGTTTTGGTCAGTTTCGTTACAGTGCAAAAAACCATGCCGAGGTTGCATTTAATGCACCCATTCGGGTCGTTAACAAAACGATGAACAGTTTCGGGCCAGAAATGAAATGAACGCACCCAATCCATGTTTTTGGTCCCAATGGTGATGTTTTTGTTTGTTTTAGTCAGTTTTGTTACAGTGCGAAAAACCATGCAAATGTTGCATTTAATGCGCCCATTCGGGTCGTTAACGAAACGAACGCACCAAATCCACATTTTTGGACCCAATAGTGATGTTTTGGTTCGTTTTGGTCAGTTTCGTTGTAGTGCAAGAAACCATGCTAGGGTTGCATTTAATGCACCGATTCGGGCCGTCAATGAGAAGATGCACAGTTTCGGGCCAGAAACAAAATGAACGCACCCAATCCACGTTTTTGGACCCAATAGTGATGTTTTGGTTCGTTTTGGTCAGTTTAGTTACTATGCAAAAAAATCATGCCGGGGTTGCATTTAATGCACCGATTCGGGCCTTAAATGAAACGATGCACAGTTTCGGGCCAGAAACGAAACAAACGCTCCCAATCCACGTTTTTGGACCCAATAGTGATGTTTTGGTTCGTTTTGGTCAGTTTAGTTACTGTGCAACAAATCATGCCGGGGTTGCATTTAATGCACCGATTCGGGCCTTACATGAAACGATGCACAGTTTCGGGCCAGAAACGAAACAAACGCACCCAATCCACAATTTTGGACCCAATAGTGATGTTTTGGTTCGTTTTGGTCAGTTTAGTTACTATGCAACAAATCATGCCGGGGTTGCATTTAATGCACCGATTCGGGCCTTACATGAAACGATGCACAGTTTCTGGCCAGAAACGAAACAAACGCACCCAATCCACGTTTTTGGACCCAATGGTGATGTCTTGGTTTGTTTTGGTCAGTTTCGTTACAGTGCAAAAAACCATGCCGAGGTTGCATTTAATGCACCCATTCGGGTCGTTAACAAAACGATACAAAGTTTCGGGCCAGAAACGTAACGAACGCACCCAATCCACTTTTTTGGACCCAATAGTGATGTTTTGGTTCGTTTTGGTCAGTTTAGTTATTGTGCAACAAATCATGTCGGGGTTGCATTTAATGCACCGATTCGGGCCTTAAATGAAACGATGCACAGTTTCGGGCCAGAAACGAAACAAACGCATCCAATCCACGTTTTTGGACCAATGGTGATGTTTTTGTTTGTTTTGGTCAGTTTCGTTACAGTGCAAAAAACCATGCCGAGGTTGCATTTAATGCACCCATTCGGGTCGTTAACAAAACGATGCACAGTTTCGGGCCAGAAATGAAATGAACGCACCCAATCCATGTTTTTGGTCCCAATGGTGATGTTTTTGTTTGTTTTGGTCAGTTTTGTTACAATGCGAAAAACCATGCAAATGTTGAATTTAATGCGCCCATTCGGGTCGTTAACGAAACGAATGCACCGAATCCACATTTTTGGACCCAATAGTGGTGTTTCGGTTCGTTTTGGTCAGTTTCGTTACAGTGCAAGATACCATGCTGGGGTTGCATTTAATGCACCGATTCGGGCCTTAAATGAAACAATGCACAGTTTCGGGCCAAAAACGAAACAAACGCACCCAATCCACGTTTTTGGACCCAATAGTGATGTTTTGGTTCGTTTTGGTCAGTTTAGTTACTGTGCAACAAATCATGTCGGGGGTGCATTTAATGCACCGATTCGGGCCTTACATGAAACGATGCACAGCTTCGGGCCAGAAACGAAACAAATGCACCCAATCCACGTTTTTGGACCCAATAGTGATGTTTTGGTTCGTTTTGGTCAGTTTAGTTACTGTGCAACAAATCATGCCGGGGTTGCATTTAATGCACCGATTCGGGCCTTACATGAAACGATGCACAGTTTCTGGCCAGAAACGAAACAAACGCACCCAATCCACGTTTTTGGACCCAATGGTGATGTTTTGGTTTGTTTTGGTCAGTTTCGTTACAGTGCAAAAAACCATGCCGAGGTTGCATTTAATGCACCCATTCGGGTCGTTAACAAAACGATGCACAGTTTCGGGCCAGAAACGAAATGAACGCACCCAATCCATGTTTTTGGTCCCAATGGTGATGTTTTTGTTTGTTTTGGTCAGTTTTGTGAAAGTGCGAAAAACCATGCAAATGTTGCATTGAATGCGCCCATTCGGGTCGTTAACGAAACGAAAGCACCGAATCCACATTTTTGGACCCAATAGTGATGTTTTGGTTCGTTTTGGTCAGTTTTGTTACAGTGCAAGAAACCATGCTGGGGTTGCATTTAATGCACCCATTCGGGTCGTTAACGAAACGACGCACAGTTTCAGGCCAGAAACGAAACGAACGCACCCGATCCATGTTTTGAGACCCAATAGTGATGTTTTGGTTCGTTTTGGTCAGTTTCGTTACTGTGCAAAAAACCATGCAAATGTTGGATTTAATGCGCCCATTCGGGTTGTTAACAAAACGATGCACAGTTTCGGGCCAAACGAAACGAACGCAACCAATCTACGTTTTCGGACCCAACAGTGATGTTTTGGTTCGTTTTGGTCAGTTTAGTTAATGTGCAACAAATCATGTCGGGGTTGCATTTAATGCACCGATTCGGGCCTTAAATGAAACGATGCACAGTTTCAGGCCAGAAACGAAACAAACGCATCCAATCCACATTTTTGGACCCAATGGTGATGTTTTTGTTTGTTTTGGTCAGTTTCGTTACAGTGCAAAAAACCATGCCGAGGTTGCATTTAATGCACCCATTCGGGTCGTTAACAATACGATGCACAGTTTCGGGCCAGAAATGAAATGAACGCACCCAATCCATGTTTTTGGTCCCAATGGTGATGTTTTTGTTTGTTTTGGTCAGTTTTGTTACAATGCGAAAAACCATGCAAATGTTGCATTTAATGCGCCCATTCGGGTCGTTAACGAAACGAATGCACCGAATCCACATTTTTGGACCCAATAGTGATGTTTTGGTTCGTTTTGGTCAGTTTCGTTACTGTGCAACAAATCATGTCGGGGTTGCATTTAATGCACCGATTCGGGCCTTACATGAAACGATGCACAGCTTCGGGCCAGAAACGAAACAAACGCACCCAATCCACGTTTTTGGACCCAATAGTGATGTTTTGGTTCGTTTTTGTCAGTTTAGTTACTGTGCAACAAATCATGACGGGGTTGCATTTAATGCACCGATTCGGGCCTTACATGAAACGATGCACAGTTTCTGGCCAGAAACGAAACAAACGCACCCAATCCACGTTTTTGGACCCAATGGTGATGTCTTGGTTTGTTTTGGTCAGTTTCGTTACAGTGCAAAAAACCATGCCGAGGTTGCATTTAATGCACCCATTCGGGTCGTTAACAAAACGATGCACAGTTTCGGGCCAGAAACGAAATGAACGCACCCAATCCATGTTTTTGGTCCCAATGGTGATGTTTTTGTTTGTTTTGGTCAGTTTTGTTACAGTGCGAAAAACCATGCAAATGTTGCATTGAATGCGCCCATTCGGGTCGTTAACGAAACGAAAGCACCGAATCCACATTTTTGGACCCAATAGTGATGTTTTGGTTCGTTTTGGTCAGTTTCGTTACAGTGCAAGAAACCATGCTGGGGTTGCATTTAATGCACCCATTCGGGTCGTTAACGAAACGACGCACAGTTTCAGGCCAGAAACGAAACGAACGCACCCGATCCATGTTTTGAGACCCAATAGTGATGTTTTGGTTCGTTTTGGTCAGTTTCGTTACTGTGCAAAAAAACCATGCAAATGTTGGATTTAATGCGCCCATTCGGGTTGTTAACAAAACGATGCACAGTTTCGGGCCAAACGAAACGAACGCAACCAATCTACGTTTTCGGACCCAATAGTGATGTTTTGGTTCGTTTTGGTCAGTTTCGTTCCAGTGCAAGAAACCATGCTGGGGTTGCATTTAATGCACCGATTCGGGCCGTCAATGAAAAGATGCACAGTTTCGGGCCAGAAATGAAACGAACGTACCCAATCCATGTTTTTGGACCCAAGAGTGATGTTTTGGTTCGTTTTGGTCAGTTTAGTTACTGTGCAACAAATCATGCCGGGGTTGCATTTAATGCACCGATTCGGGCCTTAAATAAAACGATGCACAGTTTCGGGCCAGAAACGAAACAAACGCACCCAATCCACGTTTTTGGACCCAATGGTGATGTTTTTGTTTGTTTTGGTCAGTTTCGTTACAGTGCAAAAAACCATGCCGAGGTTGCATTTAATGCACCCATTCGGGTCGTTAACAAAACGATGAACAGTTTCGGGCCAGAAATGAAATGAACGCACCCAATCCATGTTTTTGGTCCCAATGGTGATGTTTTTGTTTGTTTTAGTCAGTTTTGTTACAGTGCGAAAAACCATGCAAATGTTGCATTTAATGCGCCCATTCGGGTCGTTAACGAAACGAACGCACCAAATCCACATTTTTGGACCCAATAGTGATGTTTTGGTTCGTTTTGGTCAGTTTCGTTGCAGTGCAAGAAACCATGCTAGGGTTGCATTTAATGCACCGATTCGGGCCGTCAATGAAAAGATGCACAGTTTCGGGCCAGAAACAAAATGAACGCACCCAATCCACGTTTTTGGACCCAATAGTGATGTTTTGGTTCGTTTTGGTCAGTTTAGTTACTATGCAAAAAAATCATGCCGGGGTTGCATTTAATGCACCGATTCGGGCCTTAAATGAAACGATGCACAGTTTCGGGCCAGAAACGAAACAAACGCTCCCAATCCACGTTTTTGGACCCAATAGTGATGTTTTGGTTCGTTTTGGTCAGTTTAGTTACTGTGCAACAAATCATGCCGGGGTTGCATTTAATGCACCGATTCGGGCCTTACATGAAACGATGCACAGTTTCGGGCCAGAAACGAAACAAACGCACCCAATCCACAATTTTGGACCCAATAGTGATGTTTTGGTTCGTTTTGGTCAGTTTAGTTACTATGCAACAAATCATGCCGGGGTTGCATTTAATGCACCGATTCGGGCCTTACATGAAACGATGCACAGTTTCTGGCCAGAAACGAAACAAACGCACCCAATCCACGTTTTTGGACCCAATGGTGATGTCTTGGTTTGTTTTGGTCAGTTTCGTTACAGTGCAAAAAACCATGCCGAGGTTGCATTTAATGCACCCATTCGGGTCGTTAACAAAACGATACAAAGTTTCGGGCCAGAAACGTAACGAACGCACCCAATCCACTTTTTTGGACCCAATAGTGATGTTTTGGTTCGTTTTGGTCAGTTTAGTTATTGTGCAACAAATCATGTCGGGGTTGCATTTAATGCACCGATTCGGGCCTTAAATGAAACGATGCACAGTTTCGGGCCAGAAACGAAACAAACGCATCCAATCCACGTTTTTGGACCAATGGTGATGTTTTTGTTTGTTTTGGTCAGTTTCGTTACAGTGCAAAAAACCATGCCGAGGTTGCATTTAATGCACCCATTCGGGTCGTTAACAAAACGATGCACAGTTTCGGGCCAGAAATGAAATGAACGCACCCAATCCATGTTTTTGGTCCCAATGGTGATGTTTTTGTTTGTTTTGGTCAGTTTTGTTACAATGCGAAAAACCATGCAAATGTTGCATTTAATGCGCCCATTCGGGTCGTTAACGAAACGAATGCACCGAATCCACATTTTTGGACCCAATAGTGGTGTTTCGGTTCGTTTTGGTCAGTTTCGTTACAGTGCAAGATACCATGCTGGGGTTGCATTTAATGCACCGATTCGGGCCTTAAATGAAACAATGCACAGTTTCGGGCCAAAAACGAAACAAACGCACCCAATCCATGTTTTTGGACCCAATAGTGATGTTTTGGTTCGTTTTGGTCAGTTTAGTTACTGTGCAACAAATCATATCGGGGGTGCATTTAATGCACCGATTCGGGCCTTACATGAAACGATGCACAGCTTCGGGCCAGAAACGAAACAAACGCACCCAATCCACGTTTTTGGACCCAATAGTGATGTTTTGGTTCGTTTTGGTCAGTTTAGTTACTGTGCAACAAATCATGCCGGGGTTGCATTTAATGCACCGATTCGGGCCTTACATGAAACGATGCACAGTTTCTGGCCAGAAACGAAACAAACGCACCCAATCCACGTTTTTGGACCCAATGGTGATGTTTTGGTTTGTTTTGGTCAGTTTCGTTACAGTGCAAAAAACCATGCCGAGGTTGCATTTAATGCACCGATTCGGGTCGTTAACAAAACGATGCACAGTTTCGGGCCAGAAACGAAATGAACGCACCCAATCCATGTTTTTGGTCCCAATGGTGATGTTTTTGTTTGTTCTGGTCAGTTTTGTTACAGTGCGAAAAACCATGCAAATGTTGCATTGAATGCGCCCATTCGGGTCGTTAACGAAACGAAAGCACCGAATCCACATTTTTGGACCCAATAGTGATGTTTTGGTTCGTTTTGGTCAGTTTTGTTACAGTGCAAGAAACCATGCTGGGGTTGCATTTAATGCACCCATTCGGGTCGTTAACGAAACGACGCACAGTTTCAGGCCAGAAACGAAACGAACGCTCCCGATCCATGTTTTGAGACCCAATAGTGATGTTTTGGTTCGTTTTGGTCAGTTTCGTTACTGTGCAAAAAACCATGCAAATGTTGGATTTAATGCGCCCATTCGGGTTGTTAACAAAACGATGCACAGTTTCGGGCCAAACGAAACGAACGCAACCAATCTACGTTTTCGGACCCAACAGTGATGTTTTGGTTCGTTTTGGTCAGTTTAGTTATTGTGCAACAAATCATGTCGGGGTTGCATTTAATGCACCGATTCGGGCCTTAAATGAAACGATGCACAGTTTCGGGCCAGAAACGAAACAAACGCATCCAATCCACATTTTTGGACCCAATGGTGATGTTTTTGTTTGTTTTGGTCAGTTTCGTTACAGAGCAAAAAACCATGCCGAGGTTGCATTTAATGCACCCATTCGGGTCGTTAACAAAACGATGCACAGTTTCGGGCCAGAAATGAAATGAACGCACCCAATCCATGTTTTTGGTCCCAATGGTGATGTTTTTGTTTGTTTTGGTCAGTTTTGTTACAATGCGAAAAACCATGCAAATGTTGCATTTAATGCGCCCATTCGGGTCGTTAACGAAACGAATGCACCGAATCCACATTTTTGGACCCAATAGTGATGTTTTGGTTCGTTTTGGTCAGTTTCGTTACTGTGCAACAAATCATGTCGGGGTTGCATTTAATGCACCGATTCGGGCCTTACATGAAACGATGCACAGCTTCGGGCCAGAAACGAAACAAACGCACCCAATCCACGTTTTTGGACCCAATAGTGATGTTTTGGTTCGTTTTGGTCAGTTTAGTTACTGTGCAACAAATCATGACGGGGTTGCATTTAATGCACCGATTCGGGCCTTACATGAAACGATGCACAGTTTCTGGCCAGAAACGAAACAAACGCACCCAATCCACGTTTTTGGACCCAATGGTGATGTCTTGGTTTGTTTTGGTCAGTTTCGTTACAGTGCAAAAAACCATGCCGAGGTTGCATTTAATGCACCCATTCGGGTCGTTAACAAAACGATGCACAGTTTCGGGCCAGAAACGAAATGAACGCACCCAATCCATGTTTTTGGTCCCAATGGTGATGTTTTTGTTTGTTTTGGTCAGTTTAGTTATTGTGCAACAAATCATGCAAATGTTGCATTGAATGCGCCCATTCGGGTCGTTAACGAAACGAAAGCACCGAATCCACATTTTTGGACCCAATAGTGATGTTTTGGTTCGTTTTGGTCAGTTTCGTTACAGTGCAAGAAACCATGCTGGGGTTGCATTTAATGCACCCATTCGGGTCGTTAACAAAACGATGCACAGTTTCGGGCCAGAAATGAAATGAACGCACCCAATCCATGTTTTTGGTCCCAATGGTGATGTTTTTGTTTGTTTTGGTCAGTTTTGTTACAATGCGAAAAACCATGCAAATGTTGCATTTAATGCGCCCATTCGGGTCGTTAACGAAACGAATGCACCGAATCCACATTTTTGGACCCAATAGTGATGTTTTGGTTCGTTTTGGTCAGTTTCGTTACTGTGCAACAAATCATGTCGGGGTTGCATTTAATGCACCGATTCGGGCCTTACATGAAACGATGCACAGCTTCGGGCCAGAAACGAAACAAACGCACCCAATCCACGTTTTTGGACCCAATAGTGATGTTTTGGTTCGTTTTGGTCAGTTTAGTTACTGTGCAACAAATCATGACGGGATTGCATTTAATGCACCGATTCGGGCCTTACATGAAACGATGCACAGTTTCTGGCCAGAAACGAAACAAACGCACCCAATCCACGTTTTTGGACCCAATGGTGATGTCTTGGTTTGTTTTGGTCAGTTTCGTTACAGTGCAAAAAACCATGCCGAGGTTGCATTTAATGCACCCATTCGGGTCGTTAACAAAACGATGCACAGTTTCGGGCCAGAAACGAAATGAACGCACCCAATCCATGTTTTTGGTCCCAATGGTGATGTTTTTGTTTGTTTTGGTCAGTTTTGTTACAGTGCGAAAAACCATGCAAATGTTGCATTGAATGCGCCCATTCGGGTCGTTAACGAAACGAAAGCACCGAATCCACATTTTTGGACCCAATAGTGATGTTTTGGTTCGTTTTGGTCAGTTTCGTTACAGTGCAAGAAACCATGCTGGGGTTGCATTTAATGCACCCATTCGGGTCGTTAACGAAACGACGCACAGTTTCAGGCCAGAAACGAAACGAACGCACCCGATCCATGTTTTGAGACCCAATAGTGATGTTTTGGTTCGTTTTGGTCAGTTTCGTTACTGTGCAAAAAACCATGCAAATGTTGGATTTAATGCGCCCATTCGGGTTGTTAACAAAACGATGCACAGTTTCGGGCCAAACGAAACGAACGCAACCAATCTACGTTTTCGGACCCAATAGTGATGTTTTGGTTCGTTTTGGTCAGTTTCGTTCCAGTGCAAGAAACCATGCTGGGGTTGCATTTAATGCACCGATTCGGGCCGTCAATGAAAAGATGCACAGTTTCGGGCCAGAAATGAAACGAACGTACCCAATCCATGTTTTTGGACCCAAGAGTGATGTTTTGGTTCGTTTTGGTCAGTTTAGTTACTGTGCAACAAATCATGCCGGGGTTGCATTTAATGCACCGATTCGGGCCTTAAATAAAACGATGCACAGTTTCGGGCCAGAAACGAAACAAACGCACCCAATCCACGTTTTTGGACCCAATGGTGATGTTTTTGTTTGTTTTGGTCAGTTTCGTTACAGTGCAAAAAACCATGCCGAGGTTGCATTTAATGCACCCATTCGGGTCGTTAACAAAACGATGAACAGTTTCGGGCCAGAAATGAAATGAACGCACCCAATCCATGTTTTTGGTCCCAATGGTGATGTTTTTGTTTGTTTTAGTCAGTTTTGTTACAGTGCGAAAAACCATGCAAATGTTGCATTTAATGCGCCCATTCGGGTCGTTAACGAAACGAACGCACCAAATCCACATTTTTGGACCCAATAGTGATGTTTTGGTTCGTTTTGGTCAGTTTCGTTGCAGTGCAAGAAACCATGCTAGGGTTGCATTTAATGCACCGATTCGGGCCGTCAATGAAAAGATGCACAGTTTCGGGCCAGAAACAAAATGAACGCACCCAATCCACGTTTTTGGACCCAATAGTGATGTTTTGGTTCGTTTTGGTCAGTTTAGTTACTATGCAAAAAAATCATGCCGGGGTTGCATTTAATGCACCGATTCGGGCCTTAAATGAAACGATGCACAGTTTCGGGCCAGAAACGAAACAAACGCTCCCAATCCACGTTTTTGGACCCAATAGTGATGTTTTGGTTCGTTTTGGTCAGTTTAGTTACTGTGCAACAAATCATGCCGGGGTTGCATTTAATGCACCGATTCGGGCCTTACATGAAACGATGCACAGTTTCGGGCCAGAAACGAAACAAACGCACCCAATCCACAATTTTGGACCCAATAGTGATGTTTTGGTTCGTTTTGGTCAGTTTAGTTACTATGCAACAAATCATGCCGGGGTTGCATTTAATGCACCGATTCGGGCCTTACATGAAACGATGCACAGTTTCTGGCCAGAAACGAAACAAACGCACCCAATCCACGTTTTTGGACCCAATGGTGATGTCTTGGTTTGTTTTGGTCAGTTTCGTTACAGTGCAAAAAACCATGCCGAGGTTGCATTTAATGCACCCATTCGGGTCGTTAACAAAACGATACAAAGTTTCGGGCCAGAAACGTAACGAACGCACCCAATCCACTTTTTTGGACCCAATAGTGATGTTTTGGTTCGTTTTGGTCAGTTTAGTTATTGTGCAACAAATCATGTCGGGGTTGCATTTAATGCACCGATTCGGGCCTTAAATGAAACGATGCACAGTTTCGGGCCAGAAACGAAACAAACGCATCCAATCCACGTTTTTGGACCAATGGTGATGTTTTTGTTTGTTTTGGTCAGTTTCGTTACAGTGCAAAAAACCATGCCGAGGTTGCATTTAATGCACCCATTCGGGTCGTTAACAAAACGATGCACAGTTTCGGGCCAGAAATGAAATGAACGCACCCAATCCATGTTTTTGGTCCCAATGGTGATGTTTTTGTTTGTTTTGGTCAGTTTTGTTACAATGCGAAAAACCATGCAAATGTTGCATTTAATGCGCCCATTCGGGTCGTTAACGAAACGAATGCACCGAATCCACATTTTTGGACCCAATAGTGGTGTTTCGGTTCGTTTTGGTCAGTTTCGTTACAGTGCAAGATACCATGCTGGGGTTGCATTTAATGCACCGATTCGGGCCTTAAATGAAACAATGCACAGTTTCGGGCCAAAAACGAAACAAACGCACCCAATCCACGTTTTTGGACCCAATAGTGATGTTTTGGTTCGTTTTGGTCAGTTTAGTTACTGTGCAACAAATCATATCGGGGGTGCATTTAATGCACCGATTCGGGCCTTACATGAAACGATGCACAGCTTCGGGCCAGAAACGAAACAAACGCACCCAATCCACGTTTTTGGACCCAATAGTGATGTTTTGGTTCGTTTTGGTCAGTTTAGTTACTGTGCAACAAATCATGCCGGGGTTGCATTTAATGCACCGATTCGGGCCTTACATGAAACGATGCACAGTTTCTGGCCAGAAACGAAACAAACGCACCCAATCCACGTTTTTGGACCCAATGGTGATGTTTTGGTTTGTTTTGGTCAGTTTCGTTACAGTGCAAAAAACCATGCCGAGGTTGCATTTAATGCACCCATTCGGGTCGTTAACAAAACGATGCACAGTTTCGGGCCAGAAACGAAATGAACGCACCCAATCCATGTTTTTGGTCCCAATGGTGATGTTTTTGTTTGTTTTGGTCAGTTTTGTTACAGTGCGAAAAACCATGCAAATGTTGCATTGAATGCGCCCATTCGGGTCGTTAACGAAACGAAAGCACCGAATCCACATTTTTGGACCCAATAGTGATGTTTTGGTTCGTTTTGGTCAGTTTTGTTACAGTGCAAGAAACCATGCTGGGGTTGCATTTAATGCACCCATTCGGGTCGTTAACGAAACGACGCACAGTTTCAGGCCAGAAACGAAACGAACGCACCCGATCCATGTTTTGAGACCCAATAGTGATGTTTTGGTTCGTTTTGGTCAGTTTCGTTACTGTGCAAAAAACCATGCAAATGTTGGATTTAATGCGCCCATTCGGGTTGTTAACAAAACGATGCACAGTTTCGGGCCAAACGAAACGAACGCAACCAATCTACGTTTTCGGACCCAACAGTGATGTTTTGGTTCGTTTTGGTCAGTTTAGTTATTGTGCAACAAATCATGTCGGGGTTGCATTTAATGCACCGATTCGGGCCTTAAATGAAACGATGCACAGTTTCGGGCCAGAAACGAAACAAACGCATCCAATCCACATTTTTGGACCCAATGGTGATGTTTTTGTTTGTTTTGGTCAGTTTCGTTACAGAGCAAAAAACCATGCCGAGGTTGCATTTAATGCACCCATTCGGGTCGTTAACAAAACGATGCACAGTTTCGGGCCAGAAATGAAATGAACGCACCCAATCCATGTTTTTGGTCCCAATGGTGATGTTTTTGTTTGTTTTGGTCAGTTTTGTTACAATGCGAAAAACCATGCAAATGTTGCATTTAATGCGCCCATTCGGGTCGTTAACGAAACGAATGCACCGAATCCACATTTTTGGACCCAATAGTGATGTTTTGGTTCGTTTTGGTCAGTTTCGTTACTGTGCAACAAATCATGTCGGGGTTGCATTTAATGCACCGATTCGGGCCTTACATGAAACGATGCACAGCTTCGGGCCAGAAACGAAACAAACGCACCCAATCCACGTTTTTGGACCCAATAGTGATGTTTTGGTTCGTTTTGGTCAGTTTAGTTACTGTGCAACAAATCATGACGGGGTTGCATTTAATGCACCGATTCGGGCCTTACATGAAACGATGCACAGTTTCTGGCCAGAAACGAAACAAACGCACCCAATCCACGTTTTTCGACCCAATGGTGATGTCTTGGTTTGTTTTGGTCAGTTTTGTTACAGTGCAAAAAACCATGCCGAGGTTGCATTTAATGCACCCATTCGGGTCGTTAACAAAACGATGCACAGTTTCGGGCCAGAAACGAAATGAACGCACCCAATCCATGTTTTTGGTCCCAATGGTGATGTTTTTGTTTGTTTTGGTCAGTTTTGTTACAGTGCGAAAAACCATGCAAATGTTGCATTGAATGCGCCCATTCGGGTCGTTAACGAAACGAAAGCACCGAATCCACATTTTTGGACCCAATAGTGATGTTTTGGTTCGTTTTGGTCAGTTTCGTTACAGTGCAAGAAACCATGCTGGGGTTGCATTTAATGCACCCATTCGGGTCGTTAACGAAACGACGCACAGTTTCAGGCCAGAAACAAAACGAACGCACCCGATCCATGTTTTGAGACCCAATAGTGATGTTTTGGTTCGTTTTGGTCAGTTTCGTTACTGTGCAAAAAACCATGCAAATGTTGGATTTAATGCGCCCATTCGGGTTGTTAACAAAACGATGCACAGTTTCGGGCCAAACGAAACGAACGCAACCAATCTACGTTTTCGGACCCAATAGTGATGTTTTGGTTCGTTTTGGTCAGTTTCGTTCCAGTGCAAGAAACCATGCTGGGGTTGCATTTAATGCACCGATTCGGGCCGTCAATGAAAAGATGCACAGTTTCGGGCCAGAAATGAAACGAACGTACCCAATCCATGTTTTTGGACCCAAGAGTGATGTTTTGGTTCGTTTTGGTCAGTTTAGTTACTGTGCAACAAATCATGCCGGGGTTGCATTTAATGCACCGATTCGGGCCTTAAATAAAACGATGCACAGTTTCGGGCCAGAAACGAAACAAACGCACCCAATCCACGTTTTTGGACCCAATGGTGATGTTTTTGTTTGTTTTGGTCAGTTTCGTTACAGTGCAAAAAACCATGCCGAGGTTGCATTTAATGCACCCATTCGGGTCGTTAACAAAACGATGAACAGTTTCGGGCCAGAAATGAAATGAACGCACCCAATCCATGTTTTTGGTCCCAATGGTGATGTTTTTGTTTGTTTTAGTCAGTTTTGTTACAGTGCGAAAAACCATGCAAATGTTGCATTTAATGCGCCCATTCGGGTCGTTAACGAAACGAACGCACCAAATCCACATTTTTGGACCCAATAGTGATGTTTTGGTTCGTTTTGGTCAGTTTCGTTGCAGTGCAAGAAACCATGCTAGGGTTGCATTTAATGCACCGATTCGGGCCGTCAATGAAAAGATGCACAGTTTCGGGCCAGAAACAAAATGAACGCACCCAATCCACGTTTTTGGACCCAATAGTGATGTTTTGGTTCGTTTTGGTCAGTTTCGTTACTGTGCAAAAAAATCATGCCGGGGTTGCATTTAATGCACCGATTCGGGCCTTAAATGAAACGATGCACAGTTTCGGGCCAGAAACGAAACAAACGCTCCCAATCCACGTTTTTGGACCCAATAGTGATGTTTTGGTTCGTTTTGGTCAGTTTAGTTACTGTGCAACAAATCATGCCGGGGTTGCATTTAATGCACCGATTCGGGCCTTACATGAAACGATGCACAGTTTCGGGCCAGAAACGAAACAAACGCACCCAATCCACAATTTTGGACCCAATAGTGATGTTTTGGTTCGTTTTGGTCAGTTTAGTTACTATGCAACAAATCATGCCGGGGTTGCATTTAATGCACCGATTCGGGCCTTACATGAAACGATGCACAGTTTCTGGCCAGAAACGAAACAAACGCACCCAATCCACGTTTTTGGACCCAATGGTGATGTCTTGGTTTGTTTTGGTCAGTCTCGTTACAGTGCAAAAAACCATGCCGAGGTTGCATTTAATGCACCCATTCGGGTCGTTAACAAAACGATACAAAGTTTCGGGCCAGAAACGTAACGAACGCACCCAATCCACTTTTTTGGACCCAATAGTGATGTTTTGGTTCGTTTTGGTCAGTTTAGTTATTGTGCAACAAATCATGTCGGGGTTGCATTTAATGCACCGATTCGGGACTTAAATGAAACGATGCACAGTTTCGGGCCAGAAACGAAACAAACGCATCCAATCCACGTTTTTGGACCAATGATGATGTTTTTGTTTGTTTTGGTCAGTTTCGTTACAGTGCAAAAAACCATGCCGAGGTTGCATTTAATGCACCCATTCGGGTCGTTAACAAAACGATGCACAGTTTCGGGCCAGAAATGAAATGAACGCACCCAATCCATGTTTTTGGTCCCAATGGTGATGTTTTTGTTTGTTTTGGTCAGTTTTGTTACAATGCGAAAAACCATGCAAATGTTGCATTTAATGCGCCCATTCGGGTCGTTAACGAAACGAATGCACCGAATCCACATTTTTGGACCCAATAGTGGTGTTTCGGTTCGTTTTGGTCAGTTTCGTTACAGTGCAAGATACCATGCTGGGGTTGCATTTAATGCACCGATTCGGGCCTTAAATGAAACAATGCACAGTTTCGGGCCAGAAACGAAACAAACGCATCCAATCCACGTTTTTGGACCAATGGTGATGTTTTTGTTTGTTTTGGTCAGTTTCGTTACAGTGCAAAAAACCATGCCGAGGTTGCATTTAATGCACCCATTCGGGTCGTTAACAAAACGATGCACAGTTTCGGGCCAGAAATGAAATGAACGCACCCAATCCATGTTTTTGGTCCCAATGGTGATGTTTTTGTTTGTTTTGGTCAGTTTTGTTACAATGCGAAAAACCATGCAAATGTTGCATTTAATGCGCCCATTCGGGTCGTTAACGAAACGAATGCACCGAATCCACATTTTTGGACCCAATAGTGGTGTTTCGGTTCGTTTTGGTCAGTTTCGTTACAGTGCAAGATACCATGCTGGGGTTGCATTTAATGCACCGATTCGGGCCTTAAATGAAACAATGCACAGTTTCGGGCCAAAAACGAAACAAACGCACCTAATCCACGTTTTTGGACCCAATAGTGATGTTTTGGTTCGTTTTGGTCAGTTTAGTTATTGTGCAACAAATCATGTCGGGGTTGCATTTAATGCACCGATTCGGGCCTTAAATGAAACGATGCACAGTTTCGGGCCAGAAACGAAACAAACGCATCCAATCCACGTTTTTGGACCAATGGTGATGTTTTTGTTTGTTTTGGTCAGTTTCGTTACAGTGCAAAAAACCATGCCGAGGTTGCATTTAATGCACCCATTCGGGTCGTTAACAAAACGATGCACAGTTTCGGGCCAGAAATGAAATGAACGCACCCAATCCATGTTTTTGGTCCCAATGGTGATGTTTTTGTTTGTTTTGGTCAGTTTTGTTACAATGCGAAAAACCATGCAAATGTTGCATTTAATGCGCCCATTCGGGTCGTTAACGAAACGAATGCACCGAATCCACATTTTTGGACCCAATAGTGGTGTTTCGGTTCGTTTTGGTCAGTTTCGTTACAGTGCAAGATACCATGCTGGGGTTGCATTTAATGCACCGATTCGGGCCTTAAATGAAACAATGCACAGTTTCGGGCCAAAAACGAAACAAATGCACCCAATCCACGTTTTTGGACCCAATAGTGATGTTTTGGTTCGTTTTGGTCAGTTTAGTTACTGTGCAACAAATCATGTCGGGGGTGCATTTAATGCACCGATTCGGGCCTTACATGAAACGATGCACAGCTTCGGGCCAGAAACGAAACAAACGCACCCAATCCACGTTTTTGGACCCAATAGTGATGTTTTGGTTCGTTTTGGTCAGTTTAGTTACTGTGCAACAAATCATGCCGGGGTTGCATTTAATGCACCGATTCGGGCCTTACATGAAACGATGCACAGTTTCTGGCCAGAAACGAAACAAACGCACCCAATCCACGTTTTTGGACCCAATGGTGATGTTTTGGTTTGTTTTGGTCAGTTTCGTTACAGTGCAAAAAACCATGCCGAGGTTGCATTTAATGCACCCATTCGGGTCGTTAACAAAACGATGCACAGTTTCGGGCCAGAAACGAAATGAACGCACCCAATCCATGTTTTTGGTCCCAATGGTGATGTTTTTGTTTGTTTTGGTCAGTTTTGTTACAGTGCGAAAAACCATGGAAATGTTGCATTGAATGCGCCCATTCGGGTCGTTAACGAAACGAAAGCACCGAATCCACATTTTTGGACCCAATAGTGATGTTTTGGTTCGTTTTGGTCAGTTTTGTTACAGTGCAAGAAACCATGCTGGGGTTGCATTTAATGCACCCATTCGGGTCGTTAACGAAACGACGCACAGTTTCAGGCCAGAAACGAAACGAACGCACCCGATCCATGTTTTGAGACCCAATAGTGATGTTTTGGTTCGTTTTGGTCAGTTTCGTTACTGTGCAAAAAACCATGCAAATGTTGGATTTAATGCGCCCATTCGGGTTGTTAACAAAACGATGCACAGTTTCGGGCCAAACGAAACGAACGCAACCAATCTACGTTTTCGGACCCAATAGTGATGTTTTGGTTCGTTTTGGTCAGTTTCGTTACAGTGCAAGAAACCATGCTGGGGTTGCATTTAATGCACTGATTCGGGCCGTCAATGAAAAGATGCACAGTTTCGGGCCAGAAATGAAACGAACGTACCCAATCCATGTTTTTGGACCCAAGAGTAATGTTTTGGTTCGTTTTGGTCAGTTTAGTTACTGTGCAACAAATCATGCCGGGGTTGCATTTAATGCACCGATTCGGGCCTTAAATAAAACGATGCACAGTTTCGGGCCAGAAACGAAACAAACGCACCCAATCCACGTTTTTGGACCCAATGGTGATGTTTTTGTTTGTTTTGGTCAGTTTCGTTACAGTGCAAAAAACCATACCGAGGTTGCATTTAATGCACCCATTCGGGTCGTTAACAAAACGATGCACAGTTTCGGGCCAGAAACGAAATGAACGCACCCAATCCATGTTTTTGGTCCCAATGGTGATGTTTTTGTTTGTTTTGGTCAGTTTTGTTACAGTGCGAAAAACCATGCAAATGTTGCATTGAATGCGCCCATTCGGGTCGTTAACGAAACGAAAGCACCGAATCCACATTTTTGGACCCAATAGTGATGTTTTGGTTCGTTTTGGTCAGTTTTGTTACAGTGCAAGAAACCATGCTGGGGTTGCATTTAATGCACCCATTCGGGTCGTTAACGAAACGACGCACAGTTTCAGGCCAGAAACGAAACGAACGCACCCGATCCATGTTTTGAGACCCAATAGTGATGTTTTGGTTCGTTTTGGTCAGTTTCGTTACTGTGCAAAAAACCATGCAAATGTTGGATTTAATGCGCCCATTCGGGTTGTTAACAAAACGATGCACAGTTTCGGGCCAAACGAAACGAACGCAACCAATCTACGTTTTCGGACCCAATAGTGATGTTTTGGTTCGTTTTGGTCAGTTTCGTTACAGTGCAAGAAACCATGCTGGGGTTGCATTTAATGCACCGATTCGGGCCGTCAATGAAAAGATGCACAGTTTCGGGCCAGAAATGAAACGAACGTACCCAATCCATGTTTTTGGACCCAAGAGTGATGTTTTGGTTCGTTTTGGTCAGTTTAGTTACTGTGCAACAAATCATGCCGGGGTTGCATTTAATGCACCGATTCGGGCCTTAAATGAAACGATGCACAGTTTCGGGCCAGAAACGAAACAAACGCACCCAATCCACGTTTTTGGACCCAATGGTGATGTTTTTGTTTGTTTTGGTCAGTTTCGTTACAGTGCAAAAAACCATGCCGAGGTTGCATTTAATGCACCCATTCGGGTCATTAACAAAACGATGAACAGTTTCGGGCCAGAAATGAAATGAACGCACCCAATCCATGTTTTTGGTCCCAATGGTGATGTTTTTGTTTGTTTTGGTCAGTTTTGTTACAGTGCGAAAAACCATGCAAATGTTGCATTTAATGCGCCCATTCGGGTCGTTAACGAAACGAACGCACCAAATCCACATTTTTGGACCCAATAGTGATGTTTTGGTTCATTTTGGTCAGTTTCGTTGCAGTGCAAGAAACCATGCTAGGGTTGCATTTAATGCACCGATTCGGGCCGTCAATGAAAAGATGCACAGTTTCGGGCCAGAAACAAAATGAACGCACCCAATCCACGTTTTTGGACCCAATAGTGATGTTTTGGTTCGTTTTGGTCAGTTTAGTTACTATGCAAAAAAATCATGCCGGGGTTGCATTTAATGCACCGATTCGGGCCTTAAATGAAACGATGCACAGTTTCGGGCCAGAAACGAAACAAACGCACCCAATCCACGTTTTTGGACCCAATAGTGATGTTTTGGTTTGTTTTGGTCAGTTTAGTTACTGTGCAACAAATCATGCCTGGGTTGCATTTAATGCACCGATTCGGGCCTTACATGAAACGATGCACAGTTTCGGGCCAGAAACGAAACAAACGCAACCAATCCACAATTTTGGACCCAATAGTGATGTTTTGGTTCGTTTTGGTCAGTTTAGTTACTATGCAACAAATCATGCCGGGGTTGCATTTAATGCACCGATTCGGGCCTTACATGAAACGATGCACAGTTTCTGGCCAGAAAGGAAACAAACGCACCCAATCCACGTTTTTGGACCCAATGGTGATGTCTTGGTTTGTTTTGGTCAGTTTCGTTACAGTGCAAAAAACCATGCCGAGGTTGCATTTAATGCACCCATTCGGGTCGTTAACAAAACGATACAAAGTTTCGGGCCAGAAACGTAACGAACGCACCCAATCCACTTTTTTGGACCCAATAGTGATGTTTTGGTTCGTTTTGGTCAGTTTAGTTATTGTGCAACAAATCATGTCGGGGTTGCATTTAATGCACCGATTCGGGCCTTAAATGAAACGATGCACAGTTTCGGGCCAGAAACGAAACAAACGCATCCAATCCACGTTTTTGGACCAATGGTGATGTTTTTGTTTGTTTTGGTCAGTTTCGTTACAGTGCAAAAAACCATGCCGAGATTGCATTTAATGCACCCATTCGGGTCGTTAACAAAACGATGCACAGTTTCGGGCCAGAAATGAAATGAACGCACCCAATCCATGTTTTTGGTCCCAATGGTGATGTTTTTGTTTGTTTTGGTCAGTTTTGTTACAATGCGAAAAACCATGCAAATGTTGCATTTAATGCGCCCATTCGGGTCGTTAACGAAACGAATGCACCGAATCCACATTTTTGGACCCAATAGTGGTGTTTCGGTTCGTTTTGGTCAGTTTCGTTACAGTGCAAGATACAATGCTGGGGTTGCATTTAATGCACCGATTCGGGCCTTAAATGAAACAATGCACAGTTTCGGGCCAAAAACGAAACAAACGCACCCAATCCACGTTTTTGGACCCAATAGTGATGTTTTGGTTCGTTTTGGTCAGTTTAGTTACTGTGCAACAAATCTTGTCGGGGGTGCATTTAATGCACCGATTCGGGCCTTACATGAAACGATGCACAGCTTCGGGCCAGAAACGAAACAAACACACCCAATCCACGTTTTTGGACCCAATAGTGATGTTTTGGTTCGTTTTGGTCAGTTTAGTTACTGTGCAACAAATCATGCCGGGGTTGCATTTAATGCACCGATTCGGGCCTTACATGAAACGATGCACAGTTTCTGGCCAGAAACGAAACAAACGCACCCAATCCACGTTTTTGGACCCAATGGTGATGTTTTGGTTTGTTTTGGTCAGTTTCGTTACAGTGCAAAAAACCATGCCGAGGTTGCATTTAATGCACCCATTCGGGTCGTTAACAAAACGATGCACAGTTTCGGGCCAGAAACGAAATGAACGCACCCAATCCATGTTTTTGGTCCCAATGGTGATGTTTTTGTTTGTTTTGGTCAGTTTTGTTACAGTGCGAAAAACCATGCAAATGTTGCATTGAATGCGCCCATTCGGGTTGTTAACGAAACGAAAGCACCGAATCCACATTTTTGGACCCAATAGTGATGTTTTGGTTCGTTTTGGTCAGTTTCGTTACAGTGCAAGAAACCATGCTGGGGTTGCATTTAATGCACCCATTCGGGTCGTTAACGAAACGACGCACAGTTTCAGGCCAGAAACGAAACGAACGCACCCGATCCATGTTTTGAGACCCAATAGTGATGTTTTGGTTCGTTTTGGTCAGTTTCGTTACTGTGCAAAAAACCATGCAAATGTTGGATTTAATGCGCCCATTCGGGTTGTTAACAAAACGATGCACAGTTTCGGGCCAAACGAAACGAACGCAACCAATCTACGTTTTCGGACCCAATAGTGATGTTTTGGTTCGTTTTGGTCAGTTTCGTTACAGTGCAAGAAACCATGCTGGGGTTGCATTTAATGCACCGATTCGGGCCGTCAATGAAAAGATGCACAGTTTCAGGCCAGAAATGAAACGAACGTACCCAATCCATGTTTTTGGACCCAAGAGTGATGTTTTGGTTCGTTTTGGTCAGTTTAGTTACTGTGCAACAAATCATGCCGGGGTTGCATTTAATGCACCGATTCGGGCCTTAAATAAAACGATGCACAGTTTCGGGCCAGAAACGAAACAAACGCACCCAATCCACGTTTTTGGACCCAATGGTGATGTTTTTGTTTGTTTTGGTCAGTTTCGTTACAGTGCAAAAAACCATGCCGAGGTTGCATTTAATGCACCCATTCGGGTCGTAAACAAAACGATGAACAGTTTCGGGCCAGAAATGAAATGAACGCACCCAATCCATGTTTTTGGTCCCAATGGTGATGTTTTTGTTTGTTTTGGTCAGTTTTGTTACAGTGCGAAAAACCATGCAAATGTTGCATTTAATGCGCCCATTCGGGTCGTTAACGAAACGAACGCACCAAATCCACATTTTTGGACCCAATAGTGATGTTTTGGTTCATTTTGGTCAGTTTCGTTGCAGTGCAAGAAACCATGCTAGGGTTGCATTTAATGCACCGATTCGGGCCGTCAATGAAAAGATGCACAGTTTCGGGCCAGAAACAAAATGAACGCACCCAATCCACGTTTTTGGACCCAATAGTGATGTTTTGGTTCGTTTTGGTCAGTTTAGTTACTATGCAAAAAAATCATGCCGGGGTTGCATTTAATGCACCGATTCGGGCCTTAAATGAAACGATGCACAGTTTCGGGCCAAAAACGAAACAAACGCACCCAATCCACGTTTTTTGACCCAATAGTGATGTTTTGGTTTGTTTTGGTCAGTTTAGTTACTGTGCAACAAATCATGCCTGGGTTGCATTTAATGCACCGATTCGGGCCTTACATGAAACGATGCACAGTTTCGGGCCAGAAACGAAACAAACGCACCCAATCCACAATTTTGGACCCAATAGTGATGTTTTGGTTCGTTTTGGTCAGTTTAGTTACTATGCAACAAATCATGCCGGGGTTGCATTTAATGCACCGATTCGGGCCTTACATGAAACGATGCACAGTTTCTGGCCAGAAACGAAACAAACGCACCCAATCCACGTTTTTGGACCCAATGGTGATGTCTTGGTTTGTTTTGGTCAGTTTCGTTACAGTGCAAAAAACCATGCCGAGGTTGCATTTAATGCACCCATTCGGGTCGTTAACAAAACGATACAAAGTTTCGGGCCAGAAACGTAACGAACGCACCCAATCCACTTTTTTGGACCCAATAGTGATGTTTTGGTTCGTTTTGGTCAGTTTAGTTATTGTGCAACAAATCATGTCGGGGTTGCATTTAATGCTCCGATTCGGGCCTTAAATGAAACGATGCACAGTTTCGGGCCAGAAACGAAACAAACGCATCCAATCCACGTTTTTGGACCAATGGTGATGTTTTTGTTTGTTTTGGTCAGTTTCGTTACAGTGCAAAAAACCATGCCGAGGTTGCATTTAATGCACCCATTCGGGTCGTTAACAAAACGATGCACAGTTTCGGGCCAGAAATGAAATGAACGCACCCAATCCATGTTTTTGGTCCCAATGGTGATGTTTTTGTTTGTTTTGGTCAGTTTTGTTACAATGCGAAAAACCATGCAAATGTTGCATTTAATGCGCCCATTCGGGTCGTTAACGAAACGAATGCACCGAATCCACATTTTTGGACCCAATAGTGGTGTTTTGGTTCGTTTTGGTCAGTTTCGTTACAGTGCAAGATACCATGCTGGGGTTGCATTTAATGCACCGATTCGGGCCTTAAATGAAACAATGCACAGTTTCGGGCCAAAAACGAAACAAACGCACCCAATCCACGTTTTTGGACCCAATAGTGATGTTTTGGTTCGTTTTGGTCAGTTTAGTTACTGTGCAACAAATCATGTCGGGGGTGCATTTAATGCACCGATTTGGGCCTTACATGAAACGATGCACAGCTTCGGGCCAGAAACGAAACAAACGCACCCAATCCACGTTTTTGGACCCAATAGTGATGTTTTGGTTCGTTTTGGTCAGTTTAGTTACTCTGCAACAAATCATGCCGGGGTTGCATTTAATGCACCGATTCGGGCCTTACATGAAACGATGCACAGTTTCTGGCCAGAAACGAAACAAACGCACCCAATCCACGTTTTTGGACCCAATGGTGATGTTTTGGTTTGTTTTGGTCAGTTTCGTTACAGTGCAAAAAACCATGCCGTGGTTGCATTTATTGCACCCATTCGGGTCGTTAACAAAACAATGCACAGTTTCGGGCCAGAAACGAAATGAACGCACCCAATCCATGTTTTTGGTCCCAATGGTGATGTTTTTGTTTGTTTTGGTCAGTTTTGTTACAGTGCGAAAAATCATGCAAATGTTGCATTGAATGCGCCCATTCGGGTTGTTAACGAAACGAAAGCCCCGAATCCACATTTTTGGACCCAATAGTGATGTTTTGGTTCGTTTTGGTCAGTTTCGTTACAGTGCAAGAAACCATGCTGGGGTTGCATTTAATGCACCCATTCGGGTCGTTAACGAAACGACGCACAGTTTCAGGCCAGAAACGAAACGAACGCACCCGATCCATGTTTTGAGACCCAATAGTGATGTTTTGGTTCGTTTTGGTCAGTTTCGTTACTGTGCAAAAAACCATGCAAATGTTGGATTTAATGCGCCCATTCGGGTTGTTAACGAAACGATGCACAGTTTCGGGCCAAACGAAACGAACGCACCCAATCTACGTTTTCGGACCCAATAGTGATGTTTTGGTTCGTTTTGGTCAGTTTCGTTACAGTGCAAGAAACCATGCTGGGGTTGCATTTAATGCACCGATTCGGGCCGTCAATGAAAAGATGCACAGTTTCGGGCCAGAAATGAAACGAACGTACCCAATCCACGTTTTTGGACCCAAGAGTGATGTTTTGGTTCGTTTTGGTCAGTTTAGTTACTGTGCAACAAATCATGCCGGGGTTGCATTTAATGCACCGATTCGGGCCTTAAATAAAACGATGCACAGTTTCGGGCCAGAAACGAAACAAACGCACCCAATCCACGTTTTTGGACCCAATGGTTATGTTTTTGTTTGTTTTGGTCAGTTTCGTTACAGTGCAAAAAACCATGCCGAAGTTGCATTTAATGCACCCATTCGGGTCGTTAACAAAACGATGAACAGTTTCGGGCCAGAAATGAAATGAACGCACCCAATCCATGTTTTTGGTCCCAATGGTGATGTTTTTGTTTGTTTTGGTCAGTTTTGTTACAGTGCGAAAAACCATGCTAATGTTGCATTTAATGCGCCCATTCGGGTCGTTAACGAAACGAACGCACCAAATCCACATTTTTGGACCCAATAGTGATGTTTTGGTTCGTTTTGGTCAGTTTCGTTGCAGTGCAAGAAACCATGCTAGGGTTGCATTTAATGCACCGATTCGGGCCGTCAATGAAAAGATGCACAGTTTCGGGCCAGAAACAAAATGAACGCACCCAATCCACGTTTTTGGACCCAATAGTGATGTTTTGGTTCGTTTTGGTCAGTTTAGTTACTATGCAAAAAAATCATGCCGGGGTTGCATTTAATGCACCGATTCGGGCCTTAAATGAAACGATGCACAGTTTCGGGCCAGAAATGAAACAAACGCACCCAATAAACGTTTTTGGACCCAATAGTGATGTTTTGGTTCGTTTTGGTCAGTTTAGTTACTGTGCAACAAATCATGCCGGGGTTGCATTTAATGCACCGATTCGGGCCTTACATGAAACGATGCACAGTTTCGGGCCAGAAACGAAACAAACGCACCCAATCCACGATTTTGGACCCAATAGTGATGTTTTGGTTCGTTTTGGTCAGTTTAGTTACTGTGCAACAAATCATGCCGGGGTTGCATTTAATGCACCGATTCGGGCCTTACATGAACCGATGCACAGTTTCTGGCCAGAAACGAAACAAACGCACCCAATCCATGTTTTTGGACCCAATGGTGATGTCTTGGTTTGTTTTGGTCAGTTTCGTTACAGTGCAAAAAACCATGCCGAGGTTGCATTTAATGCACCCATTCGGGTCGTTAACAAAACGATGCACAGTTTCGGGCCAGAAACGAAATGAACGCACCCAATCCATGTTTTTGGTCCCAATGGTGATGTTTTTGTTTGTTTTGGTCAGTTTTGTTACAGTGCGAAAAATCATGCAAATGTTGCATTGAATGCGCCCATTCGGGTTGTTAACGAAACGAAAGCCCCGAATCCACATTTTTGGACCCAATAGTGATGTTTTGGTTCGTTTTGGTCAGTTTCGTTACAGTGCAAGAAACCATGCTGGGGTTGCATTTAATGCACCCATTCGGGTCGTTAACGAAACGACGCACAGTTTCAGGCCAGAAACGAAACGAACGCACCCGATCCATGTTTTGAGACCCAATAGTGATGTTTTGGTTCGTTTTGGTCAGTTTCGTTACTGTGCAAAAAACCATGCAAATGTTGGATTTAATGCGCCCATTCGGGTTGTTAACGAAACGATGCACAGTTTCGGGCCAAACGAAACGAACGCACCCAATCTACGTTTTCGGACCCAATAGTGATGTTTTGGTTCGTTTTGGTCAGTTTCGTTACAGTGCAAGAAACCATGCTGGGGTTGCATTTAATGCACCGATTCGGGCCGTCAATGAAAAGATGCACAGTTTCGGGCCAGAAATGAAACGAACGTACCCAATCCACGTTTTTGGACCCAAGAGTGATGTTTTGGTTCGTTTTGGTCAGTTTAGTTACTGTGCAACAAATCATGCCGGGGTTGCATTTAATGCACCGATTCGGGCCTTAAATAAAACGATGCACAGTTTCGGGCCAGAAACGAAACAAACGCACCCAATCCACGTTTTTGGACCCAATGGTTATGTTTTTGTTTGTTTTGGTCAGTTTCGTTACAGTGCAAAAAACCATGCCGAGGTTGCATTTAATGCACCCATTTGGGTCGTTAACAAAACGATGAACAGTTTCGGGCCAGAAATGAAATGAACGCACCCAATCCATGTTTTTGGTCCCAATGGTGATGTTTTTGTTTGTTTTGGTCAGTTTTGTTACAGTGCGAAAAACCATGCAAATGTTGCATTTAATGCGCCCATTTGGGTCGTTAACGAAACGAACGCACCAAATCCACATTTTTGGACGCAATAGTGATGTTTTGGTTCGTTTTGGTCAGTTTCGTTGCAGTGCAAGAAACCATGCTAGGGTTGCATTTAATGCACCGATTCGCGCCGTCAATGAAAAGATGCACAGTTTCGGGCCAGAAACAAAATGAACACACCCAATCCACGTTTTTGGACCCAATAGTGATGTTTTGGTTCGTTTTGGTCAGTTTAGTTACTATGCAAAAAAATCATGCCGGGGTTGCATTTAATGCACCGATTCGGGCCTTAAATGAAACGATGCACAGTTTCGGGCCAGAAACGAAACAAACGCACCCAATCCACGTTTTTGGACCCAATAGTGATGTTTTGGTTCGTTTTGGTCAGTTTAGTTACTGTGCAACAAATCATGCCGGGGTTGCATTTAATGCACCGATTCGGGCCTTAGATGAAACGATGCACAGTTTCGGGCCAGAAACGAAACAAACGCACCCAATCCATGTTTTTGGACCCAATGGTGATGTCTTGGTTTGTTTTGGTCAGTTTCGTTACAGTGCAAAAAACCATGCCGAGGTTGCATTTAATGCACCCATTCGGGTCGTTAAGAAAACGATGCACAGTTTCGGGCCAGAAATGAAATGAACGCACCCAATCTATGTTTTTGGTCCCAATGGTGATGTTTTTGTTTGTTTTGGTCAGTTTTGTTACAGTGCGAAAAATCATGCAAATGTTGCATTGAATGCGCCCATTCGGGTTGTTAACGAAAGAAAGCCCCGAATCCACATTTTTGGACCCAATAGTGATGTTTTGGTTCGTTTTGGTCAGTTTCGTTACAGTGCAAGAAACCGTGCTGGGGTTGCATTTAATGCACCCATTCGGGTCGTTAACGAAACGACGCACAGTTTCAGGCCAGAAACGAAACGAATGCACCCGATCCATGTTTTGAGACCCAATAGTGATGTTTTGGTTCGTTTTGGTCAGTTTCGTTACTGTGCAAAAAACCATGCAAATGTTGGATTTAATGCGCCCATTCGGGTTGTTAACGAAACGATGCACAGTTTCGGGCCAAACGAAACGAACGCACCCAATCTACGTTTTCGGACCCAATAGTGATGTTTTGGTTCGTTTTGGTCAGTTTCGTTACAGTGCAAGAAACCAAGCTGGGGTTGCATTTAATGCACCGATTCGGGCCGTCAATGAAAAGATGCACAGTTTCGGGCCAGAAATGAAACGAACGTACCCAATCCACGTTTTTGGACCCAAGAGTGATGTTTTGGTTCGTTTTGGTCAGTTTAGTTACTGTGCAACAAATCATGCCGGGGTTGCATTTAATGCACCGATTCGGGCCTTAAATAAAACGATGCACAGTTTCGGGCCAGAAACGAAACAAACGCACCCAATCCACGTTTTTGGACCCAATGGTTATGTTTTTTTTTGTTTTGGTCAGTTTCGTTACAGTGCAAAAAACCATGCCGAGGTTGCATTTAATGCACCCATTCGGGTCGTTAACAAAACGATGAACAGTTTCGGGCCAGAAATGAAATGAACGCACCCAATCCATGTTTTTGGTCCCAATGGTGATGTTTTTGTTTGTTTTGGTCAGTTTTGTTACAGTGCGAAAAACCATGCAATTGTTGCATTTAATGCGCCCATTTGGGTCGTTAACGAAACGAACGCACCAAATCCACATTTTTGGACCCAATAGTGATGTTTCGGTTCGTTTTGGTCAGTTTCGTTGCAGTGCAAGAAACCATGCTAGGGTTGCATTTAATGCACCGATTCGGGCCGTCAATGAAAAGATGCACAGTTTCGGGCCAGAAACAAAATGAACGCACCCAATCCACGTTTTTGGACCCAATAGTGATGTTTTGGTTCGTTTTGGTCAGTTTAGTTACTATGCAAAAAAATCATGCCGGGGTTGGATTTAATGCACCGATTCGGGCCTTAAATGAAACGATGCACAGTTTCGGGCCAGAAACGAAACAAACGCACCCAATCCACGTTTTTGGACCCAATAGTGATGTTTTGGTTCGTTTTGGTCAGTTTAGTTACTGTGCAACAAATCATGCCGGGGTTGCATTTAATGCACCGATTCGGGCCTTAGATGAAACGATGCACAGTTTCGGGCCAGAAACGAAACAAACGCACCCAATCCACGATTTTGGACCCAATAGTGATGTTTTGGTTCGTTTTGGTCAGTTTAGTTACTATGCAACAAATCATGCCGGGGTTGCATTTAATGCACCGATTCGGGCCTTACATGAAACGATGCACAGTTTCTGGCCAGAAACGAAACAAACGCACCCAATCCATGTTTTTGGACCCAATGGTGATGTCTTGGTTTGTTTTGGTCAGTTTCGTTACAGTGCAAAAAACCATGCTGAGGTTGCATTTAATGCACCCATTCGGGTCGTTAACAAAACGATGCACAGTTTCGGGCCAGAAATGAAATGAACGCACCCAATCCATGTTTTTTGTCTCAATGGTGATGTTTTTGTTTGTTTTGGTCAGTTTTGTTATAGTGCGAAAAACCATGCAAATGTTGCATTTAATGCGCCCATTCGGATCGTTAACGAAACGAATGCACCGAATCCACATTTTTGGACCCAATAGTGATGTTTTGGTTCGTTTTGGTCAGTTTCGTTACAGTGCAAGAAACCGTGCTGGGGTTGCATTTAATGCACCCATTCGGGTCGTTAACGAAACGACGCACAATTTCAGGCCAGAAACGAAACGAACGCACCCGATCCATGTTTTGAGACCCAATAGTGATGTTTTGGTTCGTTTTGATCAGTTTCGTTACTGTGCAAAAAACTATGCAAATGTTGGATTTAATGCGCCCATTCGGGTCGTTAACGAAACGATGCACAGTTTCGGGCCAAACGAAACGAACGCACCCAATCTACGTTTTCGGACCAAATAGTGATGTTTTGGTTCGTTTTGGTCAGTTTCGTTACAGTGCAAGAAACCATGCTGGGGTTGCATTTAATGCACCGATTCGGGCCGTCAATGAAAAGATGCACAGTTTCAGGCCAGAAACGAAACGAATGTACCCAATCCACGTTTTTGGACCCAATAGTGATGTTTTGGTTCGTTTTGATCAGTTTCGTTACTGTGCAAAAAACTATGCAAATGTTGGATTTAATGCGCCCATTCGGGTCGTTAACGAAACGATGCACAGTTTCGGGCCAAACGAAACGAACGCACCCAATCTAGGTTTTCGGACCAAATAGTGATGTTTTGGTTCGTTTTGGTCAGTTTCGTTACAGTGCAAGAAACCATGCTGGGGTTGCATTTAATGCACCGATTCGGGCCGTCAATGAAAAGATGCACAGTTTCAGGCCAGAAACGAAACGAATGTACCCAATCCACGTTTTTGGACCCAATAGTGATGTTTTGGTTCATTTTGGTCAGTTTAGTTACTGTGCAACAAATCATGCCGGGGTTGCATTTAATGCACTGATTCGGGCCTTACATGAAACGATGCACAGTTTCGGGCCAGAAACGAAACAAACGCACCCAATCCACGTTTTTGGACCCAATGGTGATGTTTTGATTTGTTTTGGTCAGTTTCGTTACAGTGCAAAAAACCATGCCGAGGTTTCATTTAATGCACCCATTCGGGTCGTTAACAAAACGATGCACAGTTTCGGGCCAGAAATGAAATGAATGCACCCAATCCATGTTTTAGGTCCCAATGGTGATGTTTTTGTTTGTTTTGGTCAGTTTTGTTACAGTGCGAAAAACCATGCAAATGTTGGATTTAATGCGCACATTCGGGTCGTTAACGAAACGAATGCACCGAATCCACATTTTTGGACCCAATAGTGATGTTTTGGTTCGTTTTGGTCAGTTTAGTTAGTGTGCAACAAATCATGCCGGGGTTGCATTTAATGCACTGATTCGGGCCTTACATGAAACGATGCACAGTTTCGGGCCAGAAACGAAACAAACGCACCCAATCCACCTTTTTGGACCCAATGGTGATGTTTTGGTTTGTTTTGGTCAGTTTCGTTATAGTGCAAAAAACCATGCCGAGGATGCATTTAATGAACCCATTCGGGTCGTTAACAAAACGATGCACACTTTCGGGCCAGAAATGAAATGAACGCACCCAATCCAAGTTTTTGGTCCCAATGATGATGTTTTTGTTTGTTTTGGTCAGTTTTGTTACAGTGCGAAAAACCATTCAAATGTTGCATTTAATGCGCCCATTCGGGTCGTTAATGAAACGAATGCACCGAATCCACATTTTTGGACCCAATAGTGATGTTTTGGTTCGTTTTGGTCAGTTTCATTACAGTGCAAGAAACCATGCTGGGTTTGCATTTAATGCACCCATTCGGGTTGTTAACGAAATGACGCACAGTTTCAGGTCAGAAATGAAACGAACGCACCCGATCCATGTTTTGAGACCCAATAGTGATGTTTTGGTCAGTTTCGTTACTGTGCAAAAAACCATGCAAATGTTGGATTTAATGCGCCCATTCGGGTTGTTTACGAAACGATGCACAGTTTCGGGCCAAACAAAATGAACGCACCCAATCTACGTTTTCGAACCCAATAGTGATGTTTTGGTTCGTTTTGGTTAGTTTCGTTACAGTGCAAGAAACCATGCTGGGGTTGCATTTAATGCACCCATTCGGGCCGTCAATGAAAAGATGCACAATTTCGGGCCAAAAACGAAACGAATGTACCCAATCCACGTTTTTGGACCCAATAGTGATGTTTTGGTTCGTTTTGGTCAGTTTAGTTACTGTGCAACAAATCATGCCGGGGTTGCATTTAATGCACCGATTCGGGCCTTACATGAAACGATGCACAGTTTCGGGCCAGAAACGAAACAAACGCACCCAATCCATGTTTTTGTACCCAATAGTGATGTTTTGGTTCGTTTTGTTCAGTTTAGTTACTGTGCAACAAATCATGCCGGGGTTGCATTTAATGCACCGATTCGGGCCTTACATGAAACGATGCACAGTTTCTGGCCAGAAACGAAACAAACGCACCCAATCCACGTTTTTAGACCCAATGGTGATGTCTTGGTTTGTTTTGGTCAGTTTAGTTACAGTGCAAAAAAACATGCCGAGGTTGCATTTAATGCACCCATTCGGGTCGTTAACAAAACGATGCACAGTTTCGGGCCAGAAACGAAATGAACGCACCCAATCCATGTTTTTGGTCCCAATGGAGATGTTTTTGTTTGTTTTGGTCAGTTTTGTTACAGTGCGAAAAACCATGCAAATGTTGCATTTAATGCGCCCATTCGGGTCGTTAACGAAACGAACGCACCCAATCCACATTTTTGGACCCAATAGTGATGTTTTGGTTTGTTTTGGTCAGTTTCGTTACAGTGCAAGAAACCATGCTAGGGTTGCATTTAATGCACCGATTTGGGCTGTCAATGTAAAGATGCACAGTTTCGGGCCAGAAACAAAACGAACGCACCCAATCCACGTTTTTGGACCCAATAGTGATGTTTTGGTTCGTTTTGGTCAGTTTAGTTACTGTGCAAAAAAATCATGCCGGGGTTGCATTTAATGCACCGATTCGGGCCTTAAATGAAACGATGCACAGTTTCGGGCCAGAAACGAAACAAACACACCCAATCCACTTTTTTGGACCCAATAGTGATGTTTTGGTTCGTTTTGGTCAGTTTAGTTACTGTGCAACAAATCATGCCGGGGTTGCATTTAATGCTCCGATTCGGGCCTTACATGAAACGATGCACAGTATCGGGCCAGAAACGAAACAAACGCACCCAATCCACGTTTTTGGACCCAATAGTGATGTTTTGGTTCGTTTTGGTCAGTTTAGTTACTGTGCAACAAATCATGCCGGGGTTGCATTTAATGCACCGATTCGGGCCTTACATGAAACGTTGCACAGTTTCTGGCCAGAAACGAAACAAACGCACCCAATCCACGTTTTTAGACCCAATGGTGATGTCTTGGTTTGTTTTGGTCAGTTTCGTTACAGTGCAAAAAACCATGCCGAGGTTGCATTTAATGCACCCATTCGGGTCGTTAACAAAACGATGCACAGTTTCGGGCCAGAAACGAAATGAACGCACCCAATCCATGTTTTTGGTCCCAATGGTGATGTTTTTGTTTGTTTTGGTCAGTTTTGTTACAGTGCGAAAAACCATGCAAATGTTGCATTTAATGCGCCCATTCGGATCGTTAACGAAACGAATGCACCGAATCCACATTTTTGGACCCAATAGTGATGTTTTGGTTCGTTTTGGTCAGTTTCGTTACAGTGCAAGAAACCATGCTGGGGTCGCATTTAATGCACCCATTCGGGTCATTAACGAAACGACGCACAGTTTCTGGCCAGAAACGAAACGAACGCACCCGATCCATGTTTTGAGACCCAATAGTGATGTTTTGGTTCGTTTTGGTCAGTTTCGTTACTTTTCAAAAAACCATGCAAATGTTGGATTTAATGCGCCCATTCGGGTCGTTAACGAAACGATGCACAGCTTCGGGCCAAACGAAATGAATGCACCCTATCCACGTTTTTGGACCCAATGGTGATTTTTTGGTCAGTTTCGTTACAGTGCAAGAAACCATGCTGGGGTTGCACTTAATGCACCCATTCGGGTCGTTAACAAAACGATGCAAAGTTTCGGGCCAGAAACGTAACGAACGCACCCAATCCACTTTTTTGGACCCAATAGTGATGTTTTGGTTCGTTTTGGTCAGTTTAGTTACTGTTTAACGAATCATGTCGGGGTTGCATTTAATGCACCGACTCGGGCCTTAAATGAAACGATGCACAGTTTCGGGCCAGAAACGAAACAAACGCACCCAATCCACGTTTTTGGACCCAATGGTGATGTTTTTGTTTGTTTTGGTCAGTTTCGTTACAGTGCAAAAAACCATGCCGAGGTTGCATTTAATGCACCCATTCGGGTCGTTAACAAAACGATGCACAGTTTCGGGCCAGAAATGAAATGAACGCACCCAATCCATGTTTTTGGACCCAATGGTGATGTTTTTATTTGTTTTGGTCAGTTTTGTTCCAGTGCGAAAAACCATGCAAATGTTGAATTTAATGCGCCCATTCGGGTCGTTAACGAAACGAACGCACCCAATCCACATTTTTGGACCCAATAGTGATGTTTTGGTTCGTTTTGGTCAGTTTCATTACAGTGCAAGAAACCATGCTAGGGCTACATTTAATGCACCGATTCGGGCCGTCAATGAAAAGATACACAGTTTCGGGCCAGAAACAAAACGAACGCACCCAATCCACGTTTTTGGACCCAATAGTGATGTTTTGGTTCGTTTTGGTCAGTTTAGTTACTGTGCAAAAAAATCATGCCGGGGTTGCATTTAATGCACCGATTCGGGCCTTAAACGAAACGATGCACAGTTTCGGGCCAGAAATGAAACAAACGCACCCAATCCACGTTTTTGGACCCAATAGTGATGTTTTGGTTCGTTTTGGTCAGTTTAGTTACTGTGCAACAAATCAAGCCGGGGTTGCATTTAATGCACCGATTCGGGCCTTACATGAAACGATGCCCAGTTTCGGGCCAGAAACGAAACAAACGCACCCAATCCACGTTTTTGGACCCAATAGTGATGTTTTGGTTCGTTTTGGTCAGTTTAGTTACTGTGCAACAAATCATGCCGGGGTTGCATTTAATGCACCGATTCGGGCCTTACATGAAACGATGCACAGTTTCTGGCCAGAAATGAAACAAACGCACCCAATCCACGTTTTTGGACCCAATGGTGATGTCTTGGTTTGTTTTGGTCAGTTTCGTTACAGTGCAAAAAACCATGCCGAGGTTGCATTTAATGCACCCATTCGGGTCGTTAACAAAACGATGCACAATTTCGGGCCAGAAACGAAATGAATGCACCCAATCCATGTTTTTGGTCCCAATGGTGATGTTTTTGTTTGTTTTGGTCAGTTTTGTTACAGTGCGAAAAACCATGCAAATGTTGCATTTAATACGCCCATTCGGATCGTTAACGAAACGAATGCACCGAATCCACATTTTTGGACCCAATAGTGATGTTTTGGTTCGTTTTGGTCAGTTTCGTTACAGTGCAAGAAACCATGCAGGGGTTGCATTTAATGCACCCATTCGGGTCGTTAACAAAACGATGCACAGTTTCGGGCCAGAAACGAAATGAACGCACCCAATCCATGTTTTTGGTCCCAATGGTGATGTTTTTGTTTGTTTTGGTCAGTTTTGTTACAGTGCGAAAAACCATGCAGATGTTGCATTTAATACGCCCATTCGGATCGTTAACGAAACGAATGCACCGAATCCACATTTTTGGACCCAATAGTGATGTTTTGGTTCATTTTGGTCTGTTTCGTTACAGTGCAAGAAACCATGCTGGGGTTGCATTTAATGCACCCATTCAGGTCGTTAACGAAACGACGCACAGTTTCAGGCCAGAAACGAAACGATCGCACCCGATCCATGTTTTGAGACCCAATAGTGATGTTTTGGTTCGTTTTAATCAGTTTCGTTACTGTGCAAAAAACCATGCAAATGTTGGATTTAATGCGCCCATTCGGGTCGTTAACGAAACGATGCACAGTTTCGGGCCAAACGAAACGAACGCACCCAATCTACGTTTTCGGACCAAATAGAGATGTTTTGGTTCGTTTTGGTCAGTTTCGTTACAGTGCAAGAAACTATGCTGGTGTTGCATTTAATGCACCGATTCGGGCCGTCAATGAAAAGATGCACAGTTTCAGGCCAGAAACGAAAAGAATGTACCCAATCCACGTTTTTGGACCCAATAGTGATGTTTTGGTTCGTTTTGGTCAGTTTAGTTACTGTGCAACAAATCATGCCGGGGTTGCATTTAATGCACTGATTCGGGCCTTACATGAAACAATGCACAGTTTCGGGCCAGAAACGAAACAAACACACCCAATCCACGTTTTTGGACCCAATGGTGATGTTTTGGTTTGTTTTGGTCAGTTTCGTTACAGTGCAAAAAACCATGCCGAGGTTGCATTTAATGCACCCATTCGGGTCGTTAACAAAACGATGCACAGTTTCAGTCCAGAAATGAAATGAATGCACCCAATCCATGTTTTTGGTCCCAATGGTGATGTTTTTGTTTGTTTTGGTCATTTTGTTACAGTGCGAAAAACCATGCAAATGTTGGATTTAATGCGCCCATTCGGGTCGTTAACGAAACGAATGCACCGAATCCATATTTTTGGACCCAATAGTTTTGTTTTGGGCGTTTTGGTCAGTTTAGTTAGTGTGCAACAAATCATGCCGGGGTTGCATTTAATGCACTGATTCGGGCCTTACATGGAACGATGCACAGTTTCGGGCCAGAAACGAAACAAACGCACCCAATCCACGTTTTTGGACCCAATGGTGATGTTTTGGTTTGTTTTGGTCAGTTTCGTTACAGTGCAAAAAACCATGCCGAGGTTGCATTTAATGCACCCATTCGGGTCGTTAACAAAACGATGCACAGTTTCGGGCCAGAAATGAAATGAACGCAACCAATCCATGTTTTTGGTCCCAATGATGACATTTTTGTTTGTTTTGGTCAGTTTTGTTACAGTGCGAAAAACCATGCAAATGTTGCATTTAATGCGCCCATTCGGGTCGTTAACGAAACGAATGCACTGAATCCACATTTTTGGACCCAATAGTGATGTTTTGGTTCGTTTTGGTCAGTTTCCTTACAGTGCAAGAAACCATGTTGGGGTTGCATTTAATGCACCCATTCGGGTCGTTAACGAAACGACGCACAGTTTCAGGCCAGAAACGAAACGAACGCACCCGATCCATGTTTTGAGACCCAATAGTGATGTTTTGGTCAGTTTCGTTACTGTGCAAAAAACCATGCAAATGTTGGATTTAATGCGCCCATTCGGGTTGTTTACGAAATGATGCACAGTTTCGGGCCAGAAACAAAATGAACGCACCCAATCCAAGTTTTTGGTCCCACTGGTGATGTTTTTGTTTGTTTTGGTCAGTTTTGTTACAGTGCGAAAAACCATGCAAATGTTGCATTTAATGCGCCCATTCGGATCGTTAACGAAACGAATGGACCGAATCCACATTTTTGGACCCAATAGTGATGTTTTGGTTCGTTTTGGTCAGTTTCGTTATAGTGCAAGAAACCATGCTGGGGTTGCATTTAATGCACCCATTCGGGTCGTTAACGAAACGACGCACAGTTTCAGGCCAGAAACGAAACGAACGCACCCGATCCATGTTTTGAGACCCAATAGTGATGTTTTGGTTCGTTTTGATCAGTTTCGTTACTGTGCAAAAAACCATGCAAATGTTGGATTTAATGCGCCCATTCGGGTCGTTAACGAAACGATGCACAGTTTCGGGCCAAACGAAACGAACGCACCCAATCTACATTTTCGGACCAAATAGTGATGTTTTGGTTCGTTTTGGTCAGTTTCGTTAGAGTGCAAGAAACCATGCTGGGGTTGCATTTAATGCACCGATTCGGGCCGTCAATGAAAAGATGCACAGTTTCGGGCCAGAAACGAAACGAATGTACCCAATCCACGTTTTTGGACCCAATAGTGATGTTTTGGTTTGTTTTGGTTAGTTTCGTTACAGTGCAAAAAACCATGCCGAGGTTGCATTTAATGCACCCATTCGGGTCGTTAACAAAACGATGCACAGTTTCGGGCCAGAAATGAAATGAACGCATCCAATCCATGTTTTTGGTCCCAATGGTGATGTTTTTGTTTGTTTTGGTCAGTTTTGTTACAGTGCGAAAAACCATGCAAATGTTGCATTTAATGCGCCCATTCGGATCGTTAACGAAACGAATGGACCGAATCCACATTTTTGGACCCAATAGTGATGTTTTGGTTCGTTTTGGTCAGTTTCGTTACAGTGCAAGAAACGATGTTGGGGTTGCATTTAATTCACCCATTCGGGTCGTTAACGAAACGACGCACAGTTTCAGGCCAGAAACGAAACGAACGCACCCGATCCATGTTTTGAGACCCAATAGTGATGTTTTGGTTCGTTTTGGTCAGTTTCGTTACAGTGCAAGAAACCATGCTGGGGTTGCATTCAATGCACCCATTCGGGTCGTTAACGAAACGACGCACAGTTTCTGGCCGGAAACGAAACGAACGCACCCAATCTACGTTTTCGGACCAAATAGTGATGTTTTGGTTCGTTTTGGTCAGTTTCGTTACAGTGCAAGAAACCATGCTGGGGTTGCATTTAATGCACCGATTCGGGCCGTCAATGAAAAGATGCACAGTTTCGGGCCAGAAACGAAACGAATGTACCCAATCCACGTTTTTGGACCCAATGGTGATGTTTTGGTTTGTTTTGGTCAGTTTCGTTACAGTGCAAAAAACCATGCCGAGGTTGCATTTAATGCACCCATTCGGGTCGTTAACAAAACGATGCATAGTTTCGGGCCAGAAATGAAATGAAGGCACCCAATCCATGCTTTTGGTCCCAATGGTGATGTTTTTGTTTGTTTTGGTCAGTTTTGTTACAGTGCGAAAAACCATGCAAATGTTGGATTTAATGCGCCCATTCGGGTCGTTAACGAAACGAATGCACCGAATCCACATTTTTGGACCCAATAGTGATGTTTTGGTTCGTTTTGGTCAGTTTAGTTACTGTGCAACAAATCATGCCTGGGTTGCATTTAATGCACTGATTCGGGCCTTACATGAAACGATGCACAGTTTCGGGCCAGAAACGAAACAAACGCACCCAATCCACGTTTTTGGACCCAATGGTGATGTTTTGGTCAGATTCGTTACAGTGCAAAAAACCATGCCGAGGTTGCATTTAATGCACCCATTCGGGTCGTTAACAAAACGATGCACAGTTTCGGGCCAGAAATGAAATGAACGCACCCAATCCTTTTTTTTGGTCCCAATGATGATGTTTTTGTTTGTTTTGGTCAGTTTTGTTACAGTGCGAAAAACCATGCAAATGTTGCATTTAATGCGCCCATTCGTGTCGTTAACGAAACGAATGCACCGAATCCACATTTTTGGAGCCAATAGTGATGTTTTGGTTCGTTTTGGTCAGTTTCGTTACAGTGCAAGAAACCATGCTGGGGTTGCATTTAATGCACCCATTCGGGTCGTTAACGAAACGATGCACAGTTTCAGGCCAGAAACGAAACGAACGCACCCGATCCATGTTTTGAGACCCAATAGTGATGTTTTGGTCAGTTTCGTTACTGTGCAAAAAACCATGCAAATGTTGGATTTAATGCGCCCATTCGGGTTATTTACGAAACGATGCACAGTTTCGGGCCAAACAAAACGAACGCACCCAATCTACGTTTTCGAACCCAATAGTGATGTTTTGGTTCGTTTTGGTCAGTTTCGTTACAGTGCAAGAAACCATGCTGGGGTTGCATTTAATGCACCGATTCGGGCCGTCAATGAAAAGATGCACAATTTCGGGCCAAAAACGAAACGAATGTACCCAATCCACATTTTTGGACCCAATAGTGATGTTTTGGTTCGTTTTGGTCAGTTTAGTTACTGTGCAACAATTCATGCCGGGGTTGCATTTAATGCACCGATTCGGGCCTTACATGAAACGATGCACAGTTTCGGGCCAGAAACGAAACAAACGCACCCAATCCACGTTTTTGGACCCAATAGTGATGTTTTTGTTCGTTTTGTTCAGTTTAGTTAGTATGCAACAAATCATGCCGGGGTTGCATTTAATGCACCGATTCGGGCGTTACATGAAACGATGCACAGTTTCTGGCCAGAAACGAAACAAACGCACCCAATCCACGTTTTTGGACCCAATGGTGATGTCTTGGTTTGTTTTGGTCAGTTTCGTTACAGTGCAAACAACCATGCCGAGGTTGCATTTAATGCACCCATTCGGGTCGTTAACAAAACGATGCACAGTTTCGGGCCAGAAACGAAATGAACGCACCCAATCCATGTTTTTGGTCCCAATGGTGATGTTTTTGTTTGGTTTGGTCAGTTTTGTTACAGTGCGAAAAACCATGCAAATGTTGCATTTAATGCGCCCTTTCGGATCGTTAACGAAACGAATGCACCGAATCCACATTTTTTGACCCAATAGTGATGTTTTGGTTCGTTTTGGTCAGTTTCGTTACAGTGCAAGAAACCATGCTGGGGTTGCATTTAATGCACCCATTCGGGTCGTTAACGAAACGACGCACAGTTTCTGGCCAGAAACGAAACGAACGCACCCGATCCATGTTTTGAGACCCAATAGTGATGTTTTGGTTCGTTTTGGTCAGTTTCGTTACTGTGCAGAAAACCATGCAAATGTTGGATTTAATGCGCCCATTTGGGTCGTTAACGAAACGATGCACAGTTTCGGGCCAAACGAAACGAACGCACCCAATCTACGTTTTCGGACCCAATAGTGATGTTTTGGTTCGTTTTGGTCAGTTTCGTTACAGTGCAAGAAACCATGCTGGGGTTGCATTTAATGCACTGATTCGGGCCGTCAACGAAAATTTGCACAGTTTCGGGCCAGAAACGAAACGAATGTACCCAATCCACGTTTTTGGACCCAATAGTGATGTTTTGGTTCGTTTTGGTCAGTTTAGTTACTATGCAACAAATCATGCCGGGGTTGCATTTAATGCACTGATTCGGGCCTTACATGAAACAATGCACAGTTTCGGGCCAGAAACGAAACAAACACACCCAATCCACGTTTTTGGACCCAATGGTGATGTTTTGGTTTGTTTTGGTCAGTTTCGTTACAGTGCAAAAAACCATGCCGAGGTTGCATTTAATGCACCCATTCGGGTCGTTAACAAAACGATGCACAGTTTCAGTCCAGAAATGAAATGAATGCACCCAATCCATGTTTTTGGTCCCAATGGTGATGTTTTTGTTTGTTTTGGTCATTTTGTTACAGTGCGAAAAACCATGCAAATGTTGGATTTAATGCGCCCATTCGGGTCGTTAACGAAACGAATGCACCGAATCCATATTTTTGGACCCAATAGTTTTGTTTTGGGCGTTTTGGTCAGTTTAGTTAGTGTGCAACAAATCATGCCGGGGTTGCATTTAATGCACTGATTCGGGCCTTACATGGAACGATGCACAGTTTCGGGCCAGAAACGAAACAAACGCACCCAATCCACGTTTTTGGACCCAATGGTGATGTTTTGGTTTGTTTTGGTCAGTTTCGTTACAGTGCAAAAAACCATGCCGAGGTTGCATTTAATGCACCCATTCGGGTCGTTAACAAAACGATGCACAGTTTCGGGCCAGAAATGAAATGAACGCAACCAATCCATGTTTTTGGTCCCAATGATGACATTTTTGTTTGTTTTGGTCAGTTTTGTTACAGTGCGAAAAACCATGCAAATGTTGCATTTAATGCGCCCATTCGGGTCGTTAACGAAACGAATGCACTGAATCCACATTTTTGGACCCAATAGTGATGTTTTGGTTCGTTTTGGTCAGTTTCCTTACAGTGCAAGAAACCATGTTGGGGTTGCATTTAATGCACCCATTCGGGTCGTTAACGAAACGACGCACAGTTTCAGGCCAGAAACGAAACGAACGCACCCGATCCATGTTTTGAGACCCAATAGTGATGTTTTGGTCAGTTTCGTTACTGTGCAAAAAACCATGCAAATGTTGGATTTAATGCGCCCATTCGGGTTGTTTACGAAATGATGCACAGTTTCGGGCCAGAAACAAAATGAACGCACCCAATCCAAGTTTTTGGTCCCACTGGTGATGTTTTTGTTTGTTTTGGTCAGTTTTGTTACAGTGCGAAAAACCATGCAAATGTTGCATTTAATGCGCCCATTCGGATCGTTAACGAAACGAATGGACCGAATCCACATTTTTGGACCCAATAGTGATGTTTTGGTTCGTTTTGGTCAGTTTCGTTATAGTGCAAGAAACCATGCTGGGGTTGCATTTAATGCACCCATTCGGGTCGTTAACGAAACGACGCACAGTTTCAGGCCAGAAACGAAACGAACGCACCCGATCCATGTTTTGAGACCCAATAGTGATGTTTTGGTTCGTTTTGATCAGTTTCGTTACTGTGCAAAAAACCATGCAAATGTTGGATTTAATGCGCCCATTCGGGTCGTTAACGAAACGATGCACAGTTTCGGGCCAAACGAAACGAACGCACCCAATCTACATTTTCGGACCAAATAGTGATGTTTTGGTTCGTTTTGGTCAGTTTCGTTAGAGTGCAAGAAACCATGCTGGGGTTGCATTTAATGCACCGATTCGGGCCGTCAATGAAAACATGCACAGTTTCGGGCCAGAAACGAAACGAATGTACCCAATCCACGTTTTTGGACCCAATAGTGATGTTTTGGTTTGTTTTGGTTAGTTTCGTTACAGTGCAAAAAACCATGCCGAGGTTGCATTTAATGCACCCATTCGGGTCGTTAACAAAACGATGCACAGTTTCGGGCCAGAAATGAAATGAACGCATCCAATCCATGTTTTTGGTCCCAATGGTGATGTTTTTGTTTGTTTTGGTCAGTTTTGTTACAGTGCGAAAAACCATGCAAATGTTGCATTTAATGCGCCCATTCGGATCGTTAACGAAACGAATGGACCGAATCCACATTTTTGGACCCAATAGTGATGTTTTGGTTCGTTTTGGTCAGTTTCGTTACAGTGCAAGAAACGATGTTGGGGTTGCATTTAATTCACCCATTCGGGTCGTTAACGAAACGACGCACAGTTTCAGGCCAGAAACGAAACGAACGCACCCGATCCATGTTTTGAGACCCAATAGTGATGTTTTGGTTCGTTTTGGTCAGTTTCGTTACAGTGCAAGAAACCATGCTGGGGTTGCATTCAATGCACCCATTCGGGTCGTTAACGAAACGACGCACAGTTTCTGGCCGGAAACGAAACGAACGCACCCAATCTACGTTTTCGGACCAAATAGTGATGTTTTGGTTCGTTTTGGTCAGTTTCGTTACAGTGCAAGAAACCATGCTGGGGTTGCATTTAATGCACCGATTCGGGCCGTCAATGAAAAGATGCACAGTTTCGGGCCAGAAACGAAACGAATGTACCCAATCCACGTTTTTGGACCCAATGGTGATGTTTTGGTTTGTTTTGGTCAGTTTCGTTACAGTGCAAAAAACCATGCCGAGGTTGCATTTAATGCACCCATTCGGGTCGTTAACAAAACGATGCATAGTTTCGGGCCAGAAATGAAATGAAGGCACCCAATCCATGCTTTTGGTCCCAATGGTGATGTTTTTGTTTGTTTTGGTCAGTTTTGTTACAGTGCGAAAAACCATGCAAATGTTGGATTTAATGCGCCCATTCGGGTCGTTAACGAAACGAATGCACCGAATCCACATTTTTGGACCCAATAGTGATGTTTTGGTTCGTTTTGGTCAGTTTAGTTACTGTGCAACAAATCATGCCTGGGTTGCATTTAATGCACTGATTCGGGCCTTACATGAAACGATGCACAGTTTCGGGCCAGAAACGAAACAAACGCACCCAATCCACGTTTTTGGACCCAATGGTGATGTTTTGGTCAGATTCGTTACAGTGCAAAAAACCATGCCGAGGTTGCATTTAATGCACCCATTCGGGTCGTTAACAAAACGATGCACAGTTTCGGGCCAGAAATGAAATGAACGCACCCAATCCTTTTTTTTGGTCCCAATGATGATGTTTTTGTTTGTTTTGGTCAGTTTTGTTACAGTGCGAAAAACCATGCAAATGTTGCATTTAATGCGCCCATTCGTGTCGTTAACGAAACGAATGCACCGAATCCACATTTTTGGAGCCAATAGTGATGTTTTGGTTCGTTTTGGTCAGTTTCGTTACAGTGCAAGAAACCATGCTGGGGTTGCATTTAATGCACCCATTCGGGTCGTTAACGAAACGATGCACAGTTTCAGGCCAGAAACGAAACGAACGCACCCGATCCATGTTTTGAGACCCAATAGTGATGTTTTGGTCAGTTTCGTTACTGTGCAAAAAACCATGCAAATGTTGGATTTAATGCGCCCATTCGGGTTATTTACGAAACGATGCACAGTTTCGGGCCAAACAAAACGAACGCACCCAATCTACGTTTTCGAACCCAATAGTGATGTTTTGGTTCGTTTTGGTCAGTTTCGTTACAGTGCAAGAAACCATGCTGGGGTTGCATTTAATGCACCGATTCGGGCCGTCAATGAAAAGATGCACAATTTCGGGCCAAAAACGAAACGAATGTACCCAATCCACGTTTTTGGACCCAATAGTGATGTTTTGGTTTGTTTTGGTCAGTTTAGTTATTGTGCAACAATTCATGCCGGGGTTGCATTTAATGCACCGATTCGGGCCTTACATGAAACGATGCACAGTTTCGGGCCAGAAACGAAACAAACGCACCCAATCCACGTTTTTGGACCCAATAGTGATGTTTTTGTTCGTTTTGTTCAGTTTAGTTAGTATGCAACAAATCATGCCGGGGTTGCATTTAATGCACCGATTCGGGCGTTACATGAAACGATGCACAGTTTCTGGCCAGAAACGAAACAAACGCACCCAATCCACGTTTTTGGACCCAATGGTGATGTCTTGGTTTGTTTTGGTCAGTTTCGTTACAGTGCAAACAACCATGCCGAGGTTGCATTTAATGCACCCATTCGGGTCGTTAACAAAACGATGCACAGTTTCGGGCCAGAAACGAAATGAACGCACCCAATCCATGTTTTTGGTCCCAATGGTGATGTTTTTGTTTGGTTTGGTCAGTTTTGTTACAGTGCGAAAAACCATGCAAATGTTGCATTTAATGCGCCCTTTCGGATCGTTAACGAAACGAATGCACCGAATCCACATTTTTTGACCCAATAGTGATGTTTTGGTTCGTTTTGGTCAGTTTCGTTACAGTGCAAGAAACCATGCTGGGGTTGCATTTAATGCACCCATTCGGGTCGTTAACGAAACGACGCACAGTTTCTGGCCAGAAACGAAACGAACGCACCCGATCCATGTTTTGAGACACAATAGTGATGTTTTGGTTCGTTTTGGTCAGTTTCGTTACTGTGCAGAAAACCATGCAAATGTTGGATTTAATGCGCCCATTTGGGTCGTTAACGAAACGATGCACAGTTTCGGGCCAAACGAAACGAACGCACCCAATCTACGTTTTCGGACCCAATAGTGATGTTTTGGTTCGTTTTGGTCAGTTTCGTTACAGTGCAAGAAACCATGCTGGGGTTGCATTTAATGCACTGATTCGGGCCGTCAACGAAAATTTGCACAGTTTCGGGCCAGAAACGAAACAAACGCACCCAATCCACGTTTTTGACCAAATTGTGATGTTTTGGTTCGTTTTGGTCAGTTTAGTTACTGTGCAACAAATCATGCTGGGGTTGCATTTTATGCACCGATTCGGGCCTTACATGAAACGATGCACAGTTTCTGGCCAGAAACGAAACAAACGCACCCAATCCACGTTTTTGGACCCAATGGTGATGTCTTGGTTTGTTTTGGTCAGTTTCGTTATAGTGCAAAAAACCATGCCGAGGTTGCATTTAATGCACCCATTCGGGTCGTTAACAAAACGATGCACAGTTTCGGGCCACAAACGAAATGAACGCACCCAATCCATATTTTTGGTCCCAATGGTGATGTTTTTGTTTGTTTTGGTCAGTTTTGTTACAGTGCGAAAAACCATGCAAATGTTGCATTTAATGCGCCCATTCGGATCGTTAACGAAACGAATGCACCGAATCCACATTTTTGGACGCAATAGTGATGTTTTGGTTCGTTTTGGTCAGTTTTGTTACAATGCAAGAAACCATGCTGGGGTTGCATTTAATGCACTGATTCGGGCCGTCAACGAAAAGATGCACAGTTTCGGGCCAAAAAAACGAACGCACCCAATCCACGTTTTTGGACCCAATAGTGATGTTTTGGTTCGTTTTGGTCAGTTTTGTTACTGTGCAACAAATCATGCCGGGGTTGCATTTAATGCAGCGATTCGGGCAGTTAACAAAACGATGCACAGTTTCGGGCCAGAAACGAAATGAACGCACCCAATCCATGTTTTTGGTCCCAATGGTGATGTTTTTGTTTGTTTTGGTAAGTTTCGTTACAGTGCGAAAAACCATGCAAATGTTGCATTTAATGCGCCCATTCGGGTCGTTAACGAAACGAATGTACCGAATCCACATTTTTGGACCCAATAGTGATGTTTTGGTTCGTTTTGGTATGTTTCATTACAGTGCAAGAAACCATGCTGGGGTTGCATTTAATGCACCCATTCGGGTCATTAACGAAACGACGCATAGTTTCGGGCCAGAAACGAAACAAACGCACCCGATCCATGTTTTGAGACCCAATAGTGATGTTTTGGTTCGTTTTGGTCAGTTTCGTTACTGTGCAAAAAACCATGCAAATGTTGGATTTAATGCGCCCATTCGGGTCGTTAACGAAACGATGCACAGTTTCGGGCCAAACGAAACGAACGCACCCAATCTACGTTTTCGGACCCAATAGTGATGTTTTGGTTCGTTTTGGTCAGTTTAGTTACTGTGCAACAAATCATGCCGGGGTTGCATTTAATGCACCGATTCGGCCCGTCAATGAAAAGATGCACAGTTTTGGGCCAGAAACGAAACGAACTTACCCAATCCACGATTTTGGACCCAACAGTGATGTTTTGGTTCGTTTTGGTCAGTTTCGTTACTGTGCAACAAATCATGCCGGGGTTGCATTTAATGCACTGATTCGGGCCTTAAATGAAACGATGCACAGTTTCGGGCCAGAAACGAAACAAACGCACCCAATCCACGTTTTTAGACCCAATAGTGATGTTTTGGTTCGTTTGGTCAGTTTAGTTACTGTGCAACAAATCATGCCGGGGTTGCATTTAATGCACCGATTCGGGCCTTACATGAAACGATGCACAGTTTCAGGCCAGAAACGAAATGAACGCACCCAATCCACGTTTTTGGACCCAATTGTGATGTTTTGGTTCGTTTTGGTCAGTTTAGTTACTATGCCACAAATCATGCCGGGGTTGCATTTAATGCACCGATTCGGGCCTTAAATGAAACGATGCATAGTTTCGGGCCAGAAACGAAACAAACGCACCCAATCCACGTTTTTGGACCCAATGGCGATGTTTTGGTTTGTTTTGGTCAGTTTCGTTACAGTGCAAAAAACCATGCCGAGGTTGCATTTAATGCACCCATTCGGGTCGTTAACAAAACGATGCACAGTTTCGGGCCAGAAACGAAATGAACGCACCCAATCCATGTTTTTGGTCCCAATGGTGATGTTTTTGTTTGTTTTGGTCAGTTTTGTTACAGTGCGAAAAACCATGCAAATGTTGCATTTAATGCGCCCATTTGGGTCGTTAACGAAACGAACGCACCGAATCAACATTTTTGGACCCAACAGTTATGTTTTGGTTCGTTTTGGTCAGTTTTGTTACAATGCAAGAAACCATGTTGGGGTTGCATTTCATGCACCCATTCGGGTCGTTAACGAAACGACGCACAGTTTCGGGCCAGAAACGAAACGAACGCACCCGATCCATGTTTTGAGACCCAATAGTGATGTTTTGGTTCGTTACTGTGCAAAAAACCATGCAAATGTTGGATTTAATGCGCCCATTCGGGTCGTTAACGAAACGATGCACAGTTTCGGGCCAAACGAAACGAACGCACCCAATCTACGTTTTCGGACCCAATAGTTATGTTTTGGTTCGTTTGGTCAGTTTAGTTACTGTGCAACAAATCATGCCGGGGTTGCACTTAATGCACCGATTCGGGCCTTAGATGAAACGATGCACAGTTTCAGGCCAGAAACGAAACGAACGCACCCAATCCACGTTTTTGGACCCAATAGTGATGTTTTGGTTCGTTTTGGTCAGTTTAGTTACTGTGCCACAAATCATGCCGGGGTTCCATTTAATGCACTGATTCGGGCCTTAAATGAAACGATGCACAGTTTCGGGCCAGAAACGAAACAAACGCACCCAATCCACGTTTTTAGACCCAATAGTGATGTTTTGGTTCGTTTGGTCAGTTTAGTTACTGTGCAAGAAACCATGCCGGGGTTGCATTTAATGCACCGATTCGGGCCTTACATGAAACGATGCACAGTTTCAGGCCAGAAACGAAATGAACGCACCCAATCCACGTTTTTGGACCCAATTGTGATGTTTTGGTTCGTTTTGGTCAGTTTAGTTACTATGCCACAAATCATGCCGGGGTTGCATTTAATGCACCGATTCGGGCCTTAAATGAAACGATGCATAGTTTCGGGCCAGAAACGAAACAAACGCACCCAATCCACGTTTTTGGACCCAATGGCGATGTTTTGGTTTGTTTTGGTCAGTTTCGTTACAGTGCAAAAAACCATGCCGAGGTTGCATTTAATGCACCCATTCGGGTCGTTAACAAAACGATGCACAGTTTCGGGCCAGAAACGAAATGAACGCACCCAATCCATGTTTTTGGTCCCAATGGTGATGTTTTTGTTTGTTTTGGTCAGTTTTGTTACAGTGCGAAAAACCATGCAAATGTTGCATTTAATGCGCCCATTTGGGTCGTTAACGAAACGAACGCACCGAATCAACATTTTTGGACCCAACAGTTATGTTTTGGTTCGTTTTGGTCAGTTTTGTTACAATGCAAGAAACCATGTTGGGGTTGCATTTCATGCACCCATTCGGGTCGTTAACGAAACGACGCACAGTTTCGGGCCAGAAACGAAACGAACGCACCCGATCCATGTTTTGAGACCCAATAGTGATGTTTTGGTTCGTTACTGTGCAAAAAACCATGCAAATGTTGGATTTAATGCGCCCATTCGGGTCGTTAACGAAACGATGCACAGTTTCGGGCCAAACGAAACGAACGCACCCAATCTACGTTTTCGGACCCAATAGTTATGTTTTGGTTCGTTTGGTCAGTTTAGTTACTGTGCAACAAATCATGCCGGGGTTGCACTTAATGCACCGATTCGGGCCTTAGATGAAACGATGCACAGTTTCAGGCCAGAAACGAAACGAACGCACCCAATCCACGTTTTTGGACCCAATAGTGATGTTTTGGTTCGTTTTGGTCAGTTTAGTTACTGTGCCACAAATCATGCCGGGGTTCCATTTAATGCACCGATTCGGGCCTTAAATGAAACGATGCACAGTTTCGGGTCGTTAACGAAACGAACGCACCGAATCAACATTTTTGGACCCAATAGTTATGTTTTGGTTCGTTTTGGTCAGTTTTGTTACAATGCAAGAAACCATGCTGGGGTTGCATTTAATGCACCCATTCGGGTCGTTAACGAAACGACGCACAGTTTCGGGCCAGAAACGAAACGAATGCACCCGATCCATGTTTTGAGACCCAATAGTGATGTTTTGGTTCGTTTTGGTCAGTTTCGTTACTGTGCAAAAAAAAATGCAAATGTTGGATTTAATGCGCCCATTCGGGTCGTTAATGAAACGATGCACAGTTTCGGGCCAAACGAAACGAACGCACCCAATCCACATTTTTGGACCCAATAGTGATGTTTTGGTTCGTTTTGGTCAGTTTAGTTGCTGTGCAACAAATAATGCCGGGGTTGCATTTAATGCACCGATTCGGGCCTTAAATGAAACGATGCACAGTTTTGGGCCAGAAACGAAACAAACGCACCCAATCCACGTTTTTGGACCCAATGGTGATGTTTTGGTTTGTTTTGGTCAGTTTCGTTACAGTGCAAAAAACCATGCCGAGGTTGCATTTAATGCACCCATTCGGGTCGTTAACAAAACGATGCACAGTTTCGGGCCAGAAACGAAATGAACGCACCCAATCCATGTTTTTGGTCCCAATGGTGATGTTTTTGTTTGTTTTGGTCAGTTTTGTTACAGTGCGAAAAACCATGCAAATGTTGCATTTAATGCGCCCATTTGGGTCGTTAACGAAACGAACGCACCGAATCAACATTTTTGGACCCAACAGTTATGTTTTGGTTCGTTTTGGTCAGTTTTGTTACAATGCAAGAAACCATGTTGGGGTTGCATTTCATGCACCCATTCGGGTCGTTAACGAAACGACGCACAGTTTCGGGCCAGAAACGAAACGAACGCACCCGATCCATGTTTTGAGACCCAATAGTGATGTTTTGGTTCGTTACTGTGCAAAAAACCATGCAAATGTTGGATTTAATGCGCCCATTCGGGTCGTTAACGAAACGATGCACAGTTTCGGGCCAAACGAAACGAACGCACCCAATCTACGTTTTCGGACCCAATAGTTATGTTTTGGTTCGTTTGGTCAGTTTAGTTACTGTGCAACAAATCATGCCGGGGTTGCACTTAATGCACCGATTCGGGCCTTAGATGAAACGATGCACAGTTTCAGGCCAGAAACGAAACGAACGCACCCAATCCACGTTTTTGGACCCAATAGTGATGTTTTGGTTCGTTTTGGTCAGTTTAGTTACTGTGCCACAAATCATGCCGGGGTTCCATTTAATGCACCGATTCGGGCCTTAAATGAAACGATGCACAGTTTCGGGTCGTTAACGAAACGAACGCACCGAATCAACATTTTTGGACCCAATAGTTATGTTTTGGTTCGTTTTGGTCAGTTTTGTTACAATGCAAGAAACCATGCTGGGGTTGCATTTAATGCACCCATTCGGGTCGTTAACGAAACGACGCACAGTTTCGGGCCAGAAACGAAACGAATGCACCCGATCCATGTTTTGAGACCCAATAGTGATGTTTTGGTTCGTTTTGGTCAGTTTCGTTACTGTGCAAAAAAAAATGCAAATGTTGGATTTAATGCGCCCATTCGGGTCGTTAATGAAACGATGCACAGTTTCGGGCCAAACGAAACGAACGCACCCAATCCACATTTTTGGACCCAATAGTGATGTTTTGGTTCGTTTTGGTCAGTTTAGTTGCTGTGCAACAAATAATGCCGGGGTTGCATTTAATGCACCGATTCGGGCCTTAAATGAAACGATGCACAGTTTTGGGCCAGAAACGAAACAAACGCACCCAATCCACGTTTTTGGACCCAATGGTGATGTTTTGGTTTGTTTTGGTCAGTTTCGTTACAGTGCAAAAAACCATGCCGAGGTTGCATTTAATGCACCCATTCGGGTCGTTAACAAAACGATGCACACTTTCGGGCCAGAAACGAAATGAAAGCACCCAATCCATGTTTTTGGTCCCAATGGTGATGTTTTTGTTTGTTTTGGTCAGTTTTGTTACAGTGCGAAAAACCATGCAAATGTTGCATTTAATGCGCCCATTCGGGTCGTTAACGAAACGAATGCACCGAATCCACATTTTTGGACCCAATAGTGATGTTTTGGTTCGTTTTGGTCAGTTTCGTTACAGTCCAAGAAACCATGCTGGGGTTGTATTTAATGCACCCATTCAGGTCATTAACGAAACGACGCACAGTTTCGGGCCAGAAACGAAACGAACGCACCCGATCCATGTTTTGAGACCCAACAGTGATGTTTTGGTTCGTTTTGGTCAGTTTCGTTACTGTGCAAAAAACCATGCAAATGTTGGATTTAATGCGCCCATTCGGGTCGTTAACGAAACGATGCACAGTTTCGGGCCAAACGAAACGAACGCACCCAATCTACGTTTTCGGACCCAATAGTGATGTTTTGGTTCGTTTTGGTCAGTTTCGTTACAGTGCAAGAAACCATGCTGGGGTTGCATTTAATGCACCGATTCGGGCCGTCAATGAAAAGATGCATAGTTTCGGGCCAGAAACGAAACAAACGTACCCAATCCACGTTTTTGGACCCAATAGTGATGTTTTGGTTCGTTTTGGTCAGTTCAGTTACTGTGCAACAAATCAAGCAGTGGATACATTTCATGCACCGATTCGGGCCTTAAATAAAACGATGCACAGTTTCGGGCCAGAAACGAAACAAACGCACCCAATCCACGTTTTTGGACCCAATGGTGATGTGTTGGTTTGTTTTGGTCAGGTTCGTTATAGTGGAAAAAACCATGCCGAGGTTGCACTTAATGCACCCATTCGGGTCGTTAACAAAACGATGCACAGTTTCGGGCCAGAAACGAAACGAACGCACCCAATCCACATTTTTGGACCCAATAGTGATGTTTTGGTTCGTTTTGGTCAGTTTAGTTACTGTGCAACAAATCATGCCGGGGTTGCATTTAATGCACCGATTCGGGCCTTAAATGAAACGATGCACAGTTTCGGGCCAGAAACGAAACAAACGCACCCAATCCACGTTTTTGGACCCAATGGTGATGTTTTGGTTTGTTTTGGTCAGTTTCGTTACAGTGCAAAAAACCATGCCGAGGTTGCATTTAATGCACCCATTCGGGTCGTTAACAAAACGATGCACACTTTCGGGCCAGAAACGAAACGAACGCACCCAATCCATGTTTTTGGTCCCAATGGTGATGTTTTGGTTCGTCTTAGTCAGTTTTGTTACCGTGCAACAAATCATGCCGGGGTTGCATTTAGTGCACCGATTCGGGCCGTTAACGAAATGATGCAAAGTTTCGGGCCAGAAACGAAAAGAACGCACCCAATCCACGTTTTTGGACCCAATGGTGATGTTTTGGTTTGTTTTGGTCAGTTTCGTTACTGTGCAAAAACCATGCAATTGTTGCATTTAATGCGTCCATTCGGGTCGTTAACGAAGTGATGCACAGTTTCGGGCCAGAAACAAAACGAACGCACCCAATCTACGTTTTTGGACCCAATAGTGATGTTTTGGTTCGTTTTGGTCAGTTTTGTTACTGTGCAACAAATCATGCCGGGGTTGCATTTAATGCACCAATTCGGGCCGTTAACGAAATGATTCAAAGTTTCAGGCCAGAAACGAAAAGAACGCTCCCAATCCACGTTTTTGGACCCAATGGTGATGTTTTGGTTTGTTTTGGTCAGTTTCGTTACTGTGCAAAAACCATGCAATTGTTGCATTTAATGCGTCCATTCGGGTCATTAACGAAGTGATGCACAGTTTCGGGCTAGAAATGAAACGAACGCACCCCATCCACGTTTTTGGACCCAATAGTGATGTTTTGGTTCGTTTTGGTCAGTTTAGTTACTGTGCAACAAATCATGCCGGGGTTGCATTTAATGCACCGATTCGGGCCTTACATGAAACGATGCACAGTTTCGGGCCAGAAACGAACCAAACGCACCCAATCCACGTTTTTGGACCCAATAGTGATGTTTTGGTTCGTTTTGGTCAGTTTAGTTACTGTGCAACAAATCATGTCGGGGTTGCATTTAATGCACCGATTCGGGCCTTAAATGAAACGATGCACAGTTTCGGGCCAGAAATGAAACAAACGCACCCAATCTACGTTTTTGGACCCAATGGTGATGTTTTGGTTTGTTTTGGTCAGTTTCGTTACAGTGCAAAAAACCATGCCGAGGTTGCATTTAATGCACCCATTCGGGTCGTTAACAAAACGATGCACAGTTTCGGGCCAGAAACGAAATTAACGCACCCAATCCATGTTTTTGGTCCCAATGGTGATGTTTTTGTTTGTTTTGGTCAGTTTTGTTACAGTGCGAAAAACCATGCAAATGTTGGATTTAATGCGCCCATTCGGGTCGTTAACGAAATGACGCACAGTTTCAGGCCAGAAACGAAACGAACGCACCTGATCCTTGTTTTGAGACCCAATAGTGATGTTTTGGTTCGTTTTGGTCAGTTTCGTTACAGTGCAAAAAAACTATGCCGAGGTTGCATTTAATGCACCCATTCAGGTCGTTAACAAAACGATGCACAGTTTCGGGCCAGAAATGAAATGAACGCACCCAATCCATGTTTTTGGTCCCAATGGTGATGTTTTTGTTTGTTTTGGTCAGTTTTGTTACAGTGCGAAAAACCATGCAAATGTTGCATTTAATGCACCCATTCGGGTCGTTACCGAAACGAACGCACCGAATCCACATTTTTGGACCCAATAGTGATGTTTTGGTTCGTTTTGGTCAGTTTCGTTACAGTGCAAGAAACCATGCGAGGGTTGCATTTAATGCACCGATTCGGGCCGTCAATGAAACGATGCACAGTTTCGGGCCAGAAACAAAACGAACGCACCCAATCCACGTTTTTGGACCCAATAGCTATGTTTTGGTTCATTTTGGTCAGTTTAGTTACTGTGCAAAAAAAATCATGCCGGGGTTGCATTTAATGCACCGATTCGGGCCTTAAATGAAACGATGCACAGTTTCGGGCCAGAAACGAAACAAACGCACCCAATCCACGTTTTTGGACCCAATAGTGATGTTTTGGTTCGTTTTGGTCAGTTTAGTTACTGTGCAACAAATCATGTCGGGGTTGCATTTAATGCACCGATTCGGGCCTTACATGAAACGATGCACAGTTTCGGGCTAGAAACGAAACAAGCGCACCCAATCCACGTTTTTGGACCCAATAGTGATGTTTTGGTTCGTTTTGGTCAGTTTAGTTACTGTGCAACAAATCATGCCGGGGTTGCATTTAATGCACCGATTCGGGCCTTACATGAAACGATGCACAGTTTCTGGCCAGAAACGAAACAAACGCACCCAATCCACATTTTTGGACCCAATGGTGATGTCTTGGTTTGTTTTGGTCAGTTTCGTTACAGTGAAAAAAACCATGCCGAGGTTGCATTTAATGCACCCATTCGGGTCGTTAACAAAACGATGCACAGTTTCGGGCCAGAAACGAAATGAACGCACCCAATCCATGTTTTCGGTCCCAATGGTGATTTTTTGTTTGTTTTGGTCACTTTTGTTACAGTGCAAAAAACCATGCAAATGTTGCATTTAATGCGCCCATTCGGATCGTTAACGAAATGAATGGACCGAATCCACATTTTTGGACCCAATAGTGATGTTTTGGTTCGTTTTGGTCAGTTTCGTTATAGTGCAAGAAACCATGCTGGGGTTGCATTTAATGCACCCATTCGGGTCGTTAACGAAACGACGCACAGTTTCAGGCCAGAAACGAAACGAACGCACCCGATCCATGTTTTGAGACCCAATAGTGATGTTTTGGTTCGTTTTGATCAGTTTCGTTACTGTGCAAAAAACCATGCAAATGTTGGATTTAATGCGCCCATTCGGGTCGTTAACGAAACGATGCACAGTTTCGGGCCAAACGAAACGAACGCACCCAATCTACGTTTTCGTACCAAATAGTGATGTTTTGGTTCGTTTTGGTCAGTTTCGTTACAGTGCAAGAAACCATGCTGGGGTTGCATTTAATGCACCGATTCGGGCCGTCAATGAAAAGATGCACAGTTTCGGGCCAGAAACGAAACGAATGTACCCAATCCACGTTTTTGGACCCAATACTGATGTTTTGGTTCGTTTTGGTCAGTTTAGTTACTGTGCAACAAATCATGTCGGGGTTGCATTTAATGCACTGATTCGGGCCTTACATGAAACGATGCACCGTTTCGGGCCAGAAATGAAACAAACGCACCCAATCCACGTTTTTGGATCCAATGGTGATGTTTTGGTTTGTTTTGGTCAGTTTCGTTACAGTGCAAAAAACCATGCCGACGTTGCATTTAATGCACCCATTCGGGTCGTTAACAAAACGATGCACAGTTTCGGGCCAGAAATGAAATGAATGCACCCAATCCATGCTTTTGGTCCCAATGGTGATGTTTTTGTTTGTTTTGGTCAGTTTTGTTACAGTGCGAAAAACCATGCAAATGTTGGATTTAATGCGCCCATTCGGGTCGTTAACGAAACGAATGCACCGAATCCACATTTTTGGACCCAATAGTGATGTTTTGGTTCGTTTTGGTCAGTTTAGTTACTGTGCAACAAATCATGCCGGGGTTGCATTTAATGCACTGATTCGGGCCTTACATGAAACGATGCACAATTTCGGGCCAGAAACGAAACAAACGCACCCAATCCACGTTTTTGGACCCAATGGTGATGTTTTGGTCAGATTCGTCACAGTGCAAAAAACCATGCCGAGGTTGCATTTAATGCACCCATTCGGGTCGTTAACAAAACGATGCACAGTTTCGGGCCAGAAATGAAATGAACGCACCCAATCCATGTTTTTGGTCCCAATGATGATGTTTTTGTTTGTTTTGGTCAGTTTTGTTACAGTGCGAAAAACCATGCAAATGTTGCATTTAATGCGCCCATTCGGGTCGTTAACGAAACGAATGCACCGAATCCACATTTTTGGACCCAATAGTGATGTTTTGGTTCGTTTTGGTCAGTTTCGTTACAGTGCAAGAAACCATGCTGGGGTTGCATTTAATGCACCGATTCGGGCCGTCAATGAAAAGATGCACAGTTTCGGGCCAGAAACGAAACGAATGTACCCAATCCACGTTTTTGGACCCAATACTGATGTTTTGGTTCGTTTTGGTCAGTTTAGTTACTGTGCAACAAATCATGTCGGGGTTGCATTTAATGCACTGATTCGGGCCTTACATGAAACGATGCACCGTTTCGGGCCAGAAAGGAAACAAACGCACCCAATCCACGTTTTTGGACCCAATGGTGATGTTTTGGTTTGTTTTGGTCAGTTTCGTTACAGTGCAAAAAACCATGCCGACGTTGCATTTAATGCACCCATTCGGGTCGTTAACAAAACGATGCACAGTTTCGGGCCAGAAATGAAATGAATGCACCCAATCCATGCTTTTGGTCCCAATGGTGATGTTTTTGTTTGTTTTGGTCAGTTTTGTTACAGTGCGAAAAACCATGCAAATGTTGGATTTAATGCGCCCATTCGGGTCGTTAACGAAACGAATGCACCGAATCCACATTTTTGGACCCAATAGTGATGTTTTGGTTCGTTTTGGTCAGTTTAGTTACTGTGCAACAAATCATGCCGGGGTTGCATTTAATGCACTGATTCGGGCCTTACATGAAACGATGCACAATTTCGGGCCAGAAACGAAACAAACGCACCCAATCCACGTTTTTGGACCCAATGGTGATGTTTTGGTCAGATTCGTCACAGTGCAAAAAACCATGCCGAGGTTGCATTTAATGCACCCATTCGGGTCGTTAACAAAACGATGCACAGTTTCGGGCCAGAAATGAAATGAACGCACCCAATCCATGTTTTTGGTCCCAATGATGATGTTTTTGTTTGTTTTGGTCAGTTTTGTTACAGTGCGAAAAACCATGCAAATGTTGCATTTAATGCGCCCATTCGGGTCGTTAACGAAACGAATGCACCGAATCTACATTTTTGGACCCAATAGTGATGTTTTGGTTCGTTTTGGTCAGTTTCGTTACAGTGCAAGAAACCATGCTGGGGTTGCATTTAATGCACCCATTCGGGTCGTTAACGAAATGACGCACAGTTTCAGGCCAGAAACGAAACGAACGCACCCGATCCATGTTTTGAGACCCAATAGTGATGTTTTGGTCAGTTTCGTTACTGTGCAAAAAACCATGCAAATGTTGGATTTAATGCGCCCACTCGGGTTATTTACGAAACGATGCACAGTTTCGGGCCAAACAAAACGAACGCACCCAATCTACGTTTTCGAACCCAATAGTGATGTTTTGGTTCGTTTTGGTCAGTTTCGTTACAGTGCAAGAAACCATGCTGGGGTTGCATTTAATGCACCGATTCGGGCCGTCAATGAAAAGATGCACAATTTCGGGCCAAAAACGAAACGAATGTACCCAATCCACATTTTTGGACCCAATAGTGATGTTTTGGTTCGTTTTGGTCAGTTTAGTTACTGTGCAACAATTCATGCCGGGGTTGCATTTAATGCACCGATTCGGGCCTTACATGAAACGATGCACAGTTTCGGGCCAGAAACGAAACAAACGCACCCAATCCACGTTTTTGGACCCAATAGTGATGTTTTTGTTCGTTTTGGTCAGTTTAGTTACTGTGCAACAAATCATGCCGGGGTTGCATTTAATGCACCGATTCCGGCCTTACATGAAACGATGCACAGTTTCTGGCCAGAAACGAAACAAACGCACCCAATCCACGTTTTTGGACCCAATGGTGATGTCTTGGTTTGTTTTGGTCAGTTTTGTTACAGTGCGAAAAACCATGCAAATGTTGCATTTAATGCGCCCTTTCGGATCGTTAACGAAACGAATGCACCGAATCCACATTTTTTGACCCAATAGTGATGTTTTGGTTCGTTTTGGTCAGTTTCGTTACAGTGCAAGAAACCATGCTGGGGTTGCATTTAATGCACCCATTCGGGTCGTTAACGAAACGACGCACAGTTTCTGGCCAGAAACGAAACGAACGCACTCGATCCATGTTTTGAGACCCAATAGTGATGTTTTGGTTCGTTTTGGTCAGTTTCGTTACTGTGTAGAAAACCATGCAAATGTTGGATTTAATGCGCCCATTTGGGTCGTTAACGAAACGATGCACAGTTTCGGGCCAAACAAAACGAACGCACCCAATCTACGTTTTCGAACCCAATAGTGATGTTTTGGTTCGTTTTGGTCAGTTTCGTTACAGTGCAAGAAACAATGCTGGGGTTGCATTTAATGCACCGATTCGGGCCGTCAATGAAAAGATGCACAATTTCGGGCCAAAAACGAAACGAATGTACCCAATCCACATTTTTGGACCCAATAGTGATGTTTTGGTTCGTTTTGGTCAGTTTAGTTACTGTGCAACAATTCATGCCGGGGTTGCATTTAATGCACCGATTCGGGCCTTACATGAAACGATGCACAGTTTCGGGCCAGAAACGAAACAAACGCACCCAATCCACGTTTTTGGACCCAATAGTGATGTTTTTGTTCGTTTTGGTCAGTTTAGTTACTGTGCAACAAATCATGCCGGGGTTGCATTTAATGCACCGATTCCGGCCTTACATGAAACGATGCACAGTTTCTGGCCAGAAACGAAACAAACGCACCCAATCCACATTTTTGGACCCAATGGTGATGTCTTGGTTTGTTTTGGTCAGTTTCGTTACAGTGAAAAAAACCATGCCGAGGTTGCATTTAATGCACCCATTCGGGTCGTTAACAAAACGATGCACAGTTTCGGGCCAGAAACGAAATGAACGCACCCAATCCATGTTTTCGGTCCCAATGGTGATGTTTTTGTTTGTTTTGGTCAGTTTTGTTACAGTGCGAAAAACCATGCAAATGTTGGATTTAATGCACCCATTCGGGTCGTTACCGAAACGAACGCACCGAATCCACATTTTTGGACCCAATAGTGATGTTTTGGTTCGTTTTGGTCAGTTTCGTTACAGTGCAAGAAACCATGCGAGGGTTGCATTTAATGCACCGATTCGGGCCGTCAATGAAACGATGCACAGTTTCGGGCCAGAAACAAAACGAACGCACCCAATCCACGTTTTTGGACCCAATAGCTATGTTTTGGTTCATTTTGGTCAGTTTAGTTACTGTGCAAAAAAAAATCATGCCGGGGTTGCATTTAATGCACCGATTCGGGCCTTAATTGAAACGATGGACAGTTTCGGGCCAGAAACGAAACAAACGCACCCAATCCACGTTTTTGGACCCAATAGTGATGTTTTGGTTCGTTTTGGTCAGTTTAGTTACTGTGCAACAAATCATGTCGGGGTTGCATTTAATGCACCGATTCGGGCCTTACATGAAACGATGCACAGTTTCGGGCTAGAAACGAAACAAGCGCACCCAATCCACGTTTTTGGACCCAATAGTGATGTTTTGGTTCGTTTTGGTCAGTTTAGTTACTGTGCAACAAATCATGCCGGGGTTGCATTTAATGCACCGATTCGGGCCTTACATGAAACGATGCACAGTTTCTGGCCAGAAACGAAACAAACGCACCCAATCCACATTTTTGGACCCAATGGTGATGTCTTGGTTTGTTTTGGTCAGTTTCATTACAGTGAAAAAAACCATGCCGAGGTTGCATTTAATGCACCCATTCGGGTCGTTAACAAAACGATGCACAGTTTCGGGCCAGAAACGAAATGAACGCACCCAATCCATGTTTTCGGTCCCAATGGTGATTTTTTGTTTGTTTTGGTCACTTTTGTTACAGTGCAAAAAACCATGCAAATGTTGCATTTAATGCGCCCATTCGGATCGTTAACGAAATGAATGGACCGAATCCACATTTTTGGACCCAATAGTGATGTTTTGGTTCGTTTTGGTCAGTTTCGTTATAGTGCAAGAAACCATGCTGGGGTTGCATTTAATGCACCCATTCGGGTCGTTAACGAAACGACGCACAGTTTCAGGCCAGAAACGAAACGAACGCACCCGATCCATGTTTTGAGACCCAATAGTGATGTTTTGGTTCGTTTTGATCAGTTTCGTTACTGTGCAAAAAACCATGCAAATGTTGGATTTAATGCGCCCATTCGGGTCGTTAACGAAACGATTTACAGTTTCGGGCCAAACGAAACGAACGCACCCAATCTACGTTTTCGGACCAAATAGTGATGTTTTGGTTCGTTTTGGTCAGTTTCGTTACAGTGCAAGAAACCATGCTGGGGTTGCATTTAATGCACCGATTCGGGCCGTCAATGAAAAGATGCACAGTTTCGGGCCAGAAACGAAACGAATGTACCCAATCCACGTTTTTGGACCCAATACTGATGTTTTGGTTCGTTTTGGTCAGTTTAGTTACTGTGCAACAAATCATGTCGGGGTTGCATTTAATGCACTGATTCGGGCCTTACATGAAACGATGCACCGTTTCGGGCCAGAAATGAAACAAACGCACCCAATCCACGTTTTTGGACCCAATGGTGATGTTTTGGTTTGTTTTGGTCAGTTTCGTTACAGTGCAAAAAACCATGCCGACGTTGCATTTAATGCACCCATTCGGGTCGTTAACAAAACGATGCACAGTTTCGGGCCAGAAATGAAATGAATGCACCCAATCCATGCTTTTGGTCCCAATGGTGATGTTTTTGTTTGTTTTGGTCAGTTTTGTTACAGTGCGAAAAACCATGCAAATGTTGGATTTAATGCGCCCATTCGGGTCGTTAACGAAACGAATGCACCGAATCCACATTTTTGGACCCAATAGTGATGTTTTGGTTCGTTTTGGTCAGTTTAGTTACTGTGCAACAAATCATGCCGGGGTTGCATTTAATGCACTGATTCGGGCCTTACATGAAACGATGCACAATTTCGGGCCAGAAACGAAACAAACGCACCCAATCCACGTTTTTGGACCCAATGGTGATGTTTTGGTCAGATTCGTCACAGTGCAAAAAACCATGCCGAGGTTGCATTTAATGCACCCATTCGGGTCGTTAACAAAACGATGCACAGTTTCGGGCCAGAAATGAAATGAACGCACCCAATCCATGTTTTTGGTCCCAATGATGATGTTTTTGTTTGTTTTGGTCAGTTTTGTTACAGTGCGAAAAACCATGCAAATGTTGCATTTAATGCGCCCATTCGGGTCGTTAACGAAACGAATGCACCGAATCCACATTTTTGGACCCAATAGTGATGTTTTGGTTCGTTTTGGTCAGTTTCGTTACAGTGCAAGAAACCATGCTGGGGTTGCATTTAATGCACCCATTCGGGTCGTTAACGAAATGACGCACAGTTTCAGGCCAGAAACGAAACGAACGCACCCGATCCATGTTTTGAGACCCAATAGTGATGTTTTGGTCAGTTTCGTTACTGTGCAAAAAACCATGCAAATGTTGGATTTAATGCGCCCACTCGGGTTATTTACGAAACGATGCACAGTTTCGGGCCAAACAAAACGAACGCACCCAATCTACGTTTTCGAACCCAATAGTGATGTTTTGGTTCATTTTGGTCAGTTTAGTTACTATGCAAAAAAAATCATGCCGGGGTTGCATTTAATGCACCGATTCGGGCCTTAAATGAAACGATGGACAGTTTCGGGCCAGAAACGAAACAAACGCACCCAATCCACGTTTTTGGACCCAATAGTGATGTTTTGGTTCGTTTTGGTCAGTTTAGTTACTGTGCAACAAATCATGTCGGGGTTGCATTTAATGCACCGATTCGGGCCTTACATGAAACGATGCACAGTTTCGGGCTAGAAACGAAACAAGCGCACCCAATCCACGTTTTTGGACCCAATAGTGATGTTTTGGTTCGTTTTGGTCAGTTTAGTTACTGTGCAACAAATCATGCCGGGGTTGCATTTAATGCACCGATTCGGGCCTTACATGAAACGATGCACAGTTTCTGGCCAGAAACGAAACAAACACACCCAATCCACATTTTTGGACCCAATGGTGATGTCTTGGTTTGTTTTGGTCAGTTTCGTTACAGTGAAAAAAACCATGCCGAGGTTGCATTTAATGCACCCATTCGGGTCGTTAACAAAACGATGCACAGTTTCGGGCCAGAAACGAAATGAACGCACCCAATCCATGTTTTCGGTCCCAATGGTGATTTTTTGTTTGTTTTGGTCACTTTTGTTACAGTGCAAAAAACCATGCAAATGTTGCATTTAATGCGCCCATTCGGATCGTTAACGAAATGAATGGACCGAATCCACATTTTTGGACCCAATAGTGATGTTTTGGTTCGTTTTGGTCAGTTTCGTTATAGTGCAAGAAACCATGCTGGGGTTGCATTTAATGCACCCATTCGGGTCGTTAACGAAACGACGCACAGTTTCAGGCCAGAAACGAAACGAACGCACCCGATCCATGTTTTGAGACCCAATAGTGATGTTTTGGTTCGTTTTGATCAGTTTCGTTACTGTGCAAAAAACCATGCAAATGTTGGATTTAATGCGCCCATTCGGGTCGTTAACGAAACGATGCACAGTTTCGGGCCAAACGAAACGAACGCACCCAATCTACGTTTTCGGACCAAATAGTGATGTTTTGGTTCGTTTTGGTCAGTTTCGTTACAGTGCAAGAAACCATGCTGGGGTTGCATTTAATGCACCGATTCGGGCCGTCAATGAAAAGATGCACAGTTTCGGGCCAGAAACGAAACGAATGTACCCAATCCACGTTTTTGGACCCAATACTGATGTTTTGGTTCGTTTTGGTCAGTTTAGTTACTGTGCAACAAATCATGTCGGGGTTGCATTTAATGCACTGATTCGGGCCTTACATGAAACGATGCACCGTTTCGGGCCAGAAATGAAACAAACGCACCCAATCCACGTTTTTGGACCCAATGGTGATGTTTTGGTTTGTTTTGGTCAGTTTCGTTACAGTGCAAAAAACCATGCCGACGTTGCATTTAATGCACCCATTCGGGTCGTTAACAAAACGATGCACAGTTTCGGGCCAGAAATGAAATGAATGCACCCAATCCATGCTTTTGGTCCCAATGGTGATGTTTTTGTTTGTTTTGGTCAGTTTTGTTACAGTGCGAAAAACCATGCAAATGTTGGATTTAATGCGCCCATTCGGGTCGTTAACGAAACGAATGCACCGAATCCACATTTTTGGACCCAATAGTGATGTTTTGGTTCGTTTTGGTCAGTTTAGTTACTGTGCAACAAATCATGCCGGGGTTGCATTTAATGCACTGATTCAGGCCTTACATGAAACGATGCACAATTTCGGGCCAGAAACGAAACAAACGCACCCAATCCACGTTTTTGGACCCAATGGTGATGTTTTGGTCAGATTCGTCACAGTGCAAAAAACCATGCCGAGGTTGCATTTAATGCACCCATTCGGGTCGTTAACAAAACGATGCACAGTTTCGGGCCAGAAATGAAATGAACGCACCCAATCCATGTTTTTGGTCCCAATGATGATGTTTTTGTTTGTTTTGGTCAGTTTTGTTACACTGCGAAAAACCATGCAAATGTTGCATTTAATGCGCCCATTCGGGTCGTTAACGAAACGAATGCACCGAATCCACATTTTTGGACCCAATAGTGATGTTTTGGTTCGTTTTGGTCAGTTTCGTTACAATGCAAGAAACCATGCTGGGGTTGCATTTAATGCACCCATTCGGGTCGTTAACGAAATGACGCACAGTTTCAGGCCAGAAACGAAACGAACGCACCCGATCCATGTTTTGAGACCCAATAGTGATGTTTTGGTCAGTTTCGTTACTGTGCAAAAAACCATGCAAATGTTGGATTTAATGCGCCCACTCGGGTTATTTACGAAACGATGCACAGTTTCGGGCCAAACAAAACGAACGCACCCAATCTACGTTTTCGAACCCAATAGTGATGTTTTGGTTCGTTTTGGTCAGTTTCGTTACAGTGCAAGAAACCATGCTGGGGTTGCATTTAATGCACCGATTCGGGCCGTCAATGAAAAGATGCACAATTTCGGGCCAAAAACGAAACGAATGTACCCAATCCACATTTTTGGACCCAATAGTGATGTTTTGGTTCGTTTTGGTCAGTTTAGTTACTGTGCAACAATTCATGCCGGGGTTGCATTTAATGCACCGATTCGGGCCTTACATGAAACGATGCACAGTTTCGGGCCAGAAACGAAACAAACGCACCCAATCCACGTTTTTGGACCCAATAGTGATGTTTTTGTTCGTTTTGGTCAGTTTAGTTACTGTGCAACAAATCATGCCGGGGTTGCATTTAATGCACCGATTCCGGCCTTACATGAAACGATGCACAGTTTCTGGCCAGAAACGAAACAAACGCACCCAATCCACGTTTTTGGACCCAATGGTGATGTCTTGGTTTGTTTTGGTCAGTTTTGTTACAGTGCGAAAAACCATGCAAATGTTGCATTTAATGCGCCCTTTCGGATCGTTAACGAAACGAATGCACCGAATCCACATTTTTTGACCCAATAGTGATGTTTTGGTTCGTTTTGGTCAGTTTCGTTACAGTGCAAGAAACCATGCTGGGGTTGCATTTAATGCACCCATTCGGGTCGTTAACGAAACGACGCACAGTTTCTGGCCAGAAACGAAACGAACGCACTCGATCCATGTTTTGAGACCCAATAGTGATGTTTTGGTTCGTTTTGGTCAGTTTCGTTACTGTGCATAAAACCATGCAAATGTTGGATTTAATGCGCCCATTTGGGTCGTTAACGAAACGATGCACAGTTTCGGGCCAAACAAAACGAACGCACCCAATCTACGTTTTCGAACCCAATAGTGATGTTTTGGTTCGTTTTGGTCAGTTTCGTTACAGTGCAAGAAACCATGCTGGGGTTGCATTTAATGCACCGATTCGGGCCGTCAATGAAAAGATGCACAATTTCGGGCCAAAAACGAAACGAATGTACCCAATCCACATTTTTGGACCCAATAGTGATGTTTTGGTTCGTTTTGGTCAGTTTAGTTACTGTGCAACAATTCATGCCGGGGTTGCATTTAATGCACCGATTCGGGCCTTACATGAAACGATGCACAGTTTCGGGCCAGAAACGAAACAAACGCACCCAATCCACGTTTTTGGACCCAATAGTGATGTTTTTGTTCGTTTTGGTCAGTTTAGTTACTGTGCAACAAATCATGCCGGGGTTGCATTTAATGCACCGATTCCGGCCTTACATGAAACGATGCACAGTTTCTGGCCAGAAACGAAACAAACGCACCCAATCCACGTTTTTGGACCCAATGGTGATGTCTTGGTTTGTTTTGGTCAGTTTTGTTACAGTGCGAAAAACCATGCAAATGTTGCATTTAATGCGCCCTTTCGGATCGTTAACGAAACGAATGCACCGAATCCACATTTTTTGACCCAATAGTGATGTTTTGGTTCGTTTTGGTCAGTTTCGTTACAGTGCAAGAAACCATGCTGGGGTTGCATTTAATGCACCCATTCGGGTCGTTAACGAAACGACGCACAGTTTCTCGCCAGAAACGAAATGAACGCACTCGATCCATGTTTTGAGACCCAATAGTGATGTTTTGGTTCGTTTTGGTCAGTTTCGTTACTGTGCAGAAAACCATGCAAATGTTGGATTTAATGCGCCCATTTGGGTCGTTAACGAAACGATGCACAGTTTCGGGCCAAACAAAAAGAACGCACCCAATCTACGTTTTCGGACCCAATAGTGACGTTTTGGTTCGTTTTGGTCTGTTTAGTTACTATGCAACAAATCATGCCGGGGTTGCATTTAATGCACTGATTCGGGCCTTACATGAAACGATGCACAGTTTTGGGCCAGAAACGAAACAAACGCACCCAATCCACGTTTTTGGACCCAATGGTGATGTTTTGGTTTGTTTTGGTCAGTTTCGTTACAGTGCAAAAAACCATGCCGAGGTTGCATTTAATGCACCCATTCGGGTCGTTAACAAAACGATGCACAGTTTCGGGCCAGAAATGAAATGAATGCACCCAATCCATGTTTTTGGTCCCAATGGTGATGTTTTTGTTTGTTTTGGTCAGTTTTATTATAGTGCGAAAAACCATGCAAATGTTGGATTTAATGCGCCCATTCAGGTCGTTAACGAAACGACGCACAGTTTCAGGCCAGAAACGAAACGAACGCACCTGATCCATGTTTTGAGACCCAATAGTGATGTTTTGGTTCGTTTTGGTCACTTTCGTTACAGTGCAAAAAAACTATGCCGAGGTTGCATTTAATGCACCCATTCAGGTCGTTAACAAAACGATGCACAGTTTCGGGCCAGAAATGAAATGAACGCACCCAATCCATGTTTTTGGTCCCAATGGTGATGTTTTTGTTTGTTTTGGTCAGTTTTGTTACAGTGCGAAAAACCATGCAAATGTTGCATTTGATGCACCCATTCGGGTCGTTACCGAAACGAACGCACCCAATCCACATTTTTGGCCCCAATAGTGATGTTTTGGTTCGTTTTGGTCAGTTTCGTTACAGTGCAAGAAACCATGCGAGGGTTGCATTTAATGCACCGATTCGGGCCGTCAATGAAACGATGCACAGTTTCGGGCCAGAAACAAAACGAACGCACCCAATCCACGTTTTTGGACCCAATAGCTATGTTTTGGTTCATTTTGGTCAGTTTAGTTACTGTGCAAAAAAAATCATGCCGGGGTTGCATTTAATGCACCGATTCGGGCCTTACATGAAACGATGCACAGTTTCGGGCCAGAAACGAAACAAACGCACCCAATCCACGTTTTTGGACCCAATAGTGATGTTTTGGTTCGTTTTGGTCAGTTTAGTTACTGTGCAACAAATCATGTCGGGGTTGCATTTAATGCACCGATTCTGGCCTTACATGAAACGATGCACAGTTTCGGGCTAGAAACGAAACAAGCGCACCCAATCCACGTTTTTGGACCCAATAGTGATGTTTTGGTTCGTTTTGGTCAGTTTAGTTACTGTGCAACAAATCATGCCGGGGTTGCATTTAATGCACCGATTCGGGCCTTACATGAAACGATGCACAGTTTCTGGCCAGAAACGAAACAAACGCACCCAATCCACATTTTTGGACCCAATGGTGATGTCTTGGTTTGTTTTGGTCAGTTTTGTTACAGTGAAAAAAACCATGCCGAGGTTGCATTTAATGCACCCATTCGGGTCGTTAACAAAACGATGCACAGTTTCGGGCCAGAAACGAAATGAACGCACCCAATCCATGTTTTTGGTCCCAATGGTGATTTTTTGTTTGTTTTGGTCAGTTTTATTACAGTGCAAAAAACCATGCAAATGTTGCATTTAATGCGCCCATTCGGGTCGTTAACGAAACGAATGCACCGAATCCACATTTTTGGACCCAATAGTGATGTTTTGGTTCGTTTTGGTGAGTTTCGTTACAGTGCAAGAAACCATGCTGGGGTTGCATTTAATGCACCCATTCGGGTCGTTAACGAAACTACACACAGTTTCAGGCCAGAAACGAAACGAACGCACCCGATCCATGTTTTGAGACCCTATAGTGATGTTTTGGTTCGTTTTGGTCAGTTTCGTTACTGTGCAAAAAACCATGCAAATGTTGGATTTAATGCGCCCATTCGGGTCGTTAACAAAACGATGCACAGTTTCGGGCCAAACGAAACGAACGCACCCAATCTACTTTTTCGGACCCAATAGTGATGTTTTGGTTCATTTTGGTCAGTTTAGTTACTATGCAACAAATCATGCTGGGGTTGCATTTAATGCACCGATTCGGGCCTTACATGAAACGATGCACAGTTTCTGGCCAGAAACGAAACAAACGCACCCAATCCACGTTTTTGGACCTAATGGTGATGTCTTGTTTTGTTTTGGTCAGTTTCTTTACACTGAAAAAAACCATGTCGAGGTTGCATTTAATGCTCCCATTCGGGTCGTTAACAAAACGATGCACAGTTTCGGGCCAGAAATGAAATGAACGCACCCAATCCATGTTTTTGGTCCCAATGGTGATGTTTTCGTTTGTTTTGGTCAGTTTTGTTACAGTGCGAAAAACCATGCAAATGTTGCATTTAATGCGCCCATTCGGGTCGTTAACGAAACGAACGCACCGAATCCACATTTTTGGACCCAATAGTGATGTTTTGGTTCGTTTTGGTCAGTTTCGTTACAGTGCAAGAAACCATGCTGGGGTTGCATTTAATGCACCGATTCGGGCCGTCAATAAAAAGATGCATAGTTTCAGGCCAGAAACGAAACGAACGTACCCAATCCACGTTTTTGGACCCAATAGTGATGTTTTGGTTCGTTTTGGTCAGTTTAGTTACTGTGCAACAAATCATGCCGGGGTTGCACTTAATGCACCCATTCCGGCCGTCAATAAAAAGATGCACAGTTTCGGGCCAGAAACGAAACGAACGTACCCAATCCACGTTTTTGGACCCAATAGTGATGTTTTGGTTTGTTTTGGTCAGTTTCGTTACTGTGCAAAAGACCATGCCGAGGTTGCACTTAATGCACCCATTCGGGTCGTTAACGAAACGATGCACAGTTTCGGGCCAGAAACGAAACGAACCCACCCAATCCACGTCTTTGGACCCAATAGTGATGTTTTGGGTCGTTTTGGTCAGTCTCATTACTGTGCAAAAAATCAAGCCGGTGTTGCATTTAATGCACCGATTCGGGCCTTAAATGAAACGATGCACAGTTTCGGGCCAGAAACGAAACGAACGCACCCAATCCACGTTTTTGGACCCAATAGTGATGTTTTGGTTCGTTTTGGTCAGTTTAGTTACTGTGCAACAAATCATGCCGGGGTTGCATTTAATGCACCGATTTGGGCCTGACATGAAACAATGCACAGTTTCTGGCCAGAAACGAAACAAACGCACCCAATCCACGTTTTTGGACCCAATGGTGATGTCTTGGTTTGTTTTTTACAGTTTCGTTACAGTGCAAAAAACCATGCCGAGGTTGCATTTAATGCACCCATTCGGGTCGTTAACAAAATGATGCACAGTTTCGGGCCAGAAACGAAATGAACGCACCCAATCCATGTTTTTGGTCCCAATGGTGATGTTTTTGTTTGTTTTGGTCAGTTTTGTTACAGTGCGAAAAACCATGCAAATGTTGCATTTAATGCGCCCATTCGGGTCGTTAACGAAACGAATGCACCGAATCCACATTTTTGGACCCAATAGTGATGTTTTGGTTCGTTTTGGTCAGTTTCGTTACAGTGCAAGAAACCATGCTGGGGTTGCATTTAATGCACCCATTCGGGTCGTTAACGAAACGACGCACAGTTTCAGGCCAGAAACGAAACGAACGCACCCGATCCATGTTTTGAGACCCAATAGTGATGTTTTGGTTCGTTTTGGTCAGTTTAGTTACGGTGCAACAAATCATGCTGGGGTTGCATTTAATACACCGGTTCGGGCCTTAAATAAAACGATGCACAGTTTCGGGCCAGAAACGAAATTAACGCACCCAATCCATGTTTTTTAACCCAATGGTGATGTTTTGGTCAGTTTCGTTACAGTGCAAAAAACCATGCCGAGGTTGCACTTAATGCACCCATTCGGGTCGTTAACGAAACGATGCACAGTTTCGGGCCAGAAACGAAACGAACCCACCCAATCCACGTCTTTGGACCCAATAGTGATGTTTTGGTTCGTTTTGGTCAGTCTCATTACTGTGCAAAAAATCAAGCCGGTGTTGCATTTAATGCACCGATTCGGGCCTTAAATGAAACGATGCACAGTTTCGGGCCAGAAACGAAACAAACGCACCCAATCCACGTTTTTGGACCCAATAGTGATGTTTTGGTTCGTTTTGGTCAGTTTAGTTACTGTGCAACAAATCATGCCGGGGTTGCATTTAATGCACTGATTCGGGCCTTACATGAAACGATGCACAATTTCGGGCCAGAAACGAAACAAACGCACCCAATCCACGTTTTTGGACCCAATGGTGATGTTTTGGTCAGATTCGTCACAGTGCAAAAAACCATGCCGAGGTTGCATTTAATGCACCCATTCGGGTCGTTAACAAAACGATGCACAGTTTCGGGCCAGAAATGAAATGAACGCACCCAATCCATGTTTTTGGTCCCAATGATGATGTTTTTGTTTGTTTTGGTCAGTTTTGTTACAGTGCGAAAAACCATGCAAATGTTGCATTTAATGCGCCCATTCGGGTCGTTAACGAAACGAATGCACCGAATCCACATTTTTGGACCCAATAGTGATGTTTTGGTTCGTTTTGGTCAGTTTCGTTACAGTGCAAGAAACCATGCTGGGGTTGCATTTAATGCACCGATTCGGGCCGTCAATGAAAAGATGCACAGTTTCGGGCCAGAAACGAAACGAATGTACCCAATCCACGTTTTTGGACCCAATACTGATGTTTTGGTTCGTTTTGGTCAGTTTAGTTACTGTGCAACAAATCATGTCGGGGTTGCATTTAATGCACTGATTCGGGCCTTACATGAAACGATGCACCGTTTCGGGCCAGAAAGGAAACAAACGCACCCAATCCACGTTTTTGGACCCAATGGTGATGTTTTGGTTTGTTTTGGTCAGTTTCGTTACAGTGCAAAAAACCATGCCGACGTTGCATTTAATGCACCCATTCGGGTCGTTAACAAAACGATGCACAGTTTCGGGCCAGAAATGAAATGAATGCACCCAATCCATGCTTTTGGTCCCAATGGTGATGTTTTTGTTTGTTTTGGTCAGTTTTGTTACAGTGCGAAAAACCATGCAAATGTTGGATTTAATGCGCCCATTCGGGTCGTTAACGAAACGAATGCACCGAATCCACATTTTTGGACCCAATAGTGATGTTTTGGTTCGTTTTGGTCAGTTTAGTTACTGTGCAACAAATCATGCCGGGGTTGCATTTAATGCACTGATTCGGGCCTTACATGAAACGATGCACAATTTCGGGCCAGAAACGAAACAAACGCACCCAATCCACGTTTTTGGACCCAATGGTGATGTTTTGGTCAGATTCGTCACAGTGCAAAAAACCATGCCGAGGTTGCATTTAATGCACCCATTCGGGTCGTTAACAAAACGATGCACAGTTTCGGGCCAGAAATGAAATGAACGCACCCAATCCATGTTTTTGGTCCCAATGATGATGTTTTTGTTTGTTTTGGTCAGTTTTGTTACAGTGCGAAAAACCATGCAAATGTTGCATTTAATGCGCCCATTCGGGTCGTTAACGAAACGAATGCACCGAATCTACATTTTTGGACCCAATAGTGATGTTTTGGTTCGTTTTGGTCAGTTTCGTTACAGTGCAAGAAACCATGCTGGGGTTGCATTTAATGCACCCATTCGGGTCGTTAACGAAATGACGCACAGTTTCAGGCCAGAAACGAAACGAACGCACCCGATCCATGTTTTGAGACCCAATAGTGATGTTTTGGTCAGTTTCGTTACTGTGCAAAAAACCATGCAAATGTTGGATTTAATGCGCCCACTCGGGTTATTTACGAAACGATGCACAGTTTCGGGCCAAACAAAACGAACGCACCCAATCTACGTTTTCGAACCCAATAGTGATGTTTTGGTTCGTTTTGGTCAGTTTCGTTACAGTGCAAGAAACCATGCTGGGGTTGCATTTAATGCACCGATTCGGGCCGTCAATGAAAAGATGCACAATTTCGGGCCAAAAACGAAACGAATGTACCCAATCCACATTTTTGGACCCAATAGTGATGTTTTGGTTCGTTTTGGTCAGTTTAGTTACTGTGCAACAATTCATGCCGGGGTTGCATTTAATGCACCGATTCGGGCCTTACATGAAACGATGCACAGTTTCGGGCCAGAAACGAAACAAACGCACCCAATCCACGTTTTTGGACCCAATAGTGATGTTTTTGTTCGTTTTGGTCAGTTTAGTTACTGTGCAACAAATCATGCCGGGGTTGCATTTAATGCACCGATTCCGGCCTTACATGAAACGATGCACAGTTTCTGGCCAGAAACGAAACAAACGCACCCAATCCACGTTTTTGGACCCAATGGTGATGTCTTGGTTTGTTTTGGTCAGTTTTGTTACAGTGCGAAAAACCATGCAAATGTTGCATTTAATGCGCCCTTTCGGATCGTTAACGAAACGAATGCACCGAATCCACATTTTTTGACCCAATAGTGATGTTTTGGTTCGTTTTGGTCAGTTTCGTTACAGTGCAAGAAACCATGCTGGGGTTGCATTTAATGCACCCATTCGGGTCGTTAACGAAACGACGCACAGTTTCTGGCCAGAAACGAAACGAACGCACTCGATCCATGTTTTGAGACCCAATAGTGATGTTTTGGTTCGTTTTGGTCAGTTTCGTTACTGTGTAGAAAACCATGCAAATGTTGGATTTAATGCGCCCATTTGGGTCGTTAACGAAACGATGCACAGTTTCGGGCCAAACAAAACGAACGCACCCAATCTACGTTTTCGAACCCAATAGTGATGTTTTGGTTCGTTTTGGTCAGTTTCGTTACAGTGCAAGAAACAATGCTGGGGTTGCATTTAATGCACCGATTCGGGCCGTCAATGAAAAGATGCACAATTTCGGGCCAAAAACGAAACGAATGTACCCAATCCACATTTTTGGACCCAATAGTGATGTTTTGGTTCGTTTTGGTCAGTTTAGTTACTGTGCAACAATTCATGCCGGGGTTGCATTTAATGCACCGATTCGGGCCTTACATGAAACGATGCACAGTTTCGGGCCAGAAACGAAACAAACGCACCCAATCCACGTTTTTGGACCCAATAGTGATGTTTTTGTTCGTTTTGGTCAGTTTAGTTACTGTGCAACAAATCATGCCGGGGTTGCATTTAATGCACCGATTCCGGCCTTACATGAAACGATGCACAGTTTCTGGCCAGAAACGAAACAAACGCACCCAATCCACATTTTTGGACCCAATGGTGATGTCTTGGTTTGTTTTGGTCAGTTTCGTTACAGTGAAAAAAACCATGCCGAGGTTGCATTTAATGCACCCATTCGGGTCGTTAACAAAACGATGCACAGTTTCGGGCCAGAAACGAAATGAACGCACCCAATCCATGTTTTCGGTCCCAATGGTGATGTTTTTGTTTGTTTTGGTCAGTTTTGTTACAGTGCGAAAAACCATGCAAATGTTGGATTTAATGCACCCATTCGGGTCGTTACCGAAACGAACGCACCGAATCCACATTTTTGGACCCAATAGTGATGTTTTGGTTCGTTTTGGTCAGTTTCGTTACAGTGCAAGAAACCATGCGAGGGTTGCATTTAATGCACCGATTCGGGCCGTCAATGAAACGATGCACAGTTTCGGGCCAGAAACAAAACGAACGCACCCAATCCACGTTTTTGGACCCAATAGCTATGTTTTGGTTCATTTTGGTCAGTTTAGTTACTGTGCAAAAAAAAATCATGCCGGGGTTGCATTTAATGCACCGATTCGGGCCTTAATTGAAACGATGGACAGTTTCGGGCCAGAAACGAAACAAACGCACCCAATCCACGTTTTTGGACCCAATAGTGATGTTTTGGTTCGTTTTGGTCAGTTTAGTTACTGTGCAACAAATCATGTCGGGGTTGCATTTAATGCACCGATTCGGGCCTTACATGAAACGATGCACAGTTTCGGGCTAGAAACGAAACAAGCGCACCCAATCCACGTTTTTGGACCCAATAGTGATGTTTTGGTTCGTTTTGGTCAGTTTAGTTACTGTGCAACAAATCATGCCGGGGTTGCATTTAATGCACCGATTCGGGCCTTACATGAAACGATGCACAGTTTCTGGCCAGAAACGAAACAAACGCACCCAATCCACATTTTTGGACCCAATGGTGATGTCTTGGTTTGTTTTGGTCAGTTTCATTACAGTGAAAAAAACCATGCCGAGGTTGCATTTAATGCACCCATTCGGGTCGTTAACAAAACGATGCACAGTTTCGGGCCAGAAACGAAATGAACGCACCCAATCCATGTTTTCGGTCCCAATGGTGATTTTTTGTTTGTTTTGGTCACTTTTGTTACAGTGCAAAAAACCATGCAAATGTTGCATTTAATGCGCCCATTCGGATCGTTAACGAAATGAATGGACCGAATCCACATTTTTGGACCCAATAGTGATGTTTTGGTTCGTTTTGGTCAGTTTCGTTATAGTGCAAGAAACCATGCTGGGGTTGCATTTAATGCACCCATTCGGGTCGTTAACGAAACGACGCACAGTTTCAGGCCAGAAACGAAACGAACGCACCCGATCCATGTTTTGAGACCCAATAGTGATGTTTTGGTTCGTTTTGATCAGTTTCGTTACTGTGCAAAAAACCATGCAAATGTTGGATTTAATGCGCCCATTCGGGTCGTTAACGAAACGATTTACAGTTTCGGGCCAAACGAAACGAACGCACCCAATCTACGTTTTCGGACCAAATAGTGATGTTTTGGTTCGTTTTGGTCAGTTTCGTTACAGTGCAAGAAACCATGCTGGGGTTGCATTTAATGCACCGATTCGGGCCGTCAATGAAAAGATGCACAGTTTCGGGCCAGAAACGAAACGAATGTACCCAATCCACGTTTTTGGACCCAATACTGATGTTTTGGTTCGTTTTGGTCAGTTTAGTTACTGTGCAACAAATCATGTCGGGGTTGCATTTAATGCACTGATTCGGGCCTTACATGAAACGATGCACCGTTTCGGGCCAGAAATGAAACAAACGCACCCAATCCACGTTTTTGGACCCAATGGTGATGTTTTGGTTTGTTTTGGTCAGTTTCGTTACAGTGCAAAAAACCATGCCGACGTTGCATTTAATGCACCCATTCGGGTCGTTAACAAAACGATGCACAGTTTCGGGCCAGAAATGAAATGAATGCACCCAATCCATGCTTTTGGTCCCAATGGTGATGTTTTTGTTTGTTTTGGTCAGTTTTGTTACAGTGCGAAAAACCATGCAAATGTTGGATTTAATGCGCCCATTCGGGTCGTTAACGAAACGAATGCACCGAATCCACATTTTTGGACCCAATAGTGATGTTTTGGTTCGTTTTGGTCAGTTTAGTTACTGTGCAACAAATCATGCCGGGGTTGCATTTAATGCACTGATTCGGGCCTTACATGAAACGATGCACAATTTCGGGCCAGAAACGAAACAAACGCACCCAATCCACGTTTTTGGACCCAATGGTGATGTTTTGGTCAGATTCGTCACAGTGCAAAAAACCATGCCGAGGTTGCATTTAATGCACCCATTCGGGTCGTTAACAAAACGATGCACAGTTTCGGGCCAGAAATGAAATGAACGCACCCAATCCATGTTTTTGGTCCCAATGATGATGTTTTTGTTTGTTTTGGTCAGTTTTGTTACAGTGCGAAAAACCATGCAAATGTTGCATTTAATGCGCCCATTCGGGTCGTTAACGAAACGAATGCACCGAATCCACATTTTTGGACCCAATAGTGATGTTTTGGTTCGTTTTGGTCAGTTTCGTTACAGTGCAAGAAACCATGCTGGGGTTGCATTTAATGCACCCATTCGGGTCGTTAACGAAATGACGCACAGTTTCAGGCCAGAAACGAAACGAACGCACCCGATCCATGTTTTGAGACCCAATAGTGATGTTTTGGTCAGTTTCGTTACTGTGCAAAAAACCATGCAAATGTTGGATTTAATGCGCCCACTCGGGTTATTTACGAAACGATGCACAGTTTCGGGCCAAACAAAACGAACGCACCCAATCTACGTTTTCGAACCCAATAGTGATGTTTTGGTTCATTTTGGTCAGTTTAGTTACTATGCAAAAAAAATCATGCCGGGGTTGCATTTAATGCACCGATTCGGGCCTTAAATGAAACGATGGACAGTTTCGGGCCAGAAACGAAACAAACGCACCCAATCCACGTTTTTGGACCCAATAGTGATGTTTTGGTTCGTTTTGGTCAGTTTAGTTACTGTGCAACAAATCATGTCGGGGTTGCATTTAATGCACCGATTCGGGCCTTACATGAAACGATGCACAGTTTCGGGCTAGAAACGAAACAAGCGCACCCAATCCACGTTTTTGGACCCAATAGTGATGTTTTGGTTCGTTTTGGTCAGTTTAGTTACTGTGCAACAAATCATGCCGGGGTTGCATTTAATGCACCGATTCGGGCCTTACATGAAACGATGCACAGTTTCTGGCCAGAAACGAAACAAACGCACCCAATCCACATTTTTGGACCCAATGGTGATGTCTTGGTTTGTTTTGGTCAGTTTCGTTACAGTGAAAAAAACCATGCCGAGGTTGCATTTAATGCACCCATTCGGGTCGTTAACAAAACGATGCACAGTTTCGGGCCAGAAACGAAATGAACGCACCCAATCCATGTTTTCGGTCCCAATGGTGATTTTTTGTTTGTTTTGGTCACTTTTGTTACAGTGCAAAAAACCATGCAAATGTTGCATTTAATGCGCCCATTCGGATCGTTAACGAAATGAATGGACCGAATCCACATTTTTGGACCCAATAGTGATGTTTTGGTTCGTTTTGGTCAGTTTCGTTATAGTGCAAGAAACCATGCTGGGGTTGCATTTAATGCACCCATTCGGGTCGTTAACGAAACGACGCACAGTTTCAGGCCAGAAACGAAACGAACGCACCCGATCCATGTTTTGAGACCCAATAGTGATGTTTTGGTTCGTTTTGATCAGTTTCGTTACTGTGCAAAAAACCATGCAAATGTTGGATTTAATGCGCCCATTCGGGTCGTTAACGAAACGATGCACAGTTTCGGGCCAAACGAAACGAACGCACCCAATCTACGTTTTCGGACCAAATAGTGATGTTTTGGTTCGTTTTGGTCAGTTTCGTTACAGTGCAAGAAACCATGCTGGGGTTGCATTTAATGCACCGATTCGGGCCGTCAATGAAAAGATGCACAGTTTCGGGCCAGAAACGAAACGAATGTACCCAATCCACGTTTTTGGACCCAATACTGATGTTTTGGTTCGTTTTGGTCAGTTTAGTTACTGTGCAACAAATCATGTCGGGGTTGCATTTAATGCACTGATTCGGGCCTTACATGAAACGATGCACCGTTTCGGGCCAGAAATGAAACAAACGCACCCAATCCACGTTTTTGGACCCAATGGTGATGTTTTGGTTTGTTTTGGTCAGTTTCGTTACAGTGCAAAAAACCATGCCGACGTTGCATTTAATGCACCCATTCGGGTCGTTAACAAAACGATGCACAGTTTCGGGCCAGAAATGAAATGAATGCACCCAATCCATGCTTTTGGTCCCAATGGTGATGTTTTTGTTTGTTTTGGTCAGTTTTGTTACAGTGCGAAAAACCATGCAAATGTTGGATTTAATGCGCCCATTCGGGTCGTTAACGAAACGAATGCACCGAATCCACATTTTTGGACCCAATAGTGATGTTTTGGTTCGTTTTGGTCAGTTTAGTTACTGTGCAACAAATCATGCCGGGGTTGCATTTAATGCACTGATTCAGGCCTTACATGAAACGATGCACAATTTCGGGCCAGAAACGAAACAAACGCACCCAATCCACGTTTTTGGACCCAATGGTGATGTTTTGGTCAGATTCGTCACAGTGCAAAAAACCATGCCGAGGTTGCATTTAATGCACCCATTCGGGTCGTTAACAAAACGATGCACAGTTTCGGGCCAGAAATGAAATGAACGCACCCAATCCATGTTTTTGGTCCCAATGATGATGTTTTTGTTTGTTTTGGTCAGTTTTGTTACACTGCGAAAAACCATGCAAATGTTGCATTTAATGCGCCCATTCGGGTCGTTAACGAAACGAATGCACCGAATCCACATTTTTGGACCCAATAGTGATGTTTTGGTTCGTTTTGGTCAGTTTCGTTACAATGCAAGAAACCATGCTGGGGTTGCATTTAATGCACCCATTCGGGTCGTTAACGAAATGACGCACAGTTTCAGGCCAGAAACGAAACGAACGCACCCGATCCATGTTTTGAGACCCAATAGTGATGTTTTGGTCAGTTTCGTTACTGTGCAAAAAACCATGCAAATGTTGGATTTAATGCGCCCACTCGGGTTATTTACGAAACGATGCACAGTTTCGGGCCAAACAAAACGAACGCACCCAATCTACGTTTTCGAACCCAATAGTGATGTTTTGGTTCGTTTTGGTCAGTTTCGTTACAGTGCAAGAAACCATGCTGGGGTTGCATTTAATGCACCGATTCGGGCCGTCAATGAAAAGATGCACAATTTCGGGCCAAAAACGAAACGAATGTACCCAATCCACATTTTTGGACCCAATAGTGATGTTTTGGTTCGTTTTGGTCAGTTTAGTTACTGTGCAACAATTCATGCCGGGGTTGCATTTAATGCACCGATTCGGGCCTTACATGAAACGATGCACAGTTTCGGGCCAGAAACGAAACAAACGCACCCAATCCACATTTTTGGACCCAATAGTGATGTTTTTGTTCGTTTTGGTCAGTTTAGTTACTGTGCAACAAATCATGCCGGGGTTGCATTTAATGCACCGATTCCGGCCTTACATGAAACGATGCACAGTTTCTGGCCAGAAACGAAACAAACGCACCCAATCCACGTTTTTGGACCCAATGGTGATGTCTTGGTTTGTTTTGGTCAGTTTTGTTACAGTGCGAAAAACCATGCAAATGTTGCATTTAATGCGCCCTTTCGGATCGTTAACGAAACGAATGCACCGAATCCACATTTTTTGACCCAATAGTGATGTTTTGGTTCGTTTTGGTCAGTTTCGTTACAGTGCAAGAAACCATGCTGGGGTTGCATTTAATGCACCCATTCGGGTCGTTAACGAAACGACGCACAGTTTCTGGCCAGAAACGAAACGAACGCACTCGATCCATGTTTTGAGACCCAATAGTGATGTTTTGGTTCGTTTTGGTCAGTTTCGTTACTGTGCATAAAACCATGCAAATGTTGGATTTAATGCGCCCATTTGGGTCGTTAACGAAACGATGCACAGTTTCGGGCCAAACAAAACGAACGCACCCAATCTACGTTTTCGAACCCAATAGTGATGTTTTGGTTCGTTTTGGTCAGTTTCGTTACAGTGCAAGAAACCATGCTGGGGTTGCATTTAATGCACCGATTCGGGCCGTCAATGAAAAGATGCACAATTTCGGGCCAAAAACGAAACGAATGTACCCAATCCACATTTTTGGACCCAATAGTGATGTTTTGGTTCGTTTTGGTCAGTTTAGTTACTGTGCAACAATTCATGCCGGGGTTGCATTTAATGCACCGATTCGGGCCTTACATGAAACGATGCACAGTTTCGGGCCAGAAACGAAACAAACGCACCCAATCCACGTTTTTGGACCCAATAGTGATGTTTTTGTTCGTTTTGGTCAGTTTAGTTACTGTGCAACAAATCATGCCGGGGTTGCATTTAATGCACCGATTCCGGCCTTACATGAAACGATGCACAGTTTCTGGCCAGAAACGAAACAAACGCACCCAATCCACGTTTTTGGACCCAATGGTGATGTCTTGGTTTGTTTTGGTCAGTTTTGTTACAGTGCGAAAAACCATGCAAATGTTGCATTTAATGCGCCCTTTCGGATCGTTAACGAAACGAATGCACCGAATCCACATTTTTTGACCCAATAGTGATGTTTTGGTTCGTTTTGGTCAGTTTCGTTACAGTGCAAGAAACCATGCTGGGGTTGCATTTAATGCACCCATTCGGGTCGTTAACGAAACGACGCACAGTTTCTCGCCAGAAACGAAATGAACGCACTCGATCCATGTTTTGAGACCCAATAGTGATGTTTTGGTTCGTTTTGGTCAGTTTCGTTACTGTGCAGAAAACCATGCAAATGTTGGATTTAATGCGCCCATTTGGGTCGTTAACGAAACGATGCACAGTTTCGGGCCAAACGAAAAGAACGCACCCAATCTACGTTTTCGGACCCAATAGTGACGTTTTGGTTCGTTTTGGTCTGTTTAGTTACTATGCAACAAATCATGCCGGGGTTGCATTTAATGCACTGATTCGGGCCTTACATGAAACGATGCACAGTTTTGGGCCAGAAACGAAACAAACGCACCCAATCCACGTTTTTGGACCCAATGGTGATGTTTTGGTTTGTTTTGGTCAGTTTCGTTACAGTGCAAAAAACCATGCCGAGGTTGCATTTAATGCACCCATTCGGGTCGTTAACAAAACGATGCACAGTTTCGGGCCAGAAATGAAATGAATGCACCCAATCCATGTTTTTGGTCCCAATGGTGATGTTTTTGTTTGTTTTGGTCAGTTTTATTATAGTGCGAAAAACCATGCAAATGTTGGATTTAATGCGCCCATTCAGGTCGTTAACGAAACGACGCACAGTTTCAGGCCAGAAACGAAACGAACGCACCTGATCCATGTTTTGAGACCCAATAGTGATGTTTTGGTTCGTTTTGGTCACTTTCGTTACAGTGCAAAAAAACTATGCCGAGGTTGCATTTAATGCACCCATTCAGGTCGTTAACAAAACGATGCACAGTTTCGGGCCAGAAATGAAATGAACGCACCCAATCCATGTTTTTGGTCCCAATGGTGATGTTTTTGTTTGTTTTGGTCAGTTTTGTTACAGTGCGAAAAACCATGCAAATGTTGCATTTGATGCACCCATTCGGGTCGTTACCGAAACGAACGCACCCAATCCACATTTTTGGCCCCAATAGTGATGTTTTGGTTCGTTTTGGTCAGTTTCGTTACAGTGCAAGAAACCATGCGAGGGTTGCATTTAATGCACCGATTCGGGCCGTCAATGAAACGATGCACAGTTTCGGGCCAGAAACAAAACGAACGCACCCAATCCACGTTTTTGGACCCAATAGCTATGTTTTGGTTCATTTTGGTCAGTTTAGTTACTGTGCAAAAAAAATCATGCCGGGGTTGCATTTAATGCACCGATTCGGGCCTTACATGAAACGATGCACAGTTTCGGGCCAGAAACGAAACAAACGCACCCAATCCACGTTTTTGGACCCAATAGTGATGTTTTGGTTCGTTTTGGTCAGTTTAGTTACTGTGCAACAAATCATGTCGGGGTTGCATTTAATGCACCGATTCTGGCCTTACATGAAACGATGCACAGTTTCGGGCTAGAAACGAAACAAGCGCACCCAATCCACGTTTTTGGACCCAATAGTGATGTTTTGGTTCGTTTTGGTCAGTTTAGTTACTGTGCAACAAATCATGCCGGGGTTGCATTTAATGCACCGATTCGGGCCTTACATGAAACGATGCACAGTTTCTGGCCAGAAACGAAACAAACGCACCCAATCCACATTTTTGGACCCAATGGTGATGTCTTGGTTTGTTTTGGTCAGTTTTGTTACAGTGAAAAAAACCATGCCGAGGTTGCATTTAATGCACCCATTTGGGTCGTTAACAAAACGATGCACAGTTTCGGGCCAGAAACGAAATGAACGCACCCAATCCATGTTTTTGGTCCCAATGGTGATTTTTTGTTTGTTTTGGTCAGTTTTATTACAGTGCAAAAAACCATGCAAATGTTGCATTTAATGCGCCCATTCGGGTCGTTAACGAAACGAATGCACCGAATCCACATTTTTGGACCCAATAGTGATGTTTTGGTTCGTTTTGGTGAGTTTCGTTACAGTGCAAGAAACCATGCTGGGGTTGCATTTAATGCACCCATTCGGGTCGTTAACGAAACTACACACAGTTTCAGGCCAGAAACGAAACGAACGCACCCGATCCATGTTTTGAGACCCAATAGTGATGTTTTGGTTCGTTTTGGTCAGTTTCGTTACTGTGCAAAAAACCATGCAAATGTTGGATTTAATGCGCCCATTCGGGTCGTTAACAAAACGATGCACAGTTTCGGGCCAAACGAAACGAACGCACCCAATCTACTTTTTCGGACCCAATAGTGATGTTTTGGTTCATTTTGGTCAGTTTAGTTACTATGCAACAAATCATGCTGGGGTTGCATTTAATGCACCGATTCGGGCCTTACATGAAACGATGCACAGTTTCTGGCCAGAAACGAAACAAACGCACCCAATCCACGTTTTTGGACCTAATGGTGATGTCTTGTTTTGTTTTGGTCAGTTTCTTTACACTGAAAAAAACCATGTCGAGGTTGCATTTAATGCTCCCATTCGGGTCGTTAACAAAACGATGCACAGTTTCGGGCCAGAAATGAAATGAACGCACCCAATCCATGTTTTTGGTCCCAATGGTGATGTTTTTGTTTGTTTTGGTCAGTTTTGTTGCAGCGCGAAAAAACATGCAAATGTTGCATTTAATGCGCCCATTCGGGTCGTTAACGAAACGAACGCACCGAATCCACATTTTTGGACCCAATAGTGATGTTTTGGTTCGTTTTGGTCAGTTTCGTTACAGTGCAAGAAACCATGCTGGGGTTGCATTTAATGCACCGATTCGGGCCGTCAATAAAAAGATGCATAGTTTCAGGCCAGAAACGAAACGAACGTACCCAATCCACGTTTTTGGACCCAATAGTGATGTTTTGGTTCGTTTTGGTCAGTTTAGTTACTGTGCAACAAATCATGCCGGGGTTGCACTTAATGCACCCATTCCGGCCGTCAATAAAAAGATGCACAGTTTCGGGCCAGAAACGAAACGAACGTACCCAATCCACGTTTTTGGACCCAATAGTGATGTTTTGGTTTGTTTTGGTCAGTTTCGTTACTGTGCAAAAGACCATGCCGAGGTTGCACTTAATGCACCCATTCGGGTCGTTAACGAAACGATGCACAGTTTCGGGCCAGAAACGAAACGAACCCACCCAATCCACGTCTTTGGACCCAATAGTGATGTTTTGGGTCGTTTTGGTCAGTCTCATTACTGTGCAAAAAATCAAGCCGGTGTTGCATTTAATGCACCGATTCGGGCCTTAAATGAAACGATGCACAGTTTCGGGCCAGAAACGAAACGAACGCACCCAATCCACGTTTTTGGACCCAATAGTGATGTTTTGGTTCGTTTTGGTCAGTTTAGTTACTGTGCAACAAATCATGCCGGGGTTGCATTTAATGCACCGATTTGGGCCTGACATGAAACAATGCACAGTTTCTGGCCAGAAACGAAACAAACGCACCCAATCCACGTTTTTGGACCCAATGGTGATGTCTTGGTTTGTTTTTTACAGTTTCGTTACAGTGCAAAAAACCATGCCGAGGTTGCATTTAATGCACCCATTCGGGTCGTTAACAAAATGATGCACAGTTTCGGGCCAGAAACGAAATGAACGCACCCAATCCATGTTTTTGGTCCCAATGGTGATGTTTTTGTTTGTTTTGGTCAGTTTTGTTACAGTGCGAAAAACCATGCAAATGTTGCATTTAATGCGCCCATTCGGGTCGTTAACGAAACGAATGCACCGAATCCACATTTTTGGACCCAATAGTAATGTTTTGGTTCGTTTTGGTCAGTTTCATTACAGTGCAAGAAACCATGCTGGGGTTGCATTTAATGCACCCATTCGGGTCGTTAACGAAACGACGCACAGTTTCAGGCCAGAAACGAAACGAACGCACCCGATCCATGTTTTGAGACCCAATAGTGATGTTTTGGTTCGTTTTGGTCAGTTTAGTTACGGTGCAACAAATCATGCTGGGGTTGCATTTAATACACCGGTTCGGGCCTTAAATAAAACGATGCACAGTTTCGGGCCAGAAACGAAATTAACGCACCCAATCCATGTTTTTTAACCCAATGGTGATGTTTTGGTCAGTTTCGTTACAGTGCAAAAAACCATGCCGAGGTTGCACTTAATGCACCCATTCGGGTCGTTAACGAAACGATGCACAGTTTCGGGCCAGAAACGAAACGAACCCACCCAATCCACGTCTTTGGACCCAATAGTGATGTTTTGGTTCGTTTTGGTCAGTCTCATTACTGTGCAAAAAATCAAGCCGGTGTTGCATTTAATGCACCGATTCGGGCCTTAAATGAAACGATGCACAGTTTCGGGCCAGAAACGAAACAAACGCACCCAATCCACGTTTTTGGACCCAATAGTGATGTTTTGGTTCGTTTTGGTCAGTTTAGTTACTGTGCAAAAAAATCATGCCGGGGTTGCATTTAATGCACCGATTCGGGCCTTACATGAAACAATGCACAGTTTCTGGCCAGAAACGAATCAAACGCACCCAATCCACGTTTTTGGACCCAATGGTGATGTCTTGGTTTGTTTAGGCCAGTTTCGTTATAGTGCAAAAAACCATGCCGAGGTTGCATTTAATGCACCCATTCGGGTCGTTAACAAAACGATGCACAGTTTCGGGCCAGAAACGAAATTAACGCACCCAATCCATGTTTTTGGTCCCAATGGTGATGTTTTTGTTTGTTTTGGTCAGTTTTGTTACAGTGCGAAAAACCATGCAAATGTTGCATTTAATGCGCCCATTCGGGTCGTTAACGAAACGAATGCACCGAATCCACATTTTTGGACCCAATAGTGATGTTTTGGTTCGTTTTGGTCAGTTTCGTTACAGTGCAAAAAAATCATGCCGGGGTTGCATTTAATGCACCGATTCGGGCCTTAAATGAAACGATGCACAGTTTCGGGCCAGAAACGAAACAAACGCACCCAATCCACGTTTTTGGACCCAATAGTGATGTTTTGGTTCGTTTTGGTCAGTTTAGTTACTTTGCAACAAATCATGCCGGTGTTGCATTTAATGCACCGATTCGGGCCTTACATGAAACGATGCACAGTTTCGGGCCAGAAACGAACCAAACGCACCCAATCCACGTTTTTGGACCCAATAGTGATGTTTTGGTTCGTATTGGTCAGTTTAGTTACTGTGCAACAAATCATGCCGGGGTTGCATTTAATGCACCGATTCGGGCCTTACATGAAATGATGCACAGTTTCTGGCCAGAAACGAAACGAACGCACCCAATCCACGTTTTTGGACCCAATGGTGATGTCTTGGTTTGTTTTGGTCAGTTTTGTTACAGTGCAAAAAACCATGCCGAGGTTGCATTTAATGCACCCATTCGGGTCGTTAACAAAACGATGCACAGTTTCGGGCCAGAAACGAAATTAACGCACCCAATCCATGTTTTTGGTCCCAATGGTGATGTTTTTGTTTGTTTTGGTCAGTTTTGTTACAGTGCGAAAAACCATGCAAATGTTGCATTTAATGCGCCCATTCGGGTCGTTAACGAAACGAATGCACCGGATCCACATTTTTGGACCCAATAGTGATGTTTTGGTTCGTTTTGGTCAGTTTCGTTACAGTGCAAAAAAATCATGCCGGGGTTGCATTTAATGCACCGATTCGGGCCTTAAATGAAACGATGCACAGTTTCGGGCCAGAAACGAAACAAACGCACCCAATCCACGTTTTTGGACCCAATAGTGATGTTTTGGTTCGTTTTGGTCAGTTTAGTTACTGTGCAACAAATCATGCCGGTGTTGCATTTAATGCACCGATTCGGGCCTTACATGAAACGATGCACAGTTTCGGGCCAGAAACGAACCAAACGCACCCAATCCACGTTTTTGGACCCAATAGTGATGTTTTGGTTCGTATTGGTCAGTTTAGTTACTGTGCAACAAATCATGCCGGGGTTGCATTTAATGCACCGATTCGGGCCTTACATGAAATGATGCACAGTTTCTGGCCAGAAACGAAACGAACGCACCCAATCCACGTTTTTGGACCCAATGGTGATGTCTTGGTTTGTTTTGGTCAGTTTCGTTACAGTGCAAAAAACCATGCCGAGGTTGCATTTAATGCACCCATTCGGGTCGTTAACAAAACGATGCACAGTTTCGGGCCAGAAACGAAATTAACGCACCCAATCCATGTTTTTGGTCCCAATGGTGATGTTTTTGTTTGTTTTGGTCAGTTTTGTTACAGTGCGAAAAACCATGCAAATGTTGCATTTAATGCGCCCATTCGGGTCGTTAACGAAACGAATGCACCGGATCCACATTTTTGGACCCAATAGTGATGTTTTGGTTCGTTTTGGTCAGTTTCGTTACAGTGCAAAAAAATCATGCCGGGGTTGCATTTAATGCACCGATTCGGGCCTTAAATGAAACGATGCACAGTTTCGGGCCAGAAACGAAACAAACGCACCCGATCCACGTTTTTGGACCCAATAGTGATGTTTTGGTTCGTTTTGGTCAGTTTAGTTACTGTGCAACAAATCATGCCGGTGTTGCATTTAATGCACCGATTCGGGCCTTACATGAAACGATGCACAGTTTCGGGCCAGAAACGAACCAAACGCACCCAATCCACGTTTTTGGACCCAATAGTGATGTTTTGGTTCATATTGGTCAGTTTAGTTACTGTGCAACAAATCATGCCGGGGTTGCATTTAATGCACCGATTCGGGCCTTACATGAAATGATGCACAGTTTCTGGCCAGAAACGAAACGAACGTACCCAATCCACGTTTTTGGACCCAATGGTGATGTCTTGGTTTGTTTTGGTCAGTTTCGTTACAGTGCAAAAAATCATACCGAGGTTGCATTTAATGCACCCATTCGGGTCGTTAACAAAACGATGCACAGTTTCGGGCCAGAAATGAAATGAACGCACCCAATCCATGTTTTTGGTCCCAATGGTGATGTTTTTGTTTGTTTTGGTCAATTTTGTTACAGTGCGAAAAACCATGCAAATGTTGCATTTAATGCGCCCATTCGGGTCGTTAACGAAACGAATGCACCGAATCCACATTTTTGGACCCAATAGTGATGTTCTGGTTCGTTTTGGTCAGTTTCGTTACAGTGCAAGAAACCATGCTGGGGTTGCATTTAATGCACCCATTCGGGTCGTTAACGAAACGACGCACAGTTTCAGGCCAGAAACAAAACGAACGCACCCGATCCATGTTCTGAGACCCAATAGTGATGTTTTGGTTCGTTTTGGTCAGTTTCGTTACTGTGCAAAAAACCATGCAAATGTTGGATTTAATGCGCCCATTCGGGTCGTTAACGAAACGATGCACAGTTTCGGGCCAAACGAAACGAACGCACCCAATCTACGTTTTCGGACCCAATAGTGATGTTTTGGTTCGTTTTGGTCAGTTTCGTTACAGTGCAAGAAACCATGCTAGGGTTGCATTTAATGCACCGATTTGGGCCGTCAATGTAAAGATGCACAGTTTCGGGCCAGAAACAAAACGAACGCACCCAATCCACGTTTTTGGACCCAATAGTGATGTTTTGGTTCGTTTTGATCAGTTTAGTTACTGTGCATAAAAATCATGCCGGGGTTGCATTTAATGCACCGATTCGGGCCTTAAATGAAACGATGCACAGTTTCGGGCCAGAAACGAAACAAACGCACCCAATCCACGTTTTTGGACCCAATAGTGATGTTTTGGTTCGTTTTGGTCAGTTTAGTTACTGTGCAACAAATCATGCCGGTGTTGCATTTAATGCACCGATTCGGGCCTTACATGAAACGATGCACAGTTTCGGGCCAGAAACGAACCAAACGCACCCAATCCACGTTTTTGGACCCAATAGTGATGTTTTGGTTCGTATTGGTCAGTTTAGTTACTGTGCAACAAATCATGTCGGGGTTGCATTTAATGCACCGATTCGGGCCTTACATGAAATGATGCACAGTTTCTGGCCAGAAACGAAACGAACGCACCCAATCCACGTTTTTGGACCCAATGGTGATGTCTTGGTTTGTTTTGGTCAGTTTCGTTACAGTGCAAAAAACCATGCCGAGGTTGCATTTAATGCACCCATTCGGGTCGTTAACAAAACGATGCACAGTTTCGGGCCAGAAACGAAATTAACGCACCCAATCCATGTTTTTGGTCCCAATGGTGATGTTTTTGTTTGTTTTGGTCATTTTTGTTACAGTGCGAAAAACCATGCAAATGTTGCATTTAATGCGCCCATTCGGGTCGTTAACGAAACGAATGCACCGGATCCACATTTTTGGACCCAATAGTGATGTTTTGGTTCGTTTTGGTCAGTTTCGTTACAGTGCAAAAAAATCATGCCGGGGTTGCATTTAATGCACCGATTGGGGCCTTAAATGAAACGATGCACAGTTTCGGGCCAGAAACGAAACAAACGCACCCAATCCACGTTTTTGGACCCAATAGTGATGTTTTGGTTCGTTTTGGTCAGTTTAGTTACTGTGCAATAAATCATGCCGGTGTTGCATTTAATGCACCGATTCGGGCCTTACATGAAACGATGCACAGTTTCGGGCCAGAAACGAACCAAACGCACCCAATCCACGTTTTTGGACCCAATAGTGATGTTTTGGTTCGTATTGGTCAGTTTAGTTACTGTGCAACAAATCATGCCGGGGTTGCATTTAATGCACCGATTCGGGCCTTACATGAAATGATGCACAGTTTCTGGCCAGAAACGAAACGAACGCACCCAATCCACGTTTTTGGACCCAATGGTGATGTCTTGGTTTGTTTTGGTCAGTTTCGTTACAGTGCAAAAAATCATGCCGAGGTTGCATTTAATGCACCCATTCGGGTCGTTAACAAAACGATGCACAGTTTCGGGCCAGAAATGAAATGAACGCACCCAATCCATGTTTTTGGTCCCAATGGTGATGTTTTTGTTTGTTTTGGTCAGTTTTGTTACAGTGCGAAAAACCATGCAAATGTTGCATTTAATGCGCCCATTCGGGTCGTTAACGAAACGAATGCACCGAATCCACATTTTTGGACCCAATAGTGATGTTCTGGTTCGTTTTGGTCAGTTTCGTTACAGTGCAAGAAACCATGCTGGGGTTGCATTTAATGCACCCATTCGGGTCGTTAACGAAACGACGCACAGTTTCAGGCCAGAAACAAAACGAACGCACCCGATCCATGTTTTGAGACCCAATAGTGATGTTTTGGTTCGTTTTGGTCAGTTTCGTTACTGTGCAAAAAACCATGCAAATGTTGGATTTAATGCGCCCATTCGGGTCGTTAACGAAACGATGCACAGTTTCGGGCCAAACGAAACGAACGCACCCAATCTACGTTTTCGGACCCAATAGTGATGTTTTGGTTCGTTTTGGTCAGTTTCGTTACAGTGCAAGAAACCATGCTAGGGTTGCATTTAATGCACCGATTTGGGCCGTCAATGTAAAGATGCACAGTTTCGGGCCAGAAACAAAACGAACGCACCCAATCCACGTTTTTGGACCCAATAGTGATGTTTTGGTTCGTTTTGGTCAGTTTAGTTACTGTGCATAAAAATCATGCCGGGGTTGCATTTAATGCACCGATTCGGGCCTTAAATGAAACGATGCACAGTTTCGGGCCAGAAACGAAACAAACGCACCCAATCCACGTTTTTAGACCCAATAGTGATGTTTTGGTTCGTTTTGGTCAGTTTAGTTACTATGCAACAAATCATGCCGGTGTTGCATTTAATGCACCGATTCGGGCCTTAAATGAAACGATGCAAAGTTTCGGCCCAGAAACGAAACAAACGCACCCAATCCACGTTTTTGGACCCAATAGTGATGTTTTGGTTCGTTTTGGTCAGTTTAGTTACTGTGCAACAAATCATGCCGGTGTTGCATTTAATGCACCGATTCGGGCCTTACATGAAACGATGCACAGTTTCTGGCCAGAAACGAAACTAACGCACCCAATCCACGTTTTTGGACCCAATGGTGATGTCTTGGTTTGTTTTGGTCAGTTTCGTTACAGTGCAAAATATCATGCCGAGGTTGCATTTAATGCACCCATTCGGGTCGTTAACAAAACGATGCACAGTTTCGGCCCAGAAACGAAACAAACGCACCCAATCCACGTTTTTGGACCCAATAGTGATGTTTTGGTTCGTTTTCGTCAGTTTAGTTACTGTGCAACAAATCATGCCGGTGTTGCATTTAATGCACCGATTCGGGCCTTAAATGAAACGATGCACAGTTTCGGCCCAGAAACGAAACAAACGCTCCCAATCCACGTTTTTGGACCCAATAGTGATGTTTTGGTTCGTTTTGGTCAGTTTAGTTACTGTGCAACAAATCATGCCGGGGTTGCATTTAATGCACCGATTCGGGCCTTACATGAAACGATGCATAGTTTCTGGCCAGAAACGAAACAAACGCGCCCAATCCACGTTTTCGGACCCAATGCTGATGTCTTGGTTTGTTTTGGTCAGTTTCGTTACAGTGCAAAAAACCATGCCGAGGTTGCACTTAATACACCCATCCGGGTCGTTAACAAAACGATGCACAGTTTCGGGCCAGAAACGTAACGAACGCACCCAATCCACTTTTTTGGACCCAATAGTGATGTTTTGGTTCGTTTTGGTCAGTTTAGTTACTGTGCAACAAATCATGCCGGGGTTGCATTTAATGCACAGATTCGGGCCTTAAATGAAACAATGCACAGTTTCGGTCCAGAAATGAAACAAACGCACCCAATCTACGTTTTTGGACCCAATGGTGATGTTTTGGTTTGTTTTGGTCAGTTTCGTTACAGTGCAAAAAACCATGCCGACGTTGCATTTAATGCACCCATTCGGGTCGTTAACAAAAAGATGCACAGTTTCGGGCCAGAAATGAAATGAATGCACCCAATCCATGTTTTTGGTCCCAATGGTGATGTTTTTGTTTGTTTTGGTCAGTTTTGTTACAGTGCGAAAAAACATGCAAATGTTGCATTTAATGCGCCCATTCGGGTCGTTAACGAAACGAACGCACCCAATCCACATTTTTGGACCCAATAGTGATGTTTTGGTTCGTTTTGGTCAGTTTCGTTACAGTGCAAGAAACCATGCTAGGGTTGCATTTAATGCACCGATTTGGGCCGTCAATGTAAAGATGCACAGTTTCGGGCCAGAAACAAAACGAACGCACCCAATCCACGTTTTTGGACCCAATAGTGATGTTTTGGTTTGTTTTGGTCAGTTTAGTTACTGTGCAAAAAAATCATGCCGGGGTTGCATTTAATGCACCGATTCGGGCCTTAAATGAAACGATGCACAGTTTCGGGCCAGAAACGAAACAAACGCACCCAATCCAAGTTTTTGGACCCAATAGTGATGTTTTGGTTCGTTTTGGTCAGTTTAGTTACTGTGCAACAAATCATGCCGGGGTTGCATTTAATGCACCGATTCGGGCCTTAAATGAAACGATGCACAGTTTCGGGCCAGAAATGAAACAAACGCACCCAATCTACGTTTTTGGACCCAATGGTGATGTTTTGGTTTGTTTTGGTCAGTTTCGTTACAGTGCAAAAAACCATGCCGACGTTGCATTTAATGCACCCATTCGGGTCGTTAACAAAAAGATGCACAGTTTCGGGCCAGAAATGAAATGAATGCACCCAATCCATGTTTTTGGTCCCAATGGTGATGTTTTTGTTTGTTTTGGTCAGTTTTGTTACAGTGCGAAAAAACATGCAAATGTTGCATTTAATGCGCCCATTCGGGTTGTTAACGAAACGAACGCACCCAATCCACATTTTTGGACCCAATAGTGATGTTTTGGTTCGTGTTGGTCAGTTTCGTTACAGTGCAAGAAACCATGCTAGGGTTGCATTTAATGCACCGATTTGGGCCGTCAATGTAAAGATGCACAGTTTCGGGCCAGAAACGAAACAAACGCACCCAATCCACGTTTTTGGACCCAATAGTGATGTTTTGGTTCGTTTTGGTCAGTTTAGTTACTGTGCAACAAATCATGCCGGTGTTGCATTTAATGCACCGATTCGGGCCTTACATGAAACGATGCACAGTTTCTGGCCAGAAACGAAACTAACGCACCCAATCCACGTTTTTGGACCCAATGGTGATGTCTTGGTTTGTTATGGTCAGTTTCGTTACAGTGCAAAAAATCATGCCGAGGTTGCATTTAATGCACCCATTCGGGTCGTTAACAAAACGATGCACAGTTTCGGGCCAGAAATGAAACAAACGCACCCAATCTACGTTTTTGGACCCAATGGTGATGTTTTGGTTTGTTTTGGTCAGTTTCGTTACAGTGCAAAAAACCATGCCGACGTTGCATTTAATGCACCCATTCGGGTCGTTAACAAAAAGATGCACAGTTTCGGGCCAGAAATGAAATGAATGCACCCAATCCATGTTTTTGGTCCCAATGGTGATGTTTTTGTTTGTTTTGGTCAGTTTTGTTACAGTGCGAAAAAACATGCAAATGTTGCATTTAATGCGCCCATTCGGGTCGTTAACGAAACGAACGCACCCAATCCACATTTTTGGACCCAATAGTGATGTTTTGGTTCGTGTTGGTCAGTTTCGTTACAGTGCAAGAAACCATGCTAGGGTTGCATTTAATGCACCGATTTGGGCCGTCAATGTAAAGATGCACAGTTTCGGGCCAGAAACGAAACAAACGCACCCAATCCACGTTTTTGGACCCAATAGTGATGTTTTGGTTCGTTTTGGTCAGTTTAGTTACTGTGCAACAAATCATGCCGGTGTTGCATTTAATGCACCGATTCGGGCCTTACATGAAACGATGCACAGTTTCTGGCCAGAAACGAAACTAACGCACCCAATCCACGTTTTTGGACCCAATGGTGATGTCTTGGTTTGTTTTGGTCAGTTTCGTTACAGTGCAAAAAATCATGCCGAGGTTGCATTTAATGCACCCATTCGGGTCGTTAACAAAACGATGCACAGTTTCGGCCCAGAAACGAAACAAACGCACCCAATCCACGTTTTTGGACCCAATAGTGATGTTTTGGTTCGTTTTCGTCAGTTTAGTTACTGTGCAACAAATCATGCCGGTGTTGCATTTAATGCACCGATTCGGGCCTTAAATGAAACGATGCACAGTTTCGGCCCAGAAACGAAACAAACGCTCCCAATCCACGTTTTTGGACCCAATAGTGATGTTTTGGTTCGTTTTGGTCAGTTTAGTTACTGTGCAACAAATCATGCCGGGGTTGCATTTAATGCACCGATTCGGGCCTTACATGAAATGATGCATAGTTTCTGGCCAGAAACGAAACAAACGCGCCCAATCCACGTTTTCGGACCCAATGCTGATGTCTTGGTTTGTTTTGGGCAGTTTCGTTACAGTGCAAAAAACCATGCCGAGGTTGCACTTAATACACCCATCCGGGTCGTTAACAAAACGATGCACAGTTTCGGGCCAGAAACGTAACGAACGCACCCAATCCACTTTTTTGGACCCAATAGTGATGTTTTGGTTCGTTTTGGTCAGTTTAGTTACTGTGCAACAAATCATGTCGGGGTTGCATTTAATGCACCGATTCGGGCCTTAAATGAAATGATGCACAGTTTCGGGCCAGAAATGAAACAAACGCACCCAATCTACGTTTTTGGACCCAATGGTGATGTTTTGGTTTGTTTTGGTCAGTTTCGTTACAGTGCAAAAAACCATGCCGACGTTGCATTTAATGCACCCATTCGGGTCGTTAACAAAAAGATGCACAGTTTCGGGCCAGAAATGAAATGAATGCACCCAATCCATGTTTTTGGTCCCAATGGTGATGTTTTTGTTTGTTTTGGTCAGTTTTGTTACAGTGCGAAAAAACATGCAAATGTTGCATTTAATGCGCCCATTCGGGTCGTTAACGAAACGAACGCACCCAATCCACATTTTTGGACCCAATAGTGATGTTTTGGTTCGTTTTGGTCAGTTTCGTTACAGTGCAAGAAACCATGCTAGGGTAGCATTTAATGCACCGATTTGGGCCGTCAATGTAAAGATGCACAGTTTCGGTCCAGAAACAAAACGAACGCACCCAATCCACGTTTTTGGACCCAATAGTGATGTTTTGGTTTGTTTTGGTCAGTTTAGTTACTGTGCAAAAAAATCATGCCGGGGTTGCATTTAATGCACCGATTCGGGCCTTAAATGAAACGATGCACAGTTTCGGGCCAGAAACGAAACAAACGCACCCAATCCAAGTTTTTGGACCCAATAGTGATGTTTTGGTTCGTTTTGGTCAGTTTAGTTACTGTGCAACAAATCATGCCGGGGTTGCATTTAATGCACCGATTCGGGCCTTAAATGAAACGATGCACAGTTTCGGGCCAGAAATGAAACAAACGCACCCAATCTACGTTTTTGGACCCAATGGTGATGTTTTGGTTTGTTTTGGTCAGTTTCGTTACAGTGCAAAAAACCATGCCGACGTTGCATTTAATGCACCCATTCGGGTCGTTAACAAAAAGATGCACAGTTTCGGGCCAGAAATGAAATGAATGCACCCAATCCATGTTTTTGGTCCCAATGGTGATGTTTTTGTTTGTTTTGGTCAGTTTTGTTACAGTGCGAAAAAACATGCAAATGTTGCATTTAATGCGCCCATTCGGGTCGTTAACGAAACGAACGCACCCAATCCACATTTTTGGACCCAATAGTGATGTTTTGGTTCGTGTTGGTCAGTTTCGTTACAGTGCAAGAAACCATGCTAGGGTTGCATTTAATGCACCGATTTGGGCCGTCAATGTAAAGATGCACAGTTTCGGGCCAAAAACGAAACAAACGCACCCAATCCACGTTTTTGGACCCAATAGTGATGTTTTGGTTCGTTTTGGTCAGTTTAGTTACTGTGCAACAAATGATGCCGGTGTTGCATTTAATGCACCGATTCGGGCCTTACATGAAACGATGCACAGTTTCTGGCCAGAAACGAAACTAACGCACCCAATCCACGTTTTTGGACCCAATGGTGATGTCTTGGTTTGTTTTGGTCAGTTTCGTTACAGTGCAAAAAATCATGCCGAGGTTGCATTTAATGCACCCATTCGGGTCGTTAACAAAACGATGCACAGTTTCGGGCCAGAAATGAAACAAACGCACCCAATCTACGTTTTTGGACCCAATGGTGATGTTTTGGTTTGTTTTGGTCAGTTTCGTTACAGTGCAAAAAACCATGCCGACGTTGCATTTAATGCACCCATTCGGGTCGTTAACAAAAAGATGCACAGTTTCGGGCCAGAAATGAAATGAATGCACCCAATCCATGTTTTTGGTCCCAATGGTGATGTTTTTGTTTGTTTTGGTCAGTTTTGTTACAGTGCGAAAAAACATGCAAATGTTGCATTTAATGCGCCCATTCGGGTCGTTAACGAAACGAACGCACCCAATCCACATTTTTGGACCCAATAGTGATGTTTTGGTTCGTGTTGGTCAGTTTCGTTACAGTGCAAGAAACCATGCTAGGGTTGCATTTAATGCACCGATTTGGGCCGTCAATGTAAAGATGCACAGTTTCGGGCCAGAAACGAAACAAACGCACCCAATCCACGTTTTTGGACCCAATAGTGATGTTTTGGTTCGTTTTGGTCAGTTTAGTTACTGTGCAACAAATCATGCCGGTGTTGCATTTAATGCACCGATTCGGGCCTTACATGAAACGATGCACAGTTTCTGGCCAGAAACGAAACTAACGCACCCAATCCACGTTTTTGGACCCAATGGTGATGTCTTGGTTTGTTTTGGTCAGTTTCGTTACAGTGCAAAAAATCATGCCGAGGTTGCATTTAATGCACCCATTCGGGTCGTTAACAAAACGATGCACAGTTTCGGGCCAGAAATGAAACAAACGCACCCAATCTACGTTTTTGGACCCAATGGTGATGTTTTGGTTTGTTTTGGTCAGTTTCGTTACAGTGCAAAAAACCATGCCGACGTTGCATTTAATGCACCCATTCGGGTCGTTAACAAAAAGATGCACAGTTTCGGGCCAGAAATGAAATGAATGCACCCAATCCATGTTTTTGGTCCCAATGGTGATGTTTTTGTTTGTTTTGGTCAGTTTTGTTACAGTGCGAAAAAACATGCAAATGTTGCATTTAATGCGCCCATTCGGGTCGTTAACGAAACGAACGCACCCAATCCACATTTTTGGACCCAATAGTGATGTTTTGGTTCGTGTTGGTCAGTTTCGTTACAGTGCAAGAAACCATGCTAGGGTTGCATTTAATGCACCGATTTGGGCCGTCAATGTAAAGATGCACAGTTTCGGGCCAGAAACGAAACAAACGCACCCAATCCACGTTTTTGGACCCAATAGTGATGTTTTGGTTCGTTTTGGTCAGTTTAGTTACTGTGCAACAAATCATGCCGGTGTTGCATTTAATGCACCGATTCGGGCCTTACATGAAACGATGCACAGTTTCTGGCCAGAAACGAAACAAACGCACCCAATCCACGTTTTTGGACCCAATGGTGATGTCTTGGTTTGTTTTGGTCAGTTTCGTTACAGTGCAAAAAATCATGCCGAGGTTGCATTTAATGCACCCATTCGGGTCGTTAACAAAACGATGCACAGTTTCGGCCCAGAAACGAAACAAACGCACCCAATCCACGTTTTTGGACCCAATAGTGATGTTTTGGTTCGTTTTCGTCAGTTTAGTTACTGTGCAACAAATCATGCCGGTGTTGCATTTAATGCACCGATTCGGGCCTTAAATGAAACGATGCACAGTTTCGGCCCAGAAACGAAACAAACGCTCCCAATCCACGTTTTTGGACCCAATAGTGATGTTTTGGTTCGTTTTGGTCAGTTTAGTTACTGTGCAACATATCATGCCGGGGTTGCATTTAATGCACCGATTCGGGCCTTACATGAAACGATGCATAGTTTCTGGCCAGAAACGAAACAAACGCGCCCAATCCACGTTTTCGGACCCAATGCTGATGTCTTGGTTTGTTTTGGGCAGTTTCGTTAGAGTGCAAAAAACCATGCCGAGGTTGCACTTAATACACCCATCCGGGTCGTTAACAAAACGATGCACAGTTTCGGGCCAGAAACGTAACGAACGCACCCAATCCACTTTTTTGGACCCAATAGTGATGTTTTGGTTCGTTTTGGTCAGTTTAGTTACTGTGCAACAAATCATGCCGGGGTTGCATTTAATGCACCGATTCGGGCCTTAAATGAAACGATGCACAGTTTCGGGCCAGAAATGAAACAAACGCACCCAATCTACGTTTTTGGACCCAATGGTGATGTTTTGGTTTGTTTTGGTCAGTTTCGTTACAGTGCAAAAAACCATGCCGACGTTGCATTTAATGCACCCATTCGGGTCGTTCACAAAAAGATGCACAGTTTCGGGCCAGAAATGAAATGAATGCACCCAATCCATGTTTTTGGTCCCAATGGTGATGTTTTTGTTTGTTTTGGTCAGTTTTGTTACAGTGCGAAAAAACATGCAAATGTTGCATTTAATGCGCCCATTCGGGTCGTTAACGAAACGAACGCACCCAATCCACATTTTTGGACCCAATAGTGATGTTTTGGTTCGTTTTGGTCAGTTTCGTTACGGTGCAAGAAACCATGCTAGGGTTGCATTTAATGCACCGATTTGGGCCGTCAATGTAAAGATGCACAGTTTCGGGCCAGAAACAAAACGAACGCACCCAATCCACGTTTTTGGACCCAATAGTGATGTTTTGGTTTGTTTTGGTCAGTTTAGTTACTGTGCAAAAAAATCATGCCGGGGTTGCATTTAATGCACCGATTCGGGCCTTAAATGAAACGATGCACAGTTTCGGGCCAGAAACGAAACAAACGCACCCAATCCAAGTTTTTGGACCCAATAGTGATGTTTTGGTTCGTTTTGGTCAGTTTAGTTACTGTGCAACAAATCATGCCGGGGTTGCATTTAATGCACCGATTCGGGCCTTACATGAAACGATGCATAGTTTCTGGCCAGAAACGAAACAAACGCGCCCAATCCACGTTTTCGGACCCAATGCTGATGTCTTGGTTTGTTTTGGGCAGTTTCGTTAGAGTGCAAAAAACCATGCCGAGGTTGCACTTAATACACCCATCCGGGTCGTTAACAAAACGATGCACAGTTTCGGGCCAGAAACGTAACGAACGAACCCAATCCACTTTTTTGGACCCAATAGTGATGTTTTGGTTCGTTTTGGTCAGTTTAGTTACTGTGCAACAAATCATGCCGGGGTTGCATTTAATGCACCGATTCGGGCCTTAAATGAAACGATGCACAGTTTCGGGCCAGAAATGAAACAAACGCACCCAATCTACGTTTTTGGACCCAATGGTGATGTTTTGGTTTGTTTTGGTCAGTTTCGTTACAGTGCAAAAAACCATGCCGACGTTGCATTTAATGCACCCATTCGGGTCGTTAACAAAAAGATGCACAGTTTCGGGCCAGAAATGAAATGAATGCACCCAATCCATGTTTTTGGTCCCAATGGTGATGTTTTTGTTTGTTTTGGTCAGTTTTGTTACAGTGCGAAAAAACATGCAAATGTTGCATTTAATGCGCCCATTCGGGTCGTTAACGAAACGAACGCACCCAATCCACATTTTTGGACCCAATAGTGATGTTTTGGTTCGTTTTGGTCAGTTTCGTTACAGTGCAAGAAACCATGCTAGGGTTGCATTTAATGCACCGATTTGGGCCGTCAATGTAAAGATCCACAGTTTCGGGCCAGAAACAAAACGAACGCACCCAATCCACGTTTTTGGACCCAATAGTGATGTTTTGGTTTGTTTTGGTCAGTTTAGTTACTGTGCAAAAAAATCATGCCGGGGTTGCATTTAATGCACCGATTCGGGCCTTAAATGAAACGATGCACAGTTTCGGGCCAGAAACGAAACAAACGCACCCAATCCAAGTTTTTGGACCCAATAGTGATGTTTTGGTTCGTTTTGGTCAGTTTAGTTACTGTGCAACAAATCATGCCGGGGTTGCATTTAATGCACCGATTCGGGCCTTAAATGAAACGATGCACAGTTTCGGGCCAGAAATGAAACAAACGCACCCAATCTACGTTTTTGGACCCAATGGTGATGTTTTGGTTTGTTTTGGTCAGTTTCGTTACAGTGCAAAAAACCATGCCGACGTTGCATTTAATGCACCCATTCGGGTCGTTAACAAAAAGATGCACAGTTTCGGGCCAGAAATGAAATGAATGCACCCAATCCATGTTTTTGGTCCCAATGGTGATGTTTTTGTTTGTTTTGGTCAGTTTTGTTACAGTGCGAAAAAACATGCAAATGTTGCATTTAATGCGCCCATTCGGGTCGTTAACGAAACGAACGCACCCAATCCATATTTTTGGACCCAATAGTGATGTTTTGGTTCGTGTTGGTCAGTTTCGTTACAGTGCAAGAAACCATGCTAGGGTTGCATTTAATGCACCGATTTGGGCCGTCAATGTAAAGATGCACAGTTTCGGGCCAGAAACGAAACAAACGCACCCAATCCACGTTTTTGGACCCAATAGTGATGTTTTGGTTCGTTTTGGTCAGTTTAGTTACTGTGCAACAAATGATGCCGGTGTTGCATTTAATGCACCGATTCGGGCCTTACATGAAACGATGCACAGTTTCTGGCCAGAAACGAAACTAACGCACCCAATCCACGTTTTTGGACCCAATGGTGATGTCTTGGTTTGTTTTGGTCAGTTTCGTTACAGTGCAAAAAATCATGCCGAGGTTGCATTTAATGCACCCATTCGGGTCGTTAACAAAACGATGCACAGTTTCGGGCCAGAAATGAAACAAACGCACCCAATCTACGTTTTTGGACCCAATGGTGATGTTTTGGTTTGTTTTGGTCAGTTTCGTTACAGTGCAAAAAACCATGCCGACGTTGCATTTAATGCACCCATTCGGGTCGTTAACAAAAAGATGCACAGTTTCGGGCCAGAAATGAAATGAATGCACCCAATCCATGTTTTTGGTCCCAATGGTGATGTTTTTGTTTGTTTTGGTCAGTTTTGTTACAGTGCGAAAAAACATGCAAATGTTGCATTTAATGCGCCCATTCGGGTCGTTAACGAAACGAACGCACCCAATCCACATTTTTGGACCCAATAGTGATGTTTTGGTTCGTGTTGGTCAGTTTCGTTACAGTGCAAGAAACCATGCTAGGGTTGCATTTAATGCACCGATTTGGGCCGTCAATGTAAAGATGCACAGTTTCGGGCCAGAAACGAAACAAACGCACCCAATCCACGTTTTTGGACCCAATAGTGATGTTTTGGTTCGTTTTGGTCAGTTTAGTTACTGTGCAACAAATCATGCCGGTGTTGCATTTAATGCACCGATTCGGGCCTTACATGAAACGATGCACAGTTTCTGGCCAGAAACGAAACAAACGCACCCAATCCACGTTTTTGGACCCAATGGTGATGTCTTGGTTTGTTTTGGTCAGTTTCGTTACAGTGCAAAAAATCATGCCGACGTTGCATTTAATGCACCCATTCGGGTCGTTAACAAAACGATGCACAGTTTCGGGCCAGAAATGAAACAAACGCACCCAATCTACGTTTTTGGACCCAATGGTGATGTTTTGGTTTGTTTTGGTCAGTTTCGTTACAGTGCAAAAAACCATGCCGACGTTGCATTTAATGCACCCATTCGGGTCGTTAACAAAAAGATGCACAGTTTCGGGCCAGAAATGAAATGAATGCACCCAATCCATGTTTTTGGTCCCAATGGTGATGTTTTTGTTTGTTTTGGTCAGTTTTGTTACAGTGCGAAAAAACATGCAAATGTTGCATTTAATGCGCCCATTCGGGTCGTTAACGAAACGAACGCACCCAATCCACATTTTTGGACCCAATAGTGATGTTTTGGTTCGTGTTGGTCAGTTTCGTTACAGTGCAAGAAACCATGCTAGGGTTGCATTTAATGCACCGATTTGGGCCGTCAATGTAAAGATGCACAGTTTCGGGCCAGAAACGAAACAAACGCACCCAATCCACGTTTTTGGACCCAATAGTGATGTTTTGGTTCGTTTTGGTCAGTTTAGTTACTGTGCAACAAATCATGCCGGTGTTGCATTTAATGCACCGATTCGGGCCTTACATGAAACGATGCACAGTTTCTGGCCAGAAACGAAACAAACGCACCCAATCCACGTTTTTGGACCCAATGGTGATGTCTTGGTTTGTTTTGGTCAGTTTCGTTACAGTGCAAAAAATCATGCCGAGGTTGCATTTAATGCACCCATTCGGGTCGTTAACAAAACGATGCACAGTTTCGGCCCAGAAACGAAACAAACGCACCCAATCCACGTTTTTGGACCCAATAGTGATGTTTTGGTTCGTTTTCGTCAGTTTAGTTACTGTGCAACAAATCATGCCGGTGTTGCATTTAATGCACCGATTCGGGCCTTAAATGAAACGATGCACAGTTTCGGCCCAGAAACGAAACAAACGCTCCCAATCCACGTTTTTGGACCCAATAGTGATGTTTTGGTTCGTTTTGGTCAGTTTAGTTACTGTGCAACATATCATGCCGGGGTTGCATTTAATGCACCGATTCGGGCCTTACATGAAACGATGCATAGTTTCTGGCCAGAAACGAAACAAACGCGCCCAATCCACGTTTTCGGACCCAATGCTGATGTCTTGGTTTGTTTTGGGCAGTTTCGTTAGAGTGCAAAAAACCATGCCGAGGTTGCACTTAATACACCCATCCGGGTCGTTAACAAAACGATGCACAGTTTCGGGCCAGAAACGTAACGAACGAACCCAATCCACTTTTTTGGACCCAATAGTGATGTTTTGGTTCGTTTTGGTCAGTTTAGTTACTGTGCAACAAATCATGCCGGGGTTGCATTTAATGCACCGATTCGGGCCTTAAATGAAACGATGCACAGTTTCGGGCCAGAAATGAAACAAACGCACCCAATCTACGTTTTTGGACCCAATGGTGATGTTTTGGTTTGTTTTGGTCAGTTTCGTTACAGTGCAAAAAACCATGCCGACGTTGCATTTAATGCACCCATTCGGGTCGTTAACAAAAAGATGCACAGTTTCGGGCCAGAAATGAAATGAATGCACCCAATCCATGTTTTTGGTCCCAATGGTGATGTTTTTGTTTGTTTTGGTCAGTTTTGTTACAGTGCGAAAAAACATGCAAATGTTGCATTTAATGCGCCCATTCGGGTCGTTAACGAAACGAACGCACCCAATCCACATTTTTGGACCCAATAGTGATGTTTTGGTTCGTTTTGGTCAGTTTCGTTACAGTGCAAGAAACCATGCTAGGGTTGCATTTAATGCACCGATTTGGGCCGTCAATGTAAAGATCCACAGTTTCGGGCCAGAAACAAAACGAACGCACCCAATCCACGTTTTTGGACCCAATAGTGATGTTTTGGTTTGTTTTGGTCAGTTTAGTTACTGTGCAAAAAAATCATGCCGGGGTTGCATTTAATGCACCGATTCGGGCCTTAAATGAAACGATGCACAGTTTCGGGCCAGAAACGAAACAAACGCACCCAATCCAAGTTTTTGGACCCAATAGTGATGTTTTGGTTCGTTTTGGTCAGTTTAGTTACTGTGCAACAAATCATGCCGGGGTTGCATTTAATGCACCGATTCGGGCCTTAAATGAAACGATGCACAGTTTCGGGCCAGAAATGAAACAAACGCACCCAATCTACGTTTTTGGACCCAATGGTGATGTTTTGGTTTGTTTTGGTCAGTTTCGTTACAGTGCAAAAAACCATGCCGACGTTGCATTTAATGCACCCATTCGGGTCGTTAACAAAAAGATGCACAGTTTCGGGCCAGAAATGAAATGAATGCACCCAATCCATGTTTTTGGTCCCAATGGTGATGTTTTTGTTTGTTTTGGTCAGTTTTGTTACAGTGCGAAAAAACATGCAAATGTTGCATTTAATGCGCCCATTCGGGTCGTTAACGAAACGAACGCACCCAATCCACATTTTTGGACCCAATAGTGATGTTTTGGTTCGTGTTGGTCAGTTTCGTTACAGTGCAAGAAACCATGCTAGGGTTGCATTTAATGCACCGATTTGGGCCGTCAATGTAAAGATGCACAGTTTCGGGCCAGAAACGAAACAAACGCACCCAATCCACGTTTTTGGACCCAATAGTGATGTTTTGGTTCGTTTTGGTCAGTTTAGTTACTGTGCAACAAATGATGCCGGTGTTGCATTTAATGCACCGATTCGGGCCTTACATGAAACGATGCACAGTTTCTGGCCAGAAACGAAACTAACGCACCCAATCCACGTTTTTGGACCCAATGGTGATGTCTTGGTTTGTTTTGGTCAGTTTCGTTACAGTGCAAAAAATCATGCCGAGGTTGCATTTAATGCACCCATTCGGGTCGTTAACAAAACGATGCACAGTTTCGGGCCAGAAATGAAACAAACGCACCCAATCTACGTTTTTGGACCCAATGGTGATGTTTTGGTTTGTTTTGGTCAGTTTCGTTACAGTGCAAAAAACCATGCCGAGGTTGCACTTAATGCACCCATCCGGGTCGTTAACAAAACGATGCACAGTTTCGGGCCAGAAACGTAAGGAGCGCACCCAATCCACTTTTTTGGACCCAATAGTGATGTTTTGGTTCGTTTTGGTCAGTTTAGTTACTGTGCAACAAATCATGCCGGGGTTGCATTTAATGCACCGATTCGGGCCTTAAATGAAACGATGCACAGTTTCGGGCCAGAAATGAAACAAACGCACCCAATCTACGTTTTTGGACCCAATGGTGATGTTTTGGTTTGTTTTGGTCAGTTTCGTTACAGTGCAAAAAACCATGCCGACGTTGCATTTAATGCACCCATTCGGGTCGTTCACAAAAAGATGCACAGTTTCGGGCCAGAAATGAAATGAATGCACCCAATCCATGTTTTTGGTCCCAATGGTGATGTTTTTGTTTGTTTTGGTCAGTTTTGTTACAGTGCGAAAAAACATGCAAATGTTGCATTTAATGCGCCCATTCGGGTCGTTAACGAAACGAACGCACCCAATCCACATTTTTGGACCCAATAGTGATGTTTTGGTTCGTTTTGGTCAGTTTCGTTACGGTGCAAGAAACCATGCTAGGGTTGCATTTAATGCACCGATTTGGGCCGTCAATGTAAAGATCCACAGTTTCGGGCCAGAAACAAAACGAACGCACCCAATCCACGTTTTTGGACCCAATAGTGATGTTTTGGTTTGTTTTGGTCAGTTTAGTTACTGTGCAAAAAAATCATGCCGGGGTTGCATTTAATGCACCGATTCGGGCCTTAAATGAAACGATGCACAGTTTCGGGCCAGAAACGAAACAAACGCACCCAATCCACGTTTTTGGACCCAATGGTGATGTCTTGGTTTGTTTTGGTCAGTTTCGTTACAGTGCAAAAAATCATGCCGAGGTTGCATTTAATGCACCCATTCGGGTCGTTAACAAAACGATGCACAGTTTCGGGCCAGAAATGAAACAAACGCACCCAATCTACGTTTTTGGACCCAATGGTGATGTTTTGGTTTGTTTTGGTCAGTTTCGTTACAGTGCAAAAAACCATGCCGACGTTGCATTTAATGCACCCATTCGGGTCGTTAACAAAAAGATGCACAGTTTCGGGCCAGAAATGAAATGAATGCACCCAATCCATGTTTTTGGTCCCAATGGTGATGTTTTTGTTTGTTTTGGTCAGTTTTGTTACAGTGCGAAAAAACATGCAAATGTTGCATTTAATGCGCCCATTCGGGTCGTTAACGAAACGAACGCACCCAATCCACATTTTTGGACCCAATAGTGATGTTTTGGTTCGTGTTGGTCAGTTTCGTTACAGTGCAAGAAACCATGCTAGGGTTGCATTTAATGCACCGATTTGGGCCGTCAATGTAAAGATGCACAGTTTCGGGCCAGAAACGAAACAAACGCACCCAATCCACGTTTTTGGACCCAATAGTGATGTTTTGGTTCGTTTTGGTCAGTTTAGTTACTGTGCAACAAATCATGCCGGTGTTGCATTTAATGCACCGATTCGGGCCTTACATGAAACGATGCACAGTTTCTGGCCAGAAACGAAACTAACGCACCCAATCCACGTTTTTGGACCCAATGGTGATGTCTTGGTTTGTTTTGGTCAGTTTCGTTACAGTGCAAAAAATCATGCCGAGGTTGCATTTAATGCACCCATTCGGGTCGTTAACAAAACGATGCACAGTTTCGGCCCAGAAACGAAACAAACGCACCCAATCCACGTTTTTGGACCCAATAGTGATGTTTTGGTTCGTTTTCGTCAGTTTAGTTACTGTGCAACAAATCATGCCGGTGTTGCATTTAATGCACCGATTCGGGCCTTAAATGAAACGATGCACAGTTTCGGCCCAGAAACGAAACAAACGCTCCCAATCCACGTTTTTGGACCCAATAGTGATGTTTTGGTTCGTTTTGGTCAGTTTAGTTACTGTGCAACATATCATGCCGGGGTTGCATTTAATGCACCGATTCGGGCCTTACATGAAACGATGCATAGTTTCTGGCCAGAAACGAAACAAACGCGCCCAATCCACGTTTTCGGACCCAATGCTGATGTCTTGGTTTGTTTTGGGCAGTTTCGTTAGAGTGCAAAAAACCATGCCGAGGTTGCACTTAATACACCCATCCGGGTCGTTAACAAAACGATGCACAGTTTCGGGCCAGAAACGTAACGAACGCACCCAATCCACTTTTTTGGACCCAATAGTGATGTTTTGGTTCGTTTTGGTCAGTTTAGTTACTGTGCAACAAATCATGCCGGGGTTGCATTTAATGCACCGATTCGGGCCTTAAATGAAACGATGCACAGTTTCGGGCCAGAAATGAAACAAACGCACCCAATCTACGTTTTTGGACCCAATGGTGATGTTTTGGTTTGTTTTGGTCAGTTTCGTTACAGTGCAAAAAACCATGCCGACGTTGCATTTAATGCACCCATTCGGGTCGTTCACAAAAAGATGCACAGTTTCGGGCCAGAAATGAAATGAATGCACCCAATCCATGTTTTTGGTCCCAATGGTGATGTTTTTGTTTGTTTTGGTCAGTTTTGTTACAGTGCGAAAAAACATGCAAATGTTGCATTTAATGCGCCCATTCGGGTCGTTAACGAAACGAACGCACCCAATCCACATTTTTGGACCCAATAGTGATGTTTTGGTTCGTTTTGGTCAGTTTCGTTACGGTGCAAGAAACCATGCTAGGGTTGCATTTAATGCACCGATTTGGGCCGTCAATGTAAAGATCCACAGTTTCGGGCCAGAAACAAAACGAACGCACCCAATCCACGTTTTTGGACCCAATAGTGATGTTTTGGTTTGTTTTGGTCAGTTTAGTTACTGTGCAAAAAAATCATGCCGGGGTTGCATTTAATGCACCGATTCGGGCCTTAAATGAAACGATGCACAGTTTCGGGCCAGAAACGAAACAAACGCACCCAATCCACGTTTTTGGACCCAATGGTGATGTCTTGGTTTGTTTTGGTCAGTTTCGTTACAGTGCAAAAAATCATGCCGAGGTTGCATTTAATGCACCCATTCGGGTCGTTAACAAAACGATGCACAGTTTCGGGCCAGAAATGAAACAAACGCACCCAATCTACGTTTTTGGACCCAATGGTGATGTTTTGGTTTGTTTTGGTCAGTTTCGTTACAGTGCAAAAAACCATGCCGACGTTGCATTTAATGCACCCATTCGGGTCGTTAACAAAAAGATGCACAGTTTCGGGCCAGAAATGAAATGAATGCACCCAATCCATGTTTTTGGTCCCAATGGTGATGTTTTTGTTTGTTTTGGTCAGTTTTGTTACAGTGCGAAAAAACATGCAAATGTTGCATTTAATGCGCCCATTCGGGTCGTTAACGAAACGAACGCACCCAATCCACATTTTTGGACCCAATAGTGATGTTTTGGTTCGTGTTGGTCAGTTTCGTTACAGTGCAAGAAACCATGCTAGGGTTGCATTTAATGCACCGATTTGGGCCGTCAATGTAAAGATGCACAGTTTCGGGCCAGAAACGAAACAAACGCACCCAATCCACGTTTTTGGACCCAATAGTGATGTTTTGGTTCGTTTTGGTCAGTTTAGTTACTGTGCAACAAATCATGCCGGTGTTGCATTTAATGCACCGATTCGGTCCTTACATGAAACGATGCACAGTTTCTGGCCAGAAACGAAACTAACGCACCCAATCCACGTTTTTGGACCCAATGGTGATGTCTTGGTTTGTTTTGGTCAGTTTCGTTACAGTGCAAAAAATCATGCCGAGGTTGCATTTAATGCACCCATTCGGGTCGTTAACAAAACGATGCACAGTTTCGGCCCAGAAACGAAACAAACGCACCCAATCCACGTTTTTGGACCCAATAGTGATGTTTTGGTTCGTTTTCGTCAGTTTAGTTACTGTGCAACAAATCATGCCGGTGTTGCATTTAATGCACCGATTCGGGCCTTAAATGAAACGATGCACAGTTTCGGCCCAGAAACGAAACAAACGCTCCCAATCCACGTTTTTGGACCCAATAGTGATGTTTTGGTTCGTTTTGGTCAGTTTAGTTACTGTGCAACATATCATGCCGGGGTTGCATTTAATGCACCGATTCGGGCCTTACATGAAACGATGCATAGTTTCTGGCCAGAAACGAAACAAACGCGCCCAATCCACGTTTTCGGACCCAATGCTGATGTCTTGGTTTGTTTTGGGCAGTTTCGTTAGAGTGCAAAAAACCATGCCGAGGTTGCACTTAATACACCCATCCGGGTCGTTAACAAAACGATGCACAGTTTCGGGCCAGAAACGTAACGAACGCACCCAATCCACTTTTTTGGACCCAATAGTGATGTTTTGGTTCGTTTTGGTCAGTTTAGTTACTGTGCAACAAATCATGCCGGGGTTGCATTTAATGCACCGATTCGGGCCTTAAATGAAACGATGCACAGTTTCGGGCCAGAAATGAAACAAACGCACCCAATCTACGTTTTTGGACCCAATGGTGATGTTTTGGTTTGTTTTGGTCAGTTTCGTTACAGTGCAAAAAACCATGCCGACGTTGCATTTAATGCACCCATTCGGGTCGTTCACAAAAAGATGCACAGTTTCGGGCCAGAAATGAAATGAATGCACCCAATCCATGTTTTTGGTCCCAATGGTGATGTTTTTGTTTGTTTTGGTCAGTTTTGTTACAGTGCGAAAAAACATGCAAATGTTGCATTTAATGCGCCCATTCGGGTCGTTAACGAAACGAACGCACCCAATCCACATTTTTGGACCCAATAGTGATGTTTTGGTTCGTTTTGGTCAGTTTCGTTACGGTGCAAGAAACCATGCTAGGGTTGCATTTAATGCACCGATTTGGGCCGTCAATGTAAAGATCCACAGTTTCGGGCCAGAAACAAAACGAACGCACCCAATCCACGTTTTTGGACCCAATAGTGATGTTTTGGTTTGTTTTGGTCAGTTTAGTTACTGTGCAAAAAAATCATGCCGGGGTTGCATTTAATGCACCGATTCGGGCCTTAAATGAAACGATGCACAGTTTCGGGCCAGAAACGAAACAAACGCACCCAATCAAAGTTTTTGGACCCAATAGTGATGTTTTGGTTCGTTTTGGTCAGTTTAGTTACTGTGCAACATATCATGCCGGGGTTGCATTTAATGCACCGATTCGGGCCTTACATGAAACGATGCATAGTTTCTGGCCAGAAACGAAACAAACGCGCCCAATCCACGTTTTCGGACCCAATGCTGATGTCTTGGTTTGTTTTGGGCAGTTTCGTTAGAGTGCAAAAAACCATGCCGAGGTTGCACTTAATACACCCATCCGGGTCGTTAACAAAACGATGCACAGTTTCGGGCCAGAAACGTAACGAACGCACCCAATCCACTTTTTTGGACCCAATAGTGATGTTTTGGTTCGTTTTGGTCAGTTTAGTTACTGTGCAACAAATCATGCCGGGGTTGCATTTAATGCACCGATTCGGGCCTTAAATGAAACGATGCACAGTTTCGGGCCAGAAATGAAACAAACGCACCCAATCTACGTTTTTGGACCCAATGGTGATGTTTTGGTTTGTTTTGGTCAGTTTCGTTACAGTGCAAAAAACCATGCCGACGTTGCATTTAATGCACCCATTCGGGTCGTTCACAAAAAGATGCACAGTTTCGGGCCAGAAATGAAATGAATGCACCCAATCCATGTTTTTGGTCCCAATGGTGATGTTTTTGTTTGTTTTGGTCAGTTTTGTTACAGTGCGAAAAAACATGCAAATGTTGCATTTAATGCGCCCATTCGGGTCGTTAACGAAACGAACGCACCCAATCCACATTTTTGGACCCAATAGTGATGTTTTGGTTCGTTTTGGTCAGTTTCGTTACGGTGCAAGAAACCATGCTAGGGTTGCATTTAATGCACCGATTTGGGCCGTCAATGTAAAGATCCACAGTTTCGGGCCAGAAACAAAACGAACGCACCCAATCCACGTTTTTGGACCCAATAGTGATGTTTTGGTTTGTTTTGGTCAGTTTAGTTACTGTGCAAAAAAATCATGCCGGGGTTGCATTTAATGCACCGATTCGGGCCTTAAATGAAACGATGCACAGTTTCGGGCCAGAAACGAAACAAACGCACCCAATACAAGTTTTTGGACCCAATAGTGATGTTTTGGTTCGTTTTGGTCAGTTTAGTTACTGTGCAACAAATCATGCCGGGGTTGCATTTAATGCACCGATTCGGGCCTTACATGAAACGATGCATAGTTTCTGGCCAGAAACGAAACAAACGCGCCCAATCCACGTTTTTGGACCCAATGGTGATGTCTTGGTTTGTTTTGGGCAGTTTTGTTACAGTGCAAAAAACCATGCCGAGGTTGCATTTAATGCACCCATTCGGGTCGTTAACAAAAAGATGCACAGTTTCGGGCCAGAAATGAAATGAACGCACCCAATCCATGTTTTTGGTCCCAATGGTGATGTTTTTGTTTGTTTTGGTCAATTTTGTTACAGTGCGAAAAACAATGCAAATGTTGCATTTAATGCGCCCATTCGGGTCGTTAACGAAACGAATGCACTGAATCCACATATTTGGACCCAATAGTGATGTTTTGGTTCGTTTTGGTCAGTTTCGTTATAGTGCAAGAAACCATGCTGGGGTTGCATTTAATGCACCGATTCGGGCCCTAAATGAAACGATGCACAGTTTCGGGCCAGAAATGAAACAAACGCACCCAATCCACGTTTTTGGACCCAATGGTGATGTTTTGGTTTGTTTTGGTCAGTTTCGTTACAGTGAAAAAAACAATGCCGAGGTTGCACTTAATGCACCCATCCGGGTCGTTAACAAAACGATGCAAAGTTTCGGGCCAGAAACGTAACGAACGCACCCAATCCACGTTTTTGGACCCAATAGTGATGTTTTGGTTCGTTTTGGTCAGTTTAGTAACTGTGCAACAAATCATGCCGGGGTTGCATTTAATGCACCGATTCGGGCCTTACATGAAACGATGCATAGTTTCTGGCCAGAAACGAAACAAACGCACCCAATCCACGTTTTTGGACCCAATGGTGATGTCTTGGTTTGTGTTGGTCAGTTTCGTTACAGTGCAAAAAACCATGCCGAGGTTGCATTTAATGCATCCATTCGGGTTGTTAACAAAACGATGCACAGTTTCGGGGCAGAAATGAAATGAACGCACCCAATCCATGTTTTTGGTCCCAATGGTGATGTTTTTGTTTGTTTTGGTCTGTTTTGTTACAGTGCGAAAAACCATGCAAATGTTGCATTTAATGCGCCCATTCGGTTCGTTAACGAAACGAATGCACCGAATCCATATTTTTGGACCCAATAGTGATGTTTTGGTTCGTTTTGGTCAGTTTAGTTACTGTGCAACAAATCATTCCGGGGTTGCATTTAATGCACCGATTCGGGCCTTGAATGAAACGATGCACAGTTTCGGGCCAGAAACTAAACAAACGCACCCAATCCACGTTTTTGGACCCAATAGTGATGTTTTGGTTCGTTTTGGTCAGTTTAGGTACTGTGCAACAAATCATGCCGGTGTTGCATTTAATGCACCGATTCGGGCCTTACATGAAATGATGCACAGTTTCGGGCCAGAAACGAAACAAACGCACCCAATCCACGTTTTTGGACCCAATAGTGATGTTTTGGTTCGTTTTGGTCAGTTTAGTTACTGTGCAACAAATCATGCCGGGGTTGCATTTAATGCACCGATTCGGGCCTTACATGAAACGATGCACAGTTTCGGGCCAGAAATGAAACAAACGCACCCAATCCACGTTTTTGGACCCAATGGTGATGTTTTGGTTTGTTTTGGTCAGTTTCGTTACAGTGCAAAAAACCATGCCGAGGTTGCATTTAATGCACCCATTCGGGTCGTTAACAAAACGATGCACAGTTTCGGGCCAGAAATGAAATGAACGCACCCAATCCATGTTTTTGGTCCCAATGGTGATGTTTTTGTTTGTTTTGGTCAGTTTTGTTACAGTGCGAATAAACATGCAAATGTTGCATTTAATGCGCCCATTCGGGTCGTTAACGAAACGAACGCACCAAATCCACATTTTTGGACCCAATAGTGATGTTTTGGTTCGTTTTGGTTAGTTTCGTTACAGTGCAAGAAACCATGCTAGGGTTGCATTTAATGCACCGATTTGGGCCGTCAATGTAAAGATGCACAGTTTCGGGCCAGAAACAAAACGAACGCACCCAATCCACGTTTTTGGACCCAATAGTGATGTTTTGGTTCGTTTTGGTCACTTTAGTTACTGTGCAAAAAAATCATGCCGGGGTTGCATTTAATGCACCGATTCGGGCCTTACATGAAACGATGCACAGTTTCAGGCCAGAAACTAAACAAACGCACCCAATCCACGTTTTTGGACCCAATAGTGATGTTTTGGTTCGTTTTGGTCAGTTTAGGTACTGTGCAACAAATCATGCCGGTGTTGCATTTAATGCACCGATTCGGGCCTTACATGAAATGATGCACAGTTTCGGGCCAGAAACGAAACAAACGCACCCAATGCACGTTTTTGGACCCAATAGTGATGTTTTGGTTCGTTTTGGTCAGTTTAGTTACTGTGCAACAAATCATGCCGGGGTTGCATTTAATGCACCGATTCGGGCCTTACATGAAACGATGCATAGTTTCTGGCCAGAAACGAAACAAACGCACCCAATCCACGTTTTTGGACCCAATGGTGATGTCTTGGTTTGTTTTGGGCAGTTTCGTTACAGTGCAAAAAACCATGCCGAGGTTGCATTTAATGCACCCATTCGGGTCGTTAACAAAACGATGCACAGTTTCGGGCCAGAAATGAAATGAATGCACCCAATCCATGTTTTTGGTCCCAATGGTGATGTTTTTGTTTGTTTTGGTCAGTTTTGTTACAGTGCGAAAAAACATGCAAATGTTGCATTTAATGCGCCCATTCTGGTCGTTAACGAAACGAACGCACCAAATCCACATTTTTGGACCCAATAGTAATGTTTTGGTTCGTTTTGGTCAGTTTCGTTATAGTGCAAGAAACCATGCTGGGGTTGCATTTAATGCACCCATTCGGGTCGTTAACGAAACGACGCACAGTTTCAGGCCAGAAACGAAACAAACGCACCCAATCCACGTTTTTGGACCCAATGGTGATGTTTTGGTTTGTTTTGGGCAGTTTCGTTATAGTGCAAAAAACCATGCCGAGGTTGCATTTAATGCACCCATTCGGGTCGTTAACAAAACGATGCACAGTTTCGGGCCAGAAACGAAATGAACGCACCCAATCCATGTTTTTGGTCCCAATGGTGATGTTTTTGTTTGTTTTGGTCAGTTTTGTTACAGTGCGAAAACCATGCAAATGTTGCATTTAATGCGTCCATTCGGGTCGTTAACGAAACGAATGCACCGAATCCACATTTTTGGACCCAATAGTGATGTTTTGGTTCGTTTTGGTCAGTTTCGTTACAGTGCAAAAAAATCATACCGGGGTTGCATTTAATGCACCGATTCGGGCCTTAAATGAAACGATGCACAGTTTCGGGCCAGAAACGAAACAAACGCTCCCAATCCACGTTTTTGGACCCAATAGTGATGTTTTGGTTCGTTTTGGTCAGTTTAGTTACTGTGCAACAAATCATGCCGGTGTTGCATTTAATGCACCGATTCGGGCCTTACATGAAACGATGCACAGTTTCCGGCCAGAAACGAAACAAACGCACCCAATCCACGTTTTTGGACCCAATAGTGATGTTTTGGTTCGTTTTGGTCAGTTTAGTTACTGTGCAACAAATCATGCTGGGGTTGCATTTAATGCACCCATTCGGGTCGTTAACGAAACGACGCACAGTTTCAGGCCAGAAACGAAACGAACGCACCCGATCCATGTTTTGAGACCCAATAGTGATGTTTTGGTTCGTTTTGGTCAGTTTCGTTACTGTGCAAAAAACCATGCAAATGTTGGATTTAATGCGCCCATTCGGGTCGTTAACGAAACGATGCACAGTTTCGGGCCAAACGAAACGAACGCACCAATCTACGTTTTCGGACCCAATAGTGATGTTTTGGTTCGTCTTGGTCAGTTTCGTTACAGTGCAAGAAACCATGTTGGGGTTGCATTTAATGCCCCGATTCGGGCCGTCAATGAAAATATGCACAGTTTCGGACCAGAAACGAAACAAACGTACCCAATCCACGTTTTTGGACCCAATAGTAATGTTTTGGTTCGTTTTGGTCAGTTTAGTTACTGTGCAACAAATCATGCCGGGGTTGCATTTAATGCGCCGATTCGGGCCTTAAATAAAACGATGCACAGTTTCGGGCCAGAAACAAAACAAACGCACCCAATCCACGTTTTTGGACCCAATGGTGACGTTTTGGTTTGTTTTGGTCAGTTTCGTTACAGTGCAAAAAACTATGCCGAGGTTGCACTTAATGCACCCATCCGGGTCGTTAACAAAACGATGCACAGTTTCGTGCCAGAAACGTAAGGAGCGCACCCAATCCACTTTTTTGGACCCAATAGTGATGTTTTGGTTCGTTTTGGTCAGTTTAGTTACTGTGCAACAAATCATGCCGGGGTTGCATTTAATGCACCGATTCGGGCCTTAAATGAAACGATGCACAGTTTCGGGCCAGAAATGAAACAAACGCACCCAATCCACGTTTTTGGACCCAATGGTGATGTTTTGGTTTGTTTTGGTCAGTTTCGTTACAGTGCAAAAAACCATGCCGAGGTTGCATTTAATGCACCCATTCGGGTCGTTAAGAAAACGATGCACAGTTTCGGGCCAGAAATGAAATGAACGCACCCAATCCATGTTTTTGGTCCCAATGGTGATGTTTTTGTTTGTTTTGGTCAGTTTTGTTACAGTGCGAAAAACCATGCAAATGTTGCATTTAATGCGCCCATTCGGGTCGTTAACGAAACGAATGCACCGAATCCACATTTTTGGACCCAATAGTGATGTTTTGGTTCGTTTTGGTCAGTTTCGTTACAGTGCAAAAAAATCATGCCGGGGTTGCATTTAATGCACCGATTCGGGCCTTAAATGAAACGATGCACAGTTTCGGGCCAGAAACGAAACAAACGCACCCAATCCACGTTTTTGGACCAAATAGTGATGTTTTGGTTCGTTTTGGTCAGTTTAGTTACTGTGCAAAAAAATCATGCCGGGGTTGCATTTAATGCACCGATTCAGGCCTTAAATAAAACGATGCACAGTTTCGGGAAACGAAACAAACGCACCCAATCCACGTTTTTGGACCCAATAGTGATGTTTTGGTTCGGTTTGGTCAGTTTAGTTACTGTGCAACAAATCATGCCGGTGTTGCATTTAATGCACTGATTCGGGCCTTACATGAACCGATGCACAGTTTCGGGCCAGAAACGAAACAAACGCACCCAATCCACGTTTTTGGACCCAATAGTGATGTTTTGGTTCGTTTTGGTCAGTTTAGTTACTGTGCAACAAATCATGCTAGGGTTGCATTTAATGCACCCATTCGGGTCGTTAACGAAACGACGCACAGTTTCAGGCCAGAAACGAAACGAACGCACCCGATCCATGTTTTGAGACCTAATAGTGATGTTTTGGTTCATTTTGGTCAGTTTTGTTACTGTGCAAAAAACCATGCAAATGTTGGATTTAATGCGCCCATTCGGGTCGTTAACGAAACGATGCACAGTTTCGGGCCAAACGAAACGAACGCACCCAATCTACGTTTTCGGACCCAATAGTGATGTTTTGGTTCGTCTTGGTCAGTTTCGTTACAGTGCAAGAAACCATGCTGGGGTTGCATTTAATGCACCGATTCGGGCCGTCAATGAAAATATGCACAGTTTCGGGCCAGAAACGAAACAAATGTACCCAATCCACGTTTTTGGACCCAATAGTACTGTTTTGGTTCGTTTTTGGTCAGTTTAGTTACTGTGCAACAAATCATGCCGGGGTTGCATTTAATGCACTGATTCGGGCCTTAAATGAAACGATGCCCAGGTTCGGGCCAGAAACGAAACAAACGCACCCAATCCACATTTTTAGACCCAATAGTGATGTTTTGGTTCGTTTGGTCAGTTTAGTTACTGTGCAACAAATCATATCGGGGTTGCATTTAATGCACTGATTCGGGCCTTAAATGAAACGATGCACAGTTTCGGGCCAGAAATGAAACAAACGCACCCAATCCACGTTTTTGGACCCAATGGTGATGATTTCGTTTGTTTTGGTCTGTTTCGTTACAGTGCAAAAAACCATGCCGAGGTTGCACTTAATGCACCCATCCGGGTCGTTAACAAAACGATGCACAGTTTCGGGCCAGAAACGTAACGAACGCACCCAATCCACTTTTTTGGACCCAATAGTGATGTTTTGGTTCGTTTTGGTCAGTTTAGTTACTGTGCAACAAATCATGCCGGGGTTGCATTTAATGCACCGATTCGGGCCTTAAATGAAACGATGCACAGTTTCGGGCCAGAAATGAAACAAACGCACCCAATCCACGTTTTTGGACCCAATGGTGATGTTTTGGTTTGTTTTGGTCAGTTTCGTTACAGTGCAAAAAACCATGCCGAGGTTGCATTTAATGCACCCATTCGGGTCGTTAACAAAACGATCCACAGTTTCGGGCCAGAAATGAAATGAACGCACCCAATCCATGTTTTTGGTCCCAATGGTGATGTTTTTGTTTGTTTTGGTCAGTTTTGTTACCGTGCGAATAAACATGCAAATGTTGCATTTAATGCGCCCATTCGGGTCGTTAACGAAACGAACGCACCAAATCCACATTTTTGGACCCAATAGTGATGTTTTGGTTCGTTTTGGTCAGTTTCGTTACAGTGCAAGAAACCATGCTAGGGTTGCATTTAATGCACCGATTTGGGCCGTCAATGTAAAGATGCACAGTTTCGGGCCAGAAACAAAACGAACGCACCCAATCCACGTTTTTGGACCCAATAGTGATGTTTTGGTTCGTTTTGGTCAGTTTAGTTACTGTGCAACAAATCATGTCGGTGTTGCATTTAATGCACCGATTCGGGCCTTACATGAAACGATGCACAGTTTCGGGCCAGAAACGAAACAAACGCACCCAATCCACGTTTTTGGACCCAATAGTGATGTTTTGGTTCGTTTTGGTCAGTTTAGTTACTGTGCAACAAATCATGTCGGTGTTGCATTTAATGCACCGATTCGGGCCTTACATGAAACGATGCACAGTTTCGGGCCAGAAACGAAACAAACGCACCCAATCCACGTTTTTGGACCCAATAGTGATGTTTTGGTTCGTTTTGGTCAGTTTAGTTACTGTGCAACAAATCATGCCGGGGTTGCATTTAATGCACCGATTCGGGCCTTACATGAAACGATGCATAGTTTCTGGCCAGAAACGAAACAAACGCACCCAATCCACATTTTTGGACCCAATGGTGATGTCTTGGTTTGTTTTGGGCAGTTTCGTTACAGTGCAAAAAAGCATGCCGAGGTTGCATTTAATGCACCCATTCGGGTCGTTAACAAAACGATGCACAGTTTCGGGCCAGAAATGAAATGAATGCACCCAATCCATGTTTTTGGTCCCAATGGTGATGTTTTTGTTTGTTTTGGTCAGTTTTGTTACAGTGCGAAAAAACATGCCGAGGTTGTATTTAATGCGCCCATTCGGGTCGTTAACGAAACGAACGCACCGAATCCACATTTTTGGACCCAATAGTGATGTTTTGGTTCGTTTTGGTCAGTTTAGTTACTGTGCAACAAATCATGCCGGGGTTGCATTTAATGCACCGATTCGGGCCTTACATGAAACGATGCACAGTTTCTGGCCAGAAACGAAACAAACGCTCCCAATCCACGTTTTTGGACCCAATGGTGATGTTTTGGTTTGCTTTGGTCAGTTTTGTTACAGTGCAAAAAAACCATGCCGAGGTTGCACTTAATGCACCCATTCGGGTCGTTAACAAAACGATGCAAAGTTTCGGGCCAGAAACGAAACAAACGCACCCAATCCACGTTTTTGGACCCAATAGTGATGTTTTGGTTCGTTTTGGTCAGTTTAGTTACTGTGCAACAAATCATGCCGGTGTTGCATTTAATGCACTGATTCGGGCCTTACATGAAACGATGCACAGTTTCGGGCCAGAAACCAACCAAACGCACCCAATCCACGTTTTTGGACCCAATAGTGATGTTTTGGTTCGTTTTGGTCAGTTTAGTTACTGTGCAACAAATCATGCCGGGGTTGCATTTAATGCACCGATTCGGGCCTTACATGAAACGATGCACAGTTTCGGTCAAGAAACGAAACAAACGCACCCAATCCACGTTTTTGGACCCAATAGTGATGTTTTGGTTCGTTTTGGTCAGTTTAGTTACTGTGCAACAAATCATGCCGGTGTTGCATTTAATGCACTGATTCGGGCCTTACATGAAACGATGCACAGTTTCAGGCCAGAAATGAACCAAACGCACCCAATCCACGTTTTTGGACCCAATAGTGATGTTTTGGTTCGTTTTGGTCAGTTTAGTTACTGTGCTACAAATCATGCCGGGGTTGCATTTAATACACCGATTCGGGCCTTACATGAAACGATGCACAGTTTCTGGCCAGAAACGAAACAAACGCTCCCAATCCACGTTTTTGGACCCAATGGTGATGTTTTGGTTTGCTTTGGTCAGTTTTGTTACAGTGCAAAAAAACCATCCCGAGGTTGCACTTAATGCACCCATTCGGGTCGTTAACAAAATGATGCAAAGTTTCGGGCCAGAAACGAAACAAACGCACCCAATCCACGTTTTTGGACCCAATAGTGATGTTTTGGTTCGTTTTGGTCAGTTTAGTTACTGTGCAACAAATCATGCCGGCGTTGCATTTAATGCATTGATTCGGGCCTTACATGAAACGATGCACAGTTTCGAGCCAGAAACCAACCAAACGCACCCAATCCACGTTTTTGGACCCAATAGTGATGTTTTGGTTCGTTTTGGTCAGTTTAGTTACTGTGCAACAAATCATGTCGGGGTTGCATTTAATGCACCGATTCGGGCCTTACATGAAACGATGCACAGTTTCGGGCCAGAAACGAAACAAACGCACCCAATCCACGTTTTTGGACCCAATGGTGATGTTTTGGTTTGTTTTGGTCAGTTTCGTTACAGTGCAAAAACCATGCCGAGGTTGCATTTAATGCACCCATTCGGGTCGTTAATAAAACGATGCACAGTTTCGGGCCAGAAATGAAATGAACGCACCCAATCCATGTTTTTGGTCCCAATGGTGATGTTTTTGTTTGTTTTGGTCCGTTTTGTTACAGTGCGAAAAACCATGCAAATGTTGCATTTAATGCGCCCATTCGGATCGTTAACGAAACGAACGCACCGAATCCACATTTTTGGACCCAATAGTGATGTTTTGGTTCTTTTTGGTCAGTTTCGCTACAGTGCAAGAAACCATGCTAGGGTTGCATTTAATGCACCGATTTGGGCCGTCAATGAAAAGATGCACAGTTTCAGGCCAGAAACAAAACGAAGGCACCCAATCCACGTTTTTGGACCCAATAGTGATGTTTTGGTTCGTTTTGGTCAGTTTAGTTACTGTGCAAAAAAATCATGCCGGGGTTGCATTTAATGCACCGATTCAGGCCTTAAATAAAATGATGCACAGTTTCGGGAAACGAAACAAACGCACCCAATCCACGTTTTTGGACCCAATAGTGATGTTTTGGTTCGTTTTGGTCAGTTTAGTTACTGTGCAACAAATCATGCCGGTGTTGCATTTAATGCACCGATTCGGGCCTTACATGAAACGATGCACAGTTTCCGGCCAGAAACGAAACAAACGCACCCAATCCACGTTTTTGGACCCAATAGTGATGTTTTGGTTCGTTTTGGTCAGTTTAGTTACTGTGCAACAAATCATGCTGGGCTTGCATTTAATGCACCCATTCGGGTCGTTAACGAAACGACGCACAGTTTCAGGCCAGAAACGAAACGAACGCACCCGATCCATGTTTTGAGACCCAATAGTGATGTTTTGGTTCGTTTTGGTCAGTTTCGTTACTGTGCAAAAAACCATGCAAATGTTGGATTTAATGCGCCCATTCGGGTCGTTAACGAAACGATGCACAGTTTCGGGCCAAACGAAACGAACGCACCAATCTACGTTTTCGGACCCAATAGTGATGTTTTGGTTCGTCTTGGTCAGTTTCGTTACAGTGCAAGAAACCATGTTGGGGTTGCATTTAATGCCCCGATTCGGGCCGTCAATGAAAATATGCACAGTTTCGGACCAGAAACGAAACAAACGTACCCAATCCACGTTTTTGGACCCAATAGTAATGTTTTGGTTCGTTTTGGTCAGTTTAGTTACTATGCAACAAATCATGCCGGGGTTGCATTTAATGCGCCGATTCGGGCCTTAAATAAAACGATGCACAGTTTCGGGCCAGAAACAAAACAAACGCACCCAATCCACGTTTTTGGACCCAATGGTGACGTTTTGGTTTGTTTTGGTCAGTTTCGTTACAGTGCAAAAAACTATGCCGAGGTTGCACTTAATGCACCCATCCGGGTCGTTAACAAAACGATGCACAGTTTCGTGCCAGAAACGTAAGGAGCGCACCCAATCCACTTTTTTGGACCCAATAGTGATGTTTTGGTTCGTTTTGGTCAGTTTAGTTACTGTGCAACAAATGATGCCGGGGTTGCATTTAATGCACCGATTCGGGCCTTAAATGAAACGATGCACAGTTTCGGGCCAGAAATGAAACAAACGCACCCAATCCACGTTTTTGGACCCAATGGTGATGTTTTGGTTTGTTTTGGTCAGTTTCGTTACAGTGCAAAAAACCATGCCGAGGTTGCATTTAATGCACCCATTCGGGTCGTTAAGAAAACGATGCATAGTTTCGGGCCAGAAATGAAATGAACGCACCCAATCCATGTTTTTGGTCCCAATGGTGATGTTTTTGTTTGTTTTGGTCAGTTTTGTTACAGTGCGAAAAACCATGCAAATGTTGCATTTAATGCGCCCATTCGGGTCGTTAACGAAACGAATGCACCGAATCCACATTTTTGGACCCAATAGTGTTTTGGTTCGTTTTGGTCAGTTTCGTTACAGTGCAAAAAAATCATGTCGGGGTTGCATTTAATGCACCGATTCGGGCCTTAAATGAAACGATGCACAGTTTCGGGCCAGAAACGAAACAAACGCACCCAATCCACGTTTTTGGACCAAATAGTGATGTTTTGGTTCGTTTTGGTCAGTTTAGTTACTGTGCAAAAAAATCATGCCGGGGTTGCATTTAATGCACCGATTCAGGCCTTAAATAAAACGATGCACAGTTTCGGGAAACGAAACAAACGCACCCAATCCACGTTTTTGGACCCAATAGTGATGTTTTGGTTCGGTTTGGTCAGTTTAGTTACTGTGCAACAAATCATGCCGGTGTTGCATTTAATGCACCGATTCGGGCCTTACATGAAACGATGCACAGTTTCTGGCCAGAAACGAAACTAACGCACCCAATCCACGTTTTTGGACCCAATGGTGATGTCTTGGTTTGTTTTGGTCAGTTTCGTTACAGTGCAAAAAATCATGCCGAGGTTGCATTTAATGCACCCATTCGGGTCGTTAACAAAACGATGCACAGTTTCGGCCCAGAAACGAAACAAACGCACCCAATCCACGTTTTTGGACCCAATAGTGATGTTTTGGTTCGTTTTCGTCAGTTTAGTTACTGTGCAACAAATCATGCCGGTGTTGCATTTAATGCACCGATTCGGGCCTTAAATGAAACGATGCACAGTTTCGGCCCAGAAACGAAACAAACGCTCCCAATCCACGTTTTTGGACCCAATAGTGATGTTTTGGTTCGTTTTGGTCAGTTTTGTTACTGTGCAAAAAACCATGCAAATGTTGGATTTAATGCGCCCATTCGGGTCGTTAACGAAACGATGCACAGTTTCGGGCCAAACGAAACGAACGCACCCAATCTACGTTTTCGGACCCAATAGTGATGTTTTGGTTCGTCTTGGTCAGTTTCGTTACAGTGCAAGAAACCATGCTGGGGTTGCATTTAATGCACCGATTCGGGCCGTCAATGAAAATATGCACAGTTTCGGGCCAGAAACGAAACAAATGTACCCAATCCACGTTTTTGGACCCAATAGTACTGTTTTGGTTCGTTTTTGGTCAGTTTAGTTACTGTGCAACAAATCATGCCGGGGTTGCATTTAATGCACTGATTCGGGCCTTAAATGAAACGATGCCCAGGTTCGGGCCAGAAATGAAACAAACGCACCCAATCCACGTTTTTAGACCCAATAGTGATGTTTTGGTTCGTTTGGTCAGTTTAGTTACTGTGCAACAAATCATGTCGGGGTTGCATTTAATGCACTGATTCGGGCCTTAAATGAAACGATGCACAGTTTCGGGCCAGAAATGAAACAAACGCACCCAATCCACGTTTTTGGACCCAATGGTGATGATTTCGTTTGTTTTGGTCTGTTTCGTTACAGTGCAAAAAACCATGCCGAGGTTGCACTTAATGCACCCATCCGGGTCGTTAACAAAACGATGCACAGTTTCGGGCCAGAAACGTAACGAACGCACCCAATCCACTTTTTTGGACCCAATAGTGATGTTTTGGTTCGTTTTGGTCAGTTTAGTTACTGTGCAACAAATCATGCCGGGGTTGCATTTAATGCACCGATTCGGGCCTTAAATGAAACGATGCACAGTTTCGGGCCAGAAATGAAACAAACGCACCCAATCCACGTTTTTGGACCCAATGGTGATGTTTTGGTTTGTTTTGGTCAGTTTCGTTACAGTGCAAAAAACCATGCCGAGGTTGCATTTAATGCACCCATTCGGGTCGTTAACAAAACGATCCACAGTTTCGGGCCAGAAATGAAATGAACGCACCCAATCCATGTTTTTGGTCCCAATGGTGATGTTTTTGTTTGTTTTGGTCAGTTTTGTTACCGTGCGAATAAACATGCAAATGTTGCATTTAATGCGCCCATTCGGGTCGTTAACGAAACGAACGCACCAAATCAACATTTTTGGACCCAATAGTGATGTTTTGGTTCGTTTTGGTCAGTTTCGTTACAGTGCAAGAAACCATGCTAGGGTTGCATTTAATGCACCGATTTGGGCCGTCAATGTAAAGATGCACAGTTTCGGGCCAGAAACAAAACGAACGCACAAAATCCACGTTTTTGGACCCAATAGTGATGTTTTGGTTCGTTTTGGTCAGTTTAGTTACTGTGCAACAAATCATGTCGGTGTTGCATTTAATGCACCGATTCGGGCCTTACATGAAACGATGCACAGTTTCGGGCCAGAAACGAAACAAACGCACCCAATCCACGTTTTTGGACCCAATAGTGATGTTTTGGTTCGTTTTGGTCAGTTTAGTTACTGTGCAACAAATCATGCCGGGGTTGCATTTAATGCACCGATTCGGGCCTTACATGAAACGATGCATAGTTTCTGGCCAGAAACGAAACAAACGCACCCAATCCACGTTTTTGGACCCAATGGTGATGTCTTGGTTTGTTTTGGGCAGTTTCGTTACAGTGCAAAAAAGCATGCCGAGGTTGCATTTAATGCACCCATTCGGGTCGTTAACAAAACGATGCACAGTTTCGGGCCAGAAATGAAATGAATGCACCCAATCCATGTTTTTGGTCCCAATGGTGATGTTTTTGTTTGTTTTGGTCAGTTTTGTTACAGTGCGAAAAAACATGCCGAGGTTGCATTTAATGCGCCCATTCGGGTCGTTAACGAAACGAACGCACCGAATCCACATTTTTGGACCCAATAGTGATGTTTTGGTTCGTTTTGGTCAGTTTCGTTACAGTGCAAGAAACCATGCTGGGGTTGCATTTAATGCACCCATTCGGGTCGTTAACGAAATGACGCACAATTTCAGGCCAGAAACGAAACAAACGCACCCAATCCACGTTTTTGGACCCAATGGTGATGTTTTGGTTTGTTTTGGTCAGTTTCGTTACAGTGCAAAAAACCATGCCGAGGTTGCACTTAATGCACCCATCTGGGTCGTTAACAAAACGATGCACAGTTTCGGGCCAGAAACGTAGCGAACGCACCCAATCCACTTTTTTGGACCCAATAGTGATGTTTTGGTTCGTTTTGGTCAGTTTAGTTACTGTGCAACAAATCATGCCGGGTTGCATTTAATGCACCGATTCGGGCCAGAAATGAAACAAACGTACCCAATCCACGTTTTTGGACCCAATGGTGATGTTTTGGTTTGTTTTGGTCAGTTTCGTTACAGTGCAAAAAACCATGCCGAGGTTGCATTTAATGCACCCATTCGGGTCGTTAACAAAACGATGCACAGTTTCGGGCCAGAAACGAAATGAACGCACCCAATCCATGTTTTTGGTCCCAATGGTGATGTTTTTGTTTGTTTTGGTCAGTTTTGTTACAGTTCGAAAAATCATGCAAATGTTGCATTGAATGCGCCCATTCGGGTTGTTAACGAAACGAAAGCCCCGAATCCACATTTTTGGACCCAATAGTGATGTTTTGGTTCGTCTTGGTCAGTTTCGTTACAGTGCAAGAAACCATGCTGGGGTTGCATTTAATGCACCGATTCGGGCCGTCAATGAAAATATGCACAGTTTCGGGCCAGAAACGAAACAAATGTACCCAATCCACGTTTTTGGACCCAATAGTACTGTTTTGGTTCGTTTTTGGTCAGTTTAGTTACTGTGCAACAAATCATGCCGGGGTTGCATTTAATGCACTGATTCGGGCCTTAAATGAAACGATGCCCAGGTTCGGGCCAGAAACGAAACAAACACACCCAATCCACGTTTTTAGACCCAATAGTGATGTTTTGGTTCGTTTGGTCAGTTTAGTTACTGTGCAACAAATCATGTCGGGGTTGCATTTAATGCACCGATTCGGGCCTTAAATGAAACGATGCACAGTTTCAGGCCAGAAATGAAACAAACGCACCCAATCCACGTTTTTGGACCCAATGGTGATGATTTCGTTTTTTTTGGTCTGTTTCGTTACAGTGCAAAAAACCATGCCGAGGTTGCACTTAATGCACCCATCCGGGTCGTTAACAAAACGATGCACAGTTTCGGGCCAGAAACGTAACGAACGCACCCAATCCACTTTTTTGGACCCAATAGTGATGTTTTGGTTCGTTTTGGTCAGTTTAGTTACTGTGCAACAAATCATGCCGGGGTTGCATTTAATGCACCGATTCGGGCCTTAAATGAAACGATGCACAGTTTCGGGCCAGAAATGAAACAAACGCACCCAATCCACGTTTTTGGACCCAATGGTGATGTTTTGGTTTGTTTTGGTCAGTTTCGTTACAGTGCAAAAAACCACGCCGAGGTTGCATTTAATGCACCCATTCGGGTCGTTAACAAAACGATCCACAGTTTCGGGCCAGAAATGAAATGAACGCACCCAATCCATGTTTTTGGTCCCAATGGTGATGTTTTTGTTTGTTTTGGTCAGTTTTGTTACCGTGCGAATAAACATGCAAATGTTGCATTTAATGCGCCCATTCGGGTCGTTAACGAAACGAACGCACCAAATCCACATTTTTGGACCCAATAGTGATGTTTTGGTTCGTTTTGGTCAGTTTAGTTACTGTGCAAAAAAATCATGCCGGGGTTGCATTTAATGCACCGATTCGGGCCTTACATGAAACGATGCACAATTTCGGGCAAGAAACGAAACAAACGCACCCAATCCACGTTTTTGGACCCAATAGTGATGTTTTGGTTCGTTTTGGTCAGTTTAGTTACTGTGCAACAAATCATGTCGGTGTTGCATTTAATGCACCGATTCGGGCCTTACATGAAACGATGCACAGTTTCGGGCTAGAAACGAAACAAACGCACCCAATCCACGTTTTTGGACCCAATAGTGATGTTTTGGTTCGTTTTGGTCAGTTTAGTTACTGTGCAACAAATCATGCCGGGGTTGCATTTAATGCACTGATTCGGGCCTTACATGAAACGATGCATAGTTTCTGGCCAGAAACGAAACAAACGCACCCAATCCACGTTTTTGGACCCAATGGTGATGTCTTGGTTTGTTTTGGGCAGTTTCGTTACAGTGCAAAAAAGCATGCCGAGGTTGCATTTAATGCACCCATTCGGGTCGTTAACAAAACGATGCACAGTTTCGGGCCAGAAATGAAATGAATGCACCCAATCCATGTTTTTGGTCCCAATGGTGATGTTTTTGTTTGTTTTGGTCAGTTTTGTTACAGTGCGAAAAAACATGCCGAGGTTGCATTTAATGCGCCCATTCGGGTCGTTAACGAAACGAACGCACCGAATCCACATTTTTGGACCCAATAGTGATGTTTTGGTTCGTTTTGGTCAGTTTCGTTACAGTGCAAGAAACCATGCTGGGGTTGCATTTAATGCACCCATTCGGGTCGTTAACGAAATGACGCACAGTTTCAGGCCAGAAACGAAACAAACGCACCCAATCCACGTTTTTGGACCCAATGGTGATGTTTTGGTTTGTTTTGGTCAGTTTCGTTACAGTGCAAAAAACCATGCCGAGGTTGCACTTAATGCACCCATCCGGGTCGTTAACAAAACGATGCACAGTTTCGGGCCAGAAACGTAACGAACGCACCCAATCCACTTTTTTGGACCCAATAGTGATGTTTTGGATCGTTTTGGTCAGTTTAGTTACTGTGCAACAAATCATGCCGGGTTGCATTTAATGCACCGATTCGGGCCAGAAATGAAACAAACGCACCCAATCCACGTTTTTGGACCCAATGGTGATGTTTTGGTTTGTTTTGGTCAGTTTTGTTACAGTGCAAAAAACCATGCCGAGGTTGCATTTAATGCACCCATTCGGGTCGTTAACAAAACGATGCACAGTTTCGGGCCAGAAATGAAATGAACGCACCCAATCCATGTTTTTGGTCTCAATGGTGATGTTTTTGTTTGTTTTGGTCAGTTTTGTTACAGTGCGAATAAACATGCAAATGTTGCATTTAATGCGCCCATTCGGGTCGTTAACGAAACGAACGCACCAAATCCACATTTTTGGACCCAATAGTGGTGTTTTGGTTCGTTTTGGTCAGTTTCGTTACAGTGCAAGAAACCATGCTAGGGTTGCATTTAATGCACCGATTTGGGCCGTCAATGTAAAGATGCACAGTTTCGGGCCAGAAACAAAACGAACGCTCCCAATCCACGTTTTTGGACCCAATAGTGATGTTTTGGTTCGTTTTGGTCAGTTTAGTTACTGTGCAAAAAAATCATGCCGGGGTTGCATTTAATGCACCGATTCGGGCCTTAAATGAAACGATGCACAGTTTCGGGCCAGAAACGAAACAAACGCACCCAATCCACGTTTTTGGACCCAATAGTGATGTTTTGGTTCGTTTTGGTCAGTTTACTTACTGTGCAACAAATCATGCCGGTGTTGCATTTAATGCACCGATTCGGGCCTTACATGAAACGATGCACAATTTCGGGCCAGAAACGAAACAAACGCACCCAATCCACATTTTTGGACCCAATAGTGATGTTTTGGTTCGTTTTGGTCAGTTTAGTTACTGTGCAACAAATCATGCCGGGGTTGCATTTAATGCACCGATTCGGGCCTTACATGAAACGATGCATAGTTTCTGGCCAGAAACGAAACAAACGCACCTGATCTATGTTTTGAGACCCAATAATGATGTTTTGGTTCGTTTTGGTCAGTTTCGTTACTGTGCAAAAAACCATGCAAATGTTGGATTTAATGCGCCCATTCGGGTCGTTAACGAAATGATGCACAGTTTCGGGCCAAACAAAACGAACGCACCCAATCTACGTTTTCGGACCCAATAGTGATGTTTTGGTTCGTCTTGGTCAGTTTCGTTACAGTGCAAGAAACCATGTTGGGGTTGCATTTACTGCCCCGATTCGGGCCGTCAATGAAAATATGCACAGTTTCGGGCCAGAAACGAAACAAACGTACCCAATCCACGTTTTTGGACCCAATAGTAATGTTTTGGTTCGTTTTGGTCAGTTTAGTTACTGTGCAACAAATCATGCCGGGGTTGCATTTAATGCAACGATTCGGGCCTTAAATAAAACGATGCACAGTTTCGGGCCAGAAACGAAACAAACGCACCCAATCCACGTTTTTGGACCCAATGGTGACGTTTTGGTTTGTTTTGGTCAGTTTCGTTACAGTGCAAAAAACCATGCCAAGGTTGCACTTAATGCACCCATCCGGGTCGTTAACAAAACGATGCACAGTTTCGGGCCAGAAACGTAAGGAGCGCACCCAATCCACTTTTTTGGACCCAATAGTGATGTTTTGGTTCGTTTTGGTCAGTTTAGTTACTGTGCAACAAATCATGCCGGGGTTGCATTTAATGCACCGATTCGGGCCTTAAATGAAACGATGCACAGTTTCGGGCCAGAAATGAAACAAACGCACCCAATCCACGTTTTTGGACCCAATGGTGATGTTTTGGTTTGTTTTGGTCAGTTTCGTTACAGTGCAAAAAACCATGCCGAGGTTGCATTTAATGCACCCATTCGGGTCGTTAAGAAAACGATGCACAGTTTCGGGCCAGAAATGAAATGAACGCACCCAATCCATGTTTTTGGTCCCAATGGTGATGTTTTTGTTTGTTTTGGTCAGTTTTGTTACAGTGCGAAAAACCATGCAAATGTTGCATTTAATACGCCCATTCGGGTCGTTAACGAAACGAATGCACCGAATCCACATTTTTGGACCCAATAGTGATGTTTTGGTTCGTTTTGGTCAGTTTCGTTACAGTGCAAAAAAATCATGCGGGGGTTGCATTTAATGCACCGATTCGGGCCTTAAATGAAACGATGCACAGTTTCGGGCTAGAAACGAAACAAACGCACCCAATCCACGTTTTTGGACCCAATAGTGATGTTTTGGTTCGTTTTGGTCAGTTTAGTTACTGTGCAAAAAAATCATGCCGGGGTTGCATTTAATGCACCGATTCGGGCCTTAAATAAAACGATGCACAGTTTCGGGAAACGAAACAAACGCACCCAATCCACGTTTTTGGACCCAATAGTAATGTTTTGGTTCGTTTTGGTCAGTTTAGTTACTGTGCAACAAATCATGCTGGGGTTGCATTTAATGCACCGATTCGGGCCTTAAATGAAACGATGCACAGTTTCGGGCCAGAAACGAAACAAACGCACCCAATCCACGTATTTGTACCCAATGGTGACGTTTTGGTTTGTTTTGGTCAGTTTCGTTACAGTGCAAAAAACCATGCCGAGGTTGCACTTAATGCACCCATCCGGGTCGTTAACAAAACGATGCACAGTTTCGGGCCAGAAACGTAAGGAGCGCACCCAATCCAATTTTTTGGACCCAATAGTGATGTTTTGGTTCGTTTTGGTCAGTTTAGTTACTGTGCAACAAATCATGCCGGGGTTGCATTTAATGCACCGATTCGGGCCTTAAATGAAACGATGCACAGTTTCGGGCCAGAAATGAAACAAACGCACCCAATCCACGTTTTTGGACCCAATGGTGATGTTTTGGTTTGTTTTGGTCAGTTTCGTTACAGTGCAAAAAACCATGCCGAGGTTGCATTTAATGCACCCATTCGGGTCGTTAAGAGAACGATGCACAGTTTCGGGCCAGAAATGAAATGAACGCACCCAATCCATGTTTCTAGTCCCAATGGTGATGTTTTTGTTTGTTTTGGTCAGTTTTGTTACAGTGCGAAAAAACATGCAAATGTTGCATTTAATGCGCTCATTCGGGTCGTTAACGAAACGAACGCACCCAATCCACGTTTTTGGACCCAATAGTGATGTTTTGGTTCGTTTTGGTCAGTTTAGTTACTTTGCAAAAAAATCATGCCGGGGTTGCATTTAATGCACCGATTCGGGCCTTCAATGAAACGATGCACAGTTTCGGGCCAGAAACGAAACAAACGCACCCAATCCACATTTTTGGACCCAATGGTGATGTTTTGGTTCGTTTTGGTCAGTTTTGTTACTGTGCAAAAAACCATGCAAATGTTGGATTTAATGCGCCCATTCGGGTCGTTAACGAAACGATGCACAGTTTCGGGCCAAACGAAACGAACGCACCCAATCTACGTTTTCGGACCCAATAGTGATGTTTTGGTTCGTCTTGGTCAGTTTCGTTACAGTGCAAGAAACCATGTTGGGGTTGCATTTAATGCCCCGATTCGGGCCGTCAATGAAAATATGCACAGTTTCGGGCCAGAAACGAAACAAACGTACCCAATCCACGTTTTTGGACCCAATAGTAATGTTTTGGTTCGTTTTGGTCAGTTTAGTTACTGTGCAACAAATCATGCCGGGGTTGCATTTAATGCACCGATTCGGGCCTTAAATAAAACGATGCACAGTTTCGGGCCAGAAACGAAACAAACGCACCCAATCCACGTATTTGGATCCAATGGTGACGTTTTGGTTTGTTTTGGTCAGTTTCGTTACAGTGCAAAAAACCATGCCGAGGTTGCACTTAATGCACCCATCCGGGTCGTTAACAAAACGATGCACAGTTTCGGGCCAGAAACGTAAGGAGCGCACCCAATCCACTTTTTTGGACCCAATAGTGATGTTTTGGTTCGTTTTGGTCAGTTTAGTTTCTGTGCAACAAATCATGCCGGGGTTGCATTTAATGCACCGATTCGGGCCTTAAATGAAACGATGCACAGTTTCGGGCCAGAAATGAAACAAACGCACCCAATCCACGTTTTTGGACCCAATGGTGATGTTTTGGTTTGTTTTGGTCAGTTTCGTTACAGTGCAAAAAACCATGCCGAGGTTGCATTTAATGCACCCATTCGGGTCGTTAAGAAAACGATGCACAGTTTCGGGCCAGAAATGAAATGAACGCACCCAATCCATGTTTCTGGTCCCAATGCTGATGTTTTTGTTTGTTTTGGTCAGTTTTGTTACAGTGCGAAAAAACATGCAAATGTTGCATTTAATGCGCTCATTCGGGTCGTTAACGAAACGAACGCACCCAATCCACATTTTTGGACCCAATAGTGAAGTTTTGGTTCGTTTTGGTCAGTTTCGTTACAGTGCAAGACACCATGCTAGGGTTGCATTTAATGCACCGATTTGGGCCGTCAATGTAAAGATGCACAGTTTCGGGCCAGAAACAAAACGAACGCACCCAATCCACCTTTTTGGACCCAATAGTGATGTTTTGGTTCGTTTTGGTCAGTTTAGTTACTTTGCAAAAAAATCATGCCGGGGTTGCATTTAATGCACCGATTCGGGCCTTAAATGAAACGATGCACAGTTTCGGGCCAGAAACGAAACAAACGCACCCAATCCACGTTTTTGGACCCAATAGTGATGTTTTGGTTCGTTTTGGTCAGTTTAGTTACTGTGCAACAAATCATGCCGGTGTTGCATTTAATGCACCGATTCGGTCCTTACATGAAACGATGCACAGTTTCGGGCCAGAAACGAAACAAACGCACCCAATCCACGTTTTTGGACCCAATAGTGATGTTTTGGTTCGTTTTGGTCAGTTTAGTTACTGTGCAACAAATCATGCCGAGGTTGCATTTAATGCACCGATTCGGGCCTTACATGAAACGATACATAGTTTCTGGCCAGAAACGAAACAAACGCACCCAATCCACGTTTTTGGACCCAATGGTGATGTCTTGGTTTGTTTTGGGCAGTTTCGTTACAGTGCAAAAAACCATGCCGAGGTTGCATTTAATGCACCCATTCGGGTCGTTAACAAAATGATGCACTGTTTCGGGCCAGAAATGAAATGAACGCACCCAATCCATGTTTTTGGTCCCAATGGTGATGTTTTTGTTTGTTTTGGTCAATTTTGTTACAGTGCGAAAAACAATGCAAATGTTGCATTTAATGCGCCCATTCAGATCGTTAACGAAACGAATGCACCGAATCCACATTTTTGGACCCAATAGTGATGTTTTGGTTCGTTTTGGTCAGTTTCGTTACAGTGCAAGAAACCATGCTGGGGTTGCATTTAATGCACCCATTCGGGTCGTTAACGAAACGACGCACAGTTTCAGGCCAGAAACGAAACAAATGCACCCAATCCACGTTTTTGGACCCAATGGTGATGTTTTGGTTTGTTTTGGTCAGTTTCGTTATAGTGCAAAAAACCATGCCGAGGTTGCACTTAATGCACCCATTCGGGTCGTTAAGAAAACGATGCACAGTTTCGGGCCAGAAATGAAATGAACGCACCCAATCCATGTTTCTGGTCCCAATGGTGATGTTTTTGTTTGTTTTGGTCAGTTTTGTTACAGTGCGAAAAAACATGCAAATGTTGCATTTAATGCGCTCATTCGGGTCGTTAACGAAACGAACGCACCCAATCCACATTTTTGGACCCAATAGTGAAGTTTTGGTTCGTTTTGGTCAGTTTCGTTACAGTGCAAGAAACCATGCTAGGGTTGCATTTAATTCTCGATTCGGGCCGTCAATGAAAAGATGCACAGTTTCGGGCCAGAAACAAAATGAACGCACCCAATCCACGTTTTTGGACCCAATAGTGATGTTTTGGTTCGTTTTGGTCAGTTTAGTTACTATGCAAAAAAATCATGCCGGGGTTGCATTTAATGCACCGATTCGGGCCTTAAATAAAACGATGCACAGTTTCGGGCCAGAAACGAAACAAACGCACCCAATCCACGTATTTGGACCCAATGGTGACGTTTTGGTTTGTTTTGGTCAGTTTCGTTACAGTGCAAAAAACCATGCCGAGGTTGCACTTAATGCACCCATCCGGGTCGTTAACAAAACGATGCACAGTTTCGGGCCAGAAACGTAAGGAGCGCACCCAATCCACTTTTTTGGACCCAATAGTGATGTTTTGGTTCGTTTTGGTCAGTTTAGTTACTGTGCAACAAATCATGCCGGGGTTGCATTTAATGCACCGATTCGGGCCTTAAATGAAACGATGCACAGTTTCGGGCCAGAAATGAAACAAACGCACCCAATCCACGTTTTTGGACCCAATGGTGATGTTTTGGTTTGTTTTGGTCAGTTTCGTTACAGTGCAAAAAACCATGCCGAGGTTGCATTTAATGCACCCATTCGGGTCGTTAAGAAAACGATGCACAGTTTCGGGCCAGAAATGAAATGAACGCACCCAATCCATGTTTCTGGTCCCAATGGTGATGTTTTTGTTTGTTTTGGTCAGTTTTGTTACAGTGCGAAAAAACATGCAAATGTTGCATTTAATGCGCTCATTCGGGTCGTTAACGAAACGAACGCACCCAATCCACATTTTTGGACCCAATAGTGAAGTTTTGGTTCGTTTTGGTCAGTTTCGTTACAGTGCAAGAAACCATGCTAGGGTTGCATTTAATGCACCGATTTGGGCCGTCAATGTAAAGATGCACAGTTTCGGGCCAGAAACAAAACGAACGCACCCAATCCACGTTTTTGGACCCAATAGTGATGTTTTGGTTCGTTTTGGTCAGTTTAGTTACATTGCAAAAAATCATGCCGGGGTTGCATTTAATGCACCGATTCGGGCCTTAAATGAAACGATGCACAGTTTCGGGCCAGAAACGAAACAAACGCACCCAATCCACGTTTTTGGACCCAATAGTGATGTTTTGGTTCGTTTTGGTCAGTTTAGTTACTGTGCAACAAATCATGCCGGTGTTGCATTTAATGCACCGATTCGGTCCTTACATGAAACGATGCACAGTTTCGGGCCAGAAACGAAACAAACGCACCCAATCCACGTTTTTGGACCCAATAGTGATGTTTTGGTCCGTTTTGGTCAGTTTAGTTACTGTGCAACAAATCATGCCGAGGTTGCATTTATTGCACCGATTCGGGCCTTACATGAAACGATGCATAGTTTCTGGCCAGAAACGAAACAAACGCACCCAATCCACGTTTTTGGACCCAATGGTGATGTCTTGGTTTGTTTTGGGCAGTTTCGTTACAGTGTAAAAAACCATGCCGAGGTTGCATTTAATGCACCCATTCGGGTCGTTAACAAAATGATGCACTGTTTCGGGCCAGAAATGAAATGAACGCACCCAATCCATGTTTTTGGTCCCAATGGTGATGTTTTTGTTTGTTTTGGTCAATTTTGTTACAGTGCGAAAAACAATGCAAATGTTGCATTTAATGCGCCCATTCGGGTCGTTAACGAAACGAATGCACCGAATCCACATTTTTGGACCCAATAGTGATGTTTTGGTTCGTTTTGGTCAGTTTCGTTACAGTGCAAGAAACCATGCTGGGGTTGCATTTAATGCACCCATTCGGGTCGTTAACGAAACGACGCACAGTTTCAGGCCAGAAACGAAACAAACGCACCCAATCCACGTTTTTGGACCCAATGGTGATGTTTTGGTTTGTTTTGGTCAGTTTCGTTATAGTGCAAAAAACCATGCCAAGGTTGCACTTAATGCACCCATTCGGGTCGTTAAGAAAACGATGCACAGTTTCGGGCCAGAAATGAAATGAACGCACCCAATCCATGTTTCTGGTCCCAATGGTGATGTTTTTGTTTGTTTTGGTCAGTTTTGTTACCGTGCGAAAAAACATGCAAATGTTGCATTTAATGTGCTCATTCGGGTCGTTAACGAAACGAACGCACCCAATCCACATTTTTGGACCCAATAGTGAAGTTTTGGTTCGTTTTGGTCAGTTTCGTTACAGTGCAAGAAACCATGCTAGGGTTGCATTTAATGCACCGATTCGGGCCGTCAATGAAAAGATGCACAGTTTCGGGCCAGAAACAAAATGAACGCACCCAATCCACGTTTTTGGACCCAATAGTGATGTTTTGGTTCGTTTTGGTCAGTTTAGTTACTATGCAAAAAAATCATGCCGGGGTTGCATTTAATGCACCGATTCGGGCCTTAAATAAAACGATGCACAGTTTCGGGCCAGAAACGAAACAAACGCACCCAATCCACGTATTTGGACCCAATGGTGACGTTTTGGTTTGTTTTGGTCAGTTTCGTTACAGTGCAAAAAACCATGCCGAGGTTGCACTTAATGCACCCATCCGGGTCGTTAACAAAACGATGCACAGTTTCGGGCCAGAAACGTAAGGAGCGCACCCAATCCACTTTTTTGGACCCAATAGTGATGTTTTGGTTCGTTTTGGTCAGTTTAGTTACTGTGCAACAAATCATGCCGGGGTTGCATTTAATGCACCGATTCGGGCCTTAAATGAAACGATGCACAGTTTCGGGCCAGAAATGAAACAAACGCACCCAATCCACGTTTTTGGACCCAATGGTGATGTTTTGGTTTGTTTTGGTCAGTTTCGTTACAATGCAAAAAACCATGCCGAGGTTGCATTTAATGCACCCATTCGGGTCGTTAAGAAAACGATCCACAGTTTCGGGCCAGAAATGAAATGAACGCACCCAATCCATGTTTTTGGTCCCAATGGTGATGTTTTTGTTTGTTTTGGTCAATTTTGTTACAGTGCGAAAAACAATGCAAATGTTGCATTTAATGCGCCCATTCGGGTCGTTAACGAAACGAATGCACCGAATCCACATTTTTGGACCCAATAGTGATGTTTTGGTTCGTTTTGGTCAGTTTCGTTACAGTGCAAGAAACCATGCTGGGGTTGCATTTAATGCACCCATTCGGGTCGTTAACGAAACGACGCACAGTTTCAGGCCAGAAACGAAACAAACACACCCAATCCACGTTTTTGGACCCAATGGTGATGTTTTGGTTTGTTTTGGTCAGTTTCGTTATAGTGCAAAAAACCATGCCGAGGTTGCACTTAATGCACCCATTCGGGTCGTTAAGAAAACGATGCACAGTTTCGGGCCAGAAATGAAATGAACGCACCCAATCCATGTTTCTGGTCCCAATGGTGATGTTTTTGTTTGTTTTGGTCAGTTTTGTTACAGTGTGAAAAAACATGCAAATGTTGCATTTAATGCGCTCATTCGGGTCGTTAACGAAACGAACGCACCCAATCCACATTTTTGGACCCAATAGTGAAGTTTTGGTTCGTTTTGGTCAGTTTCGTTACAGTGCAAGAAACCATGCTAGGGTTGCATTTAATGCACCGATTCGGGCCGTCAATGAAAAGATGCACAGTTTCGGGCCAGAAACAAAATGAACGCACCCAATCCACGTTTTTGGACCCAATAGTGATGTTTTGGTTCGTTTTGGTCAGTTTAGTTACTATGCAAAAAAATCATGCCGGGGTTGCATTTAATGCACCGATTCGGGCCTTAAATAAAACGATGCACAGTTTCGGGCCAGAAACGAAACAAACGCACCCAATCCACGTATTTGGACCCAATGGTGACGTTTTGGTTTGTTTTGGTCAGTTTCGTTACAGTGCAAAAAACAATGCCGAGGTTGCACTTAATGCACCCATCCGGGTCGTTAACAAAACGATGCACAGTTTCGGGCCAGAAACGTAAGGAGCGCACCCAATCTACTTTTTTGGACCCAATAGTGATGTTTTGGTTCGTTTTGGTCAGTTTAGTTACTGTGCAACAAATCATGCCGGGGTTGCATTTAATGCACCGATTCGGGCCTTAAATGAAACGATGCACAGTTTCGGGCCAGAAATGAAACAAACGCACCCAATCCACGTTTTTTGACCCAATGGTGATGTTTTGGTTTGTTTTGGTCAGTTTCGTTACAGTGCAAAAAACCATGCCGAGGTTGCATTTAATGCACCCATTCGGGTCGTTAAGAAAACGATGCACAGTTTCGGGCCAGAAATGAAATGAACGCACCCAATCCATGTTTCTGGTCCCAATGGTGATGTTTTTGTTTGTTTCGGTTAGTTTTGTTACAGTGCGAAAAAACATGCAAATGTTGCATTTAATGCGCTCATTCGGGTCGTTAACGAAACGAACGCACCCAATCCACATTTTTGGACCCAATAGTGAAGTTTTGGTTCGTTTTGGTCAGTTTCGTTACAGTGCAAGAAACCATGCTAGGGTTGCATTTAATGCACCGATTTGGGCCGTCAATGTAAAGATGCACAGTTTCGGGCCAGAAACAAAACGAACGCACCCAATCCACGTTTTTGGACCCAATAGTGATGTTTTGGTTCGTTTTGGTCAATTTAGTTACTTTGCAAAAAATCATGCCGGGGTTGCATTTAATGCACCGATTCGGGCCTTAAATGAAACGATGCACAGTTTCGGGCCAGAAACGAAACAAACGCACCCAATCCACGTTTTTGGACCCAATAGTGATGTTTTGGTTCGTTTTGGTCAGTTTAGTTACTGTGCAACAAATCATGCCGGTGTTGCATTTAATGCACCGATTCGGTCCTTACATGAAACGATGCACAGTTTCGGGCCAGAAACGAAACAAACGCACCCAATCCACGTTTTTGGACCCAATAGTGATGTTTTGGTTCGTTTTGGTCAGTTTAGTTACTGTGCAACAAATCATGCCGAGGTTGCATTTAATGCACCGATTCGGGCCTTACATGAAACGATGCATAGTTTCTGGCCAGAAACGAAACAAACGCACCCAATCCACGTTTTTAGACCCAATGGTGATGTCTTGGTTTGTTTTGGGCAGTTTCGTTACAGTGCAAAAAACCATGCCGAGGTTGCATTTAATGCACCCATTCGGGTCGTTAACAAAATGATGCACTGTTTCGGGCCACAAATGAAATGAACGCACCCAATCCATGTTTGTGGTCCCAATGGTGATGTTTTTGTTTGTTTTGGTCAATTTTGTTACAGTGCGAAAAACAATGCAAATGTTGCATTTAATGCGCCCATTCGGGTCGTTAACGAAACGAATGCACCGAATCCACATTTTTGGACCCAATAGTGATGTTTTGGTTCGTTTTGGTCAGTTTCGTTACAGTGCAAGAAACCATGCTGGGGTTGCATTTAATGCACCCATTCGGGTCGTTAACGAAACGACGCACAGTTTCAGGCCAGAAACGAAACAAACGCACCCAATCCACGTTTTTGGACCCAATGGTGATGTTTTGGTTTGTTTTGGTCAGTTTCGTTATAGTGCAAAAAACCATGCCGAGGTTGCACTTAATGCACCCATTCGGGTCGTTAAGAAAACGATGCACAGTTTCGGGCCAGAAATGAAATGAACGCACCCAATCCATGTTTCTGGTCCCAATGGTGATGTTTTTGTTTGTTTTGGTGAGTTTTGTTACAGTGCGAAAAAACATGCAAATGTTGCATTTAATGCGCTCATTCGGGTCGTTAACGAAACGAACGCACCCAATCCACATTTTTGGACCCAATAGTGAAGTTTTGGTTCGTTTTGGTCAGTTTCGTTACAGTGCAAGAAACCATGCTAGGGTTGCATTTAATGCACCGATTCGGGCCGTCAATGAAAAGATGCACAGTTTCGGGCCAGAAACAAAATGAACGCACCCAATCCACGTTTTTGGACCCAATAGTGATGTTTTGGTTCGTTTTGGTCAGTTTAGTTACTATGCAAAAAAATCATGCCGGGGTTGCATTTAATGCACCGATTCGGGCCTTAAATAAAACGATGCACAGTTTCGGGCCAGAAACGAAACAAACGCACCCAATCCACGTATTTGGACCCAATGGTGACGTTTTGGTTTGTTTTGGTCAGTTTCGTTACAGTGCAAAAAACCATGCCGAGGTTGCACTTAATGCACCCATCCGGGTCGTTAACAAAACGATGCACAGTTTCGGGCCAGAAACGTAAGGAGCGCACCCAATCCACTTTTTTGGACCCAATAGTGATGTTTTGGTTCGTTTTGGTCAGTTTAGTTACTGTGCAACAAATCATGCCGGGGTTGCATTTAATGCACCGATTCGGGCCTTAAATGAAACGATGCACAGTTTCGGGCCAGAAATGAAACAAACGCACCCAATCCACGTTTTTTGACCCAATGGTGATGTTTTGGTTTGTTTTGGTCAGTTTCGTTACAGTGCAAAAAACCATGCCGAGGTTGCATTTAATGCACCCATTCGGGTCGTTAAGAAAACGATGCACAGTTTCGGGCCAGAAATGAAATGAACGCACCCAATCCATGTTTCTGGTCCCAATGGTGATGTTTTTGTTTGTTTCGGTTAGTTTTGTTACAGTGCGAAAAAACATGCAAATGTTGCATTTAATGCGCTCATTCGGGTCGTTAACGAAACGAACGCACCCAATCCACATTTTTGGACCCAATAGTGAAGTTTTGGTTCGTTTTGGTCAGTTTCGTTACAGTGCAAGAAACCATGCTAGGGTTGCATTTAATGCACCGATTTGGGCCGTCAATGTAAAGATGCACAGTTTCGGGCCAGAAACAAAACGAACGCACCCAATCCACGTTTTTGGACCCAATAGTGATGTTTTGGTTCGTTTTGGTCAATTTAGTTACTTTGCAAAAAATCATGCCGGGGTTACATTTAATGCACCGATTCGGGCCTTAAATGAAACGATGCACAGTTTCGGGCCAGAAACGAAACAAACGCACCCAATCCACGTTTTTGGACCCAATAGTGATGTTTTGGTTCGTTTTGGTCAGTTTAGTTATTGTGCAACAAATCATGCCGGTGTTGCATTTAATGCACCGATTCGGTCCTTACATGAAACGATGCACAGTTTCGGGCCAGAAACGAAACAAACGCACCCAATCCACGTTTTTGGACCCAATAGTGCTGTTTTGGTTCGTTTTGGTCAGTTTAGTTACTGTGCAACAAATCATGCCGAGGTTGCATTTAATGCACCGATTCGGGCCTTACATGAAACGATGCATAGTTTCTGGCCAGAAACGAAACAAACGCACCCAATCCACGTTTTTGGACCCAATGGTGATGTCTTGGTTTGTTTTGGGCAGTTTCGTTACAGTGCAAAAAACCATGCCGAGGTTGCATTTAATGCACCCATTCGGGTCGTTAACAAAATGATGCACTGTTTCGGGCCAGAAATGAAATGAACGCACCAAATCCATGTTTTTGGTCCCAATGGTGATGTTTTTGTTTGTTTTGGTCAATTTTGTTACAGTGCGAAAAACAATGCAAATGTTGCATTTAATGCGCCCATTCGGGTCGTTAACGAAACGAATGCACCGAATCCACATTTTTGGACCCAATAGTGATGTTTTGGTTCGTTTTGGTCAGTTTCGTTACAGTGCAAGAAACCATGCTGGGGTTGCATTTAATGCACCCATTCGGGTCGTTAACGAAACGACGCACAGTTTCAGGCCAGAAACGAAACAAACGCACCCAATCCACGTTTTTGGACCCAATGGTGATGTTTTGGTTTGTTTTGGTCAGTTTTGTTACCGTGCGAAAAAACATGCAAATGTTGCATTTAATGCGCTCATTCGGGTCGTTAACGAAACGAATGCACCCAATCCACATTTTTGGACCCAATAGTGAAGTTTTGGTTCGTTTTGGTCAGTTTCGTTACAGTGCAAGAAACCATGCTAGGGTTGCATTTAATGCACCGATTCGGGCCGTCAATGAAAAGATGCACAGTTTCGGGCCAGAAACAAAATGAACGCACCCAATCCACGTTTTTGGACCCAATAGTGACGTTTTGGTTCGTTTTGGTCAGTTTAGTTACTATGCAAAAAAATCATGCCGGGGTTGCATTTAATGCACCGATTCGGGCCTTAAATAAAACGATGCACAGTTTCGGGCCAGAAACGAAACAAACGCACCCAATCCACGTATTTGGACCCAATGGTGACGTTTTGGTTTGTTTTGGTCAGTTTCGTTACAGTGCAAAAAACCATGCCGAGGTTGCACTTAATGCACCCATCCGGGTCGTTAACAAAACGATGCACAGTTTCGGGCCAAAAACGTAAGGAGCGCACCCAATCCACTTTTTTGGACCCAATAGTGATGTTTTGGTTCGTTTTGGTCAGTTTAGTTACTGTGCAACAAATCATGCCGGGGTTGCATTTAATGCACCGATTCGGGCCTTAAATGAAACGATGCACAGTTTCGGGCCAGAAATGAAACAAACGCACCCAATCCACGTTTTTGGACCCAATGGTGATGTTTTGGTTTGTTTTGGTCAGTTTCGTTACAGTGCAAAAAACCATGCCGAGGTTGCATTTAATGCACCCATTCGGGTCGTTAAGAAAACGATGCAAAGTTTCGGGCCAGAAATGAAATGAACGCACCCAATCCATGTTTCTGGTCCCAATGGTGATGTTTTTGTTTGTTTTGGTCAGTTTTGTTACAGTGCGAAAAAACATGCAAATGTTGCATTTAATGCGCTCATTCGGGTCATTAACGAAACGAACGCACCCAATCCACATTTTTGGACCCAATAGTGAAGTTTTGGTTCGTTTTGGTCAGTTTCGTTACAGTGCACGAAACCATGCTAGGGTTGCATTTAATGCACCCATTTGGGCCGTCAATGTAAAGATGCACAGTTTCGGGCCAGAAACAAAACGAACGCACCCAATCCACGTTTTTGGACCCAATAGTGATGTTTTGGTTCGTTTTGGTCAGTTTAGTTACTTTGCAAAAAAATCATGCCGGGGTTGCATTTAATGCACCGATTCGGGCCTTAAATGAAACGATGCACAGTTTCGGGCCAGAAACGAAACAAACGCACCCAATCCACGTTTTTGGACCCAATAGTGATGTTTTGGTTCGTTTTGGTCAGTTTAGTTACTGTGCAACAAATCATGCCGGTGTTGCATTTAATGCACCGATTCGGTCCTTACATGAAACGATGCACAGTTTCGGGCCAGAAACGAAACAAACGCACCCAATCCACGTTTTTGGACCCAATAGTGATGTTTTGGTTCGTTTTGGTCAGTTTAGTTACTGTGCAACAAATCATGCCGAGGTTGCATTTAATGCACCGATTCGGGCCTTACATGAAACGATGCATAGTTTCTGTCCAGAAATGAAACAAACGCACCCAATCCACGTTTTTGGACCCAATGGTGATGTCTTGGTTCGTTTTGGGCAGTTTAGTTACAGTGCAAAAAACCATGCCGAGGTTGCATTTAATGCACCCATTCGGGTCGTTAACAAAATGATGCACTGTTTCGGGCCAGAAATGAAATGAACGCACCCAATCCATGTTTTTGGTCCCAATGGTGATGTTTTTGTTTGTTTTGGTCAATTTTGTTACAGTGCGAAAAACAATGCAAATGTTGCATTTAATGCGCCCATTCGGGTCGTTAACGAAACGAATGCACCGAATCCACATTTTTGGACCCAATAGTGATGTTTTGGTTCGTTTTGGTCAGTTTCGTTACAGTGCAAGAAACCATGCTGGGGTTGCATTTAATGCACCCATTCGGGTCGTTAACGAAACGACGCACAGTTTCAGGCCAGAAACGAAACAAACGCACCCAATCCACGTTTTTGGACCCAATGGTGATGTTTTGGTTTGTTTTGGTCAGTTTCGTTATAGTGCAAAAAACCATGCCGAGGTTGCACTTAATGCACCCATTCGGGTCGTTAAGAAAACGATGCACAGTTTCGGGCCAGAAATGAAATGAACGCACCCAATCCATGTTTCTGGTCCCAATGGTGATGTTTTTGTTTGTTTTGGTCAGTTTTGTTACAGTGCGAAAAAACATGCAAATGTTGCATTTAATGCGCTCATTCGGGTCGTTAACGAAACGAACGCACCCAATCCACATTTTTGGACCCAATAGTGAAGTTTTGGTTCGTTTTGGTCAGTTTCGTTACAGTGCAAGAAACCATGCTAGGGTTGCATTTAATGCACCGATTCGGGCCGTCATTGAAAAGATGCACAGTTTCGGGCCAGAAACAAAATGAGCGCACCCAATCCACGTTTTTGGACCCAATAGTGATGTTTTGGTTCGTTTTGGTCAGTTTAATTACTATGCAAAAAAATCATGCCGGGGTTGCATTTAATGCACCGATTCGGGCCTTAAATGAAACGATGCACAGTTTCGGGCCAGAAATGAAACAAACGCACCCAATCCACGTTTTTGGACCCAATGGTGATGTTTTGGTTTGTTTTGGTCAGTTTCGTTACAGTGCAAAAAACCATGCCGAGGTTGCATTTAATGCACCCATTCGGGTCGTTAAGAAAACGATGCACAGTTTCGGGCCAGAAATGAAATGAACGCACCCAATCCATGTTTCTGGTCCCAATGCTGATGTTTTTGTTTGTTTTGGTCAGTTTTGTTACAGTGCGAAAAAACATGCAAATGTTGCATTTAATGCGCTCATTCGGGTCGTTAACGAAACGAACGCACCCAATCCACATTTTTGGACCCAATAGTGAAGTTTTGGTTCGTTTTGGTCAGTTTCGTTACAGTGCAAGACACCATGCTAGGGTTGCATTTAATGCACCGATTTGGGCCGTCAATGTAAAGATGCACAGTTTCGGGCCAGAAACAAAACGAACGCACCCAATCCACCTTTTTGGACCCAATAGTGATGTTTTGGTTCGTTTTGGTCAGTTTAGTTACTTTGCAAAAAAATCATGCCGGGGTTGCATTTAATGCACCGATTCGGGCCTTAAATGAAACGATGCACAGTTTCGGGCCAGAAACGAAACAAACGCACCCAATCCACGTTTTTGGACCCAATAGTGATGTTTTGGTTCGTTTTGGTCAGTTTAGTTACTGTGCAACAAATCATGCCGGTGTTGCATTTAATGCACCGATTCGGTCCTTACATGAAACGATGCACAGTTTCGGGCCAGAAACGAAACAAACGCACCCAATCCACGTTTTTGGACCCAATAGTGATGTTTTGGTTCGTTTTGGTCAGTTTAGTTACTGTGCAACAAATCATGCCGAGGTTGCATTTAATGCACCGATTCGGGCCTTACATGAAACGATGCATAGTTTCTGGCCAGAAACGAAACAAACGCACCCAATCCACGTTTTTGGACCCAATGGTGATGTCTTGGTTTGTTTTGGGCAGTTTCGTTACAGTGCAAAAAACCATGCCGAGGTTGCATTTAATCCACCCATTCGGGTCGTTAACAAAATGATGCACTGTTTCGGGCCAGAAATGAAATGAACGCACCCAATCCATGTTTTTGGTCCCAATGGTGATGTTTTTGTTTGTTTTGGTCAATTTTGTTACAGTGCGAAAAACAATGCAAATGTTGCATTTAATGCGCCCATTCGGGTCGTTAAAGAAACGAATGCACCGAATCCACATTTTTGGACCCAATAGTGATGTTTTGGTTCGTTTTGGTCAGTTTCGTTACAGTGCAAGAAACCATGCTGGGGTTGCATTTAATGCACCCATTCGGGTCGTTAACGAAACGACGCACAGTTTCAGGCCAGAAACGAAACAAACGCACCCAATCCACGTTTTTGGACCCAATGGTGATGTTTTGGTTTGTTTTGGTCAGTTTCGTTATAGTGCAAAAAACCATGCCGAGGTTGCACTTAATGCACCCATTCGGGTCGTTAAGAAAACGATGCACAGTTTCGGGCCAGAAATGAAATGAACGCACCCAATCCATGTTTCTGGTCCCAATGGTGATGTTTTTGTTTGTTTTGGTCAGTTTTGTTACAGTGCGAAAAAACATGCAAATGTTGCATTTAATGCGCTCATTCGGGTCGTTAACGAAACGAACGCACCCAATCCACATTTTTGGACCCAATAGTGAAGTTTTGGTTCGTTTTGGTCAGTTTCGTTACAGTGCAAGAAACCATGCTAGGGTTGCATTTAATGCACCGATTCGGGCCGTCATTGAAAAGATGCACAGTTTCGGGCCAGAAACAAAATGAACGCACCCAATCCACGTTTTTGGACCCAATAGTGATGTTTTGGTTCGTTTTGGTCAGTTTAGTTACTATGCAAAAAAATCATGCCGGGGTTGCATTTAATGCACCGATTCGGGCCTTAAATGAAACGATGCACAGTTTCGGGCCAGAAATGAAACAAACGCACCCAATCCACGTTTTTGGACCCAATGGTGATGTTTTGGTTTGTTTTGGTCAGTTTCGTTACAGTGCAAAAAACCATGCCGAGGTTGCATTTAATGCACCCATTCGGGTCGTTAAGAAAACGATGCACAGTTTCGGGCCAGAAATGAAATGAACGCACCCAATCCATGTTTCTGGTCCCAATGCTGATGTTTTTGTTTGTTTTGGTCAGTTTTGTTACAGTGCGAAAAAACATGCAAATGTTGCATTTAATGCGCTCATTCGGGTCGTTAACGAAACGAACGCACCCAATCCACATTTTTGGACCCAATAGTGAAGTTTTGGTTCGTTTTGGTCAGTTTCGTTACAGTGCAAGACACCATGCTAGGGTTGCATTTAATGCACCGATTTGGGCCGTCAATGTAAAGATGCATAGTTTCGGGCCAGAAACAAAACGAACGCACCCAATCCACCTTTTTGGACCCAATAGTGATGTTTTGGTTCGTTTTGGTCAGTTTAGTTACTTTGCAAAAAAATCATGCCGGGGTTGCATTTAATGCACCGATTCGGGCCTTAAATGAAACGATGCACAGTTTCGGGCCAGAAACGAAACAAACGCACCCAATCCACGTTTTTGGACCCAATAGTGATGTTTTGGTTCGTTTTGGTCAGTTTAGTTACTGTGCAACAAATCATGCCGGTGTTGCATTTAATGCACCGATTCGGTCCTTACATGAAACGATGCACAGTTTCGGGCCAGAAACGAAACAAACGCACCCAATCCACGTTTTTGGACCCAATAGTGATGTTTTGGTTCGTTTTGGTCAGTTTAGTTACTGTGCAACAAATCATGCCGAGGTTGCATTTAATGCACCGATTCGGGCCTTACATGAAACGATGCATAGTTTCTGGCCAGAAACGAAACAAACGCACCCAATCCACGTTTTTGGACCCAATGGTGATGTCTTGGTTTGTTTTGGGCAGTTTCGTTACAGTGCAAAAAACCATGCCGAGGTTGCATTTAATGCACCCATTCGGGTCGTTAACAAAATGATGCACTGTTTCGGGCCAGAAATGAAATGAACGCACCCAATCCATGTTTTTGGTCCCAATGGTGATGTTTTTGTTTGTTTTGGTCAATTTTGTTACAGTGCGAAAAACAATGCAAATGTTGCATTTAATGCGCCCATTCGGGTCGTTAAAGAAACGAATGCACCGAATCCACATTTTTGGACCCAATAGTGATGTTTTGGTTCGTTTTGGTCAGTTTCGTTACAGTGCAAGAAACCATGCTGGGGTTGCATTTAATGCACCCATTCGGGTCGCTAACGAAACGACGCACAGTTTCAGGCCAGAAACGAAACAAACGCACCCAATCCACGTTTTTGGACCCAATGGTGATGTTTTGGTTTGTTTTGGTCAGTTTCGTTATAGTGCAAAAAACCATGCCGAGGTTGCACTTAATGCACCCATTCGGGTCGTTAAGAAAACGATGCACAGTTTCGGGCCAGAAATGAAATGAACGCACCCAATCCATGTTTCTGGTCCCAATGGTGATGTTTTTGTTTGTTTTGGTCAGTTTTGTTACAGTGCGAAAAAACATGCAAATGTTGCATTTAATGCGCTCATTCGGGTCGTTAACGAAACGAACGCACCCAATCCACATTTTTGGACCCAATAGTGAAGTTTTGGTTCGTTTTGGTCAGTTTCGTTACAGTGCAAGAAACCATGCTAGGGTTGCATTTAATGCACCGATTCGGGCCGTCATTGAAAAGATGCACAGTTTCGGGCCAGAAACAAAATGAACGCACCCAATCCACGTTTTTGGACCCAATAGTGATGTTTTGGTTCGTTTTGGTCAGTTTAGTTACTATGCAAAAAAATCATGCCGGGGTTGCATTTAATGCACCGATTCGGGCCTTAAATGAAACGATGCACAGTTTCGGGCCAGAAATGAAACAAACGCACCCAATCCACGTTTTTGGACCCAATGGTGATGTTTTGGTTTGTTTTGGTCAGTTTCGTTACAGTGCAAAAAACCATGCCGAGGTTGCATTTAATGCACCCATTCGGGTCGTTAAGAAAACGATGCACAGTTTCGGGCCAGAAATGAAATGAACGCACCCAATCCATGTTTCTGGTCCCAATGCTGATGTTTTTGTTTGTTTTGGTCAGTTTTGTTACAGTGCGAAAAAACATGCAAATGTTGCATTTAATGCGCTCATTCGGGTCGTTAACGAAACGAACGCACCCAATCCACATTTTTGGACCCAATAGTGAAGTTTTGGTTCGTTTTGGTCAGTTTCGTTACAGTGCAAGACACCATGCTAGGGTTGCATTTAATGCACCGATTTGGGCCGTCAATGTAAAGATGCATAGTTTCGGGCCAGAAACAAAACGAACGCACCCAATCCACCTTTTTGGACCCAATAGTGATGTTTTGGTTCGTTTTGGTCAGTTTAGTTACTTTGCAAAAAAATCATGCCGGGGTTGCATTTAATGCACCGATTCGGGCCTTAAATGAAACGATGCACAGTTTCGGGCCAGAAACGAAACAAACGCACCCAATCCACGTTTTTGGACCCAATAGTGATGTTTTGGTTCGTTTTGGTCAGTTTAGTTACTGTGCAACAAATCATGCCGGTGTTGCATTTAATGCACCGATTCGGTCCTTACATGAAACGATGCACAGTTTCGGGCCAGAAACGAAACAAACGCACCCAATCCACGTTTTTGGACCCAATAGTGATGTTTTGGTTCGTTTTGGTCAGTTTAGTTACTGTGCAACAAATCATGCCGAGGTTGCATTTAATGCACCGATTCGGGCCTTACATGAAACGATGCATAGTTTCTGGCCAGAAACGAAACAAACGCACCCAATCCACGTTTTTGGACCCAATGGTGATGTCTTGGTTTGTTTTGGGCAGTTTCGTTACAGTGCAAAAAACCATGCCGAGGTTGCATTTAATGCACCCATTCGGGTCGTTAACAAAATGATGCACTGTTTCGGGCCAGAAATGAAATGAACGCACCCAATCCATGTTTTTGGTCCCAATGGTGATGTTTTTGTTTGTTTTGGTCAATTTTGTTACAGTGCGAAAAACAATGCAAATGTTGCATTTAATGCGCCCATTCGGGTCGTTAAAGAAACGAATGCACCGAATCCACATTTTTGGACCCAATAGTGATGTTTTGGTTCGTTTTGGTCAGTTTCGTTACAGTGCAAGAAACCATGCTGGGGTTGCATTTAATGCACCCATTCGGGTCGCTAACGAAACGACGCACAGTTTCAGGCCAGAAACGAAACAAACGCACCCAATCCACGTTTTTGGACCCAATGGTGATGTTTTGGTTTGTTTTGGTCAGTTTCGTTATAGTGCAAAAAACCATGCCGAGGTTGCACTTAATGCACCCATTCGGGTCGTTAAGAAAACGATGCACAGTTTCGGGCCAGAAATGAAATGAACGCACCCAATCCATGTTTCTGGTCCCAATGGTGATGTTTTTGTTTGTTTTGGTCAGTTTTGTTACAGTGCGAAAAAACATGCAAATGTTGCATTTAATGCGCTCATTCGGGTCGTTAACGAAACGAACGCACCCAATCCACATTTTTGGACCCAATAGTGAAGTTTTGGTTCGTTTTGGTCAGTTTCGTTACAGTGCAAGAAACCATGCTAGGGTTGCATTTAATGCACCGATTCGGGCCGTCATTGAAAAGATGCACAGTTTCGGGCCAGAAACAAAATGAACGCACCCAATCCACGTTTTTGGACCCAATAGTGATGTTTTGGTTCGTTTTGGTCAGTTTAGTTACTATGCAAAAAAATCATGCCGGGGTTGCATTTAATGCACCGATTCGGGCCTTAAATGAAACGATGCACAGTTTCGGGCCAGAAATGAAACAAACGCACCCAATCCACGTTTTTGGACCCAATGGTGATGTTTTGGTTTGTTTTGGTCAGTTTCGTTACAGTGCAAAAAACCATGCCGAGGTTGCATTTAATGCACCCATTCGGGTCGTTAAGAAAACGATGCACAGTTTCGGGCCAGAAATGAAATGAACGCACCCAATCCATGTTTCTGGTCCCAATGCTGATGTTTTTGTTTGTTTTGGTCAGTTTTGTTACAGTGCGAAAAAACATGCAAATGTTGCATTTAATGCGCTCATTCGGGTCGTTAACGAAACGAACGCACCCAATCCACATTTTTGGACCCAATAGTGAAGTTTTGGTTCGTTTTGGTCAGTTTCGTTACAGTGCAAGACACCATGCTAGGGTTGCATTTAATGCACCGATTTGGGCCGTCAATGTAAAGATGCATAGTTTCGGGCCAGAAACAAAACGAACGCACCCAATCCACCTTTTTGGACCCAATAGTGATGTTTTGGTTCGTTTTGGTCAGTTTAGTTACTTTGCAAAAAAATCATGCCGGGGTTGCATTTAATGCACCGATTCGGGCCTTAAATGAAACGATGCACAGTTTCGGGCCAGAAACGAAACAAACGCACCCAATCCACGTTTTTGGACCCAATAGTGATGTTTTGGTTCGTTTTGGTCAGTTTAGTTACTGTGCAACAAATCATGCCGGTGTTGCATTTAATGCACCGATTCGGTCCTTACATGAAACGATGCACAGTTTCGGGCCAGAAACGAAACAAACGCACCCAATCCACGTTTTTGGACCCAATAGTGATGTTTTGGTTCGTTTTGGTCAGTTTAGTTACTGTGCAACAAATCATGCCGAGGTTGCATTTAATGCACCGATTCGGGCCTTACATGAAACGATGCATAGTTTCTGTCCAGAAATGAAACAAACGCACCCAATCCACGTTTTTGGACCCAATGGTGATGTCTTGGTTTGTTTTGGGCAGTTTCGTTACAGTGCAAAAAACCATGCCGAGGTTGCATTTAATGCACCCATTCGGGTCGTTAACAAAATGATGCACTGTTTCGGGCCAGAAATGAAATGAACGCACCCAATCCATGTTTTTGGTCCCAATGGTGATGTTTTTGTTTGTTTTGGTCAATTTTGTTACAGTGCGAAAAACAATGCAAATGTTGCATTTAATGCGCCCATTCGGGTCGTTAACGAAACGAATGCACCGAATCCACATTTTTGGACCCAATAGTGATGTTTTGGTTCGTTTTGGTCAGTTTCGTTACAGTGCAAGAAACCATGCTGGGGTTGCATTTAATGCACCCATTCGGGTCGTTAACGAAACGACGCACAGTTTCAGGCCAGAAACGAAACAAACGCACCCAATCCACGTTTTTGGACCCAATGGTGATGTTTTGGTTTGTTTTGGTCAGTTTCGTTATAGTGCAAAAAACCATGCCGAGGTTGCACTTAATGCACCCATTCGGGTCGTTAAGAAAACGATGCACAGTTTCGGGCCAGAAATGAAATGAACGCACCCAATCCATGTTTCTGGTCCCAATGGTGATGTTTTTGTTTGTTTTGGTCAGTTTTGTTACAGTGCGAAAAAACATGCAAATGTTGCATTTAATGCGCTCATTCGGGTCGTTAACGAAACGAACGCACCCAATCCACATTTTTGGACCCAATAGTGAAGTTTTGGTTCGTTTTGGTCAGTTTCGTTACAGTGCAAGAAACCATGCTAGGGTTGCATTTAATGCACCGATTCGGGCCGTCATTGAAAAGATGCACAGTTTCGGGCCAGAAACAAAATGAACGCACCCAATCCACGTTTTTGGACCCAATAGTGATGTTTTGGTTCGTTTTGGTCAGTTTAGTTACTATGCAAAAAAATCATGCCGGGGTTGCATTTAATGCACCGATTCGGGCCTTAAATGAAACGATGCACAGTTTCGGGCCAGAAATGAAACAAACGCACCCAATCCACGTTTTTGGACCCAATGGTGATGTTTTGGTTTGTTTTGGTCAGTTTCGTTACAGTGCAAAAAACCATGCCGAGGTTGCATTTAATGCACCCATTCGGGTCGTTAAGAAAACGATGCACAGTTTCGGGCCAGAAATGAAATGAACGCACCCAATCCATGTTTCTGGTCCCAATGCTGATGTTTTTGTTTGTTTTGGTCAGTTTTGTTACAGTGCGAAAAAACATGCAAATGTTGCATTTAATGCGCTCATTCGGGTCGTTAACGAAACGAACGCACCCAATCCACATTTTTGGACCCAATAGTGAAGTTTTGGTTCGTTTTGGTCAGTTTCGTTACAGTGCAAGACACCATGCTAGGGTTGCATTTAATGCACCGATTTGGGCCGTCAATGTAAAGATGCATAGTTTCGGGCCAGAAACAAAACGAACGCACCCAATCCACCTTTTTGGACCCAATAGTGATGTTTTGGTTCGTTTTGGTCAGTTTAGTTACTTTGCAAAAAAATCATGCCGGGGTTGCATTTAATGCACCGATTCGGGCCTTAAATGAAACGATGCACAGTTTCGGGCCAGAAACGAAACAAACGCACCCAATCCACGTTTTTGGACCCAATAGTGATGTTTTGGTTCGTTTTGGTCAGTTTAGTTACTGTGCAACAAATCATGCCGGTGTTGCATTTAATGCACCGATTCGGTCCTTACATGAAACGATGCACAGTTTCGGGCCAGAAACGAAACAAACGCACCCAATCCACGTTTTTGGACCCAATAGTGATGTTTTGGTTCGTTTTGGTCAGTTTAGTTACTGTGCAACAAATCATGCCGAGGTTGCATTTAATGCACCGATTCGGGCCTTACATGAAACGATGCATAGTTTCTGGCCAGAAACGAAACAAACGCACCCAATCCACGTTTTTGGACCCAATGGTGATGTCTTGGTTTGTTTTGGGCAGTTTCGTTACAGTGCAAAAAACCATGCCGAGGTTGCATTTAATGCACCCATTCGGGTCGTTAACAAAATGATGCACTGTTTCGGGCCAGAAATGAAATGAACGCACCCAATCCATGTTTTTGGTCCCAATGGTGATGTTTTTGTTTGTTTTGGTCAATTTTGTTACAGTGCGAAAAACAATGCAAATGTTGCATTTAATGCGCCCATTCGGGTCGTTAAAGAAACGAATGCACCGAATCCACATTTTTGGACCCAATAGTGATGTTTTGGTTCGTTTTGGTCAGTTTCGTTACAGTGCAAGAAACCATGCTGGGGTTGCATTTAATGCACCCATTCGGGTCGCTAACGAAACGACGCACAGTTTCAGGCCAGAAACGAAACAAACGCACCCAATCCACGTTTTTGGACCCAATGGTGATGTTTTGGTTTGTTTTGGTCAGTTTCGTTATAGTGCAAAAAACCATGCCGAGGTTGCACTTAATGCACCCATTCGGGTCGTTAAGAAAACGATGCACAGTTTCGGGCCAGAAATGAAATGAACGCACCCAATCCATGTTTCTGGTCCCAATGGTGATGTTTTTGTTTATTTTGGTCAGTTTTGTTACCGTGCGAAAAAACATGCAAATGTTGCATTTAATGCGCTCATTCGGGTCGTTAACGAAACGAACGCACCCAATCCACATTTTTGGACCCAATAGTGAAGTTTTGGTTCGTTTTGGTCAGTTTCGTTACAGTGCAAGAAACCATGCTAGGGTTGCATTTAATGCACCGATTCGGGCCGTCATTGAAAAGATGCACAGTTTCGGGCCAGAAACGAAACAAACGCACCCAATCCACATTTTTGGACCCAATAGTGATGTTTTGGTTCGTTTTGGTCAGTTTAGTTACTGTGCAACAAATCATGCCGGTGTTGCATTTAATGCACCGATTCGGTCCTTACATGAAACGATGCACAGTTTCGGGCCAGAAACGACACAAACGCACCCAATCCACGTTTTTGGACCCAATAGTGATGTTTTGGTTCGTTTTGGTCAGTTTAGTTACTGTGCAACAAATCATGCCGAGGTTGCATTTAATGCACCGATTCGGGCCTTACATGAAACGATGCATAGTTTCTGGCCAGAAACGAAACAAACGCACCCAATCCACGTTTTTGGACCCAATGGTGATGTCTTGGTTTGTTTTGGGCAGTTTCGTTACAGTGCAAAAAACCATGCCGAGGTTGCATTTAATGCACCCATTCGGGTCGTTAACAAAATGATGCACTGTTTCGGGCCAGAAATGAAATGAACGCACCCAATCCATGTTTTTGGTCCCAATGGTGATGTTTTTGTTTGTTTTGGTCAATTTTGTTACAGTGCGAAAAACAATGCAAATGTTGCATTTAATGCGCCCATTCGGGTCGTTAAAGAAACGAATGCACCGAATCCACATTTTTGGACCCAATAGTGATGTTTTGGTTCGTTTTGGTCAGTTTCGTTACAGTGCAAGAAACCATGCTGGGGTTGCATTTAATGCACCCATTCGGGTCGTTAACGAAACGACGCACAGTTTCAGGCCAGAAACGAAACAAACGCACCCAATCCACGTTTTTGGACCCAATGGTGATGTTTTGGTTTGTTTTGGTCAGTTTCGTTATAGTGCAAAAAACCATGCCGAGGTTGCACTTAATGCACCCATTCGGGTCGTTAAGAAAACGATGCACAGTTTCGGGCCAGAAATGAAATGAACGCACCCAATCCATGTTTCTGGTCCCAATGGTGATGTTTTTGTTTGTTTTGGTCAGTTTTGTTACCGTGCGAAAAAACATGCAAATGTTGCATTTAATGCGCTCATTCGGGTCGTTAACGAAACGAACGCACCCAATCCACATTTTTGGACCCAATAGTGAAGTTTTGGTTCGTTTTGGTCAGTTTCGTTACAGTGCAAGAAACCATGCTAGGGTTGCATTTAATGCACCGATTCGGGCCGTCAATGAAAAGATGCACAGTTGCGGGCCAGAAACAAAATGAACGCACCCAATCCACATTTTTGGACCCAATAGTGATGTTTTGGTTCGTTTTGGTCAGTTTAGTTACTATGCAAAAAAATCATGCCGGGGTTGCATTTAATGCACCGATTCGGGCCTTAAATAAAACGATGCACAGTTTCGGGCCAGAAACGAAACAAACGCACCCAATCCACGTCTTTGGACCCAATGGTGATGTTTTGGTTTGTTTTGGTCAGTTTCGTTACAGTGCAAAAAACCATGCCGAGGTTGCACTTAATGCACCCATCCGGGTCGTTAACAAAACGATGCACAGTTTCGGGCCAGAAACGTAAGGAGCGCACCCAATCCACTTTTTTGGACCCAATAGTGATGTTTTGGTTCGTTTTGGTCAGTTTAGTTACTGTGCAACAAATCATGTCGGGGTTGCATTTAATGCACCGATTCGGGCCTTAAATGAAACGATGCACAGTTTCGGGGCAGAAATGAAACAAACGCACCCAATCCACGTTTTTGGACCCAATGGTGATGTTTTGGTTTGTTTTGGTCAGTTTCGTTACAGTGCAAAAAACCATGCCGAGGTTGCATTTAATGCACCCATTCGGGTCGTTAAGAAAACGATGCACAGTTTCGGGCCAGAAATGAAATGAACGCACCCAATCCATGTTTCTGGTCCCAATGGTGATGTTTTTGTTTGTTTTGGTCAGTTTTGTTACAGTGCGAAAAAACATGCAAATGTTGCATTTAATGCGCTCATTCGGGTCATTAACGAAACGAACGCACCCAATCCACATTTTTGGACCCAATAGTGAAGTTTTGGTTCGTTTTGGTCAGTTTCGTTATAGTGCAAGAAACCATGCTAGGGTTGCATTTAATGCACCGATTTGGGCCGTCAATGTAAAGATGCACAGTTTCGGGCCAGAAACAAAACGAACGCACCCAATCCACGTTTTTGGACCCAATAGTGATGTTTTGGTTCGTTTTGGTCAGTTTAGTTACTTTGCAAAAAAATCATGCCGGGGTTGCATTTAATGCACCGATTCGGGCCTTAAATGAAACGATGCACAATTTCGGGCCAGAAACGAAACAAACGCACCCAATCCACGTTTTTGGACCCAATAGTGATGTTTTGGTTCGTTTTGGTCAGTTTAGTTACTGTGCAACAAATCATGCCGGTGTTGCATTTAATGCACCGATTCGGTCCTTACATGAAACGATGCACAGTTTCGGGCCAGAAACGAAACAAACGCACCCAATCCACGTTTTTGGACCCAATAGTGATGTTTTGGTTCGTTTTGGTCAGTTTAGTTACTGTGCAACAAATCATGCCGAGGTTGCATTTAATGCACCGATTCGGGCCTTACATGAAACGATGCATAGTTTCTGGCCAGAAACGAAACAAACACACCCAATCCACGTTTTTGGACCCAATGGTGATGTCTTGGTTTGTTTTGGGCAGTTTCGTTACAGTGCAAAAAACCATGCCGAGGTTGCATTTAATGCACCCATTCGGGTCGTTAACAAAATGATGCACTGTTTCGGGCCAGAAATGAAATGAACGCACCCAATCCATGTTTTTGGTCCCAATGGTGATGTTTTTGTTTGTTTTGGTCAATTTTGTTACAGTGCGAAAAACAATGCAAATGTTGCATTTAATGCGCCCATTCGGGTCGTTAAAGAAACGAATGCACCGAATCCACATTTTTGGACCCAATAGTGATGTTTTGGTTCGTTTTGGTCTGTTTCGTTACAGTGCAAGAAACCATGCTGGGGTTGCATTTAATGCACCCATTCGGGTCGTTAACGAAACGACGCACAGTTTCAGGCCAGAAACGAAACAAACGCACCCAATCCACGTTTTTGGACCCAATGGTGATGTTTTGGTTTGTTTTGGTCAGTTTCGTTATAGTGCAAAAAACCATGCCGAGGTTGCACTTAATGCACCCATTCGGGTCGTTAAGAAAACGATGCACAGTTTCGGGCCAGAAATGAAATGAACGCACCCAATCCATGTTTCTGGTCCCAATGGTGATGTTTTTGTTTGTTTTGGTGAGTTTTGTTACAGTGCGAAAAAACATGCAAATGTTGCATTTAATGCGCTCATTCGGGTCGTTAACGAAACGAACGCACCCAATCCACATTTTTGGACCCAATAGTGAAGTTTTGGTTCGTTTTGTTCAGTTTCGTTACAGTGCAAGAAACCATGCTAGGGTTGCATTTAATGCACCGATTCGGGCCGTCAATGAAAAGATGCACAGTTTCGGGCCAGAAACAAAATGAACGCACCCAATCCACGTTTTTGGACCCAATAGTGATGTTTTGGTTCGTTTTGGTCAGTTTAGTTACTATGCAAAAAAATCATGCCGGGGTTGCATTTAATGCACCGATTCGGGCCTTAAATGAAACGATGCACAGTTTCGGGCCAGAAATGAAACAAACGCACCCAATCCACGTTTTTGGACCCAATGGTGATGTTTTGGTTTGTTTTGGTCAGTTTCGTTACAGTGCAAAAAACCATGCCGAGGTTGCATTTAATGCACCCATTCGGGTCGTTAAGAAAACGATGCACAGTTTCGGGCCAGAAATGAAATGAACGCACCCAATCCATGTTTCTGGTCCCAATGGTGATGTTTTTGTTTGTTTTGGTCAGTTTTGTTACAGTGCGAAAAAACATGCAAATGTTGCATTTAATGCGCTCATTCGGGTCATTAACGAAACGAACGCACCCAATCCACATTTTTGGACCCAATAGTGAAGTTTTGGTTCGTTTTGGTCAGTTTCGTTATAGTGCAAGAAACCATGCTAGGGTTGCATTTAATGCACCGATTTGGGCCGTCAATGTAAAGATGCACAGTTTCGGGCCAGAAACAAAACGAACGCACCCAATCCACGTTTTTGGACCCAATAGTGATGTTTTGGTTCGTTTTGGTCAGTTTAGTTACTTTGCAAAAAAATCATGCCGGGGTTGCATTTAATGCACCGATTCGGGCCTTAAATGAAACGATGCACAGTTTCGGGCCAGAAACGAAACAAACGCACCCAATCCACGTTTTTGGACCCAATAGTGATGTTTTGGTTCGTTTTGGTCAGTTTAGTTACTGTGCAACAAATCATGCCGGTGTTGCATTTAATGCACCGATTCGGTCCTTACATGAAACGATGCACAGTTTCGGGCCAGAAACGAAACAAACGCACCCAATCCACGTTTTTGGACCCAATAGTGATGTTTTGGTTCGTTTTGGTCAGTTTAGTTACTGTGCAACAAATCATGCCGAGGTTGCATTTAATGCACCGATTCGGGCCTTACATGAAACGATGCATAGTTTCTGGCCAGAAACGAAACAAACGCACCCAATCCACGTTTTTGGACCCAATGGTGATGTCTTGGTTTGTTTTGGGCAGTTTCGTTACAGTGCAAAAAACCATGCCGAGGTTGCATTTAATGCACCCATTCGGGTCGTTAACAAAATGATGCACTGTTTCGGGCCAGAAATGAAATGAACGCACCCAATCCATGTTTTTGGTCCCAATGGTGATGTTTTTGTTTGTTTTGGTCAATTTTGTTACAGTGCGAAAAACAATGCAAATGTTGCATTTAATGCGCCCATTCGGGTCGTTAACGAAACGAATGCACCGAATCCACATTTTTGGACCCAATAGTGATGTTTTGGTTCGTTTTGGTCAGTTTCGTTACAGTGCAAGAAACCATGCTGGGGTTGCATTTAATGCACCCATTCGGGTCGTTAACGAAACGACGCTCAGTTTCAGGCCAGAAACGAAACAAACGCACCCAATCCACGTTTTTGGACCCAATGGTGATGTTTTGGTTTGTTTTGGTCAGTTTCGTTATAGTGCAAAAAACCATGCCGAGGTTGCACTTAATGCACCCATTCGGGTCGTTAAGAAAACGATGGACAGTTTCGGGCCAGAAATGAAATGAACGCACCCAATCCATGTTTCTGGTCCCAATGGTGATGTTTTTGTTTGTTTTGGTGAGTTTTGTTACAGTGCGAAAAAACATGCAAATGTTGCATTTAATGCGCTCATTCGGGTCGTTAACGAAACGAACGCACCCAATCCACATTTTTGGACCCAATAGTGAAGTTTTGGTTCGTTTTGTTCAGTTTCGTTACAGTGCAAGAAACCATGCTAGGGTTGCATTTAATGCACCGATTCGGGCCGTCAATGAAAAGATGCACAGTTTCGGGCCAGAAACAAAATGAACGCACCCAATCCACGTTTTTGGACCCAATAGTGATGTTTTGGTTCGTTTTGGTCAGTTTAGTTACTATGCAAAAAAATCATGCCGGGGTTGCATTTAATGCACCGATTCGGGCCTTAAATGAAACGATGCACAGTTTCGGGCCAGAAATGAAACAAACGCACCCAATCCACATTTTTGGACCCAATAGTGATGTTTTGGTTCGTTTTGGTCAGTTTAGTTACTGTGCAACAAATCATGCCGAGGTTGCATTTAATGCACCGATTCGGGCCTTACATGAAACGATGCATAGTTTCTGGCCAGAAACGAAACAAACGCACCCAATCCACGTTTTTGGACCCAATGGTGATGTCTTGGTTTGTTTTGGTCAGTTTCGTTACAGTGCAAAAAACCATGCCGAGGTTGCATTTAATGCACCCATTCGGGTCGTTAAGAAAACGATGCACAGTTTCGGGCCAGAAATGAAATGAACGCACCCAATCCATGTTTCTGGTCCCAATGGTGATGTTTTTGTTTGTTTTGGTCAGTTTTGTTACAGTGCGAAAAAACATGCAAATGTTGCATTTAATGCGCTCATTCGGGCCAGAAATGAAATGAACGCACCCAATCCACATTTTTGGACCCAATAGTGAAGTTTTGGTTCGTTTTGGTCAGTTTCGTTACAGAGCAAGACACCATGCTAGGGTTGCATTTAATGCACCGATTTGGGCCGTCAATGTAAAGATGCACAGTTTCGGGCCAGAAACAAAACGAACGCACCCAATCCACCTTTTTGGACCCAATAGTGATGTTTTGGTTCGTTTTGGTCAGTTTAGTTACTTTGCAAAAAAATCATGCCGGGGTTGCATTTAATGCACCGATTCGGGCCTTAAATGAAACGATGCACAGTTTCGGGCCAGAAACGAAACAAACGCACCCAATCCACGTTTTTGGACCCAATAGTGATGTTTTGGTTCGTTTTGGTCAGTTTAGTTACTGTGCAACAAATCATGCCGGTGTTGCATTTAATGCACCGATTCGGTCCTTACATGAAACGATGCACAGTTTCGGGCCAGAAACGAAACAAACGCACCCAATCCACGTTTTTGGACCCAATAGTGATGTTTTGGTTCGTTTTGGTCAGTTTAGTTACTGTGCAACAAATCATGCCGAGGTTGCATTTAATGCACCGATTCGGGCCTTACATGAAACGATGCATAGTTTCTGGCCAGAAACGAAACAAACGCACCCAATCCACGTTTTTGGACCCAATGGTGATGTCTTGGTTTGTTTTGGGCAGTTTCGTTACAGTGCAAAAAACCATGCCGAGGTTGCATTTAATGCACCCATTCGGGTCGTTAACAAAATGATGCACTGTTTTGGGCCAGAAATGAAATGAACGCACCCAATCCATGTTTTTGGTCCCAATGGTGATGTTTTTGTTTGTTTTGGTCAATTTTGTTACAGTGCGAAAAACAATGCAAATGTTGCATTTAATGCGCCCATTCGGGTCGTTAACGAAACGAATGCACCGAATCCACATTTTTGGACCCAATAGTGATGTTTTGGTTCGTTTTGGTCAGTTTCGTTACAGTGCAAGAAACCATGCTGGGGTTGCATTTAATGCACCCATTCGGGTCGTTAACAAAACGACGCACAGTTTCAGGCCAGAAACGAAACAAACGCACCCAATCCACGTTTTTGGACCCAATGGTGATGTTTTGGTTTGTTTTGGTCAGTTTTGTTACAGTGCAAAAAACCATGCCGAGGTTGCACTTAATGCACCCATCCGGGTCGTTAACAAAACGATGCACAGTTTCGGGCCAGAAATGTAACGAACGCACCCAATCCACTTTTTTGGACCCAATAGTGATGTTTTGGTTCGTTTTGGTCAGTTTAGTTACTGTGCAACAAATCATGCCGGGGTTGCATTTAATGCACCGATTCGGGCCTTAAATGAAACGATGCACAGTTTCGGGCCAGAAATGAAACAAACGCACCCAATCCACGTTTTTGGACCCAATGGTGATGTTTTGGTTTGTTTTGGTTAGTTTCGTTACAGTGTAAAAAACCATGCCTTGGTTGCATTTAATGCACCCATTCGGGTCGTTAAGAAAATGATGCACAGTTTCGGGCCAGAAATGAAATGAACACACCCAATCCATGTTTTTGGTCCCAATGGTGATGATTTTGTTTGTTTTGGTCAGTTTTGTTACACTGCGAAAAAACATGCAAATGTTGCATTTAATGCGCCCATTCGGGTCGTTAACGAAACGAATGCACCTAATCTACGTTTTCGGACCCAATAGTGATGTTTTGGTTCGTCTTGGTCAGTTTCGTTACAGTGCAAGAAACCATGCTGGGGTTGCATTTAATGCACCGATTGGGGCCGTCAATGAAAATATGCACAGTTTCGGGCCAGAAACGAAACAAACGTACCCAATCCACGTTTTTGGACCCAATAGTAATGTTTTGGTTCGTTTTGGTCAGTTTAGTTACTGTGCAACAAATCATGCCGGGGTTGCATTTAATGCACCGATTCGGGCCTTAAATAAAACGATGCACAGTTTCGGGCCAGAAAGAAACCAACGCACCCAATCCACGTTTTTGGACCCAATGGTGATGTTTTGGTTTGTTTTGGTCAGTTTCGTTACAGTGCAAAAAACCATGCCGAGGTTGCATTTAATGCACCCATTCGGGTCGTTAAGAAAACGATGCACAGTTTCGGGCCAGAAATGAAATGAACGCACCCAATCCATGTTTTTGGTCCCAATGGTGATGTTTTTGTTTGTTTTGGTCAGTTTTGTTACAGTGCGAAAAACATGCAAATGTTGCATTTAATGCGCCCATTCGGGTCGTTAACGAAACGAACGCACCCAATCCACGTTTTTGGACCCAATAGTGATGTTTTGGTTCGTTTTGGTCAGTTTAGTTACTGTGCAACAAATCATGCCGGTGTTGCATTTAATGCACCGATTCGGGCCTTACATGAAACGATGCACAGTTTCGGGCCAGAAACGAAACAAACGCACCCAATCCACGTTTTTGGACCCAATGGTGATGTTTTGGTTTGTTTTGGTCAGTTTCGTTACAGCGCAAAAACCATGCCGAGGTTGCATTTAATGCACCGATTCGGGTCGTTAACAAAACGATGCACAGTTTCGGGCCAGAAATGAAATGAACGCACCCAATCCATGTTTTTGGTCCCAATGGTGATGTTTTTGTTTGTTTTGGTCAGTTTTGTTACAGTGCGAAAAACCATGCAAATGTTGCATTTAATGCGCCCATTCGGGTCGTTAACGAAACGAATGCACCGAATCCACATTTTTGGACCCAATAGTGATGTTTTGGTTCGTTTTCGTCAGTTTCGTTACAGTGCAAGAAACCATGCTAGGGTTGCATTTAATGCACCGATTTGGGCCGTCAATGAAAAGATGCACAGTTTCGGGCCAGAAACAAAACGAAGGCACCCAATCCACGTTTTTGGACCCAATAGTGATGTTTTGGTTCGTTTTGGTCAGTTTAGTTACTGTGCAAAAAAATCATGCCGGGGTTGCATTTAAGGCACCGATTCGGGCCTTAAATAAAACGATACACAGTTTCGGGAAACGAAACAAACGCACCCAATCCACGTTTTTGGACCCAATAGTGATGTTTTGGTTCGTTTTGGTCAGTTTAGTTACTGTGCAACAAATCATGCCGGTGTTGCATTTAATGCACCGATTCGGGCCTTACATGAACCGATGCACAGTTTCGGGCCAGAAACGAAACAAACGCACCCAATCCACGTTTTTGGACCCAATAGTGACGTTTTGGTTCGTTTTGGTCAGTTTAGTTACTGTGCAACAAATCATGCTGGGGTTGCATTTAATGCACCGATTAGGGCCTTAAATGAAACGATGCACAGTTTCGGGGCAGAAATGAAACGAACGCACCCAATCCACTTTTTTGGACCCAATAGTGATGTTTTGGTTCGTTTTGGTCAGTTTCGTTACAGTGCAAGAAACCATGCTAGGGTTGCATTTAATGCACCGATTCGGGCCTTAAATGAAACGATGCACAGTTTCGGGCCAGAAATGAAACAAACGCACCCAATCCACGTTTTTGGACCCAATGGTGATGTTTTGGTTTGTTTTGGTAAGTTTCGTTACAGTGCAAAAAACCATGCCGAGGTTGCATTTAATGCACCCATTCGGGTCGTTAACAAAATGATGCACAGTTTCGGGCCAGAAACGAAACAAACGCACCCAATCCACTTTTTGGACCCAATAGTGATGTTTTGGTTCGTTTTAGTCAGTTTCGTTACAGTGCAAGAAATCATGCCGGTGTTGCATTTAATGCACCGATTCGGGCCTTAAATGAAACGATGCACAGTTTCGGGCCAGAAACGAAACAAACGCACCCAATCCACTTTTTTGGACCCAATAGTGATGTTTTGGTTCGTTTTGGTCAGTTTAGTTACTGTGCAACAAATCATGCCGGGGTTGCATTTAATGCACCGATTCGGGCCTTACAAGAAACGATGCATAGTTTCTGGCCAGAAACGAAACAAACGCACCCAATCCACGTTTTTGGACCCAATGGTGATGTCTTGGTTTGTGTTGGTCAGTTTCGTTACAGTGCAAAAAACCATGCCGAGGTTGCATTTAATGCATCCATTCGGGTCGTTAACAAAACGATGCACAGTTTCGGGGCAGAAATGAAATGAACGCACCCAATCCATGTTTTTGGTCCCAATGGTGATGTTTTTGTTTGTTTTGGTCTGTTTTGTTACAGTGCGAAAAACCATGGAAATGTTGCATTTAATGCGCCCGTTCGGTTCGTTAACGAAACGAATGCACCGAATCCATATTTTTGGACCCAATAGTGATGTTTTGGTTCGTTTTGGTCAGTTTCGTTACAGTGCAAGAAACCATGCGAGGGTTGCATTTAATGCACCGATTCGGGCCTTAGATGAAACGATGCACAGTTTCGGGCCAGAAACGAAACAAACGCACCCAATCCACGTTTTTGGACCCAATGGTGATGTTTTGGTTTGTTTTGGTCAGTTTCGTTACAGTGCAAAAACCATGCCGAGGTTGCATTTAATTCACCGATTCGGGTCGTTAACAAAACGATGCACAGTTTCGGGCCAGAAATGAAATGAACGCACCCAATCCATGTTTTTGGTCCCAATGGTGATGTTTTTGTTTGTTTTGGTCAGTTTTGTTACAGTGCGAAAAACCATGCAAATGTTGCATTTAATGCGCCCATTCGGGTCGTTAACGAAACGAATGCACCGAATCCACATTTTTGGACCCAATAGTGATGTTTTGGTTCGTTTTGGTCAGTTTCGTTACAGTGCAAGAAACCATGCTAGGGTTGCATTTAATGCACCGGTTTGGGCCGTCAATGAAAAGATGCACAGTTTCGGGCCAGAAACGAAACAAACGCACCCAATCCACGTTTTTGGACCCAATGGTGATGTTTTGGTTTGTTTTGGTCAGTTTCCTTACAGTGCAAAAACCATGCCGAGGTTGCATTTAATGCACCCATTCGGGTCGTTAACAAAACGATGCACAGTTTCGGGCCAGAAATGAAATGAACGCACCCAATCCATGTTTTTGGTCCCAATGGTGATGTTTTTGTTTGTTTTGGTCAGTTTTGTTACAGTGCGAAAATCCATGCTAGGGTTGCATTTAATGCACCGATTTGGGCCGTCAATGAAAAGATGCACAGTTTCGGGCCTGAAACAAAACAAAGGCACCCAATCCACGTTTTTGGACCCAATAGTGATGTTTTGGTTCGTTTTGGTCAGTTTAGTTACTGTGCAAAAAAATCATGCCGGGGTTGCATTTAATGCACCGATTCGGGCCTTAAATAAAACGATGCACAGTTTCAGGAAACGAAACAAACACACCCAATCCACGTTTTTGGACCCAATAGTGATGTTTTGGTTCGTTTTGGTCAGTTTAGTTACTGTGCAACAAATCATGTCGGTGTTGCATTTAATGCACCCATTCGGGTCGTTAAGAAAACGATGCACAGTTTCGGGCCAGAAATGAAATGAACGCACCCAATCCATGTTTTTGGTCCCAATGGTGATGTTTTTGTTTGTTTTGGTCAGTTTTGTTACAGTGCGAAAAAACATGCAAATGTTGCATTTAATGCGCCCATTCCGGTCGTTAACGAAACGAACGCACCCAATCCACATTTTTGGACCCAATAGTGATGTTTTGGTTCGTTTTGGTCAGTTTCGTTACAGTGCAAGAAACCATGCTAGGGTTGCATTTAATGCACCGATTTGGGCCGTCAATGAAAAGATGCACAGTTTCGGGCCAGAAACAAAACGAAGGCACCCAATCCACGTTTTTGGACCCAATAGTGATGTTTTGGTTCGTTTTGGTCAGTTTAGTTACTGTGCAAAAAAATCATGCCGGGGTTGCATTTAATGCACCGATTCGGGCCTTAAATAAAACGATACACAGTTTCGGGAAACGAAACAAACGCACCCAATCCACGTTTTTGGACCCAATAGTGATGTTTTGGTTCGTTTTGGTCAGTTTAGTTACTGTGCAACAAATCATGCCGGTGTTGCATTTAATGCACCGATTCGGGCCTTACATGAACCGATGCACAGTTTCGGGCCAGAAACGAAACAAACGCACCCAATCCACGTTTTTGGACCCAATAGTGACGTTTTGGTTCGTTTTGGTCAGTTTAGTTACTGTGCAACAAATCATGCTGGGGTTGCATTTAATGCACCGATTAGGGCCTTAAATGAAACGATGCACAGTTTCGGGCCAGAAATGAAACAAACGCACCCAATCCACGTTTTTGGACCCAATGGTGATGTTTTGGTTTGTTTTGGTAAGTTTCGTTACAGTGCAAAAAACCATGCCGAGGTTGCATTTAATGCACCCATTCGGGTCGTTAACAAAATGATGCACAGTTTCGGGCCAGAAACGAAACAAACGCACCCAATCCACTTTTTGGACCCAATAGTGATGTTTTGGTTCGTTTTAGTCAGTTTCGTTACAGTGCAAGAAATCATGCCGGTGTTGCATTTAATGCACCGATTCGGGCCTTACATGAAACGATGCACAGTTTCGGGCCAGAAACGAAACAAACGCACCCAATCCACGTTTTTGGACCCAATAGTGATGTTTTGGTTCGTTTTGGTCAGTTTAGTTACTGTGCAACAAATCATGCCGGGGTTGCATTTAATGCACCGATTCGGGCCTTACAAGAAACGATGCATAGTTTCTGGCCAGAAACGAAACAAACGCACCCAATCCACGTTTTTGGACCCAATGGTGATGTCTTGGTTTGTGTTGGTCAGTTTCGTTACAGTGCAAAAAACCATGCCGAGGTTGCATTTAATGCATCCATTCGGGTCGTTAACAAAACGATGCACAGTTTCGGGGCAGAAATGAAATGAACGCACCCAATCCATGTTTTTGGTCCCAATGGTGATGTTTTTGTTTGTTTTGGTCTGTTTTGTTACAGTGCGAAAAACCATGGAAATGTTGCATTTAATGCGCCCGTTCGGTTCCTTAACGAAACGAATGCACCGAATCCATATTTTTGGACCCAATAGTGATGTTTTGGTTCGTTTTGGTCAGTTTCATTACAGTGCAAGAAACCATGCGAGGGTTGCATTTAATGCACCGATTCGGGCCTTAGATGAAACGATGCACAGTTTCGGGCCAGAAACGAAACAAACGCACCCAATCCACGTTTTTGGACCCGATGGTGATGTTTTGGTTTGTTTTGGTCAGTTTCGTTACAGTGCAAAAACCATGCCGAGGTTGCATTTAATTCACCGATTCGGGTCGTTAACAAAACGATGCACAGTTTCGGGCCAGAAATGAAATGAACGCACCCAATCCATGTTTTTGGTCCCAATGGTGATGTTTTTGTTTGTTTTGGTCAGTTTTGTTACAGTGCGAAAAACCATGCAAATGTTGCATTTGATGCGCCCATTCGGGTCGTTAACGAAACGAATGCACCGAATCCACATTTTTGGACCCAATAGTGATGTTTTGGTTCGTTTTGGTCAGTTTCGTTACAGTGCAAGAAACCATGCTAGGGTTGCATTTAATGCACCGGTTTGGGCCGTCAATGAAAAGATGCACAGTTTCGGGCCAGAAACGAAACAAACGCACCCAATCCACGTTTTTGGACCCAATGGTGATGTTTTGGTTTGTTTTGGTCAGTTTCCTTACAGTGCAAAAACCATGCCGAGGTTGCATTTAATGCACCCATTCGGGTCGTTAACAAAACGATGCACAGTTTCGGGCCAGAAATGAAATGAACGCACCCAATCCATGTTTTTGGTCCCAATGGTGATGTTTTTGTTTGTTTTGGTCAGTTTTGTTACAGTGCGAAAATCCATGCTAGGGTTGCATTTAATGCACCGATTTGGGCCGTCAATGAAAAGATGCACAGTTTCGGGCCTGAAACAAAACAAAGGCACCCAATCCACGTTTTTGGACCCAATAGTGATGTTTTGGTTCGTTTTGGTCAGTTTAGTTACTGTGCAAAAAAATCATGCCGGGGTTGCATTTAATGCACCGATTCGGGCCTTAAATAAAACGATGCACAGTTTCAGGAAACGAAACAAACACACCCAATCCACGTTTTTGGACCCAATAGTGATGTTTTGGTTCGTTTTGGTCAGTTTAGTTACTGTGCAACAAATCATGCCGGTGTTGCATTTAATGCACCCATTCGGGTCGTTAAGAAAACGATGCACAGTTTCGGGCCAGAAATGAAATGAACGCACCCAATCCATGTTTTTGGTCCCAATGGTGATGTTTTTGTTTGTTTTGGTCAGTTTTGTTACAGTGCGAAAAAACATGCAAATGTTGCATTTAATGCGCCCATTCCGGTCGTTAACGAAACGAACGCACCCAATCCACATTTTTGGACCCAATAGTGATGTTTTGGTTCGTTTTGGTCAGTTTCGTTACAGTGCAAGAAAACATGCTAGGGTTGCATTTAATGCACCGATTTGGGCCGTCAATGTAAAGATGCACAGTTTCGGGCCAGAAACAAAACGAATGCACCCAATCCACGTTTTTGGACCCAATAGTGATGTTTTGGTTCGTTTTGGTCAGTTTAGTTACTGTGCAAAAAAATCATGCCGGGGTTGCATTTAATGCACCGATTCGGGCCTTAAAGGAAACGATGCACAGTTTCGGGCCAGAAACGAAACAAACGCACACAATCCACGTTTTTGGACCCAATAGTGATGTTTTGGTTCGTTTTGGTCAGTTTAGTTACTGTGCAAAAAAATCATGCCGCGGTTGCATTTAATGCACCGATCCGGGCCTCAAATGAAACGATGCACAGTTTCGGGCCAGAAACGAAACAAACGCACCCAATCCACGTTTTTGGACCCAATAGTGATGTTTTGGTTCGTTTTGGTCAGTTTAGTTACTGTGCAACAAATCATGCCGGTGTTGCATTTAATGCACCGATTCGGGCCTTACATGAAACGATGCACAGTTTCGGGCCAGAAACGAAACAAACGCACCCAATCCACGTTTTTGGACCCAATAGTGATGTTTTGGTTCATTTTGGTCAGTTTAGTTACTGTGCAACAAATCATGCCGGGGTTGCATTTAATGCACCGATTCGGGCCTTACAAGAAACGATGCATAGTTTCTGGCAAGAAACAAAACAAACGCACCCAATCCACGTTTTTGGACCCAATGGTGATGTCTTGGTTTGTGTTGGTCAGTTTCGTTACAGTGCAAAAAACCATGCCGAGGTTGCATTTAATGCATCCATTCGGGTCGTTAACAAAACAATGCACAGTTTCATGGCAGAAATGAAATGAACGCACCCAATCCATGTTTTTGGTCCCAATGGTGATGTTTTTGTTTGTTTTGGTCTGTTTTGTTACAGTGCGAAAAACCATGCAAATGTTGCATTTAATGCGCCCATTCGGGTCGTTAACAAAACGATGCACAGTTTCAGGGCAGAAATGAAATGAACGCACCCAATCCATGTTTTTGGTCCCAATGGTGATGTTTTTGTTTGTTTTGGTCTGTTTTGTTACAGTGCGAAAAACCATGCAAATGTTGCATTTAATGCGCCCATTCGGGTCGTTAACGAAACGAATGCACCGAATCCATATTTTTGGACCCAATAGTGATGTTTTGGTTCGTTTTGGTCAGTTTCGTTACAGTGCAAGAAACCATGCGAGGGTTGCATTTAATGCACCGATTCGGGCCTTAAATGAAACGATGCACAGTTTCGGGCCAGAAACGAAACAAACGCACCCAATCCACGTTTTTGGACCCCAATGGTGATGTTTTGGTTTGTTTTGGTCAGTTTCGTTACAGTGCAAAAACCATGCCGAGGTTGCATTTAATGCACCCATTCGGGTCGTTAACAAAACGATGCACAGTTTCGGGCCAGAAATGAAATGAACGCACCCAATCCATGTTTTTGGTCCCAATGGTGATGTTTTTGCTTGTTTTGGTCTGTTTTGTTAGAGTGCGAAAAACCATGCAAATGTTGCATTTAATGCGCCCATTCGGGTCGTTAACGAAACGAATGCACCGAATCCATATTTTTGGACCCAATAGTGATGTTTTGGTTCGTTTTGGTCAGTTTCGTTATAGTGCAAGAAACCACGCGAGGGTTGCATTTAATGTACCGATTCGGGCCTTAAATGAAACGATGCACAGTTTCGGGCCAGAAACGAAACAAACGCACCCAATCCACGTTTTTGGACCCCAATGGTGATGTTTTGGTTTGTTTTGGTCAGCTTCGTTACAGTGCAAAAACCATGCCGAGGTTGCATTTAATGCACCCATTCGGGTCGTTAACAAAACGATGCACAGTTTCGGGCCAGAAATGAAATGAACGCACCCAATCCATGTTTTTGGTCCCAATGGTGATGTTTTTGTTTGTTTTGGTCTGTTTTGTTACAGTGCGAAAAACCATGCAAATGTTGCATTTAATGCGCCCATTCGGGTCGTTAACGAAACGAATGCACCGAATCCATATTTTTGGACCCAATAGTGATGTTTTGGTTCGTTTTGGTCAGTTTCGTTACAGTGCAAGAAACCATGCGAGGGTTGCATTTAATGCACCGATTCGGGCCTTAAATGAAACGATGCACAGGTTCGGGCCAGAAACGAAACAAACGCACCCAATCCACGTTTTTGGACCCAATGGTGATGTTTTGGTTTGTTTTGGTCAGTTTCGTTACAGTGCAAAAACCATGCCGAGGTTGCATTTAATGCACCCATTCGGGTCGTTAACAAAACGATGCACAGTTTCGGGACAGAAATGAAATGAATGCACCCAATCCGTGTTTTTGGTCCCAATGGTGATGTTTTTGTTTGTTTTGGTCAGTTTTGTTACAATGCGAAAAACCATGCAAATGTTGCATTTAATGCGCCCATTCGGGTCGTTAACGAAACGAATGCACCGAATCCACATTTTTGGACCCAATAGTGATGTTTTGGTTCGTTTTGGTCAGTTTCGTTACAGTGCAAGAAACCATGCTAGGGTTGATTTAATGCACCGATTTGGGCCGTCAATGAAAAGATGCACAGTTTCGGGCCAGAAACAAAACGAAGGCACCCAATCCACGTTTTTAGACCCAATAGTGATGTTTTGGTTCGTTCTGGTCAGTTTAGTTACGGTGCAACAAATCATGCCGGTGTTGCATTTAATGCACCGATTCGGGCCTTACATGAACCGATGCACAGTTTCGGGCCAGAAACGAAACAAACGCACCCAATCCACGTTTTTGGACCCAATAGTGATGTTTTGGTTCGTTTTGGTCAGTTTAGTTACTGTGCAACAAATCATGCTGGGGTTGCATTTAATGCTCCCATTCGGGTCGTTAACGAAACGACGCACAGTTTCAGGCCAGAAACGAAACGAACGCACCCGATCCATGTTTTGAGACCCAATAGTGATGTTTTGGTTCGTTTTGGTCAGTTTCGTTACTGTGCAAAAAACCATGCAAATGTTGGATTTAATGCGCCCATTCGGGTCGTTAACGAAACGACGCACAGTTTCGGGCCAAACGAAACGAACGCACCCAATCTACGTTTTCGGACCCAATAGTGATGTTTTGGTTCGTCTTGGTCAGTTTCGTTACAGTGCAAGAAACCATGCTGGGGTTGCATTTAATGCACCGATTCGGGCCGTCAATGAAAATATGCACAGTTTCGGGCCAGAAACGAAACAAACGTACCCAATCCACGTTTTTGGACCCAATAGTAATGTTTTGGTTCGTTTTGGTCAGTTTAGTTACTGTGTAACAAATCATGCCGGGGTTGCATTTAATGCACTGATTTGGGCCTTAAATGAAACGATGCACAGTTTTGGGCCAGAAACGAAACAAACGCACCCAATCCACGTTTTTAGACCCAATAGTGATGTTTTGGTTCGTTTGGTCAGTTTAGTTACTGTGCAACAAATCATGTCGGGGTTGCATTTAATGCACCGATTCGGGCCTTAAATGAAACGATGCACAGTTTCGGGCCAGAAACGAAACAAACGCACCCAATCCACGTTTTTGGACCCAATGGTGATGTTTTGGTTTGTTTTGGTCAGTTTCGTTACAGTGCAAAAAACCATGCCGAGGTTGCACTTAATGCACCCATCCGGGTCGTTAACAAAACGATGCACAGTTTCGGGCCAGAAACGTAACGAACGCACCCAATCCACTTTTTTGGACCCAATAGTGATGTTTTGGTTCGTTTTGGTCAGTTTAGTTACTGTGCAACAAATCATGCCGGGGTTGCATTTAATGCATCGATTCGGGCCTTAAATGAAACGATGCACAGTTTCGAGCCAGAAATGAAACAAATGCACCCAATCCACGTTTTTGGACCCAATGGTGATGTTTTGGTTCGTTTTGGTCAGTTTCGTTACAGTGCAAAAAACCATGCCGAGGTTGCATTTAATGCATCCATTCGGGTCGTTAACAAAACGATGCACAGTTTCAGGGCAGAAATGAAATGAACGCACCCAATCCATGTTTTTGGTCCCAATGGTGATGTTTTTGTTTGTTTTGGTCTGTTTTGTTACAGTGCGAAAAACCATGCAAATGTTGCATTTAATGCGCCCATTCGGGTCGTTAACAAAACGATGCACAGTTTCAGGGCAGAAATGAAATGAACGCACCCAATCCATGTTTTTGGTCCCAATGGTGATGTTTTTGTTTGTTTTGGTCTGTTTTGTTACAGTGCGAAAAACCATGCAAATGTTGCATTTAATGCGCCCATTCGGGTCGTTAACGAAACGAATGCACCGAATCCATATTTTTGGACCCAATAGTGATGTTTTGGTTCGTTTTGGTCAGTTTCGTTACAGTGCAAGAAACCATGCGAGGGTTGCATTTAATGCACCGATTCGGGCCTTAAATGAAACGATGCACAGTTTCGGGCCAGAAACGAAACAAACGCACCCAATCCACGTTTTTGGACCCCAATGGTGATGTTTTGGTTTGTTTTGGTCAGTTTCGTTACAGTGCAAAAACCATGCCGAGGTTGCATTTAATGCACCCATTCGGGTCGTTAACAAAACGATGCACAGTTTCGGGCCAGAAATGAAATGAACGCACCCAATCCATGTTTTTGGTCCCAATGGTGATGTTTTTGCTTGTTTTGGTCTGTTTTGTTAGAGTGCGAAAAACCATGCAAATGTTGCATTTAATGCGCCCATTCGGGTCGTTAACGAAACGAATGCACCGAATCCATATTTTTGGACCCAATAGTGATGTTTTGGTTCGTTTTGGTCAGTTTCGTTATAGTGCAAGAAACCACGCGAGGGTTGCATTTAATGTACCGATTTGGGCCTTAAATGAAACGATGCACAGTTTCGGGCCAGAAACGAAACAAACGCACCCAATCCACGTTTTTGGACCCAATGGTGATGTTTTGGTTTGTTTTGGTCAGTTTCGTTACAGTGCAAAAACCATGCCGAGGTTGCATTTAATGCACCCATTCGGGTCGTTAACAAAACGATGCACAGTTTCGGGACAGAAATGAAATGAATGCACCCAATCCGTGTTTTTGGTCCCAATGGTGATGTTTTTGTTTGTTTTGGTCAGTTTTGTTACAGTGCGAAAAACCATGCAAATGTTGCATTTAATGCGCCCATTCGGGTCGTTAACGAAACGAATGCACCGAATCCACATTTTTGGACCCAATAGTGATGTTTTGGTTCGTTTTGGTCAGTTTCGTTACAGTGCAAGAAACCATGCTAGGGTTGCATTTAGTGCACCGATTTGGGCCGTCAATGAAAAGATGCACAGTTTCGGGCCAGAAACAAAACGAAGGCACCCAATCCACGTTTTTGGACCCAATAGTGATGTTTTGGTTCGTTCTGGTCAGTTTAGTTACGGTGCAAAAAAATCATGTCGGGGTTGCATTTAATGCACCGATTCGGGCCTTAAATAAAACGATGCACAGTTTCGGGAAACGAAACAAACGCACCCAATCCACGTTTTTGGACCCAATAGTGATGTTTTGGTTCGTTTTGGTCAGTTTAGTTACTGTGCAACAAATCATGCCGGTGTTGCATTTAATGCACCGATTCGGGCCTTACATGAACCGATGCACAGTTTCGGGCCAGAAACGAAACAAACGCACCCAATCCACGTTTTTGGACCCAATAGTGATGTTTTGGTTCGTTTTGGTCAGTTTAGTTACTGTGCAACAAATCATGCTGGGGTTGCATTTAATGCTCCCATTCGGGTCCTTAACGAAACGACGCACAGTTTCAGGCCAGAAACGAAACGAACGCACCCGATCCATGTTTTGAGACCCAATAGTGATGTTTTGGTTCGTTTTGGTCAGTTTCGTTACTGTGCAAAAAACCATGCAAATGTTGGATTTAATGCGCCCATTCGGGTCGTTAACGAAACGACGCACAGTTTCGGGCCAAACGAAACGAACGCACCCAATCTACGTTTTCGGACCCAATAGTGATGTTTTGGTTCGTCTTGGTCAGTTTCGTTACAGTGCAAGAAACCATGCTGGGGTTGCATTTAATGCACCGATTCGGGCCGTCAATGAAAATATGCACAGTTTCGGGCCAGAAACGAAACAAACATACCCAATCCATGTTTTTGGACCCAATAGTAATGTTTTGGTTCGTTTTGGTCAGTTTAGTTACTGTGTAACAAATCATGCCCGGGTTGCATTTAATGCACTGATTTGGGCCTTAAATGAAACGATGCACAGTTTTGGGCCAGAAACGAAACAAACGCACCCAATCCACGTTTTTAGACCCAATAGTGATGTTTTGGTTCGTTTGGTCAGTTTAGTTACTGTGCAACAAATCATGTCGGGGTTGCATTTAATGCACCGATTCGGGCCTTAAATGAAACGATGCACAGTTTCGGGCCAGAAACGAAACAAACGCACCCAATCCACGTTTTTGGACCCAATGGTGATGTTTTGGTTTGTTTTGGTCAGTTTCGTTACAGTGCAAAAAACCATGCCGAGGTTGCACTTAATGCACCCATCCGGGTCGTTAACAAAACGATGCACAGTTTCGGGCCAGAAACGTAACGAACGCACCCAATCCACTTTTTTGGACCCAATAGTGATGTTTTGGTTCGTTTTGGTCAGTTTAGTTACTGTGCAACAAATCATGCCGGGGTTGCATTTAATGCATCGATTCGGGCCTTAAATGAAACGATGCACAGTTTCGAGCCAGAAATGAAACAAATGCACCCAATCCACGTTTTTGGACCCAATGGTGATGTTTTGGTTTGTTTTGGTCAGTTTCGTTACAGTGCAAAAAACCATGCCGAGGTTGCATTTAATGCACCCATTCGGGTCGTTAACAAAACGATGCACAGTTTCGGGCCAGAAATGAAATGAACGCACCCAATCCATGTTTTTGGTCCCAATGGTGATGTTTTTGTTTGTTTTGGTCAGTTTTGTTACAGTGCGAATAAACATGCAAATGTTGCATTTAATGCGCCCATTCGGGTCGTTAACGAAACGAACGCACCAAATCCACATTTTTGGACCCAATAGTGATGTTTTGGTTCGTTTTGGTCAGTTTCGTTACAGTGCAAGAAACCATGCTAGGGTTGCATTTAATGCACCGATTTGGGCCATCAATGTAAAGATGCACAGTTTCGGGCCAGAAACAAAACGAACGCACCCAATCCACGTTTTTGGACCCAATAGTGATGTTTTGGTTCGTTTTGGTCAGTTTAGTTACTGTGCAAAAAAATCATGCCGGGGTTGCATTTAATGCACCGATTCGGGCCTTAATTGAAACGATGCACAGTTTCGGGCCAGAAACAAAACAAACGCACCCAATCCACGTTTTTGGACCCAATAGTGATGTTTTGGTTCGTTTTGGTCAGTTTAGTTACTGTGCAACAAATCATGCCGGTGTTGCATTTAATGCACCGATTCGGGCCTTACATGAAACGATGCACAGTTTCGGGCCAGAAACGAAACAAACGCACCCAATCCACGTTTTTGGACCCAATAGTGATGTTTTGGTTCGTTTTGGTCAGTTTAGTTACTGTGCAAGAAATCATGCCGGGGTGGCATTTAATGCACCGATTTGGGCCTTACATGAAACGATGCATAGTTTCTGGCCAGAAACGAAACAAACGCACCCAATCCACGTTTTTGGACCCAATGGTGATGTCTTGGTTTGTTTTGGGCAGTTTCGTTATAGTGCAAAAAACCATGCCGAGGTTGCATTTAATGCACCCATTCGGGTCGTTAACAAAACGATGCACAGTTTCGGGCCAGAAATGAAATGAATGCACCCAATCCATGTTTTTGGTCCCAATGGTGATGTTTTTGTTTGTTTTGGTCAGTTTTGTTACAGTGCGAAAAAACATGCAAATGTTGCATTTAATACGCCCATTCGGGTCGTTAACGAAACGAACGCACCGAATCCACATTTTTGGACCCAATAGTGATGTTTTGGTTCGTTTTGGTCAGTTTCGTTACAGTGCAAGAAACCATGCTGGGGTAGCATTTAATGCACCCATTCGGGTCGTTAACGAAACGGCGCACAGTTTCAGGCCAGAAACGGAACAAACACACCCAATCCACGTGTTTGGACCCAATGGTGATGTTTTGGTTTGTTTTGGGCAGTTTCGTTACAGTGCAAAAAACCATGCCGAGGTTGCATTTAATGCACCCATTCGGGTCGTTAACAAAACGATGCACAGTTTCGGGCCAGAAACGAAATGAACGCACCCAATCCATGTTTTTGGTCCCAATGGTGATGTTTTTGTTTGTTTTGGTCAGTTTTGTTACAGTGCGAATAAACATGCAAATGTTGCATTTAATGCGCCCATTCGGGTCGTTAACGAAACGAATGCACCGAATCCTCATTTTTGGACCCAATAGTGATGTTTTGGTTCGTTTTGGTCAGTTTCGTTACAGTGCAAAAAAATCATGCCGGGGTTGCATTTAATGCACCGATTCGGGCCTTAAATGAAACGATGCACAGTTTCGGGCCAGAAACGAAACAAACGCACCCAATCCACGTTTTTGGACCCAATAGTGATGTTTTGGTTCGTTTTGGTCAGTTTAGTTACTGTGCAACAAATCATGCCGGTGTTGCATTTAATGCACCGATTCGGGCCTTACATGAAACGATGCACAGTTTCGGGCCAGAAACGAACCAAACGCACCCAATCCACGTTTTTGGACCCAATAGTGATGTTTTGGTTCGTATTGGTCAGTTTAGTTACTATGCAACAAATCATGCCGGGGTTGCATTTAATGCACCGATTCGGGCCTTACATGAAATGATGCACAGTTTCTGGCCAGAAACGAAACGAACGCACCCAATCCACGTTTTTGGACCCAATGGTGATGTTTTGGTTTGCTTTGGTCAGTTTTGTTACAGTGCAAAAAAACCATGCCGAGGTTGCACTTAATGCACCCATTCGGGTCGTTAACAAAACGATGCAAAGTTTCGGGCCAGAAACGTAACGAACGCACCCAATCCACTTTTTTGGACCCAATAGTGATGTTTTGGTTCGTTTTGGTCAGTTTAGTTACTGTGCAACAAATCATGCCGGGGTTGCATTTAATGCACCGATTCGGGCCTTACATGAAACGATGCACAGTTTCGGGCCAGAAACGAAACAAACGCACCCAATCCACGTTTTTGGACCCAATAGTGATGTTTTGGTTCGTTTTGGTCAGTTTAGTTACTGTGCAAGAAATCATGCCGGGGTTGCATTTAATGCACCGATTCGGGCCTTACATGAAACGATGCATAGTTTCTGGCCAGAAACGAAACAAACGCACCCAATCCACGTTTTTGGACCCAATGGTGATGTCTTGGTTTGTTTTGGGCAGTTTCGTTAAAGTGCAAAAAACCATGCCGAGGTTGCATTTAATGCACCCATTCGGGTCGTTAACAAAACGATGCACAGTTTCGGGCCAGAAATGAAATGAATGCACCCAATCCATGTTTTTGGTCCCAATGGTGATGTTTTTGTTTGTTTTGGTCAGTTTTGTTACAGTGCGAAAAAACATGCAAATGTTGCATTTAATGCGCCCATTCGGGTCGTTAACGAAACGAACGCACCGAATCCACATTTTTGGACCCAATAGTGATGTTTTGGTTCGTTTTGGTCATTTCGTTACAGTGCAAGAAACCATGCTGGGGTTGCATTTAATGCACCCATTCGGGTCGTTAACGAAACGACGCACAGTTTCAGGCCAGAAACGAAACAAACACACCCAATCCACGTTTTTGGACCCAATGGTGATGTTTTGGTTTGTTTTGGGCAGTTTCGTTACAGTGCAAAAAACCATGCCGATGTTGCATTTAATGCACCCATTCGGGTCGTTAACAAAACGATGCACAGTTTCGGGCCAGAAACGAAATGAACGCACCCAATCCATGTTTTTGGTCCCAATGGTGATGTTTTTGTTTGTTTTGGTCAGTTTTGTTACAGTGCGAATAAACATGCAAATGTTGCATTTAATGCGCCCATTCGGGTCGTTAACGAAACGAATGCACCGAATCCTCATTTTTGGACCCAATAGTGATGTTTTGGTTCGTTTTGGTCAGTTTCGTTACAGTGCAAAAAAATCATGCCGGGGTTGCATTTAATGCACCGATTCGGGCCTTAAATGAAACGATGCACAGTTTCGGGCTAGAAACGAAACAAACGCACCCAATCCACGTTTTTGGACCCAATAGTGATGTTTTGGTTCGTTTTGGTTAGTTTAGTTACTGTGCAACGAATCATGCCGGTGTTGCATTTAATGCACCGATTCGGGCCTTACATGAAACGATGCACAGGTTCGGGCCAGAAACGAACCAAACGCACCCAATCCACGTTTTTGGACCCAATAGTGATGTTTTGGTTCGTATTGGTCAGTTTAGTTACTGTGCAACAAATCATGTCGGGGTTGCATTTAATGCACCGATTCGGGCCTTACATGAAACGATGCACAGTTTCTGGCCAGAAACGAAACGAACGCACCCAATCCACGTTTTTGGACCCAATGGTGATGTTTTGGTTTGCTTTGGTCAGTTTTGTTACAGTGCAAAAAAACCATGCCGAGGTTGCACTTAATGCACCCATTCGGGTCGTTAACAAAACGATGCAAAGTTTCGGGCCAGAAACGTAACGAACGAACCCAATCCACTTTTTTGGACCCAATAGTGATGTTTTGGTTCGTTTTGGTCAGTTTAGTTACTGTGCAACAAATCATGCCGGGGTTGCATTTAATGCACCGATTCGGGCCTTACATGAAACGATGCACAGTTTCGGGCCAGAAACGAAACAAACGCACTCAATCCACGTTTTTGGACCCAATAGTGATGTTTTTGTTCGTTTTGGTCAGTTTAGTTACTGTGCAACAAATCATGCCGGGGTTGCATTTAATGCACCGATTCGGGCCTTAAATGAAACGATGCACAGTTTCGGGCCAGAAACGAAACAAACGCACCCAATCCACGTTTTTGGGCCCAATGGTGATGTTTTGGTTTGTTTTGGTCAGTTTCGTTACTGCGCAAAAACCATGCCGAGGTTGCATTTAATGCGCCCATTCGGGTCGTTAACAAAACGATGCACTGTTTCGGGCCAGAAATGAAATGAACGCACCCAATCCGTGTTTTTGGTCCCAATGGTGATGTTTTTGTTTGTTTTGGTCAGTTTTGTTACAGTGCGAAAAACCATGCAAATGTTGCATTTAATGCGCCCATTCGGGTCGTTAACGAAACGAATGCACCGAATCCACATTTTTGGACCCAATAGTGATGTTTTGGTTCGTTTTGGTCAGTTTCGTTACAGTGCAAGAAACCATGCTAGGGTTGCATTTAATGCACCGATTTGGTCCGTCAATGAAAAGATGCACAGTTTCGGGCCAGAAACAAAACGAAGGCACCCAATCCACGTTTTTGGACCCAATAGTGATGTTTTGGTTCGTTCTGGTCAGTTTAGTTACGGTGCAAAAAAATCATGTCGGGGTTGCATTTAATGCACCGATTCGGGCCTTAAATAAAACGATGCACAGTTTCGGGAAACGAAACAAACGCACCCAATCCACGTTTTTGGACCCAATAGTGATGTTTTGGTTCGTTTTGGTCAGTTTAGTTACTGTGCAACAAATCATGCCGGTGTTGCATTTAATGCACCGATTCGGGCCTTACATGAACCGATGCACAGTTTCGGGCCAGAAACGAAACAAACGCACCCAATCCACGTTTTTGGACCCAATAGTGATGTTTTGGTTCGTTTTGGTCAGTTTAGTTACTGTGCAACAAATCATGCTGGGGTTGCATTTAATGCTCCCATTCGGGTCGTTAACGAAACGACGCACAGTTTCAGGCCAGAAACGAAACGAACGCACCCGATCCATGTTTTGAGACCCAATAGTGATGTTTTGGTTCGTTTTGGTCAGTTTCGTTACTGTGCAAAAAACCATGCAAATGTTGGATTTAATGCGCCCATTCGGGTCGTTAACGAAACGACGCACAGTTTCGGGCCAAACGAAACGAACGCACCCAATCTACGTTTTCGGACCCAATAGTGATGTTTTGGTTCGTCTTGGTCAGTTTCGTTACAGTGCAAGAAACCATGCTGGGGTTGCATTTAATGCACCGATTCGGGCCGTCAATGAAAATATGCACAGTTTCGGGCCAGAAACGAAACAAACGTACCCAATCCACGTTTTTGGACCCAATAGTAATGTTTTGGTTCGTTTTGGTCAGTTTAGTTACTGTGTAACAAATCATGCCGGGGTTGCATTTAATGCACTGATTTGGGCCTTAAATGAAACGATACACAGTTTTGGGCCAGAAACGAAACAAACGCACCCAATCCACGTTTTTAGACCCAATAGTGATGTTTTGGTTCGTTTGGTCAGTTTAGTTACTGTGCAACAAATCATGTCGGGGTTGCATTTAATGCACCGATTCGGGCCTTAAATGAAACGATGCACAGTTTCGGGCCAGAAACGAGACAAACGCACCCAATCCACGTTTTTGGACCCAATGGTGATGTTTTGGTTTGTTTTGGTCAGTTTCGTTACAGTGCAAAAAACCATGCCGAGGTTGTACTTAATGCACCCATCCGGGTCGTTAACAAAACGATGCACAGTTTCGGGCCAGAAACGTAACGAACGCACCCAATCCACTTTTTTGGACCCAATAGTGATGTTTTGGTTCGTTTTGGTCAGTTTAGTTACTGTGCAACAAATCATGCCGGGGTTGCATTTAATGCATCGATTCGGGCCTTAAATGAAACGATGCACAGTTTCGAGCCAGAAATGAAACAAATGCACCCAATCCACGTTTTTGGACCCAATGGTGATGTTTTGGTATGTTTTGGTCAGTTTCGTTACAGTGCAAAAAACCATGCCGAGGTTGCATTTAATGCACCCATTCGGGTCGTTAACAAAACGATGCACAGTTTCGGCCCAGAAATGAAATGAACGCACCCAATCCATGTTTTTGGTCCCAATGGTGATGTTTTTGTTTGTTTTGGTCAGTTTTGTTACAGTGCGAATAAACATGCAAATGTTGCATTTAATGCGCCCATTCGGGTCGTTAACGAAACGAACGCACCAAATCCACATTTTTGGACCCAATAGTGATGTTTTGGTTCGTTTTGGTCAGTTTCGTTACAGTGCAAGAAATCATGCTAGGGTTGCATTTAATGCACCGATTTGGGCCGTCAATGTAAAGATGCACAGTTTCGGGCCAGAAACGAAACAAACGCACCCAATCCACGTTTTTGGACCCAATAGTGATGTTTTGGTTCGTTTTGGTCAGTTTAGTAACTGTGCAACAAATCATGCCGGTGTTGCATTTAATGCACCGATTCGGGCCTTACATGAAACGATGCACAGTTTCGGGCCAGAAACGAAACAAACGCACCCAATCCACGTTTTTGGACCCAATAGTGATGTTTTGGTTCGTTTTGGTCAGTTTAGTTACTGTGCAACAAATCATGCCGGGGTTGCATTTAATGCACCGATTCGGGCCTTACATGAAACGATGCATAGTTTCGGGCCAGAAACGAAACAAACGCACTCAATCCACGTTTTTGGACCCAATAGTGATGTTTTTGTTCGTTTTGGTCAGTTTAGTTACTGTGCAACAAATCATGCCGGGGTTGCATTTAATGCACCGATTCGGGCCTTAAATGAAACGATGCACAGTTTCGGGCCAGAAACGAAACAAACGCACCCAATCCACGTTTTTGGGCCCAATGGTGATGTTTTGGTTTGTTTTGGTCAGTTTCGTTACTGCGCAAAAACCATGCCGAGGTTGCATTTAATGCGCCCATTCGGGTCGTTAACAAAACGATGCACTGTTTCGGGCCAGAAATGAAATGAACGCACCCAATCCGTGTTTTTGGTCCCAATGGTGATGTTTTTGTTTGTTTTGGTCAGTTTTGTTACAGTGCGAAAAACCATGCAAATGTTGCATTTAATGCGCCCATTCGGGTCGTTAACGAAATGAATGCACCGAATCCACATTTTTGGACCCAATAGTGATGATTTGGTTCGTTTTGGTCAGTTTCGTTACAGTGCAAGAAACCATGCTAGGGTTGCATTTAATGCACCGATTTGGGCCGTCAATGAAAAGATGCACAGTTTCGGGCCAGAAACAAAACGAAGGCACCCAATCCACGTTTTTGGACCCAATAGTGATGTTTTGGTTCGTTCTGGTCAGTTTAGTTACGGTGCAAAAAAATCATGTCGGGGTTGCATTTAATGCACCAATTCGGGCCTTAAATAAAACGATGCACAGTTTCGGGAAACGAAACAAACGCACCCAATCCACGTTTTTGGACCCAATAGTGATGTTTTGGTTCGTTTTGGTCAGTTTTGTTACTGTGCAACAAATCATGCCGGTGTTGCATTTAATGCACCGATTCGGGCCTTACATGAACCGATGCACAGTTTCGGGCCAGAAACGAAACAAACGCACCCAATCCACGTTTTTGGACCCAATAGTGATGTTTTGGTTCGTTTTGGTCAGTTTAGTTACTGTGCAACAAATCATGCTGGGGTTGCATTTAATGCTCCCATTCGGGTCGTTAACGAAACGACGCACAGTTTCAGGCCAGAAACGAAACGAACGCACCCGATCCATGTTTTGAGACCCAATAGTGATGTTTTGGTTCGTTTTGGTCAGTTTCGTTACTGTGCAAAAAACCATGCAAATGTTGGATTTAATGCGCCCATTCGGGTCGTTAACGAAACGACGCACAGTTTCGGGCCAAACGAAACGAACGCACCCAATCTACGTTTTCGGACCCAATAGTGATGTTTTGGTTCGTCTTGGTCAGTTTCGTTACAGTGCAAGAAACCATGCTGGGGTTGCATTTAATGCACCAATTCGGGCCGTCAATGAAAATATGCACAGTTTCGGGCCAGAAACGAAACAAACGTACCCAATCCACGTTTTTGGACCCAATAGTAATGTTTTGGTTCGTTTTGGTCAGTTTAGTTACTGTGTAACAAATCATGCCGGGGTTGCATTTAATGCACTGATTTGGGCCTTAAATGAAACGATACACAGTTTTGGGCCAGAAACGAAACAAACGCACCCAATCCACGTTTTTAGACCCAATAGTGATGTTTTGGTTCGTTTGGTCAGTTTAGTTACTGTGCAACAAATCATGTCGGGGTTGCATTTAATGCACCGATTCGGGCCTTAAATGAAACGATGCACAGTTTCGGGCCAGAAACGAGACAAACGCACCCAATCCACGTTTTTGGACCCAATGGTGATGTTTTGGTTTGTTTTGGTCAGTTTCGTTACAGTGCAAAAAACCATGCCGAGGTTGCACTTAATGCACCCATCCGGGTCGTTAACAAAACGATGCACAGTTTCGGGCCAGAAACGTAACGAACGCACCCAATCCACTTTTTTGGACCCAATAGTGATGTTTTGGTTCGTTTTGGTCAGTTTAGTTACTGTGCAACAAATCATGCCGGGGTTGCATTTAATGCATCGATTCGGGCCTTAAATGAAACGATGCACAGTTTCGAGCCAGAAATGAAACAAATGCACCCAATCCACGTTTTTGGACCCAATGGTGATGTTTTGGTATGTTTTGGTCAGTTTCGTTACAGTGCAAAAAACCATGCCGAGGTTGCATTTAATGCACCCATTCGGGTCGTTAACAAAACGATGCACAGTTTCGGCCCAGAAATGAAATGAACGCACCCAATCCATGTTTTTGGTCCCAATGGTGATGTTTTTGTTTGTTTTGGTCAGTTTTGTTACAGTGCGAATAAACATGCAAATGTTGCATTTAATGCGCCCATTCGGGTCGTTAACGAAACGAACGCACCAAATCCACATTTTTGGACCCAATAGTGATGTTTTGGTTCGTTTTGGTCAGTTTCGTTACAGTGCAAGAAATCATGCTAGGGTTGCATTTAATGCACCGATTTGGGCCGTCAATGTAAAGATGCACAGTTTCGGGCCAGAAACGAAACAAACGCACCCAATCCACGTTTTTGGACCCAATAGTGATGTTTTGGTTCGTTTTGGTCAGTTTAGTAACTGTGCAACAAATCATGCCGGTGTTGCATTTAATGCACCGATTCGGGCCTTACATGAAACGATGCACAGTTTCGGGCCAGAAACGAAACAAACGCACCCAATCCACGTTTTTGGACCCAATAGTGATGTTTTGGTTCGTTTTGGTCAGTTTAGTTACTGTGCAACAAATCATGCCGGGGTTGCATTTAATGCACCGATTCGGGCCTTACATGAAACGATGCATAGTTTCGGGCCAGAAACGAAACAAACGCACTCAATCCACGTTTTTGGACCCAATAGTGATGTTTTTGTTCGTTTTGGTCAGTTTAGTTACTGTGCAACAAATCATGCCGGGGTTGCATTTAATGCACCGATTCGGGCCTTAAATGAAACGATGCACAGTTTCGGGCCAGAAACGAAACAAACGCACCCAATCCACGTTTTTGGGCCCAATGGTGATGTTTTGGTTTGTTTTGGTCAGTTTCGTTACTGCGCAAAAACCATGCCGAGGTTGCATTTAATGCGCCCATTCGGGTCGTTAACAAAACGATGCACTGTTTCGGGCCAGAAATGAAATGAACGCACCCAATCCGTGTTTTTGGTCCCAATGGTGATGTTTTTGTTTGTTTTGGTCAGTTTTGTTACAGTGCGAAAAACCATGCAAATGTTGCATTTAATGCGCCCATTCGGGTCGTTAACGAAATGAATGCACCGAATCCACATTTTTGGACCCAATAGTGATGATTTGGTTCGTTTTGGTCAGTTTCGTTACAGTGCAAGAAACCATGCTAGGGTTGCATTTAATGCACCGATTTGGGCCGTCAATGAAAAGATGCACAGTTTCGGGCCAGAAACAAAACGAAGGCACCCAATCCACGTTTTTGGACCCAATAGTGATGTTTTGGTTCGTTCTGGTCAGTTTAGTTACGGTGCAAAAAAATCATGTCGGGGTTGCATTTAATGCACCAATTCGGGCCTTAAATAAAACGATGCACAGTTTCGGGAAACGAAACAAACGCACCCAATCCACGTTTTTGGACCCAATAGTGATGTTTTGGTTCGTTTTGGTCAGTTTTGTTACTGTGCAACAAATCATGCCGGTGTTGCATTTAATGCACCGATTCGGGCCTTACATGAACCGATGCACAGTTTCGGGCCAGAAACGAAACAAACGCACCCAATCCACGTTTTTGGACCCAATAGTGATGTTTTGGTTCGTTTTGGTCAGTTTAGTTACTGTGCAACAAATCATGCTGGGGTTGCATTTAATGCTCCCATTCGGGTCGTTAACGAAACGACGCACAGTTTCAGGCCAGAAACGAAACGAACGCACCCGATCCATGTTTTGAGACCCAATAGTGATGTTTTGGTTCGTTTTGGTCAGTTTCGTTACTGTGCAAAAAACCATGCAAATGTTGGATTTAATGCGCCCATTCGGGTCGTTAACGAAACGACGCACAGTTTCGGGCCAAACGAAACGAACGCACCCAATCTACGTTTTCGGACCCAATAGTGATGTTTTGGTTCGTCTTGGTCAGTTTTGTTACAGTGCAAGAAACCATGCTGGGGTTGCATTTAATGCACCAATTCGGGCCGTCAATGAAAATATGCACAGTTTCGGGCCAGAAACGAAACAAACGTACCCAATCCACGTTTTTGGACCCAATAGTAATGTTTTGGTTCGTTTTGGTCAGTTTAGTTACTGTGTAACAAATCATGCCGGGGTTGCATTTAATGCACTGATTTGGGCCTTAAATGAAACGATACACAGTTTTGGGCCAGAAACGAAACAAACGCACCCAATCCACGTTTTTAGACCCAATAGTGATGTTTTGGTTCGTTTGGTCAGTTTAGTTACTGTGCAACAAATCATGTCGGGGTTGCATTTAATGCACCGATTCGGGCCTTAAATGAAACGATGCACAGTTTCGGGCCAGAAACGAGACAAACGCACCCAATCCACGTTTTTGGACCCAATGGTGATGTTTTGGTTTGTTTTGGTCAGTTTCGTTACAGTGCAAAAAACCATGCCGAGGTTGCACTTAATGCACCCATCCGGGTCGTTAACAAAACGATGCACAGTTTCGGGCCAGAAACGTAACGAACGCACCCAATCCACTTTTTTGGACCCAATAGTGATGTTTTGGTTCGTTTTGGTCAGTTTAGTTACTGTGCAACAAATCATGCCGGGGTTGCATTTAATGCATCGATTCGGGCCTTAAATGAAACGATGCACAGTTTCGAGCCAGAAATGAAACAAATGCACCCAATCCACGTTTTTGGACCCAATGGTGATGTTTTGGTATGTTTTGGTCAGTTTCGTTACAGTGCAAAAAACCATGCCGAGGTTGCATTTAATGCACCCATTCGGGTCGTTAACAAAACGATGCACAGTTTCGGCCCAGAAATGAAATGAACGCACCCAATCCATGTTTTTGGTCCCAATGGTGATGTTTTTGTTTGTTTTGGTCAGTTTTGTTACAGTGCGAATAAACATGCAAATGTTGCATTTAATGCGCCCATTCGGGTCGTTAACGAAACGAACGCACCAAATCCACATTTTTGGACCCAATAGTGATGTTTTGGTTCGTTTTGGTCAGTTTCGTTACAGTGCAAGAAATCATGCTAGGGTTGCATTTAATGCACCGATTTGGGCCGTCAATGTAAAGATGCACAGTTTCGGGCCAGAAACGAAACAAACGCACCCAATCCACGTTTTTGGACCCAATAGTGATGTTTTGGTTCGTTTTGGTCAGTTTAGTAACTGTGCAACAAATCATGCCGGTGTTGCATTTAATGCACCGATTCGGGCCTTACATGAAACGATGCACAGTTTCGGGCCAGAAACGAAACAAACGCACCCAATCCACGTTTTTGGACCCAATAGTGATGTTTTGGTTCGTTTTGGTCAGTTTAGTTACTGTGCAACAAATCATGCCGGGGTTGCATTTAATGCACCGATTCGGGCCTTACATGAAACGATGCATAGTTTCGGGCCAGAAACGAAACAAACGCACTCAATCCACGTTTTTGGACCCAATAGTGATGTTTTTGTTCGTTTTGGTCAGTTTAGTTACTGTGCAACAAATCATGCCGGGGTTGCATTTAATGCACCGATTCGGGCCTTAAATGAAACGATGCACAGTTTCGGGCCAGAAACGAAACAAACGCACCCAATCCACGTTTTTGGGCCCAATGGTGATGTTTTGGTTTGTTTTGGTCAGTTTCGTTACTGCGCAAAAACCATGCCGAGGTTGCATTTAATGCGCCCATTCGGGTCGTTAACAAAACGATGCACTGTTTCGGGCCAGAATTGAAATGAACGCACCCAATCCGTGTTTTTGGTCCCAATGGTGATGTTTTTGTTTGTTTTGGTCAGTTTTGTTACAGTGCGAAAAACCATGCAAATGTTGCATTTAATGCGCCCATTCGGGTCGTTAACGAAATGAATGCACCGAATCCACATTTTTGGACCCAATAGTGATGATTTGGTTCGTTTTGGTCAGTTTCGTTACAGTGCAAGAAACCATGCTAGGGTTGCATTTAATGCACCGATTTGGGCCGTCAATGAAAAGATGCACAGTTTCGGGCCAGAAACAAAACGAAGGCACCCAATCCACGTTTTTGGACCCAATAGTGATGTTTTGGTTCGTTCTGGTCAGTTTAGTTACGGTGCAAAAAAATCATGTCGGGGTTGCATTTAATGCACCAATTCGGGCCTTAAATAAAACGATGCACAGTTTCGGGAAACGAAACAAACGCACCCAATCCACGTTTTTGGACCCAATAGTGATGTTTTGGTTCGTTTTGGTCAGTTTAGTTACTGTGCAACAAATCATGCCGGTGTTGCATTTAATGCACCGATTCGGGCCTTACATGAACCGATGCACAGTTTCGGGCCAGAAACGAAACAAACGCACCCAATCCACGTTTTTGGACCCAATAGTGATGTTTTGGTTCGTTTTGGTCAGTTTAGTTACTGTGCAACAAATCATGCTGGGGTTGCATTTAATGCTCCCATTCGGGTCGTTAACGAAACGACGCACAGTTTCAGGCCAGAAACGAAACGAACGCACCCGATCCATGTTTTGAGACCCAATAGTGATGTTTTGGTTCGTTTTGGTCAGTTTCGTTACTGTGCAAAAAACCATGCAAATGTTGGATTTAATGCGCCCATTCGGGTCGTTAACGAAACGACGCACAGTTTCGGGCCAAACGAAACGAACGCACCCAATCTACGTTTTCGGACCCAATAGTGATGTTTTGGTTCGTCTTGGTCAGTTTCGTTACAGTGCAAGAAACCATGCTGGGGTTGCATTTAATGCACCGATTCGGGCCGTCAATGAAAATATGCACAGTTTCGGGCCAGAAACGAAACAAACGTACCCAATCCACGTTTTTGGACCCAATAGTAATGTTTTGGTTCGTTTTGGTCAGTTTAGTTACTGTGTAACAAATCATGCCGGGGTTGCATTTAATGCACTGATTTGGGCCTTAAATGAAACGATACACAGTTTTGGGCCAGAAACGAAACAAACGCACCCAATCCACGTTTTTAGACCCAATAGTGATGTTTTGGTTCGTTTGGTCAGTTTAGTTACTGTGCAACAAATCATGTCGGGGTTGCATTTAATGCACCGATTCGGGCCTTAAATGAAACGATGCACAGTTTCAGGCCAGAAACGAAACAAACGCACCCAATCCACGTTTTTGGACCCAATGGTGATGTTTTGGTTTGTTTTGGTCAGTTTCGTTACAGTGCAAAAAACCATGCCGAGGTTGCACTTAATGCACCCATCCGGGTCGTTAACAAAACGATGCACAGTTTCGGGCCAGAAACGTAACGAACGCACCCAATCCACTTTTTTGGACCCAATAGTGATGTTTTGGTTCGTTTTGGTCAGTTTAGTTACTGTGCAACAAATCATGCCGGGGTTGCATTTAATGCATCGATTCGGGCCTTAAATGAAACGATGCACAGTTTCGAGCCAGAAATGAAACAAATGCACCCAATCCACGTTTTTGGACCCAATGGTGATGTTTTGGTATGTTTTGGTCAGTTTCGTTACAGTGCAAAAAACCATGCCGAGGTTGCATTTAATGCACCCATTCGGGTCGTTAACAAAACGATGCACAGTTTCGGCCCAGAAATGAAATGAACGCACCCAATCCATGTTTTTGGTCCCAATGGTGATGTTTTTGTTTGTTTTGGTCAGTTTTGTTACAGTGCGAATAAACATGCAAATGTTGCATTTAATGCGCCCATTCGGGTCGTTAACGAAACGAACGCACCAAATCCACATTTTTGGACCCAATAGTGATGTTTTGGTTCGTTTTGGTCAGTTTCGTTACAGTGCAAGAAATCATGCTAGGGTTGCATTTAATGCACCGATTTGGGCCGTCAATGTAAAGATGCACAGTTTCGGGCCAGAAACGAAACAAACGCACCCAATCCACGTTTTTGGACCCAATAGTGATGTTTTGGTTCGTTTTGGTCAGTTTAGTAACTGTGCAACAAATCATGCCGGTGTTGCATTTAATGCACCGATTCGGGCCTTACATGAAACGATGCACAGTTTCGGGCCAGAAACGAAACAAACGCACCCAATCCACGTTTTTGGACCCAATAGTGATGTTTTGGTTCGTTTTGGTCAGTTTAGTTACTGTGCAACAAATCATGCCGGGGTTGCATTTAATGCACCGATTCGGGCCTTACATGAAACGATGCATAGTTTCTGGCCAGAAACGAAACAAACGCACCCAATCCACGTTTTTGGACCCAATGGTGATGTCTTGGTTTGTTTTGGGCAGTTTCGTTACAGTGCAAAAAACCGTGCCGAGGTTGCATTTAATGCACCCATTCGGGTCGTTAACAAAACGATGCACAGTTTCGGGCCAGAAATGAAATGAACGCACCCAATCCATGTTTTTGGTCCCAATGGTGATGTTTTTGTTTGTTTTGGTCAGTTTTTTTACAGTGCGAAAAAACATGCAAATGTTGCATTTAATGCGCCCATTCGGGTCGTTAACGAAACGAACGCACCGAATCCACATTTTTGGACCCAATAGTGATGTTTTGGTTCGTTTTGGTCAGTTTCGTTACAGTGCAAGAAACCATGTTGGGGTTGCATTTAATGCACCCATTCGGGTCGTTAACGAAACGACGCACAGTTTCAGGCCAGAAATGAAACAAACGCACCCAATCCACGTTTTTGGACCCAATGGTGATGTTTTGGTTTGTTTTGGTCAGTTTCGTTACAGTGCAAAAAACCATGCCGAGGTTGCACTTAATTCACCCATCCGGGTCGTTAACAAAACGATGCACAGTTTCGGGCCAGAAACGTAACGAACGCACCCAATCCACTTTTTTGGACCCAATAGTGATGTTTTGGTTCGTTTTGGTCAGTTTAGTTACTGTGCAACAAATCATGGCGGGGTTGCATTTAATGCACCGATTCGGGCCTTAAATGAAACGATGCACAGTTTCGGGCCAGAAATGAAACAAACGCACCCAATCCACATTTTTGGACCCAATGGTGATGTTTTGGTTTGTTTTGGTCAGTTTCGTTACAGTGCAAAAAACCATGCCGAGGTTGCATTTAATGCACCCATTCGGGTCGTTAACAAAACGATGCACAGTTTCGGGCCAGAAATGAAATGAACGCACCCAATCCATGTTTTTGGTCCCAATGGTGATGTTTTTGTTTGTTTTGGTCAGTTTTGTTACAGTGCGAATAAACATGCAAATGTTGCATTTAATGCGCCCATTCGGGTCGTTAACGAAACGAACGCACCAAATCCACATTTTTGGACCCAATAGTGATGTTTTGGTTCGTTTTGGTCAGTTTCGTTACAGTGCAAGAAACCATGCTAGGGTTGCATTTAATGCACCGATTTGGGCCATCAATGTAAAGATGCACAGTTTCGGGCCAGAAACAAAACGAACGCACCGAATCCACGTTTTTGGACCCAATAGTGATGTTTTGGTTCGTTTTGGTCAGTTTAGTTACTGTGCAAAAAAATCATGCCGGGGTTGCATTTAATGCACCGATTCGGGCCTTAATTGAAACGATGCACAGTTTCGGGCCAGAAACGAAACAAACGCACCCAATCCACGTTTTTGGACCCAATAGTGATGTTTTGGTTCGTTTTGGTCAGTTTAGTTACTGTGCAACAAATCATGCCGGTGTTGCATTTAATGCACCGATTCGGGCCTTACATGAAACGATGCACAGTTTCGGGCCAGAAACGAAACAAACGCACCCAATCCACGTTTTTGGACCCAATAGTGATGTTTTGGTTCGTTTTGGTCAGTTTAGTTACTGTGCAAGAAATCATGCCGGGGTGGCATTTAATGCACCGATTCGGGCCTTACATGAAACGATGCATAGTTTCTGGCCAGAAACGAAACAAACGCACCCAATCCACGTTTTTGGACCCAATGGTGATGTCTTGGTTTGTTTTGGGCAGTTTCGTTATAGTGCAAAAAACCATGCCGAGGTTGCATTTAATGCACCCATTCGGGTCGTTAACAAAACGATGCACAGTTTCGGGCCAGAAATGAAATGAATGCACCCAATCCATGTTTTTGGTCCCAATGGTGATGTTTTTGTTTGTTTTGGTCAGTTTTGTTACAGTGCGAAAAAACATGCAAATGTTGCATTTAATACGCCCATTCGGGTCGTTAACGAAACGAACGCACCGAATCCACATTTTTGGACCCAATAGTGATGTTTTGGTTCGTTTTGGTCAGTTTCGTTACAGTGCAAGAAACCATGCTGGGGTAGCATTTAATGCACCCATTCGGGTCGTTAACGAAACGACGCACAGTTTCAGGCCAGAAACGAAACAAACACACCTAATCCACGTTTTTGGACCCAATGGTGATGTTTTGGTTTGTTTTGGGCAGTTTCGTTACAGTGCAAAAAAATCATGCTGGGGTTGCATTTAATGCACCGATTCGGGCCTTAATTGAAACGATGCACAGTTTCGGGCCAGAAACGAAACAAACGCACCCAATCCACGTTTTTGGACCCAATAGTGATGTTTTGGTTCGTTTTGGTCAGTTTAGTTACTGTGCAACAAATCATGCCGGTGTTGCATTTAATGCACCGATTCGGGCCTTACATGAAACGATGCACAGTTTCGGGCCAGAAACGAAACAAACGCACCCAATCCACGTTTTTGGACCCAATAGTGATGTTTTGGTTCGTTTTGGTCAGTTTAGTTACTGTGCAAGAAATCATGCCGGGGTGGCATTTAATGCACCGATTCGGGCCTTACATGAAACGATGCATAGTTTCTGGCCAGAAACGAAACAAACGCACCCAATCCACGTTTTTGGACCCAATGGTGATGTCTTGGTTTGTTTTGGGCAGTTTCGTTATAGTGCAAAAAACCATGCCGAGGTTGCATTTAATGCACCCATTCGGGTCGTTAACAAAACGATGCACAGTTTCGGGCCAGAAATGAAATGAATGCACCCAATCCATGTTTTTGGTCCCAATGGTGATGTTTTTGTTTGTTTTGGTCAGTTTTGTTACAGTGCGAAAAAACATGCAAATGTTGCATTTAATACGCCCATTCGGGTCGTTAACGAAACGAACGCACCGAATCCACATTTTTGGACCCAATAGTGATGTTTTGGTTCGTTTTGGTCAGTTTCGTTACAGTGCAAGAAACCATGCTGGGGTAGCATTTAATGCACCCATTCGGGTCGTTAACGAAACGACGCACAGTTTCAGGCCAGAAACGAAACAAACACACCTAATCCACGTTTTTGGACCCAATGGTGATGTTTTGGTTTGTTTTGGGCAGTTTCGTTACAGTGCAAAAAAATCATGCCGGGGTTGCATTTAATGCACCGATTCGGGCCTTAATTGAAACGATGCACAGTTTCGGGCCAGAAACGAAACAAACGCACCCAATCCACGTTTTTGGACCCAATAGTGATGTTTTGGTTCGTTTTGGTCAGTTTAGTTACTGTGCAACAAATCATGCCGGTGTTGCATTTAATGCACCGATTCGGGCCTTACATGAAACGATGCACAGTTTCGGGCCAGAAACGAAACAAACGCACCCAATCCACGTTTTTGGACCCAATAGTGATGTTTTGGTTCGTTTTGGTCAGTTTAGTTACTGTGCAAGAAATCATGCCGGGGTGGCATTTAATGCACCGATTCGGGCCTTACATGAAACGATGCATAGTTTCTGGCCAGAAACGAAACAAACGCACCCAATCCACGTTTTTGGACCCAATGGTGATGTCTTGGTTTGTTTTGGGCAGTTTCGTTATAGTGCAAAAAACCATGCCGAGGTTGCATTTAATGCACCCATTCGGGTCGTTAACAAAACGATGCAAAGTTTCGGGCCAGAAACGAAACAAACGCACCCAATCCACGTTTTTGGACCCAATAGTGATGTTTTGGTTCGTTTTGGTCAGTTTAGTTACTGTGCAACAAATCATGCCGGTGTTGCATTTAATGCACTGATTCGGGCCTTACATGAAACGATGCACAGTTTCGGGCCAGAAACGAAACAAACGCACCCAATCCACGTTTTTGGACCCAATAGTGATGTTTTGGTTCGTTTTGGTCAGTTTAGTTACTGTGCAAGAAATCATGCCGGGGTGGCATTTAATGCACCGATTCGGGCCTTACATGAAACGATGCATAGTTTCTGGCCAGAAACGAAACAAACGCACCCAATCCACGTTTTTGGACCCAATGGTGATGTCTTGGTTTGTTTTGGTCAGTTTCGTTATAGTGCAAAAAACCATGCCGAGGTTGCATTTAATGCACCCATTCGGGTCGTTAACAAAACGATGCACAGTTTCGGGCCAGAAATGAAATGAATGCACCCAATCCATGTTTTTGGTCCCAATGGTGATGTTTTTGTTTGTTTTGGTCAGTTTTGTTACAGTGCGAAAAAACATGCAAATGTTGCATTTAATACGCCCATTCGGGTCGTTAACGAAACGAACGCACTGAATCCACATTTTTGGACCCAATAGTGATGTTTTGGTTCGTTTTGGTCAGTTTCGTTACAGTGCAAGAAACCATGCTGGGGTAGCATTTAATGCACCCATTCGGGTCGTTAACGAAACGACGCACAGTTTCAGGCCAGAAACGAAACAAACACACCTAATCCACGTTTTTGGACCCAATGGTGATGTTTTGGTTTGTTTTGGGCAGTTTCGTTACAGTGCAAAAAAATCATGCCGGGGTTGCATTTAATGCACCGATTCGGGCCTTAATTGAAACGATGCACAGTTTCGGGCCAGAAACGAAACAAACGCACCCAATCCACGTTTTTGGACCCAATAGTGATGTTTTGGTTCGTTTTGGTCAGTTTAGTTACTGTGCAACAAATCATGCCGGTGTTGCATTTAATGCACCGATTCGGGCCTTACATGAAACGATGCACAGTTTCGGGCCAGAAACGAAACAAACGCACCCAATCCACGTTTTTGGACCCAAAAGTGATGTTTTGGTTCGTTTTGGTCAGTTTAGTTACTGTGCAAGAAATCATGCCGGGGTGGCATTTAATGCACCGATTCGGGCCTTACATGAAACGATGCATAGTTTCTGGCCAGAAACGAAACAAACGCACCCAATCCACGTTTTTGGACCCAATGGTGATGTCTTGGTTTGTTTTGGGCAGTTTCGTTATAGTGCAAAAAACCATGCCGAGGTTGCATTTAATGCACCCATTCGGGTCGTTAACAAAACGATGCACAGTTTCGGGCCAGAAATGAAATGAATGCACCCAATCCATGTTTTTGGTCCCAATGGTGATGTTTTTGTTTGTTTTGGTCAGTTTTGTTACAGTGCGAAAAAACATGCAAATGTTGCATTTAATACGCCCATTCAGGTCGTTAACGAAACGAACGCACCGAATCCACATTTTTGGACCCAATAGTGATGTTTTGGTTCGTTTTGGTCAGTTTCGTTACAGTGCAAGAAACCATGCTGGGGTAGCATTTAATGCACCCATTCGGGTCGTTAACGAAACGACGCACAGTTTCAGGCCAGAAACGAAACAAACACACCCAATCCACGTTTTTGGACCCAATGGTGATGTTTTGGTTTGCTTTGGGCAGTTTCGTTACAGTGCAAAAAACCATGCCGAGGTTGCATTTAATGCACCCATTCGGGTCGTTAACAAAACGATGCACAGTTTCGGGCCAGAAACGAAATGAACGCACCCAATCCATGTTTTTGGTCCCAATGGTGATGTTTTTGTTTGTTTTGGTCAGTTTTGTTACAGTGCGAATAAACATGCAAATGTTGCATTTAATGCGCCCATTCGGGTCGTTAACGAAACGAATGCACCGAATCCTCATTTTTGGACCCAATAGTGATGTTTTGGTTCGTTTTGGTCAGTTTCGTTACAGTGCAAAAAAATCATGCCGGGGTTGCATTTAATGCACCGATTCGGGCCTTAAATGAAACGATGCACAGTTTCGGGCCAGAAACGAAACAAACGCACCCAATCCACGTTTTTGGACCCAATAGTGATGTTTTGGTTCGTTTTGGTCAGTTTAGTTACTGTGCAACAAATCATGCCGGTGTTGCATTTAATGCACCGATTCGGGCCTTACATGAAACGATGCACAGTTTCGGGCCAGAAACGAACCAAACGCACCCAATCCACGTTTTTGGACCCAATAGTGATGTTTTGGTTCGTATTGGTCAGTTTAGTTACTGTGCAACAAATCATGCCGGGGTTGCATTTAATGCACCGATTCGGGCCTTACATGAAATGATGCACAGTTTTTGGCCAGAAACGAAACGAACGCACCCAATCCACGTTTTTGGACCCAATGGTGATGTTTTGGTTTGCTTTGGTCAGTTTTGTTACAGTGCAAAAAAACCATGCCGAGGTTGCACTTAATGCACCCATTCGGGTCGTTAACAAAACGATGCAAAGTTTCGGGCCAGAAACGTAACGAACGCACCCAATCCACTTTTTTGGACCCAATAGTGATGTTTTGGTTCGTTTTGGTCAGTTTAGTTACTGTGCAACAAATCATGCCGGGGTTGCATTTAATGCACCGATTCGGGCCTTACATGAAACGATGCACGGTTTCGGGCCAGAAACGAAACAAACGCACCCAATCCACGTTTTTGGACCCAATAGTGATGTTTTGGTTCGTTTTGGTCAGTTTAGTTACTGTGCAAGAAATCATGCCGGGGTTGCATTTAATGCACCGATTCGGGCCTTACATGAAACGATGCATAGTTTCTGGCCAGAAACGAAACAAACGCACCCAATCCACGTTTTTGGACCCAATGGTGATGTCTTGGTTTGTTTTGGGCAGTTTCGTTACAGTGCAAAAAACCATGCCGAGGTTGCATTTAATGCACCCATTCGGGTCGTTAACAAAACGATGCACAGTTTCGGGCCAGAAATGAAATGAATGCACCCAATCCATGTTTTTGGTCCCAATGGTGATGTTTTTGTTTGTTTTGGTCAGTTTTGTTACAGTGCGAAAAAACATGCAAATGTTGCATTTAATGCGCCCATTCGGGTCGTTAACGAAACGAACGCACCGAATCCACATTTTTGGACCCAATAGTGATGTTTTGGTTCGTTTTGGTCAGTTTCGTTACAGTGCAAGAAACCATGCTGGGGTTGCATTTAATGCACCCATTCGGGTCGTTAACGAAACGACGCACAGTTTCAGGCCAGAAACGAAACAAACACACCCAATCCACGTTTTTGGACCCAATGGTGATGTTTTGGTTTGTTTTGGGCAGTTTCGTTACAGTGCAAAAAACCATGCCGATGTTGCATTTAATGCACCCATTCGGGTCGTTAACAAAACGATGCACAGTTTCGGGCCAGAAACGAAATGAACGCACCCAATCCATGTTTTTGGTCCCAATGGTGATGTTTTCGTTTGTTTTGGTCAGTTTTGTTACAGTGCGAATAAACATGCAAATGTTGCATTTAATGCGCCCATTCGGGTCGTTAACGAAACGAATGCACCGAATCCTCATTTTTGGACCCAATAGTGATGTTTTGGTTCGTTTTGGTCAGTTTCGTTACAGTGCAAAAAAATCATGCCGGGGTTGCATTTAATGCACCGATTCGGGCCTTAAATGAAACGATGCACAGTTTCGGGCTTGAAACGAAACAAACGCACCCAATCCACGTTTTTGGACCCAATAGTGATGCTTTGGTTCGTTTTGGTTAGTTTAGTTACTGTGCAACGAATCATGCCGGTGTTGCATTTAATGCACCGATTCGGGCCTTACATGAAACGATGCACAGTTTCGGGCCAGAAACGAACCAAACGCACCCAATCCACGTTTTTGGACCCAATAGTGATGTTTTGGTTCGTATTGGTCAGTTTAGTTACTGTGCAACAAATCATGTCGGGGTTGCATTTAATGCACCGATTCGGGCCTTACATGAAACGATGCACAGTTTCTGGCCAGAAACGAAACGAACGCACCCAATCCACGTTTTTGGACCCAATGGTGATGTTTTGGTTTGCTTTGGTCAGTTTTGTTACAGTGCAAAAAAACCATGCCGAGGTTGCACTTAATGCACCCATTCGGGTCGTTAACAAAACGATGCAAAGTTTCGGGCCAGAAACGTAACGAACGCACCCAATCCACTTTTTTGGACCCAATAGTGATGTTTTGGTTCGTTTTGGTCAGTTTAGTTACTGTGCAACAAATCATGCCGGGGTTGCATTTAATGCACCGATTCGGGCCTTACATGAAACGATGCACAGTTTCGGGCCAGAAACGAAACAAACGCACTCAATCCACGTTTTTGGACCCAATAGTGATGTTTTTGTTCGTTTTGGTCAGTTTAGTTACTGTGCAACAAATCATGCCGGGGTTGCATTTAATGCACCGATTCGGGCCTTAAATGAAACGATGCACAGTTTCGGGCCAGAAACGAAACAAACGCACCCAATCCACGTTTTTGGGCCCAATGGTGATGTTTTGGTTTGTTTTGGTCAGTTTCGTTACAGCGCAAAAACCATGCCGAGGTTGCATTTAATGCACCCATTCGGGTCGTTAACAAAACGATGCACTGTTTCGGGCCAGAAATGAAATGAACGCACCCAATCCATGTTTTTGGTCCCAATGTTGATGTTTTTGTTTGTTTTGGTCAGTTTTGTTACAGTGCGAAAAACCATGCAAATGTTGCATTTAATGCGCCCATTCGGGTCGTTAACGAAACGAACGCACCGAATCCACATTTTTGGACCCAATAGTGATGTTTTGGTTCGTTTTGGTCAGTTTCGTTACAGTGCAAGAAACCATGCTAGGGTTGCATTTAATGCACCGATTTGGGTCGTCAATGAAAAGATGCACAGTTTCGGGCCAGAAACAAAACGAAGGCACCCAATCCACGTTTTTGGACCCAATAGTGATGTTTTGGTTCGTTTTGGTCAGTTTAGTTACTCTGCAAAAAAATCATGCCGGGGTTGCATTTAATGCACCGATTCGGGCCTTATATAAAACGATGCACAGTTTCGGGAAACGAAACAAACGCACCGAATCCACGTTTTTGGATCCAATAGTGATGTTTTGGTTCGTTTTGGTCAGTTTAGTTACTGTGCAACAAATCATGCCGGTGTTGCATTTAATGCACCGATTCGGGCCTTACATGAAACGATGCACAGTTTCGGGCCACAAAACGAAACAAACGCACCCAATCCACGTTTTTGGACCCAATAGTGATGTTTTGGTTCGTTTTGGTCAGTTTAGTTACTGTGCAACAAATCATGCTGGGGTTGCATTTAATGCACCCATTCGGGTCGTTAACGAAACGACGCACAGTTTCAGGCCAGAAACGAAACGAACGCACCCGATCCATGTTTTGAGACCCAATAGTGATGTTTTGGTTCGTTTTGGTCAGTTTCATTACTGTGCAAAAAACCATGCAAATGTTGGATTTAATGCGCCCATTCGGGTCGTTAATGAAACGATGCACAATTTCGGGCCAAACGAAACGAACGCACCCAATCTACGTTTTCGGACCCAATAGTGATGTTTTGGTTCGTCTTGGTCAGTTTCGTTACAGTGCAAGAAACCATGTTGGGGTTGCATTTAATGCACCGATTTGGGCCGTCAATGAAAATATGCACAGTTTCGGGCCAGAAACGAAACAAACGTACCCAATCAATGTTTTTGGACCCAATAGTAATGTTTTGGTTCGTTTTGGTCAGTTTAGTTACTGTGCAACAAATCATGCCGGGGTTGCATTTAATGCACCGATTCGGGCCTTAAATGAAACGATGCACAGTTTCGGGCCAGAAATGAAACAAACGCACCCAATCCACGTTTTTGGACCCAATGGTGATGTTTTGGTTTGTTTTGGTCAGTTTCGGTACAGTGCAAAAAACCATGCCGAGGTTGCATTTGATGCACCCATTCGGGTCGTTAAGAAAACGATGCACAGTTTCGGGCCAGAAATGAAATGAACGCACCCAATCCATGTTTTTGGTCCCAATGGTGATGTTTTTGTTTGTTTTGGTCAGTTTTGTTGCAGTGCGAAAAAACATGCAAATGTTGCATTTAATGCGCCCATTCGGGTCGTTAACGAAACGAACGCACCGAATCCACATTTTTGGACCCAATAGTGATGTTTTGGTTCGTTTTGGTCAGTTTCGTTACAGTGCAAGAAACCATGCTGGGGTTGCATTTAATGCACCCATTCGGGTCGTTAACGAAACGACGCACAGTTTCAGGCCAGAAACGAAACAAACGCACCCAATCCACGTTTTTGGACCCAATGGTGATGTTTTGGTTTGTTTTGGGCAGTTTCGTTACAGTGCAAAAAACCATGCCGAGGTTGCTTTTAATGCACCCATTCGGGTCGTTAACAAAACGATGCACAGTTTCGGGCCAGAAACGAAATGAACGCACCCAATCCATGTTTTTGGTCCCAATGGTGATGTTTTTGTTTGTTTTGGTCAGTTTTGTTACAGTAAGAAAAACCATGCAAATGTTGCATTTAATGCGCCCATTCGGGTCGTTAACGAAACAAATGCACCGAATCCTCATTTTTGGACCCAATGGTGATGTTTTGGTTCGTTTTGGTCAGTTTCGTTACAGTGCAAAAAAATCATGCCGGGGTTGCATTTAATGCACCGATTCGGGCCTTAAATGAAACGATGCACAGTTTCGGGCCAGAAACGAAACAAACGCACCCAATCCACGTTTTTGGACCCAATAGTGATGTTTTGGTTCGTTTTGGTTAGTTTAGTTACTGTGCAACAAATCATGCCGGTGTTGCATTTAATGCACCGATTCGGGCCTTACATGAAACGATGCACAGTTTCGGGCCAGAAACGAACCAAACGCACCCAATCCACGTTTTTGGACCCAATAGTGATGTTTTTGTTCGTTTTGGTCAGTTTAGTTACTGTGCAACAAATCATGCCGGGGTTGCATTTAATGCACCGATTCGGGCCTTACATGAAACGATGCACAGTTTCTGGCCAGAAACGAAACAAACGCGCCCAATCCACGTTTTTGGACCCAATGGTGATGTTTTGGTTTGTTTTGGTCGGTTTCGTTACAGCGCAAAAACCATGCCGAGGTTGCATTTAATGCACCCATTCGGGTCGTTAACAAAACGATGCACTGTTTCGGGCCAGAAATGAAATGAACGCACCCAATCCATGTTTTTGGTCCCAAGGGTGATGTTTTTGTTTGTTTTGGTCAGTTTTGTTACAGTGCGAAAAACCATGCAAATGTTGCATTTAATGCGCCCATTCGGGTCGTTAACGAAACGAACGCACCGAATCCACATTTTTGGACCCAATAGTGATGTTTTGCTTCGTTTTGGTCAGTTTCGTTACAGTGCAAGAAACCATGCTAGGGTTGCATTTAATGCACCGATTTGGGCCGTCAATGAAAAGATGCACAGTTTCGGGCCAGAAACGAAACAAACGCACACAATCCACGTTTTTGGACCCAATAGTGATGTTTTGGTTCGTTTTGGTCTGTTTAGTTACTATGCAAAAAAATCATGCCGGGGTTGCATTTAATGCACCGATCCGGGCCTTAAATGAAACGATGCACAGTTTCGGGCCAGAAACGAAACAAACGCACCGAATCCACGTTTTTGGACCCAATAGTGATGTTTTGGTTCGTTTTGGTCAGTTTAGTTACTGTGCAACAAATCATGCCGGTGTTGCATTTAATGCACCGATTCGGGCCTTACATGAAACGATGCACAGTTTCGGGCCACAAAACGAAACAAACGCACCCAATCCACGTTTTTGGACCCAATAGTGATGTTTTGGTTCGTTTTGGTCAGTTTAGTTACTGTGCAACAAATCATGCTGGGGTTGCATTTAATGCACCCATTCGGGTCATTAACGAAACGACGCACAGTTTCAGGCCAGAAACGAAACGAACGCACCCGATCCATGTTTTGAGACCCAATAGTGATGTTTTGGTTCGTTTTGGTCAGTTTCGTTACTGTGCAAAAAACCATGCAAATGTTGGATTTAATGCGCCCATTCGGGTCGTTAACGAAACGATGCACAATTTCGGGCCAAACGAAACGAACGCACCCAATCTACGTTTTCGGACCCAATAGTGATGTTTTGGTTCGTCTTGGTCAGTTTCGTTACAGTGCAAGAAACCATGTTGGGGTTGCATTTAATGCACCGATTCGGGCCGTCAATGAAAATATGCACCGTTTCGGGCCAGAAACGAAACAAACGTACCCAATCCACGTTTTTGGACCCAATAGTAATGTTTTGGTTCGTTTTGGTCAGTTTAGTTACTGTGCAACAAATCATGCCGGGGTTGCATTTAATGCACCGATTCGGGCCTTAAATGAAACGATGCACAGTTTCGGGCCAGAAATGAAACAAACGCACCCAATCCACGTTTTTGGACCCAATGGTGATGTTTTGGTTTGTTTTGGTCAGTTTCGTTACAGTGCAAAAAACCATGCCGAGGTTGCATTTAATGCACCCATTCGGGTCGTTAAGAAAACGATGCACAGTTTCGGGCCAGAAATGAAATGAACGCACCCAATCCATGTTTTTGGTCCCAATGGTGATGTTTTTGTTTGTTTTGGTCAGTTTTGTTGCAGTGCGAAAAAACATGCAAATGTTGCATTTAATGCGCCCATTCGGGTCGTTAACGAAACGAACGCACCGAATCCACATTTTTGGACCCAATAGTGATGTTTTGGTTTGTTTTGGTCAGTTTCGTTACAGTGCAAGAAACCATGCTGGGGTTGCATTTAATGCACCCATTCGGGTCGTTAACGAAACGACGCACAGTTTCAGGCCAGAAACGAAACAAACGCACCCAATCCACGTTTTTGGACCCAATGGTGATGTTTTGGTTTGTTTTGGGCAGTTTCGTTACAGTGCAAAAAACCATGCCGAGGTTGCATTTAATGCACCCATTTGGGTCGTTAACAAAACGATGCACAGTTTCGGGCCAGAAACGAAATGAACGCACCCAATCCATGTTTTTGGTCCCAATGGTGATGTTTTTGTTTGTTTTGGTCAGTTTTGTTACAGTAAGAAAAACCATGCAAATGTTGCATTTAATGCGCCCATTCGGGTCGTTAACGAAACGAATGCACCGAATCCTCATTTTTGGACCCAATAGTGATGTTTTGGTTCGTTTTGGTCAGTTTCGTTACAGTGCAAAAAAATCATGCCGGGGTTGCATTTAATGCACCGATTCGGGCCTTAAATGAAACGATGCACAGTTTCGGGCCAGAAACGAAACAAACGCACCCAATCCACGTTTTTGGACCCAATAGTGATGTTTTGGTTCGTTTTGGTCAGTTTAGTTACTGTGCAACAAATCATGCCGGTGTTGCATTTAATGCACCGATTCGGGCCTTACATGAAACGATGCACAGTTTCGGGCCAGAAACGAACCAAACGCACCCAATCCACGTTTTTGGACCCAATAGTGATGTTTTGGTTCGTATTGGTCAGTTTAGTTACTGTGCAACAAATCATGCCGGGGTTGCATTTAATGCACCGATTCGGGCCTTACATGAAACGATGCACAGTTTCTGGCCAGAAACGAAACAAACGCACCCAATCCACGTTTTTGGACCCAATGGTGATGTTTTGGTTTGCTTTGGTCAGTTTTGTTACAGTGCAAAAAAACCATGCCGAGGTTGCACTTAATGCACCCATTCGGGTCGTTAACAAAACGATGCAAAGTTTCGGGCCAGAAACGTAACGAACGCACCCAATCCACTTTTTTGGACCCAATAGTGATGTTTTGGTTCGTTTTGGTCAGTTTAGTTACTGTGCAACAAATCATGCCGGGGTTGCATTTAATGCACCGATTCGGGCCTTACATGAAACGATGCACAGTTTTGGGCCAGAAATGAAACAAACGCACTCAATCCACGTTTTTGGACCCAATAGTGATGTTTTTGTTCGTTTTGGTCAGTTTAGTTACTGTGCAACAAATCATGCCGGGGTTGCATTTAATGCACCGATTCGGGCCTTAAATGAAACGATGCACAGTTTCAGGCCAGAAACGAAACAAACGCACCCAATCCACGTTTTTGGACCCAATGGTGATGTTTTGGTTTGTTTTGGTCAGTTTCGTTACAGCGCAAAAACCATGCCGAGGTTGCATTTAATGCACCCATTCGGGTCGTTAAGAAAACGATGCACAGTTTCGGGCCAGAAATGAAATGAACGCACCCAATCCATGTTTTTGGTCCCAATGGTGATGTTTTTGTTTGTTTTGGTCAGTTTTGTTGCAGTGCGAAAAAACATGCAAATGTTGCATTTAATGCGCCCATTCGGGTCGTTAACGAAACGAACGCACCGAATCCACATTTTTGGACCCAATAGTGATGTTTTGGTTCGTTTTGGTCAGTTTCGTTACAGTGCAAGAAACCATGCTGGGGTTGCATTTAATGCACCCATTCGGGTCGTTAACGAAACGACGCACAGTTTCAGGCCAGAAACGAAACAAACGCACCCAATCCACGTTTTTGGACCCAATGGTGATGTTTTGGTTTGTTTTGGGCAGTTTCGTTACAGTGCAAAAAACCATGCCGAGGTTGCATTTAATGCACCCATTTGGGTCGTTAACAAAACGATGCACAGTTTCGGGCCAGAAACGAAATGAACGCACCCAATCCATGTTTTTGGTCCCAATGGTGATGTTTTTGTTTGTTTTGGTCAGTTTTGTTACAGTAAGAAAAACCATGCAAATGTTGCATTTAATGCGCCATTCGGGTCGTTAACGAAACGAATGCACCGAATCCTCATTTTTGGACCCAATAGTGATGTTTTGGTTCGTTTTGGTCAGTTTCGTTACAGTGCAAAAAAATCATGCCGGGGTTGCATTTAATGCACCGATTCGGGCCTTAAATGAAACGATGCACAGTTTCGGGCCAGAAACGAAACAAACGCACCCAATCCACGTTTTTGGACCCAATAGTGATGTTTTGGTTCGTTTTGGTCAGTTTAGTTACTGTGCAACAAATCATGCCGGTGTTGCATTTAATGCACCGATTCGGGCCTTACATGAAACGATGCACAGTTTCGGGCCAGAAACGAACCAAACGCACCCAATCCACGTTTTTGGACCCAATAGTGATGTTTTGGTTCGTATTGGTCAGTTTAGTTACTGTGCAACAAATCATGCCGGGGTTGCATTTAATGCACCGATTCGGGCCTTACATGAAACGATGCACAGTTTCTGGCCAGAAACGAAACAAACGCACCCAATCCACGTTTTTGGACCCAATGGTGATGTTTTGGTTTGCTTTGGTCAGTTTTGTTACAGTGCAAAAAAACCATGCCGAGGTTGCACTTAATGCACCCATTCGGGTCGTTAACAAAACGATGCAAAGTTTCGGGCCAGAAACGTAACGAACGCACCCAATCCACTTTTTTGGACCCAATAGTGATGTTTTGGTTCGTTTTGGTCAGTTTAGTTACTGTGCAACAAATCATGCCGGGGTTGCATTTAATGCACCGATTCGGGCCTTACATGAAACGATGCACAGTTTCGGGCCAGAAACGAAACAAACGCACTCAATCCACGTTTTTGGACCCAATAGTGATGTTTTTGTTCGTTTTGGTCAGTTTAGTTACTGTGCAACAAATCATGCCGGGGTTGCATTTAATGCACCGATTCGGGCCTTAAATGAAACGATGCACAGTTTCAGGCCAGAAACGAAACAAACGCACCCAATCCACGTTTTTGGACCCAATGGTGATGTTTTGGTTTGTTTTGGTCAGTTTCGTTACAGCGCAAAAACCATGCCGAGGTTGCATTTAATGCACCCATTCGGGTCGTTAACAAAACGATGCACTGTTTCGGGCCAGAAATGAAATGAACGCACCCAATCCATGTTTTTGGTCCCAATGGTGATGTTTTTGTTTGTTTTGGTCAGTTTTGTTACAGTGCGAAAAACCATGCAAATGTTGCATTTAATGCGCCCATTCGGGTCGTTAACGAAACGAACGCACCGAATCCACATTTTTGGACCCAATAGTGATGTTTTGGTTCGTTTTGGTCAGTTTCGTTACAGTGCAAGAAACCATGCTAGGGTTGCATTTAATGCACCGATTTGGGCCGTCAATGAAAAGATGCACAGTTTCGGGCCAGAAACAAAACGAAGGCACCCAATCCACGTTTTTGGACCCAATAGTGATGTTTTGGTTCGTTTTGGTCAGTTTAGTTACTGTGCAAAAAAATCATGCCGGGGTTGCATTTAATGCACCGATTCGGGCCTTAAATAAAACGATGCACAGTTTCGGGAAACGAAACAAACGCACCGAATCCACGTTTTTGGACCCAATAGTGATGTTTTGGTTCGTTTTGGTCAGTTTAGTTACTGTGCAACAAATCATGCCGGTGTTGCATTTAATGCACCGATTCGGGCCTTACATGAAACGATGCACAGTTTCGGGCCACACAACGAAACAAACGCACCCAATCCACGTTTTTGGACCCAATAGTGATGTTTTGGTTCGTTTTGGTTAGTTTAGTTACTGTGCAACAAATCATGCTGGGGTTGCATTTAATGCACCCATTCGGGTCGTTAACGAAACGACGCACAGTTTCAGGCCAGAAACGAAACGAACACACCCGATCCATGTTTTGAGACCCAATAGTGATGTTTTGGTTCGTTTTGGTCAGTTTCGTTACTGTGCAAAAAACCATGCAAATGTTGGATTTAATGCGCCCATTCGGGTCGTTAACGAAACGATGCACAATTTCGGGCCAAACGAAACGAACGCACCCAATCTACGTTTTCGGACCCAATAGTGATGTTTTGGTTCGTCTTGGTCAGTTTCGTTACAGTGCAAGAAACCATGTTGGGGTTGCATTTAATGCACCGATTCGGGCCGTCAATGAAAATATGCACAGTTTCGGGCCAGAAACGAAACAAACGTACCCAATCCACATTTTTGGACCCAATAGTAATGTTTTGGTTCGTTTTGGTCAGTTTAGTTACTGTGCAACAAATCATGCCGGGGTTGCATTTAATGCACCGATTCGGGCCTTAAATGAAACGATGCACAGTTTCGGGCCAGAAATGAAACAAACGCACCCAATCCACGTTTTTGGACCCAATGGTGATGTTTTGGTTTGTTTTGGTCAGTTTCGTTACAGTGCAAAAAACCATGCCGAGGTTGCATTTAATGCACCCATTCGGGTCGTTAAGAAAACGATGCACAGTTTCGGGCCAGAAATGAAATGAACGCACCCAATCCATGTTTTTGGTCCCAATGGTGATGTTTTTGTTTGTTTTGGTCAGTTTTGTTACAGTGCGAAAAAACATGCAAATGTTGCATTTAATGCGCCCATTCGGGTCGTTAACGAAACGAACGCACCCAATCCACATTTTTGGACCCAATAGTGATGTTTTGGTTCGTTTTGGTCAGTTTCGTTACAGTGCAAGAAACCATGCTAGGGTTGCATTTAATGCACCGATTTGGGCCGTCAATGTAAAGATGCACAGTTTCGGGCCAGAAACAAAACGAACGCACCCAATCCACGTTTTTGGACCCAATAGTGATGTTTTGGTTCGCTTTGGTCAGTTTAGTTACTGTGCAAAAAAATCATGTCGGGGTTGCATTTAATGCACCGATTCGGGCCTTAAATGAAACGATGCACAGTTTCGGGCCAGAAACGAAACAAACGCACCCAATCCACGTTTTTGGACCCAATAGTGATGTTTTGGTTCGTATTGGTCAGTTTAGTTACTTTGCAACAAATCATGCCGGGGTTGCATTTAATGCACCGATTCGGGCCTTACATGAAACGATGCACAGTTTCTGGCCAGAAACGAAACAAACGCACCCAATCCACGGTTTTGGACCCAATGGTGATGTTTTGGTTTGCTTTGGTCAGTTTTGTTACAGTGCAAAAAAACCATGCCGAGGTTGCACTTAATGCACCCATTCGGGTCGTTAACAAAACGATGCAAAGTTTCGGGCCAGAAACGTAACGAACGCACCCAATCCACTTTTTTGGACCCAATAGTGATGTTTTGGTTCGTTTTGGTCAGTTTCGTTACAGTGCAAGAAACCATGCTAGGGTTGCATTTAATGCACCGATTTGGGCCGTCAATGAAAAGATGCACAGTTTCGGGCCAGAAACAAAACGAAGGCACCCAATCCACGTTTTTGGACCCAATAGTGATGTTTTGGTTCGTTTTGGTCAGTTTAGTTACTGTGCAAAAAAATCATGCCGGGGTTGCATTTAATGCACCGATTCGGGCCTTAAATAAAACGATGCACAGTTTCGGGAAACGAAACAAACGCACCGAATCCACGTTTTTGGACCCAATAGTGATGTTTTGGTTCGTTTTGGTCAGTTTAGTTACTGTGCAACAAATCATGCCGGTGTTGCATTTAATGCACCGATTCGGGCCTTACATGAAACGATGCACAGTTTCGGGCCACACAACGAAACAAACGCACCCAATCCACGTTTTTGGACCCAATAGTGATGTTTTGGTTCGTTTTGGTTAGTTTAGTTACTGTGCAACAAATCATGCTGGGGTTGCATTTAATGCACCCATTCGGGTCGTTAACGAAACGACGCACAGTTTCAGGCCAGAAACGAAACGAACACACCCGATCCATGTTTTGAGACCCAATAGTGATGTTTTGGTTCGTTTTGGTCAGTTTCGTTACTGTGCAAAAAACCATGCAAATGTTGGATTTAATGCGCCCATTCGGGTCGTTAACGAAACGATGCACAATTTCGGGCCAAACGAAACGAACGCACCCAATCTACGTTTTCGGACCCAATAGTGATGTTTTGGTTCGTCTTGGTCAGTTTCGTTACAGTGCAAGAAACCATGTTGGGGTTGCATTTAATGCACCGATTCGGGCCGTCAATGAAAATATGCACAGTTTCGGGCCAGAAACGAAACAAACGTACCCAATCCACATTTTTGGACCCAATAGTAATGTTTTGGTTCGTTTTGGTCAGTTTAGTTACTGTGCAACAAATCATGCCGGGGTTGCATTTAATGCACCGATTCGGGCCTTAAATGAAACGATGCACAGTTTCGGGCCAGAAATGAAACAAACGCACCCAATCCACGTTTTTGGACCCAATGGTGATGTTTTGGTTTGTTTTGGTCAGTTTCGTTACAGTGCAAAAAACCATGCCGAGGTTGCATTTAATGCACCCATTCGGGTCGTTAAGAAAACGATGCACAGTTTCGGGCCAGAAATGAAATGAACGCACCCAATCCATGTTTTTGGTCCCAATGGTGATGTTTTTGTTTGTTTTGGTCAGTTTTGTTACAGTGCGAAAAAACATGCAAATGTTGCATTTAATGCGCCCATTCGGGTCGTTAACGAAACGAACGCACCCAATCCACATTTTTGGACCCAATAGTGATGTTTTGGTTCGTTTTGGTCAGTTTCGTTACAGTGCAAGAAACCATGCTAGGGTTGCATTTAATGCACCGATTTGGGCCGTCAATGTAAAGATGCACAGTTTCGGGCCAGAAACAAAACGAACGCACCCAATCCACGTTTTTGGACCCAATAGTGATGTTTTGGTTCGCTTTGGTCAGTTTAGTTACTGTGCAAAAAAATCATGTCGGGGTTGCATTTAATGCACCGATTCGGGCCTTAAATGAAACGATGCACAGTTTCGGGCCAGAAACGAAACAAACGCACCCAATCCACGTTTTTGGACCCAATAGTGATGTTTTGGTTCGTATTGGTCAGTTTAGTTACTTTGCAACAAATCATGCCGGGGTTGCATTTAATGCACCGATTCGGGCCTTACATGAAACGATGCACAGTTTCTGGCCAGAAACGAAACAAACGCACCCAATCCACGGTTTTGGACCCAATGGTGATGTTTTGGTTTGCTTTGGTCAGTTTTGTTACAGTGCAAAAAAACCATGCCGAGGTTGCACTTAATGCACCCATTCGGGTCGTTAACAAAACGATGCAAAGTTTCGGGCCAGAAACGTAACGAACGCACCCAATCCACTTTTTTGGACCCAATAGTGATGTTTTGGTTCGTTTTGGTCAGTTTAGTTACTGTGCAACAAATCATGCCGGGGTTGCATTTAATGCACCGATTCGGGCCTTACATGAAACGATGCACAGTTTCGGGCCAGAAACGAAACAAACGCACTCAATCCACGTTTTTGGACCCAATAGTGATGTTTTTGTTCGTTTTGGTCAGTTTAGTTACTGTGCAACAAATCATGCCGGGGTTGCATTTAATGCACCGATTCGGGCCTTAAATGAAACGATGCACAGTTTCGGGCCAGAAACGAAACAAACGCACCCAATCCAAGTTTTTGGACCCAATGGTGATGTTTTGGTTTGTTTTGGTCAGTTTCGTTACAGCGCAAAAACCATGCCGAGGTTGCATTTAATGCACCCATTCGGGTCGTTAACAAAACGATGCACTGTTTCGGGCCAGAAATGAAATGAACGCACCCAATCCATGTTTTTGGTCCCAAGGGTGATGTTTTTGTTTGTTTTGGTCAGTTTTGTTACAGTGCGAAAAACCATGCAAATGTTGCATTTAATGCGCCCATTCGGGTCGTTAACGAAACGAACGCACCGAATCCACATTTTTGGACCCAATAGTGATGTTTTGGTTCGTTTTGGTCAGTTTCGTTACAGTGCAAGAAACCATGCTAGGGTTGCATTTAATGCACCGATTTGGGCCGTCAATGAAAAGATGCACAGTTTCGGGCCAGAAACGAAACAAACGCACACAATCCACGTTTTTGGACCCAATAGTGATGTTTTGGTTCGTTTTGGTCAGTTTAGTTACTGTGCAAAAAAATCATGCCGGGGTTGCATTTAATGCACCGATCCGGGCCTTAAATGAAACGATGCACAGTTTCGGGCCAGAAACGAAACAAACGCACCGAATCCACGTTTTTGGACCCAATAGTGATGTTTTGGTTCGTTTTGGTCAGTTTAGTTACTGTGCAACAAATCATGCCGGTGTTGCATTTAATGCACCGATTCGGGCCTTACATGAAACGATGCACAGTTTCGGGCCAGAAACGAAACAAACGCACCCAATCCACGTTTTTGGACCCAATAGTGATGTTTTGGTTCGTATTGGTCAGTTTAGTTACTTTGCAACAAATCATGCCGGGGTTGCATTTAATGCACCGATTCGGGCCTTACATGAAACGATGCACAGTTTCTGGCCAGAAACGAAACAAACGCACCCAATCCACGTTTTTGGACCCAATGGTGATGTTTTGGTTTGCTTTGGTCAGTTTTGTTACAGTGCAAAAAAACCATGCCGAGGTTGCACTTAATGCACCCATTCGGGTCGTTAACAAAACGATGCAAAGTTTCGGGCCAGAAACGTAACGAACGCACCCAATCCACTTTTTTGGACCCAATAGTGATGTTTTGGTTCGTTTTGGTCAGTTTAGTTACTGTGCAACAAATCATGCCGGGGTTGCATTTAATGCACCGATTCGGGCCTTACATGAAACGATGCACAGTTTCGGGCCAGAAACGAAACAAACGCACTCAATCCACGTTTTTGGACCCAATAGTGATGTTTTGGTTCGTTTTGGTTAGTTTAGTTACTGTGCAACAAATCATGCTGGGGTTGCATTTAATGCACCCATTCGGGTCGTTAACGAAACGACGCACAGTTTCAGGCCAGAAACGAAACGAACACACCCGATCCATGTTTTGAGACCCAATAGTGATGTTTTGGTTCGTTTTGGTCAGTTTCGTTACTGTGCAAAAAACCATGCAAATGTTGGATTTAATGCGCCCATTCGGGTCGTTAACGAAACGATGCACAATTTCGGGCCAAACGAAACGAACGCACCCAATCTACGTTTTCGGACCCAATAGTGATGTTTTGGTTCGTCTTGGTCAGTTTCGTTACAGTGCAAGAAACCATGTTGGGGTTGCATTTAATGCACCGATTCGGGCCGTCAATGAAAATATGCACAGTTTCGGGCCAGAAACGAAACAAACGTACCCAATCCACATTTTTGGACCCAATAGTAATGTTTTGGTTCGTTTTGGTCAGTTTAGTTACTGTGCAACAAATCATGCCGGGGTTGCATTTAATGCACCGATTCGGGCCTTAAATGAAACGATGCACAGTTTCGGGCCAGAAATGAAACAAACGCACCCAATCCACGTTTTTGGACCCAATGGTGATGTTTTGGTTTGTTTTGGTCAGTTTCGTTACAGTGCAAAAAACCATGCCGAGGTTGCATTTAATGCACCCATTCGGGTCGTTAAGAAAACGATGCACAGTTTCGGGCCAGAAATGAAATGAACGCACCCAATCCATGTTTTTGGTCCCAATGGTGATGTTTTTGTTTGTTTTGGTCAGTTTTGTTACAGTGCGAAAAAACATGCAAATGTTGCATTTAATGCGCCCATTCGGGTCGTTAACGAAACGAACGCACCCAATCCACATTTTTGGACCCAATAGTGATGTTTTGGTTCGTTTTGGTCAGTTTCGTTACAGTGCAAGAAACCATGCTAGGGTTGCATTTAATGCACCGATTTGGGCCGTCAATGTAAAGATGCACAGTTTCGGGCCAGAAACAAAACGAACGCACCCAATCCACGTTTTTGGACCCAATAGTGATGTTTTGGTTCGCTTTGGTCAGTTTAGTTACTGTGCAAAAAAATCATGTCGGGGTTGCATTTAATGCACCGATTCGGGCCTTAAATGAAACGATGCACAGTTTCGGGCCAGAAACGAAACAAACGCACCCAATCCACGTTTTTGGACCCAATAGTGATGTTTTGGTTCGTATTGGTCAGTTTAGTTACTTTGCAACAAATCATGCCGGGGTTGCATTTAATGCACCGATTCGGGCCTTACATGAAACGATGCACAGTTTCTGGCCAGAAACGAAACAAACGCACCCAATCCACGTTTTTGGACCCAATGGTGATGTTTTGGTTTGCTTTGGTCAGTTTTGTTACAGTGCAAAAAAACCATGCCGAGGTTGCACTTAATGCACCCATTCGGGTCGTTAACAAAACGATGCAAAGTTTCGGGCCAGAAACGTAACGAACGCACCCAATCCACTTTTTTGGACCCAATAGTGATGTTTTGGTTCGTTTTGGTCAGTTTAGTTACTGTGCAACAAATCATGCCGGGGTTGCATTTAATGCACCGATTCGGGCCTTACATGAAACGATGCACAGTTTCGGGCCAGAAACGAAACAAACGCACTCAATCCACGTTTTTGGACCCAATAGTGATGTTTTTGTTCGTTTTGGTCAGTTTAGTTACTGTGCAACAAATCATGCCGGGGTTGCATTTAATGCACCGATTCGGGCCTTAAATGAAACGATGCACAGTTTCGGGCCAGAAACGAAACAAACGCACCCAATCTAAGTTTTTGGACCCAATGGTGATGTTTTGGTTTGTTTTGGTCAGTTTCGTTACAGCGCAAAAACCATGCCGAGGTTGCATTTAATGCACCCATTCGGGTCGTTAACAAAACGATGCACTGTTTCGGGCCAGAAATGAAATGAACGCACCCAATCCATGTTTTTGGTCCCAAGGGTGATGTTTTTGTTTGTTTTGGTCAGTTTTGTTACAGTGCGAAAAACCATGCAAATGTTGCATTTAATGCGCCCATTCGGGTCGTTAACGAAACGAACGCACCGAATCCACATTTTTGGACCCAATAGTGATGTTTTGGTTCGTTTTGGTCAGTTTCGTTACAGTGCAAGAAACCATGCTAGGGTTGCATTTAATGCACCGATTTGGGCCGTCAATGAAAAGATGCACAGTTTCGGGCCAGAAACGAAACAAACGCACACAATCCACGTTTTTGGACCCAATAGTGATGTTTTGGTTCGTTTTGGTCAGTTTAGTTACTGTGCAAAAAAATCATGCCGGGGTTGCATTTAATGCACCGATCCGGGCCTTAAATGAAACGATGCACAGTTTCGGGCCAGAAACGAAACAAACGCACCGAATCCACGTTTTTGGACCCAATAGTGATGTTTTGGTTCGTTTTGGTCAGTTTAGTTACTGTGCAACAAATCATGCCGGTGTTGCATTTAATGCACCGATTCGGGCCTTACATGAAACGATGCACAGTTTCGGGCCAGAAACGAAACAAACGCACCCAATCCACGTTTTTGGACCCAATAGTGATGTTTTGGTTCGTATTGGTCAGTTTAGTTACTTTGCAACAAATCATGCCGGGGTTGCATTTAATGCACCGATTCGGGCCTTACATGAAACGATGCACAGTTTCTGGCCAGAAACGAAACAAACGCACCCAATCCACGTTTTTGGACCCAATGGTGATGTTTTGGTTTGCTTTGGTCAGTTTTGTTACAGTGCAAAAAAACCATGCCGAGGTTGCACTTAATGCACCCATTCGGGTCGTTAACAAAACGATGCAAAGTTTCGGGCCAGAAACGTAACGAACGCACCCAATCCACTTTTTTGGACCCAATAGTGATGTTTTGGTTCGTTTTGGTCAGTTTAGTTACTGTGCAACAAATCATGCCGGGGTTGCATTTAATGCACCGATTCGGGCCTTACATGAAACGATGCACAGTTTCGGGCCAGAAACGAAACAAACGCACTCAATCCACGTTTTTGGACCCAATAGTGATGTTTTTGTTCGTTTTGGTCAGTTTAGTTACTGTGCAACAAATCATGCCGGGGTTGCATTTAATGCACCGATTCGGGCCTTAAATGAAACGATGCACAGTTTCGGGCCAGAAACGAAACAAACGCACCCAATCCAAGTTTTTGGACCCAATGGTGATGTTTTGGTTTGTTTTGGTCAGTTTCGTTACAGCGCAAAAACCATGCCGAGGTTGCATTTAATGCACCCATTCGGGTCGTTAACAAAACGATGCACTGTTTCGGGCCAGAAATGAAATGAACGCACCCAATCCATGTTTTTGGTCCCAAGGGTGATGTTTTTGTTTGTTTTGGTCAGTTTTGTTACAGTGCGAAAAACCATGCAAATGTTGCATTTAATGCGCCCATTCGGGTCGTTAACGAAACGAACGCACCGAATCCACATTTTTGGACCCAATAGTGATGTTTTGGTTCGTTTTGGTCAGTTTCGTTACAGTGCAAGAAACCATGCTAGGGTTGCATTTAATGCACCGATTTGGGCCGTCAATGAAAAGATGCACAGTTTCGGGCCAGAAACGAAACAAACGCACACAATCCACGTTTTTGGACCCAATAGTGATGTTTTGGTTCGTTTTGGTCAGTTTAGTTACTGTGCAAAAAAATCATGCCGGGGTTGCATTTAATGCACCGATCCGGGCCTTAAATGAAACGATGCACAGTTTCGGGCCAGAAACGAAACAAACGCACCGAATCCACGTTTTTGGACCCAATAGTGATGTTTTGGTTCGTTTTGGTCAGTTTAGTTACTGTGCAACAAATCATGCCGGTGTTGCATTTAATGCACCGATTCGGGCCTTACATGAAACGATGCACAGTTTCGGGCCACAAAACGAAACAAACGCACCCAATCCACGTTTTTGGACCCAATAGTGATGTTTTGGTTCGTTTTGGTCAGTTTAGTTACTGTGCAACAAATCATGCTGGGGTTGCATTTAATGCACCCATTTGGGTCATTAACGAAACGACGCACAGTTTCAGGCCAGAAACGAAACGAACGCACCCGATCCATGTTTTGAGACCCAATCGTGATGTTTTGGTTCGTTTTGGTCAGTTTCGTTACTGTGCAAAAAACCATGCAAATGTTGCATTTAATGCACCCATTCGGGTCGTTAACAAAACGATGCACTGTTTCGGGCCAGAAATGAAATGAACGCACCCAATCCATGTTTTTGGTCCCAAGGGTGATGTTTTTGTTTGTTTTGGTCAGTTTTGTTACAGTGCGAAAAACCATGCAAATGTTGCATTTAATGCGCCCATTCGGGTCGTTAACGAAACGAACGCACCGAATCCACATTTTTGGACCCAATAGTGATGTTTTGGTTCGTTTTGGTCAGTTTCGTTACAGTGCAAGAAACCATGCTAGGGTTGCATTTAATGCACCGATTTGGGCCGTCAATGAAAAGATGCACAGTTTCGGGCCAGAAACGAAACAAACGCACACAATCCACGTTTTTGGACCCAATAGTGATGTTTTGGTTCGTTTTGGTCAGTTTAGTTACTGTGCAAAAAAATCATGCCGGGGTTGCATTTAATGCACCGATCCGGGCCTTAAATGAAACGATGCACAGTTTCGGGCCAGAAACGAAACAAACGCACCGAATCCACGTTTTTGGACCCAATAGTGATGTTTTGGTTCGTTTTGGTCAGTTTAGTTACTGTGCAACAAATCATGCCGGTGTTGCATTTAATGCACCGATTCGGGCCTTACATGAAACGATGCACAGTTTCGGGCCAGAAACGAAACAAACGCACCCAATCCACGTTTTTGGACCCAATAGTGATGTTTTGGTTCGTATTGGTCAGTTTAGTTACTTTGCAACAAATCATGCCGGGGTTGCATTTAATGCACCGATTCGGGCCTTACATGAAACGATGCACAGTTTCTGGCCAGAAACGAAACAAACGCACCCAATCCACGTTTTTGGACCCAATGGTGATGTTTTGGTTTGCTTTGGTCAGTTTTGTTACAGTGCAAAAAAACCATGCCGAGGTTGCACTTAATGCACCCATTCGGGTCGTTAACAAAACGATGCAAAGTTTCGGGCCAGAAACGTAACGAACGCACCCAATCCACTTTTTTGGACCCAATAGTGATGTTTTGGTTCGTTTTGGTCAGTTTAGTTACTGTGCAACAAATCATGCCGGGGTTGCATTTAATGCACCGATTCGGGCCTTACATGAAACGATGCACAGTTTCGGGCCAGAAACGAAACAAACGCACTCAATCCACGTTTTTGGACCCAATAGTGATGTTTTGGTTCGTTTTGGTTAGTTTAGTTACTGTGCAACAAATCATGCTGGGGTTGCATTTAATGCACCCATTCGGGTCGTTAACGAAACGACGCACAGTTTCAGGCCAGAAACGAAACGAACACACCCGATCCATGTTTTGAGACCCAATAGTGATGTTTTGGTTCGTTTTGGTCAGTTTCGTTACTGTGCAAAAAACCATGCAAATGTTGGATTTAATGCGCCCATTCGGGTCGTTAACGAAACGATGCACAATTTCGGGCCAAACGAAACGAACGCACCCAATCTACGTTTTCGGACCCAATAGTGATGTTTTGGTTCGTCTTGGTCAGTTTCGTTACAGTGCAAGAAACCATGTTGGGGTTGCATTTAATGCACCGATTCGGGCCGTCAATGAAAATATGCACAGTTTCGGGCCAGAAACGAAACAAACGTACCCAATCCACATTTTTGGACCCAATAGTAATGTTTTGGTTCGTTTTGGTCAGTTTAGTTACTGTGCAACAAATCATGCCGGGGTTGCATTTAATGCACCGATTCGGGCCTTAAATGAAACGATGCACAGTTTCGGGCCAGAAATGAAACAAACGCACCCAATCCACGTTTTTGGACCCAATGGTGATGTTTTGGTTTGTTTTGGTCAGTTTCGTTACAGTGCAAAAAACCATGCCGAGGTTGCATTTAATGCACCCATTCGGGTCGTTAAGAAAACGATGCACAGTTTCGGGCCAGAAATGAAATGAACGCACCCAATCCATGTTTTTGGTCCCAATGGTGATGTTTTTGTTTGTTTTGGTCAGTTTTGTTACAGTGCGAAAAAACATGCAAATGTTGCATTTAATGCGCCCATTCGGGTCGTTAACGAAACGAACGCACCCAATCCACATTTTTGGACCCAATAGTGATGTTTTGGTTCGTTTTGGTCAGTTTCGTTACAGTGCAAGAAACCATGCTAGGGTTGCATTTAATGCACCGATTTGGGCCGTCAATGTAAAGATGCACAGTTTCGGGCCAGAAACAAAACGAACGCACCCAATCCACGTTTTTGGACCCAATAGTGATGTTTTGGTTCGCTTTGGTCAGTTTAGTTACTGTGCAAAAAAATCATGTCGGGGTTGCATTTAATGCACCGATTCGGGCCTTAAATGAAACGATGCACAGTTTCGGGCCAGAAACGAAACAAACGCACCCAATCCACGTTTTTGGACCCAATAGTGATGTTTTGGTTCGTATTGGTCAGTTTAGTTACTTTGCAACAAATCATGCCGGGGTTGCATTTAATGCACCGATTCGGGCCTTACATGAAACGATGCACAGTTTCTGGCCAGAAACGAAACAAACGCACCCAATCCACGTTTTTGGACCCAATGGTGATGTTTTGGTTTGCTTTGGTCAGTTTTGTTACAGTGCAAAAAAACCATGCCGAGGTTGCACTTAATGCACCCATTCGGGTCGTTAACAAAACGATGCAAAGTTTCGGGCCAGAAACGTAACGAACGCACCCAATCCACTTTTTTGGACCCAATAGTGATGTTTTGGTTCGTTTTGGTCAGTTTAGTTACTGTGCAACAAATCATGCCGGGGTTGCATTTAATGCACCGATTCGGGCCTTACATGAAACGATGCACAGTTTCGGGCCAGAAACGAAACAAACGCACTCAATCCACGTTTTTGGACCCAATAGTGATGTTTTTGTTCGTTTTGGTCAGTTTAGTTACTGTGCAACAAATCATGCCGGGGTTGCATTTAATGCACCGATTCGGGCCTTAAATGAAACGATGCACAGTTTCGGGCCAGAAACGAAACAAACGCACCCAATCCAAGTTTTTGGACCCAATGGTGATGTTTTGGTTTGTTTTGGTCAGTTTCGTTACAGCGCAAAAACCATGCCGAGGTTGCATTTAATGCACCCATTCGGGTCGTTAACAAAACGATGCACTGTTTCGGGCCAGAAATGAAATGAACGCACCCAATCCATGTTTTTGGTCCCAAGGGTGATGTTTTTGTTTGTTTTGGTCAGTTTTGTTACAGTGCGAAAAACCATGCAAATGTTGCATTTAATGCGCCCATTCGGGTCGTTAACGAAACGAACGCACCGAATCCACATTTTTGGACCCAATAGTGATGTTTTGGTTCGTTTTGGTCAGTTTCGTTACAGTGCAAGAAACCATGCTAGGGTTGCATTTAATGCACCGATTTGGGCCGTCAATGAAAAGATGCACAGTTTCGGGCCAGAAACGAAACAAACGCACACAATCCACGTTTTTGGACCCAATAGTGATGTTTTGGTTCGTTTTGGTCAGTTTAGTTACTGTGCAAAAAAATCATGCCGGGGTTGCATTTAATGCACCGATCCGGGCCTTAAATGAAACGATGCACAGTTTCGGGCCAGAAACGAAACAAACGCACCGAATCCACGTTTTTGGACCCAATAGTGATGTTTTGGTTCGTTTTGGTCAGTTTAGTTACTGTGCAACAAATCATGCCGGTGTTGCATTTAATGCACCGATTCGGGCCTTACATGAAACGATGCACAGTTTCGGGCCAGAAACGAAACAAACGCACCCAATCCACGTTTTTGGACCCAATAGTGATGTTTTGGTTCGTATTGGTCAGTTTAGTTACTTTGCAACAAATCATGCCGGGGTTGCATTTAATGCACCGATTCGGGCCTTACATGAAACGATGCACAGTTTCTGGCCAGAAACGAAACAAACGCACCCAATCCACGTTTTTGGACCCAATGGTGATGTTTTGGTTTGCTTTGGTCAGTTTTGTTACAGTGCAAAAAAACCATGCCGAGGTTGCACTTAATGCACCCATTCGGGTCGTTAACAAAACGATGCAAAGTTTCGGGCCAGAAACGTAACGAACGCACCCAATCCACTTTTTTGGACCCAATAGTGATGTTTTGGTTCGTTTTGGTCAGTTTAGTTACTGTGCAACAAATCATGCCGGGGTTGCATTTAATGCACCGATTCGGGCCTTACATGAAACGATGCACAGTTTCGGGCCAGAAACGAAACAAACGCACTCAATCCACGTTTTTGGACCCAATAGTGATGTTTTTGTTCGTTTTGGTCAGTTTAGTTACTGTGCAACAAATCATGCCGGGGTTGCATTTAATGCACCGATTCGGGCCTTAAATGAAACGATGCACAGTTTCGGGCCAGAAACGAAACAAACGCACCCAATCCAAGTTTTTGGACCCAATGGTGATGTTTTGGTTTGTTTTGGTCAGTTTCGTTACAGCGCAAAAACCATGCCGAGGTTGCATTTAATGCACCCATTCGGGTCGTTAACAAAACGATGCACTGTTTCGGGCCAGAAATGAAATGAACGCACCCAATCCATGTTTTTGGTCCCAAGGGTGATGTTTTTGTTTGTTTTGGTCAGTTTTGTTACAGTGCGAAAAACCATGCAAATGTTGCATTTAATGCGCCCATTCGGGTCGTTAACGAAACGAACGCACCGAATCCACATTTTTGGACCCAATAGTGATGTTTTGGTTCGTTTTGGTCAGTTTCGTTACAGTGCAAGAAACCATGCTAGGGTTGCATTTAATGCACCGATTTGGGCCGTCAATGAAAAGATGCACAGTTTCGGGCCAGAAACGAAACAAACGCACACAATCCACGTTTTTGGACCCAATAGTGATGTTTTGGTTCGTTTTGGTCAGTTTAGTTACTGTGCAAAAAAATCATGCCGGGGTTGCATTTAATGCACCGATCCGGGCCTTAAATGAAACGATGCACAGTTTCGGGCCAGAAACGAAACAAACGCACCGAATCCACGTTTTTGGACCCAATAGTGATGTTTTGGTTCGTTTTGGTCAGTTTAGTTACTGTGCAACAAATCATGCCGGTGTTGCATTTAATGCACCGATTCGGGCCTTACATGAAACGATGCACAGTTTCGGGCCACAAAACGAAACAAACGCACCCAATCCACGTTTTTGGACCCAATAGTGATGTTTTGGTTCGTTTTGGTCAGTTTAGTTACTGTGCAACAAATCATGCTGGGGTTGCATTTAATGCACCCATTTGGGTCATTAACGAAACGACGCACAGTTTCAGGCCAGAAACGAAACGAACGCACCCGATCCATGTTTTGAGACCCAATCGTGATGTTTTGGTTCGTTTTGGTCAGTTTCGTTACTGTGCAAAAAACCATGCAAATGTTGGATTTAATGCGCCCATTCGGGTCGTTAACGAAACGATGCACAATTTCGGGCCAAACGAAACGAACGCACCCAATCTACGTTTTCGGACCCAATAGTGATGTTTTGGTTCGTCTTGGTCAGTTTCGTTACAGTGCAAGAAACCATGTTGGGGTTGCATTTAATGCACCGATTCGGGCCGTCAATGAAAATATGCACCGTTTCGGGCCAGAAACGAAACAAACGTACCCAATCCACGTTTTTGGACCCAATAGTAATGTTTTGGTTCGTTTTGGTCAGTTTAGTTACTGTGCAACAAATCATGCCGGGGTTGCATTTAATGCACCGATTCGGGCCTTAAATGAAACGATGCACGGTTTCGGGCCAGAAATGAAACAAACGCACCCAATCCACGTTTTTGGACCCAATGGTGATGTTTTGGTTTGTTTTGGTCAGTTTCGTTACAGTGCAAAAAACCATGCCGAGGTTGCATTTAATGCACCCATTCGGGTCGTTAAGAAAACGATGCACAGTTTCGGGCCAGAAATGAAATGAACGCACCCAATCCATGTTTTTGGTCCCAATGGTGATGTTTTTGTTTGTTTTGGTCAGTTTTGTTGCAGCGCGAAAAAACATGCAAATGTTGCATTTAATGCGCCCATTCGGGTCGTTAACGAAACGAACGCACCGAATCCACATTTTTGGACCCAATAGTGATGTTTTGGTTCGTTTTGGTCAGTTTCGTTACAGTGCAAGAAACCATGCTGGGGTTGCATTTAATGCACCCATTCGGGTCGTTAACGAAACGACGCACAGTTTCAGGCTAGAAACGAAACAAACGCACCCAATCCACGTTTTTGGACCCAATGGTGATGTTTTGGTTTGTTTTGGGCAATTTCGTTACAGTGCAAAAAACCATGCCGAGGTTGCATTTAATGCACCCATTCGGGTCGTTAACAAAACGATGCACAGTTTCGGGCCAGAAACGAAATGAACGCACCCAATCCATGTTTTTGGTCCCAATGGTGATGTTTTTGTTTGTTTTGGTCAGTTTTGTTACAGTAAGAAAAACCACGCAAATGTTGCATTTAATGTGCCCATTCGGGTCGTTAACGAAACTTATGCACCGAATCCTCATTTTTGGACCCAATAGTGATGTTTTGGTTCGTTTTGGTCAGTTTCGTTACAGTGCAAAAAAATCATGCCGGGGTTGCATTTAATGCACCGATTCGGGCCTTAAATGAAACGATGCACAGTTTCGGGCCAGAAACGAAACAAACGCACCCAATCCACGTTTTTGGACCCAATAGTGATGTTTTGGTTCGTTTTGGTCAGTTTAGTTACTGTGCAACAAATCATGCCGGTGTTGCATTTAATGCACCGATTCGGGCCTTACATGAAACGATGCACAGTTTCGGGCCAGAAACGAACCAAACGCACCCAATCCACGTTTTTGGACCCAATAGTGATGTTTTGGTTCGTATTGGTCAGTTTAGTTACTGTGCAACAAATCATGCCGGGGTTGCATTTAATGCACCGATTCGGGCCTTACATGAAACGATGCACAGTTTCTGGCCAGAAACGAAACAAACGCACCCAATCCACGTTTTTGGACCCAATGGTGATGTTTTGGTTTGCTTTGGTCAGTTTTGTTACAGTGCAAAAAAACCATGCCGAGGTTGCACTTAATGCACCCATTCGGGTCGTTAACAAAACGATGCAAAGTTTCGGGCCAGAAACGTAACGAACGCACCCAATCCACTTTTTTGGACCCAATAGTGATGTTTTGGTTCGTTTTGGTCAGTTTAGTTACTGTGCAACAAATCATGCCGGGGTTGCATTTAATGCACCGATTCGGGCCTTACATGAAACGATGCACAGTTTCGGGCCAGAAACGAAACAAACGCACTCAATCCACGTTTTTGGACCCAATAGTGATGTTTTTGTTCGTTTTGGTCAGTTTAGTTACTGTGCAACAAATCATGCCGGGGTTGCATTTAATGCACCGATTCGGGCCTTAAATGAAACGATGCACAGTTTGAGGCCAGAAACGAAACAAACGCACCCAATCCACGTTTTTGGACCCAATGGTGATGTTTTGGTTTGTTTTGGTCAGTTTCGTTACAGCGCAAAAACCATGCCGAGGTTGCATTTAATGCACCCATTCGGGTCGTTAACAAAACGATGCACTGTTTCGGGCCAGAAATGAAATGAACGCACCCAATCCATGTTTTTGGTCCCAATGGTGATGTTTTTGTTTGTTTTGGTCAGTTTTGTTACAGTGCGAAAAACCATGCAAATGTTGCATTTAATGCGCCCATTCAGGTCGTTAACGAAACGAACGCACCGAATCCACATTTTTGGACCCAATAGTGATGTTTTGGTTCGTTTTGGTCAGTTTCGTTACAGTGCAAGAAACCATGCTAGGGTTGCATTTAATGCACCGATTTGGGCCGTCAATGAAAAGATGCACAGTTTCGGGCCAGAAACAAAACGAAGGCACCCAATCCACGTTTTTGGACCCAATAGTGATGTTTTGGTTCGTTTTGGTCAGTTTAGTTACTGTGCAAAAAAATCATGCCGGGGTTGCATTTAATGCACCGATTCGGGCCTTAAATAAAACGATGCACAGTTTCGGGAAACGAAACAAACGCACCGAATCCACGTTTTTGGACACAATAGTGATGTTTTGGTTCGTTTTGGTCAGTTTAGTTACTGTGCAACAAATCATGCCGGTGTTGCATTTAATGCACCGATTCGGGCCTTACATGAAACGATGCACAGTTTCGGGCCACAAAACGAAACAAACGCACCCAATCCACGTTTTTGGACCCAATAGTGATGTTTTGGTTCGTTTTGGTTAGTTTAGTTACTGTGCAACAAATCATGCTGGGGTTGCATTTAATGCACCCATTCGGGTCGTTAACGAAACGACGCACAGTTTCAGGCCAGAAACGAAACGAACGCACCCGATCCATGTTTTGAGACCCAATAGTGATGTTTTGGTTCGTTTTGGTCAGTTTCGTTACTGTGCAAAAAACCATGCAAATGTTGGATTTAATGCGCCCATTCGGGTCGTTAACGAAACGATGCACAATTTCGGGCCAAACGAAACGAACGCACCCAATCTACGTTTTCGGACCCAATAGTGATGTTTTGGTTCGTCTTGGTCAGTTTCGTTACAGTGCAAGAAACCATGTTGGGGTTGCATTTAATGCACCGATTCGGGCCGTCAATGAAAATATGCACAGTTTCGGGCCAGAAACGAAACAAACGTACCCAATCCACATTTTTGGACCCAATAGTAATGTTTTGGTTCGTTTTGGTCAGTTTAGTTACTGTGCAACAAATCATGCCGGGGTTGCATTTAATGCACCGATTCGGGCCTTAAATGAAACGATGCACAGTTTCGGGCCAGAAATGAAACAAACGCACCCAATCCACGTTTTTGGACCCAATGGTGATGTTTTGGTTTGTTTTGGTCAGTTTCGTTACAGTGCAAAAAACCATGCCGAGGTTGCATTTAATGCACCCATTCGGGTCGTTAAGAAAACGATGCACAGTTTCGGGCCAGAAATGAAATGAACGCACCCAATCCATGTTTTTGGTCCCAATGGTGATGTTTTTGTTTGTTTTGGTCAGTTTTGTTACAGTGCGAAAAAACATGCAAATGTTGCATTTAATGCGCCCATTCGGGTCGTTAACGAAACGAACGCACCCAATCCACATTTTTGGACCCAATAGTGATGTTTTGGTTCGTTTTGGTCAGTTTCGTTACAGTGCAAGAAACCATGCTAGGGTTGCATTTAATGCACCGATTTGGGCCGTCAATGTAAAGATGCACAGTTTCGGGCCAGAAACAAAACGAACGCACCCAATCCACGTTTTTGGACCCAATAGTGATGTTTTGGTTCGCTTTGGTCAGTTTAGTTCCTGTGCAAAAAAATCATGTCGGGGTTGCATTTAATGCACCGATTCGGGCCTTAAATGAAACGATGCACAGTTTCAGGCCAGAAACGAAACAAACGCACCCAATCCACGTTTTTGGACCCAATAGTGATGTTTTGGTTCGTATTGGTCAGTTTAAATACTTTGCAACAAATCATGCCGGGGTTGCATTTAATGCACCGATTCGGGCCTTACATGAAACGATGCACAGTTTCTGGCCAGAAACGAAACAAACGCACCCAATCCACGTTTTTGGACCCAATGGTGATGTTTTGGTTTGCTTTGGTCAGTTTTGTTACAGTGCAAAAAAACCATGCCGAGGTTGCACTTAATGCACCCATTCGGGTCGTTAACAAAACGATGCAAAGTTTCGGGCCAGAAACGTAACGAACGCACCCAATCCAAGTTTTTGGACCCAATGGTGATGTTTTGGTTTGTTTTGGTCAGTTTCGTTACAGCGCAAAAACCATGCCGAGGTTGCATTTAATGCACCCATTCGGGTCGTTAACAAAACGATGTACTGTTTCGGACCAGAAATGAAATGAACGCACCCAATCCATGTTTTTGGTCCCAAGGGTGATGTTTTTGTTTGTTTTGGTCAGTTTTGTTACAGTGCGAAAAACCATGCAAATGTTGCATTTAATGCGCCCATTCGGGTCGTTAACGAAACGAACGCACCGAATCCACATTTTTGGACCCAATAGTGATGTTTTGGTTCGTTTTGGTCAGTTTCGTTACAGTGCAAGAAACCATGCTAGGGTTGCATTTAATGCACCGATTTGGGCCGTCAATGAAAAGATGCACAGTTTCGGGCCAGAAACGAAACAAACGCACACAATCCACGTTTTTGGACCCAATAGTGATGTTTTGGTTCGTTTTGGTTAGTTTAGTTACTGTGCAAAAAAATCATGCCGGGGTTGCATTTAATGCACCGATCCGGGCCTTAAATGAAACGATGCACAGTTTCGGGCCAGAAACGAAACAAACGCACCGAATCCACGTTTTTGGACCCAATAGTGATGTTTTGGTTCGTTTTGGTCAGTTTAGTTACTGTGCAACAAATCATGCCGGTGTTGCATTTAATGCACCGATTCGGGCCTTACATGAAACGATGCACAGTTTCGGGCCACAAAACGAAACAAACGCACCCAATCCACGTTTTTGGACCCAATAGTGATGTTTTGGTTCGTTTTGGTCAGTTTAGTTACTGTGCAACAAATCATGCTGGGGTTGCATTTAATGCACCCATTCGGGTCATTAACGAAACGACGCACAGTTTCAGGCCAGAAACGAAACGAACGCACCCGATCCATGTTTTGAGACCCAATAGTGATGTTTTGGTTCGTTTTGGTCAGTTTCGTTACTGTGCAAAAAACCATGCAAATGTTGGATTTAATGCGCCCATTCGGGTCGTTAACGAAACGATGCACAATTTCGGGCCAAACGAAACGAACGCACCCAATCTACGTTTTCGGACCCAATAGTGATGTTTTGGTTCGTCTTGGTCAGTTTCGTTACAGTGCAAGAAACCATGTTGGGGTTGCATTTAATGCACCGATTCGGGCCGTCAATGAAAATATGCACCGTTTCGGGCCAGAAACGAAACAAACGTACCCAATCCACGTTTTTGGACCCAATAGTAATGTTTTGGTTCGTTTTGGTCAGTTTAGTTACTGTGCAACAAATCATGCCGGGGTTGCATTTAATGCACCGATTTGGGCCTTAAATGAAACGATGCACAGTTTCGGGCCAGAAATTAAACAAACGCACCCAATCCACGTTTTTGGACCCAATGGTGATGTTTTGGTTTGTTTTGGTCAGTTTCGTTACAGTGCAAAAAACCATGCCGAGGTTGCATTTAATGCACCCATTCGGGTCGTTAAGAAAACGATGCACAGTTTCGGGCCAGAAATGAAATGAACGCACCCAATCCATGTTTTTGGTCCCAATGGTGATGTTTTTGTTTGTTTTGGTCAGTTTTGTTGCAGTGCGAAAAAACATGCAAATGTTGCATTTAATGCGCCCATTCGGGTCGTTAACGAAACGAACGCACCGAATCCACATTTTTGGACCCAATAGTGATGTTTTGGTTCGTTTTGGTCAGTTTCGTTACAGTGCAAGAAACCATGCTGGGGTTGCATTTAATGCACCCATTCGGGTCGTTAACGAAACGACGCACAGTTTCAGGCCAGAAACGAAACAAACGCACCCAATCCACGTTTTTGGACCCAATGGTGATGTTTTGGTTTGTTTTGGGCAGTTTCGTTACAGTGCAAAAAACCATGCCGAGGTTGCATTTAATGCACCCATTCGGGTCGTTAACAAAACGATGCACAGTTTCGGGCCAGAAACGAAATGAACGCACCCAATCCATGTTTTTGGTCCCAATGGTGATGTTTTTGTTTGTTTTGGTCAGTTTTGTTACAGTAAGAAAAACCATGCAAATGTTGCATTTAATGTGCCCATTCGGGTCGTTAACGAAACGAATGCACCGAATCCTCATTTTTGGACCCAATAGTGATGTTTTGGTTCGTTTTGGTCAGTTTCGTTACAGTGCAAAAAAATGATGCCGGGGTTGCATTTAATGCACCGATTCGGGCCTTAAATGAAACGATGCACAGTTTCGGGCCAGAAACGAAACAAACGCACCCAATCCACGTTTTTGGATCCAATAGTGATGTTTTGGTTCGTTTTGGTCAGTTTAGTTACTGTGCAACAAATCATGCCGGTGTTGCATTTAATGCACCGATTCGGGCCTTACATGAAACGATGCACAGTTTCGGGCCAGAAACGAACCAAACGCACCCAATCCACGTTTTTGGACCCAATAGTGATGTTTTGGTTCGTATTGGTCAGTTTAGTTACTGTGCAACAAATCATGCCGGGGTTGCATTTAATGCACCGATTCGGGCCTTACATGAAACGATGCACAGTTTCTGGCCAGAAACGAAACAAACGCACCCAATCCACGTTTTTGGACCCAATGGTGATGTTTTGGTTTGCTTTGGTCAGTTTTGTTACAGTGCAAAAAAACCATGCCGAGGTTGCACTTAATGCACCCATTCGGGTCGTTAACAAAACGATGCAAAGTTTCGGGCCAGAAACGTAACGAACGCACCCAATCCACTTTTTTGGACCCAATAGTGATGTTTTGGTTCGTTTTGGTCAGTTTAGTTACTGTGCAACAAATCATGCCGGGGTTGCATTTAATGCACCGATTCGGGCCTTACATGAAACGATGCACAGTTTCGGGCCAGAAACGAAACAAACGCACTCAATCCACGTTTTTGGACCCAATAGTGATGTTTTTGTTCGTTTTGGTCAGTTTAGTTACTGTGCAACAAATCATGCCGGGGTTGCATTTAATGCACCGATTCGGGCCTTAAATGAAACGATGCACAGTCTCAGGCCAGAAACGAAACAAACGCACCCAATCCACGTTTTTGGACCCAATGGTGATGTTTTGGTTTGTTTTGGTCAGTTTCGTTACAGCGCAAAAACCATGCCGAGGTTGCATTTAATGCACCCATTCGGGTCGTTAACAAAACGATGCACTGTTTCGGGCCAGAAATGAAATGAACGCACCCAATCCATGTTTTTGGTCCCAATGGTGATGTTTTTGTTTGTTTTGGTCAGTTTTGTTACAGTGCGAAAAACCATGCAAATGTTGCATTTAATGCGCCCATTCGGGTCGTTAACGAAACGAACGCACCGAATCCACATTTTTGGACCCAATAGTGATGTTTTGGTTCGTTTTGGTCAGTTTCGTTACAGTGCAAGAAACCATGCTAGGGTTGCATTTAATGCACCGATTTGGGCCGTCAATGAAAAGATACACAGTTTCGGGCCAGAAACAAAACGAAGGCACCCAATCCACGTTTTTGGACCCAATAGTGATGTTTTGGTTCGTTTTGGTCAGTTTAGTTACTGTGCAAAAAAATCATGTCGGGGTTGCATTTAATGCACCGATTCGGGCCTTAAATAAAACGATGCACAGTTTCGGGAAACGAAACAAACGCACCGAATCCACGTTTTTGGACCCAATAGTGATGTTTTGGTTCGTTTTGGTCAGTTTAGTTACTGTGCAACAAATCATGCCGGTGTTGCATTTAATGCACCGATTCGGGCCTTACATGAAACGATGCACAGTTTCGGGCCACAAAACGAAACAAACGCACCCAATCCACGTTTTTGGACCCAATAGTGATGTTTTGGTTCGTTTTGGTTAGTTTAGTTACTGTGCAACAAATCATGCTGGGGTTGCATTTAATGCACCCATTCGGGTCGTTAACGAAACGACGCACAGTTTCAGGCCAGAAACGAAACGAACGCACCCGATCCATGTTTTGAGACCCAATAGTGATGTTTTGGTTCGTTTTGGTCAGTTTCGTTACTGTGCAAAAAACCATGCAAATGTTGGATTTAATGCGCCCATTCGGGTCGTTAACGAAACGATGCACAATTTCGGGCCAAACGAAACGAACGCACCCAATCTACGTTTTCGGACCCAATAGTGATGTTTTGGTTCGTCTTGGTCAGTTTCGTTACAGTGCAAGAAACCATGTTGGGGTTGCATTTAATGCACCGATTCGGGCCGTCAATGAAAATATGCACAGTTTCGGGCCAGAAACGAAACAAACGTACCCAATCCACATTTTTGGACCCAATAGTAATGTTTTGGTTCGTTTTGGTCAGTTTAGTTACTGTGCAACAAATCATGCCGGGGTTGCATTTAATGCACCGATTCGGGCCTTAAATGAAACGATGCACAGTTTCGGGCCAGAAATGAAACAAACGCACCCAATCCACGTTTTTGGACCCAATGGTGATGTTTTGGTTTGTTTTGGTCAGTTTCGTTACAGTGCAAAAAACCATGCCGAGGTTGCATTTAATGCACCCATTCGGGTCGTTAAGAAAACGATGCACAGTTTCGGGCCAGAAATGAAATCAACGCACCCAATCCATGTTTTTGGTCCCAATGGTGATGTTTTTGTTTGTTTTGGTCAGTTTTGTTACAGTGCGAAAAAACATGCAAATGTTGCATTTAATGCGCCCATTCGGGTCGTTAACGAAACGAACGCACCCAATCCACATTTTTGGACCCAATAGTGATGTTTTGGTTCGTTTTGGTCAGTTTCGTTACAGTGCAAGAAACCATGCTAGGGTTGCATTTAATGCACCGATTTGGGCCGTCAATGTAAAGATGCACAGTTTCGGGCCAGAAACAAAACGAACGCACCCAATCCACGTTTTTTGACCCAATAGTGATGTTTTGGTTCGCTTTGGTCAGTTTAGTTACTGTGCAAAAAAATCATGTCGGGGTTGCATTTAATGCACCGATTCGGGCCTTAAATGAAACGATGCACAGTTTCGGGCCAGAAACGAAACAAACGCACCCAATCCACGTTTTTGGACCCAATAGTGATGTTTTGGTTCGTATTGGTCAGTTTAAATACTTTGCAACAAATCATGCCGGGGTTGCATTTAATGCACCGATTCGGGCCTTACATGAAACGATGCACAGTTTCTGGCCAGAAACGAAACAAACGCACCCAATCCACGTTTTTGGACCGAATGGTGATGTTTTGGTTTGCTTTGGTCAGTTTTGTTACAGTGCAAAAAAACCATGCCGAGGTTGCACTTAATGCACCCATTCGGGTCGTTAACAAAACGATGCAAAGTTTCGGGCCAGAAACGTAACGAACGCACCCAATCCACTTTTTTGGACCCAATAGTGATGTTTTGGTTCGTTTTGGTCAGTTTAGTTACTGTGCAACAAATCATGCCGGGGTTGCATTTAATGCACCGATTCGGGCCTTACATGAAACGATGCACAGTTTCGGGCCAGAAACGAAACAAACGCACTCAATCCACGTTTTTGGACCCAATAGTGATGTTTTTGTTCGTTTTGGTCAGTTTAGTTACTGTGCAACAAATCATGCCGGGGTTGCATTTAATGCACCGATTCGGGCCTTAAATGAAACGATGCACAGTTTCGGGCCAAAAACGAAACAAACGCACCCAATCCACGTTTTTGGACCCAATGGTGATGTTTTGGTTTGTTTTGGTCAGTTTCGTTACAGCGCAAAAACCATGCCGAGGTTGCATTTAATGCACCCATTCGGGTCGTTAACAAAACGATGCACTGTTTCGGGCCAGAAATGAAATGAACGCACCCAATCCATGTTTTTGGTCCCAAGGGTGATGTTTTTGTTTGTTTTGGTCAGTTTTGTTACAGTGCGAAAAACCATGCAAATGTTGCATTTAATGCGCCGATTCGGGTCGTTAACGAAACGAACGCACCGAATCCACATTTTTGGACCCAATAGTGATGTTTTGGTTCGTTTTGGTCAGTTTCGTTACAGTGCAAGAAACCATGCTAGGGTTGCATTTAATGCACCGATTTGGGCCGTCAATGAAAAGGTGCACAGTTTCGGGCCAGAAACGAAACAAACGCACACAATCCACGTTTTTGGACCCAATAGTGATGTTTTGGTTCGTTTTGGTCAGTTTAGTTACTGTGCAAAAAAATCATGCCGGGGTTGCATTTAATGCACCGATCCGGGCCTTAAATGAAACGATGCACAGTTTCGGGCCAGAAACGAAACAAACGCACCGAATCCACGTTTTTGGACCCAATAGTGATGTTTTGGTTCGTTTTGGTCAGTTTAGTTACTGTGCAACAAATCATGCCGGTGTTGCATTTAATGCACCGATTCGGGCCTTACATGAAACGATGCACAGTTTCGGGCCACAAAACGAAACAAACGCACCCAATCCACGTTTTTGGACCCAATAGTGATGTTTTGGTTCGTTTTGGTCAGTTTAGTTACTGTGCAACAAATCATGCTGGGGTTGCATTTAATGCAGCCATTCGGGTCATTAACGAAACGACGCACAGTTTCAGGCCAGAAACGAAACGAACGCACCCGATCCATGTTTTGAGACCCAATAGTGATGATTTGGTTCGTTTTGGTCAGTTTCGTTACTGTGCAAAAAACCATGCAAATGTTGGATTTAATGCGCCCATTCGGGTCGTTAACGAAACGATGCACAATTTCGGGCCAAACGAAACGAACGCACCCAATCTACGTTTTCGGACCCAATAGTGATGTTTTGGTTCGTCTTGGTCAGTTTCGTTACAGTGCAAGAAACCATGTTGGGGTTGCATTTAATGCACTGATTCGGGCCGTCAATGAAAATATGCACCGTTTCGGGCCAGAAACGAAACAAACGTACCCAATCCACGTTTTTGGACCCAATAGTAATGTTTTGGTTCGTTTTGGTCAGTTTAGTTACTGTGCAACAAATCATGCCGGGGTTGCATTTAATGCACCGATTTGGGCCTTAAATGAAACGATGCACAGTTTCGGGCCAGAAATGAAACAAACGCACCCAATCCACGTTTTTGGACCCAATGGTGATGTTTTGGTTTGTTTTGTTCAGTTTCGTTACAGTGCAAAAAACCATGCCGAGGTTGCATTTAATGCACCCATTCGGGTCGTTAACAAAACGATGCACTGTTTCGGGCCAGAAATGAAATGAACGCACCCAATCCATGTTTTTGGTCCCAATGGTGATGTTTTTGTTTGTTTTGGTCAGTTTTGTTGCAGTGCGAAAAAACATGCAAATGTTGCATTTAATGCGCCCATTCGGGTCGTTAACGAAACGAACGCACCGAATCCACATTTTTGGACCCAATAGTGATGTTTTGGTTCGTTTTGGTCAGTTTCGTTATAGTGCAAGAAACCATGCTGGGGTTGCATTTAATGCACCCATTCGGGTCGTTAACGAAACGACGCACAGTTTCAGGCCAGAAACGAAACAAACGCACCCAATCCACGTTTTTGGACCCAATGGTGATGTTTTGGTTTGTTTTGGGCAGTTTCGTTACAGTGCAAAAAACCATGCCGAGGTTGCATTTAATGCACCCATTCGGGTCGTTAACAAAACGATGCACAGTTTCGGGCCAGAAACGAAATGAACGCACCCAATCCATGTTTTTGGTCCCAATGGTGATGTTTTTGTTTGTTTTGGTCAGTTTTGTTACAGTAAGAAAAACCATGCAAATGTTGCATTTAATGTGCCCATTCGGGTCGTTAACGAAACGAATGCACCGAATCCTCATTTTTGGACCCAATAGTGATGTTTTGGTTCGTTTTGGTCAGTTTCGTTACAGTGCAAAAAAATCATGCCGGGGTTGCATTTAATGCACCGATTCGGGCCTTAAATGAAACGATGCACAGTTTCGGGCCAGAAACGAAACAAACGCACCCAATCCACGTTTTTGGACCCAATAGTGATGTTTTGGTTCGTTTTGGTCAGTTTAGTTACTGTGCAACAAATCATGCCGGTGTTGCATTTAATGCACCGATTCGGGCCTTACATGAAACGATGCACAGTTTCGGGCCAGAAACGAACCAAACGCACCCAATCCACGTTTTTGGACCCAATAGTGATGTTTTGGTTCGTATTGGTCAGTTTAGTTACTGTGCAACAAATCATGCCGGGGTTGCATTTAATGCACCGATTCGGGCCTTACATGAAACGACGCACAGTTTCTGGCCAGAAACGAAACAAACGCACCCAATCCACGTTTTTGGACCGAATGGTGATGTTTTGGTTTGCTTTGGTCAGTTTTGTTACAGTGCAAAAAAACCATGCCGAGGTTGCACTTAATGCACCCATTCGGGTCGTTAACAAAACGATGCAAAGTTTTGGGCCAGAAACGTAACGAACGCACCCAATCCACTTTTTTGGACCCAATAGTGATGTTTTGGTTCGTTTTGGTCAGTTTAGTTACTGTGCAACAAATCATGCCGGGGTTGCATTTAATGCACCGATTCGGGCCTTACATGAAACGATGCACAGTTTCGGGCCAGAAACGAAACAAACGCACTTAATCCACGTTTTTGGACCCAATAGTGATGTTTTTGTTCGTTTTGGTCAGTTTAGTTACTGTGCAACAAATCATGCCGGGGTTGCATTTAATGCACCGATTCGGGCCTTAAATGAAACGATGCACAGTTTCGGGCCAGAAACGAAACAAACGCACCCAATCCAAGTTTTTGGACCCAATGGTGATGTTTTGGTTTGTTTTGGTCAGTTTCGTTACAGCGCAAAAACCATGCCGAGGTTGCATTTAATGCACCCATTCGGGTCGTTAACAAAACGATGCACTGTTTCGGGCCAGAAATGAAATGAACGCACCCAATCCATGTTTTTGGTCCCAAGGGTGATGTTTTTGTTTGTTTTGGTCAGTTTTGTTACAGTGCGAAAAACCATGCAAATGTTGCATTTAATGCGCCCATTCGGGTCGTTAACGAAACGAACGCACCGAATCCACATTTTTGGACCCAATAGTGATGTTTTGGTTCGTTTTGGTCAGTTTCGTTACAGTGCAAGAAACCATGCTAGGGTTGCATTTAATGCACCGATTTGGGCCGTCAATGAAAAGATGCACAGTTTCGGGCCAGAAACGAAACAAACGCACACAATCCACGTTTTTGGACCCAATAGTGATGTTTTGGTTCGTTTTGGTCAGTTTAGTTACTGTGCAAAAAAATCATGCCGGGGTTGCATTTAATGCACCGATCCGGGCCTTAAATGAAACGATGCACAGTTTCGGGCCAGAAACGAAACAAACGCACCGAATCCACGTTTTTGGACCCAATAGTGATGTTTTGGTTCGTTTTGGTCAGTTTAGTTACTGTGCAACAAATCATGCCGGTGTTGCATTTAATGCACCGATTCGGGCCTTACATGAAACGATGCACAGTTTCGGGCCACAAAACGAAACAAACGCACCCAATCCACGTTTTTGGACCCAATGGTGATGTTTTGGTTTGTTTTGGTCAGTTTCGTTACAGTGCAAAAAACCATGCCGAGGTTGCATTTAATGCACCCATTCGGGTCGTTAAGAAAACGATGCACAGTTTTGGGCCAGAAATGAAATGAACGCACCCAATCCATGTTTTTGGTCCCAATGGTGATGTTTTTGTTTGTTTTGGTCAGTTTTGTTACAGTGCGAAAAAACATGCAAATGTTGCATTTAATGCGCCCATTCGGGTCGTTAACGAAACGAACGCACCCAATCCACATTTTTGGACCCAATAGTGATGTTTTGGTTCGTTTTGGTCAGTTTCGTTACTGTTCTAGAAACCATGCTAGGGTTGCATTTAAGGCACCGATTTGGGCCGTCAATGTAAAGATGCACAGTTTCGGGCCAGAAACAAAACGAACGCACCCAATCCGCGTTTTTGGACCCAATAGTGATGTTTTGGTTCGCTTTGGTCAGTTTAGTTACTGTGCAAAAAAATCATGTCGGGGTTGCATTTAATGCACCGATTCGGGCCTTAAATGAAACGATGCACAGTTTCGGGCCAGAAACGAAACAAACGCACCCAATCCACGTTTTTGGACCCAATGGTGACGTTTTGGTTTGTTTTGGTCAGTTTCGTTACAGTGCAAAAAACCATGGCGAGGTTGCACTTAATGCACCCATCCGGGTCGTTAACAAAACGATGCACAGTTTCGGGCCAGAAACGTAACGAGCGCACCCAATCCACTTTTTTGGACCCAATAGTGATGTTTTGGTTCGTTTTGGTCAGTTTAGTTACTGTGAAACAAATCATGCCGGGGTTGCATTTAATGCACCGATTCGGGCCTTAAATGAAACGATGCACAGTTTCGAACCAGAAATGAAACAAACGCACCCAATCTACGTTTTTCGACCCAATGGTGATGTTTTGGTTTGTTTTGGTCAGTTTCGTTACAGTGCAAAAAACCATGCCGAGGTTGCATTTAATGCACCCATTCGGGTCGTTAAGAAAACGATGCACAGTTTCGGGCCAGAAATGAAATGAACGCACCCAATCCATGTTTTTGGTCCCAATGGTGATGTTTTTGTTTGTTTTGGTCAGTTTTGTTACAGTGCGAAAAAACATGCAAATGTTGCATTTAATGCGCCCATTCGGGTCGTTAACGAAACGAACGCACCCAATGCACATTTTTGGACCCAATAGTGTTGTTTTGGTTCGTTTTGGTCAGTTTCGTTACAGTGCAAGAAACCATGCTAGGGTTGCATTTAATGCACCGATTTGGGCCGTCAATGTAAAGATGCACAGTTTCGGGCCAGAAACAAAACGAACGCACCCAATCCACGTTTTTGGACCCAATAGTGATGTTTTGGTTCGTTTTGGTCAGTTTAGTTACTGTGCAAAAAAATCATGCCGGGGTTGCATTTAATGCACCGATTCGGGCCTTAAATGAAACGATGCACAGTTTCGGGCCAGAAATGAAACAAACGCACCCAATCCACGTTTTTGGACCCAATGGTGATGTTTAAGTTTGTTTTGGTCAGTTTCGTTACAGTGCAAAAAACCATGCCGAGGTTGCATTTAATGCACCCATTCGGGTCGTTAAGAAAACGATGCACAGTTTTGGGCCAGAAATGAAATGAACGCACCCAATCCATGTTTTTGGTCCCAATGGTGATGTTTTTGTTTGTTTTGGTCAGTTTTGTTACAGTGCGAAAAAACATGCAAATGTTGCATTTAATGCGCCCATTCGGGTCGTTAACGAAACGAACGCACCCAATCCACATTTTTGGACCCAATAGTGATGTTTTGGTTCGTTTTGGTCAGTTTCGTTACTGTGCAAGAAACCATGCTAGGGTTGCATTTAATGCACCGATTTGGGCCGTCAATGTAAAGATGCACAGTTTCGGGCCAGAAACAAAACGAACGCACCCAATCCGCGTTTTTGGACCCAATAGTGATGTTTTGGTTCGCTTTGGTCAGTTTAGTTACTGTGCAAAAAAATCATGTCGGGGTTGCATTTAATGCACCGATTCGGGCCTTAAATGAAACGATGCACAGTTTCGGGCCAGAAACGAAACAAACGCACCCAATCCACGTTTTTGGACCCAATGGTGACGTTTTGGTTTGTTTTGGTCAGTTTCGTTACAGTGCAAAAAACCATGGCGAGGTTGCACTTAATGCACCCATCCGGGTCGTTAACAAAACGATGCACAGTTTCGGGCCAGAAACGTAACGAGCGCACCCAATCCACTTTTTTGGACCCAATAGTGATGTTTTGGTTCGTTTTGGTCAGTTTAGTTACTGTGAAACAAATCATGCCGGGGTTGCATTTAATGCACCGATTCGGGCCTTAAATGAAACGATGCACAGTTTCGAACCAGAAATGAAACAAACGCACCCAATCTACGTTTTTCGACCCAATGGTGATGTTTTGGTTTGTTTTGGTCAGTTTCGTTACAGTGCAAAAAACCATGCCGAGGTTGCATTTAATGCACCCATTCGGGTCGTTAAGAAAACGATGCACAGTTTCGGGCCAGAAATGAAATGAACGCACCCAATCCATGTTTTTGGTCCCAATGGTGATGTTTTTGTTTGTTTTGGTCAGTTTTGTTACAGTGCGAAAAAACATGCAAATGTTGCATTTAATGCGCCCATTCGGGTCGTTAACGAAACGAACGCACCCAATGCACATTTTTGGACCCAATAGTGTTGTTTTGGTTCGTTTTGGTCAGTTTCGTTACAGTGCAAGAAACCATGCTAGGGTTGCATTTAATGCACCGATTTGGGCCGTCAATGTAAAGATGCACAGTTTCGGGCCAGAAACAAAACGAACGCACCCAATCCACGTTTTTGGACCCAATAGTGATGTTTTGGTTCGTTTTGGTCAGTTTAGTTACTGTGCAAAAAAATCATGCCGGGGTTGCATTTAATGCACCGATTCGGGCCTTAAATGAAACGATGCACAGTTTCGGGCCAGAAATGAAACAAACGCACCCAATCCACGTTTTTGGACCCAATGGTGATGTTTAAGTTTGTTTTGGTCAGTTTCGTTACAGTGCAAAAAACCATGCCGAGGTTGCATTTAATGCACCCATTCGGGTCGTTAAGAAAACGATGCACAGTTTTGGGCCAGAAATGAAATGAACGCACCCAATCCATGTTTTTGGTCCCAATGGTGATGTTTTTGTTTGTTTTGGTCAGTTTTGTTACAGTGCGAAAAAACATGCAAATGTTGCATTTAATGCGCCCATTCGGGTCGTTAACGAAACGAACGCACCCAATCCACATTTTTGGACCCAATAGTGATGTTTTGGTTCGTTTTGGTCAGTTTCGTTACTGTGCAAGAAACCATGCTAGGGTTGCATTTAATGCACCGATTTGGGCCGTCAATGTAAAGATGCACAGTTTCGGGCCAGAAACAAAACGAACGCACCCAATCCGCGTTTTTGGACCCAATAGTGATGTTTTGGTTCGCTTTGGTCAGTTTAGTTACTGTGCAAAAAAATCATGTCGGGGTTGCATTTAATGCACCGATTCGGGCCTTAAATGAAACGATGCACAGTTTCGGGCCAGAAACGAAACAAACGCACCCAATCCACGTTTTTGGACCCAATGGTGACGTTTTGGTTTGTTTTGGTCAGTTTCGTTACAGTGCAAAAAACCATGGCGAGGTTGCACTTAATGCACCCATCCGGGTCGTTAACAAAACGATGCATAGTTTCGGGCCAGAAACGTAACGAGCGCACCCAATCCACTTTTTTGGACCCAATAGTGATGTTTTGGTTCGTTTTGGTCAGTTTAGTTACTGTGAAACAAATCATGCCGGGGTTGCATTTAATGCACCGATTCGGGCCTTAAATGAAACGATGCACAGTTTCGAACCAGAAATGAAACAAACGCACCCAATCTACGTTTTTCGACCCAATGGTGATGTTTTGGTTTGTTTTGGTCAGTTTCGTTACAGTGCAAAAAACCATGCCGAGGTTGCATTTAATGCACCCATTCCGGTCGTTAAGAAAACGATGCACAGTTTCGGGCCAGAAATGAAATGAACGCACCCAATCCATGTTTTTGGTCCCAATGGTGATGTTTTTGTTTGTTTTGGTCAGTTTTGTTACAGTGCGAAAAAACATGCAAATGTTGCATTTAATGCGCCCATTCGGGTCGTTAACGAAACGAACGCACCCAATGCACATTTTTGGACCCAATAGTGTTATTTTGGTTCGTTTTGGTCAGTTTCGTTACAGTGCAAGAAACCATGCTAGGGTTGCATTTAATGCACCGATTTGGGCCGTCAATGTAAAGATGCACAGTTTCGGGCCAGAAACAAAACGAACGCACCCAATCCACGTTTTTGGACCCAATAGTGATGTTTTGGTTCGTTTTGGTCAGTTTAGTTACTGTGCAAAAAAATCATGCCGGGGTTGCATTTAATGCACCGATTCGGGCCTTAAATGAAACGATGCACAGTTTCGGGCCAGAAACGAAACAAACGCACCCAATCCACGTTTTTGGACCCAATAGTGATGTTTTGGTTCGTTTTGGTCAGTTTAGTTACTGTGCAACAAATCATGCCGGTGTTGCATTTAATGCACCGATTCGGGCCTTAAATAAAACGATGCACAGTTTCGGGAAACGAAACAAACGCACCGAATCCACGTTTTTGGACCCAATAGTGATGTTTTGGTTCGTTTTGGTCAGTTTAGTTACTGTGCAACAAATCATGCCGGTGTTGCATTTAATGCACCGATTCGGGCCTTACATGAAACGATGCACAGTTTCGGGCCAGAAACGAAACAAACGCACCCAATCCACGTTTTTGGACCCAATAGTGATGTTTTGGTTCGTTTTGGTCAGTTTAGTTACTGTGCAACAAATCATGCTGGGGTTGCATTTAATGCACCCATTCGGGTCGTTAACGAAACGACGCACAGTTTCAGGCCAGAAACGAAACGAACGCACCCGATCCATGTTTTGAGACCCAATAGTGATGTTTTGGTTCGTTTTGGTCAGTTTCGTTACTGTGCAAAAAACCATGCAAATGTTGGATTTAATGCGCCCATTCGGGTCGTTAACGAAACGATGCACAGTTTCGGGCCAAATGAAACGAACGCACCCAATCTACGTTTTCGGACCCAATAGTGATGTTTTGGTTCGTCTTGGTCAGTTTCGTTACAGTGCAAGAAACCATGTTGGGGTTGCATTTAATGCACCGATTCGGGCCGTCAATGAAAATATGCACAGTTTCGGGCCAGAAACGAAACAAATGTACCCAATCCACGTTTTTGGACCCAATAGTAATGTTTTGGTTCGTTTTGGTCAGTTTAGTTACTGTGCAACAAATCATGCCGGGGTTGCATTTAATGCACCGATTCGAGCCTTAAATAAAACGATGCACAGTTTCGGGCCAGAAATGAAACAAACGCACCCAATCCACGTTTTTGGGCCCAATGGTGATGTTTTGGTTTGTTTTGGTCAGTTTCGTTACAGTGCAAAAAACCATGCGGAGGTTGCATTTAATGCACCCATTCAGGTCGTTAAGAAAACGATGCACAGTTTCGGGCCAGAAATGAAATGAACGCACCCAATCCATGTTTTTGGTCCCAATGGTGATGTTTTTGTTTGTTTTGGTCAGTTTTGTTACAGTGCGAAAAAACATGCAAATGTTGCATTTAATGCGCCCATTCGGGTCGTTAACGAAACGAACGCACCCAATCCACATTTTTGGACCCAATAGTGATGTTTTGGTTCGTTTTGGTCAGTTTCGTTACAGTGCAAGAAACCATGCTAGGGTTGCATTTAATGCACCGATTTGGGCCGTCAATGTAAAGATGCACAGTTTCGGGCCAGAAACAAAACGAACGCACCCAATCCACGTTTTTGGACCCAATAGTGATGTTTTGGTTCGTTTTGGTCAGTTTAGTTACTGTGCAAAAAAATCATGTCGGGGTTGCATTTAATGCACCGATTCGGGCCTTAAATGAAACGATGCACAGTTTCGGGCCAGAAACGAAACAAACGCACCCAATCCACGTTTTTGGACCCAATGGTGACGTTTTGGTTTGTTTTGGTCAGTTTCGTTACAGTGCAAAAAACCATGCCGAGGTTGCACTTAATGCACCCATCCGGGTCGTTAACAAAACGATGCACAGTTTCGGGCCAGAAACTTAACGAGCGCACCCAATCCACTTTTTTGGACCCAATAGTGATGTTTTGGTTCGTTTTGGTCAGTTTAGTTACTGTGAAACAAATCATGCAGGGGTTGCATTTAATGCACCGATTCGGGCCTTAAATGAAACGATGCACAGTTTCGAACCAGAAATGAAACAAACGCACCCAATCTACGTTTTTGGACCCAATGGTGATGTTTTGGTTTGTTTTGGTCAGTTTCGTTACAGTGCAAAAAACCATGCCGAGGTTGCATTTAATGCACCCATTCGGGTCGTTAAGAAAACGATGCACAGTTTCGGGCCAGAAATGAAATGAACGCACCCAATCCATGTTTTTGGTCCCAATGGTGATGTTTTTGTTTGTTTTGGTCAGTTTTGTTACAGTGCGAAAAAACATGCAAATGTTGCATTTAATGCGCCCATTCGGGTCGTTAACGAAACGAACGCACCCAATCCACATTTTTGGACCCAATAGTGTTGTTTTGGTTCGTTTTGGTCAGTTTCGTTACAGTGCAAGAAACCATGCTAGGGTTGCATTTAATGCACCGATTTGGGCCGTCAATATAAAGATGCACAGTTTCGGGCCAGAAACAAAACGAACGCACCCAATCCACGTTTTTGGACCCAATAGTGATGTTTTGGTTCGTTTTGGTCAGTTTAGTTACTGTGCAAAAAAATCATGCCGGGGTTGCATTTAATGCACCGATTCGGGCCTTAAATGAAACGATGCACAGTTTCGGGCCAGAAACGAAACAAACGCACCCAATCCACGTTTTTGGACCCAATAGTGATGTTTTGGTTCGTTTTGGTCAGTTTAGTTACTGTGCAACAAATCATGCCGGTGTTGCATTTAATGCACCGATTCGGGCCTTAAATAAAACGATGCACAGTTTCGGGAAACGAAACAAACGCACCGAATCCACGTTTTTGGACTCAATAGTGATGTTTTGGTTCGTTTTGGTCAGTTTAGTTACTGTGCAACAAATCATGCCGGTGTTGCATTTAATGCACCGATTCGGGCCTTACATGAAACGATGCACAGTTTCGGGCCAGAAACGAAACAAACGCACCCAATCCACGTTTTTGGACCCAATAGTGATGTTTTGGTTCGTTTTGGTCAGTTTAGTTACTGTGCAACAAATCATGCTGGGGTTGCATTTAATGCACCCATTCGGGTCGTTAACGAAACGACGCACAATTTCAGGCCAGAAACGAAACGAACGCACCCGATCCATGTTTTGAGACCCAATAGTGATGTTTTGGTTCGTTTTGGCCAGTGTCGTTACTGTGCAAAAAACCATGCAAATGTTGGATTTAATGCGCCCATTCGGGTCGTTAACGAAACGATGCACAGTTTCGGGCCAAATGAAACGAACGCACCCAATCTACGTTTTCGGACCCAATAGTGATGTTTTGGTTCGTCTTGGTCAGTTTCGTTACAGTGCAAGAAACCATGTTGGGGTTGCATTTAATGCACCGATTCGGGCCGTCAATGAAAATATGCACAGTTTCGGGCCAGAAACGAAACAAACGTACCCAATCCACATTTTTGGACCCAATAGTAATGTTTTGGTTCGTTTTGGTCAGTTTAGTTACTGTGCAACAAATCATGCCGGGGTTGCATTTAATGCACCGATTCGGGCCTTAAATGAAACGATGCACAGTTTCGGGCCAGAAATGAAACAAACGCACCCAATCCACGTTTTTGGACCCAATGGTGATGTTTTGGTTTGTTTTGGTCAGTTTCGTTACAGTGCAAAAAACCATGCCGAGGTTGCATTTAATGCACCCATTCGGGTCGTTAAGAAAACGATGCACAGTTTCGGGCCAGAAACTTAACGAGCGCACCCAATCCACTTTTTTGGACCCAATAGTGATGTTTTGGTTCGTTTTGGTCAGTTTAGTTACTGTGAAACAAATCATGCAGGGGTTGCATTTAATGCACCGATTCGGGCCTTAAATGAAACAATGCACAGTTTCGAACCAGAAATGAAACAAACGCACCCAATCTACGTTTTTGGACCCAATGGTGATGTTTTGGTTTGTTTTGGTCAGTTTCGTTACAGTGCAAAAAACCATGCCGAGGTTGCATTTAATGCACCCATTCGGGTCGTTAAGAAAACGATGCACAGTTTCGGGCCAGAAATGAAATGAACGCACCCAATCCATGTTTTTGGTCCCAATGGTGATGTTTTTGTTTGTTTTGGTCAGTTTTGTTACAGTGCGAAAAAACATGCAAATGTTGCATTTAATGCGCCCATTCGGGTCGTTAACGAAACGAACGCACCCAATCCACATTTTTGGACCCAATAGTGTTGTTTTGGTTCGTTTTGGTCAGTTTCGTTACAGTGCAAGAAACCATGCTAGGGTTGCATTTAATGCACCGATTTGGGCCGTCAATATAAAGATGCACAGTTTCGGGCCAGAAACAAAACGAACGCACCCAATCCACGTTTTTGGACCCAATAGTGATGTTTTGGTTCGTTTTGGTCAGTTTAGTTACTGTGCAAAAAAATCATGCCGGGGTTGCATTTAATGCACCGATTCGGGCCTTAAATGAAACGATGCACAGTTTCGGGCCAGAAACGAAACAAACGCACCCAATCCACGTTTTTGGACCCAATAGTGATGTTTTGGTTCGTTTTGGTCAGTTTAGTTACTGTGCAACAAATCATGCCGGTGTTGCATTTAATGCACCGATTCGGGCCTTAAATAAAACGATGCACAGTTTCGGGAAACGAAACAAACGCACCGAATCCACGTTTTTGGACTCAATAGTGATGTTTTGGTTCGTTTTGGTCAGTTTAGTTACTGTGCAACAAATCATGCCGGTGTTGCATTTAATGCACCGATTCGGGCCTTACATGAAACGATGCACAGTTTCGGGCCAGAAACGAAACAAACGCACCCAATCCACGTTTTTGGACCCAATAGTGATGTTTTGGTTCGTTTTGGTCAGTTTAGTTACTGTGCAACAAATCATGCTGGGGTTGCATTTAATGCACCCATTCGGGTCGTTAACGAAACGATGCACAGTTTCGGGCCAAATGAAACGAACGCACCCAATCTACGTTTTCGGACCCAATAGTGATGTTTTGGTTCGTCTTGGTCAGTTTCGTTACAGTGCAAGAAACCATGTTGGGGTCGCATTTAATGCACCGATTCGGGCCGTCAATGAAAATATGCACAGTTTCGGGCCAGAAACGAAACAAACGTACCCAATCCACATTTTTGGACCCAATAGTAATGTTTTGGTTCGTTTTGGTCAGTTTAGTTACTGTGCAACAAATCATGCCGGGGTTGCATTTAATGCACCGATTCGGGCCTTAAATGAAACGATGCACAGTTTCGGGCCAGAAATGAAACAAACGCACCCAATCCACGTTTTTGGACCCAATGGTGATGTTTTGGTTTGTTTTGGTCAGTTTCGTTACAGTGCAAAAAACCATGCCGAGGTTGCATTTAATGCACCCATTCGGGTCGTTAAGAAAACGATGCACAGTTTCGGGCCAGAAATGAAATGAACGCACCCAATCCATGTTTTTGGTCCCAATGGTGATGTTTTTGTTTGTTTTGGTCAGTTTTGTTACAGTGCGAAAAAACATGCAAATGTTGCATTTAATGCGCCCATTCGGGTCGTTAACGAAACGAACGCACCCAATCCACATTTTTGGACCCAATAGTGATGTTTTGGTTCGTTTTGGTCAGTTTCGTTACTGTGCAAGAAACCATGCTAGGGTTGCATTTAATGCACCGATTTGGGCCGTCAATGTAAAGATGCACAGTTTCGGGCCAGAAACAAAACGAACGCACCCAATCCACGTTTTTGGACCCAATAGTGATGTTTTGGTTCGTTTTGGTCAGTTTAGTTACTGTGCAAAAAAATCATGCCGGGGTTGCATTTAATGCACCGATTCGGGCCTTAAATGAAACGATGCACAGTTTCGGGCCAGAAACGAAACAAACGCACCCAATCCACGTTTTTGGACCCAATAGTGATGTTTTGGTTCGTTTTGGTCAGTTTAGTTACTGCGCAACAAATCATGCCGGTGTTGCATTTAATGCACCGATTCGGGCCTTAAATAAAACGATGCACAGTTTCGGGAAACGAAACAAACGCACCGAATCCACGTTTTTGGACCAAATAGTGATGTTTTGGTTCGTTTTGGTCAGTTTAGTTACTGTGCAACAAATCATGCCGGTGTTGCATTTAATGCACCGATTCGGGCCTTACATGAAACGATGCACAGTTTCGGGCCAGAAACGAAACAAACGCACCCAATCCACGTTTTTGGACCCAATAGTGATGTTTTGGTTCGTTTTGGTCAGTTTAGTTACTGTGCAACAAATCATGCCGGTGTTGCATTTAATGCACCGATTCGGGCCTTACATGAAACGATGCACAGTTTCGGGCCAGAAACAAAACAAACGCACCCAATCCACGTTTTTGGACCCAATAGTGATGTTTTGGTTCGTTTTGGTCAGTTTAGTTACTGTGCAACAAATCATGCCGGTGTTGCATTTAGTACACTGATTCGGGCCTTACATGAAACGATGCACAGTTTCGGGCCAGAAACGAACCAAACGCACCCAATCCACGTTTTTGGACCCAATAGTGATGTTTTGGTTCGTATTGGTCAGTTTAGTTACTGTGCAACAAATCATGCCGGGGTTGCATTTAATGCACCGATTCGGGCCTTACATGAAACGATGCACAGTTTCTGGCCAGAAACGAAACAAACGCACCCAATCCACGTTTTTGGACCCAATGGTGATGTTTTGGTTTGCTTTGGTCAGTTTTGTTACAGTGCAAAAAAACCATGCCGAGGTTGCACTTAATGCACCCATTCAGGTCGTTAACAAAACGATGCACTGTTTCGGGCCAGAAATGAAATGAACGCACCCAATCCATGTTTTTGGTCCCAATGTTGATGTTTTTGTTTGTTTTGGTCAGTTTTGTTACAGTGCGAAAAACCATGCAAATGTTGCATTTAATGCGCCCATTCGGGTCGTTAACGAAACGAACGCACCGAATCCACATTTTTGGACCCAATAGTGATGTTTTGGTTCGTTTTGGTCAGTTTCGTTACAGTGCAAGAAACCATGCTAGGGTTGCATTTAATGCACCGATTTGGGCCGTCAATGAAAAGATGCACAGTTTCGGGCCAGAAACAAAACGAACGCACCCAATCCACGTTTTTGGACCCAATAGTGATGTTTTGGTTCGTTTTGGTCAGTTTAGTTACTGTGCAAAAAAATCATGCCGGGGTTGCATTTAATGCACCGATTCGGGCCTTAAATAAAACGATGCACAGTTTCGGGAAACGAAACAAACGCACCGAATCCACGTTTTTGGACCCAATAGTGATGTTTTGGTTCGTTTTGGTCAGTTTAGTTACTGTGCAACAAATCATGCCGGTGTTGCATTTAATGCACCGATTCGGGCCTTACATGAAACGATGCACAGTTTCGGGCCACAAAACGAAACAAACGCACCCAATCCACGTTTTTGGACCCAATAGTGATGTTTTGGTTCGTTTTGGTCAGTTTAGTTACTGTGCAACAAATCATGCTGGGGTTGCATTTAATGCACCCATTCGGGTCGTTAACGAAACGACGCACAGTTTCAGGCCACAAATGAAACGAACGCACCCGATCCATGTTTTGAGACCCAATAGTGATGTTTTGGTTCGTTTTGGTCAGTTTCGTTACTGTGCAAAAAACCATGCAAATGTTGGATTTAATGCGCCCATTCGGGTCGTTAACGAAACGATGCACAATTTCGGGCCAAACGTAACGAACGCACCCAATCTACGTTTTCGGACCCAATAGTGATGTTTTGGTTCGTCTTGGTCAGTTTCGTTACAGTGCAAGAAACCATGTTGGGGTTGCATTTAATGCACCGATTCGGGCCGTCAATGAAAATATGCACAGTTTCGGGCCAGAAACGAAACAAACGTACCCAATCCACATTTTTGGACCAAATAGTAATGTTTTGGTTCGTTTTGGTCAGTTTAGTTACTGTGCAACAAATCATGCCGGGGTTGCATTTAATTCACCGATTCGGGCCTTAAATGAAACGATGCACAGTTTCGGGCCAGAAATGAAACAAACGCACCCAATCAACGTTTTTGGACCCAATGGTGATGTTTTGGTTTGTTTTGGTCAGTTTCGTTACAGTGCAAAAAACCATGCCGAGGTTGCATTTAATGCACCCATTCGGGTCGTTAAGAAAACGATGCACAGTTTCAGGCCAGAAATGAAATGAACGCACCCAATCCACGTTTTTGGACCCAATAGTGATGTTTTGGTTCGTTTTGGTCAGTTTAGTTACTGTGCAAAAAAATCATGCCGGGGTTGCATTTAATGCACCGATTCGGGCCTTAAATGAAACGATGCACAGTTTCGGGCCAGAAACGAAACAAACGCACCCAATCCACGTTTTTGGACCCAATAGTGATGTTTTGGTTCGTTTTGGTCAGTTTACTTACTGTGCAACAAATCATGCCGGTGTTGCATTTAATGCACCGATTCGGGCCTTAAATAAAACGATGCACAGTTTCGGGAAACGAAACAAACGCACCGAATCCACGTTTTTGGACCCAATAGTGATGTTTTGGTTCGTTTTGGTCAGTTTAGTTACTGTGCAACAAATCATGCCGGTGTTGCATTTAATGCACCGATTCGGGCCTTACATGAAACGATGCACAGTTTCGGGCCAGAAACGAAACAAACGCACCCAATCCACGTTTTTGGACCCAATAGTGATGTTTTGGTTCGTTTTGGTCAGTTTAGTTACTGTGCAACAAATCATGCCGGTGTTCCATTTAATGCACCGATTCGGGCCTTACATGAAACGATGCACAGTTTCGGGCCAGAAACGAAACAAACGCACCCAATCCACGTTTTTGGACCCAATAGTGATGTTTTGGTTCGTTTTGGTCAGTTTAGTTACTGTGCAACAAATCATGCCGGTGTTGCATTTAGTACACTGATTCGGGCCTTACATGAAACGATGCACAGTTTCGGGCCAGAAACGAACCAAACGCACCCAATCCACGTTTTTGGACCCAATAGTGATGTTTTGGTTCGTATTGGTCAGTTTAGTTACTGTGCAACAAATCATGCCGGGGTTGCATTTAATGCACCGATTCGGGCCTTACATGAAACGATGCACAGTTTCTGGCCAGAAACGAAACAAACGCACCCAATCCACGTTTTTGGACCCAATGGTGATGTTTTGGTTTGCTTTGGTCAGTTTTGTTACAGTGCAAAAAAACCATGCCGAGGTTGCACTTAATGCACCCATTCGGGTCGTTAACAAAACGATGCACTGTTTCGGGCCAGAAATGAAATGAACGCACCCAATCCATGTTTTTGGTCCCAATGTTGATGTTTTTGTTTGTTTTGGTCAGTTTTGTTACAGTGCGAAAAACCATGCAAATGTTGCATTTAATGCGCCCATTCGGGTCGTTAACGAAACGAACGCACCGAATCCACATTTTTGGACCCAATAGTGATGTTTTGGTTCGTTTTGGTCAGTTTCGTTACAGTGCAAGAAACCATGCTAGGGTTGCATTTAATGCACCGATTTGGGCCGTCAATGAAAAGATGCACAGTTTCGGGCCAGAAACAAAACGAACGCACCCAATCCACGTTTTTGGACCCAATAGTGATGTTTTGGTTCGTTTTGGTCAGTTTAGTTACTGTGCAAAAAAATCATGCCGGGGTTGCATTTAATGCACCGATTCGGGCCTTAAATAAAACGATGCACAGTTTCGGGAAACGAAACAAACGCACCGAATCCACGTTTTTGGACCCAATAGTGATGTTTTGGTTCGTTTTGGTCAGTTTAGTTACTGTGCAACAAATCATGCCGGTGTTGCATTTAATGCACCGATTCGGGCCTTACATGAAACGATGCACAGTTTCGGGCCACAAAACGAAACAAACGCACCCAATCCACGTTTTTGGACCCAATAGTGATGTTTTGGTTCGTTTTGGTCAGTTTAGTTACTGTGCAACAAATCATGCTGGGGTTGCATTTAATGCACCCATTCGGGTCGTTAACGAAACGACGCACAGTTTCAGGCCACAAATGAAACGAACGCACCCGATCCATGTTTTGAGACCCAATAGTGATGTTTTGGTTCGTTTTGGTCAGTTTCGTTACTGTGCAAAAAACCATGCAAATGTTGGATTTAATGCGCCCATTCGGGTCGTTAACGAAACGATGCACAATTTCGGGCCAAACGTAACGAACGCACCCAATCTACGTTTTCGGACCCAATAGTGATGTTTTGGTTCGTCTTGGTCAGTTTCGTTACAGTGCAAGAAACCATGTTGGGGTTGCATTTAATGCACCGATTCGGGCCGTCAATGAAAATATGCACAGTTTCGGGCCAGAAACGAAACAAACGTACCCAATCCACATTTTTGGACCAAATAGTAATGTTTTGGTTCGTTTTGGTCAGTTTAGTTACTGTGCAACAAATCATGCCGGGGTTGCATTTAATGCACCGATTCGGGCCTTAAATGAAACGATGCACAGTTTCGGGCCAGAAATGAAACAAACGCACCCAATCAACGTTTTTGGACCCAATGGTGATGTTTTGGTTTGTTTTGGTCAGTTTCGTTACAGTGCAAAAAACCATGCCGAGGTTGCATTTAATGCACCCATTCGGGTCGTTAAGAAAACGATGCACAGTTTCGGGCCAGAAATGAAATGAACGCACCCAATCCACGTTTTTGGACCCAATAGTGATGTTTTGGTTCGTTTTGGTCAGTTTAGTTACTGTGCAAAAAAATCATGCCGGGGTTGCATTTAATGCACCGATTCGGGCCTTAAATGAAACGATGCACAGTTTCGGGCCAGAAACGAAACAAACGCACCCAATCCACGTTTTTGGACCCAATAGTGATGTTTTGGTTCGTTTTGGTCAGTTTAGTTACTGTGCAACAAATCATGCCGGTGTTGCATTTAATGCACCGATTCGGGCCTTAAATAAAACGATGCACAGTTTCGGGAAACGAAACAAACGCACCGAATCCACGTTTTTGGACCCAATAGTGATGTTTTGGTTCGTTTTGGTCAGTTTAGTTACTGTGCAACAAATCATGCCGGTGTTGCATTTAATGCACCGATTCGGGCCTTACATGAAACGATGCACAGTTTCGGGCCAGAAACGAAACAAACGCACCCAATCCACGTTTTTGGACCCAATAGTGATGTTTTGGTTCGTTTTGGTCAGTTTAGTTACTGTGCAACAAATCATGCCGGTGTTGCATTTAATGCACCGATTCGGGCCTTACATGAAACGATGCACAGTTTCGGGCCAGAAACGAAACAAACGCACCCAATCCACGTTTTTGGACCCAATAGTGATGTTTTGGTTCGTTTTGGTCAGTTTAGTTACTGTGCAACAAATCATGCCGGTGTTGCATTTAGTACACTGATTCGGGCCTTACATGAAACGATGCACAGTTTCGGGCCAGAAACGAACCAAACGCACCCAATCCACGTTTTTGGACCCAATAGTGATGTTTTGGTTCGTATTGGTCAGTTTAGTTACTGTGCAACAAATCATGCCGGGGTTGCATTTAATGCACCGATTCGGGCCTTACATGAAACGATGCACAGTTTCTGGCCAGAAACGAAACAAACGCACCCAATCCACGTTTTTGGACCCAATGGTGATGTTTTGGTTTGCTTTGGTCAGTTTTGTTACAGTGCAAAAAAACCATGCCGAGGTTGCACTTAATGCACCCATTCGGGTCGTTAACAAAACGATGCACTGTTTCGGGCCAGAAATGAAATGAACGCACCCAATCCATGTTTTTGGTCCCAATGTTGATGTTTTTGTTTGTTTTGGTCAGTTTTGTTACAGTGCGAAAAACCATGCAAATGTTGCATTTAATGCGCCCATTCGGGTCATTAACGAAACGAACGCACCGAATCCACATTTTTGGACCCAATAGTGATGTTTTGGTTCGTCTTGGTCAGTTTCGTTACAGTGCAAGAAACCATGTTGGGGTTGCATTTAATGCACCGATTCGGGCCGTCAATGAAAATATGCACAGTTTCGGGCCAGAAACGAAACAAACGTACCCAATCCACATTTTTGGACCAAATAGTAATGTTTTGGTTCGTTTTGGTCAGTTTAGTTACTGTGCAACAAATCATGCCGGGGTTGCATTTAATGCACCGATTCGGGCCTTAAATGAAACGATGCACAGTTTCGGGCCAGAAATGAAACAAACGCACCCAATCAACGTTTTTGGACCCAATGGTGATGTTTTGGTTTGTTTTGGTCAGTTTCGTTACAGTGCAAAAAACCATGCCGAGGTTGCATTTAATGCACCCATTCGGGTCGTTAAGAAAACGATGCACAGTTTCGGGCCAGAAATGAAATGAACGCACCCAATCCACGTTTTTGGACCCAATAGTGATGTTTTGGTTCGTTTTGGTCAGTTTAGTTACTGTGCAAAAAAATCATGCCGGGGTTGCATTTAATGCACCGATTCGGGCCTTAAATGAAACGATGCACAGTTTCGGGCCAGAAACGAAACAAACGCACCCAATCCACGTTTTTGGACCCAATAGTGATGTTTTGGTTCGTTTTGGTCAGTTTAGTTACTGTGCAACAAATCATGCCGGTGTTGCATTTAATGCACCGATTCGGGCCTTAAATAAAACGATGCACAGTTTCGGGAAACGAAACAAACGCACCGAATCCACGTTTTTGGACCCAATAGTGATGTTTTGGTTCGTTTTGGTCAGTTTAGTTACTGTGCAACAAATCATGCCGGTGTTGCATTTAATGCACCGATTCGGGCCTTACATGAAACGATGCACAGTTTCGGGCCAGAAACGAAACAAACGCACCCAATCCACGTTTTTGGACCCAATAGTGATGTTTTGGTTCGTTTTGGTCAGTTTAGTTACTGTGCAACAAATCATGCCGGTGTTGCATTTAATGCACCGATTCGGGCCTTACATGAAACGATGCACAGTTTCGGGCCAGAAACGAAACAAACGCACCCAATCCACGTTTTTGGACCCAATAGTGATGTTTTGGTTCGTTTTGGTCAGTTTAGTTACTGTGCAACAAATCATGCCGGTGTTGCATTTAGTACACTGATTCGGGCCTTACATGAAACGATGCACAGTTTCGGGCCAGAAACGAACCAAACGCACCCAATCCACGTTTTTGGACCCAATAGTGATGTTTTGGTTCGTATTGGTCAGTTTAGTTACTGTGCAACAAATCATGCCGGGGTTGCATTTAATGCACCGATTCGGGCCTTACATGAAACGATGCACAGTTTCTGGCCAGAAACGAAACAAACGCACCCAATCCACGTTTTTGGACCCAATGGTGATGTTTTGGTTTGCTTTGGTCAGTTTTGTTACAGTGCAAAAAAACCATGCCGAGGTTGCACTTAATGCACCCATTCGGGTCGTTAACAAAACGATGCACTGTTTCGGGCCAGAAATGAAATGAACGCACCCAATCCATGTTTTTGGTCCCAATGTTGATGTTTTTGTTTGTTTTGGTCAGTTTTGTTACAGTGCGAAAAACCATGCAAATGTTGCATTTAATGCGCCCATTCGGGTCATTAACGAAACGAACGCACCGAATCCACATTTTTGGACCCAATAGTGATGTTTTGGTTCGTTTTGGTCAGTTTCGTTACAGTGCAAGAAACCATGCTAGGGTTGCATTTAATGCACCGATTTGGGCCGTCAATGAAAAGATGCACAGTTTCGGGCCAGAAACAAAACGAACGCACCCAATCCACGTTTTTGGACCCAATAGTGATGTTTTGGTTCGTTTTGGTCAGTTTAGTTACTGTGCAAAAAAATCATGCCGGGGTTGCATTTAATGCACCGATTCGGGCCTTAAATAAAACGATGCACAGTTTCGGGAAACGAAACAAACGCACCGAATCCACGTTTTTGGACCCAATAGTGATGTTTTGGTTCGTTTTGGTCAGTTTAGTTACTGTGCAACAAATCATGCCGGTGTTGCATTTAATGCACCGATTCGGGCCTTACATGAAACGATGCACAGTTTCGGGCCACAAAACGAAACAAACGCACCCAATCCACGTTTTTGGACCCAATAGTGATGTTTTGGTTCGTTTTGGTCAGTTTAGTTACTGTGCAACAAATCATGCTGGGGTTGCATTTAATGCACCCATTCGGGTCGTTAACGAAACGACGCACAGTTTCAGGCCACAAATGAAACGAACGCACCCGATCCATGTTTTGAGACCCAATAGTGATGTTTTGGTTCGTTTTGGTCAGTTTCGTTACTGTGCAAAAAACCATGCAAATGTTGGATTTAATGCGCCCATTCGGGTCGTTAACGAAACGATGCACAATTTCGGGCCAAACGTAACGAACGCACCCAATCTACGTTTTCGGACCCAATAGTGATGTTTTGGTTCGTCTTGGTCAGTTTCGTTACAGTGCAAGAAACCATGTTGGGGTTGCATTTAATGCACCGATTCGGGCCGTCAATGAAAATATGCACAGTTTCGGGCCAGAAACGAAACAAACGTACCCAATCCACATTTTTGGACCAAATAGTAATGTTTTGGTTCGTTTTGGTCAGTTTAGTTACTGTGCAACAAATCATGCCGGGGTTGCATTTAATGCACCGATTCGGGCCTTAAATGAAACGATGCACAGTTTCGGGCCAGAAATGAAACAAACGCACCCAATCAACGTTTTTGGACCCAATGGTGATGTTTTGGTTTGTTTTGGTCAGTTTCGTTACAGTGCAAAAAACCATGCCGAGGTTGCATTTAATGCACCCATTCGGGTCGTTAAGAAAACAATGCACAGTTTCGGGCCAGAAATGAAATGAACGCACCCAATCCATGTTTTTGGTCCCAATGGTGATGTTTTTGTTTGTTTTGGTCAGTTTTGTTACAGTGCGAAAAAACATGCAAATGTTGCATTTAATGCGCCCATTCGGGTCATTAACGAAACGAACGCACCCAATCCACATTTTTGGACCCAATAGTGATGTTTTGGTTCGTTTTGGTCAGTTTCGTTACAGTGCAAGAAACCATGCTAGGGTTGCATTTAATGCACCGATTTGGGCCGTCAATGTAAAGATGCACAGTTTCGGGCCAGAAACAAAACGAACGCACCCAATCCACGTTTTTGGACCCAATAGTGATGTTTTGGTTCGCTTTGGTCAGTTTAGTTACTGTGCAAAAAAATCATGTCGGGGTTGCATTTAATGCACCGATTCGGGCCTTAAATGAAACGATGCACAGTTTCGGGCCAGAAACGAAACAAACGCACCCAATCCACGTTTTTGGACCCAATGGTGACGTTTTGGTTTGTTTTGGTCAGTTTCGTTACTGTGCAAAAAACCATGCCGAGGTTGCATTTAATGCACCCATTCGGGTCGTTCAGAAAACGATGCACAGTTTCGGGCCAGAAATGAAATGAACGCACCCAATCCATGTTTTTGGTCCCAATGGTGATGTTTTTGTTTGTTTTGGTCAGTTTTGTTACAGTGCGAAAAAACATGCAAATGTTGCATTTAATGCGCCCATTCGGGTCGTTAACGAAACGAACGCACCCAATGCACATTTTTGGACCCAATAGTGATGTTTTGGTTCGTTTTGGTCAGTTTTGTTACAGTGCAAGAAACCATGCTAGGGTTGCATTTAATGCACCGATTTGGGCCGTCAATGTAAAGATGCACAGTTTCGGGCCAGAAACAAAACGAACGCACCCAATCCACGTTTTTGGACCCAATAGTGATGTTTTGGTTCGTTTTGGTCAGTTTAGTTACTGTGCAAAAAAATCATGCCGGGGTTGCATTTAATGCACCGATTCGGGCCTTAAATGAAACGATGCACAGTTTCGGGCCAGAAACGAAACAAACGCACCCAATCCACGTTTTTGGACCCAATAGTGATGTTTTGGTTCGTTTTGGTCAGTTTAGTTACTGTGCAACAAATCATGCCGGTGTTGCATTTAATGCACTGATTCGGGCCTTAAATAAAACGATGGACAGTTTCGGGAAACGAAACAAACGCACCGAATCCACGTTTTTGGACCCAATAGTGATGTTTTGGTTCGTTTTGGTCAGTTTAGTTACTGTGCAACAAATCATGCCGGTGTTGCATTTAATGCACCGATTCGGGCCTTACATGAAACGATGCACAGTTTCGGGCCAGAAACGAAACAAACGCACCCGATCCATGTTTTGAGACCCAATAGTGATGTTTTGGTTCGTTTTGGTCAGTTTCGTTACTGTGCAAAAAACCATGCAAATGTTGGATTTAATGCGCCCATTCGGGTCGTTAACGAAACGATGCACAGTTTCGGGCCAAATGAAACGAACGCACCCAATCTACGTTTTCGGACCCAATAGTGATGTTTTGGTTCGTCTTGGTCAGTTTCGTTACAGTGCAAGAAACCATGTTGGGGTTGCATTTAATGCACCGATTCGGGCCGTCAATGAAAATATGCACAGTTTCGGGCCAGAAACGAAACAAACGTACCCAATCCACGTTTTTGGACCCAATAGTAATGTTTTGGTTCGTTTTGGTTAGTTTAGTTACTGTGCAACAAATCATGCCGGGGTTGCATTTAATGCACCGATTCGAGCCTTAAATAAAACGATGCACAGTTTCGGGCCAGAAATGAAACAAACGCACCCAATCCACGTTTTTGGGCCCAATGGTGATGTTTTGGTTTGTTTTGGTCAGTTTCGTTACAGTGCAAAAAACCATGCGGAGGTTGCATTTAATGCACCCATTCAGGTCGTTAAGAAAACGATGCACAGTTTCGGGCCAGAAATGAAATGAACGCACCCAATCCATGTTTTTGGTCCCCATGGTGATGTTTTTGTTTGTTTTGGTCAGTTTTTTTACAGTGCGAAAAAACATGCAAATGTTGCATTTAATGCGCCCATTCGGGTCGTTAACGAAACGAACGCACCCAATCCACATTTTTGGACCCAATAGTGATGTTTTGGTTCGTTTTGGTCAGTTTCGTTACAGTGCAAGAAACCATGCTAGGGTTGCATTTAATGCACCGATTTGGGCCGTCAATGTAAAGATGCACAGTTTCGGGCCAGAAACGTAACGAGCGCACCCAATCCACTTTTTTGGACCCAATAGTGATGTTTTGGTTCATTTTGGTCAGTTTAGTTACTGTGAAACAAATCATGCAGGGGTTGCATTTAATGCACCGATTCGGGCCTTAAATGAAACGATGCACAGTTTCGAACCAGAAATGAAACAAACGCACCCAATCTACGTTTTTGGACCCAATGGTGATGTTTTGGTTTGTTTTGGTCAGTTTCGTTACAGTGCAAAAAACCATGCCGAGGTTGCATTTAATGCACCCATTCGGGTCGTTAAGAAAACGATGCACAGTTTCGGGCCAGAAATGAAATGAACGCACCCAATCCATGTTTTTGGTCCCAATGGTGATGTTTTTGTTTGTTTTGGTCAGTTTTGTTACAGTGCGAAAAAACATGCAAATGTTGCATTTAATGCGCCCATTCGGGTCGTTAACGAAACGAACGCACCCAATCCACATTTTTGGACCCAATAGTGATGTTTTGGTTCGTTTTGGTCAGTTTCGTTACAGTGCAAGAAACCATGCTAGGGTTGCATTTAATGCACCGATTTGGGCCGTCAATGTAAAGATGCACAGTTTCGGGCCAGAAACAAAACGAACGCACCCAATCCACGTTTTTGGACCCAATAGTGATGTTTTGGTTCGTTTTGGTCAGTTTAGTTACTGTGCAAAAAAATCATGCCGGGGTTGCATTTAATGCACCGATTCGGGCCTTAAATGAAACGATGCACAGTTTCGGGCCAGAAACGAAACAAACGCACCCAATCCACGTTTTTGGGCCCAATGGTGATGTTTTGGTTTGTTTTGGTCAGTTTCGTTACAGTGCAAAAAACCATGCGGAGGTTGCATTTAATGCACCCATTCAGGTCGTTAAGAAAACGATGCACAGTTTCGGGCCAGAAATGAAATGAACGCACCCAATCCATGTTTTTGGTCCCCATGGTGATGTTTTTGTTTGTTTTGGTCAGTTTTTTTACAGTGCGAAAAAACATGCAAATGTTGCATTTAATGCGCCCATTCGGGTCGTTAACGAAACGAACGCACCCAATCCACATTTTTGGACCCAATAGTGATGTTTTGGTTCGTTTTGGTCAGTTTCGTTACAGTGCAAGAAACCATGCTAGGGTTGCATTTAATGCACCGATTTGGGCCGTCAATGTAAAGATGCACAGTTTCGGGCCAGAAACGTAACGAGCGCACCCAATCCACTTTTTTGGACCCAATAGTGATGTTTTGGTTCATTTTGGTCAGTTTAGTTACTGTGAAACAAATCATGCAGGGGTTGCATTTAATGCACCGATTCGGGCCTTAAATGAAACGATGCACAGTTTCGAACCAGAAATGAAACAAACGCACCCAATCTACGTTTTTGGACCCAATGGTGATGTTTTGGTTTGTTTTGGTCAGTTTCGTTACAGTGCAAAAAACCATGCCGAGGTTGCATTTAATGCACCCATTCGGGTCGTTAAGAAAACGATGCACAGTTTCGGGCCAGAAATGAAATGAACGCACCCAATCCATGTTTTTGGTCCCAATGGTGATGTTTTTGTTTGTTTTGGTCAGTTTTGTTACAGTGCGAAAAAACATGCAAATGTTGCATTTAATGCGCCCATTCGGGTCGTTAACGAAACGAACGCACCCAATCCACATTTTTGGACCCAATAGTGATGTTTTGGTTCGTTTTGGTCAGTTTCGTTACAGTGCAAGAAACCATGCTAGGGTTGCATTTAATGCACCGATTTGGGCCGTCAATGTAAAGATGCACAGTTTCGGGCCAGAAACAAAACGAACGCACCCAATCCACGTTTTTGGACCCAATAGTGATGTTTTGGTTCGTTTTGGTCAGTTTAGTTACTGTGCAAAAAAATCATGCCGGGGTTGCATTTAATGCACCGATTCGGGCCTTAAATGAAACGATGCACAGTTTCGGGCCAGAAACGAAACAAACGCACCCAATCCACGTTTTTGGGCCCAATGGTGATGTTTTGGTTTGTTTTGGTCAGTTTCGTTACAGTGCAAAAAACCATGCGGAGGTTGCATTTAATGCACCCATTCAGGTCGTTAAGAAAACGATGCACAGTTTCGGGCCAGAAATGAAATGAACGCACCCAATCCATGTTTTTGGTCCCCATGGTGATGTTTTTGTTTGTTTTGGTCAGTTTTTTTACAGTGCGAAAAAACATGCAAATGTTGCATTTAATGCGCCCATTCGGGTCGTTAACGAAACGAACGCACCCAATCCACATTTTTGGACCCAATAGTGATGTTTTGGTTCGTTTTGGTCAGTTTCGTTACAGTGCAAGAAACCATGCTAGGGTTGCATTTAATGCACCGATTTGGGCCGTCAATGTAAAGATGCACAGTTTCGGGCCAGAAACGTAACGAGCGCACCCAATCCACTTTTTTGGACCCAATAGTGATGTTTTGGTTCATTTTGGTCAGTTTAGTTACTGTGAAACAAATCATGCAGGGGTTGCATTTAATGCACCGATTCGGGCCTTAAATGAAACGATGCACAGTTTCGAACCAGAAATGAAACAAACGCACCCAATCTACGTTTTTGGACCCAATGGTGATGTTTTGGTTTGTTTTGGTCAGTTTCGTTACAGTGCAAAAAACCATGCCGAGGTTGCATTTAATGCACCCATTCGGGTCGTTAAGAAAACGATGCACAGTTTCGGGCCAGAAATGAAATGAACGCACCCAATCCATGTTTTTGGTCCCAATGGTGATGTTTTTGTTTGTTTTGGTCAGTTTTGTTACAGTGCGAAAAAACATGCAAATGTTGCATTTAATGCGCCCATTCGGGTCGTTAACGAAACGAACGCACCCAATCCACATTTTTGGACCCAATAGTGATGTTTTGGTTCGTTTTGGTCAGTTTCGTTACAGTGCAAGAAACCATGCTAGGGTTGCATTTAATGCACCGATTTGGGCCGTCAATGTAAAGATGCACAGTTTCGGGCCAGAAACAAAACGAACGCACCCAATCCACGTTTTTGGACCCAATAGTGATGTTTTGGTTCGTTTTGGTCAGTTTAGTTACTGTGCAAAAAAATCATGCCGGGGTTGCATTTAATGCACCGATTCGGGCCTTAAATGAAACGATGCACAGTTTCGGGCCAGAAACGAAACAAACGCACCCAATCCACGTTTTTGGACCCAATAGTGATGTTTTGGTTCGTTTTGGTCAGTTTAGTTACTGTGCAACAAATCATTCCGGTGTTGCATTTAATGCACCGATTCGGGCCTTAAATAAAACGATGCACAGTTTCGGGAAACGAAACAAACGCACCGAATCCACGTTTTTGGACCCAATAGTGATGTTTTGGTTCGTTTTGGTCAGTTTAGTTACTGTGCAACAAATCATGCCGGTGTTGCATTTAATGCACCGATTCGGGCCTTACATGAAACGATACACAGTTTCGGGCCAGAAACGAAACAAACGCACCCAATCCACGTTTTTGGACCCAATAGTGATGTTTTGGTTCGTTTTGGTCAGTTTAGTTACTGTGCAACAAATCATGCTGGGGTTGCATTTAATGCACCCATTCGGGTCGTTAAAGAAACGACGCACAGTTTCAGGCCAGAAACGAAACGAACGCACCCGATCCATGTTTTGAGACCCAATAGTGATGTTTTGGTTCGTTTTGGTCAGTTTCGTTACTGTGCAAAAAACCATGCAAATGTTGGATTTAATGCGCCCATTCGGGTCGTTAACGAAACGATGCACAGTTTCGGGCCAAATGAAACGAACGCACCCAATCTACGTTTTCGGACCCAATAGTGATGTTTTGGTTCGTCTTGGTCAGTTTCGTTACAGTGCAAGAAACCATGTTGGGGTTGCATTTAATGCACCGATTCGGGCCGTCAATGAAAATATGCACAGTTTCGGGCCAGAAACGAAACAAACGTACCCAATCCACGTTTTTGGACCCAATAGTAATGTCTTGATTCGTTTTGGTCAGTTTAGTTACTGTGCAACAAATCATGCCGGGGTTGCATTTAATGCACCGATTCGGGCCTTAAATGAAACGATGCACAGTTTCGAACCAGAAATGAAACAAACGCACCCAATCTATGTTTTTGGACCCAATGGTGATGTTTTGGTTTGTTTTGGTCAGTTTCATTACAGTGCAAAAAACCATGCCGAGGTTGCATTTAATGCACCCATTTGGGTCGTTAAGAAAACGATGCACAGTTTCGGGCCAGAAATGAAATGAACACACCCAATCCATGTTTTTGGTCCCAATGGTGATGTTTTTGTTTGTTTTGGTCAGTTTTGTTACAGTGCGAAAAAACATGCAAATGTTGCATTTAATGCGCCCATTCGGGTCGTTAACGAAACGAACGCACCCAATCCACATTTTTGGACCCAATAGTGATGTTTTGGTTCGTTTTGGTCAGTTTCGTTACAGTGCAAGAAACCATGCTAGGGTTGCATTTAATGCACCGATTTGGGCCGTCAATGTAAAGATGCACAGTTTCGGGCCAGAAACAAAACGAACGCACCCAATCCACGTTTTTGGACCCAATAGTGATGTTTTGGTTCGTTTTGGTCAGTTTAGTTACTGTGCAAAAAAATCATGCCGGGGTTGCATTTAATGCACCGATTCGGGCCTTAAATGAAACGATGCACAGTTTCGGGCCAGAAACGAAACAAACGCACCCAATCCACGTTTTTGGACCCAATAGTGATGTTTTGGTTCGTTTTGGTCAGTTTAGTTATTGTGCAACAAATCATGCCGGTGTTGCATTTAATGCACCGATTCGGGCCTTAAATAAAACGATGCACAGTTTCGGGAAACGAAACAAACGCACCGAATCCACGTTTTTGGACCCAATAGTGATGTTTTGGTTCGTTTTGGTCAGTTTAGTTACTGTGCAACAAATCATGCCGGTGTTGCATTTAATGCACCGATTCGGGCCTTAAATAAAACGATGCACAGTTTCGGGCCAGAAACGAAACAAACGCACCCAATCCACGTTTTTGGACCCAATAGTGATGTTTTGGTTCGTTTTGGTCAGTTTAGTTACTGTGCAACAAATCATGCTGGGGTTGCATTTAATGCACCCATTCGGGTCGTTAACGAAACGACGCACAGTTTCAGGCCAGAAACGAAACGAACGCACCCGATCCATGTTTTGAGACCCAATAGTGATGTTTTGGTTCGTTTTGGTCAGTTTCGTTACTGTGCAAAAAACCATGCAAATGTTGGATTTAATGCGCCCATTCGGGTTGTTAACGAAACGATGCACAGTTTCGGGCCAAATGAAACGAACGCACCCAATCTACGTTTTCGGACCCAATAGTGATGTTTTGGTTCGTCTTGGTCAGTTTCGTTACAGTGCAAGAAACCATGTTGGGGTTGCATTTAATGCACCGATTCGGGCCGTCAATGAAAATATGCACAGTTTCGGGCCAGAAACGAAACAAACGTACCCAATCCACGTTTTTGGACCCAATAGTAATGTTTTGGTTCGTTTTGGTCAGTTTAGTTACTGTGCAACAAATCATGCCGGGGTTGCATTTAATGCACCGATTCGAGCCTTAAATAAAACGATGCACAGTTTCGGGCCAGAAATGAAACAAACGCACCCAATCCACGTTTTTGGGCCCAATGGTGATGTTTTGGTTTGTTTTGGTCAGTTTCGTTACAGTGCAAAAAACCATGCGGAGGTTGCATTTAATGCACCCATTCAGGTCGTTAAGAAAACGATGCACAGTTTCGGGCCAGAAATGAAATGAACGCCCCCAATCCATGTTTTTGGTCCCAATGGTGATGTTTTTGTTTGTTTTGGTCAGTTTTGTTACAGTGCGAAAAAACATGCAAATGTTGCATTTAATGCGCCCATTCGAGTCGTTAACGAAACGAACGCACCCAATCCACATTTTTGGACCCAATAGTGATGTTTTGGTTCGTTTTGGTCAGTTTAGTTACTGTGCAAAAAAATCATGCCGGGGTTGCATTTAATGCACCGATTGGGGCCTTAAATGAAACGATGCACAGTTTCGGGCCAGAAACGAAACAAACGCATCCAATCCACGTTTTTGGACCCAATAGTGATGTTTTGGTTCGTTTTGGTCAGTTTAGTAACTGTGCAACAAATCATGCCGGTGTTGCATTTAATGCACCGATTCGGGCCTTACATGAAACGATGCACAGTTTCGGGCCAGAAACGAAACAAACGCACCCAATCCACGTTTTTGGACCCAATAGTGATGTTTTGGTTCGTTTTGGTCAGTTTAGTTACTGTGCAACAAATCATGCCGGGGTTGCATTTAATGCACCGATTCGGGCCTTACATGAAACGATGCATAGTTTCTGGCCAGAAACGAAACAAACGCACCCAATCCACGTTTTTGGACCCAATGGTGATGTCTTGGTTTGTTTTGGGCAGCTTCGTTACAGTGCAAAAAACCATGCCGAGGTTGCATTTAATGCACCCATTCGGGTCGTTAACAAAACGATGCACAGTTTCGGGCCAGAAATGAAATGAACGCACCCAATCCATGTTTTTGGTCCCAATGGTGATGTTTTTGTTTGTTTTGGTCAATTTTGTTACAGTGCGAAAAAACATGCAAATGTTGCATTTAATGCGCCCATTCGGGTCGTTAACGAAACGAACGCACCCAATCTACGTTTTCGGACCCAATAGTGATGTTTTGGTTCGTCTTGGTCAGTTTCGTTACAGTGCAAGAAACCATGCTGGGGTTGCATTTAATGCACCGATTCGGGCTGTCAATGAAAATATGCACAGTTTCGGGCCAGAAACGAGACAAACGTACCCAATCCACGTTTTTGGACCCAATAGTGATGTTTTGGTTCGTTTTGGTCAGTTTAGTTACTGTGCAACAAATCATGCCGGGGTTGCATTTAATGCACCGATTCGGGCCTTAAATAAAACGATGCACAGTTTCGGGCCAGAAACGAAACAAACGCACCTAATCCACGTTTTTGGACCCAATGGTGATGTTTTGGTTTGCTTTGGTCAGTTTTGTTACAGTGCAAAAAACCATGCCGAGGTTGCACTTAATGCACCCATTCGGGTCGTTAACAAAACGATGCAAAGTTTCGGGCCAGAAACGTAACGAACGCACCCAATCCACTTTTTTGGACCTAATTGTCATGGTTTGGTTCGTTTTGGTCAGTTTAGTTACTGTGCAACAAATCATGCCGGGGTTGCATTTAATGCACCGATTCGGGCCTTACATGAAACGATGCACAGTTTCGGGCCAGAAACGAAACAACGCACTCAATCCACGTTTTGGGAGCAATAGTGATGTTTTGGTTCGTTTTGGTTTGTTTCGTTACTGTGCAATAAATCATGCCGGGGTTGCATTTAATGCACCGATTCGGGCCTTAAATGAAACGATGCATAGTTTCGGGCCAGAAACGAAACAAACGCACCCAATCCACGTTTTTGGACCCAATGGTGATGTTTTGGTTTGTTTTGGTCAGTTTCGTTACAGTGCAAAAACCATGCCGAGGTTGCATTTAATGCACCCATTCGGGTCGTTAACGAAACGAACGCACCGAATACACATTTTTGGACCCAATAGTGATGTTTTGGTTCGTTTTGGTCAGTTTCGTTACAGAGCAAGAAACCATGCTAGGGTTGCATTTAATGCACCGATTTGGGCCGTCAATGAAAAGATGCACAGTTTCGGGCCAGAAACAAAACGAAGGCACGCAATCCACGTTTTTGGACCCAATAGTGATGTTTTGGTTCGTTTTAGTCAGTTTAGTTACTGTGCAAAAAAATCATGCCGGTGTTGCATTTAATGCACCGATTCGGGCCTTAAATTAAACGATGCACAGTTTCGGGAAACGAAACAAACGCACCCAATCCACGTTTTTGGACCCAATAGTGATGTTTTGGTTCGTTTTGGTCAGTTTCGTTACGGTGCAAGAAACCATGCTGTAGTTGCATTTAGTGCACCCATTCGGGTCGTTAACGAAACGACGCACAGTTTCAGGCTAGAAACGAAACGAACGCACCCGATCCATGTTTTGAGACCCAATAGTGATGTTTTGGTTCGTTTTGGTCAGTTTGGTTACTGTGCAAAAATCCATGCAAATGTTGGATTTAATGCGCCCATTCGGGTTGTTAACGAAACGATGCACAGTTTCAGGCCAAACGAAACGAACGCACCCAATCTACGTTTTCGGACCCAATAGTGATGTTTTGGTTCGTTTTGGTCAGTTTCGTTACAGTGCAAGAAACCATGCTGGGGTTGCATTTAATGCACCGATTCGGGCCGTCAATGAAAAGATGCACAGTTTCGGGCCAGAAACAAAACGAAGGCACACAATCCACGTTTTTGGACCCAATAGTGATGTTTTGGTTCGTTTTAGTCAGTTTAGTTACTGTGCAAAAAAATCATGCCGGTGTTGCATTTAATGCACCGATTCGGGCCTTAAATTAAACGATGCACAGTTTCGGGCCAGAAACGAAACAAACGCACCCAATCCACGTTTTTGGACCCAATAGTGATGTTTTGGTTCGTTTTGGTCAGTTTCGTTACAGTGCAAGAAACCATGCTGGGGTTGCATTTAATGCACCTATTCGGGTCGTTAACGAAACGACGCACAGTTTCAGGCCAGAAACGAAACGAACGCACCCGATCCATGTTTTGAGACCCAATAGTGATGTTTTGGTTCGTTTTGGTCAGTTTGGTTACTGTGCAAAAAATTATGCAAATGTTGGATTTAATGCGCCCATTCGGGTTGTTAACGAAACGATGCACAGTTTCAGGCCAAACGAAACGAACGCACCCAATCTACGTGTTCGGACCCAATAGTGATGTTTTGGTTCGTTTTGGTCAGTTTCGTTACAGTGCAAGAAACCATGCTGGGGTTGCATTTAATGCACCGATTCGGGCCGTCAATGAAAAGATGCACAGTTTCGGGCCAGAAACGAAACGAACGTTCCCAATCCACGTTTTTGAACCCAATAGTGATGTTTTAGTTCGTTTTGGTCAGTTTAGTTACTGTGCAACAAATCATGCCGGGGTTGCATTTAATGCACCGATTCGGGCCTTAAATAAAACGATGGACAGTTTCGGGCCAGAAACGAAACAAACGCACCTAATCCACGTTTTTGGACCCAATGGTGATGTTTTGGTTTGCTTTGGTCAGTTTTGTTACAGTGCAAAAAACCATGCCGAGGTTGCACTTAATGCACCCATTCGGGTCGTTAATAAAACGATGCAAAGTTTCGGGCCAGAAACGTAACGAACGCACCCAATCCACTTTTTTAGACCCAATAGTGATGCTTTGGTTCGTTTTGGTCAGTTTAGTTACTGTGCAACAAATCATGCCGGGGTTGCATTTAATGCACCGATTCGGGCCTTACATGAAACGATGCACAGTTTCGGGCCAGAAACGAAACAAACGCACCCAATCCACGTTTTTGGACCCAATAGTGATGTTTTGGTTAGTTTTGGTCAGTTTAGTTACTGTGCAACAAATCATGCCGGGGTTGCATTTAATGCACCGATTCGGGCCTTAAATAAAACGATGGACAGTTTCGGGCCAGAAACGAAACAAACGCACCTAATCCACGTTTTTGGACCCAATGGTGATGTCTTGGTTTGTTTTGGTCAGTTTCGTTACAGTGCAAAAAACCATGCCGAGGTTGCATTTAATGCACCCATTCGGGTCGTTAACAAAACGATGCACAGTTTCGGGCCAGAAATGAAATGAACGCACCCAATCCATGTTTTTGTTCCCAATGGTGATGTTTTTGTTTGTTTTGGTCAGTTTTGTTACAGTGCGAAAAACCATGCAAATGTTGCATTTAATGCGCTCATTCGGGTCGTTAACGAAACGAATGCACCGAATCCACATTTTTGGACCCAATAGTGATGTTTTGGTTCGTTTTGGTCAGTTTCGTTACAGTGCAAGAAACCATGCTGGGGTTGCATTTAATGCACCTATTCGGGTCGTTAACGAAACGACGCACAGTTTCAGGCCAGAAACGAAACGAACGCACCCGATCCATGTTTTGAAACCCAATAGTGATGTTTTGGTTCGTTTTGGTCAGTTTGGTTACTGTGCAAAAAATTATGCAAATGTTGGATTTAATGCGCCCATTCGGGTTGTTAACGAAACGATGCACAGTTTCAGGCCAAACGAAACGAACGCACCCAATCTACGTGTTCGGACCCAATAGTGATGTTTTGGTTCGTTTTGGTCAGTTTCGTTACAGTGCAAGAAACCATGCTGGGGTTGCATTTAATGCACCGATTCGGGCCGTCAATGAAAAGATGCACAGTTTCGGGCCAGAAACGAAACGAACGTTCCCAATCCACGTTTTTGAACCCAATAGTGATGTTTTAGTTCGTTTTGGTCAGTTTAGTTACTGTGCAACAAATCATGCCGGGGTTGCATTTAATGCACCGATTCGGGCCTTAAATAAAACGATGGACAGTTTCGGGCCAGAAACGAAACAAACGCACCTAATCCATGTTTTTGGACCCAATGGTGATGTTTTGGTTTGCTTTGGTCAGTTTTGTTACAGTGCAAAAAACCATGCCGAGGTTGCACTTAATGCACCCATTCGGGTCGTTAATAAAACGATGCAAAGTTTCGGGCCAGAAACGTAACGAACGCACCCAATCCACTTTTTTAGACCCAATAGTGATGCTTTGGTTCGTTTTGGTCAGTTTAGTTACTGTGCAACAAATCATGCCGGGGTTGCATTTAATGCACCGATTCGGGCCTTACATGAAACGATGCACAGTTTCGGGCCAGAAACGAAACAAACGCACCCAATCCACGTTTTTGGACCCAATAGTGATGTTTTGGTTAGTTTTGGTCAGTTTAGTTACTGTGCAACAAATCATGCCGGGGTTGCATTTAATGCACCGATTCGGGCCTTAAATAAAACGATGGACAGTTTCGGGCCAGAAACGAAACAAACGCACCTAATCCACGTTTTTGGACCCAATGGTGATGTCTTGGTTTGTTTTGGTCAGTTTCGTTACAGTGCAAAAAACCATGCCGAGGTTGCATTTAATGCACCCATTCGGGTCGTTAACAAAACGATGCACAGTTTCGGGCCAGAAATGAAATGAACGCACCCAATCCATGTTTTTGTTCCCAATGGTGATGTTTTTGTTTGTTTTGGTCAGTTTTGTTACAGTGCGAAAAACCATGCAAATGTTGCATTTAATGCGCTCATTCGGGTCGTTAACGAAACGAATGCACCGAATCCACATTTTTGGACCCAATAGTGATGTTTTGGTTCGTTTTGGTCAGTTTCGTTACAGTGCAAGAAACCATGCTGGGGTTGCATTTAATGCACCTATTCGGGTCGTTAACGAAACGACGCACAGTTTCAGGCCAGAAACGAAACGAACGCACCCGATCCATGTTTTGAGACCCAATAGTGATGTTTTGGTTCGTTTTGGTCAGTTTGGTTACTGTGCAAAAAATTATGCAAATGTTGGATTTAATGCGCCCATTCGGGTTGTTAACGAAACGATGCACAGTTTCAGGCCAAACGAAACGAACGCACCCAATCTACGTTTTCGGACCCAATAGTGATGTTTTGGTTCGTTTTGGTCAGTTTCGTTACAGTGCAAGAAACCATGCTGGGGTTGCATTTAATGCACCGATTCGGGCCGTCAATGAAAAGATGCACAGTTTCGGGCCAGAAACAAAACGAAGGCACACAATCCACGTTTTTGGACCCAATAGTGATGTTTTGGTTCGTTTTAGTCAGTTTAGTTACTGTGCAAAAAAATCATGCCGGTGTTGCATTTAATGCACCGATTCGGGCCTTAAATTAAACGATGCACAGTTTCGGGAAACGAAACAAACGCACCCAATCCACGTTTTTTGACCCAATAGTGATGTTTTGGTTCGTTTTGGTCAGTTTAGTTACTGTGCAACAAATCATGCCGGTGTTGCATTTAATGCACCGATTCGGGCCTTACATGAAACGATGCACAGTTTCGGGCCAGAAACGAAACAAACGCACCCAATCCACGTTTTTGGACCCAATAGTGATGTTTTGGTTAGTTTTGGTCAGTTTAGTTACTGTGCAACAAATCATGCCGGGGTTGCATTTAATGCACCGATTCGGGCCTTACATGAAACGATGCACAGTTTCTGGCCAGAAACGAAACAAACGCACCCAATCCACGTTTTTGGACCCAATGGTGATGTCTTGGTTTGTTTTGGTCAGTTTCGTTACAGTGCAAAAAACCATGCCGAGGTTGCATTTGATGCACCCATTCGGGTCGTTAACAAAACGATGCACAGTTTCGGGCCAGAAATGAAATGAACGCACCCAATCCATGTTTTTGTTCCCAATGGTGATGTTTTTGTTTGTTTTGGTCAGTTTTGTTACAGTGCGAAAAACCATGCAAATGTTGCATTTAATGCGCCCATTCGGGTCGTTAACGAAACGAATGCACCGAATCCATATTTTTGGACCCAATAGTGATGTTTTGGTTCGTTTTGGTCAGTTTCGTTACAGTGCAAGAAACCATGCTGGGGTTGCATTTAATGCACCTATTCGGGTCGTTAACGAAACGACGCACAGTTTCAGGCCAGAAACGAAACGAACGCACCCGATCCATGTTTTGAGACCCAATAGTGATGTTTTGGTTCGTTTTGGTCAGTTTGGTTAATGTGCAAAAAATTATGCAAATGTTGGATTTAATGCGCCCATTCGGGTTGTTAACGAAACGATGCACAGTTTCAGGCCAAACGAAACGAACGCACCCAATCTACGTTTTCGGACCCAATAGTGATGTTTTGGTTCGTTTTGGTCAGTTTCGTTACAGTGCAAGAAACCATGCTGGGGTTGCATTTAATGCACCGATTCGGGCCGTCAATGAAAAGATGCACAGTTTCGGGCCAGAAACGAAACGAACGTTCCCAATCCACGTTTTTGAACCCAATAGTGATGCTTTGGTTCGTTTTGGTCAGTTTAGTTACTGTGCAACAAATCATGCCGGGGTTGCATTTAATGCACCGATTCGGGCCTTACATGAAACGATGCACAGTTTCGGGCCAGAAACGAAACAAACGCACCCAATCCACGTTTTTGGACCCAATAGTGATGTTTTGGTTAGTTTTGGTCAGTTTAGTTACTGTGCAACAAATCATGCCGGGGTTGCATTTAATGCACCGATTCGGGCCTTACATGAAACGATGCACAGTTTCTGGCCAGAAACGAAACAAACGCACCCAATCCACGTTTTTGGACCCAATGGTGATGTTTTGGTTTGCTTTGGTCAGTTTTGTTACAGTGCAAAAAAACCATGCCGGGGTTGCATTTAATGCACCGATTCGGGCCTTACATGAAACGATGCACAGTTTCGGGCCAGAAACGAAACAAACGCACCCAATCCACGTTTTTGGACCCAATAGTGATGTTTTGGTTAGTTTTGGTCAGTTTAGTTACTGTGCAACAAATCATGCCGTGGTTGCATTTAATGCACCGATTCGGGCCTTACATGAAACGATGCACAGTTTCTGGCCAGAAACGAAACAAACGCACCCAATCCACGTTTTTGGACCCAATGGTGATGTTTTGGTTTGCTTTGGTCAGTTTTGTTACAGTGCAAAAAAACCATGCCGAGGTTGCACTTAATGCACCGATTCGGGCCTTACATGAAACGATGCAAAGTTTCGGGCCAGAAACGTAACGAACGCACCCAATCCACTTTTTTGGACCCAATAGTGATGTTTTGGTTAGTTTTGGTCAGTTTAGTTACTGTGCAACAAATCATGCCGGGGTTGCATTTAATGCACCGATTCGGGCCTTACATGAAACGATGCACAGTTTCTGGCCAGAAACGAAACAAACGCACCCAATCCACGTTTTTGGACCCAATGGTGATGTCTTGGTTTGTTTTGGTCAGTTTCGTTACAGTGCAAAAAACCATGCCGAGGTTTCATTTAATGCACCCATTCGGGTCGTTAACAAAACGATGCACAGTTTCGGGCCAGAAATGAAATGAACGCACCCAATCCATGTTTTTGTTCCCAATGGTGATGTTTTTGTTTGTTTTGGTCAGTTTTGTTACAGTGCGAAAAACCATGCAAATGTTGCATTTAATGCGCCCATTCGGGTCGTTAACGAAACGAATGCACCGAATCCACATTTTTGGACCCAATAGTGATGTTTTGGTTCGTTTTGGTCAGTTTCGTTACAGTGCAAGAAACCATGCTGGGGTTGCATTTAATGCACCTATTCGGGTCGTTAACGAAACGACGCACAGTTTAAGGCCTGAAACGAAACGAACGCACCCGATCCATGTTTTGAGACCCAATAGTGATGTTTTGGTTCGTTTTGGTCAGTTTGGTTACTGTGCATAAAATTATGCAAATGTTGGATTTAATGCGCCCATTCGGGTTGTTAACGAAACGATGCACAGTTTCAGGCCAAACGAAACGAACGCACCCAATCTACGTTTTCGGACCCAATAGTGATGTTTTGGTTCGTTTTGGTCAGTTTCGTTACAGTGCAAGAAACCATGCTGGGGTTGCATTTAATGCACCGATTCGGGCCGTCAATGAAAAGATGCACAGTTTCGGGCCAGAAACGAAACGAACGTTCCCAATCCACGTTTTTGAACCCAAGAGTGATGTTTTCATTCGTTTTGGTCAGTTTAGTTACTGTGCAACAAATCATGCCGGGGTTGCATTTAATGCACCGATTCGGGCCTTAAATAAAACGATGGACAGTTTCGGGCCAGAAACGAAACAAACGCACCTAATCCACGTTTTTGGACCCAATGGTGATGTTTTGGTTTGCTTTGGTCAGTTTTGTTACAGTGCAAAAAACCATGCCGAGGTTGCACTTAATGCACCCATTCGGGTCGTTAATAAAACGATGCAAAGTTTCGGGCCAGAAACGTAACGAACGCACCCAATCCACTTTTTTAGACCCAATAGGGATGCTTTGGTTCGTTTTGGTCAGTTTAGTTACTGTGCAACAAATCATGCCGGGGTTGCATTTAATGCACCGATTCGGGCCTTACATGAAACGATGCACAGTTTCGGGCCAGAAACGAAACAAACGCACCCAATCCACGTTTTTGGACCCAATAGTGATGTTTTGGTTAGTTTTGGTCAGTTTAGTTACTGTGCAACAAATCATGCCGGGGTTGCATTTAATGCACCGATTCGGGCCTTAAATAAAACGATGGACAGTTTCGGGCCAGAAACGAAACAAACGCACCTAATCCACGTTTTTGGACCCAATGGTGATGTTTTGGTTTGCTTTGGTCAGTTTTGTTACAGTGCAAAAAACCATGCCGAGGTTGCACTTAACGCACCCATTCGGGTCGTTAATAAAACGATGCAAAGTTTCGGGCCAGAAACGTAACGAACGCACCCAATCCACTTTTTTAGACCCAATAGTGATGCTTTGGTTCGTTTTGGTCAGTTTAGTTACTGTGCAACAAATCATGCCGGGGTTGCATTTAATGCACCGATTCGGGCCTTACATGAAACGATGCACAGTTTCGGGCCAGAAACGAAACAAACGCACCCAATCCACGTTTTTGGACCCAATAGTGATGTTTTGGTTAGTTTTGGTCAGTTTAGTTACTGTGCAACAAATCATGCCGGGGTTGCATTTAATGCACCGATTCGGGCCTTACATGAAACGATGCACAGTTTCTGGCCAGAAACGAAACAAACGCACCCAATCCACGTTTTTGGACCCAATGGTGATGTCTTGGTTTGTTTTGGTCAGTTTCGTTACAGTGCAAAAAACCATGCCGAGGTTGCATTTAATGCACCCATTCGGGTCGTTAACAAAACGATGCACAGTTTCGGGCCAGAAATGAAATGAACGCACCCAATCCATGTTTTTGTTCCCAATGGTGATGTTTTTGTTTGTTTTGGTCAGTTTTGTTACAGTGCGAAAAACCATGCAAATGTTGCATTTAATGCGCCCATTCGGGTCGTTAACGAAACGAATGCACCGAATCCATATTTTTGGACCCAATAGTGATGTTTTGGTTCGTTTTGGTCAGTTTCGTTACAGTGCAAGAAACCATGCTGGGGTTGCATTTAATGCACCTATTCGGGTCGTTAACGAAACGACGCACAGTTTCAGGCCAGAAACGAAACGAACGCACCCGATCCATGTTTTGAGACCCAATAGTGATGTTTTGGTTCGTTTTGGTCAGTTTGGTTACTGTGCAAAAAATTATGCAAATGTTGGATTTAATGCGCCCATTCGGGTTGTTAACGAAACGATGCACAGTTTCAGGCCAAACGAAACGAACGCACCCAATCTACGTTTTCGGACCCAATAGTGATGTTTTGGTTCGTTTTGGTCAGTTTCGTTACAGTGCAAGAAACCATGCTGGGGTTGCATTTAATGCACCGATTCGGGCCGTCAATGAAAAGATGCACAGTTTCGGGCCAGAAACGAAACGAACGTTCCCAATCCACGTTTTTGAACCCAATAGTGATGCTTTGGTTCGTTTTGGTCAGTTTAGTTACTGTGCAACAAATCATGCCGGGGTTGCATTTAATGCACCGATTCGGGCCTTACATGAAACGATGCACAGTTTCGGGCCAGAAACGAAACAAACGCACCCAATCCACGTTTTTGGACCCAATAGTGATGTTTTGGTTAGTTTTGGTCAGTTTAGTTACTGTGCAACAAATCATGCCGGGGTTGCATTTAATGCACCGATTCGGGCCTTACATGAAACGATGCACAGTTTCTGGCCAGAAACGAAACAAACGCACCCAATCCACGTTTTTGGACCCAATGGTGATGTTTTGGTTTGCTTTGGTCAGTTTTGTTACAGTGCAAAAAAACCATGCCGGGGTTGCATTTAATGCACCGATTCGGGCCTTACATGAAACGATGCACAGTTTCGGGCCAGAAACGAAACAAACGCACCCAATCCACGTTTTTGGACCCAATAGTGATGTTTTGGTTAGTTTTGGTCAGTTTAGTTACTGTGCAACAAATCATGCCGGGGTTGCATTTAATGCACCGATTCGGGCCTTACATGAAACGATGCACAGTTTCTGGCCAGAAACGAAACAAACGCACCCAATCCACGTTTTTGGACCCAATGGTGATGTTTTGGTTTGCTTTGGTCAGTTTTGTTACAGTGCAAAAAAACCATGCCGAGGTTGCACTTAATGCACCGATTCGGGCCTTACATGAAACGATGCAAAGTTTCGGGCCAGAAACGTAACGAACGCACCCAATCCACTTTTTTGGACCCAATAGTGATGTTTTGGTTAGTTTTGGTCAGTTTAGTTACTGTGCAACAAATCATGCCGGGGTTGCATTTAATGCACCGATTCGGGCCTTACATGAAACGATGCACAGTTTCTGGCCAGAAACGAAACAAACGCACCCAATCCACGTTTTTGGACCCAATGGTGATGTCTTGGTTTGTTTTGGTCAGTTTCGTTACAGTGCAAAAAACCATGCCGAGGTTGCATTTAATGCACCCATTCGGGTCGTTAACAAAACGATGCACAGTTTCGGGCCAGAAATGAAATGAACGCACCCAATCCATGTTTTTGTTCCCAATGGTGATGTTTTTGTTTGTTTTGGTCAGTTTTGTTACAGTGCGAAAAACCATGCAAATGTTGCATTTAATGCGCCCATTCGGGTCGTTAACGAAACGAATGCACCGAATCCACATTTTTGGACCCAATAGTGATGTTTTGGTTCGTTTTGGTCAGTTTCGTTACAGTGCAAGAAACCATGCTGGGGTTGCATTTAATGCACCTATTCGGGTCGTTAACGAAACGACGCACAGTTTAAGGCCTGAAACGAAACGAACGCACCCGATCCATGTTTTGAGACCCAATAGTGATGTTTTGGTTCGTTTTGGTCAGTTTGGTTACTGTGCATAAAATTATGCAAATGTTGGATTTAATGCGCCCATTCGGGTTGTTAACGAAACGATGCACAGTTTCAGGCCAAACGAAACGAACGCACCCAATCTACGTTTTCGGACCCAATAGTGATGTTTTGGTTCGTTTTGGTCAGTTTCGTTATAGTGCAAGAAACCATGCTGGGGTTGCATTTAATGCACCGATTCGGGCCGTCAATGAAAAGATGCACAGTTTCGGGCCAGAAACGAAACGAACGTTCCCAATCCACGTTTTTGAACCCAAGAGTGATGTTTTCATTCGTTTTGGTCAGTTTAGTTACTGTGCAACAAATCATGCCGGGGTTGCATTTAATGCACCGATTCGGGCCTTAAATAAAACGATGGACAGTTTCGGGCCAGAAACGAAACAAACGCACCTAATCCACGTTTTTGGACCCAATGGTGATGTTTTGGTTTGCTTTGGTCAGTTTTGTTACAGTGCAAAAAACCATGCCGAGGTTGCACTTAATGCACCCATTCGGGTCGTTAATAAAACGATGCAAAGTTTCGGGCCAGAAACGTAACGAACGCACCCAATCCACTTTTTTAGACCCAATAGTGATGCTTTGGTTCGTTTTGGTCAGTTTAGTTACTGTGCAACAAATCATGCCGGGGTTGCATTTAATGCACCGATTCGGGCCTTACATGAAACGATGCACAGTTTCGGGCCAGAAACGAAACAAACGCACCCAATCCACGTTTTTGGACCCAATAGTGATGTTTTGGTTAGTTTTGGTCAGTTTAGTTACTGTGCAACAAATCATGCCGGGGTTGCATTTAATGCACCGATTCGGGCCTTAAATAAAACGATGGACAGTTTCGGGCCAGAAACGAAACAAACGCACCTAATCCACGTTTTTGGACCCAATGGTGATGTTTTGGTTTGCTTTGGTCAGTTTTGTTACAGTGCAAAAAACCATGCCGAGGTTGCACTTAATGCACCCATTCGGGTCGTTAATAAAACGATGCAAAGTTTCGGGCCAGAAACGTAACGAACGCACCCAATCCACTTTTTTAGACCCAATAGTGATGCTTTGGTTCGTTTTGGTCAGTTTAGTTACTGTGCAACAAATCATGCCGGGGTTGCATTTAATGCACCGATTCGGGCCTTACATGAAACGATGCACAGTTTCGTGCCAGAAACGAAACAAACGCACCCAATCCACGTTTTTGGACCCAATAGTGATGTTTTGGTTAGTTTTGGTCAGTTTAGTTACTGTGCAACAAATCATGCCGGGGTTGCATTTAATGCACCGATTCGGGCCTTACATGAAACGATGCACAGTTTCTGGCCAGAAACGAAACAAACGCACCCAATCCACGTTTTTGGACCCAATGGTGATGTCTTGGTTTGTTTTGGTCAGTTTCGTTACAGTGCAAAAAAACCATGCCGAGGTTGCATTTAATGCACCCATTCGGGTCGTTAACAAAACGATGCACAGTTTCGGGCCAGAAATGAAATGAACGCACCCAATCCATGTTTTTGTTCCCAATGGTGATGTTTTTGTTTGTTTTGGTCAGTTTTGTTACAGTGCGAAAAACCATGCAAATGTTGCATTTAATGCGCTCATTCGGGTCGTTAACGAAACGAATGCACCGAATCCACATTTTTGGACCCAATAGTGATGTTTTGGTTCGTTTTGGTCAGTTTCGTTACAGTGCAAGAAACCATGCTGGGGTTGCATTTAATGCACCTATTCGGGTCGTTAACGAAACGACGCACAGTTTCAGGCCAGAAACGAAACGAACGCACCCGATCCATGTTTTGAGACCCAATAGTGATGTTTTGGTTCGTTTTGGTCAGTTTGGTTACTGTGCAAAAAATTATGCAAATGTTGGATTTAATGCGCCCATTCGGGTTGTTAACGAAACGATGCACAGTTTCAGGCCAAACGAAACGAACGCACCCAATCTACGTTTTCGGACCCAATAGTGATGTTTTGGTTCGTTTTGGTCAGTTTCGTTACAGTGCAAGAAACCATGCTGGGGTTGCATTTAATGCACCGATTCGGGCCGTCAATGAAAAGATGCACAGTTTCGGGCCACAAACGAAACGAACGTTCCCAATCCACGTTTTTGAACCCAATAGTGATGTTTTGGTTCGTTTTGGTCAGTTTAGTTACTGTGCAACAAATCATGCCGGGGTTGCATTTAATGCACCGATTCGGGCCTTAAATAAAACGATGCACAGTTTCGGGCCAGAAACGAAACAAACGCACCTAATCCACGTTTTTGGACCCAATGGTGATGTTTTGGTTTGCTTTGGTCAGTTTTGTTACAGTGCAAAAAACCATGCCGAGGTTGCACTTAATGCACCCATTTGGGTCGTTAATAAAACGATGCAAAGTTTCGGACCAGAAACGTAACGAACGCACCCAATCCACTTTTTTGGACCCAATAGTGATGCTTTGGTTCGTTTTGGTCAGTTTAGTTACTGTGCAACAAATCATGCCGGGGTTGCATTTAATCCACCGATTCGGGCCTTACATGAAACGATGCACAGTTTCGGGCCAGAAACGAAACAAACGCACTCAATCCACGTTTTTGGACCCAATAGTGATGTTTTGGTTCGTTTTGGTAAGTTTAGTTACTGTGCAATAAATCATGTCGGGGTTGCATTTAATGCACCGATTCGGGCCTTAAATGAAACGATGCACAGTTTCGGGCCAGAAACGAAACAAACGCACCCAATCCACGTTTTTGGACCCAATGGTGATGTTTAAGTTTGTTTTGGTCAGTTTCGTTACAGTGCAAAAACCATGCCGTGGTTGCATTTAATGCACCCATTCGGGTCGTTAACAAAACGATGCACAGTTTCGGGCCAGAAATGAAATGAACGCACCCAATCCATGTTTTTGGTCCCAATGGTGATGTTTTTGTTTGTTTTGGTCAGTTTTGTTACAGTGCGAAAAAACATGCAAATGTTGCATTTAATGCGCCCATTCGGGTCGTTAACGAAACGACGCACAGTTTCAGGCTAGAAACGAAACGAACGCACCCGATCCATGTTTTGAGACCCAATAGTGATGTTTTGGTTCGTTTTGGTCAGTTTCGTTACTGTGCAAAAAACCATGCAAATGTTGGATTTAACGCGCCCATTCGGATTGTTAACGAAACGATGCACAGTTTCGGGCCAAACGAAACGAACGCACGCAATCTACTTTTTCGGACCCAATAGTGATGTTTTGGTTCGTTTTGGTCAGTTTCGTTACAGTGCAAGAAACCATGCTGGGGTTGCATTTAATGCACCGATTCGGGCCGTCAATGAAAAGATGCACAGTTTCGGGCCAGAAACGAAACGAACGTACCCAATCCACTTTTTTGGACCCAATAGTGATGTTTTGGTTCGTTTTAGTCAGTTTAGTTACTGTGCAACAAATCATGCCGGTGTTGCATTTAATGCACCGATTCGGGCCTTACATGAAACGATGCACAGTTTCGGGCCAGAAACGAAACAAACGCACCCAATCCACGTTTTTGGACCCAATAGTGATGTTTTGGTTAGTTTTGGTCAGTTTAGTTACTGTGCAACAAATCATGCCGGGGTTGCATTTAATGCACCGATTCGGGCCTTACATGAAACGATGCACAGTTTCTGGCCAGAAACGAAACAAACGCACCCAATCCACGTTTTTGAACCCAATAGTGATGTTTTGGTTCGTTTTGGTCAGTTTAGTTACTGTGCAACAAATCATGCCGGGGTTGCATTTAATGCACCGATTCGGGCCTTAAATAAAACGATGCACAGTTTCGGGCCAGAAACGAAACAAACGCACCTAATCCACGTTTTTGGACCCAATGGTGATGTTTTGATTTGCTTTGGTCAGTTTTGTTACAGTGCAAAAAACCATGCCGAGGTTGCACTTAATGCACCCATTCGGGTCGTTAATAAAACGATGCAAAGTTTCGGGCCAGAAACGTAACGAACGCACCCAATCCACTTTTTTAGACCCAATAGTGATGCTTTGGTTCGTTTTGGTCAGTTTAGTTACTGTGCAACAAATCATGCCGGGGTTGCATTTAATGCACCGATTCGGGCCTTACATGAAACGATGCACAGTTTCGGGCCAGAAACGAAACAAACGCACCCAATCCACGTTTTTGGACCCAATAGTGATGTTTTGGTTAGTTTTGGTCAGTTTAGTTACTGTGCAACAAATCATGCCGGGGTTGCATTTAATGCACCGATTCGGGCCTTACATGAAACGATGCACAGTTTCTGGCCAGAAACGAAACAAACGCACCCAATCCACGTTTTTGGACCCAATGGTGATGTCTTGGTTTGTTTTGGTCAGTTTCGTTACAGTGCAAAAAAACCATGCCGAGGTTGCATTTAATGCACCCATTCGGGTCGTTAACAAAACGATGCACAGTTTCGGGCCAGAAATGAAATGAACGCACCCAATCCATGTTTTTGTTCCCAATGGTGATGTTTTTGTTTGTTTTGGTCAGTTTTGTTACAGTGCGAAAAACCATGCAAATGTTGCATTTAATGCGCTCATTCGGGTCGTTAACGAAACGAATGCACCGAATCCACATTTTTGGACCCAATAGTGATGTTTTGGTTCGTTTTGGTCAGTTTCGTTACAGTGCAAGAAACCATGCTGGGGTTGCATTTAATGCACCTATTCGGGTCGTTAACGAAACGACGCACAGTTTCAGGCCAGAAACGAAACGAACGCACCCGATCCATGTTTTGAGACCCAATAGTGATGTTTTGGTTCGTTTTGGTCAGTTTGGTTACTGTGCAAAAAATTATGCAAATGTTGGATTTAATGCGCCCATTCGGGTTGTTAACGAAACGATGCACAGTTTCAGGCCAAACGAAACGAACGCACCCAATCTACGTTTTCGGACCCAATAGTGATGTTTTGGTTCGTTTTGGTCAGTTTCGTTACAGTGCAAGAAACCATGCTGGGGTTGCATTTAATGCACCGATTCGGGCCGTCAATGAAAAGATGCACAGTTTCGGGCCACAAACGAAACGAACGTTCCCAATCCACGTTTTTGAACCCAATAGTGATGTTTTGGTTCGTTTTGGTCAGTTTAGTTACTGTGCAACAAATCATGCCGGGGTTGCATTTAATGCACCGATTCGGGCCTTAAATAAAACGATGCACAGTTTCGGGCCAGAAACGAAACAAACGCACCTAATCCACGTTTTTGGACCCAATGGTGATGTTTTGGTTTGCTTTGGTCAGTTTTGTTACAGTGCAAAAAACCATGCCGAGGTTGCACTTAATGCACCCATTTGGGTCGTTAATAAAACGATGCAAAGTTTCGGACCAGAAACGTAACGAACGCACCCAATCCACTTTTTTGGACCCAATAGTGATGCTTTGGTTCGTTTTGGTCAGTTTAGTTACTGTGCAACAAATCATGCCGGGGTTGCATTTAATCCACCGATTCGGGCCTTACATGAAACGATGCATAGTTTCGGGCCAGAAACGAAACAAACGCACTCAATCCACGTTTTTGGACCCAATAGTGATGTTTTGGTTCGTTTTGGTAAGTTTAGTTACTGTGCAATAAATCATGTCGGGGTTGCATTTAATGCACCGATTCGGGCCTTAAATGAAACGATGCACAGTTTCGGGCCAGAAACGAAACAAACGCACCCAATCCACGTTTTTGGACCCAATGGTGATGTTTAAGTTTGTTTTGGTCAGTTTCGTTACAGTGCAAAAACCATGCCGAGGTTGCATTTAATGCACCCATTCGGGTCGTTAACAAAACGATGCACAGTTTCGGGCCAGAAATGAAATGAACGCACCCAATCCATGTTTTTGGTCCCAATGGTGATGTTTTTGTTTGTTTTGGTCAGTTTTGTTACAGTGCGAAAAAACATGCAAATGTTGCATTTAATGCGCCCATTCGGGTCGTTAACGAAACGACGCACAGTTTCAGGCTAGAAACGAAACGAACGCACCCGATCCATGTTTTGAGACCCAATAGTGATGTTTTGGTTCGTTTTGGTCAGTTTCGTTACTGTGCAAAAAACCATGCAAATGTTGGATTTAACGCGCCCATTCGGGTTGTTAACGAAACGATGCACAGTTTCGGGCCAAACGAAACGAACGCACGCAATCTACTTTTTCGGACCCAATAGTGATGTTTTGGTTCGTTTTGGTCAGTTTCGTTACAGTGCAAGAAACCATGCTGGGGTTGCATTTAATGCACCGATTCGGGCCGTCAATGAAAAGATGCACAGTTTCGGGCCAGAAACGAAACGAACGTACCCAATCCACTTTTTTGGACCCAATAGTGATGTTTTGGTTCGTTTTGGTCAGTTTAGTTACTGTGCAACAAATCATGCCGGGGTTGCATTTAATGCACCGATTCGGGCCTTACATGAAACGATGCACAGTTTCGGGCCAGAAACGAAACAAACGCACTCAATCCACGTTTTTGGACCCAATAGTGATGTTTTGGTTCGTTTTGGTCAGTTTAGTTACTGTGCAATAAATCATGCCGGGGTTGCATTTAATGCACCGATTCGGGCCTTAAATGAAACGATGCACAGTTTCGGGCCAGAAACGAAACAAACGCACCCAATCCACGTTTTTGGACCCAATGGTGATGTTTTGGTTTGTTTTGGTCAGTTTCGTTACAGTGCAAAAACCATGCCGAGGTTGCATTTAATGCACCCATTCGGGTCGTTAACAAAACGATGCACAGTTTCGGGCTAGAAATGAAATGAACGCACCCAATCCATGTTTTTGGTCCCAATGGTGATGTTTTTGTTTGTTTTGGTCAGTTTTGTTACAGTGCGAAAAAACATGCAAATGTTGCATTTAATGCGCCCATTCTGGTCGTTAACGAAACGACGCACAGTTTCAGGCTAGAAACGAAACGAACGCACCCGATCCATGTTTTGAGACCCAATAGTGATGTATTGGTTCGTTTTGGTCAGTTTCGTTACTGTGCAAAAAACCATGCAAATGTTGGATTTAACGCGCCCATTCGGGTTGTTAACGAAACAATGCACAGTTTCGGGCCAAACGAAACGAACGCACCCAATCTACTTTTCCGGACCCAATAGTGATGTTTTGGTTCGTTTTGGTCAGTTTCGTTACAGTGCAAGAAACCATGCTGGGGTTGCATTTAATGCACCGATTCGGGCCGTCAATGAAAAGACGCACAGTTTCGGGCCAGAAACGAAACGAACGTCCCCAATCCACGTTTTTGGACCCAATAGTGATGTTTTGGTTCGTTTTTGTCTATTTAGTTACTGTGCAACAAATCATGCCGGTGTTGCATTTAATGCACCGATTCGGGCCTTACATGAAACGATGCACAGTTTCGGGCCAGAAACGAAACAAACGCACCCAATCCACGTTTTTGGACCCAATAGTGATGTTTTGGTTCGTTTTGGTCAGTTTAGTTACTGTGCAACAAATCATGCCGGGGTTGCATTCAATGCACCGATTCGGGCCTTACATGAAACGATGCACAGTTTCTGGCCAGAAACGAAACAAACGCACCCAATCCACGTTTTTGGACCCAATGGTGATGTCTTGGTTTGTTTTGGTCAGTTTCGTTACAATGCAAAAAACCATGCCGAGGTTGCATTTAATGCACCCATTCGGGTCGTTAACAAAACGATGCACAGTTTCGGGCCAGAAATGAAATGAACGCACCCAATCCATGTTTTTGGTCCCAATGGTGATGTTTTTGTTTGTTTTGGTCAGTTTTGTTACAGTGCGAAAAAACATGCAAATGTTGCATTTAATGCGCCCATTCTGGTCGTTAACGAAACGACGCACAGTTTCAGGCTAGAAACGAAACGAACGCACCCGATCCATGTTTTGAGACCCAATAGTGATGTTTTGGTTCGTTTTGGTCAGTGTCGTTACTGTGCAAAAAACCATGCAAATGTTGGATTTAACGCGCCCATTCGGGTTGTTAACGAAACAATGCACAGTTTCGGGCCAAACGAAACGAACGCACCCAATCTACTTTTCCGGACCCAATAGTGATGTTTTGGTTCGTTTTGGTCAGTTTCGTTACAGTGCAAGAAACCATGCTGGGGTTGCATTTAATGCACCGATTCGGGCCGTCAATGAAAAGACGCACAGTTTCGGGCCAGAAACGAAACGAACGTCCCCAATCCACGTTTTTGGACCCAATAGTGATGTTTTGGTTCGTTTTTGTCTATTTAGTTACTGTGCAACAAATCATGCCGGTGTTGCATTTAATGCACCGATTCGGGCCTTACATGAAACGATGCACAGTTTCGGGCCAGAAACGAAACAAACGCACCCAATCCACGTTTTTGGACCCAATAGTGATGTTTTGGTTCGTTTTGGTCAGTTTAGTTACTGTGCAACAAATCATGCCGGGGTTGCATTCAATGCACCGATTCGGGCCTTACATGAAACGATGCACAGTTTCTGGCCAGAAACGAAACAAACGCACCCAATCCACGTTTTTGGACCCAATGGTGATGTCTTGGTTTGTTTTGGTCAGTTTCGTTACAATGCAAAAAACCATGCCGAGGTTGCATTTAATGCACCCATTCGGGTCGTTAACAAAACGATGCACAGTTTCGGGCCAGAAATGAAATGAACGCACCCAATCCATGTTTTTGGTCCCAATGGTGATGTTTTTGTTTGTTTTGGTCAGTTTTGTTACAGTGCGAAAAAACATGCAAATGTTGCATTTAATGCGCCCATTCTGGTCGTTAACGAAACGACGCACAGTTTCAGGCTAGAAACGAAACGAACGCACCCGATCCATGTTTTGAGACCCAATAGTGATGTTTTGGTTCGTTTTGGTCAGTGTCGTTACTGTGCAAAAAACCATGCAAATGTTGGATTTAACGCGCCCATTCGGGTTGTTAACGAAACAATGCACAGTTTCGGGCCAAACGAAACGAACGCACCCAATCTACTTTTCCGGACCCAATAGTGATGTTTTGGTTCGTTTTGGTCAGTTTCGTTACAGTGCAAGAAACCATGCTGGGGTTGCATTTAATGCACCGATTCGGGCCGTCAATGAAAAGACGCACAGTTTCGGGCCAGAAACGAAACGAACGTCCCCAATCCACGTTTTTGGACCCAATAGTGATGTTTTGGTTCGTTTTTGTCTATTTAGTTACTGTGCAACAAATCATGCCGGTGTTGCATTTAATGCACCGATTCGGGCCTTACATGAAACGATGCACAGTTTCGGGCCAGAAACGAAACAAATGCACCCAATCCACGTTTTTGGACCCAATAGTGATGTTTTGGTTCGTTTTGGTCAGTTTAGTTACTGTGCAACAAATCATGCCGGGGTTGCATTCAATGCACCGATTCGGGCCTTACATGAAACGATGCACAGTTTCTGGCCAGAAACGAAACAAACGCACCCAATCCACGTTTTTGGACCCAATGGTGATGTCTTGGTTTGTTTTGGTCAGTTTCGTTACAATGCAAAAAACCATGCCGAGGTTGCATTTAATGCACCCATTCGGGTCGTTAACAAAACGATGCACAGTTTCGGGCCAGAAATGAAATGAACGCACCCAATCCATGTTTTTGGTCCCAATGGTGATGTTTTTGTTTGTTTTGGTCAGTTTTGTTACAGTGCGAAAAAACATGCAAATGTTGCATTTAATGCGCCCATTCTGGTCGTTAACGAAACGACGCACAGTTTCAGGCTAGAAACGAAACGAACGCACCCGATCCATGTTTTGAGACCCAATAGTGATGTTTTGGTTCGTTTTGGTCAGTGTCGTTACTGTGCAAAAAACCATGCAAATGTTGGATTTAACGCGCCCATTCGGGTTGTTAACGAAACGATGCACAGTTTCGGGCCAAACGAAACGAACGCACCCAATCTACTTTTTCGGACCCAATAGTCATGTTTTGGTTCGTTTTGGTCAGTTTCGTTACAGTGCAAGAAACCATGCTGGGGTTGCATTTAATGCACCGATTCGGGCCGTCAATGAAAAGATGCACAGTTTCGGGCCAGAAACGAAACGAACGTACCGAATCCACGTTTTTGGACCTAATAGTGATGTTTTGGTTCGTTTTGGTCAGTTTAGTTACTATGCAACAAATCATGCCGGGGTTGCATTTAATGCACCGATTCGGGCCTTACATGAAACGATGCATAGTTTCGGGCCAGAAACGAAACAAACGCACCCAATCCACGTTTTTGGACCCAATAGTGATGTTTTGGTTCGTTTTGGTCAATTTAGTTACTGTGCAACAAATCATGCCGGGGTTGCATTTAATGCACCGATTTGGGCCTTACATGAAACGATGCACAGTTTCTGGCCAGAAACGAAACAAACGCACCCAATCCACGTTTTTGGACCCAATGGTGATTTTTTGGTTTGTTTTGGTCAGTTTCGTTACAGTGCAAAAAATCATGCCGAGGTTGCATTTAATGCACCCATTCGGGTCGTTAACAAAACGATGCACAGTTTCGGGCCAGAAACGAAATGAACGCACCCAATCGATGTTTTTGGTCCCAATGGTGATGTTTTTGTTTGTTTTGGTCAGTTTTGTTACAGTGCGAAAAACCATGCAAATGTTGCATTTAATGCGCCCATTCGGATCGTTAACGAAACGAATGCACCGAATCCACATTTTTGGACCCAATAGTGATGTTTTGGTTCGTTTTGGTCAGTTTCGTTACAGTGCAAGAAACCATGCTGGGGTTGCATTTAATGCACCCATTCGGGTCATTAACGAAACGACGCACAGTTTCAGGCCAGAAACGAAACGAACGCACCCGATCCATGTTTTGAGACCCAATAGTGATGTTTTGGTTCGTTTTGGTCAGTTTCGTTACTGTGCAAAAAACCATGCAAATGTTGGATTTAATGCGCCCATTCGGGTCGTTAACGAAACGATGCATACTTTCGGGCCAAACGAAACGAACGCACCCAATCTACGTTTTCGGACCCAATAGTGATGTTTTGGTTCGTTTTGGTCAGTTTCGTTACAGTGCAAGAAACCATGTTGGGGTTGCATTTAATGCACCGATTCGGGCCGTCAATGAAAAGATGCATAGTTTCGGGCCAGAAACGAAACAAACGCACCCAATCCACGTTTTTGGACCCAATATTGATGTTTTGGTTCGTTTTGGTCAATTTAGTTACTGTGCAACAAATCATGCCGGTGTTGCATTTAATGCACCGATTCGGGCCTTACATGAAACGATGCACAGTTTCGGGCCAGAAACGAAACAAACGCACCCAATCCACGTTTTTGGACCCAATAGTGATGTTTTGGTTCGTTTTGGTCAGTTTAGTTACTGTGCAACAAATCATGCAGGGGTTGCATTCAATGCACCGATTCGGGCCTTACATGAAACGATGCACAGTTTCTGGCCAGAAACGAAACAAACGCACCCGATCCATGTTTTGAGACCCAATAGTGATGTTTTGGTTCGTTTTGGTCAGTGTCGTTACTGTGCAAAAAACCATGCAAATGTTGGATTTAACGCGCCCATTCGGGTTGTTAACGAAACGATGCACAGTTTCGGGCCAAACGAAACGAACGCACCCAATCTACTTTTTCGGACCCAATAGTCATGTTTTGGTTCGTTTTGGTCAGTTTCGTTACAGTGCAAGAAACCATGCTGGGGTTGCATTTAATGCACCGATTCGGGCCGTCAATGAAAAGATGCACAGTTTCGGGCCAGAAACGAAACGAACGTACCGAATCCACGTTTTTGGACCTAATAGTGATGTTTTGGTTCGTTTTGGTCAGTTTAGTTACTATGCAACAAATCATGCCGGGGTTGCATTTAATGCACCGATTCGGGCCTTACATGAAACGATGCATAGTTTCGGGCCAGAAACGAAACAAACGCACCCAATCCACGTTTTTGGACCCAATAGTGATGTTTTGGTTCGTTTTGGTCAATTTAGTTACTGTGCAACAAATCATGCCGGGGTTGCATTTAATGCACCGATTTGGGCCTTACATGAAACGATGCACAGTTTCTGGCCAGAAACGAAACAAACGCACCCAATCCACGTTTTTGGACCCAATGGTGATTTTTTGGTTTGTTTTGGTCAGTTTCGTTACAGTGCAAAAAATCATGCCGAGGTTGCATTTAATGCACCCATTCGGGTCGTTAACAAAACGATGCACAGTTTCGGGCCAGAAACGAAATGAACGCACCCAATCGATGTTTTTGGTCCCAATGGTGATGTTTTTGTTTGTTTTGGTCAGTTTTGTTACAGTGCGAAAAACCATGCAAATGTTGCATTTAATGCGCCCATTCGGATCGTTAACGAAACGAATGCACCGAATCCACATTTTTGGACCCAATAGTGATGTTTTGGTTCGTTTTGGTCAGTTTCGTTACAGTGCAAGAAACCATGCTGGGGTTGCATTTAATGCACCCATTCGGGTCATTAACGAAACGACGCACAGTTTCAGGCCAGAAACGAAACGAACGCACCCGATCCATGTTTTGAGACCCAATAGTGATGTTTTGGTTCGTTTTGGTCAGTTTCGTTACTGTGCAAAAAACCATGCAAATGTTGGATTTAATGCGCCCATTCGGGTCGTTAACGAAACGATGCATACTTTCGGGCCAAACGAAACGAACGCACCCAATCTACGTTTTCGGACTCAATAGTGATGTTTTGGTTCGTTTTGGTCAGTTTCGTTACAGTGCAAGAAACCATGTTGGGGTTGCATTTAATGCACCGATTCGGGCCGTCAATGAAAAGATGCATAGTTTCGGGCCAGAAACGAAACAAACGCACCCAATCCACGTTTTTGGACCCAATATTGATGTTTTGGTTCGTTTTGGTCAATTTAGTTACTGTGCAACAAATCATGCCGGTGTTGCATTTAATGCACCGATTCGGGCCTTACATGAAACGATGCACAGTTTCGGGCCAGAAACGAAACAAACGCACCCAATCCACGTTTTTGGACCCAATAGTGATGTTTTGGTTCGTTTTGGTCAGTTTAGTTACTGTGCAACAAATCATGCCGGGGTTGCATTCAATGCACCGATTCGGGCCTTACATGAAACGATGCACAGTTTCTGGCCAGAAACGAAACAAACGCACCCAATCCACGTTTTTGGACCCAATGGTGATGTCTTGGTTTGTTTTGGTCAGTTTCGTTACAGTGCAAAAAACCCATGCCGAGGTTGCATTTAATGCACCCATTCGGGTCGTTAACAAAACGATGCACAGTTTCGGGACAGAAATGAAATGAACGCACCCAATCCATGTTTTTGTTCCCAATGGTGATGTTTTTGTTTGTTTTGGTCAGTTTTGTTACAGTGCGAAAAACCATGCAAATGTTGCATTTAATGCGCCCATTCGGGTCGTTAACCAAACGAATGCACCGAATCCACATTTTTGGACCCAATAGTGATGTTTTGGTTCGTTTTGGTCAGTTTCGTTACAGTGCAAGAAACCATGCTGTAGTTGCATTTAGTGCACCCATTCGGGTCGTTAACGAAACGACGCACAGTTTCAGGCTAGAAACGAAACGAACGCACCCGATCCATGTTTTGAGACCCAATAGTGATGTTTTGGTTCGTTTTGGTCAGTTTCGTTACTGTGCAAAAAACCATGCAAATGTTGGATTTAACGCTCCCATTCGGGTTGTTAACGAAACGATGCACAGTTTCGGGCCAAACGAAACGAACGCACCCAATCTACTTTTTCGGACCCAATAGTGATGTTTTGGTTCGTTTTGGTCAGTTTCGTTACAGTGCAAGAAACCATGCTGGGGTTGCATTTAATGCACAGATTCGGGCCGTCAATGAAAAGATGCACAGTTTCGGGCCAGAAACGAAACGAACGTACCCAATCCACGTTTTTGGACCCAATAGTGATGTTTTGGTTCGTTTTGGTCAGTTTAGTTACTATACAACAAATCATGCCGGGGTTGCATTTAATGCACCGATTCGGGCCTTACATGAAACGATGCACAGTTTTGGGCCAGAAACGAAACAAACGTACCCAATCCACGTTTTTGGACCCAATAGTGATGTTTTGGTTCGTTTTGGTCAGTTTAGTTACTGTGCAACAAATCATGCCGGGGTTGCATTTAATGCACCGATTTGGGCCTTACATGAAACGATGCACAGTTTCTGGCCAGAAACGAAACAAACGCACCCAATCCACGTTTTTGGACCCAATGGTGATTTCTTGGTTTGTTTTGGTCAGTTTCGTTACAGTGCAAAAAATCATGCCGAGGTTGCATTTAATGCACCCATTCGGGTCGTTAACAAAACGATGCACAGTTTCGGGCCAGAAACGAAATGAACGCACCCAATCGATGTTTTTGGTCCCAATGGTGATGTTTTTGTTTGTTTTGGTCAGTTTTGTTACAGTGCGAAAAACCATGCAAATGTTGCATTTAATGCGCCCATTCGGATCGTTAACGAAACGAATGCACCGAATCCACATTTTTGGACCCAATAGTGATGTTTTGGTTTGTTTTGGTCAGTTTCGTTACAGTGCAAGAAACCATGCTGCGGTTGCATTTAATGCACCCATTCGGGTCGTTAACGAAACGAACGCACCCAATCCATGTTTTGAGACCCAATAGTGATGTTTTGGTTCGTTTTGGTCAGTTTCGTTACTGTGCAAAAAACCATGCAAATGTTGGATTTAATGCACCCATTCGGGTCGTTAACGAAACGATGCACACTTTCGGGCCAAACGAAACGAACGCACCCAATCTACGTTTTCGGACCCAATAGTGATGTTTTGGTTCGTTTTGGTCAGTTTCGTTACAGTGCAAGAAACCATGCTGGGGTTGCATTTAATGCACCGATTCGGGCCGTCAATGAAAAGATGCATAGTTTCGAGCCAGAAACGAAACAAACGTACCCAATCCACGTTTTTGGACCCAATAGTGATGTTTTGGTTCGTTTTGGTCAGTTTAGTTACTGTGCAACAAATCATGCCGTGGATGCATTTCATGCACCGATTCGGGCCTTAAATAAAACGATCCACAGTTTCGGGCCAGAAACGAAACAAACGCACCCAATCCACGTTTTTGGACCCAATGGTGATGTTTTGGTTTGTTTTGGTCAGTTTCGTTACAGTGCAAAAAACCATGCCGAGGTTGCACTTAATGCACCCATTCGGGTCGTTAACAAAACGATGCAAAGTTTCGGGCCAGAAACATAACGAACGCACCCAATCCACTTTTTTGGACCCAATAGTGATGTTTTGGTTCGTTTTGGTCAGTTTAGTTACTGTGCAACAAATCATGTCGGGGTTGCATTTAATGCACCGATTCGGGCCTTAAATGAAACGATGCACAGGTTCGGGCCTGAAACGAAACAAACGCACCCAATCCACGTTTTTGGACCCAATGGTGATGTTTTGGTTTGTTTTGGTCAGTTTCGTTACAGTGCGAAAAACCATGCCGAGGTTGCATTTAATGCACCCATTCGGGTCGTTAACAAAACGATGCACAGTTTCGGGCCAGAAATGAAATGAACGCGCCCAATCCATGTTTTTTGTCCCAATGGTGATGTTTTTGTTTGTTTTGGTCAGTTTTGTTACAGTGCGAAAAATCATGCAAATGTTGCATTTAATGCGCCCATTCGGGTCGTTAACGAAACGAACGCACCGAATCCACATTTTTGGACCCAATAGTGATGTTTTGGTTCGTTTTGGTCAGTTGTGTTACAGAGCAAGAAACCATAGGGTTGCATTTAATGCACCGATTCGGGCCGACAATGAAAAGATGCACAGTTTCGGGCCAGAAACAAAACGAACGCACCCAATCCACGTTTTTGGACCCAATAGTGATGTTTTGGTTCGTTTTGGTCAGTTTAGTTACTGTGCAACAAATCATGCCGGGGTTGCATTTAATGCACCGATTTGGGCCTTACATGAAACGATGCACAGTTTCTAGACAGAAACGAAACAAACGCACCCAATCCACGTTTTTGGACCCAATGGTGATTTCTTGGTTTGTTTTGGTCAGTTTCGTTATAGTGCAAAAAACCATGCCGAGGTTGCATTTAATGCACCCATTCGGGTCGTTAACAAAACGATGCACAGTTTCGGGCCAGAAACGAAATGAACGCACCCAATCCATGTTTTTGGTCCCAATGGTGATGTTTTTGTTTGTTTTGGTCAGTTTTGTTACAGTGCGAAAAACCATGCAAATGTTGCATTTAATGCGCCCATTCGGATCGTTAACGAGACGAATGCACCGAATCCACATTTTTGGACCCAATAGTGATGTTTTGGTTCGTTTTGGTCAGTTTCGTTACAGTGCAAGAAAACATGCCGGGGTTGCATTTAATGCACCCATTCGGGTCGTTAACGAAACGACGCACAGTTTCAGGCCAGAAACGAAACGAACGCACCCGATCCATGTTTTGAGACCCAATTGTGATGTTTTGGTTCGTCTTGGTCAGTTTCGTTACTGTGCAAAAAACCATGCAAATGTTGGATTTAATGCGCCCATTCGGGTCGTTAACGAAACGATGCACAGTTTCGGGCCAAACGAAACGAACGCACCCAATCCATGTTTTGAGACCCAATAGTGATGTTTTGGTTCGTTTTGGTCAGTTTCGTTACTGTGCAAAAAACCATGCAAATGTTGGATTTAATGCGCCCATTCGGGTCGTTAACGAAACGATGCACACTTTCGGGCCAAACGAAACGAACGCACCCAATCTACGTTTTCGGACCCAATAGTGATGTTTTGGTTCGTTTTGGTCAGTTTCGTTACAGTGCAAGAAACCATGCTGGGGTTGCATTTAATGCACCGATTCGGGCCGTCAATGAAAAGATGCATAGTTTCGAGCCAGAAACGAAACAAACGTACCCAATCCACGTTTTTGGACCCAATAGTGATGTTTTGGTTCGTTTTGGTCAGTTTAGTTACTGTGCAACAAATCATGCCGTGGATGCATTTCATGCACCGATTCGGGCCTTAAATAAAACGATCCACAGTTTCGGGCCAGAAACGAAACAAACGCACCCAATCCACGTTTTTGGACCCAATGGTGATGTTTTGGTTTGTTTTGGTCAGTTTCGTTACAGTGCAAAAAACCATGCCGAGGTTGCACTTAATGCACCCATTCGGGTCGTTAACAAAACGATGCAAAGTTTCGGGCCAGAAACATAACGAACGCACCCAATCCACTTTTTTGGACCCAATAGTGATGTTTTGGTTCGTTTTGGTCAGTTTAGTTACTGTGCAACAAATCATGTCGGGGTTGCATTTAATGCACCGATTCGGGCCTTAAATGAAACGATGCACAGGTTCGGGCCTGAAACGAAACAAACGCACCCAATCCACGTTTTTGGACCCAATGGTGATGTTTTGGTTTGTTTTGGTCAGTTTCGTTACAGTGCAAAAAACCATGCCGAGGTTGCATTTAATGCACCCATTCGGGTCGTTAACAAAACGATGCACAGTTTCGGGCCAGAAATGAAATGAACGCGCCCAATCCATGTTTTTTGTCCCAATGGTGATGTTTTTGTTTGTTTTGGTCAGTTTTGTTACAGTGCGAAAAACCATGCAAATAAATGCGCCCATTCGGGTCGTTAACGAAACGAACGCACCGAATCCACATTTTTGGACCCAATAGTGATGTTTTGGTTCGTTTTGGTCAGTTGTGTTACAGAGCAAGAAACCATGCTAGGGTTGCATTTAATGCACCGATTCGGGCCGTCAATGAAAAGATGCACAGTTTCGGGCCAGAAACAAAACGAACGCACCCAATCCACGTTTTTGGACCCAATAGTGATGTTTTGGTTCGTTTTGGTCAGTTTAGTTACTGTGCAACAAATCATGCCGGGGTTGCATTTAATGCACCGATTTGGGCCTTACATGAAACGATGCACAGTTTCTGGACAGAAACGAAACAAACGCACCCAATCTACGTTTTTAGACCCAATGGTGATTTCTTGGTTTGTTTTGGTCAGTTTCGTTATAGTGCAAAAAACCATGCCGAGGTTGCATTTAATGCACCCATTCGGGTCGTTAACAAAACGATGCACAGTTTCGGGCCAGAAACGAAATGAACGCACCCAATCCATGTTTTTGGTCCCAATGGTGATGTTTTTGTTTGTTTTGGTCAGTTTTGTTACAGTGCGAAAAACCATGCAAATGTTGCATTTAATGCGCCCATTCGGATCGTTACCGAAACGAATGCACCGAATCCACATTTTTGGACCCAATAGTGATGTTTTGGTTCGTTTTGGTCAGTTTCGTTACAGTGCAAGAAACCATGCCGGGGTTGCATTTAATGCACCCATTCGGGTCGTTAACGAAACGACGCACAGTTTCAGGCCAGAAACGAAACGAACGCACCCGATCCATGTTTTGAGACCCAATTGTGATGTTTTGGTTCGTCTTGGTCAGTTTCGTTACTGTGCAAAAAACCATGCAAATGTTGGATTTAATGCGCCCATTCGGGTCGTTAACGAAACGATGCACAGTTTCGGGCCAAACGAAACGAACGCACCCAATCTACGTTACAGTGCAAGAAACCATGCTGGGGTTGCATTTAGTGCACCGATTCGGGCCGTCAATGAAAAGATGCACAATTTCGGGCCAGAAACGAAACGAATGTACCCAATCCACGTTTTTGGACCCAATAGTCATGTTTTGGTTCGTTTTGCTCAGTTTAGTTACTGTGCAAAAAACCATGCCGAGGTTGCACTTAATGCACCCATTCGGGTCGTTAACAAAACGATGCAAAGTTTCGGGCCAGAAACATAACGAACGCACCCAATCCACTTTTTTGGACCCAATAGTGATGATTTGGTTCGTTTGGTCAGTTTAGTTACTGTGCAACAAATCATGTCGGGGTTGCATTTAATGCACTGATTCGGGCCTTAAATGAAACGATGCACAGTTTCGGGACAGAAACGAAACAAACGCACCCAATCCATGTTTTTCGACCCAATGGGGATGTTTTGGTTTGTTTTGGTCAGTTTCGTTACAGTGCAAAAAACCATGCCGAGGTTGCATCTAATGCACCCATTCGGGTCGTTAACAAAACGATGCACAGTTTCGGGCCAGAAATGAAATGAACGCACCCAATCCATGTTTTTTGTCGTAATGGTGATGTTTTTGTTTGTTTTGGTCAGTTTTGTTACAGTGCGAAAAACCATGCAAATGTTGCATTTAATGCGCCCATTCGGGTCGTTAACGAAACGAACGCACCAAATCCACATTTTTGGACCCAATAGTGATGTTTTGGTTCGTTTTGGTCAGTTTCGTTACAGAGCAAGAAACCATGCTAGGGTTGCATTTAATGCACCGATTCGGGCCGTCAATGAAAAGATGCACAGTTTCGGGCCAGAAACAAAACAAACGCACCCAATCCACGTTTTTGGACCCAATAGTGATGTTTTGGTTCATTTTGGTCAGTTTAGTTACTATGCAAAAAAATCATGCCGGGGTTGCATTTAATGTACCGATTCGGGCCTTAAATGAAACGATGCACAGTTTCGGGCCAGAAACGAAACAAACGCACCCAATCCACGTTTTTGGACCCAATATTGATGTTTTGGTTCGTTTTGGTCAGTTTAGTTACTGTGCAACAAATCATGCCGGGGTTGCATTTAATGCACCGATTCGGGCCTTACATGAAATGATGCACAGTTTCCGGCCATAAACGAAACAAACGCACCCAATCCACGTTTTTGGACCCAATAGTCATGTTTTGGTTCGTTTTGCTCAGTTTAGTTACTGTGCAAAAAACCATGCCGAGGTTGCACTTAATGCACCCATTCGGGTCGTTAACAAAACGATGCAAAGTTTCGGGCCAGAAACATAACGAACGCACCCAATCCACTTTTTTGGACCCAATAGTGATGTTTTGGTTCGTTTTGGTCAGTTTAGTTACTGTGCAACAAATCATGTCGGGGTTGCATTTAATGCACCGATTCGGGCCTTAAATGAAACGATGCACAGGTTCGGGCCTGAAACGAAACAAACGCACCCAATCCACGTTTTTGGACCCAATGGTGATGTTTTGGTTTGTTTTGGTCAGTTTCGTTACAGTGCAAAAAACCATGCCGAGGTTGCATTTAATGCACCCATTCGGGTCGTTAACAAAACGATGCACAGTTTCGGGCCAGAAATGAAATGAACGCGCCCAATCCATGTTTTTTGTCCCAATGGTGATGTTTTTGTTTGTTTTGGTAAGTTTTGTTACAGTGCGAAAAATCATGCAAATGTTGCATTTAATGCGCCCATTCGGGTCGTTAACGAAACGAATGCACCGAATCCACATTTTTGGACCCAATAGTGATGTTTTGGTTCGTTTTGGTCAGTTGTGTTACAGAGCAAGAAACCATGCTAGGGTTGCATTTAATGCACCGATTCGGGCCGACAATGAAAAGATGCACAGTTTCGGGCCAGAAACAAAACGAACGCACCCAATCCACGTTTTTGGACCCAATAGTGATGTTTTGGTTCGTTTTGGTCAGTTTAGTTACTGTGCAACAAATCATGCCGGGGTTGCATTTAATGCATCGATTTGGGCCTTACATGAAACGATGCACAGTTTCTAGACAGAAACGAAACAAACGCACCCAATCCACGTTTTTGGACCCAATGGTGATTTCTTGGTTTGTTTTGGTCAGTTTCGTTATAGTGCAAAAAACCATGCCGAGGTTGCATTTAATGCACCCATTCGGGTCGTTAACAAAACGATGCACAGTTTCGGGCCAGAAACGAAATGAACGCACCCAATCCATGTTTTTGGTCCCAATGGTGATGTTTTTGTTTGTTTTGGTCAGTTTTGTTACAGTGCGAAAAACCATGCAAATGTTGCATTTAATGCGCCCATTCGGATCGTTAACGAGACGAATGCACCGAATCCACATTTTTGGACCCAATAGTGATGTTTTGGTTCGTTTTGGTCAGTTTCGTTACAGTGCAAGAAAACATGCCGGGGTTGCATTTAATGCACCCATTCGGGTCGTTAACGAAACGACGCACAGTTTCAGGCCAGAAACGAAACGAACGCACCCGATCCATGTTTTGAGACCCAATTGTGATGTTTTGGTTCGTCTTGGTCAGTTTCGTTACTGTGCAAAAAACCATGCAAATGTTGGATTTAATGCGCCCATTCGGGTCGTTAACGAAACGATGCACAGTTTCGGGCCAAACGAAACGAACGCACCCAATCTACGTTTTCGGACCCAATAGTGATGTTTTGGTTTGTTTTGGTCAGTTTCGTTACAGTGCAAGAAACCATGCTGGGGTTGCATTTAGTGCACCGATTCGGGCCGTCAATGAAAAGATGCACAATTTCGGGCCAGAAACGAAACGAATGTACCCAATCCATGTTTTTGGACCCAATAGTCATGTTTTGGTTCGTTTTGCTCAGTTTAGTTACTGTGCAAAAAACCATGCCGAGGTTGCACTTAATGCACCCATTCGGGTCGTTAACAAAACGATGCAAAGTTTCGGGCCAGAAACATAACGAACGCACCCAATCCACTTTTTTGGACCCAATAGTGATGATTTGGTTCGTTTGGTCAGTTTAGTTATTGTGCAACAAATCATGTCGGGGTTGCATTTAATGCACTGATTCGGGCCTTAAATGAAACGATGCACAGTTTCGGGACAGAAACGAAACAAACGCACCCAATCCATGTTTTTGGACCCAATGGGGATGTTTTGGTTTGTTTTGGTCAGTTTCGTTACAGTGCAAAAAACCATGCCGAGGTTGCATTTAATGCACCCATTCGGGTCGTTAACAAAACGATGCACAGTTTCGGGCCAGAAATGAAATGAACGCACCCAATCCATGTTTTTTGTCGTAATGGTGATGTTTTTGTTTGTTTTGGTCAGTTTTGTTACAGTGCGAAAAACCATGCAAATGTTGCATTTAATGCGCCCATTCGGGTCGTTAACGAAACGAACGCACCAAATCCACATTTTTGGACCCAATAGTGATGTTTTGGTTCGTTTTGGTCAGTTTCGTTACAGAGCAAGAAACCATGCTAGGGTTGCATTTAATGCACCGATTCGGGCCGTCAATGAAAAGATGCACAGTTTCGGGCCAGAAACAAAACAAACGCACCCAATCCACGTTTTTGGACCCAATAGTGATGTTTTGGTTCATTTTGGTCAGTTTAGTTACTATGCAAAAAAATCATGCCGGGGTTGCATTTAATGTACCGATTCGGGCCTTAAATGAAACGATGCACAGTTTCGGGCCAGAAACGAAACAAACGCACCCAATCCACGTTTTTGGACCCAATATTGATGTTTTGGTTCGTTTTGGTCAGTTTAGTTACTGTGCAACAAATCATGCCGGGGTTGCATTTAATGCACCGATTCGGGCCTTACATGAAATGATGCACAGTTTCCGGCCATAAACGAAACAAACGCACCCAATCCACGTTTTTGGACCCAATAGTCATGTTTTGGTTCGTTTTGCTCAGTTTAGTTACTGTGCAAAAAACCATGCCGAGGTTGCACTTAATGCACCCATTCGGGTCGTTAACAAAACGATGCAAAGTTTCGGGCCAGAAACATAACGAACGCACCCAATCCACTTTTTTGGACCCAATAGTGATGTTTTGGTTCGTTTTGGTCAGTTTAGTTACTGTGCAACAAATCATGTCGGGGTTGCATTTAATGCACCGATTCGGGCCTTAAATGAAACGATGCACAGGTTCGGGCCTGAAACGAAACAAACGCACCCAATCCACGTTTTTGGACCCAATGGTGATGTTTTGGTTTGTTTTGGTCAGTTTCGTTACAGTGCAAAAAACCATGCCGAGGTTGCATTTAATGCACCCATTCGGGTCGCTAACAAAACGATGCACAGTTTCGGGCCAGAAATGAAATGAACGCGCCCAATCCATGTTTTTTGTCCCAATGGTGATGTTTTTGTTTGTTTTGGTCAGTTTTGTTACAGTGCGAAAAACCATGCAAATGTTGCATTTAATGCGCCCATTCGGGTCGTTAACGAAACGAATGCACCGAATCCACATTTTTGGACCCAATAGTGATGTTTTGGTTCGTTTTGGTCAGTTGTGTTACAGAGCAAGAAACCATGCTAGGGTTGCATTTAATGCACCGATTCGGGCCGACAATGAAAAGATGCACAGTTTCGGGCCAGAAACAAAACGAACGCACCCAATCCACGTTTTTGGACCCAATAGTGATGTTTTGGTTCGTTTTGGTCAGTTTAGTTACTGTGCAACAAATCATGCCGGGGTTGCATTTAATGCACCGATTTGGGCCTTACATGAAACGATGCACAGTTTCTAGACAGAAACGAAACAAACGCACCCAATCCACGTTTTTGGACCCAATGGTGATTTCTTGGTTTGTTTTGGTCAGTTTCGTTATAGTGCAAAAAACCATGCCGAGGTTGCATTTAATGCACCCATTCGGGTCGTTAACAAAACGCTGCACAGTTTCGGGCCAGAAACGAAATGAACGCACCCAATCCATGTTTTTGGTCCCAATGGTGATGTTTTTGTTTGTTTTGGTCAGTTTTGTTACAGTGCGAAAAACCATGCAAATGTTGCATTTAATGCGCCCATTCGGATCGTTAACGAGACGAATGCACCGAATCCACATTTTTGGACCCAATAGTGATGTTTTGGTTCGTTTTGGTCAGTTTCGTTACAGTGCAAGAAAACATGCCGGGGTTGCATTTAATGCACCCATTCGGGTCGTTAACGAAACGACGCACAGTTTCAGGCCAGAAACGAAACGAACGCACCCGATCCATGTTTTGAGACCCAATTGTGATGTTTTGGTTCGTCTTGGTCAGTTTCGTTACTGTGCAAAAAACCATGCAAATGTTGGATTTAATGCGCCCATTCGGGTCGTTAACGAAACGATGCACAGTTTCGGGCCAAACGAAACGAACGCACCCAATCTACGTTTTCGGACCCAATAGTGATGTTTTGGTATGTTTTGGTCAGTTTCGTTACAGTGCAAGAAACCATGCTGGGGTTGCATTTAGTGCACCGATTCGGGCCGTCAATGAAAAGATGCACAATTTCGGGCCAGAAACGAAACGAATGTACCCAATCCACGTTTTTGGACCCAATAGTGATGTTTTGGTTCGTTTTGGTCAGTTTAGTTACTGTGCAACAAATCATGCCGGGGTTGCATTTAATGCACTGATTCGGACCTTAAATGAAACGATGCACAGTTTCGGGCCAGAAACGAAACAAACGCACCCAATCCACGTTTTTAGACCCAATAGTGATGTTTTGGTTCGTTTGGTCAGTTTAGTTACTGTGCAACAAATCATGTCGGGGTTGCATTTAATGCACCGATTCGGGCCTTAAATGAAACGATGCACAGTTTCGGGACAGAAATGAAACAAACGCACCCAATCCATGTTTTTGGACCCAATGGGGATGTTTTGGTTTGTTTTGGTCAGTTTCGTTACACTGCAAAAAACCATGCCGAGGTTGCATTTAATGCACCCATTCGGGTCGTTAACAAAACGATGCACAGTTTCGGGCCAGAAATGAAATGAACGCACCCAATCCATGTTTTTTGTCGTAATGGTGATGTTTTTGTTTGTTTTGGTCAGTTTTGTTACAGTGCGAAAAACCATGCAAATGTTGCATTTAATGCGCCCATTCGGGTCGTTAACGAAACGAACGCACCAAATCCACATTTTTGGACCCAATAGTGATGTTTTGGTTCGTTTTGGTCAGTTTCGTTACAGAGCAAGAAACCATGCTAGGGTTGCATTTAATGCACCGATTCGGGCCGTCAATGAAAAGATGCACAGTTTCGGGCCAGAAACAAAACGAACGCACCCAATCCACGTTTTTGGACCCAATAGTGATGTTTTGGTTCGTTTTGGTCAGTTTAGTTACTATGCAAAAAAATCATGCCGGGGTTGCATTTAATGTACCGATTCGGGCCTTAAATGAAACGGTGCACAGTTTCGGGCCAGAAACGAAACAAACGCACCCAATCCACGTTTTTGGACCCAATATTGATGTTTTGGTTCGTTTTGGTCAGTTTAGTTACTGTGCAACAAATCATGCCGGGGTTGCATTTAATGCACCGATTCGGGCCTTACATGAAATGATGCACAGTTTCGGGCCATAAACGAAACAAACGCACCCAATCCACGTTTTTGGACCCAATAGTCATGTTTTGGTTCGTTTTGGTCAGTTTAGTTATTGTGCAACAAATCATGCCGGGGTTGCATTTAATGCACCGATTTGGGCCTTACATGAAACGATGCACAGTTTCTGGCCAGAAATGAAACAAACGCATCCAATCCATGTTTTTGGACCCAATGGTGATTTCTTGGTTTGTTTTGGTCAGTTTTGTTACAGTGCAAAAAACCATGCCGAGGTTACATTTAATGCACCCATTCGGGTCGTTGACAAAACGATGCACAGTTTCGGGCCAGAAACGAAATGAACGGACCCAATCCATGTTTTTGGTCCCAATGGTGATGTTTTTGTTTGTTTTGGTCAGTTTTGTTACAGTGCGAAAAACCATGCAAATGTTGCATTTAATGCGCCCATTCGCATCGTTAACGAAACGAATGCACCGAATCCACATTTTTGGACCCAATAGTGATGTGTTGGTTCGTTTTGGTCAGTTTCGTTACAGTGCAAGAAACCATGTTGGGGTTGCATTTAATGCACCCATTCGGGTCCTTAACGAAACGACGCACAGTTTCAGGCCAGAAACGAAACGAACGCACCCGATCCATGTTTTGAGACCCAATAGTGATGTTTTGATTCGTCTTGGTCAGTTTCGTTACTGTGCAAAAAACCATGCAAATGTTGGATTTAATGCGCCCATTCGGGTCGTTAACGAAACGATGCACAGTTTCGGGCCAAACGAAACGAACGCACCCAATCTACGTTTTTGGACCCAATAGTGATGTTTTGGTTCGTTTTGGTCAGTTTAGTTACTATGCAAAAAAATCATGCCGGGGTTGCATTTAATGTACCGATTCGGGCCTTAAATGAAACGGTGCACAGTTTCGGGCCAGAAACGAAACAAACGCACCCAATCCACGTTTTTGGACCCAATATTGATGTTTTGGTTCGTTTTGGTCAGTTTAGTTACTGTGCAACAAATCATGCCGGGGTTGCATTTAATGCACCGATTCGGGCCTTACATGAAATGATGCACAGTTTCGGGCCATAAACGAAACAAACGCACCCAATCCACGTTTTTGGACCCAATAGTCATGTTTTGGTTCGTTTTGGTCAGTTTAGTTATTGTGCAACAAATCATGCCGGGGTTGCATTTAATGCACCGATTTGGGCCTTACATGAGACGATGCACAGTTTCTGGCCAGAAACGAAACAAACGCATCCAATCCATGTTTTTGGACCCAATGGTGATTTCTTGGTTTGTTTTGGTCAGTTTTGTTACAGTGCAAAAAACCATGCCGAGGTTACATTTAATGCACCCATTCGGGTCGTTGACAAAATGATGCACAGTTTCGGGCCAGAAACGAAATGAACGGACCCAATCCATGTTTTTGGTCCCAATGGTGATGTTTTTGTTTGTTTTGGTCAGTTTTGTTACAGTGCGAAAAACCATGCAAATGTTGCATTTAATGCGCCCATTCGCATCGTTAACGAAACGAATGCACCGAATCCACATTTTTGGACCCAATAGTGATGTGTTGGTTCGTTTTGGTCAGTTTCGTTACAGTGCAAGAAACCATGTTGGGGTTGCATTTAATGCACCCATTCGGGTCCTTAACGAAACGACGCACAGTTTCAGGCCAGAAACGAAACGAACGCACCCGATCCATGTTTTGAGACCCAATAGTGATGTTTTGATTCGTCTTGGTCAGTTTCGTTACTGTGTAAAAAACCATGCAAATGTTGGATTTAATGCGCCCATTCGGGTCGTTAACGAAACGATGCACAGTTTCGGGCCAAACGAAACGAACGCACCCAATCTACGTTTTCGGACCCAATAGTGATGTTTTGGTTTGTTTTGGTCAGTTTCGTTACAGTGCAAGAAACCATGCTGGGGTTGCATTTACTGCACCGATTCGGGCCGTCAATGAAAAGATGCACAATTTCGGGCCAGAAACGAAACGAATGTACCCAATCCACGTTTTTGGAGTCAATAGTGATGTTTTGGTTCGTTTTGGTCAGTTTAGTTACTGTGCAACAAATCATGCCGGGGTTGCATTTAATGCACTGATTCGGGCCTTAAATGTAACGATGCACAGTTTCGGGCCAGAAACGAAACAAACGCACCCAATCCACGTTTTTAGACCCAATAGTGATGTTTTGGTTCGTTTGGTCAGTTTAGTTACTGTGCAACAAATCATGTCGGGGTTGCATTTAATGCACCGATTCGGGCCTTAAATGAAACGATGCACAGTTTCGGGCCAGAAACGAAACAAATGCACCCAATCCACGTTTTTGCAACCAATGGTGATGTTTTGGTTTGTTTTGGTTAGTTTCGTTACAGTGCAAAAAACCATGCCGAGGTTGCATTTAATGCACCCATTCGGGTCGTTAATAAAACGATGCACAGTTTTGGGCCAGAAATGAAATGAACGCACCAATCCCTGTTTTTTGTCCTAATGGTGATGTTTTTGTTTGTTTTGGTCAGTTTTGCTACAGTGCGAAAAACCATGCAAATGTTGCATTTAATGCGCCCATTCGGGTCGTTAACGAAACGAATGCACCGAATCCACATTTTTGGACCCAATAGTGATGTTTTGGTTCGTTTTGGTCAGTTTCGTTACAGAGCAAGAAACCATGCTAGGGTTGCATTTAATGCACCGATTCGGGCCGTCAATGAAAAGATGCACAGTTTCGGGCCAGAAACAAAACGAACGCACCCAATCCACGTTTTTGGACCCAATAGTGATGTTTTGGTTCGTTTTGGTATGTTTAGTTACTGTGCAAAAAAATCATGCCGGGGTTGCATTTAATGCACCGATTCGGGCCTTAAATGAAACGATGCACAGTTTCGGGCCAGAAATGAAACAAACGCACCCAATCCACGTTTTTGGACCCAATATTGATGTTTTGGTTCGTTTTGGTCAGTTTAGTTACTGTGCAACAAATCATGCCGGGGTTGCATTTAATGCACCGATTCGGGCCTTACATGAAACGATGCACAGTTTCGGGCCATAAACGAAACAAACGCACCCAATCCACGTTTTTGGACCCAATAGTGATGTTTTGGTTCGTTTTGGTCAGTTTAGTTACTGTGCAACAAATCATGTCGGGGTTGCATCTAATGCACTGATTCGGGCCTTAAATGAAACGATGCACAGTTTCGGGCCAGAAACGAAACAAACGCACCCAATCCACGTTTTTGGAACCAATGGTGATGTTTTGGTTTGTTTTGGTCAGTTTCGTTACAGTGCAAAAAACCATGCCGAGGTTGCATTTAATGCACCCATTCGGGTCGTTAACAAAATGATGCACAGTTTTGGGCCAGAAATGAAATGAACGCACCAATCCATGTTTTTTGTCCTAATGGTGATGTTTTTGTTTGTTTTGGTCAGTTTTGTTACAGTGCGAAAAACCATGCAAATGTTGTATTTAATGCGCCCATTCGGGTCATTAACGAAACGAACGCACCAAATCCACATTTTTGGACCCAATAGTGATGTTTTGGTTCGTTTTGGTCAGTTTCGTTACGGAGCAAGAAACCATGCTAGGGTTGCATTTAATGCACCGATTCGGGCCGTCAATGAAAAGATGCACAGTTTCGGGCCAGAAACAAAATGAACGCACCCAATCCACGTTTTTGGACCCAATAGTGATGTTTTGGTTCGTTTTGGTCAGTTTAGTTACTGTGCAAAAAAATCATGCTGGGGTTGCATTTAATGCACCGATTCGGGCCTTAAATGAAACGATGCACAGTTTCGGGCCAGAAACGAAACAAACGCACCCAATCCACGTTTTTGGACCCAATATTGATGTTTTGGTTCGTTTTGGTCAGTTTAGTTACTGTGCAACAAATCATGCCGGGGTTGCATTTAATGCACCGATTCGGGCCTTACATGAAACGATGCACAGTTTCGGGCCATAAACGAAACAAACGCACCCAATCCATGTTTTTGGACCCAATAGTGATGTTTTGGTTCGTTTTGGTCAGTTTAGTTACTGTGCAACAAATCATGCCGGGGTTGCATTTAATGCACCGATTTGGGCCTTACATGAAACGATGCACAATTTCTGGCCAGAAACGAAACAAACGCACCCAATCCACGTTTTTCGACCCAATGGTGATTTCTTGGTTTGTTTTGGTCAGTTTTGTTACAGTGCAAAAAACCATGCCGAGGTTGCATTTAATGCACCCATTCGGGTCGTTGACAAAACGATGCACAGTTTCGGGCCAGAAACAAAATGAACGCACCCAATCCATGTTTTTGGTCCCAATGGTGATGTTTGTGTTTGTTTTGATCAGTTTTGTTACAGTGCGAAAAACCATGCAAATGTTGCATTTAATGCGCCCATTCGGATCGTTAACGAAACGAATGCACCGAATCCACATTTTTGGACCCAATAGTGATGTGTTGGTTCGTTTTGGTCAGTTTCGTTACAGTGCAAGAAACCATGTTGGGGTTGCATTTAATGCACCCATTCGGGTCCTTAACGAAACGACGCACAGTTTCAGGCCAGAAACGAAATGAACGCACCCGATCCATGTTTTGAGACCCAATAGTGATGTTTTGATTCGTCTTGGTCAGTTTCGTTACTGTGTAAAAAACCATGCAAATGTTGGATTTAATGCGCCCATTCGGGTCGTTAACGAAACGATGCACAGTTTCGGGCCAAACGAAACGAACGCACCCAATCTACGTTTTCGGACCCAATAGTGATGTTTTGGTTTGTTTTGGTCAGTTTCGTTACAGTGCAAGAAACCATGCTGGGGTTGCATTTACTGCACCGATTCGGGCCGTCAATGAAAAGATGCACAATTTCGGGCCAGAAACGAAACGAATGTACCCAATCCACGTTTTTGGAGTCAATAGTGATGTTTTGGTTCGTTTTGGTCAGTTTAGTTACTGTGCAACAAATCATGCCGGGGTTGCATTTAATGCACTGATTCGGGCCTTAAATGTAACGATGCACAGTTTCGGGCCAGAAACGAAACAAACGCACCCAATCCACGTTTTTAGACCCAATAGTGATGTTTTGGTTCGTTTGGTCAGTTTAGTTACTGTGCAACAAATCATGTCGGGGTTGCATTTAATGCACCGATTCGGGCCTTAAATGAAACGATGCACAGTTTCGGGCCAGAAACGAAACAAATGCACCCAATCCACGTTTTTGCAACCAATGGTGATGTTTTGGTTTGTTTTGGTTAGTTTCGTTACAGTGCAAAAAACCATGCCGAGGTTGCATTTAATGCACCCATTCGGGTCGTTAATAAAACGATGCACAGTTTTGGGCCAGAAATGAAATGAACGCACCAATCCCTGTTTTTTGTCCTAATGGTGATGTTTTTGTTTGTTTTGGTCAGTTTTGCTACAGTGCGAAAAACCATGCAAATGTTGCATTTAATGCGCCCATTCGGGTCGTTAACGAAACGAATGCACCGAATCCACATTTTTGGACCCAATAGTGATGTTTTGGTTCGTTTTGGTCAGTTTCGTTACAGAGCAAGAAACCATGCTAGGGTTGCATTTAATGCACCGATTCGGGCCGTCAATGAAAAGATGCACAGTTTCGGGCCAGAAACAAAACGAACGCACCCAATCCACGTTTTTGGACCCAATAGTGATGTTTTGGTTCGTTTTGGTATGTTTAGTTACTGTGAAAAAAATCATGCCGGGGTTGCATTTAATGCACCGATTCGGGCCTTAAATGAAACGATGCACAGTTTCGGGCCAGAAATGAAACAAACGCACCCAATCCACGTTTTTGGACCCAATATTGATGTTTTGGTTCGTTTTGGTCAGTTTAGTTACTGTGCAACAAATCATGCCGGGGTTGCATTTAATGCACCGATTCGGGCCTTACATGAAACGATGCACAGTTTCGGGCCATAAACGAAACAAACGCACCCAATCCACGTTTTTGGACCCAATAGTGATGTTTTGGTTCGTTTTGGTCAGTTTAGTTACTGTGCAACAAATCATGTCGGGGTTGCATCTAATGCACTGATTCGGGCCTTAAATGAAACGATGCACAGTTTCGGGCCAGAAACGAAACAAACGCACCCAATCCACGTTTTTGGAACCAATGGTGATGTTTTGGTTTGTTTTGGTCAGTTTCGTTACAGTGCAAAAAACCATGCCGAGGTTGCATTTAATGCACCCATTCGGGTCGTTAACAAAACGATGCACAGTTTTGGGCCAGAAATGAAATGAACGCACCAATCCATGTTTTTTGTCCTAATGGTGATGTTTTTGTTTGTTTTAGTCAGTTTTGTTACAGTGCGAAAAACCATGCAAATGTTGTATTTAATGCGCCCATTCGGGTCGTTAACGAAACGAACGCACCAAATCCACATTTTTGGACCCAATAGTGATGTTTTGGTTCGTTTTGGTCAGTTTCGTTACGGAGCAAGAAACCATGCTAGGGTTGCATTTAATGCACCGATTCGGGCCGTCAATGAAAAGATGCACAGTTTCGGGCCAGAAACAAAATGAACGCACCCAATCCACGTTTTTGGACCCAATAGTGATGTTTTGGTTCGTTTTGGTCAGTTTAGTTACTGTGCAAAAAAATCATGCTGGGGTTGCATTTAATGCACCGATTCGGGCCTTAAATGAAACGATGCACAGTTTCGGGCCAGAAACGAAACAAACGCACCCAATCCACGTTTTTGGACCCAATATTGATGTTTTGGTTCGTTTTGGTCAGTTTAGTTACTGTGCAACAAATCATGCCGGGGTTGCATTTAATGCACCGATTCGGGCCTTACATGAAACGATGCACAGTTTCGGGCCATAAACGAAACAAACGCACCCAATCCATGTTTTTGGACCCAATAGTGATGTTTTGGTTCGTTTTGGTCAGTTTAGTTACTGTGCAACAAATCATGCCGGGGTTGCATTTAATGCACCGATTTGGGCCTTACATGAAACGATGCACAATTTCTGGCCAGAAACGAAACAAACGCACCCAATCCACGTTTTTCGACCCAATGGTGATTTCTTGGTTTGTTTTGGTCAGTTTTGTTACAGTGCAAAAAACCATGCCGAGGTTGCATTTAATGCACCCATTCGGGTCGTTGACAAAACGATGCACAGTTTCGGGCCAGAAACGAAATGAACGCACCCAATCCATGTTTTTGGTCCCAATGGTGATGTTTGTGTTTGTTTTGATCAGTTTTGTTACAGTGCGAAAAACCATGCAAATGTTGCATTTAATGCGCCCATTCGGATCGTTAACGAAACGAATGCACCGAATCCACATTTTTGGACCCAATAGTGATGTTTTGGTTCGTTTTGGTCAGTGTCGTTACAGTGCAAGAAACCATGCTGGGGTTGCATTTAATGCACCCATTCGGGTCGTTAACGAAACGACGCACAGTTTCAGGCCAGAAATGAAACGAACGCACCCGATCCATGTTTTGAGACCCAATAGTGATGTTTTGGTTCGTTTTGGTCAGTTTCGTTACTGTGCAAAAAACCATGCAAATGTTGGATTTAATGCGCCCATTCGGGTCGTTAACGAAACGATGCACAGTTTCGGGCCAAACGAAACGAACGCACCCAATCTACGTTTTCGGACCCAATAGTGATGTTTTGGTTTGTTTTGGTCAGTTTCGTTACAGTGCAAGAAACCATGCTGGGGTTGCATTTAGTGCACCGATTCGGGCCGTCAATGAAAAGATGCACAATTTCGGGCCAGAAACGAAACGAATGTACCCAATCCACGTTTTTCGACCCAATAGTGATGTTTTGGTTCGTTTTGGTCAGTTTAGTTACTCTGCAACAAATCATGCCGGGGTTGCATTTAATGCACTGATTCGGGCCTTAAATGAAACGATGCACAGTTTCGGGCCAGAAACGAAACAAACGCACCCAATCCACGTTTTTAGACCCAATAGTGATGTTTTGGTTCGTTTCGTCAGTTTAGTTACTGTGCAACAAATCATGTCGGGGTTGCATTTAATGCACCGATTCGGGCCTTAAATGAAACGATGCACAGTTTCGGGACAGAAACGAAACAAACGCACCCAATCCATGTTTTTGGACCCAATGGTGATGTTTTGGTTTGTTTTGGTCAGTTTTGTTACAGTGCAAAAAACCATGCCGAGGTTGCATTTAATGCACCCATTCGGGTCGTTAACAAAAGGATGCACAGTTTCGGGCCAGAAATGAAATGAACGCACCCAATCCATATTTTTTGTCCTAATGGTGATGTTTTTGTTTGTTTTGGTCAGTTTTGTTACAGTGCGAAAAACCATGCAAATGTTGCATTTAATGCGCCCATTCGGGTTGTTAACGAAACGAACGCACCGAATCCACATTTTTGGACCCAATAGTGATGTTTTGGTTCGTTTTGGTCAGTTTCGTTACAGAGCAAAAAACCATGCTAGGGTTGCATTTAATGCACCGATTCGGGCCGTCAATGAAAAGATGCATGGTTTCGGGCCAGAAACAAAACGAACGCACCCAATCCACGTTTTTGGACCCAATAGTGATGTTTTGGTTCGTTTTGGTCAGTTTAGTTACTGTGCAAAAAAATTATGCCGGGGTTGCATTTAATGCACCGATTCGGGCCTTAAATGAAACGATGCACAGTTTCGGGCCAGAAACGAAACAAACGCACCCAATCCACGTTTTTGGACCCAATAGTGATGTTTTGGTTCGTTTTGGTCAGTTTAGTTACTGTGCACCAAATCATGCCGGGGTTGCATTTAATGCACCGATTCGGGCCTTACATGAAACAATGCGCAGTTTCGGGCCAGAAACGAAACAAACGCACCCAATCCACGTTTTTGGACCCAATAGTGATGTTTTGGTTCGTTTTGGTCAGTTTAGTTACTGTGCAACAAATCATGCCGGGGTTGCATTTAATGCACCGATTTGGGCCTTACATGAAACGATGCACAGTTTCTGGCCAGAAACGAAACAAACGCACCCAATCAAAATTTTTGGACCCAATGGTGATTTCTTGGTTTGTTTTGGTCAGTTTCGTTACAGTGCAAAAAACCATGCCGAGGTTGCATTTAATGCACCCATTCGGGTCGTTGACAAAACGATGCACAATTTCGGGCCAGAAACGAAATGAACGCACCCAATCCATGTTTTTGGTCCCAATGGTGATGTTTTTGTTTGTTTTGGTCAGTTTTGTTAAAGTGCGAAAAACCATGCAAATGTTGCATTTAATGCGCCCATTCGGATCGTTAACGAAACGAATGCACCGAATCCACATTTTTGGACCCAATAGTGATGTTTTGGTTCGTTTTGGTCAGTGTCGTTACAGTGCAAGAAACCATGCTGGGGTTGCATTTAATGCACCCATTTGGGTCGTTAACGAAACGACGCACAGTTTCAGGCCAGAAATGAAACGAACGCACCCGATCCATGTTTTGAGACCCAATAGTGATGTTTTGGTTCGTTTTGGTCAGTTTTGTTACTGCGCAAAAAACCATGCAAATGTTGGATTTAATGCGCCCATTCGGGTCGTTAACGAAACGATGCACAGTTTCGGGCCAAACGAAACGAACGCACCCAATCTACGTTTTCGGACCCAATAGTGATGTTTTGGTTTGTTTTTGTCAGTTTCGTTACAGTGCAAGAAACCATGCTGGGGTTGCATTTAGTGCACCGATTCGGGCCGTCAATGAAAAGATGCACAATTTCGGGCCAGAAACGAAACGAATGTACCCAATCCACGTTTTTCGACCCAATAGTGATGTTTTGGTTCGTTTTGGTCAGTTTAGTTACTGTGCAACAAATCATGCCGGGGTTGCATTTAATGCACTGATTCGGGCCTTAAATGAAACGATGCACAGTTTCGGGCCAGAAACAAAACAAACGCACCCAATCCACGTTTTTAGACCCAATAGTGATGTTTTGGTTCGTTTGGTCAGTTTAGTTACTGTGCAACAAATCATGTCGGGGTTGCATTCAATGCACCGATTCGGGCCTTAAATGAAACGATGCACAGTTTCGGGACAGAAACGAAACAAACGCACCCAATCCATGTTTTTTGGACCCAATGGTGATGTTTTGGTTTGTTTTGGTCAGTTTGGTTACAGTGCAAAAAACCATGCCGAGGTTCCATTTAATGCACCCATTCGGGTCGTTAACAAAACGATGCACAGTTTCGGGCCAGAAATGAAATGAACGCACCCAATCCATGTTTTTTGTCCTAATGGTGATGTTTTTGTTTGTTTTGGTCAGTTTTGTTACAGTGCGAAAAACCATGCAAATGTTGCATTTAATGCGCCCATTCGGGTCGTTAACGAAACGAACGCAACGAGTCCACATTTTTGGACCCAATAGTGATGTTTTGGTTCGTTTTGGTCAGTTTCGTTACAGAGCAAGAAACCATGCTAGGGTTGCATTTAATGCACCGATTCGGGCCGTCAATGAAAAGATGCACAGTTTCGGGCCAGAAACAAAACGAACGCACCCAATCCACGTTTTTGGACCCAATAGTGATGTTTTGGTTCGTTTTGGTCAGTTTAGTTACTATGCAAAAAAATCATGCCGGGGTTGCATTTAATGCACCGATTCGGGCCTTAAATGAAACGATGCACAATTTCGGGCCAGAAACGAAACAAACGCACCCAATCCACATTTTTGGACCCAATAGTGATGTTTTGGTTTGTTTTGGTCAGTTTAGTTACTGTGCAACAAATCATGTCGGGGTTGCATTTAATGCACCGATTCGGGCCTTACATGAAACAATGCACAGTTTCGGGCCAGAAACAAAACAAACGCACCCAATCCACGTTTTTGGACCCAATACTGATGTTTTGGTTCGTTTTGGTCAGTTTAGTTACTGTGCAACAAATCATGCCGGGGTTGCATTTAATGCACCGATTTGGGCCTTACATGAAACGATGCACAGTTTCTGGCCAGAAACGAAACAAACGCACCCAATCCAAATTTTTGGACCCAATGGTGATTTCTTGGTTTGTTTTGGTCAGTTTCGTTGCAGTGCAAAAAACCATGCCGAGGTTGCATTTAATGCACCCATTCGGGTCGTTAACAAAACGATGCACAGTTTCGGGCCAGAAACGAAATGAACGCACCCAATCCATGTTTTTGGTCCCAATGGTGATGTTTTTGTTTGTTTTGGTCAGTTTTGTTACAGTGCGAAAAACCATGCAAATATTGCATTTAATGCGCCCATTCGGATCGTTAACGAAACAAATGCACCGAATCCACATTTTTGGACCCAATAGTGATGTTTTGGTTCGTTTTGGTCAGTTTCGTTACAGTGCAAGAAACCATGCTGGAGTTGCATTTAATGCACCCATTCAGGTCATTAACGAAACGACGCACAGTTTCAGGCCAGAAACGAAACGAACGCACCCGATCCATGTTTTGAGACCCAATAGTGATGTTTTGGTTCGTTTTGGTCAGTTTCGTTACTGTGCAAAAAACCATGCAAATGTTGGATTTAATGCGCCCATTCGGGTCGTTAACGAAACGATGCACAGTTTCGGGCCAAACGAAACGAACGCACCCAATCTACGTTTTCGGACCCAATAGTGATGTTTTGGTTTGTTTTGGTCAGTTTCGTTACAGTGCAAGAAACCATGCTGGGGTTGCATTTAATGCACTGATTCGGGTCGTTAAATGAAACGATGCACAGTTTCGGGCCAGAAACGAAACAAACGCACCCAATCCACGTTTTTAGACCCAATAGTGATGTTTTGGTTCGTTTGGTCAGTTTAGTTACTGTGCAACAAATCATGTCGGGGTTGCATTTAATGCACCGATTCGGGCCTTAAATGAAACGATGCACAGTTTCGGGCCAGAAACAAAACGAACGCACCCAATCCACGTTTTTGGACCCAATAGTGATGTTTTGGTTCGTTTTGGTCAGTTTAGTTACTGTGCAAAAAAATCATGCCGGGGTTGCATTTACTGCACCGATTCGGGCCTTAAATGAAACGATGCACAATTTCGGGCCAGAAACGAAACAAACGCACCCAATCCACGTTTTTGGACCCAATAGTGATGTTTTGGTTTGTTTTGGTCAGTTTAGTTACTGTGCAACAAATCATGTCGGGGTTGCATTTAATGCACCGATTCGGGCCTTACATGAAACAATGCACAGTTTCGGGCCAGAAACAAAACAAACGCACCCAATCCACGTTTTTGGACCCAATACTGATGTTTTGGTTCGTTTTGGTCAGTTTAGTTACTGTGCAACAAATCATGCCGGGGTTGCATTTAATGCACCGATTTGGGCCTTACATGAAACGATGCACAGTTTCTGGCCAGAAATGAAACAAACGCACCCAATCCAAATTTTTGGACCCAATGGTGATTTCTTGGTTTGTTTTGGTCAGTTTCGTTGCAGTGCAAAAAACCATGCCGAGGTTGCATTTAATGCACCCATTCGGGTCGTTGACAAAACGATGCACAGTTTCGGGCTAGAAACGAAATGAACGCACCCAATCCATGTTTTTGGTCCCAATGGTGATGTTTTTGTTTGTTTTGGTCAGTTTTGTTACAGTGCGAAAAACCATGCAAATGTTGCATTTAATGCGCCCATTCGGATCGTTAACGAAACGAATGCACCGAATCCACATTTTTGGACCCAATAGTGATGTTTTGGTTCGTTTTGGTCAGTTTCGTTACAGTGCAAGAAACCATGCTGGGGTTGCATTTAATGCACCCATTCAGGTCATTAACGAAACGACGCACAGTTTCAGGCCAGAAACGAAACGAACGCACCCGATCCATGTTTTGAGACCCAATAGTGATGTTTTGGTTCGTTTTGGTCAGTTTCGTTACTGTGCAAAAAACCATGCAAATGTTGGATTTAATGCGCCCATTCGGGTCGTTAACGAAACGATGCACAGTTTCGGGCCAAACGAAACGAACGCACCCAATCTACGTTTTCGGACCCAATAGTGATGTTTTGGTTTGTTTTGGTCAGTTTCGTTACAGTGCAAGAAACCATGCTGGGGTTGCATTTAATGCACTGATTCGGGTCGTTAAATGAAACGATGCACAGTTTCGGGCCAGAAACGAAACAAACGCACCCAATCCACGTTTTTAGACCCAATAGTGATGTTTTGGTTCGTTTGGTCAGTTTAGTTACTGTGCAACAAATCATGTCGGGGTTGCATTTAATGCACCGATTCGGGCCTTAAATGAAACGATGCACAGTTTCGGGACAGAAACAAAATGAACGCACCCAATCCATGTTTTTGGACCCAATGGTGATGTTTCAGTTTGTTTTGGTCAGTTTCGTTACAGTGCAAAAAACCATGCCGAGGTTGCATTTAATGCACCCATTCGGGTCGTTAACAAAACGATGCACAGTTTCGGGCCAGAAATGAAATGAACGCACCCAATCCATGTTTTTTGTCCTAATGGTGATGTTTTTGTTTGTTTTGGTCAGTTTTGTTACAATGCGAAAAACCATGCAAATGTTGCATTTAATGCGCCCATTCGGGTCGTTAACGAAACGAACGCACCGAATCCACATTTTTGGACCCAATAGTGATGTTTCGGTTCGTTTTGGTCAGTTTCGTTACAGAGCAAAAAACCATGCTAGGGTTGCATTTAATGCACCGATTCGGGCCGTCAATGAAAAGATGCACAGTTTCGGGCCAGAAACAAAACGAACGCACCCAATCCACGTTTTCGGACCCAATAGTGATGTTTTGGTTCGTTTTGGTCAGTTTCGTTACAGAGCAAAAAACCATGCTAGGGTTGCATTTAATGCACCGATTCGGGCCGTCAATGAAAAGATGCACAGTTTCGGGCCAGAAACAAAACGAACGCACCCAATCCACGGTTTTGGACCCAATAGTGATGTTTTGGTTCGTTTTGGTCAGTTTAGTTACTGTGCAAAAAAATCATGTCGGGATTGCATTTAATGCACCGATTCGGGCCTTAAATGAAACGATGCACAGTTTCGGGCCAGAAACGAAACAAACGCACCCAATCCACGTTTTTGGACCCAATAGTGATGTTTTGGTTCGTTTTGGTCAGTTTAGTTACTGTGCAACAAATCATGTCGGGGTTGCATTTAATGCACCGATTCGGGCCTTACATGAAACAATGCACAGTTTCGGGCCAGAAACGAAACAAACGCACCCAATCCACGTTTTTGGACCCAATAGTGATGTTTTGGTTCGTTTTGGTCAGTTTAGTTACTGTGCAACAAATCATGCCGAGGTTGCATTTAATGCACCGATTTGGGCCTTATATGAAACGATGCACAGTTTCTGGCCAGAAACGAAACAAACGCACCCAATCAAAATTTTTGGACCCAATGGTGATTTCTTGGTTTGTTTTGGTCAGTTTCGTTACAGTGCAAAAAACCATGCCGAGGTTGCATTTAATGCACCCATTCGGGTCGTTAACGAAACGATGCACAGTTTCGGGCCAAACGAAACGAACGCACCCAATCTACGTTTTCGGACCCAATAGTGATGTTTTGGTTTGTTTTGGTCAGTTTCGTTACAGTGCAAGAAACCATGCTGGGGTTGCATTTAATGCACTGATTCGGGTCGTTAAATGAAACGATGCACAGTTTCGGGCCAGAAACGAAACAAACGCACCCAATCCACGTTTTTAGACCCAATAGTGATGTTTTGGTTCGTTTGGTCAGTTTAGTTACTGTGCAACATATCATGTCGGGGTTGCATTTAATGCACCGATTCGGGCCTTAAATGAAACGATGCACAGTTTCGGGCCAGAAACAAAACGAACGCACCCAATCCACGTTTTTGGACCCAATAGTGATGTTTTGGTTCGTTTTGGTTAGTTTAGTTACTGTGCAAAAAAATCATGCCGGGGTTGCATTTAATGCACCGATTCGGGCCTTAAATGAAACGATGCACAATTTCGGGCCAGAAACGAAACAAACGCACCCAATCCACGTTTTTGGACCCAATAGTGATGTTTTGGTTTGTTTTGGTCAATTTAGTTACTGTGCAACAAATCATGTCGGGGTTGCATTTAATGCACCGATTCGGGCCTTACATGAAACAATGCACAGTTTCGGGCCAGAAACAAAACAAACGCACCCAATCCACGTTTTTGGACCCAACACTGATGTTTTGGTTCGTTTTGGTCAGTTTAGTTACTGTGCAACAAATCATGCCGGGGTTGCATTTAATGCACCGATTTGGGCCTTACATGAAACGATGCACAGTTTCTGGCCAGAAACGAAACAAACGCACCCAATCCAAATTTTTGGACCCAATGGTGATTTCTTGGTTTGTTTTGGTCAGTTTCGTTGCAGTGCAAAAAACCATGCCGAGGTTGCATTTAATGCACCCATTCGGGTCGTTAACAAAACGATGCACAGTTTCGGGCCAGAAACGAAATGAACGCACCCAATCCATGTTTTTGGTCCCAATGGTGATGTTTTTGTTTGTTTTGGTCAGTTTTGTTACAGTGCGAAAAACCATGCAAATGTTGCATTTAATGCGCCCATTCGGAACGTTAACGAAACGAATGCACCGAATCCACATTTTTGGACCCAATAGTGATGTTTTGGTTCGTTTTGGTCAGTTTCGTTACAGTGCAAGAAACCATGCTGGGGTTGCATTTAATGCACCCATTCGGGTCGTTAACGAAACGACGCACAGTTTCAGGCCAGAAACGAAACGAACGCACCCGATCCATGTTTTGAGACCCAATAGTGATGTTTTGGTTCGTTTTGGTCAGTTTCGTTACTGTGCAAAAAACCATGCAAATGTTGGATTTAATGCGCCCATTCGGGTCGTTAACGAAACGATGCACAGTTTCGGGCCAAACGAAACGAACGCACCCAATCTACGTTTTCGGACCCAATAGTGATGTTTTGGTTTGTTTTGGTCAGTTTCGTTACAGTGCAAGAAACCATGCTGGGGTTGCATTTAATGCACTGATTCGGGTCGTTAAATGAAACGATGCACAGTTTCGGGCCAGAAACGAAACAAACGCACCCAATCCACGTTTTTAGACCCAATAGTGATGTTTTGGTTCGTTTGGTCAGTTTAGTTACTGTGCAACAAATCATGTCGGGGTTGCATTTAATGCACCGATTCGGGCCTTAAATGAAACGATGCACAGTTTCGGGACAGAAACAAAATGAACGCACCCAATCCATGTTTTTGGACCCAATGGTGATGTTTCAGTTTGTTTTGGTCAGTTTCGTTACAGTGCAAAAAACCATGCCGAGGTTGCATTTAATGCACCCATTCGGGTCGTTAACAAAACGATGCACAGTTTCGGGCCAGAAATGAAATGAACGCACCCAATCCATGTTTTTTGTCCTAATGGTGATGTTTTTGTTTGTTTTGGTCAGTTTTGTTACAATGCGAAAAACCATGCAAATGTTGCATTTAATGCGCCCATTCGGGTCGTTAACGAAACGAACGCACCGAATCCACATTTTTGGACCCAATAGTGATGTTTCGGTTCGTTTTGGTCAGTTTCGTTACAGAGCAAAAAACCATGCTAGGGTTGCATTTAATGCACCGATTCGGGCCGTCAATGAAAAGATGCACAGTTTCGGGCCAGAAACAAAACGAACGCACCCAATCCACGTTTTCGGACCCAATAGTGATGTTTTGGTTCGTTTTGGTCAGTTTCGTTACAGAGCAAAAAACCATGCTAGGGTTGCATTTAATGCACCGATTCGGGCCGTCAATGAAAAGATGCACAGTTTCGGGCCAGAAACAAAACGAACGCACCCAATCCACGGTTTTGGACCCAATAGTGATGTTTTGGTTCGTTTTGGTCAGTTTAGTTACTGTGCAAAAAAATCATGCCGGGATTGCATTTAATGCACCGATTCGGGCCTTAAATGAAACGATGCACAGTTTCGGGCCAGAAACGAAACAAACGCACCCAATCCACGTTTTTGGACCCAATAGTGATGTTTTGGTTCGTTTTGGTCAGTTTAGTTACTGTGCAACAAATCATGTCGGGGTTGCATTCAATGCACCGATTCGGGCCTTACATGAAACAATGCACAGTTTCGGGCCAGAAACGAAACAAACGCACCCAATCCACGTTTTTGGACCCAATAGTGATGTTTTGGTTCGTTTTGGTCAGTTTAGTTACTGTGCAACAAATCATGCCGAGGTTGCATTTAATGCACCGATTTGGGCCTTATATGAAACGATGCACAGTTTCGGGCCAGAAATGAAACAAACGCACCCAATCCACGTTTTTGGACCCAATAGTGATGTTTTGGTTCGTTTTGGTCAGTTTAGTTACTGTGCAACAAATCATGTCGGGGTTGCATTCAATGCACCGATTCGGGCCTTACATGAAACAATGCACAGTTTCGGGCCAGAAACGAAACAAACGCACCCAATCCACGTTTTTGGACCCAATAGTGATGTTTTGGTTCGTTTTGGTCAGTTTAGTTACTGTGCAACAAATCATGCCGAGGTTGCATTTAATGCACCGATTTGGGCCTTATATGAAACGATGCACAGTTTTTGGCCAGAAACGAAACAAACGCACCCAATCAAAATTTTTGGACCCAATGGTGATTTCTTGGTTTGTTTTGGTCAGTTTCGTTACAGTGCAAAAAACCATGCCGAGGTTGCATTTAATGCACCCATTCGGGTCGTTGACAAAACGATGCACAGTTTCGGGCTAGAAACGAAATGAACGCACCCAATCCATGTTTTTGGTCCCAATGGTGATGTTTTTGTTTGTTTTGGTCAGTTTTGTTACAGTGCGAAAAACCATGCAAATGTTGCATTTAATGCGCCCATTCGGATCGTTAACGAAACGAATGCACCGAATCCACATTTTTGGACCCAATAGTGATGTTTTGGTTCGTTTTGGTCAGTTTCGTTACAGTGCAAGAAACCATGCTGGGGTTGCATTTAATGCACCGATTCGGGCCATCAATGAAAAGATGCACAATTTCGGGCCAGAAACGAAACGAATGTACCCAATCCACGTTTTTGGACCCAATAGTGATGTTTTGGTTCGTTTTGGTCAGTTTAGTTACTGTGCAACAAATCATGCCGGGGTTGCATTTAATGCACTGATTCGGGCCTTAAATGAAACGATGCACAGTTTCGGGCCAGAAACGAAACAAACGCACCCAATCCACGTTTTTAGACCCAATAGTGATGTTTTGGTTCGTTTGGTCAGTTTAGTTACTGTGCAGCAAATCATGCCGGGGTTGCATTTAATGCACTGATTCGGGCCTTAAATGAAACGATGCACAGTTTCGGGCCAGAAACGAAACGCACCCAATCCACGTTTTTAGACCCAATAGTGATGTTTTGGTTCGTTTGGTCAGTTTAGTTACTGTGCAACAAATCATGTCGGGGTTGCATTTAATGCACCGATTCGGGCCTTAAATGAAACGATGCACAGTTTCGGGACAGAAACGAAATGAACGCACCCAATCCATGTTTTTGGACCCAATGGTGATGTTTCGGTTTGTTTTGGTCAGTTTCGTTACAGTGCAAAAAACCATGCCGAGGTTGCATTTAATGCACCCATTCGGGTCGTTAACAAAACGATGCACAGTTTCGGGCCAGAAACAAAACGAACGCACCCAATCCACGTTTTTGGACCCAATAGTGATGTTTTGGTTCGTTTTGGTCAGTTTAGTTACTGTGCAAAAAAATCATGCCGGGGTTGCATTTAATGCACCGATTTGGGCCTTAAATGAAACGATGCACAGTTTCGGGCCAGAAACGAAACAAACGCACCCAATCCACGTTTTTGGACCCAATAGTGATGTTTTGGTTAGTTTTGGTCAGTTTAGTTACTGTGCAACAAATCATGCCGGGGTTGCATTTAATGCACCGATTCGGGCCTTACATGAAACGATGCACAGTTTCTGGCCAGAAACGAAACAAACGCACCCAATCCACGTTTTTGGATCCAATGGTGATGTCTTGGTTTGTTTTGGTCAGTTTCGTTACAGTGCAAAAAACCATGCCGAGGTTGCATTTAATGCACCCATTCGGGTCGTTAACAAAACGATGCACAGTTTCGGGCCAGAAATGAAATGAACGCACCCAATCCATGATTTTGGTCCCAATGGTGATGTTTTTGTTTGTTTTGGTCAGTTTTGTTACAGTGCGAAAAACCATGCAAATGTTGCATTTAATGCGCCCATTCGGATCGTTAACGAAACGAATGCACCGAATCCACATTTTTGGACCCAATAGTGATGTTTTGGTTCGTTTTGGTCAGTTTCGTTACAGTGCAAGAAACCATGCTGGGGTTGCATTTAATGCACCGATTCGGGCCATCAATGAAAAGATGCACAATTTCGGGCCAGAAACGAAACGAATGTACCCAATCCACGTTTTTGGACCCAATAGTGATGTTTTGGTTCGTTTTGGTCAGTTTAGTTACTGTGCAACAAATCATGCCGGGGTTGCATTTAATGCACTGATTCGGGCCTTAAATGAAACGATGCACAGTTTCGGGCCAGAAACGAAACAAACGCACCCAATCCACGTTTTTAGACCCAATAGTGATGTTTTGGTTCGTTTGGTCAGTTTAGTTACTGTGCAGCAAATCATGCTGGGGTTGCATTTAATGCACTGATTCGGGCCTTAAATGAAACGATGCACAGTTTCGGGCCAGAAACGAAACAAACGCACCCAATCCACGTTTCTAGACCCAATAGTGATGTTTTGGTTCGTTTGGTCAGTTTAGTTACTGTGCAACAAATCATTTCGGGGTTGCATTTAATGCACCGATTCGGGCCTTAAATGAAACGATGCACAGTTTCGGGACAGAAACGAAATGAACGCACCCAATCCATGTTTTTGGACCCAATGGTGATGTTTCGGTTTGTTTTGGTCAGTTTCGTTACAGTGCAAAAAACCATGCCGAGGTTGCATTTAATGCACCCATTCGGGTCGTTAACAAAACGATGCACAGTTTCGGGCCAGAAATGAAATGAACGCACCCAATCCATGTTTTTTGTCCTAATGGTGATGTTTTTGTTTGTTTTGGTCAGTTTTGTTACAGTGCGAAAAACCATGCAAATGTTGCATTTAATGCGCCCATTCGGGTCGTTAACGAAACGAACGCACCGAATCCACATTTTTGGACCCAATAGTGATGTTTCGGTTCCTTTTGGTCAGTTTCGTTACAGAGCAAAAAACCATGCTAGGGTTGCATTTAATGCACCGATTCGGGCCGTCAATGAAAAGATGCACAGTTTCGGGCCAGAAACAAAACGAACACACCCAATCCACGTTTTCGGACCCAATAGTGATGTTTTGGTTCGTTTTGGTCAGTTTCGTTACAGAGCAAAAAACCATGCTAGGGTTGCATTTAATGCACCGATTCGGGCCGTCAATGAAAAGATGCACAGTTTCGGGCCAGAAACAAAACGAACGCACCCAATCCACGGTTTTGGACCCAATAGTGATGTTTTGGTTCGTTTTGGTCAGTTTAGTTACTGTGCAAAAAAATCATGCCGGGATTGCATTTAATGCACCGATTCGGGCCTTAAATGAAACGATGCACAGTTTCGGGCCAGAAACGAAACAAACGCACCCAATCCACGTTTTTGGACCCAATAGTGATGTTTTGGTTCGTTTTGGTCAGTTTAGTTACTGTGCAACAAATCATGTCGGGGTTGCATTTAATGCACCGATTCGGGCCTTACATGAAACAATGCACAGTTTCGGGCCAGAAACGAAACAAACGCACCCAATCCACGTTTTTGGACCCAATAGTGATGTTTTGGTTCGTTTTGGTCAGTTTAGTTACTGTGCAACAAATCATGCCGAGGTTGCATTTAATGCACCGATTTGGGCCTTATATGAAACGATGCACAGTTTCTGGCCAGAAACGAAACAAACGCACCCAATCAAAATTTTTGGACCCAATGGTGATTTCTTGGTTTGTTTTGGTCAGTTTCGTTACAGTGCAAAAAACCATGCCGAGGTTGCATTTAATGCACCCATTCGGGTCGTTGACAAAACGATGCACAGTTTCGGGCTAGAAACGAAATGAACGCACCCAATCCATGTTTTTGGTCCCAATGGTGATGTTTTTGTTTGTTTTGGTCAGTTTTGTTACAGTGCGAAAAACCATGCAAATGTTGCATTTAATGCGCCCATTCGGATCGTTAAAGAAACGAATGCACCGAATCCACATTTTTGGACCCAATAGTGATGTTTTGGTTCGTTTTGGTCAGTTTCGTTACAGTGCAAGAAACCATGCTGGGGTTGCATTTAATGCACCGATTCGGGCCATCAATGAAAAGATGCACAATTTCGGGCCAGAAACGAAACGAATGTACCCAATCCACGTTTTTGGACCCAATAGTGATGTTTTGGTTCGTTTTGGTCAGTTTAGTTACTGTGCAACAAATCATGCCGGGGTTGCATTTAATGCACTGATTCGGGCCTTAAATGAAACGATGCACAGTTTCGGGCCAGAAACGAAACAAACGCACCCAATGCACGTTTTTAGACCCAATAGTGATGTTTTGGTTCGTTTGGTCAGTTTAGTTACTGTGCAGCAAATCATGCCGGGGTTGCATTTAATGCACCGATTCGGGCCTTACATGAAACGATGCACAGTTTCGGGCCCGAAACGAAATGGACGCACCCAATCCACGTTTTTGGACCCAATAGTGATGTTTTGGTTCATTTTGGTCAGTTTAGTTACTGTGCCACAAATCATGCCGGGGTTGCATTTAATGCACCGATTCGGGCCTTAAATGAAACGATGCACAGTTTCGGGCCAGAAACGAAACAAACGCACCCAATCCACGTTTTTGGACCCAATGGTCATGTTTTGGTTTGTTTTGGTCAGTTTCGTTACAGTGCAAAAAACCATGCCGAGGTTGCATTTAATGCACCCATTCGGGTCGTTAACAAAACGATGCACAGTTTCGGGCCAGAAACGAAATGAACGCACCCAATCCATGTTTTTGGTCCCAATGGTGATGTTTTTGTTTGTTTTGGTCAGTTTTGTTACAGTGCGAAAAACCATGCAAATGTTGCATTTAATGCGCCCATTCGGGTCGTTAACGAAACGAACGCACCGAATCAATATTTTTGGACCCAATAGTGATGTTTTGGTTCGTTTTGGTCAGTTTTGTTACAATGCAAGAAACCATGCTGGGGTTGCATTTAATGCACCGATTCGGGCCGTCAATGAAAAGATGCACAGTTTCGGGGCAAAAAAAACGAACGTACCCAATCCACGTTTTTGGACCCAATAGTGATGTTTTGGTTCGTTTTGGTCAGTTTCGTTACTGTGCAACAAATCATGCCGGGGTTGCATTTACTGCAGCGATTCGGGCAGTTAACAAAACGATGCATAGTTTCGGGCCAGAAACGAAATGAACGCACCCAATCCATGTTTTTGGTCCCAATGGTGATGTTTTTGTTTGTTTTGGTAAGTTTTGTTACAGTGCAAAAAACCATGCTAATGTTGCATTTAATGCGCCCATTCGGGTCGTTAACGAAACGAATGCACCGAATGCACATTTTTGGACCCAATAGTGATGTTTTGGTTCGTTTTGGTAAGTTTCGTTACTATGCAAAAAACCATGCAAATGTTGGATTTAATGCGCCCATTCGGGTCGTTAACGAAACGATGCACAGTTTCGGGCCAAACGAAACGAACGCACCCAATCTACGTTTTCGGACCCAATAGTGATGTTTTGGTTCGTTTTGGTCAGTTTAGTTACTGTGCAACAAATCATGCCGGGGTTGCATTTAATGAACCGATTCGGGCCTTAAATGAAACTATGCATAGTTTCGGGCCAGAAACGAAACAAACGCACCCAATCCACGTTTTTGGACCCAATAGTGATGTTTTGGTTCGTTTGGTCAGTTTAGTTACTGTGCAACAAATCAAGTCGGGGTTGCATTTAATGCACCGATTCGGGCCTTACATAAAACTATGCACAGTTTCGGGCCAGAAACGAAACGAACGCACCCAATCCACGTTTTTGGACCCAATAATGATGTTTTGGTTCGTTTTGGTCAGTTTAGTTACTCTGCCACAAATCATGTCGGGGTTGCATTTAATGCACCGATTCGGGCGTTAAATGAAACGATGCACAGTTTCGGGCCAGAAACGAAACAAACGCACCCAATCCACGTTTTTGACCAAATTGTGATGTTTTGGTTCGTTTTGGTCAGTTTAGTTACTGTGCAACAAATCATGCTGGGGTTGCATTTTATGCACCGATTCGGGCCTTACATGAAACGATGCACAGTTTCTGGCCAGAAACGAAACAAACGCACCCAATCCACGTTTTTGGACCCAATGGTGATGTCTTGGTTTGTTTTGGTCAGTTTCGTTATAGTGCAAAAAACCATGCCGAGGTTGCATTTAATGCACCCATTCGGGTCGTTAACAAAACGATGCACAGTTTCGGGCCACAAACGAAATGAACGCACCCAATCCATATTTTTGGTCCCAATGGTGATGTTTTTGTTTGTTTTGGTCAGTTTTGTTACAGTGCGAAAAACCATGCAAATGTTGCATTTAATGCGCCCATTCGGATCGTTAACGAAACGAATGCACCGAATCCACATTTTTGGACGCAATAGTGATGTTTTGGTTCGTTTTGGTCAGTTTTGTTACAATGCAAGAAACCATGCTGGGGTTGCATTTAATGCACTGATTCGGGCCGTCAACGAAAAGATGCACAGTTTCGGGCCAAAAAAACGAACGCACCCAATCCACGTTTTTGGACCCAATAGTGATGTTTTGGTTCGTTTTGGTCAGTTTTGTTACTGTGCAACAAATCATGCCGGGGTTGCATTTAATGCAGCGATTCGGGCAGTTAACAAAACGATGCACAGTTTCGGGCCAGAAACGAAATGAACGCACCCAATCCATGTTTTTGGTCCCAATGGTGATGTTTTTGTTTGTTTTGGTAAGTTTTGTTACAGTGCAAAAAACCATGCTAATGTTGCATTTAATGCGCCCATTCGGGTCGTTAACGAAACGAATGCACCGAATCCACATTTTTGGACCCAATAGTGATGTTTTGGTTCGTTTTGGTAAGTTTCGTTACTATGCAAAAAACCATGCAAATGTTGGATTTAATGCGCCCATTCGGGTCGTTAACGAAACGATGCACAGTTTCGGGCCAAACGAAACGAACGCACCCAATCTACGTTTTCGGACCCAATAGTGATGTTTTGGTTCGTTTTGGTCAGTTTAGTTACTGTGCAACAAATCATGCCGGGGTTGCATTTAATGCACCGATTCGGGCCTTAAATGAAACTATGCATAGTTTCGGGCCAGAAACGAAACAAACGCACCCAATCCACGTTTTTGGACCCAATAGTGATGTTTTGGTTCGTTTGGTCAGTTTAGTTACTGTGCAACAAATCAAGCCGGGGTTGCATTTAATGCACCGATTCGGGCCTTACATAAAACTATGCACAGTTTCGGGCCAGAAACGAAACGAACGCACCCAATCCACGTTTTTGGACCCAATAATGATGTTTTGGTTCGTTTTGGTCAGTTTAGTTACTCTGCCACAAATCATGTCGGGGTTGCATTTAATGCACCGATTCGGGCGTTAAATGAAACGATGCACAGTTTCGGGCCAGAAACGAAACAAACGCACCCAATCCACGTTTTTGACCAAATTGTGATGTTTTGGTTCGTTTTGGTCAGTTTAGTTACTGTGCAACAAATCATGCTGGGGTTGCATTTTATGCACCGATTCGGGCCTTACATGAAACGATGCACAGTTTCTGGCCAGAAACGAAACAAACGCACCCAATCCACGTTTTTGGACCCAATGGTGATGTCTTGGTTTGTTTTGGTCAGTTTCGTTATAGTGCAAAAAACCATGCCGAGGTTGCATTTAATGCACCCATTCGGGTCGTTAACAAAACGATGCACAGTTTCGGGCCACAAACGAAATGAACGCACCCAATCCATATTTTTGGTCCCAATGGTGATGTTTTTGTTTGTTTTGGTCAGTTTTGTTACAGTGCGAAAAACCATGCAAATGTTGCATTTAATGCGCCCATTCGGATCGTTAACGAAACGAATGCACCGAATCCACATTTTTGGACGCAATAGTGATGTTTTGGTTCGTTTTGGTCAGTTTTGTTACAATGCAAGAAACCATGCTGGGGTTGCATTTAATGCACTGATTCGGGCCGTCAACGAAAAGATGCACAGTTTCGGGCCAAAAAAACGAACGCACCCAATCCACGTTTTTGGACCCAATAGTGATATTTTGGTTCGTTTTGGTCAGTTTTGTTACTGTGCAACAAATCATGCCGGGGTTGCATTTAATGCAGCGATTCGGGCAGTTAACAAAACGATGCACAGTTTCGGGCCAGAAACGAAATGAACGCACCCAATCCATGTTTTTGGTCCCAATGGTGATGTTTTTGTTTGTTTTGGTAAGTTTCGTTACAGTGCGAAAAACCATGCAAATGTTGCATTTAATGCGCCCATTCGGGTCGTTAACGAAACGAATGCACCGAATCCACATTTTTGGACCCAATAGTGATGTTTTGGTTCGTTTTGGTAAGTTTCGTTACTATGCAAGAAACCATGCTGGGGTTGCATTTAATGCACCCATTCGGGTCATTAACGAAACGACGCACAGTTTCGGGCCAGAAACGAAACAAACGCACCCGATCCATGTTTTGAGACCCAATAGTGATGTTTTGGTTCGTTTTGGTCAGTTTCGTTACTGTGCAAAAAACCATGCCGGGGTTGCATTTAATGCACCGATTCGGGCCTTAAATGAAACTATGCATAGTTTCGGGCCAGAAACGAAACAAACGCACCCAATCCACGTTTTTGGACCCAATAGTGATGTTTTGGTTCGTTTGGTCAGTTTAGTTACTGTGCAACAAATCAAGCCGGGGTTGCATTTAATGCACCGATTCGGGCCTTACATAAAACTATGCACAGTTTCGGGCCAGAAACGAAACGAACGCACCCAATCCACGTTTTTGGACCCAATAATGATGTTTTGGTTCGTTTTGGTCAGTTTAGTTACTCTGCCACAAATCATGTCGGGGTTGCATTTAATGCACCGATTCGGGCGTTAAATGAAACGATGCACAGTTTCGGGCCAGAAACGAAACAAACGCACCCAATCCACGTTTTTGACCAAATTGTGATGTTTTGGTTCGTTTTGGTCAGTTTAGTTACTGTGCAACAAATCATGCTGGGGTTGCATTTTATGCACCGATTCGGGCCTTACATGAAACGATGCACAGTTTCTGGCCAGAAACGAAACAAACGCACCCAATCCACGTTTTTGGACCCAATGGTGATGTCTTGGTTTGTTTTGGTCAGTTTCGTTATAGTGCAAAAAACCATGCCGAGGTTGCATTTAATGCACCCATTCGGGTCGTTAACAAAACGATGCACAGTTTCGGGCCACAAACGAAATGAACGCACCCAATCCATATTTTTGGTCCCAATGGTGATGTTTTTGTTTGTTTTGGTCAGTTTTGTTACAGTGCGAAAAACCATGCAAATGTTGCATTTAATGCGCCCATTCGGATCGTTAACGAAACGAATGCACCGAATCCACATTTTTGGACGCAATAGTGATGTTTTGGTTCGTTTTGGTCAGTTTTGTTACAATGCAAGAAACCATGCTGGGGTTGCATTTAATGCACTGATTCGGGCCGTCAACGAAAAGATGCACAGTTTCGGGCCAAAAAAACGAACGCACCCAATCCACGTTTTTGGACCCAATAGTGATGTTTTGGTTCGTTTTGGTCAGTTTTGTTACTGTGCAACAAATCATGCCGGGGTTGCATTTAATGCAGCGATTCGGGCAGTTAACAAAACGATGCACAGTTTCGGGCCAGAAACGAAATGAACGCACCCAATCCATGTTTTTGGTCCCAATGGTGATGTTTTTGTTTGTTTTGGTAAGTTTCGTTACAGTGCGAAAAACCATGCAAATGTTGCATTTAATGCGCCCATTCGGGTCGTTAACGAAACGAATGTACCGAATCCACATTTTTGGACCCAATAGTGATGTTTTGGTTCGTTTTGGTATGTTTCATTACAGTGCAAGAAACCATGCTGGGGTTGCATTTAATGCACCCATTCGGGTCATTAACGAAACGACGCATAGTTTCGGGCCAGAAACGAAACAAACGCACCCGATCCATGTTTTGAGACCCAATAGTGATGTTTTGGTTCGTTTTGGTCAGTTTCGTTACTGTGCAAAAAACCATGCAAATGTTGGATTTAATGCGCCCATTCGGGTCGTTAACGAAACGATGCACAGTTTCGGGCCAAACGAAACGAACGCACCCAATCTACGTTTTCGGACCCAATAGTGATGTTTTGGTTCGTTTTGGTCAGTTTAGTTACTGTGCAACAAATCATGCCGGGGTTGCATTTAATGCACCGATTCGGCCCGTCAATGAAAAGATGCACAGTTTTGGGCCAGAAACGAAACGAACTTACCCAATCCACGATTTTGGACCCAACAGTGATGTTTTGGTTCGTTTTGGTCAGTTTCGTTACTGTGCAACAAATCATGCCGGGGTTGCATTTAATGCACTGATTCGGGCCTTAAATGAAACGATGCACAGTTTCGGGCCAGAAACGAAACAAACGCACCCAATCCACGTTTTTAGACCCAATAGTGATGTTTTGGTTCGTTTGGTCAGTTTAGTTACTGTGCAACAAATCATGCCGGGGTTGCATTTAATGCACCGATTCGGGCCTTACATGAAACGATGCACAGTTTCAGGCCAGAAACGAAATGAACGCACCCAATCCACGTTTTTGGACCCAATTGTGATGTTTTGGTTCGTTTTGGTCAGTTTAGTTACTATGCCACAAATCATGCCGGGGTTGCATTTAATGCACCGATTCGGGCCTTAAATGAAACGATGCATAGTTTCGGGCCAGAAACGAAACAAACGCACCCAATCCACGTTTTTGGACCCAATGGCGATGTTTTGGTTTGTTTTGGTCAGTTTCGTTACAGTGCAAAAAACCATGCCGAGGTTGCATTTAATGCACCCATTCGGGTCGTTAACAAAACGATGCACAGTTTCGGGCCAGAAACGAAATGAACGCACCCAATCCATGTTTTTGGTCCCAATGGTGATGTTTTTGTTTGTTTTGGTCAGTTTTGTTACAGTGCGAAAAACCATGCAAATGTTGCATTTAATGCGCCCATTTGGGTCGTTAACGAAACGAACGCACCGAATCAACATTTTTGGACCCAACAGTTATGTTTTGGTTCGTTTTGGTCAGTTTTGTTACAATGCAAGAAACCATGTTGGGGTTGCATTTCATGCACCCATTCGGGTCGTTAACGAAACGACGCACAGTTTCGGGCCAGAAACGAAACGAACGCACCCGATCCATGTTTTGAGACCCAATAGTGATGTTTTGGTTCGTTACTGTGCAAAAAACCATGCAAATGTTGGATTTAATGCGCCCATTCGGGTCGTTAACGAAACGATGCACAGTTTCGGGCCAAACGAAACGAACGCACCCAATCTACGTTTTCGGACCCAATAGTTATGTTTTGGTTCGTTTGGTCAGTTTAGTTACTGTGCAACAAATCATGCCGGGGTTGCACTTAATGCACCGATTCGGGCCTTAGATGAAACGATGCACAGTTTCAGGCCAGAAACGAAACGAACGCACCCAATCCACGTTTTTGGACCCAATAGTGATGTTTTGGTTCGTTTTGGTCAGTTTAGTTACTGTGCCACAAATCATGCCGGGGTTCCATTTAATGCACCGATTCGGGCCTTAAATGAAACGATGCACAGTTTCGGGTCGTTAACGAAACGAACGCACCGAATCAACATTTTTGGACCCAATAGTTATGTTTTGGTTCGTTTTGGTCAGTTTTGTTACAATGCAAGAAACCATGCTGGGGTTGCATTTAATGCACCCATTCGGGTCGTTAACGAAACGACGCACAGTTTCGGGCCAGAAACGAAACGAATGCACCCGATCCATGTTTTGAGACCCAATAGTGATGTTTTGGTTCGTTTTGGTCAGTTTCGTTACTGTGCAAAAAAAAATGCAAATGTTGGATTTAATGCGCCCATTCGGGTCGTTAATGAAACGATGCACAGTTTCGGGCCAAACGAAACGAACGCACCCAATCCACATTTTTGGACCCAATAGTGATGTTTTGGTTCGTTTTGGTCAGTTTAGTTGCTGTGCAACAAATAATGCCGGGGTTGCATTTAATGCACCGATTCGGGCCTTAAATGAAACGATGCACAGTTTTGGGCCAGAAACGAAACAAACGCACCCAATCCACGTTTTTGGACCCAATGGTGATGTTTTGGTTTGTTTTGGTCAGTTTCGTTACAGTGCAAAAAACCATGCCGAGGTTGCATTTAATGCACCCATTCGGGTCGTTAACAAAACGATGCACACTTTCGGGCCAGAAACGAAATGAAAGCACCCAATCCATGTTTTTGGTCCCAATGGTGATGTTTTTGTTTGTTTTGGTCAGTTTTGTTACAGTGCGAAAAACCATGCAAATGTTGCATTTAATGCGCCCATTCGGGTCGTTAACGAAACGAATGCACCGAATCCACATTTTTGGACCCAATAGTGATGTTTTGGTTCGTTTTGGTCAGTTTCGTTACAGTCCAAGAAACCATGCTGGGGTTGTATTTAATGCACCCATTCAGGTCATTAACGAAACGACGCACAGTTTCGGGCCAGAAACGAAACGAACGCACCCGATCCATGTTTTGAGACCCAACAGTGATGTTTTGGTTCGTTTTGGTCAGTTTCGTTACTGTGCAAAAAACCATGCAAATGTTGGATTTAATGCGCCCATTCGGGTCGTTAACGAAACGATGCACAGTTTCGGGCCAAACGAAACGAACGCACCCAATCTACGTTTTCGGACCCAATAGTGATGTTTTGGTTCGTTTTGGTCAGTTTCGTTACAGTGCAAGAAACCATGCTGGGGTTGCATTTAATGCACCGATTCGGGCCGTCAATGAAAAGATGCATAGTTTCGGGCCAGAAACGAAACAAACGTACCCAATCCACGTTTTTGGACCCAATAGTGATGTTTTGGTTCGTTTTGGTCAGTTCAGTTACTGTGCAACAAATCAAGCAGTGGATACATTTCATGCACCGATTCGGGCCTTAAATAAAACGATGCACAGTTTCGGGCCAGAAACGAAACAAACGCACCCAATCCACGTTTTTGGACCCAATGGTGATGTGTTGGTTTGTTTTGGTCAGGTTCGTTATAGTGCAAAAAACCATGCCGAGGTTGCACTTAATGCACCCATTCGGGTCGTTAACAAAACGATGCACAGTTTCGGGCCAGAAACGAAACGAACGCACCCAATCCACATTTTTGGACCCAATAGTGATGTTTTGGTTCGTTTTGGTCAGTTTAGTTACTGTGCAACAAATCATGCCGGGGTTGCATTTAATGCACCGATTCGGGCCTTAAATGAAACGATGCACAGTTTCGGGCCAGAAACGAAACAAACGCACCCAATCCACGTTTTTGGACCCAATGGTGATGTTTTGGTTTGTTTTGGTCAGTTTCGTTACAGTGCAAAAAACCATGCCGAGGTTGCATTTAATGCACCCATTCGGGTCGTTAACAAAACGATGCACACTTTCGGGCCAGAAACGAAACGAACGCACCCAATCCATGTTTTTGGTCCCAATGGTGATGTTTTGGTTCGTCTTAGTCAGTTTTGTTACCGTGCAACAAATCATGCCGGGGTTGCATTTAGTGCACCGATTCGGGCCGTTAACGAAATGATGCAAAGTTTCGGGCCAGAAACGAAAAGAACGCACCCAATCCACGTTTTTGGACCCAATGGTGATGTTTTGGTTTGTTTTGGTCAGTTTCGTTACTGTGCAAAAACCATGCAATTGTTGCATTTAATGCGTCCATTCGGGTCGTTAACGAAGTGATGCACAGTTTCGGGCCAGAAACAAAACGAACGCACCCAATCTACGTTTTTGGACCCAATAGTGATGTTTTGGTTCGTTTTGGTCAGTTTTGTTACTGTGCAACAAATCATGCCGGGGTTGCATTTAATGCACCAATTCGGGCCGTTAACGAAATGATTCAAAGTTTCAGGCCAGAAACGAAAAGAACGCACCCAATCCACGTTTTTGGACCCAATGGTGATGTTTTGGTTTGTTTTGGTCAGTTTCGTTACTGTGCAAAAACCATGCAATTGTTGCATTCAATGCGTCCATTCGGGTCATTAACGAAGTGATGCACAGTTTCGGGCTAGAAATGAAACGAACGCACCCCATCCACGTTTTTGGACCCAATAGTGATGTTTTGGTTCGTTTTGGTCAGTTTAGTTACTGTGCCACAAATCATGCTGGGGTTGCATTTAATGCACCGATTCGGGCCTTAAATGAAACGATGCACAGTTTCGGGCCAGAAACGAAACAAACGCACCCAATCCACGTTTTTGAACCCAATGGTGATGTTTTGCTTTGTTTTGGTCAGTTTCGTTACAGTGCAAAAAACCATGCCGAGGTTGCATTTAATGCACCCATTCGGGTCGTTAACAAAACGATGCACAATTTCGGGCCAGAAACGAAATGAACGCACCCAATCCATGTTTTTGGTCCCAATGGTGATGTTTTGGTTCGTCTTAGTCAGTTTTGTTACCGTGCAACATATCATGCCGGGGTTGCATTTAATGCACCGATTCGGGTCGTTAACAAAACGATGCACAGTTTCGGGCCAGAAACGAAACGAACGCACCCAATCCACATTTTTGGACCCAATAATGATGTTTTGGTTCGTTTTGGTCAGTTTAGTTACGGTGCAACAAATCATGCCGGGGTTGCATTTAATGCACCGATTCGGGCCTTAAATGAAACGATGCACAGTTTCGGGCCAGAAACGAAACAAACGCACCCAATCCACGTTTTTGGACCCAACGGTGATGTTTTGGTTTGTTTTGGTCAGTTTCGTTACAGTGCAAAAAACCATGCCGAGGTTGCATTTAATGCACCCATTCGGGTCGTTAACAAAACGATGCACACTTTCGGGCCAGAAACGAAACGAACGCACCCAATCCATGTTTTTGGTCCCAATGGTGATGTTTTGGTTCGTCTTAGTCAGTTTTGTTACCGTGCAACAAATCATGCCGGGGTTGCATTTAATGCACCGATTCGGGCCGTTAACGAAATGATGCAAAGTTTCGGGCCAGAAACGAAAAGAACGCACCCAATCCACGTTTTTGGACCCAATGGTTATGTTTTGGTTTGTTTTGGTCAGTTTCGTTACTGTGCAAAAACCATGCAATTGTTGCATTTAATGCGTCCATTCGGGTCGTTAACGAAGTGATGCACAGTTTCGGGCCAGAAACAAAACGAACGCACCCAATCTACGTTTTTGGACCCAATAGTGATGTTTTGGTTCGTTTTGGTCAGTTTCGTTACTGTGCAACAAATCATGCCGGGGTTGCATTTAATGCACCGATTCGGGCCGTTAACGAAATGATTCAAAGTTTCAGGCCAGAAACGAAAAGAACGCACCCAATCCACGTTTTTGGACCCAATGGTGATGTTTTGGTTTGTTTTGGTCAGTTTCGTTACTGTGCAAAAACCATGCAATTGTTGCATTTAATGCGTCCATTCGGGTCGTTAACGAAGCGATGCACAGTTTCGGGATAGAAATGAAACGAACGCACCCCATCCACGTTTTTGGACCCAATAGTGATGTTTTGGTTCGTTTTGGTCAGTTTAGTTACTGTGCCACAAATCATGCTGGGGTTGCATTTAACCCAATGGTGATGTTTTGGTTTGTTTTGGTCAGTTTCATTACAGTGCAAAAAACCATGCCGAGGTTGCATTTAATGCACCCATTCGGGTCGTTAACAAAACGATGCACAGTTTCGGGCCAGAAACGAAATGAACGCACCCAATCCATGCTTTTGGTCCCAATGGTGATGTTTTGGTTCGTCTTAGTCAGTTTTGTTACCGTGCAACAAATCATGCCGGGGTTGCATTTAATGCACCGATTCGGGTCGTTAACAAAACGATGCACAGTTTCGGGCCAGAAACGAAACGAACGCACCCAATCCAAATTTTTGGACCCAATAGTGATGTTTTGGTTCGTTTTGGTCAGTTTAGTTACGGTGCAACAAATCATGCCGGGGTTGCATTTAATGCACCGATTCGGGCCTTAAATGAAACGATGCACAGTTTCGGGCCAGAAACGAAACAAACGCACCCAATCCACGTTTTTGGACCCAATGGTGATGTTTTGGTTTGTTTTGGTCAGTTTCGTTACAGTGCAAAAAACCATGCCGAGGTTGCATTTAATGCACCCATTCGGGTCGTTAACAAAACGATGCACACTTTCGGGCCAGAAACGAAACGAACGCACCCAATCCATGTTTTTGGTCCCAATGGTGATGTTTTGGTTCGTCTTAGTCAGTTTTGTTACCGTGCAACAAATCATGCCGGGGTTGCATTTAATGCACCGATTCGGGCCGTTAACGAAATGATGCAAAGTTTCGGGCCAGAAACGAAAAGAACGCACCCAATCCACGTTTTTGGACCCAATGGTTATGTTTTGGTTTGTTTTGGTCAGTTTCGTTACTGTGCAAAAACCATGCAATTGTTGCATTTAATGCGTCCATTCGGGTCGTTAACGAAGTGATGCACAGTTTCGGGCCAGAAACAAAACGAACGCACCCAATCTACGTTTTTGGACCCAATAGTGATGTTTTGGTTCGTTTTGGTCAGTTTCGTTACTGTGCAACAAATCATGCCGGGGTTGCATTTAATGCACCGATTCGGGCCGTTAACGAAATGATTCAAAGTTTCAGGCCAGAAACGAAAAGAACGCACCCAATCCACGTTTTTGGACCCAATGGTGATGTTTTGGTTTGTTTTGGTCAGTTTCGTTACTGTGCAAAAACCATGCAATTGTTGCATTTAATGCGTCCATTCGGGTCGTTAACGAAGCGATGCACAGTTTCGGGATAGAAATGAAACGAACGCACCCCATCCACGTTTTTGGACCCAATAGTGATGTTTTGGTTCGTTTTGGTCAGTTTAGTTACTGTGCCACAAATCATGCTGGGGTTGCATTTAACCCAATGGTGATGTTTTGGTTTGTTTTGGTCAGTTTCATTACAGTGCAAAAAACCATGCCGAGGTTGCATTTAATGCACCCATTCGGGTCGTTAACAAAACGATGCACAGTTTCGGGCCAGAAACGAAATGAACGCACCCAATCCATGCTTTTGGTCCCAATGGTGATGTTTTGGTTCGTCTTAGTCAGTTTTGTTACCGTGCAACAAATCATGCCGGGGTTGCATTTAATGCACCGATTCGGGTCGTTAACAAAACGATGCACAGTTTCGGGCCAGAAACGAAACGAACGCACCCAATCCAAATTTTTGGACCCAATAGTGATGTTTTGGTTCGTTTTGGTCAGTTTAGTTACGGTGCAACAAATCATGCCGGGGTTGCATTTAATGCACCGATTCGGGCCTTAAATGAAACGATGCACAGTTTCGGGCCAGAAACGAAACAAACGCACCCAATCCACGTTTTTGGACCCAATGGTGATGTTTTGGTTTGTTTTGGTCAGTTTCGTTACAGTGCAAAAAACCATGCCGAGGTTGCATTTAATGCACCCATTCGGGTCGTTAACAAAACGATGCACACTTTCGGGCCAGAAACGAAACGAACGCACCCAATCCATGTTTTTGGTCCCAATGGTGATGTTTTGGTTCGTCTTAGTCAGTTTTGTTACCGTGCAACAAATCATGCCGGGGTTGCATTTAATGCACCGATTCGGGCCGTTAACGAAATGATGCAAAGTTTCGGGCCAGAAACGAAAAGAACGCACCCAATCCACGTTTTTGGACCCAATGGTGATGTTTTGGTTTGTTTTGGTCAGTTTCGTTACTGTGCAAAAACCATGCAATTGTTGCAATTAATGCGTCCATTCGGGTCGTTAACGAAGTGATGCACAGTTTCGGGCCAGAAACAAAACGAACGCACCCAATCTACGTTTTTGGACCCAATAGTGATGTTTTGGTTCGTTTTGGTCAGTTTCGTTACTGTGCAACAAATCATGCCGGGGTTGCATTTAATGCACCGATTCGGGCCGTTAACGAAATGATTCAAAGTTTCAGGCCAGAAACGAAAAGAACGCACCCAATCCACGTTTTTGGACCCAATGGTGATGTTTTGGTTTGTTTTGGTCAGTTTCGTTACTGTGCAAAAACCATGCAATTGTTGCATTTAATGCGTCCATTCGGGTCGTTAACGAAGCGATGCACAGTTTCGGGCTAGAAATGAAACGAACGCACCCCATCCACGTTTTTGGACCCAATAGTGATGTTTTGGTTCGTTTTGGTCAGTTTAGTTACTGTGCCACAAATCATGCCGGGGTTGCATTTAATGCACCGATTCGGGCCTTAAATGAAACGATGCACAGTTTCGGGCCAGAAACGAAACAAACGCACCCAATCCACGTTTTTGAACCCAATGGTGATGTTTTGGTTTGTTTTGGTCAGTTTCGTTACAGTGCAAAAAACCATGCCGAGGTTGCATTTAATGCACCCATTCGGGTCGTTAACAAAACGATGCACAGTTTCGGGCCAGAAACGAAATGCACGCACCCAATCCATGTTTTTGGTGCCAATGGTGATGTTTTGGTTCGTCTTAGTCAGTTTTGTTACCGTGCAACAAATCATGCCGTGGTTGCATTTAATGCACCGATTCGGGCCGTTAACGAAATGATGCAAAGTTTCGGGCCAGAAACGAAAAGAACGCACCCAATCCACGTTTTTGGACCCAATGGTGATGTTTTGGTTTGTTTTGGTCAGTTTCGTTACTGTGCAAAAACCATGCAATTGTTGCATTTAATGCGTCCATTCGGGTCGTTAACGAAGTGATGCACAGTTTCGGGCCAGAAACAAAACGAACGCACCCAATCTACGTTTTTTGACCCAATAGTGATGTTTTGGTTCGTTTTGGTCAGTTTCGTTACTGTGCAACAAATCATGCCGGGGTTGCATTTAATGCACCGATTCGGGCCGTTAACGAAATGATTCAAAGTTTCAGGCCAGAAACGAAAAGAACGCACCCAATCCACGTTTTTGGACCCAATGGTGATGTTTTGGTTTGTTTTGGTCAGTTTCGTTACTGTGCAAAAACCATGCAATTGTTGCATTTAATGCGTCCATTCGGGTCGTTAACGAAGCGATGCACAGTTTCGGGCTAGAAATGAAACGAACGCACCCCATCCACGTTTTTGGACCCAATAGTGATGTTTTGGTTCGTTTTGGTCAGTTTAGTTACTGTGCCACAAATCACGCTGGGGTTGCATTTAATGCACCGATTCGGGCCTTAAATGAAACGATGCACAGTTTCGGGCCAGAAACGAAACTAATGCACCCAATCCACGTTTTTGAACCCAATGGTGATGTTTTGGTTTGTTTTGGTCAGTTTCGTTACAGTGCAAAAAACCATGCCGAGGTTGCATTTGATGCACCCATTCGAGTCGTTAACAAAACGATGCACAGTTTCGGGCCAGAAACGAAATGAACGCACCCAATCCATGTTTTTGGTCCCAATGGTGATGTTTTTGTTTGTTTTGGTCAGTTTTGTTACAGTGCGAAAAACCATGCAAATGTTGCATTTAATGCGCCCATTCGGATCGTTAACGAAACGAACGCACCGAATCCACATTTTTGGACCCAATAGTGATGTTTTGGTTCGTTTTGGTCAGTTTCGTTACTGTGCAAAAAACCATGCAAATGTTGGATTTAATGCGCCCATTCGGGTCGTTAACGAAACGATGCACAGTTTCGGGCCAAACGAAACGAACGCACCCAATCTACGTTTTCAGACCCAATAGTGATGTTTTGGTTCGTTTTGGTCAGTTTCGTTACAGTGCAAGAAACCATGCTGGGGTTGCATTTAATGCACCGATTCGGGCCGTCAATGAAAAGATGCATAGTTTCGGGCCAGAAACGAAACAAACGTACCCAATCCACGTTTTTGGACCCAATAGTGATGTTTTGGTTCGTTTTGGTCAGTTTAGTTACTGTGCAACAAATCATGCCGTGGATACATTTCATGCACCGATTCGGGCCTTAAATAAAACGATGCACAGTTTCGGGCCAGAAACAAAACAAACGCACCCAATCCACGTATTTGGACCTAATGGTGATGTTTTGGTTTGTTTTGGTCAGGTTCGTTATAGTGCAAAAAACCATGCCGAGGTTGCACTTAATGCACCCATTCGGGTCGTTAACAAAACGATGCACAGTTTCGGGCCAGAAACGAAACGAACGCACCCAATCCACATTTTTGGACCCAATAGTGATGTTTTGGTTCGTTTTGGTCAGCTTAGTTACTGTGCAACAAATCATGCCGGGGTTGCATTTAATGCACCGATTCGGGCCTTAAATGAAACGATGCACAATTTCGGGCCAGAAACGAAACAAACGCACCTAATCCACGTTTTTGGACCCAATGGTGATGTTTTGGTTTGTTTTGGTCAGTTTCGTTACAGTGCAAAAAACCATGCCGAGGTTGCATTTAATGCACCCATTCGGGTCGTTAACAAAACGATGCACACTTTCGGGCCAGAAACGAAATGAAAGCACCCAATCCATGTTTTTGGTCCCAATGGTGATGTTTTTGTTTGTTTTGGTCAGTTTTGTTACAGTGCGAAAAACCATGCAAATGTTGCATTTAATGCGCCCATTCGGGTCGTTAACGAAACGAATGCACCGAATCCACATTTTTGGACCCAATAGTGATGTTTTGGTTCGTTTTGGTCAGTTTCGTTACAGTCCAAGAAACCATGCTGGGGTTGTATTTAATGCACCCATTCGGGTCATTAACGAAACGACGCACAGTTTCGGGCCAGAAACGAAACGAACGCACCCGATCCATGTTTTGAGACCCAATAGTGATGTTTTGGTTCGTTTTGGTCAGTTTCGTTACTGTGCAAAAAACCATGCAAATGTTGGATTTAATGCGCCCATTCGGGTCGTTAACGAAACGATGCACAGTTTCGGGCCAGAAACGAAAAGAACGCACCCAATCCACGTTTTTGGACCCAATGGTGATGTTTTGGTTTGTTTTGGTCAGTTTCGTTACTGTGCAAAAACCATGCAATTGTTGCATTTAATGCGTCCATTCGGGTCGTTAATGAAGTGATGCACAGTTTCGGGCCAGAAACAAAACGAACGCACCCAATCTACGTTTTTGGACCCAATGGTGATGTTTTGGTTTGTTTTGGTCAGTTTCGTTACTGTGCAAAAACCATGCAATTGTTGCATTTAATGCGTCCATTCGGGTCGTTAACGAAGTGATGCACAGTTTCGGGCCAGAAACAAAACGAATGCACCCAATCTACGTTTTTGGACCCAATAGTGATGTTTTGGTTCGTTTTGGTCAGTTTCGTTACAGTCCAAGAAACCATGCTGGGGTTGTATTTAATGCACCCATTCGGGTCATTAACGAAACGACGCACAGTTTCGGGCCAGAAACGAAACGAACGCACCCGATCCATGTTTTGAGACCCAATAGTGATGTTTTGGTTCGTTTTGGTCAGTTTCGTTACTGTGCAAAAAACCATGCATATGTTGGATTTAATGCGCCCATTCGGGTCGTTAACGAAACGATGCACAGTTTCGGGCCAGAAACGAAAAGAACGCACCCAATCCACGTTTTTGGACCCAATGGCGATGTTTTGGTTTGTTTTGGTCAGTTTCGTTACTGTGCAAAAACCATGCAATTGTTGCATTTAATGCGTCCATTCGGGTCGTTAACGAAGTGATGCACAGTTTCGGGCCAGAAACAAACCGAACGCACCCAATCTACGTTTTTGGACCCAATAGTGATGTTTTGGTTCGTTTTGGTCAGTTTCGTTACTGTGCAACAAATCATGCCGGGGTTGCATTTAATGCACCGATTCGGGCCGTTAACGAAATGATTCAAAGTTTCAGGCCAGAAACGAAAAGAACGCACCCAATCCACGTTTTTGGACCCAATGGTGATGTTTTGGTTTGTTTTGGTCAGTTTCGTTACTGTGCAAAAACCATGCAATTGTTGCATTTAATGCGTCCATTCGGGTCGTTAACGAAGCGATGCACAGTTTCGGGCTAGAAATGAAACGAACGCACCCCATCCACGTTTTTGGACCCAATAGTGATGTTTTGGTTCGTTTTGGTCAGTTTAGTTACTGTGCCACAAATCATGCTGGGGTTGCATTTAATGCACCAATTCGGGCCTTAAATGAAACGATGCACAGTTTCGGGCCAGAAACGAAACAAACGCACCCAATCCACGTTTTTGAACCCAATGGTGATGTTTTGGTTTGTTTTGGTCAGTTTCGTTACAGTGCAAAAAACCATGCCGAGGTTGCATTTAATGCACCGATTCGGGTCGTTAACAAAACGATGCACAGTTTCGGGCCAGAAACGAAACGAACGCACCCGATCCATGTTTTGAGACCCAATAGTGATGTTTTGGTTCGTTTTGGTCAGTTTCGTTACTGTGCAAAAAACCATGCAAATGTTGGATTTAATGCGCCCATTCGGGTTGTAAACGAAACGATGCACAGTTTCGGGCCAAACGAAACGAACGCACCCAATCTACGTTTTCGGACCCAATAGTGATGTTTTGGTTCGTTTTGGTCAGTTTCGTTACAGTGCAAGAAACCATGCTGGGGTTGCATTTAATGCACCGATTCGGGCCGTCAATGAAAAGATGCATAGTTTCGGGCCAGAAACGAAACAAACGTACCCAATCCACGTTTTTGAACCCAATAGTGATGTTTTGGTTCGTTTTGGTCAATTCAGTTACTGTGCAACAAATCATGCCGTGGATACATTTCATGCACCGATTCGGGCCTTAAATAAAACGATGCACAGTTTCGGGCCAGAAACGAAACAAACGCACCCAATCCACGTTTTTGGACCCAATGGTGATCTGTTGGTTTCTTTTGGTCAGGTTCGTTATAGTGCAAAAAACCATGCCGAGGTTGCACTTAATGCACCCATTCGGGTCGTTAACAAAACGATGCACAGTTTCGGGCCAGAAACGAAACGAATGCACCCAATCCATGTTTTTGGTCCCAATGGTGATGTTTTTGTTTGTTTTGGTCAGTTTTGTTACAGTGCGAAAAACCATGCAAATGTTGCATTTAATGCGCCCATTCGGATCGTTAACGAAACGAACGCACCGAATCCACATTTTTGGACCCAATAGTGATGTTTTGGTTCGTTTTGGTCAGTTTCATTACAGTGCAAGAAACCATGCTGGGGTTGTATTTAATGCACCCATTCGGGTCATTAACGAAACGACGCACAGTTTCGGGCCTGAAACGAAATGAACGCACCCGATCCATGTTTTGAGACCCAATAGTGATGTTTTGGTTCGTTTTGGTCAGTTTCGTTACTGTGCAAAAAACCATGCAAATGTTGGATTTAATGCGCCCATTCGGGTCGTTAACGAAACGATGCACAGTTTCGGGCCAAACGAAACGAACGCACCCAATCTACGTTTTCGGACCCAATAGTGATGTTTTGGTTCGTTTTGGTCAGTTTCGTTACAGTGCAAGAAACCATGCTGGGGTTGCATTTAATGCACCGATTCGGGCCGTCAATGAAAAGATGCATAGTTTCGGGCCAGAAACGAAACAAACGTACCCAATCCACGTTTTTGGACCCAATAGTGATGTTTTGGTTCGTTTTGGTCAGTTTAGTTACTGTGCAACAAATCATGCCGTGGATACATTTCATGCACCGATTCGGGCCTTAAATAAAACGATGCACAGTTTCGGGCCAGAAACGAAACAAACGCACCCAATCCACGTATTTGGACCTAATGGTGATGTTTTGGTTTGTTTTGGTCAGGTTCGTTATAGTGCAAAAAACCATGCCGAGGTTGCACTTAATGCACCCATTCGGGTCGTTAACAAAACGATGCACAGTTTCGGGCCAGAAACGAAACGAACGCACCCAATCCACATTTTTGGACCCAATAGTGATGTTTTGGTTCGTTTTGGTCAGTTTAGTTACTGTGCAACAAATCATGCCGGGGTTGCATTTAATGCACCGATTCGGGCCTTAAATGAAACGATGCAAGTTTCGGGCCAGAAACGAAACAAACGCACCCAATCCACGTTTTTGGACCCAATGGTGATGTTTTGGTTTGTTTTGGTCAGTTTCGTTACAGTGCAAAAAACCATGCCGAGGTTGCATTTAATGCACCCATTCGGGTCGTTAACAAAACGATGCACACTTTCGGGCCAGAAACGAAATGAAAGCACCCAATCCATGTTTTTGGTCCCAATGGTGATGTTTTTGTTTGTTTTGGTCAGTTTTGTTACAGTGCGAAAAACCACGCAAATGTTGCATTTAATGCGCCCATTCGGGTCGTTAACGAAACGAATGCACCGAATCCACATTTTTGGACCCAATAGTGATGTTTTGGTTCGTTTTGGTCAGTTTCGTTACAGTCCAAGAAACCATGCTGGGGTTGTATTTAATGCACCCATTCGGGTCATTAACGAAACGACGCACAGTTTCGGGCCTGAAACGAAATGAACGCACCCGATCCATGTTTTGAGACCCAATAGTGATGTTTTGGTTCGTTTTGGTCAGTTTCGTTACTGTGCAAAAAACCATGCAAATGTTGGATTTAATGCGCCCATTCGGGTCGTTAACGAAACGATGCACAGTTTCGGGCCAGAAACGAAAAGAACGCACCCAATCCACGTTTTTGGACCCAATGGTGATGTTTTGGTTTGTTTTGGTCAGTTTCGTTACTGTGCAAAAACCATGCAATTGTTGCATTTAATGCGTCCATTCGGGTCGTTAACGAAGTGATGCACAGTTTCGGGCCAGAAACAAAACGAACGCACCCAATCTACGTTTTTGGACCCAATGGTGATGTTTTGGTTTGTTTTGGTCAGTTTCGTTACTGTGCAAAAACCATGCAATTGTTGCATTTAATGCGTCCATTCGGGTCGTTAACGAAGTGATGCACAGTTTCGGGCCAGAAACAAAACGAATGCACCCAATCTACGTTTTTGGACCCAATAGTGATGTTTTGGTTCGTTTTGGTCAGTTTCGTTACAGTCCAAGAAACCATGCTGGGGTTGTATTTAATGCACCCATTCGGGTCATTAACAAAACGACGCACAGTTTCGGGCCAGAAACGAAACGAACGCACCCGATCCATGTTTTGAGACCCAATAGTGATGTTTTGGTTCGTTTTGGTCAGTTTCGTTACTGTGCAAAAAACCATGCAAATGTTGGATTTAATGCGCCCATTCGGGTCGTTAACGAAACGATGCACAGTTTCGGGCCAGAAACGAAAAGAACGCACCCAATCCACGTTTTTGGACCCAATGGCGATGTTTTGGTTTGTTTTGGTCAGTTTCGTTACTGTGCAAAAACCATGCAATTGTTGCATTTAATGCGTCCATTCGGGTCGTTAACGAAGTGATGCACAGTTTCGGGCCAGAAACAAACCGAACGCACCCAATCTACGTTTTTGGACCCAATAGTGATGTTTTGGTTCGTTTTGGTCAGTTTCGTTACTGTGCCACAAATCATGCTGGGGTTGCATTTAATGCACCGATTCGGGCCTTAAATGAAACGATGCACAGTTTCGGGCCAGAAACGAAACAAACGCACCCAATCCACGTTTTTGAACCCAATGGTGATGTTTTGGTTTGTTTTGTTCAGTTTCGTTACAGTGCAAAAAACCATGCCGAGGTTGCATTTAATGCACCGATTCGGGTCGTTAACAAAACGATGCACAGTTTCGGGCCAGAAACGAAACGAACGCACCCGATCCATGTTTTGAGACCCAATAGTGATGTTTTGGTTCGTTTTGGTCAGTTTCGTTACTGTGCAAAAAACCATGCAAATGTTGGATTTAATGCGCCCATTCGGGTTGTAAACGAAACGATGCACAGTTTCGGGCCAAACGAAACGAACGCACCCAATCTACGTTTTCGGACCCAATAGTGATGTTTTGGTTCGTTTTGGTCAGTTTCGTTACAGTGCAAGAAACCATGCTGGGGTTGCATTAAATGCACCGATTCGGGCCGTCAATGAAAAGATGCATAGTTTCGGGCCAGAAACGAAACAAACGTACCCAATCCACGTTTTTGAACCCAATAGTGATGTTTTGGTTCGTTTTGGTCAATTCAGTTACTGTGCAACAAATCATGCCGTGGATACATTTCATGCACCGATTCGGGCCTTAAATAAAACGATGCACAGTTTCGGGCCAGAAACGAAACAAACGCACCCAATCCACGTTTTTGGACCCAATGGTGATCTGTTGGTTTCTTTTGGTCAGGTTCGTTATAGTGCAAAAAACCATGCCGAGGTTGCACTTAATGCACCCATTCGGGTCGTTAACAAAACGATGCACAGTTTCGGGCCAGAAACGAAACGAATGCACCCAATCCATGTTTTTGGTCCCAATGGTGATGTTTTTGTTTGTTTTGGTCAGTTTTGTTACAGTGCGAAAAACCATGCAAATGTTGCATTTAATGCGCCCATTCGGATCGTTAACGAAACGAACGCACCGAATCCACATTTTTGGACCCAATAGTGATGTTTTGGTTCGTTTTGGTCAGTTTCATTACAGTGCAAGAAACCATGCTGGGGTTGTATTTAATGCACCCATTCGGGTCATTAACGAAACGACGCACAGTTTCGGGCCTGAAACGAAATGAACGCACCCGATCCATGTTTTGAGACCCAATAGTGATGTTTTGGTTCGTTTTGGTCAGTTTCGTTACTGTGCAAAAAACCATGCAAATGTTGGATTTAATGCGCCCATTCGGGTCGTTAACGAAACGATGCACAGTTTCGGGCCAAACGAAACGAACGCACCCAATCTACGTTTTCGGACCCAATAGTGATGTTTTGGTTCGTTTTGGTCAGTTTCGTTACAGTGCAAGAAACCATGCTGGGGTTGCATTTAATGCACCGATTCGGGCCGTCAATGAAAAGATGCATAGTTTCGGGCCAGAAACGAAACAAACGTACCCAATCCACGTTTTTGGACCCAATAGTGATGTTTTGGTTCGTTTTGGTCAGTTTAGTTACTGTGCAACAAATCATGCCGTGGATACATTTCATGCACCGATTCGGGCCTTAAATAAAACGATGCACAGTTTCGGGCCAGAAACGAAACAAACGCACCCAATCCACGTATTTGGACCTAATGGTGATGTTTTGGTTTGTTTTGGTCAGGTTCGTTATAGTGCAAAAAACCATGCCGAGGTTGCACTTAATGCACCCATTCGGGTCGTTAACAAAACGATGCACAGTTTCGGGCCAGAAACGAAACGAACGCACCCAATCCACATTTTTGGACCCAATAGTGATGTTTTGGTTCGTTTTGGTCAGTTTAGTTACTGTGCAACAAATCATGCCGGGGTTGCATTTAATGCACCGATTCGGGCCTTAAATGAAACGATGCACAGTTTCGGGCCAGAAACGAAACAAACGCACCCAATCCACGTTTTTGGACCCAATGGTGATGTTTTGGTTTGTTTTGGTCAGTTTCGTTACAGTGCAAAAAACCATGCCGAGGTTGCATTTAATGCACCCATTCGGGTCGTTAACAAAACGATGCACACTTTCGGGCCAGAAACGAAATGAAAGCACCCAATCCATGTTTTTGGTCCCAATGGTGATGTTTTTGTTTGTTTTGGTCAGTTTTGTTACAGTGCGAAAAACCATGCAAATGTTGCATTTAATACGCCCATTCGGGTCGTTAACGAAACGAATGCACCGAATCCACATTTTTGGACCCAATAGTGATGTTTTGGTTCGTTTTGGTCAGTTTCGTTACAGTCCAAGAAACCATGCTGGGGTTGTATTTAATGCACCCATTCGGGTCATTAACGAAACGACGCACAGTTTCGGGCCAGAAACGACACGAACGCACCCGATCCATGTTTTGAGACCCAATAGTGATGTTTTGGTTCGTTTTGGTCAGTTTCGTTACTGTGCAAAAAACCATGCAAATGTTGGATTTAATGCGCCCATTCGGGTCGTTAACGAAACGATGCACAGTTTCGGGCCAGAAACGAAAAGAACGCACCCAATCCACGTTTTTGGAGCCAATAGTGATGTTTTGGTTTGTTTTGGTCAGTTTCGTTACTGTGCAAAAACCATGCAATTGTTGCATTTAATGCGTCCATTCGGGTCGTTAACGAAGTGATGCACAGTTTCGGGCCAGAAACAAAACGAACGCACCCAATCTACGTTTTTGGACCCAATGGTGATGTTTTGGTTTGTTTTGGTCAGTTTCGTTACTGTGCAAAAACCATGCAATTGTTGCATTTAATGCGTCCATTCGGGTCGTTAACGAAGTGATGCACAGTTTCGGGCCAGAAACAAAACGAACGCACCCAATCTACGTTTTTGGACCCAATAGTGATGTTTTGGTTCGTTTTGGTCAGTTTCGTTACTGTGCAACAAATCATGCCGGGGTTGCATTTAATGCACCGATTCGGGCCTTAAATGAAACGATGCACAGTTTCGGGCCAGAAACGAAACAAACGCACCCAATCCACGTTTTTGGACCCAATGGTGATGTTTTGGTTCGTTTTGGTCAGTTTCATTACAGTGCAAGAAACCATGCTGGGGTTGTATTTAATGCACCCATTCGGGTCATTAACGAAACGACGCACAGTTTCGGGCCTGAAACGAAATGAACGCACCCGATCCATGTTTTGAGACCCAATAGTGATGTTTTGGTTCGTTTTGGTCAGTTTCGTTACTGTGCAAAAAACCATGCAAATGTTGGATTTAATGCGCCCATTCGGGTCGTTAACGAAACGATGCACAGTTCGGGCCAAACGAAACGAACGCACCCAATCTACGTTTTCGGACCCAATAGTGATGTTTTGGTTCGTTTTGGTCAGTTTCGTTACAGTGCAAGAAACCATGCTGGGGTTGCATTTAATGCACCGATTCGGGCCGTCAATGAAAAGATGCATAGTTTCGGGCCAGAAACGAAACAAACGTACCCAATCCACGTTTTTGGACCCAATAGTGATGTTTTGGTTCGTTTTGGTCAGTTTAGTTACTGTGCAACAAATCATGCCGTGGATACATTTCATGCACCGATTCGGGCCTTAAATAAAACGATGCACAGTTTCGGGCCAGAAACGAAACAAACGCACCCAATCCACGTATTTGGACCTAATGGTGATGTTTTGGTTTGTTTTGGTCAGGTTCGTTATAGTGCAAAAAACCATGCCGAGGTTGCACTTAATGCACCCATTCGGGTCGTTAACAAAACGATGCACAGTTTCGGGCCAGAAACGAAACGAACGCACCCAATCCACATTTTTGGACCCAATAGTGATGTTTTGGTTCGTTTTGGTCAGTTTAGTTACTGTGCAACAAATCATGCCGGGGTTGCATTTAATGCACCGATTCGGGCCTTAAATGAAACGATGCACAGTTTCGGGCCAGAAACGAAACAAACGCACCCAATCCACGTTTTTGGACCCAATGGTGATGTTTTGGTTTGTTTTGGTCAGTTTCGTTACAGTGCAAAAAACCATGCCGAGGTTGCATTTAATGCACCCATTCGGGTCGTTAACAAAACGATGCACACTTTCGGGCCAGAAACGAAATGAAAGCACCCAATCCATGTTTTTGGTCCCAATGGTGATGTTTTTGTTTGTTTTGGTCAGTTTTGTTACAGTGCGAAAAACCATGCAAATGTTGCATTTAATACGCCCATTCGGGTCGTTAACGAAACGAATGCACCGAATCCACATTTTTGGACCCAATAGTGATGTTTTGGTTCGTTTTGGTCAGTTTCGTTACAGTCCAAGAAACCATGCTGGGGTTGTATTTAATGCACCCATTCGGGTCATTAACGAAACGACGCACAGTTTCGGGCCAGAAACGACACGAACGCACCCGATCCATGTTTTGAGACCCAATAGTGATGTTTTGGTTCGTTTTGGTCAGTTTCGTTACTGTGCAAAAAACCATGCAAATGTTGGATTTAATGCGCCCATTCGGGTCGTTAACGAAACGATGCACAGTTTCGGGCCAGAAACGAAAAGAACGCACCCAATCCACGTTTTTGGAGCCAATAGTGATGTTTTGGTTTGTTTTGGTCAGTTTCGTTACTGTGCAAAAACCATGCAATTGTTGCATTTAATGCGTCCATTCGGGTCGTTAACGAAGTGATGCACAGTTTCGGGCCAGAAACAAAACGAACGCACCCAATCTACGTTTTTGGACCCAATGGTGATGTTTTGGTTTGTTTTGGTCAGTTTCGTTACTGTGCAAAAACCATGCAATTGTTGCATTTAATGCGTCCATTCGGGTCGTTAACGAAGTGATGCACAGTTTCGGGCCAGAAACAAAACGAACGCACCCAATCTACGTTTTTGGACCCAATAGTGATGTTTTGGTTCGTTTTGGTCAGTTTCGTTACTGTGCAACAAATCATGCCGGGGTTGCATTTAATGCACCGATTCGGGCCTTAAATGAAACGATGCACAGTTTCGGGCCAGAAACGAAACAAACGCACCCAATCCACGTTTTTGGACCCAATGGTGATGTTTTGGTTCGTTTTGGTCAGTTTCATTACAGTGCAAGAAACCATGCTGGGGTTGTATTTAATGCACCCATTCGGGTCATTAACGAAACGACGCACAGTTTCGGGCCTGAAACGAAATGAACGCACCCGATCCATGTTTTGAGACCCAATAGTGATGTTTTGGTTCGTTTTGGTCAGTTTCGTTACTGTGCAAAAAACCATGCAAATGTTGGATTTAATGCGCCCATTCGGGTCGTTAACGAAACGATGCACAGTTCGGGCCAAACGAAACGAACGCACCCAATCTACGTTTTCGGACCCAATAGTGATGTTTTGGTTCGTTTTGGTCAGTTTCGTTACAGTGCAAGAAACCATGCTGGGGTTGCATTTAATGCACCGATTCGGGCCGTCAATGAAAAGATGCATAGTTTCGGGCCAGAAACGAAACAAACGTACCCAATCCACGTTTTTGGACCCAATAGTGATGTTTTGGTTCGTTTTGGTCAGTTTAGTTACTGTGCAACAAATCATGCCGTGGATACATTTCATGCACCGATTCGGGCCTTAAATAAAACGATGCACAGTTTCGGGCCAGAAACGAAACAAACGCACCCAATCCACGTATTTGGACCTAATGGTGATGTTTTGGTTTGTTTTGGTCAGGTTCGTTATAGTGCAAAAAACCATGCCGAGGTTGCACTTAATGCACCCATTCGGGTCGTTAACAAAACGATGCACAGTTTCGGGCCAGAAACGAAACGAACGCACCCAATCCACATTTTTGGACCCAATAGTGATGTTTTGGTTCGTTTTGGTCAGTTTAGTTACTGTGCAACAAATCATGCCGGGGTTGCATTTAATGCACCGATTCGGGCCTTAAATGAAACGATGCACAGTTTCGGGCCAGAAACGAAACAAACGCACCCAATCCACGTTTTTGGACCCAATGGTGATGTTTTGGTTTGTTTTGGTCAGTTTCGTTACAGTGCAAAAAACCATGCCGAGGTTGCATTTAATGCACCCATTCGGGTCGTTAACAAAACGATGCACACTTTCGGGCCAGAAACGAAATGAAAGCACCCAATCCATGTTTTTGGTCCCAATGGTGATGTTTTTGTTTGTTTTGGTCAGTTTTGTTACAGTGCGAAAAACCATGCAAATGTTGCATTTAATACGCCCATTCGGGTCGTTAACGAAACGAATGCACCGAATCCACATTTTTGGACCCAATAGTGATGTTTTGGTTCGTTTTGGTCAGTTTCGTTACAGTCCAAGAAACCATGCTGGGGTTGTATTTAATGCACCCATTCGGGTCATTAACGAAACGACGCACAGTTTCGGGCCAGAAACGACACGAACGCACCCGATCCATGTTTTGAGACCCAATAGTGATGTTTTGGTTCGTTTTGGTCAGTTTCGTTACTGTGCAAAAAACCATGCAAATGTTGGATTTAATGCGCCCATTCGGGTCGTTAACGAAACGATGCACAGTTTCGGGCCAAACGAAACGAACGCACCCAATCTACGTTTTCGGACCCAATAGTGATGTTTTGGTTCGTTTTGGTCAGTTTCGTTACAGTGCAAGAAACCATGCTGGGGTTGCATTTAATGCACCGATTCGGGCCGTCAATGAAAAGATGCATAGTTTCGGGCCAGAAACGAAACAAACGTACCCAATCCACGTTTTTGGACCCAATAGTGATGTTTTGGTTCGTTTTGGTCAGTTTAGTTACTGTGCAACAAATCATGCCGTGGATACATTTCATGCACCGATTCGGGCCTTAAATAAAACGATGCACAGTTTCGGGCCAGAAACGAAACAAACGCACCCATTCGGGTCATTAACGAAACGACGCACAGTTTCGGGCCAGAAACGAAACGAACGCACCCGATCCATGTTTTGAGACCCAATAGTGATGTTTTGGTTCGTTTTGGTCAGTTTCGTTACTGTGCAAAAAACCATGCAAATGTTGGATTTAATGCGCCCATTCGGGTCGTTAACGAAACGATGCACAGTTTCGGGCCAGAAACGAAAAGAACGCACCCAATCCACGTTTTTGGAGCCAATAGTGATGTTTTGGTTTGTTTTGGTCAGTTTCGTTACTGTGCAAAAACCATGCAATTGTTGCATTTAATGCGTCCATTCGGGTCGTTAACGAAGTGATGCACAGTTTCGGGCCAGAAACAAAACGAACGCACCCAATCTACGTTTTTGGACCCAATGGTGATGTTTTGGTTTGTTTTGGTCAGTTTCGTTACAGTGCAAAAACCATGCAATTGTTGCATTTAATGCGTCCATTCGGGTCGTTAACGAAGTGATGCACAGTTTCGGGCCAGAAACAAAACGAACGCACCCAATCTACGTTTTTGGACCCAATAGTGATGTTTTGGTTCGTTTTGGTCAGTTTCGTTACTGTGCAACAAATCATGCCGGGGTTGCATTTAATGCACCGATTCGGGCCTTAAATGAAACGATGCACAGTTTCGGGCCAGAAACGAAACAAACGCACCCAATCCACGTTTTTGGACCCAATGGTGATGTTTTGGTTTGTTTTGGTCAGTTTCGTTACAGTGCAAAAAACCATGCCGAGGTTGCATTTAATGCACCCATTCGGGTCGTTAACAAAACGATGCACACTTTCAGGCCAGAAACGAAATGAAAGCACCCAATCCATGTTTTTGGTCCCAATGGTGATGTTTTTGTTTGTTTTGGTCAGTTTTGTTACAGTGCGAAAAACCATGCAAATGTTGCATTTAATGCGCCAATTCGGGTCGTTAACGAAACGAATGCACCGAATCCACATTTTTGGACCCAATAGTGATGTTTTGGTTCGTTTTGGTCAGTTTCGTTACAGTCCAAGAAACCATGCTGGGGTTGTATTTAATGCACCCATTCGGGTCATTAACGAAACGACGCACAGTTTCGGGCTAGAAACGAAACGAACGCACCCGATCCATGTTTTGAGACCCAATAGTGATGTTTTGGTTCGTTTTGGTCAGTTTCGTTACTGTGCAAAAAACCATGCAAATGTTGGATTTAATGCGCCCATTCGGGTCGTTAACGAAACGATGCACAGTTTCGGGCCAGAAACGAAAAGAACGCACCCAATCCACGTTTTTGGATCCAATGGTGATGTTTTGGTTTGTTTTGGTCGGTTTCGTTACTGTGCAAAAACCATGCAATTGTTGCATTTAATGCGTCCATTCGGGTCGTTAACGAAGCGATGCACAGTTTCGGGCTAGAAATGAAACGAACGCACCCCATCCACGTTTTTGGACCCAATAGTGATGTTTTGGTTCGTTTTGGTCAGTTTAGTTACTGTGCCACAAATCATGCTGGGGTTGCATTTAATGCACCGATTCGGGCCTTAAATGAAACGATGCACAGTTTCGGGCCAGAAACGAAACAAACGCACCCAATCCACGTTTTTGGACCCAATGGTGATGTTTTGGTTTGTTTTGGTCAGTTTCGTTACAGTGCAAAAAACCATGCCGAGGTTGCATTTAATGCACCCATTCGGGTCGTTAACAAAACGATGCACACTTTCGGGCCAGAAACGAAATGAAAGCACCCAATCCATGTTTTTGGTCCCAATGGTGATGTTTTTGTTTGTTTTGGTCAGTTTTGTTACAGTGCGAAAAACCATGCAAATGTTGCATTTAATGCGCCCATTCGGATCGTTAACGAAACGAACGCACCGAATCCACATTTTTGGACCCAATAGTGATGTTTTGGTTCGTTTTGGTCAGTTTCGTTACAGTGCAAGAAACCATGCTGGGGTTGTATTTAATGCACCCATTCGGGTCATTAACGAAACGACGCACAGTTTCGGGCCTGAAACGAAACGAACGCACCCGATCCATGTTTTGAGACCCAATAGTGATGTTTTGGTTCGTTTTGGTCAGTTTCGTTACTGTGCAAAAAACCATGCAAATGTTGGATTTAATGCGGCCATTCGGGTTGTTAACGAAACGATGCACAGTTTCGGGCCAAACGAAACGAACGCACCCAATCTACGTTTTCGGACCCAATAGTGATGTTTTGGTTCGTTTTGGTCAGTTTCGTTACAGTGCAAGAAACCATGCTGGGGTTGCATTTAATGCACCGATTCGGGCCGTCAATGAAAAGATGCATAGTTTCGGGCCAGAAACGAAACAAACGTACCCAATCCACGTTTTTGGACCCAATAGTGATGTTTTGGTTCGTTTTGGTCAGTTTAGTTACTGTGCAACAAATCATGCCGTGGATACATTTCATGCACCGATTCGGGCCTTAAATAAAACGATGCACAGTTTCGGGCCAGAAACGAAACAAACGCACCCAATCCACGTATTTGGACCTAATGGTGATGTTTTGGTTTGTTTTGGTCAGGTTCGTTATAGTGCAAAAAACCATGCCGAGGTTGCACTTAATGCACCCATTCGGGTCGTTAACAAAACGATGCACAGTTTCGGGCCAGAAACGAAACGAACGCACCCAATCCACATTTTTGGACCCAATAGTGATGTTTTGGTTCGTTTTGGTCAGCTTAGTTACTGTGCAACAAATCATGCCGGGGTTGCATTTAATGCACCGATTCGGGCCTTAAATGAAACGATGCACAATTTCGGGCCAGAAACGAAACAAACGCACCTAATCCACGTTTTTGGACCCAATGGTGATGTTTTGGTTTGTTTTGGTCAGTTTCGTTACAGTGCAAAAAACCATGCCGAGGTTGCATTTAATGCACCCATTCGGGTCGTTAACAAAACGATGCACACTTTCGGGCCAGAAACGAAATGAAAGCACCCAATCCATGTTTTTGGTCCCAATGGTGATGTTTTTGTTTGTTTTGGTCAGTTTTGTTACAGTGCGAAAAACCATGCAAATGTTGCATTTAATGCGCCCATTCGGGTCGTTAACGAAACGAATGCACCGAATCCACATTTTTGGACCCAATAGTGATGTTTTGGTTCGTTTTGGTCAGTTTCGTTACAGTGCAAGAAACCATGCTGGGGTTGTATTTAATGCACCCATTCGGGTCATTAACGAAACGACGCACAGTTTCGGGCCAGAAACGAAACGAACGCACCCGATCCATGTTTTGAGACCCAATAGTGATGTTTTGGTTCGTTTTGGTCAGTTTCGTTACTGTGCAAAAAACCATGCAAATGTTGGATTTAATGCGGCCATTCGGGTTGTTAACGAAACGATGCACAGTTTCGGGCCAAACGAAACGAACGCACCCAATCTACGTTTTCGGACCCAATAGTGATGTTTTGGTTCGTTTTGGTCAGTTTCGTTACAGTGCAAGAAACCATGCTGGGGTTGCATTTAATGCACCGATTCGGGCCGTCAATGAAAAGATGCATAGTTTCGGGCCAGAAACGAAACAAACGTACCCAATCCACGTTTTTGAACCCAATAGTGATGTTTTGGTTCGTTTTGGTCAGTTCAGTTACTGTGCAACAAATCATGCCGTGGATACATTTCATGCACCGATTCGGGCCTTAAATAAAACGATGCACAGTTTCGGGCCAGAAACGAAACAAACGCACCCAATCCACGTTTTTGGACCCAATGGTGATCTGTTGGTTTCTTTTGGTCAGGTTCGTTATAGTGCAAAAAACCATGCCGACGTTGCACTTAATGCACCCATTCGGGTCGTTAACAAAACGATGCACAGTTTCGGGCCAGAAACGAAACGAATGCACCCAATCCATGTTTTTGGTCCCAATGGTGATGTTTTTGTTTGTTTTGGTCAGTTTTGTTACAGTGCGAAAAACCATGCAAATGTTGCATTTAATGCGCCCATTCGGATCGTTAATGAAACGAACGCACCGAATCCACATTTTTGGACCCAATAGTGATGTTTTGGTTCGTTTTGGTCAGTTTCGTTACAGTGCAAGAAACCATGATGGGGTTGTATTTAATGCACCCATTCGGGTCATTAACGAAACGACGCACAGTTTCGGGCCAGAAACGAAACGAACGCACCCGATCCATGTTTTGAGACCCAATAGTGATGTTTTGGTTCGTTTTGGTCAGTTTCGTTACTGTGCAAAAAACCATGCAAATGTTGGATTTAATGCCCCCATTCGGGTCATTAACGAAACGATGCACAGTTTCGGGCCAAACGAAACGAACGCACCCAATCTACGTTTTCGGACCCAATAGTGATGTTTTGGTTCGTTTTGGTCAGTTTCGTTACAGTGCAAGAAACCATGCTGGGGTTGCATTTAATGCACCGATTCGGGCCGTCAATGAAAAGATGCATAGTTTCGTGCCAGAAACGAAACAAACGTACCCAATCCACGTTTTTGGACCCAATAGTGATGTTTTGGTTCGTTTTGGTCAGTTTAGTTACTGTGCAACAAATCATGCCGTGGATACATTTCATGCACCGATTCGGGCCTTAAATAAAACGATGCACAGTTTCGGGCCAGAAACGAAACAAACGCACCCAATCCACGTATTTGGACCTAATGGTGATGTTTTGGTTTGTTTTGGTCAGGTTCGTTATAGTGCAAAAAACCATGCCGAGGTTGCACTTAATGCACCCATTCGGGTCGTTAACAAAACGATGCACAGTTTCGGGCCAGAAACGAAACGAACGCACCCAATCCACATTTTTGGACCCAATAGTGATGTTTTGGTTCGTTTTGGTCAGTTTAGTTACTGTGCAACAAATCATGCCGGGGTTGCATTTAATGCACCGATTCGGGCCTTAAATGAAACGATGCACAGTTTCGGGCCAGAAACGAAACAAACGCACCCAATCCACGTTTTTGGACCCAATGGTGATGTTTTGGTTTGTTTTGGTCAGTTTCGTTACAGTGCAAAAAACCATGCCGAGGTTGCATTTAATGCACCCATTCGGGTCGTTAACAAAACGATGCACACTTTCGGGCCAGAAACGAAATGAAAGCACCCAATCCATGTTTTTGGTCCCAATGGTGATGTTTTTGTTTGTTTTGGTCAGTTTTGTTACAGTGCGAAAAACCATGCAAATGTTGCATTTAGTGCGCCCATTCGGGTCGTTAACGAAACGAATGCACCGAATCCACATTTTTGGACCCAATAGTGATGTTTTGGTTCGTTTTGGTCAGTTTCGTTACAGTCCAAGAAACCATGCTGGGGTTGTATTTAATGCACCCATTCGGGTCATTAACGAAACGACGCACAGTTTCGGGCCAGAAACGAAACGAACGCACCTGATCCATGTTTTGAGACCCAATAGTGATGTTTTGGTTCGTTTTGGTCAGTTTCGTTACTGTGCAAAAAACCATGCAAATGTTGGATTTAATGCGCCCATTCGGGTCGTTAACGAAACGATGCACAGTTTCGGGCCAGAAACGAAAAGAACGCACCCAATCCACGTTTTTGGACCCAATGGTGATGTTTTGGTTTGTTTTGGTCAGTTTCGTTACTGTGCAAAAACCATGCAATTGTTGCATTTAATGCGTCCATTCGGGTCGTTAACGAAGTGATGCACAGTTTCGGGCCAGAAACAAAACGAACGCACCCAATCTACGTTTTTGGACCCAATAGTGATGTTTTGGTTCGTTTTGGTCAGTTTCGTTACTGTGCAACAAATCATGCCGGGGTTGCATTTAATGCACCGATTCGGGCCGTTAACGAAATGTTTCAAAGTTTCAGGCCAGAAACGAAAAGAACGCACCCAATCCACGTTTTTGGACCCAATGGTGATGTTTTGGTTTGTTTTGGTCAGTTTCGTTACTGTGCAAAAACCATGCAATTGTTGCATTTAATGCGTCCATTCGGGTCGTTAACGAAGCGATGCACAATTTCGGGCTAGAAATGAAACGAACGCACCCCATCCACGTTTTTGGAGCCAATAGTGATGTTTTGGTTCGTTTTGGTCAGTTTAGTTACTGTGCCACAAATCATGCTGGGGTTGCATTTAATGCACCGATTCGGGCCTTAAATGAAACGATGCACAGTTTCGGGCCAGAAACGAAACAAACGCACCCAATCCACGTTTTTGAACCCAATGGTGATGTTTTGGTTTTTTTTGGTCAGTTTCGTTACAGTGCAAAAAACCATGCCGAGGTTGCATTTAATGCACCCATTCGGGTCGTTAACAAAACGATGCACAGTTTCGGGCCAGAAACGAAATGAACGCACCCAATCCTTGTTTTTGGTCCCAATGGTGATGTTTTTGATTGTTTTGGTCAGTTTTGTTATAGTGCGAAAAACCATGCAAATGTTGCATTTAATGCGCCCATTCGGATCGTTAACGAAACGAACGCACCGAATCCACATTTTTGGACCCAATAGTGATGTTTTGGTTCGTTTTGGTCAGTTTCGTTACAGTGCAAGAAACCATGCCGGGGTTGCATTTAATGCACCGATTCGGGCCTTAAATGAAACGATGCACAGTTTCGGGCCAGAAACAAAACAACCGCACCCAATCCACGTTTTTGGACCCAATAGTGATGTTTTGGTTCGTTTGGTCAGTTTAGTTACTGTGCAACAAATCATGCGGGGGTTGCATTTAATGCACCGATTCGGGCCTTACATGAAACGATGCACAGTTTCGGGCCGGAAACGAAACAAACGCACCCAATCCACGTTTTCGGACCCAATCATGATGTTTTGGTTCGTTTTGGTCAGTTTAGTTACTGTGCAAAAAACCATGCAAATGTTGGATTTAATGCGCCCATTCGGGTCGTTAACGGAACGATGCACAGTTTCGGGCCAAACGAAACGAACGCACCCAATCTACGTTTTCGGACCCAATAGTGATGTTTTGGTTCGTTTTGGTCAGTTTCGTTACAGTGCAAGAAACCATGCTGGGGTTGCATTTAATGCACCGATTCGGGCCGTCAATGAAACGATGCTTAGTTTCGGGCCAGAAACGAAACAAACGTACCCAATCCACGTTTTTGGACCCAATAGTGATGTTTTGGTTCGTTTTGGTCAGTTTAGTTACTGTGCAACAAATCATGCCGTGGATACATTTCATGCACCGATTCGGGCCTTAAATAAAACGATGCACAGTTTCGGGCCAGAAACGAAACAAACGCACCCAATCCACGTTTTTGGACCCAATGGTGATCTGTTGGTTTCTTTTGGTCAGGTTCGTTATAGTGCAAAAAACCATGCCGAGGTTGCACTTAATGCACCCATTCGGGTCGTTAACAAAACGATGCACAGTTTCGGGCCAGAAACGAAACGAATGCACCCAATCCATGTTTTTGGTCCCAATGGTGATGTTTTTGTTTGTTTTGGTCAGTTTTGTTACAGTGCGAAAAACCATGCAAATGTTGCATTTAATGCGCCCATTCGGATCGTTAACGAAACGAACGCACCGAATCCACATTTTTGGACCCAATAGTGATGTTTTGGTTCGTTTTGGTCAGTTTCGTTACTGTGCAAAAAACCATGCAAATGTTGGATTTAATGCGCCCATTCGGGTCATTAACGAAACGATGCACAGTTTCGGGCCAAACGAAACGAACGCACCCAATCGACGTTTTCGGACCCAATAGTGATGTTTTGGTTCGTTTTGGTCAGTTTCGTTACAGTGCAAGAAACCATGCTGGGGTTGCATTTAATGCACCGATTCGGGCCGTCAATGAAAAGATGCATAGTTTCGGGCCAGAAACGAAACAAACGTACCCAATCCACGTTTTTGGACCCAATAGTGATGTTTTGGTTCGTTTTGGTCAGTTTAGTTACTGTGCAACAAATCATGCCGTGGATACATTTCATGCACCGATTCGGGCCTTAAATAAAACGATGCACAGTTTCGGGCCAGAAACGAAACAAACGCACCCAATCCACGTATTTGGACCTAATGGTGATGTTTTGGTTTGTTTTGGTCAGGTTCGTTATAGTGCAAAAAACCATGCCGAGGTTGCACTTAATGCACCCATTCGGGTCGTTAACAAAACGATGCACAGTTTCGGGCCAGAAACGAAACGAACGCACCCAATCCACATTTTTGGACCCAATAGTGATGTTTTGGTTCGTTTTGGTCAGTTTAGTTACTGTGCAACAAATCATGCCGGGGTTGCATTTAATGCACCGATTCGGGCCTTAAATGAAACGATGCACAGTTTCGGGCCAGAAACGAAACAAACGCACCCAATCCACGTTTTTGGACCCAATGGTGATGTTTTGGTTTGTTTTGGTCAGTTTCGTTACAGTGCAAAAAACCATGCCGAGGTTGCAGTTAATGCACCCATTCGGGTCGTTAACAAAACAATGCACACTTTCGGGCCAGAAACGAAATGAAAGCACCCAATCCATGTTTTTGGTCCCAATGGTGATGTTTTTGTTTGTTTTGGTCAGTTTTGTTACAGTGCGAAAAACCATGCAAATGTTGCATTTAGTGCGCCCATTCGGGTCGTTAACGAAACGAATGCACCGAATCCACATTTTTGGACCCAATAGCGATGTTTTGGTTCGTTTTGGTCAGTTTCGTTACAGTCCAAGAAACCATGCTGGGGTTGTATTTAATGCACCCATTCGGGTCATTAACGAAACGACGCACAGTTTCGGGCCAGAAACGAAACGAACGCACCCGATCCATGTTTTGAGACCCAATAGTGATGTTTTGGTTCGTTTTGGTCAGTTTCGTTACTGTGCAAAAAAACATGCAAATGTTGGATTTAATGCGCCCATTCGGGTCGTTAACGAAACGATGCACAGTTTCGGGCCAGAAACGAAAAGAACGCACCCAATCCACGTTTTTGGACCCAATGGTGATGTTTTGGTTTGTTTTGGTCAGTTTCGTTACTGTGCAAAAACCATGCAATTGTTGCATTTAATGCGTCCATTCGGGTCGTTAACGAAGTGATGCACAGTTTCGGGCCAGAAACAAAACGAACGCACCCAATCTACGTTTTTGGACCCAATAGTGATGTTTTGGTTCGTTTTGGTCAGTTTCGTTACTGTGCAACAAATCATGCCGGGGTTGCATTTAATGCACCGATTCGGGCCGTTAACGAAATGTTTCAAAGTTTCAGGCCAGAAACGAAAAGAACGCACCCAATCCACGTTTTTGGACCCAATGGTGATGTTTTGGTTTGTTTTGGTCAGTTTCGTTACTGTGCAAAAACCATGCAATTGTTGCATTTAATGCGTCCATTCGGGTCGTTAACGAAGCGATGCACAATTTCGGGCTAGAAATGAAACGAACGCACCCCATCCACGTTTTTGGACCCAATAGTGATGTTTTGGTTCGTTTTGGTCAGTTTAGTTACTGTGCCACAAATCATGCTGGGGTTGCATTTAATGCACCGATTCGGGCCTTAAATGAAACGATGCACAGTTTCGGGCCAGAAACGAAACAAACGCACCCAATCCACGTTTTTGAACCCAATGGTGATGTTTTGGTTTTTTTTGGTCAGTTTCGTTACAGTGCAAAAAACCATGCCGAGGTTGCATTTAATGCACCCATTCGGGTCGTTAACAAAACGATGCACAGTTTCGGGCCAGAAACGAAATGAATGCACCCAATCCTTGTTTTTGGTCCCAATGGTGATGTTTTTGATTGTTTTGGTCAGTTTTGTTATAGTGCGAAAAACCATGCAAATGTTGCATTTAATGCGCCCATTCGGATCGTTAACGAAACGAACGCACCGAATCCACATTTTTGGACCCAATAGTGATGTTTTGGTCAGTTTCGTTACAGTGCAAGAAACCATGCTGGGGTTGCATTTAATGCACTGATTCGGGCCGTCAATGAAAAGATGCACAATTTTGGGCCCGAAACGAAACGAACTTACCCAATCCACGTTTTTGGACCCAACAGTGATGTTTTGGTTCGTTTTGGTCAGTTTCGTTACTGTGCAACAAATCATGCCGGGGTTGCATTTAATGCACCGATTCGGGCCTTAAATGAAACGATGCACAGTTTCGGGCCAGAAACAAAACAACCGCACCCAATCCACGTTTTTGGACCCAATAGTGATGTTTTGGTTCGTTTGGTCAATTTAGTTACTGTGCAACAAATCATGCGGGGGTTGCATTTAATGCACCGATTCGGGCCTTACATGAAACGATGCACAGTTTCGGGCCGGAAACGAAACAAACGCACCCAATCCACGTTTTCGGACCCAATCATGATGTTTTGGTTCATTTTGGTCAGTTTCGTTACTGTGCAAAAAAACCATGCAAATGTTGGATTTAATGCGCCCATTCGGGTCGTTAACGGAACGATGCACAGTTTCGGGCCAAACGAAACGAACGCACCCAATCTACGTTTTCGGACCCAATAGTGATGTTTTGGTTCGTTTTGGTCAGTTTCGTTACAGTGCAAGAAACCATGCTGGGGTTGCATTTAATGCACCGATTCGGGCCGTCAATGAAACGATGCTTAGTTTCGGGCCAGAAACGAAACAAACGTACCCAATCCACGTTTTTGGACCCAATAGTGATGTTTTGGTTCGTTTTGGTCAGTTTAGTTACTGTGCAACAAATCATGCCGTGGATACATTTCATGCACCGATTCGGGCCTTAAATAAAACGATGCACAGTTTCGGGCCAGAAACGAAACAAACGCACCCAATCCACGTTTTTGGACCCAATGGTGATCTGTTGGTTTCTTTTGGTCAGGTTCGTTATAGTGCAAAAAACCATGCCGAGGTTGCACTTAATGCACCCATTCGGGTCGTTAACAAAACGATACACAGTTTCGGGCCAGAAACGAAACGAATGCACCCAATCCATGTTTTTGGTCCCAATGGTGATGTTTTTGTTTGTTTTGGTCAGTTTTGTTACAGTGCGAAAAACCATGCAAATGTTGCATTTAATGCGCCCATTCGGATCGTTAACGAAACGAACGCACCGAATCCACATTTTTGGACCCAATAGTGATGTTTTGGTTCGTTTTGGTCAGTTTCGTTACAGTGCAAGAAACCATGATGGGGTTGTATTTAATGCACCCATTCGGGTCATTAACGAAACGACGCACAGTTTCGGGCCTGAAACGAAACGAACGCACCCGATCCATGTTTTGAGACCCAATAGTGATGTTTTGGTTCGTTTTGGTCAGTTTCGTTACTGTGCAAAAAACCATGCAAATGTTGGATTTAATGCGCCCATTCGGGTCATTAACGAAACGATGCACAGTTTCGGGCCAAACGAAACGAACGCACCCAATCTACGTTTTCGGACCCAATAGTGATGTTTTGGTTCGTTTTGGTCAGTTTCGTTACAGTGCAAGAAACCATGCTGGGGTTGCATTTAATGCACCGATTCGGGCCGTCAATGAAAAGATGCATAGTTTCGGGCCAGAAACGAAACAAACGTACCCAATCCACGTTTTTGGACCCAATAGTGATGTTTTGGTTCGTTTTGGTCAGTTTAGTTACTGTGCAACAAATCATGCCGTGGATACATTTCATGCACCGATTCGGGCCTTAAATAAAATGATGCACAGTTTCGGGCCAGAAACGAAACAAACGCACCCAATCCACGTATTTGGACCTAATGGTGATGTTTTGGTTTGTTTTGGTCAGGTTCGTTATAGTGCAAAAAACCATGCCGAGGTTGCACTTAATGCACCCATTCGGGTCGTTAACAAAACGATGCACAGTTTCGGGCCAGAAACGAAACGAACGCACCCAATCCACATTTTTGGACCCAATAGTGATGTTTTGGTTCGTTTTGGTCAGTTTAGTTACTGTGCAACAAATCATGCCGGGGTTGCATTTAATGCACCGATTCGGGCCTTAAATGAAACGATGCACAGTTTCGGGCCAGAAACGAAACAAACGCACCCAATCCACGTTTTTGGACCCAATGGTGATGTTTTGGTCAGTTTCGTTACAGTGCAAAAAACCATGCCGAGGTTGCATTTAATGCACCCATTCGGGTCGTTAACAAAACGATGCACACTTTCGGGCCAAAAACGAAATGAAAGCACCCAATCCATGTTTTTGGTCCCAATGGTGATGTTTTTGTTTGTTTTGGTCAGTTTTGTTACAGTGCGAAAAACCATGCAAATGTTGCATTTAATGCGCCCATTCGGGTCGTTAACGAAACGAATGCACCGAATCCACATTTTTGGACCCAATAGTGATGTTTTGGTTCGTTTTGGTCAGTTTCGTTACAGTCCAAGAAACCATGCTGGGGTTGTATTTAATGCACCCATTCGGGTCATTAACGAAACGACGCACAGTTCCGGGCCAGAAACGAAACGAACGCACCCGATCCATGTTTTGAGACCCAATAGTGATGTTTTGGTTCGTTTTGGTCAGTTTCGTTACTGTGCAAAAAAACATGCAAATGTTGGATTTAATGCGCCCATTCGGGTCGTTAACGAAACGATGCACAGTTTCGGGCCAGAAACGAAAAGAACGCACCCAATCCACGTTTTTGGACCCAATGGTGATGTTTTGGTTTGTTTTGGTCAGTTTCGTTACTGTGCAAAAACCATGCAATTGTTGCATTTAATGCGTCCATTCGGGTTGTTAACGAAGTGATGCACAGTTTCGGGCCAGAAACAAAACGAACGCACCCAATCTACGTTTTTGGACCCAATGGTGATGTTTTGGTTTGTTTTGGTCAGTTTCGTTACTGTGCAAAAACCATGCAATTGTTGCATTTAATGCGTCCATTCGGGTCGTTAACGAAGTGATGCACAGTTTCGGGCCAGAAACAAAACGAATGCACCCAATCTACGTTTTTGGACCCCAATAGTGATGTTTTGGTTCGTTTTGGTCAGTTTCGTTACTGTGCAACAAATCATGCCGGGGTTGCATTTAATGCACCGATTCGGGCCGTTAACGAAATGTTTCAAAGTTTCAGGCCAGAAACGAAAAGAACGCACCCAATCCACGTTTTTGGACCCAATGGTGATGTTTTGGTTTGTTTTGGTCAGTTTCGTTACTGTGCAAAAACCATGCAATTGTTGCATTTAATGCGTCCATTCGGGTCGTTAACGAAGCGATGCACAATTTCGGGCTAGAAATGAAACGAACGCACCCCATCCACGTTTTTGGACCCAATAGTGATGTTTTGGTTCGTTTTGGTCAGTTTAGTTACTGTGCCACAAATCATGCTGGGGTTGCATTTAATGCACCGATTCGGGCCTTAAATGAAACGATGCACAGTTTCGGGCCAGAAACGAAACAAACGCACCCAATCCACGTTTTTGAACCCAATGGTGATGTTTTGGTTTTTTTAGGTTAGTTTCGTTACAGTGCAAAAAACCATGCCGAGGTTGCATTTAATGCACCCATTCGGGTCGTTAACAAAACGATGCACAGTTTCGGGCCAGAAACGAAATGAACGCACCCAATCCTTGTTTTTGGTCCCAATGGTGATGTTTTTGTTTGTTTTGGTCAGTTTTGTTATAGTGCGAAAAACCATGCAAATGTTGCATTTAATGCGCCCATTCGGATCGTTAACGAAACGAACGCACCGAATCCACATTTTTAGACCCAATAGTGATGTTTTGGTTCGTTTTGGTCAGTTTCGTTACAGTGCAAGAAACCATGCTGGGGTTGCATTTAATGCACTGATTCGGGCCGTCAATGAAAAGATGCACAATTTTGGGCCCGAAACGAAACGAACTTACCCAATCCACGTTTTTGGACCCAACAGTGATGTTTTGGTTCGTTTTGGTCAGTTTCGTTACTGTGCAACAAATCATGCCGGGGTTACATTTAATGCACCGATTCGGGCCTTAAATGAAACGATGCACAGTTTCGGGCCAGAAACAAAACAACCGCACCCAATCCACGTTTTTGGACCCAATAGTGATGTTTTGGTTCGTTTGGTCAGTTTAGTTACTGTGCAACAAATCATGCCGGGGTTGCATTTAATGCACCGATTCGGGCCTTACATGAAACGATGCACAGTTTCGGGCCAGAAACGAAACAAACGCACCCAATCCACGTTTTCGGACCCAATCATGATGTTTTGGTTCGTTTTGGTCAGTTTAGTTACTGTGCAAAAAACCATGCAAATGTTGGATTTAATGCGCCCATTCGGGTCGTTAACGGAACGATGCACAGTTTCGGGCCAAACGAAACGAACGCACCCAATCTACGTTTTCGGACCCAATAGTGATGTTTTGGTTCGTTTTGGTCAGTTTCGTTACAGTGCAAGAAACCATGCCGGGGTTGCATTTAATGCACCGATTCGGGCCGTCAATGAAACGATGCTTAGTTTCGGGCCAGAAACGAAACAAACGTACCCAATCCACGTTTTTGGACCCAATAGTGATGTTTTGGTTCGTTTTGGTCAGTTTAGTTACTGTGCAACAAATCATGCCGTGGATACATTTCATGCACCGATTCGGGCCTTAAATAAAACGATGCACAGTTTCGGGCCAGAAACGAAACAAACGCACCCAATCCACGTTTTTGGACCCAATGGTGATGTGTTGGTTTGTTTTGGTCAGGTTCGTTATAGTGCAAAAAACCATGCCGAGGTTGCACTTAATGCACCCATTCGGGTCGTTAACAAAACGATGCACAGTTTCGGGCCAGAAACGAAACGAACGCACCCAATCCACATTTTTGGACCCAGTAGTGATGTTTTGGTTCGTTTTGGTCAGTTTAGTTACTGTGCAACAAATCATGCCGGGGTTGCATTTAATGCACCGATTCGGGCCTTAAATGAAACGATGCACAGTTTCGGGCCAAAAACGAAACAAACACACCCAATCCACGTTTTTGGACCCAGTAGTGATGTTTTGGTTCGTTTTGGTCAGTTTAGTTACTGTGCAAAAAACCATGCCGAGGTTGCATTTAATGCACCCATTCGGGTCGTTAACAAAACGATGCACACTTTCGGGCCAGAAACGAAATGAAAGCACCCAATCCATGTTTTTGGTCCCAATGGTGATGTTTTTGTTTGTTTTGGTCAGTTTTGCTACAGTGCGAAAAACCATGCAAATGTTGCATTTAATGCGCCCATTCGGGTCGTTAACGAAACGAATGCACCGAATCCACATTTTTGGACCCAATAGTGATGTTTTGGTTCGTTTTGGTCAGTTTCGTTACAGTCCAAGAAACCATGTTGGGGTTGTATTTAATGCACCCATTCGGGTCATTAACGAAACGACGCACAGTTTTGGGCCAGAAACGAAACGAACGCACCCGATCCATGTTTTGAGACCCAATAGTGATGTTTTGGTTCGTTTTGGTCAGTTTCGTTACTGTGCAAAAAAACATGCAAATGTTGGATTTAATGCGCCCATTCGGGTCGTTAACGAAACGATGCACAGTTTCGGGCCAGAAACGAAAAGAACGCACCCAATCCACGTTTTTGGACCCAATGGTGATGTTTTGGTTTGTTTTGGTCAGTTTCGTTACTGTGCAAAAACCATGCAATTGTTGCATTTAATGCGTCCATTCGGGTCGTTAACGAAGTGATGCACAGTTTCGGGCCAGAAACAAAACGAATGCACCCAATCTACGTTTTTGGACCCAATGGTGATGTTTTGGTTTGTTTTGGTCAGTTTCGTTACTGTGCAAAAACCATGCAATTGTTGCATTTAATGCGTCCATTCGGGTCGTTAACGAAGCGATGCACAGTTTCAGGCTAGAAATGAAACGAACGCACCCCATCCACGTTTTTGGACCCAATAGTGATGTTTTTGTTCGTTTTGGTCAGTTTAGTTACTGTGCCACAAATCATGCTGGGGTTGCATTTAATGCACCGATTCGGGCCTTAAATGAAACGATGCACAGTTTCGGGCCAGAAACAAAACAACCGCACCCAATCCACGTTTTTGGACCCAATAGTGATGTTTTGGTTCGTTTGGTCAGTTTAGTTACTGTGCAACAAATCATGCCGGGGTTGCATTTAATGCACCGATTCGGGCCTTACATGAAACGATGCACAGTTTCGGGCCGGAAACGAAACAAACGCACCCAATCCACGTTTTCGGACCCAATCATGATGTTTTGGTTCGTTTTGGTCAGTTTAGTTACTGTGCAAAAAACCATGCAAATGTTGGATTTAATGCGCACATTCGGGTCGTTAACGGAACGATGCACAGTTTCGGGCCAAACGAAACGAACGCACCCAATCTACGTTTTCGGACCCAATAGTGATGTTTTGGTTCGTTTTGGTCAGTTTCGTTACAGTGCAAGAAACCATGCTGGGGTTGCATTTAATGCACCGATTCGGGCCGTCAATGAAACGATGCTTAGTTTCGGGCCAGAAACGAAACAAACGTACCCAATCCACGTTTTTGGACCCAATAGTGATGTTTTGGTTCGTTTTGGTCAGTTTAGTTACTGTGCAACAAATCATGCCGTGGATACATTTCATGCACCGATTCGGGCCTTAAATAAAACGATGCACAGTTTCGGGCCAAAAACGAAACAAACGCACCCAATCCACGTTTTTGGACCCAATGGTGATGTTTTGGTTTGTTTTGGTCAGGTTCGTTATAGTGCAAAAAACCATGCCGAGGTTGTACTTAATGCACCTATTCGGGTCGTTCACAAAACGATCCACAGTTTCGGGCCAGAAACGAAACGAACGCACCCGATCCATGTTTTGAGACCCAATAGTGATGTTTTGGTTCGTTTCGGTCAGTTTCGTTACTGTGCAAAAAACCATGCAAATGTTGGATTTAATGCGCCCATTCGGGTCGTTAACGAAACGATGCACAGTTTCGGGCCAAACGAAACGAACGCACCCAATCTACGTTTTCGGACCCAATAGTGATGTGTTGGTTCGTTTTGGTCAGTTTCGTTACAGTGGAAGAAACCATGCTGGGGTTGCATTTAATGCACCGATTCGGGCCGTCAATGAAAAGATGCATAGTTTCGGGCTAGAAACGAAACAAACGTACCCAATCCACGTTTTTGAACCCAATAGTGATGTTTTGGTTCGTTTTGGTCAGTTCAGTTACTGTGCAACAAATCATGCCGTGGATACATTTCATGCACCCATTCGGGCCTTAAATAAAACGATGCACAGTTTCGGGCCAGAAACGAAACAAACGCACCCAATCCACGTTTTTGGACCCAATGGTGATGTGTTGGTTTGTTTTGGTCAGGTTCGTTATAGTGCAAAAAACCATGACGAGGTTGCACTTAATGCACCCATTCGGGTCGTTAACAAAACGATGCACAGTTTCGGGCCAGAAACGAAACGAACGCACCCAATCCACATTTTTGGACCCAGTAGTGATGTTTTGGTTCGTTTTGGTCAGTTTAGTTACTGTGCAACAAATCATGCCGGGGTTGCATTTAATGCACCGATTCGGGCCTTAAATGAAACGATGCACAGTTTCGGGCCAAAAACGAAACAAACACACCCAATCCACGTTTTTGGACCCAATGGTGATGTTTTGGTTTGTTTTGGTCAGTTTCGTTACAGTGCAAAAAACCATGCCGAGGTTGCATTTAATGCACCCATTCGGGTCGTTAACAAAACGATGCACACTTTCGGGCCAGAAACGAAATGAAAGCACCCAATCCATGTTTTTGGTCCCAATTTTGTTTGTTTTGGTCAGTTTTGCTACAGTGCGAAAAACCATGCAAATGTTGCATTTAATGCGCCCATTCGGGTCGTTAACGAAACGAATGCACCGAATCCACATTTTTGGACCCAATAGTGATGTTTTGGTTCGTTTTGGTCAGTTTCGTTACAGTCCAAGAAACCATGCTGGGGTTGTATTTAATGCACCCATTCGGGTCATTAACGAAACGACGCACAGTTTCGGGCCAGAAACGAAACGAACGCACCCGATCCATGTTTTGAGACCCAATAGTGATGTTTTGGTTCGTTTTGGTCAGTTTAGTTACTGTGCAAAAAAACATGCAAATGTTGGATTTAATGCGCCCATTCGGGTCGTTAACGAAACGATGCACAGTTTCGGGCCAGAAACGAAAAGAACGCACCCAATCCACGTTTTTGGACCCAATGGTGATGTTTTGGTTTGTTTTGGTCAGTTTCGTTACTGTGCAAAAACCATGCAATTGTTGCATTTAATGCGTCCATTCGGGTCGTTAACGAAGTGATGCACAGTTTCGGGCCAGAAACAAAACGAATGCACCCAATCTACGTTTTTGGACCCAATGGTGATGTTTTGGTCAGTTTCGTTACTGTGCAAAAACCATGCAATTGTTGCATTTAATGCGTCCATTCGGGTCGTTAACGAAGCGATGCACAGTTTCAGGCTAGAAATGAAACGAACGCACCCCATCCACGTTTTTGGACCCAATAGTGATGTTTTTGTTCGTTTTGGTCAGTTTAGTTACTGTGCCACAAATCATGCTGGGGTTGCATTTAATGCACCGATTCGGGCCTTAAATGAAATGATGCATAGTTTCGGGCCAGAAACGAAACAAACGCACCCAATCCACGTTTTTGAACCCAATGGTGATGTTTTGGTTTGTTTTGGTCAGTTTCGTTACAGTGCAAAAAACCATGCCGAGGTTGCATTTAATGCACCGATTCGGGCCTTAAATGAAACGATGCACAGTTTCGGGCCAGAAACGAAACAAACGCACCCAATCCACGTTTTTGGACCCAATGGTGATGTTTTGGTTCGTTTTGGTCAGTTTAGTTACTGTGCAAAAAACCATGCCGAGGTTGCATTTAATGCACCCATTTGGGTCGTTAACAAAACGATGCACAGTTTCGGGCCAGAAACGAAATGAACGCACCCAATCCATGTTTTTGGTCCCAATGGTGATGTTTTTGTTTGTTTTGGTCAGTTTTGTTACAGTGCGAAAAACCATGCAAATGTTGCATTTAATGCGCCCATTCGGATCGTTAACGAAACGAACGCATCGAATCCACATTTTTTGAACCCAATAGTGATGTTTTGGTTCGTTTTGGTCAGTTTCGTTACAGTGCAAGAAACGATGCTGGGGTTGCATTTAATGCACCGATTCGGGCCGTCAATGAAAAGATGCACAGTTTCGGGCCAGAAATGAAACGAACTTACCCAATCCACGTTTTTGGACCCAACAGTGATGTTTTGGTTCGTTTTGGTCAGTTTCGTTACTGTGCAACAAATCATGCCGGGGTTGCATTTAATGCACCGATTCGGGCCTTAAATGAAACGATGCACAGTTTCGGGCCAGAAACGAAACAACCGCACCCAATCCACGTTTTTGGACCCAATAGTGATGTTTTGGTTCGTTTGGTCAGTTTAGTTACTCTGCAACAAATCATGCCGGGGTTGCATTTAATGCACCGATTCGGGCCTTACATGAAACGATGCACAGTTTCGGGCCGGAAACGAAACAAACGCACCCAATCCACGTTTTTGGACCCAATGGTGATGTTTTGGTTCGTTTTGGTCAGTTTAGTTACTATGCAAAAAACCATGCAAATGTTGGATTTAATGCGCCCATTCCGGTCGTTAACGAAATGATGCACAGTTTCGGGCCAAACGAAACGAACGCAGCCAATCTACGTTTTCGGACCCAATAGTGATGTTTTGGTTCGTTTTGGTCAGTTTCGTTACAGTGCAAGAAACCATGCTGGGGTTGCATTTAATGCACCGATTCGGGCCGTCAATGAAAAGATGCATAGTTTCGGGCTAGAAACGAAACAAACGTACCCAATCCACGTTTTTGGACCCAATAGTGATGTTTTGGTTCGTTTTGGTCAGTTTAGTCACTGTGCAACAAATCATGCCGTGGATACATTTCATGCACCGATTCGGGCCTTAAATAAAATGATGCACAGTTTCGGGCCAGAAACGAAACAAACGCACCCAATCCACGTTTTTGGACCCAATGGTGATGTTTTGGTTTGTTTTGGTCAGGTTCGTTATAGTGCAAAAAACCATGCCGAGGTTGCACTTAATGCACCCATTCGGGTCGTTAACAAAATGATGCACAGTTTCGGGCCAGAAACGAAACGAACGCACTCAATCCACATTTTTGGACCCAATAGTGATGTTTTGGTTCGTTTTGGTCAGTTTAGTTACTGTGCAACAAATCATGCCGGGGTTGCATTTAATGCACCGATTCGGGCCTTAAATGAAACGATGCACAGTTTCGGGCCAGAAACGAAACAAACGCACCCAATCGACATTTTTGGACCCAATGGTGATGTTTTGGTTTGTTTTGGTCAGTTTCGTTACAGTGCAAAAAACCATGCCGAGGTTGCATTTAATGCACCCATTCGGGTCGTTAACAAAACGATGCACACTTTCGGGCCAGAAATGAAATGAAAGCACCCAATCCATGTTTTTTGTCCCAATGGTGATGTTTTTGTTTGTTTTGGTCAGTTTTGTAACAGTGCGAAAAACCATGCAAATGTTGCATTTAATGCGCCCATTCGGGTCGTTAACGAAACGAATGCACCGAATCCACATTTTTGGACCCAATAGTGATGTTTTGGTTCGTTTTGGTCAGTTTCGTTACAGTCCAAGAAACCATGATGGGGTTGTATTTAATGCACCCATTCGGGTCATTAACGAAACGACGCACAGTTTCGGGCCAGAAACGAAACGAACGCACCCGATCCATGTTTTGAGACCCAATAGTGATGTTTTGGTTCGTTTTGGTCAGTTTCGTTACTGTGCAAAAAACTGATGAGAACCCGCTGGGGTTTGTGCCTGATCTTTCGATGAGAGGCGTGGGGGATAACTCGATTGGAGGAGACGACGTTCACGGCCCGACTACAACCTTTCAAAGACTGCGCCTTAGCGACCGATACACCACCTCCTATGGATGCCGCGATCTTGTGGGAGCGCGTCACCTGACCTGTCCTGCAAGCAATCGAAGAACTAGCAAGAACAAGTATGATACAAGTACTGAATTTACTAGATGGAAATTGAAGTGTCTCAATCTCAAACTCAATCACCAACGAAGTGGGGTTCCGTCGACTCGAAGACGGGCGGCTGGACCAGCACGCGCGCTTACAAGCAAGTAGCAATGGCTAAACTTGATCTAAACAAAAACCCAATCTGTTTGTGGCGGCTATGGAGGTATAAAAAAGGGTGGAGGACGACCAGGACGAGGTTGGGGTCATCCTACAACCATAGGACGCGCCCCTAATGGACCCAACTTGATACACGGCCCATTGTCCCAAAATAAGGTGACGCAGCACCATAGGCAGAAAAGGTCTCTGTAGTACATCAATGATTGCGGCCGCATCTGAACAGGTACGAGGGTGCGTCCGGATCCATCTGAAAGTAGACTTGATAAGCTTTCCATCAAGTACTTAAACGCCCAAAACGGAGTCCGGATGAAACCGTGGTGGCCGTCGTAAGTCAGCACTTTCCTGCAGTCCGAATCCAGACTTTCCAAAACGTGTTGGATTTGGTCTCTTTCCTTCCTTAGGCCAATGTGACGTGGTAACCTGATGGGGGACGTGGGAATACTTAGAATTGGTCCCCAATCAACTTCTTTGGTCCTCCATGTCTTCCATATGTTTCTAGCACTCTTTTTAATCCACGTATGTATTTCTGAAAATGAGAATGAACACACATCATGGCGCAGCATCAATTCATCGAATGTACCAACAATAATTGTGATATAGGATTGATTCACCTTTGGTTTGCAAGCCATTAATATGGTCGTATCTAAGCCGGTGATGTCCTCATCATTCTCCCCTTCTTGGCTGCAAGTCGTCCTCGACTTGCTCTGGTGGCATTCTACGGCGATTGCTTTGTTGTTTAAGCACGGAAGTACATCCATGTTGCATGACCACAACCAGCAATGCTCCCCTTCTTTGGGCTGACCCTGTTGCTTAAGAGAAAAACTAGTGAAACTTTGCAAAACATCGTTAGTCTTAGTGCAGCCCTCTATTTGATTATGATATTGTAGCCCAAAAGGATATTCCAGATTAGAGCAGATATAAACTTTATGCACCAAATACTCTCCTTTGCAATTATACTTGCCAACAAAGTGATATGTATGATTAGACAAGCATGAAAATTCAGAATATGCAAAAAGTTTCTCCTCTAAACATTTTAGATCACAAAGAATATCAAATTCAATATAACCCAAAGTATTTAAAGAAGACATCAATTTCAATTCATCATGTGCACAAGTAATAGGATGGAAAAGCTTTGTTTCAGCACATGTGTATGGTTTCAAATAAAAAATATCACTCTTATTCACTACTTGTGGCATAGAAGTACAAGAAGCATCATCGCACAAGTTCTCTTTATCATAAGGAACAACAACTAATTCTTCTTGTGACAAAATCAAATCAGTTGTAGGTTCCACATTTTGATTAGCATGCAGAGTGGACAAATTTCCAACACTATGGGACACATCATTCTTGCAAGTACTATTAGATGAAAGAATTTCCTTTTCAGCACTCATAGCAAGCCAAAACAATGAAGCAATATTGTTGTATGATTTGCTAATTAGCATGGTTCGAATTTCAAAATTAAGCCCTTTCATGAACCTACACATAACATCTTTCTTGCATTCATCTAATCCACCAAACATGACACAAATCTTAAACCTATGATAGTATTCTTTGACAGTCCTACTGCCTTGCTTCAATTTGTCCATTTTTTCAAGTAAACAGTCAGCATAATATTCTGGAACATATTCATCTCGAAAAAGCATTTTAAATTCATTCCAAGTTTGTGGAACTTTGTTGTGCCTACAAATGTGTTTCCATGTAATCAAAGCATATTTTGTTAAAGCACTAGATGCAGCAAAAATCATTTCATGTTCAGACAAGTCATAATTATCAAATTCTGCATCTACCTTAAGCTCCCAATCAATATAAGCTTCAGGATCAAACATACCAGCATATAATGGCAAATGTTGAATGACATCCTGAAGATGAGGGTCTAGTTTCAACCGCTCAAAAATCTCTGTATCACCTGCCATGATTAGTTGACAACAAGAAACACAAAAATAAGATGTATCCTCCTGTCAACTACTAGATGTGTTGGTTCTAATTCTCTCAAACTATCCTTGTTCAAACAAGCTCTTACAAATTCTTACCAAGCCAAACAGGTGGTGACAGCAACCAACAAGATAACAACCTCAAAGATAGTGTATCGGTGCTGCAGCAACAAGACCTGTCAAACTGTAGTCGGATATGTGGAGCTATAGGTGGGCTGAAACAAGGAATAACTAGCACCACGTTAATTAAAAAGCAAGCTGAATAATCGTTCAACGGCGGCACTGTGCTGGTCCTAGCCTAGACCGTGCTAGAGACGCGAGCCTCGACACAAGGGAAGTTACAATGCACCACCGAAAACAATAGATACTCACGATGAACAGATCAGCCCCCTTTCTTTCTTTCTTTCTTTTTTTTTCTTTTCTTTTTTTTTCTTTTTTTTCTATTCCTCTTCTTTTTGGGGACTAAAATCTTTTTATTGATGCTATGACAACCAAAACAAATGGCAGCATACAACCCATAACAAAACAGATTTACAATTCTTATTTCAGCTAACCAGACATGCAAATCTCAAAGGCGATTGCGGCGTGCTCAGAAGGAATTTTTGAGCACGGTCAGATCCGTTGGAAAGAGCACGAGTTAAGCTTTCCAGATTGTACTCAAACACCTGATTTGGATATTGGACGTGGAAACTGCATCGGTTTTCTTCTCGTGTTGGACAGGGACTCCGAATCAGAAAGTGACAAGAACTCGAAACTCTAAAGGATTAAACTAAGACCAGCAACTCGACGCGACCGATGCAACCGAAAACTCAACAAGCCCTAACTAAGCAGTACTAGCAAAGGCTCAAAGGGTTTATAGGATTGCGGTAAAACTAATCTACTATTTTTTTGGCTTTTCTGGACTATAGGAAATTAAAATCAGCAAAGAATTGATACACTCTCACCGATAAACCTCGCTCTGATTACCAACTGATGAGAACCCGCTGGGGTTTGTGCCCGATCTTTCAATGTGAGGCATGGGGGATAACTCGATTGGAGGAGACGACGTTCACGGCCCGACTACAACCTTTCAAAGACTGCGCCTTAGCGACCGATACACCACCTCCAATGGTGATGTTTTGGTTTGTTTTGGTCAGTTTCGTTACAGTGCAAAAAACCATGCCGAGGGTGCATTTAATGCACCCATTCGGGTCGTTAACAAAACGATGCACACTTTCGGGCCAGAAATGAAATGAAAGTACCCAATCCATGTTTTTGGTCCCAATGGTGATGTTTTTGTTTGTTTTGGTCAGTTTTGTAAAGAGTGCGAAAAACCATGCAAATGTTGCATTTAATGCGCCCATTCGGGTCGTTAACGAAACGAATGCACCGAATCCACATTTTTGGACCCAATAGTGATGTTTTGGTTCGTTTTGGTCAGTTTCGTTACAGTCCAAGAAACCATGTTGGGGTTGTATTTAATGCACCCATTCGGGTCATTAACGAAACAACGCACAGTTTCGGGCCAGAAACGAAACGAACGCACCCGATCCATGTTTTGAGACCCAATAGTGATGTTTTGGTTCGTTTTGGTCAGTTTCGTTACTGTGCAAAAAACTGATGAGAACCCGCTGGGGTTTGTGCCCGATCTTTCGATGAGAGGCGTGGGGGATAACTCGATTGGAGGAGACGACGTTCACGGCCCGACTACAACCTTTCAAAGACTGCGCCTTAGCGACCGATACACCACCTCCTATGGATGCCGCGATCTTGTGGGAGCGCGTCACCTGACCTGTCCTGCAAGCAATCGAAGAACTAGCAAGAACAAGTATGATACAAGTACTGAATTTACTAGATGGAAATTGAAGTGTCTCAATCTCAAACTCAATCACCAACGAAGTGGGGTTCCGTCGACTCGAAGACGGGCGGCTGGACCAGCACGCGCGCTTACAAGCAAGTAGCAATGGCTAAACTTGATCTAAACAAAAACCCAATCTGTTTGTGGCGGCTATGGAGGTATAAAAGAGGGTGGAGGACGACAAGGACGAGGTTGGGTTCGTCCTACAACCCTAGGACGCGCCCCTAATGGACCCAACTTGATACATGGCCCATTGGCCCAAAATAAGGTGACGCAGCACCATGGGCAGAAAAGGTCTCTGTAGTAAATCAATGATTGCGGCCGCATCTGAATAGGTACGAGGGTGCGTCCGGATCCATCTGAAAGTAGACTTGATAAGATTTCCATCAAGTACTTAAACGCCCAAAACGGAGTCCGGATGAAACCGTGGTGGCCGTCGTAAGTCAGCACTTTCCTGCAGTCCGAATCCAGACTTTCCAAAACGTGTTGGATTTGGTCTCTTTCCTTCCTTAGGCCAATGTGACGTGGTAACCTGATGGGGGACGTGGGAATACTTAGAATTGGTCCCCAATCAACTTCTTTGGTCCTCCATGTCTTCCATATGTGTCTAGCACTCTTTTTAATCCACGTATGTATTTCTGAAAATGAGAATGAACACACATCATGGCGCAGCATCAATTCATCGAATGTACCAACAATAATTGTGATATAGGATTGATTCACCTTTGGTTTGCAAGCCATTAATATGGTCGTATCTAAGCCGGTGATGTCCTCATCAAAAACCATGCAAATGTTGGATTTAATGCGCCCATTCGGGTCGTTAACGAAACGATGCACAGTTTCGGGCCAAACGAAACGAACGCACCCAATCTACGTTTTCGGACCCAATAGTGATGTTTTGGTTCGTTTTGGTCAGTTTCGTTACAGTGCAAGAAACCATGCTGGGGTTGCATTTAATGCACCGATTCGGGCCGTCAATGAAAAGATGCATAGTTTCGGGCCAGAAACGAAACAAACGTACCCAATCCACGTTTTTGAACCCAATAGTGATGTTTTGTTTCGTTTTGGTCAGTTCAATTACTGTGCAACAAATCATGCCGTGGATACATTTCATGCACCGATTCGGGCCTTAAATAAAACGATGCACAGTTTCGGGCCAGAAACGAAACAAACGCACCCAATCCACGTTTTTGGACCCAATGGTGATGTGTCGGTTTGTTTTGGTCAGGTTCGTTATAGTGCAAAAAACCATGCCGAGGTTGCACTTAATGGACCCATTCGGGTCGTTAACAAAACGATGCACAGTTTCGGCCCAGAAACGAAACGAACGCACCCAATCCACATTTTTGGACCCAATAGTGATGTTTTGGTTAGTTTTAGTCAGTTTAGTTACTGTGCAAAAAATCATGCCGGGGTTGCATTTAATGCACCGATTCGGGCCTTAAATGAAACGATGAACAGTTTCGGGCCAGAAACGAAACAAACGCACCCAATCCACGTTTTTGGACCCAATGGTGATGTTTTGGTTTGTTTTGGTCAGTTTCGTTACAGTGCAAAAAACCATACCGAGGTTGCATTTAATGCACCCATTCGGGTCGTTAACAAAACGATGCACACTTTCGGGCCAGAAATGAAACGAACGCACCCAATCCATGTTTTTGGTCCCAATGGTAATGTTTTGGTTCGTTTTAGTCAGTTTTGTTACCGTGCAACAAATCATGCCGGGGTTGCATTTAATGCACCGATTCGGGTCGTTAACGAAATGATGCAAAGTTTCGGGCCAGAAACGAAAAGAACGCACCCAATCCACGTTTTTGGACCCAATGGTGATGTTTTGGTTTGTTTTGGTCAGTTTCGTTACTGTGCAAAAACCATGCAATTGTTGCATCTAATGCGTCCATTCGGGTCGTTAACGAAGTGATGCACAGTTTCGGGCCAGAAACAAAACGAACGCACCCAATCTACGTTTTTGGACCCAATAGTGATGTTTTGGTTCGTTTTGGTCAGTTTCGTTACTGTGCAACAAATCATGCCGGGGTTGCATTTAATGCACCGATTCGGGCCGTTAACGAAATGATTCAAAGTTTCAGGCCAGAAACGAAAAGAACGTACCCAATCCACGTTTTTGAACCCAATAGTGATGTTTTGTTTCGTTTTGGTCAGTTCAATTATTGTGCAACAAATCATGCCGTGGATACATTTCATGCACCGATTCGGGCCTTAAATAAAACGATGCACAGTTTCGGGCCAGAAACGAAACAAACGCACCCAATCCACGTTTTTGGACCCAATGGTGATGTGTCGGTTTGTTTTGGTCAGGTTCGTTATAGTGCAAAAAACCATGCCGAGGTTGCACTTAATGGACCCATTCGGGTCGTTAACAAAACGATGCACAGTTTCGGCCCAGAAACGAAACGAACGCACCCAATCCACATTTTTGGACCCAATAGTGATGTTTTGGTTAGTTTTAGTCAGTTTAGTTACTGTGCAAAAAATCATGCCGGGGTTGCATTTAATGCACCGATTCGGGCCTTAAATGAAACGATGAACAGTTTCGGGCCAGAAACGAAACAAACGCACCCAATCCACGTTTTTGGACCCAATGGTGATGTTTTGGTTTGTTTTGGTCAGTTTCGTTACAGTGCAAAAAACCATACCGAGGTTGCATTTAATGCACCCATTCGGGTCGTTAACAAAACGATGCACACTTTCGGGCCAGAAATGAAACGAACGCACCCAATCCATGTTTTTGGTCCCAATGGTAATGTTTTGGTTCGTTTTAGTCAGTTTTGTTACCGTGCAACAAATCATGCCGGGGTTGCATTTAATGCACCGATTCGGGTCGTTAACGAAATGATGCAAAGTTTCGGGCCAGAAACGAAAAGAACGCACCCAATCCACGTTTTTGGACCCAATGGTGATGTTTTGGTTTGTTTTGGTCAGTTTCGTTACTGTGCAACAAATCATGCCGGGGTTGCATTTAATGCACCGATTCGGGCCTTAAATGAAACGATGCACAGTTTCGGGCCAGAAACGAAACAAACGCACCCAATCCACGTTTTTGGACCCAATGGTGATGTTTTGGTCAGTTTCGTTACTGTGCAAAAAACCATGCCGAGGTTGCATTTAATGCACCCATTCGGGTCGTTAACAAAACGATGCACACTTTCGGGCCAGAAACGAAACGAACGCACCCAATCCATGTTTTTGGTCCCAATGGTGATGTTTTGGTTCGTTTTAGTCAGTTTTGTTACCGTGCAACAAATCATGCCGGGGTTGCATTTAATGCACCGATTCGGGTCGTTAACGAAATGATGCAAAGTTTCGGGCCAGAAACGAAAAGAACGCACCCAATCCACGTTTTTGGACCCAATGGTGATGTTTTGGTTTGTTTTGGTCAGTTTCGTTACTGTGCAAAAACCATGCAATTGTTGCATCTAATGCGTCCATTCGGGTCGTTAACGAAGTGATGCACAGTTTCGGGCCAGAAACAAAACGAACGCACCCAATCTACGTTTTTGGACCCAATAGTGATGTTTTGGTTCGTTTTGGTCAGTTTCGTTACTGTGCAACAAATCATGCCGGGGTTGCATTTAATGCACCGATTCGGGCCGTTAACGAAATGATTCAAAGTTTCAGGCCAGAAACGAAAAGAACGCACCCAATCCACGTTTTTGGACCCAATGGTGATGTTTTGGTTTGTTTTGGTCAGTTTCGTTACTGTGCAAAAACCATGCAATTGTTGCATTTAATGCGTCCATTCGGGTCGTTAACGAAGCGATGCACAGTTTCGGGCTAGAAATGAAACGAACGCACCCCATCCACGTTTTTGGACCCAATAGTGATGTTTTGGTTCGTTTTGGTCAGTTTAGTTACTGTGCCACAAATCATGCTGGGGTTGCATTTAATGCACCGATTCGGGCCTTAAATGAAACGATGCACAGTTTCGGGCCAGAAACGAAACAAACGCACCCAATCCACGTTTTTGAACCCAATGGTGATGTTTTGGTTTGTTTTGGTCAGTTTCGTTACAGTGCAAAAAACCATGCCGAGGTTGCATTTAATGCACCCATTCGGGTCGTTAACAAAACGATGCACAGTTTCGGGCCAGAAACGAAACGAACGCACCCGATCCATGTTTCGAGACCCAATAGTGATGTTTTGGTTCATTTTGGTCAGTTTCGTTACTGTGCAAAAAAACCATGCAAATGTTGGATTTAATGCGCCCATTCGGGTCGTTAACGAAACGATGCACAGTTTCGGGCCAAACGAAACGAACGCACCCAATCTACGTTTTCGGACCCAATAGTGATGTTTTGGTTCGTTTTGGTCAGTTTCGTTACAGTGCAAGAAATCATGCCGGGGTTGCATTTCATGCACCGATTCGGGCCTTAAATGAAACGATGCACAGTTTCGGGCCAGAAACGAAACAAACGCACCCAATCCACGTTTTTGGACCCAATGGTGATGTTTTGGTTTGTTTTGGTCAGTTTCGTTACAGTGCAAAAAACCATGCCGAGGTTGCATTTAATGCACCCATTCGGGTCGTTAACAAAACGATGCACACTTTCGGGCCAGAAACGAAACGAACGCACCCAATCCATGTTTTTGGTCCCAATGGTGATGTTTTGGTTTGTTTTAGTCAGTTTTGTTACCGTGCAACAAATCATGCCGGGGTTGCATTTAATGCACCGATTCGGGTCGTTAACGAAATGATGCAAAGTTTCGGGCCAGAAACGAAAAGAACACACCCAATCCACGTTTTTGGACCCAATGGTGATGTTTTGGTTTGTTTTGGTCAGTTTCGTTACTGTGCAAAAACCATGCAATTGTTGCATCTAATGCGTCCATTCGGGTCGTTAACGAAGCGATGCACAGTTTCGGGCCAGAAACAAAACGAACGCACCCAATCTACGTTTTTGGACCCAATAGTGATGTTTTGGTTCGTTTTGGTCAGTTTCGTTACTGTGCAACAAATCATGCCGGGGTTGCATTTAATGCACCGATTCGGGCCGTTAACGAAATGATTCAAAGTTTCGGGCCAGAAACGAAACAAACGCACCCAATCCACGTTTTTGGACCCAATGGTGATGTTTTGGTTTGTTTTGGTCAGTTTCGTTACTGTGCAAAAACCATGCAATTGTTGCATTTAATGCGTCCATTCGGGTCGTTAACGAAGCGATGCACAGTTTCGGGCTAGAAATGAAACGATCGCACCCCATCCACGTTTTTGGACCCAATAGTGATGTTTTGGTTCGTTTTGGTCAGTTTAGTTACTGTGCCACAAATCATGCTGGGGTTGCATTTAATGCACCGATTCGGGCCTTAAATGAAACGATGCACAGTTTCGGGCCAGAAACGAAACAAACGCACCCAATCCACGTTTTTGAACCCAATGGTGATGTTTTGGTTTGTTTTGGTCAGTTTCGTTACAGTGCAAAAAACCATGCCGAGGTTGCATTTAATGCACCCATTCGGGTCGTTAACAAAACGATGCACAGTTTCGGGCCAGAAACGAAACGAACGCACCCGATCCATGTTTCGAGACCCAATAGTGATGTTTTGGTTCATTTTGGTCAGTTTCGTTACTGTGCAAAAAAACCATGCAAATGTTGGATTTAATGCGCCCATTCGGGTCGTTAACGAAACGATGCACAGTTTCGGGCCAAACGAAACGAACGCACCCAATCTACGTTTTCGGACCCAATAGTGATGTTTTGGTTCGTTTTGGTCAGTTTCGTTACAGTGCAAGAAACCATGCTGGGGTTGCATTTAATGCACCGATTCGGGCCGTCAATGAAAAGATGCATAGTTTCGGGCCAGAAGCGAAACAAACGTACCCAATCCACGTTTTTGAACCCAATAGTGATGTTTTGGTTCGTTTTGGTCAGTTCAGTTACTGTGCAACAAATCATGACGTCGATACATTTCATGCACCGATTCGGGCCTTAAATAAAACGATGCACAGTTTCGGGCCAGAAACGAAACAAACGCACCCAATCCACGTTTTTGGACCCAATGGTGATCTGTTGGTTTGTTTTGGTCAGGTTCGTTATAGTGCAAAAAACCATGCCGAGGTTGCACTTAATGCACCTATTCGGGTCGTTAACAAAACGATGCACAGTTTCGGGCCAGAAACGAAACGAACGCACCCAATCCACATTTTTGGACCCAATAGTGATGTTTTGGTTCGTTTTGGTCAGTTTAGTTACTGTGCAACAAATCATGCCGGGGTTGCATTTAATGCACCGATTCGGGCCTTAAATGAAACGATGCACAGTTTCGGGCCAGAAACGAAACAAACGCACCCAATCCACGTTTTTGGACCCAATGGTGATGTTTTGGTTTGTTTTGGTCAGTTTCGTTACAGTGCAAAAAACCATGCCGAGGTTGCATTTAATGCACCCATTCGGGTCGTTAACAAAACGATGCACACTTTCGGGCCAGAAACGAAACGAACGCACCCAATCCATGTTTTTGGTCCCAATGGTGATGTTTTGGTTCGTTTTAGTCAGTTTTGTTACCGTGCAACAAATCATGCCGGGGTTGCATTTAATGCACCGATTCGGGTCGTTAACGAAATGATGCAAAGTTTCGGGCCAGAAACGAAAAGAACGCACCCAATCCATGTTTTTGGTCCCAATGGTGATGTTCTTGTTTGTTTTGGTCAGTTTTGTTATAGTGTGAAAAACCATGCAAATGTTGCATTTAATTCGCTGATTCGGATCGTTAACGAAACGAACGCACCGAATCCACATTTTTGGACCCAATAGTGATGTTTTGGTTCGTTTTTGGTCAGTTTCGTTACAGTGCAAGAAACCATGCTGGGGTTGCATTTAATGCACTGATTCAGGCAGTCAATGAAAAGATGCACAATTTCGGGCCAGAAACGAAACGAACTTACCCAATCCACGTTTTTGGACCCAACAGTGATGTTTTGGTTCGTTTTGGTCAGTTTCGTTACTGTGCAACAAATCATGCCGGGGTTACATTTAATGCACCGATTCGGGCCTTAAATGAAACGATGCACAGTTTCGGGCCAGAAACGAAACAAACGCACCCAATCCACGTTTTTGGACCCAATGGTGATGTTTTGGTTTGTTTTGGTCAGTTTCGTTACTGTGCAAAAAACCATGCCGAGGTTGCATTTAATGCACCCATTCGGGTCATTAACAAAACGATGCACACTTTCGGGCCAGAAACGAAACGAACGCACCCAATCCACGTTTTTGGACCCAATGGTGATGTTTTGGTTTGTTTTGGTCAGTTTCGTTACTGTGCAAAAACCATGCAATTGTTGCATCTAATGCGTCCATTCGGGTCGTTAACGAAGTGATGCACAGTTTCGGGCCAGAAACAAAACGAACGCACCCAATCCACGTTTTTGGACCCAATAGTGATGTTTTGGTTCGTTTTGGTCAGTTTAGTTACTGTGCCACAAATCATGCTGGGGTTGCATTTAATGCAACGATTCGGGCCTTAGATGAAACGATGCACAGTATCGGGCCAGAAACGAAACAAACGCACCCAATCCATGTTTTTGAACCCAATGGTGATGTTTTGGTTTGTTTTGGTCAGTTTCGTTACAGTGCAAAAAACCATGCCGAGGTTGCATTTAATGCACCCATTCGGGTCGTTAACAAAACGATGCACAGTTTCGGGCCAGAAACGAAACGAACGCACTCGATCCATGTTTTGAGACCCAACAGTGATGTTTTGGTTCGTTTTGGTCAGTTTCGTTACTGTGCAACAAATCATGCCGGGGTTGCATTTAATGCACCGATTCGGGCCTTAAATGAAACGATGCACAGTTTCGGGCCAGAAACGAAACAAACGCACCCAATCCACGTTTTTGGACCCAATGGTGATGTTTTGGTCAGTTTCGTTACTGTGCAAAAAACCATGCCGAGGTTGCATTTAATGCACCCATTCGGGTCGTTAACAAAACGATGCACACTTTCGGGCCAGAAACGAAACGAACGCACCCAATCCATGTTTTTGGTCCCAATGGTGATGTTTTGGTTCGTTTTAGTCAGTTTTGTTACCGTGCAACAAATCATGCCGGGGTTGCATTTAATGCACCGATTCGGGTCGTTAACGAAATGATGCAAAGTTTCGGGCCAGAAACGAAAAGAACGCACCCAATCCACGTTTTTGGACCCAATGGTGATGTTTTGGTTTGTTTTGGTCAGTTTCGTTACTGTGCAAAAACCATGCAATTGTTGCATCTAATGCGTCCATTCGGGTCGTTAACGAAGTGATGCACAGTTTCGGGCCAGAAACAAAACGAACGCACCCAATCTACGTTTTTGGACCCATTAGTGATGTTTTGGTTCGTTTTGGTCAGTTTCGTTACTGTGCAACAAATCATGCCGGGGTTGCATTTAATGCACCGATTCGGGCCGTTAACGAAATGATTCAAAGTTTCAGGCCAGAAACGAAAAGAACACACCCAATCCACGTTTTTGGACCCAATGGTGATGTTTTGGTTTGTTTTGGTCAGTTTCGTTACTGTGCAAAAACCATGCAATTGTTGCATCTAATGCGTCCATTCGGGTCGTTAACGAAGCGATGCACAGTTTCGGGCCAGAAACAAAACGAACGCACCCAATCTACGTTTTTGGACCCAATAGTGATGTTTTGGTTCGTTTTGGTCAGTTTCGTTACTGTGCAACAAATCTTGCCGGGGTTGCATTTAATGCACCGATTCGGGCCGTTAACGAAATGATTCAAAGTTTCGGGCCAGAAACGAAACAAACGCACCCAATCCACGTTTTTGGACCCAATGGTGATGTTTTGGTTTGTTTTGGTCAGTTTCGTTACTGTGCAAAAACCATGCAATTGTTGCATTTAATGCGTCCATTCGGGTCGTTAACGAAGCGATGCACAGTTTCGGGTTAGAAATGAAACGATCGCACCCCATCCACGTTTTTGGACCCAATAGTGATGTTTTGGTTCGTTTTGGTCAGTTTAGTTACTGTGCCACAAATCATGCTGGGGTTGCATTTAATGCACCGATTCGGGCCTTAAATGAAACGATGCACAGTTTCGGGCCAGAAACGAAACAAACGCACCCAATCCACGTTTTTGAACCCAATGGTGATGTTTTGGTTTGTTTTGGTCAGTTTCGTTACAGTGCAAAAAACCATGCCGAGGTTGCATTTAATGCACCCATTCGGGTCGTTAACAAAACGATGCACAGTTTCGGGCCAGAAACGAAACGAACGCACCCGATCCATGTTTCGAGACCCAATAGTGATGTTTTGGTTCATTTTGGTCAGTTTCGTTACTGTGCAAAAAAACCATGCAAATGTTGGATTTAATGCGCCCATTCGGGTCGTTAACGAAACGATGCACAGTTTCGGGCCAAACGAAACGAACGCACCCAATCTACGTTTTCGGACCCAATAGTGATGTTTTGGTTCGTTTTGGTCAGTTTCGTTACAGTGCAAGAAACCATGCTGGGGTTGCATTTAATGCACCGATTCGGGCCGTCAATGAAAAGATGCATAGTTTCGGGCCAGAAGCGAAACAAACGTACCCAATCCACGTTTTTGAACCCAATAGTGATGTTTTGGTTCGTTTTGGTCAGTTCAGTTACTGTGCAACAAATCATGACGTCGATACATTTCATGCACCGATTCGGGCCTTAAATAAAACGATGCACAGTTTCGGGCCAGAAACGAAACAAACGCACCCAATCCACGTTTTTGGACCCAATGGTGATCTGTTGGTTTGTTTTGGTCAGGTTCGTTATAGTGCAAAAAACCATGCCGAGGTTGCACTTAATGCACCTATTCGGGTCGTTAACAAAACGATGCACAGTTTCGGGCCAGAAACGAAACGAACGCACCCAATCCACATTTTTGGACCCAATAGTGATGTTTTGGTTCGTTTTGGTCAGTTTAGTTACTGTGCAACAAATCATGCCGGGGTTGCATTTAATGCACCGATTCGGGCCTTAAATGAAACGATGCACAGTTTCGGGCCAGAAACGAAACAAACGCACCCAATCCACGTTTTTGGACCCAATGGTGATGTTTTGGTTTGTTTTGGTCAGTTTCGTTACAGTGCAAAAAACCATGCCGAGGTTGCATTTAATGCACCCATTCGGGTCGTTAACAAAACGATGCACACTTTCGGGCCAGAAACGAAACGAACGCACCCAATCCATGTTTTTGGTCCCAATGGTGATGTTTTGGTTCGTTTTAGTCAGTTTTGTTACCGTGCAACAAATCATGCCGGGGTTGCATTTAATGCACCGATTCGGGTCGTTAACGAAATGATGCAAAGTTTCGGGCCAGAAACGAAAAGAACGCACCCAATCCATGTTTTTGGTCCCAATGGTGATGTTCTTGTTTGTTTTGGTCAGTTTTGTTATAGTGTGAAAAACCATGCAAATGTTGCATTTAATTCGCTGATTCGGATCGTTAACGAAACGAACGCACCGAATCCACATTTTTGGACCCAATAGTGATGTTTTGGTTCGTTTTTGGTCAGTTTCGTTACAGTGCAAGAAACCATGCTGGGGTTGCATTTAATGCACTGATTCAGGCAGTCAATGAAAAGATGCACAATTTCGGGCCAGAAACGAAACGAACTTACCCAATCCACGTTTTTGGACCCAACAGTGATGTTTTGGTTCGTTTTGGTCAGTTTCGTTACTGTGCAACAAATCATGCCGGGGTTACATTTAATGCACCGATTCGGGCCTTAAATGAAACGATGCACAGTTTCGGGCCAGAAACGAAACAAACGCACCCAATCCACGTTTTTGGACCCAATGGTGATGTTTTGGTTTGTTTTGGTCAGTTTCGTTACTGTGCAAAAAACCATGCCGAGGTTGCATTTAATGCACCCATTCGGGTCATTAACAAAACGATGCACACTTTCGGGCCAGAAACGAAACGAACGCACCCAATCCACGTTTTTGGACCCAATGGTGATGTTTTGGTTTGTTTTGGTCAGTTTCGTTACTGTGCAAAAACCATGCAATTGTTGCATCTAATGCGTCCATTCGGGTCGTTAACGAAGTGATGCACAGTTTCGGGCCAGAAACAAAACGAACGCACCCAATCCACGTTTTTGGACCCAATAGTGATGTTTTGGTTCGTTTTGGTCAGTTTAGTTACTGTGCCACAAATCATGCTGGGGTTGCATTTAATGCAACGATTCGGGCCTTAGATGAAACGATGCACAGTATCGGGCCAGAAACGAAACAAACGCACCCAATCCATGTTTTTGAACCCAATGGTGATGTTTTGGTTTGTTTTGGTCAGTTTCGTTACAGTGCAAAAAACCATGCCGAGGTTGCATTTAATGCACCCATTCGGGTCGTTAACAAAACGATGCACAGTTTCGGGCCAGAAACGAAACGAACGCACTCGATCCATGTTTTGAGACCCAACAGTGATGTTTTGGTTCGTTTTGGTCAGTTTCGTTACTGTGCAACAAATCATGCCGGGGTTGCATTTAATGCACCGATTCGGGCCTTAAATGAAACGATGCACAGTTTCGGGCCAGAAACGAAACAAACGCACCCAATCCACGTTTTTGGACCCAATGGTGATGTTTTGGTCAGTTTCGTTACTGTGCAAAAAACCATGCCGAGGTTGCATTTAATGCACCCATTCGGGTCGTTAACAAAACGATGCACACTTTCGGGCCAGAAACGAAACGAACGCACCCAATCCATGTTTTTGGTCCCAATGGTGATGTTTTGGTTCGTTTTAGTCAGTTTTGTTACCGTGCAACAAATCATGCCGGGGTTGCATTTAATGCACCGATTCGGGTCGTTAACGAAATGATGCAAAGTTTCGGGCCAGAAACGAAAAGAACGCACCCAATCCACGTTTTTGGACCCAATGGTGATGTTTTGGTTTGTTTTGGTCAGTTTCGTTACTGTGCAAAAACCATGCAATTGTTGCATCTAATGCGTCCATTCGGGTCGTTAACGAAGTGATGCACAGTTTCGGGCCAGAAACAAAACGAACGCACCCAATCTACGTTTTTGGACCCATTAGTGATGTTTTGGTTCGTTTTGGTCAGTTTCGTTACTGTGCAACAAATCATGCCGGGGTTGCATTTAATGCACCGATTCGGGCCGTTAACGAAATGATTCAAAGTTTCAGGCCAGAAACGAAAAGAACGCACCCCATCCACGTTTTTGGACCCAATAGTGATGTTTTGGTTCGTTTTGGTCAGTTTAGTTACTGTGCCACAAATCATGCTGGGGTTGCATTTAATGCAACGATTCGGGCCTTAAATGAAACGATGCACAGTATCGGGCCAGAAACGAAACAAACGCACCCAATCCATGTTTTTGAACCCAATGGTGATGTTTTGGTTTGTTTTGGTCAGTTTCGTTACAGTGCAAAAAACCATGCCGAGGTTGCATTTAATGCACCCATTCGGGTCGTTAACAAAACGATGCACAGTTTCGGGCCAGAAACGAAACGAACGCACCCGATCCATGTTTTGAGACCCAACAGTGATGTTTTGGTTCGTTTTGGTCAGTTTCGTTAGTGTGCAACAAATCATGCCGGGGTTGCATTTAATGCACCGATTCGGGCCTTAAATGAAACGATGCACAGTTTCGGGCCAGAAACGAAACAAACGCACCCAATCCACGTTTTTGGACCCAATGGTGATGTTTTGGTTTGTTTTGGTCAGTTTCGTTACTGTGCAAAAAACCATGCCGAGGTTGCATTTAATGCACCCATTCGGGTCGTTAACAAAACGATGCACACTTTCGGGCCAGAAACGAAACGAACGCACCCAATCCATGTTTTTGGTCCCAATGGTGATGTTTTGGTTCGTTTTAGTCAGTTTTGTTACCGTGCAACAAATCATGCCGGGGTTGCATTTAATGCACCGATTCGGGTCGTTAACGAAATGATGCAAAGTTTCGGGCCAGAAACGAAAAGAACGCACCCAATCCACGTTTTTGGACCCAATGGTGATGTTTTGGTTTGTTTTGGTCAGTTTCGTTACTGTGCAAAAACCATGCAATTGTTGCATTTAATGCGTCCATTCGGGTCGTTAACGAAGCGATGCATAGTTTCGGGCTAGAAATGAAATGAACGCACCCCATCCACGTTTTTGGACCCAATAGTGATGTTTTGGTTCGTTTTGGTCAGTTTAGTTACTGTGCCACAAATCATGCTGGGGTTGCATTTAATGCAACGATTCGGGCCTTAAATGAAACGATGCACAGTATCGGGCCAGAAACGAAACAAACGCACCCAATCCATGTTTTTGAACCCAATGGTTATGTTTTGGTTTGTTTTGGTCAGTTTCGTTACAGTGCAAAAAACCATGCCGAGGTTGCATTTAATGCACCCATTCGGGTCGTTAACAAAACAATGCACACTTTCGGGCCAGAAACGAAACGAACGCACCCAATCCATGTTTTTGGTCCCAATGGTGATGTTTTGGTTCGTTTTAGTCAGTTTTGTTACCGTGCAACAAATCATGCCGGGGTTGCATTTAATGCACCGATTCGGGTCGTTAACGAAATGATGCAAAGTTTCGGGCCAGAAACGAAAAGAACGCACCCAATCCACCTTTTTTGACCCAATGGTGATGTTTTGGTTTGTTTTGGTCAGTTTCGTTACTGTGCAAAAACCATGCAATTGTTGCATCTAATGCGTCCATTCGGGTCGTTAACGAAGTGATGCACAGTTTCGGGCCAGAAACAAAACGAACGCACCCAATCTACGTTTTTGGACCCAATAGTGATGTTTTGGTTCGTTTTGGTCAGTTTCGTTACTGTGCAACAAATCATGCCGGGGTTGCATTTAATGCACCGATTCGGGCCGTTAACGAAATGATTCAAAGTTTCAGGCCAGAAACGAAAAGAAAGCACCCAATCCACGTTTTTGGACCCAATGGTGATGTTTTGGTTTGTTTTGGTCAGTTTCGTTACTGTGCAAAAACCATGCAATTGTTGCATTTAATGCGTCCATTCGGGTCGTTAACGAAGCGATGCATAGTTTCGGGCTAGAAATGAAATGAACGCACCCCATCCACGTTTTTGGACCCAATAGTGATGTTTTGTTTCGTTTTGGTCAGTTTAGTTACTGTGCCACAAATCATGCTGGGGTTGCAGTTAATGCACCGATTCGGGCGTTAAATGAAACGATGCACAGTTTCGGGCCAGAAACGAAACAAACGCACCCAATCCATGTTTTTGAACACAATGGTGATGTTTTGGTTTGTTTTGGTCAGTTTCGTTACAGTGCAAAAAACCATGCCGAGGTTGCATTTAATGCACCCATTCGGGTCGTTAACAAAACGATGCACAGTTTCGGGCCAGAAACGAAATGAACGCACCCAATCCATGTTTTTGGTCCCAATGGTGATGTTTTTGTTTGTTTTGGTCAGTTTTGTTATAGTGCGAAAAACCATGCAAATGTTGCATTTAATGCGCTGATTCGGATCGTTAACGAAACGAACGCACCGAATCCACATTTTTGGACCCAATAGTGATGTTTTGGTTCGTTTTTGGTCAGTTTCGTTATAGTGCATGAAACCATGCCGGGGTTGCATTTAATGCACTGATTCGGGCAGTCAATGAAAAGATGCACAATTTCGGGCCAGAAACGAAACGAACTTACCCAATCCACGTTTTTGGACCCAACAGTGATGTTTTGGTTCGTTTTGGTCAGTTTCGTTACTGTGCAACAAATCATGCCGGGGTTGCATTTAATGCACCGATTCGGGCCTTAAATGAAACGATGCACAGTTTCGGGCCAGAAACGAAACAAACGCACCCAATCCACGTTTTTGGACCCAATGGTGATGTTTTGGTTTGTTTTGGTCAGTTTCGTTACTGTGCAAAAAACCATGCCGAGGTTGCATTTAATGCACCCATTCGGGTCGTTAACAAAACGATGCACACTTTCGGGCTAGAAACGAAACGAACGCACCCAATCCATGTTTTTGGTCCCAATGGTGATGTTTTGGTTCGTTTTAGTCAGTTTTGTTACCGTGCAACAAATCATGCCGGGGTTGCATTTAATGCACCGATTCGGGTCGTTAACGAAATGATGCACAGTTTAGGGCCAGAAACGAAACAAACGTACCCAATCCACTTTTTTGGACCCAATAGTGATGTTTTGGTTCGTTTTGGTCAGTTTAGTTACTGTGCAACAAATCATGCCGGGGTTGCATGTAATGCACCGATTCGGGCGTTACATGAAACGATGCACAGTTTCTGGCCAGTAACGAAACAAACGCACCCAATCCACGTTTTTGGACCCAATGGTGATGTCTTGGTTTCTTTTGGTCAGTTTCGTTACAGTGCAAGAAACCATGCCGAGGTTGCATTTAATGCACCCATTCGGGTCGTTAACAAAACGATGCACAGTTTCGGGCCAGAAACGAAACGAACGCACCCGATCCATGTTTCGAGACCCAATAGTGATGTTTTGGTTCGTTTTGGTCAGTTTCGTTACTGTAAAAAAAAACCATGCAAATGTTGGATTTAATGCGCCCATTCGGGTCGTTAACGAAACGATGCACAGTTTCGGGCCAAACGAAACGAACGCACCCAATCTACGTTTTCGGACCCAATAGTGATGTTTTGGTTCGTTTTGGTCAGTTTCGTTACAGTGCAAGAAACCATGCTGGGGTTGCATTTAATGCACCGATTCGGGCCGTCAATGAAAAGATGCATAGTTTCGGGCCAGAAACGAAACAAATGTACCCAATCCACGTTTTTGAACCCAATAGTGATGTTTTGGTTCGTTTTGGTCAGTTCAGTTACTGTGCAACAAATCATGCCGTGGATACATTTCATGCACCGATTCGGGCCTTAAATAAAACGATGCACAGTTTCGGGCCAGAAACGAAACAAACGCACCCAATCCACGTTTTTGGACCCAATGGTGATCTGTTGGTTTGTTTTGGTCAGGTTCGTTATAGTGCAAAAAACCATGCCGAGGTTGCACTTAATGCACCCATTCGGGTCGTTAACAAAACGATGCACAGTTTCGGGCCAGAAACGAAACAAACGCACCCAATCCACATTTTTGGACCCAACAGTGATGTTTTGGTTCATTTTGGTCAGTTTAGTTACTGTGCAACAAATCATGCCGGGGTTGCATTTAATGCACCGATTCGGGCCTTAAATGAAACGATGCACAGTTTCGGGCCAGAAACGAAACAAACGCACCCAATCCACGTTTTTGGACCCAATGGTGATGTTTTGGTTTGTTTTGGTCAGTTTCGTTACAGTGCAAAAAACCATGCCGAGGTTGCATTTAATGCACCCATTCGGGTCGTTAACAAAACGATGCACACTTTCGGGCCAGAAACGAAACGAACGCACCCAATCCATGTTTTTGGTCCCAATGGTGATGTTTTGGTTCGTTTTAGTCAGTTTTGTTACCGTGCAACAAATCATGCCGGGGTTGCATTTAATGCACCGATTCGGGTCGTTAACGAAATGATGCAAAGTTTCGGGCCAGAAACGAAAAGAACGCACCCAATCCACGTTTTTGGACCCAATGGTGATGTTTTGGTTTGTTTTGGTCAGTTTCGTTACTGTGCAAAAACCATGCAATTGTTGCATCTAATGCGTCCATTCGGGTCGTTAACGAAGTGATGCACAGTTTCGGGCCAGAAACAAAACGAACGCACCCAATCTACGTTTTTGGACCCAATAGTGATGTTTTGGTTCGTTTTGGTCAGTTTCGTTACTGTGCAACAAATCATGCCGGGGTTGCATTTAATGCACCGATTCGGGCCGTTAACGAAATGATTCAAAGTTTCAGGCCAGAAACGAAAAGAAAGCACCCAATCCACGTTTTTGGACCCAATGGTGATGTTTTGGTTTGTTTTGGTCAGTTTCGTTACTGTGCAAAAAACCATGCCGAGGTTGCATTTAATGCACCCATTCGGGTCGTTAACAAAACGATGCACAGTTTCGGGCCAGAAACGAAACGAACGCACCCGATCCATGTTTTGAGACCCAATAGTGATGTTTTGGTTCGTTTTGGTCAGTTTCGTTACTGTGCAAAAAACCATGCAAATGTTGGATTTAATGCGCCCATTCGGGTCGTTAACGAAACGATGCACAGTTTCGGGCCAAACGAAACGAACGCACCCAATCTACGTTTTCGGATCCAATAGTGATGTTTTGGTTCGTTTTGGTCAGTTCAATTACTGTGCAACAAATCATGCCGTGGATACATTTCATGCACCGATTCGGGCCTTAAATAAAACGATGCACAGTTTCGGGCCAGAAACGAAACAAACGCACCCAATCCACGTTTTTGGACCCAATGGTGATGTGTTGGTTTGTTTTGGTCAGGTTCGTTATAGTGCAAAAAACCATGCCGAGGTTGCACTTAATGCACCCATTCGGGTCGTTAACAAAACGATGCACAGTTTCGGGCCAGAAACAAAACGAACGCACCCAATCCACATTTTTGGACCCAATAGTGATGTTTTGGTTCGTTTTGGTCAGTTTAGTTACTGTGCAACAAATCATGCCGGGGTTGCATTTAATGCACCGATTCGGGCCTTACATGAAACGATGCACAGTTTCTGGCCAGAAACGAAACAAACGCACCCAATCCACGTTTTTGGACCCAATGGTGATGTCTTGGTTTGTTTTGGTCAGTTTCGTTACAGTGCAAAAAACCATGCCGAGGTTGCATTTAATGCACCCATTCGGGTCGTTAACAAAACGATGCACAGTTTCGGGCCAGAAACGAAACGAACGCACCCGATCCATGTTTCGAGACCCAATAGTGATGTTTTGGTTCGTTTTGGTCAGTTTCGTTACTGTAAAAAAAAACCATGCAAATGTTGGATTTAATGCGCCCATTCGGGTCGTTAACGAAACGATGCACAGTTTCGGGCCAAACGAAACGAACGCACCCAATCTACGTTTTCGGACCCAATAGTGATGTTTTGGTTCGTTTTGGTCAGTTTCGTTACAGTGCAAGAAACCATGCTGGGGTTGCATTTAATGCACCGATTCGGGCCGTCAATGAAAAGATGCATAGTTTCGGGCCAGAAACGAAACAAACGTACCCAATCCACGTTTTTGAACCCAATAGTGATGTTTTGGTTCGTTTTGGTCAGTTCAGTTACTGTGCAACAAATCATGCCGTGGATACATTTCATGCACCGATTCGGGCCTTAAATAAAACGATGCACAGTTTCGGGCCAGAAACGAAACAAACGCACCCAATCCACGTTTTTGGACCCAATGGTGATCTGTTGGTTTGTTTTGGTCAGGTTCGTTATAGTGCAAAAAACCATGCCGAGGTTGCACTTAATGCACCCATTCGGGTCGTTAACAAAACGATGCACAGTTTCGGGCCAGAAACGAAACAAACGCACCCAATCCACATTTTTGGACCCAACAGTGATGTTTTGGTTCATTTTGGTCAGTTTAGTTACTGTGCAACAAATCATGCCGGGGTTGCATTTAATGCACCGATTCGGGCCTTAAATGAAACGATGCACAGTTTCGGGCCAGAAACGAAACAAACGCACCCAATCCACGTTTTTGGACCCAATGGTGATGTTTTGGTTTGTTTTGGTCAGTTTCGTTACAGTGCAAAAAACCATGCCGAGGTTGCATTTAATGCACCCATTCGGGTCGTTAACAAAACGATGCACACTTTCGGGCCAGAAACGAAACGAACGCACCCAATCCATGTTTTTGGTCCCAATGGTGATGTTTTGGTTCGTTTTAGTCAGTTTTGTTACCGTGCAACAAATCATGCCGGGGTTGCATTTAATGCACCGATTCGGGTCGTTAACGAAATGATGCAAAGTTTCGGGCCAGAAACGAAAAGAACGCACCCAATCCACGTTTTTGGACCCAATGGTGATGTTTTGGTTTGTTTTGGTCAGTTTCGTTACTGTGCAAAAACCATGCAATTGTTGCATCTAATGCGTCCATTCGGGTCGTTAACGAAGTGATGCACAGTTTCGGGCCAGAAACAAAACGAACGCACCCAATCTACGTTTTTGGACCCAATAGTGATGTTTTGGTTCGTTTTGGTCAGTTTCGTTACTGTGCAACAAATCATGCCGGGGTTGCATTTAATGCACCGATTCGGGCCGTTAACGAAATGATTCAAAGTTTCAGGCCAGAAACGAAAAGAAAGCACCCAATCCACGTTTTTGGACCCAATGGTGATGTTTTGGTTTGTTTTGGTCAGTTTCGTTACTGTGCAAAAAACCATGCCGAGGTTGCATTTAATGCACCCATTCGGGTCGTTAACAAAACGATGCACAGTTTCGGGCCAGAAACGAAACGAACGCACCCGATCCATGTTTTGAGACCCAATAGTGATGTTTTGGTTCGTTTTGGTCAGTTTCGTTACTGTGCAAAAAACCATGCAAATGTTGGATTTAATGCGCCCATTCGGGTCGTTAACGAAACGATGCACAGTTTCGGGCCAAACGAAACGAACGCACCCAATCTACGTTTTCGGATCCAATAGTGATGTTTTGGTTCGTTTTGGTCAGTTCAATTACTGTGCAACAAATCATGCCGTGGATACATTTCATGCACCGATTCGGGCCTTAAATAAAACGATGCACAGTTTCGGGCCAGAAACGAAACAAACGCACCCAATCCACGTTTTTGGACCCAATGGTGATGTGTTGGTTTGTTTTGGTCAGGTTCGTTATAGTGCAAAAAACCATGCCGAGGTTGCACTTAATGCACCCATTCGGGTCGTTAACAAAACGATGCACAGTTTCGGGCCAGAAACAAAACGAACGCACCCAATCCACATTTTTGGACCCAATAGTGATGTTTTGGTTCGTTTTGGTCAGTTTAGTTACTGTGCAACAAATCATGCCGGGGTTGCATTTAATGCACCGATTCGGGCCTTACATGAAACGATGCACAGTTTCTGGCCAGAAACGAAACAAACGCACCCAATCCACGTTTTTGGACCCAATGGTGATGTCTTGGTTTGTTTTGGTCAGTTTCGTTACAGTGCAAAAAACCATGCCGAGGTTGCATTTAATGCACCCATTCGGGTCGTTAACAAAACGATGCACAGTTTCGGGCCAGAAACGAAACGAACGCACCCGATCCATGTTTCGAGACCCAATAGTGATGTTTTGGTTCGTTTTGGTCAGTTTCGTTACTGTAAAAAAAAACCATGCAAATGTTGGATTTAATGCGCCCATTCGGGTCGTTAACGAAACGATGCACAGTTTCGGGCCAAACGAAACGAACGCACCCAATCTACGTTTTCGGACCCAATAGTGATGTTTTGGTTCGTTTTGGTCAGTTTCGTTACAGTGCAAGAAACCATGCTGGGGTTGCATTTAATGCACCGATTCGGGCCGTCAATGAAAAGATCTATAGTTTCGGGCCAGAAACGAAACAAACGTACCCAATCCACGTTTTTGAACCCAATAGTGATGTTTTGGTTCGTTTTGGTCAGTTCAGTTACTGTGCAACAAATCATGCCGTGGATACATTTCATGCACCGATTCGGGCCTTAAATAAAACGATGCACAGTTTCGGGCCAGAAACGAAACAAACGCACCCAATCCACGTTTTTGGACCCAATGGTGATCTGTTGGTTTGTTTTGGTCAGGTTCGTTATAGTGCAAAAAACCATGCCGAGGTTGCACTTAATGCACCCATTCGGGTCGTTAACAAAACGATGCACAGTTTCGGGCCAGAAACGAAACGAACGCACCCAATCCACATTTTTGGACCCAACAGTGATGTTTTGGTTCGTTTTGGTCAGTTTAGTTACTGTGCAACAAATCATGCCGGGGTTGCATTTAATGCACCGATTCGGGCCTTAAATGAAACGATGCACAGTTTCGGGCCAGAAACGAAACAAACGCACCCAATCCACGTTTTTTGACCCAATGGTGATGTTTTGGTTTGTTTTGGTCAGTTTCGTTACAGTGCAAAAAACCATGCCGAGGTTGCATTTAATGCACCCATTCGGGTCGTTAACAAAACGATGCACACTTTCGGGCCAGAAACGAAACGAACGCACCCAATCCATGTTTTTGGTCCCAATGGTGATGTTTTGGTTCGTTTTAGTCAGTTTTGTTACCGTGCAACAAATCATGCCGGGGTTGCATTTAATGCACCGATTCGGGTCGTTAACGAAATGATGCAAAGTTTCGGGCCAGAAACGAAAAGAACGCACCCAATCCACGTTTTTGGACCCAATGGTGATGTTTTGGTTTGTTTTGGTCAGTTTCGTTACTGTGCAAAAACCATGCAATTGTTGCATCTAATGCGTCCATTCGGGTCGTTAACGAAGTGATGCACAGTTTCGGGCCAGAAACAAAACGAACGCACCCAATCTACGTTTTTGGACCCAATAGTGATGTTTTGGTTCGTTTTGGTCAGTTTCGTTACTGTGCAACAAATCATGCCGGGGTTGCATTTAATGCACCGATTCGGGCCGTTAACGAAATGATTCAAAGTTTCAGGCCAGAAACGAAAAGAAAGCACCCAATCCACGTTTTTGGACCCAATGGTGATGTTTTGGTTTGTTTTGGTCAGTTTCGTTACTGTGCAGAAACCATGCAATTGTTGCATTTAATGCGTCCATTCGGGTCGTTAACGAAGCGATGCATAGTTTCGGGCTAGAAATGAAACGAACGCACCCCATCCACGTTTTTGGACCCAATACTGATGTTTTGTTTCGTTTTGGTCAGTTTAGTTACTGTGCCACAAATCATGCTGGGGTTGCATTTAATGCACCGATTCGGGCGTTAAATGAAACGATGCACAGTTTCGGGCCAGAAACAAAACGAACGCACCCAATCTACGTTTTTGGACCCAATAGTGATGTTTTGGATCGTTTTGGTCAGTTTCGTTACTGTGCAACAAATCATGCCGGGGTTGCATTTAATGCACCGATTCGGGCCGTTAACGAAATGATTTAAAGTTTCAGGCCAGAAACGAAAAGAAAGCACCCAATCCACGTTTTTGGACCCAATGGTGATGTTTTGGTTTGTTTTGGTCAGTTTCGTTACTGTGCAAAAAACCATGCCGAGGTTGCATTTAATGCACCCATTCGGGTCGTTAACAAAACGATGCACAGTTTCGGGCCAGAAACGAAACGAACGCACCCGATCCATGTTTTGAGACCCAATAGTGATGTTTTGGTTCGTTTTGGTCAGTTTCGTTACTGTGCAAAAAACCATGCAAATGTTGGATTTAATGCGCCCATTCGGGTCGTTAACGAAACGATGCACAGTTTCGGGCCAAACGAAACGAACGCACCCAATCTACGTTTTCGGATCCAATAGTGATGTTTTGGTTTGTTTTGGTCAGTTCAATTACTGTGCAACAAATCATGCCGTGGATACATTTCATGCACCAATTCGGGCCTTAAATAAAACGATGCACAGTTTCGGGCCAGAAACGAAACAAACGCACCCAATCCACGTTTTTGGACCCAATGGTGATGTGTTGGTTTGTTTTGGTCAGGTTCGTTATAGTGCAAAAAACCATGCCGAGGTTGCACTTAATGCACCCATTCGGGTCGTTAACAAAACGATGCACAGTTTCGGGCCAGAAACGAAACGAACGCACCCAATCCACATTTTTGGACCCAACAGTGATGTTTTGGTTCGTTTTGGTCAGTTTAGTTACTGTGCAACAAATCATGCCGGGGTTGCATTTAATGCACCGATTCGGGCCTTAAATGAAACGATGCACAGTTTCGGGCCAGAAACGAAACAAACGCACCCAATCCACGTTTTTGGACCCAATGGTGATGTTTTGGTTTGTTTTGGTCAGTTTCGTTACTGTGCAAAAAACCATGCCGAGGTTGCATTTAATGCACCCATTCGGGTCGTTAACAAAACGATGCACACTTTCGGGCCAGAAACGAAACGAACGCACCCAATCCATGTTTTTGGTCCCAATGGTGATGTTTTGGTTCGTTTTAGTCAGTTTTGTTACCGTGCAACAAATCATGCCGGGGTTGCATTTAATGCACCGATTCGGGTCGTTAACGAAATGATGCAAAGTTTCGGGCCAGAAACGAAAAGAACGCACCCAATCCACCTTTTTGGACCCAATGGTGATGTTTTGGTTTGTTTTGGTCAGTTTCGTTACTGTGCAAAAACCATGCAATTGTTGCATCTAATGCGTCCATTCGGGTCGTTAACGAAGTGATGCACATTTTCGGGCCAGAAACAAAACGAACGCACCCAATCTACGTTTTTGGACCCAATAGTGATGTTTTGGTTCGTTTTGGTCAGTTTCGTTACTGTGCAACAAATCATGCCGGGGTTGCATTTAATGCACCGATTCGGGCCGTTAACGAAATGATTCAAAGTTTCAGGCCAGAAACGAAAAGAAAGCACCCAATCCACGTTTTTGGACCCAATGGTGATGTTTTGGTTTGTTTTGGTCAGTTTCGTTACTGTGCAAAAACCATGCAATTGTTGCATTTAATGCGTCCATTCGGGTCGTTAACGAAGCGATGCATAGTTTCGGGCTAGAAATGAAACGAACGCACCCCATCCACGTTTTTGGACCCAATAGTGATGTTTTGTTTCGTTTTGGTCAGTTTAGTTGCTGTGCCACAAATCATGCTGGGGTTGCATTTAATGCACCGATTCGGGCGTTAAATGAAACGATGCACAGTTTCGGGCCAGAAACGAAACAAACGCACCCAATCCATGTTTTTGAACACAATGGTGATGTTTTGGTTTGTTTTGGTCAGTTTCGTTACAGTGCAAAAAACCATGCCGAGGTTGCATTTAATGCACCCATTCGGGTCGTTAACAAAACGATGCACAGTTTCGGGCCAGAAACGAAATGAACGCACCCAATCCATGTTTTTGGTCCCAATGGTGATGTTTTTGTTTGTTTTGGTCAGTTTTGTTATAGTGCGAAAAACCATGCAAATGTTGCATTTAATGCGCTGATTCGGAACGTTAACGAAACGAACGCACCGAATCCACATTTTTGGACCCAATAGTGATGTTTTGGTTCGTTTTTGGTCAGTTTCGTTACAGTGCAAGAAACCATGCTGGGGTTGCATTTAATGCACTGATTCGGGCAGTCAATGAAAAGATGCACAATTTCGGGCCAGAAACGAAACGAACTTACCCAATCCACGTTTTTGGACCCAACAGTGATGTTTTGGTTCGTTTTGGTCAGTTTCGTTACTGTGCAACAAATCATGCCGGAGTTACATTTAATGCACCGATTCGGGCCTTAAATGAAACGATGCACAGTTTCGGGCCAGAAACGAAACAAACGCACCCAATCCACGTTTTTGGACCCAATGGTGATGTTTTGGTTTGTTTTGGTCAGTTTCGTTACTGTGCAAAAAACCATGCCGAGGTTGCATTTAATGCACCCATTCGGGTCGTTAACAAAACGATGCACACTTTCGGGCCAGAAACGAAACGAACGCACCCAATCCATGTTTTTGGTCCCAATGGTGATGTTTTGGTTCGTTTTAGTCAGTTTTGTTACCGTGCAACAAATCATGCCGGGGTTGCATTTAATGCACCGATTCGGGTCGTTAACGAAATGATGCAAAGTTTCGGGCCAGAAACGAAAAGAACGCACCCAATCCACGTTTTTGGACCCAATGGTGATGTTTTGGTTTGTTTTGGTCAGTTTCGTTACTGTGCAAAAACCATGCAATTGTTGCATCTAATGCGTCCATTCGGGTCGTTAACGAAGTGATGCTCAGTTTCAGGCCAGAAACAAAACGAACGCACCCAATCTACGTTTTTGGACCCAATAGTGATGTTTTGGTTCGTTTTGGTCAGTTTCGTTACTGTGCAACAAATCATGCCGGGGTTGCATTTAATGCACCGATTCGGGCCGTTAACGAAATGATTCAAAGTTTCAGGCCAGAAACGAAAAGAACGCACCCAATCCACGTTTTTGGACCCAATGGTGATGTTTTGGTTTGTTTTGGTCAGTTTCGTTACTGTGCAAAAACCATGCAATTGTTGCATTTAATGCGTCCATTCGGGTCGTTAACGAAGCGATGCACAGTTTCGGGCTAGAAAGGAAACGAACGCACCCCATCCACGTTTTTGGACCCAATAGTGATGTTTTGGTTCGTTTTGGTCAGTTTAGTTACTGTGCCACAAATCATGTTGGGGTTGCATTTAATGCACCGATTCGGGCCGTCAATGAAAAGATGCATAGTTTCGGGCCAGAAACGAAACAAACGTACCCAATCCACGTTTTTGAACCCAATAGTGATGTTTTGGTTCGTTTTGGTCAGTTCAGTTACTGTGCAACAAATCATGCCGTGGATACATTTCATGCACCGATTCGGGCCTTAAATAAAACGATGCACAGTTTCGGGCCAGAAACGAAACAAACGCACCCAATCCACGTTTTTGGACCCAATGGTGATCTGTTGGTTTGTTTTGGTCAGGTTCGTTATAGTGCAAAAAACCATGCCGAGGTTGCACTTAATGCACCCGTTCGGGTCGTTAACAAAACGATGCACAGTTTTGGGCCAGAAACGAAACGAACGCACCCAATCCACATTTTTGGACCCAATAGTGATGTTTTGGTTCGTTTTGGTCAGTTTAGTTACTGTGCAACAAATCATGCCGGGGTTGCATTTAATGCACCGATTCGGGCCTTAAATGAAACGATGCACAGTTTCGGGCCAGAAACGAAACAAACGCACCCAATCCACGTTTTTGGACCCAATGGTGATCTGTTGGTTTGTTTTGGTCAGGTTCGTTACAGTGCAAAAAACCATGCCGAGGTTGCACTTAATGCACCCGTTCGGGTCGTTAACAAAACGATGCACAGTTTTGGGCCAGAAACGAAACGAACGCACCCAATCCACATTTTTGGACCCAATAGTGATGTTTTGGTTCGTTTTGGTCAGTTTAGTTACTGTGCAACAAATCATGCCGGGGTTGCATTTAATGCACCGATTCGGGCCTTAAATGAAACGATGCACAGTTTCGGGCCAGAAACGAAACAAACGCACCCAATCGACGTTTTTGGACCCAATGGTGATGTTTTGGTTTGTTTTGGTCAGTTTCGTTACAGTGCAAAAAACCATGCCGAGGTTGCATTTAATGCACCCATTCGGGTCGTTAACAAAACGATGCACACTTTCGGGCCAGAAACGAAACGAACGCACCCAATCCATGTTTTTGGTCCCAATGGTGATGTTTTGGTTCGTTTTAGTCAGTTTTGTTACCGTGCAACAAATCATGCCGGGGTTGCATTTAATGCACCGATTCGGGTCGTTAACGAAATGATGCAAAGTTTCGGGCCAGAAACGAAAAGAACGCACCCAATCCACCTTTTTGGACCCAATGGTGATGTTTTGGTTTGTTTTGGTCAGTTTCGTTACTGTGCAAAAACCATGCAATTGTTGCATCTAATGCGTCCATTCGGGTCGTTAACGAAGTGATGCACAGTTTCGGGCCAGAAACAAAACGAACGCACCCAATCTACGTTTTTGGACCCAATAGTGATGTTTTGGTTCGTTTTGGTCAGTTTCGTTACTGTGCAACAAATCATGCCGGGGTTGCATTTAATGCACCGATTCGGGCCGTTAACGAAATGATTCAAAGTTTCAGGCCAGAAACGAAAAGAAAGCACCCAATCCACGTTTTTGGACCCAATGGTGATGTTTTGGTTTGTTTTGGTCAGTTTCGTTACTGTGCAGAAACCATGCAATTGTTGCATTTAATGCGTCCATTCGGGTCGTTAACGAAGCGATGCATAGTTTCGGGCTAGAAATGAAACGAACGCACCCCATCCACGTTTTTGGACCCAATACTGATGTTTTGTTTCGTTTTGGTCAGTTTAGTTACTGTGCCACAAATCATGCTGGGGTTGCATTTAATGCACCGATTCGGGCGTTAAATGAAACGATGCACAGTTTCGGGCCAGAAACGAAACAAACGCACCCAATCCATGTTTTTGAACACAATGGTGATGTTTTGGTTTGTTTTGGTCAGTTTCGTTACAGTGCAAAAAACCATGCCGAGGTTGCATTTAATGCACCCATTCGGGTCGTTAACAAAACGATGCACAGTTTCGGGCCAGAAACGAAATGAACTCACCCAATCCATGTTTTTGGTACCAATGGTGATGTTTTGGTTTGTTTTGGTCAGGTTCGTTATAGTGCAAAAAACCATGCCGAGGTTGCACTTAATGCACCCGTTCGGGTCGTTAACAAAACGATGCACAGTTTTGGGCCAGAAACGAAACGAACGCACCCAATCCACATTTTTGGACCCAATAGTGATGCTTTGGTTCGTTTTGGTCAGTTTAGTTACTGTGCAACAAATCATGCCGGGGTTGCATTTAATGCACCGATTCGGGCCTTAAATGAAACGATGCACAGTTTCGGGCCAGAAACGAAACAAACGCACCCAATCCACGTTTTTGGACCCAATGGTGATCTGTTGGTTTGTTTTGGTCAGGTTCGTTACAGTGCAAAAAACCATGCCGAGGTTGCACTTAATGCACCCGTTCGGGTCGTTAACAAAACGATGCACAGTTTTGGGCCAGAAACGAAACGAACGCACCCAATCCACATTTTTGGACCCAATAGTGATGTTTTGGTTCGTTTTGGTCAGTTTAGTTACTGTGCAACAAATCATGCCGGGGTTGCATTTAATGCACCGATTCGGGCCTTAAATGAAACGATGCACAGTTTCGGGCCAGAAACGAAACAAACGCACCCAATCGACGTTTTTGGACCCAATGGTGATGTTTTGGTTTGTTTTGGTCAGTTTCGTTACAGTGCAAAAAACCATGCCGAGGTTGCATTTAATGCACCCATTCGGGTCGTTAACAAAACGATGCACACTTTCGGGCCAGAAACGAAACGAACGCACCCAATCCATGTTTTTGGTCCCAATGGTGATGTTTTGGTTCGTTTTAGTCAGTTTTGTTACCGTGCAACAAATCATGCCGGGGTTGCATTTAATGCACCGATTCGGGTCGTTAACGAAATGATGCAAAGTTTCGGGCCAGAAACGAAAAGAACGCACCCAATCCACCTTTTTGGACCCAATGGTGATGTTTTGGTTTGTTTTGGTCAGTTTCGTTACTGTGCAAAAACCATGCAATTGTTGCATCTAATGCGTCCATTCGGGTCGTTAACGAAGTGATGCACAGTTTCGGGCCAGAAACAAAACGAACGCACCCAATCTACGTTTTTGGACCCAATAGTGATGTTTTGGTTTGTTTTGGTCAGTTTCGTTACTGTGCAAAAACCATGCAATTGTTGCATCTAATGCGTCCATTCGGGTCGTTAACGAAGTGATGCACAGTTTCGGGCCAGAAACAAAACGAACGCACCCAATCTACGTTTTTGGACCCAATAGTGATGTTTTGGTTCGTTTTGGTCAGTTTCGTTACTGTGCAACAAATCATGCCGGGGTTGCATTTAATGCACCGATTCGGGCCGTTAACGAAATGATTCAAAGTTTCAGGCCAGAAACGAAAAGAAAGCACCCAATCCACGTTTTTGGACCCAATGGTGATGTTTTGGTTTGTTTTGGTCAGTTTCGTTACTGTGCAGAAACCATGCAATTGTTGCATTTAATGCGTCCATTCGGGTCGTTAACGAAGCGATGCATAGTTTCGGGCTAGAAATGAAACGAACGCACCCCATCCACGTTTTTGGACCCAATACTGATGTTTTGTTTCGTTTTGGTCAGTTTAGTTACTGTGCCACAAATCATGCTGGGGTTGCATTTAATGCACCGATTCGGGCGTTAAATGAAACGATGCACAGTTTCGGGCCAGAAACGAAACAAACGCACCCAATCCATGTTTTTGAACACAATGGTGATGTTTTGGTTTGTTTTGGTCAGTTTCGTTACAGTGCAAAAAACCATGCCGAGGTTGCATTTAATGCACCCATTCGGGTCGTTAACAAAACGATGCACAGTTTCGGGCCAGAAACGAAATGAACTCACCCAATCCATGTTTTTGGTCCCAATGGTGATGTTTTTGTTTGTTTTGGTCAGTTTTGTTATAGTGCGAAAAACCATGCAAATGTTGCATTTAATGCGCTGATTCGGAACGTTAACGAAACGAACGCACCGAATCCACATTTTTGGACCCAATAGTGATGTTTTGGTTCGTTTTTGGTCAGTTTCGTTACAGTGCAAGAAACCATGCTGGGGTTGCATTTAATGCACTGATTCGGGCAGTCAATGAAAAGATGCACAATTTCGGGCCAGAAACGAAACGAACTTACCCAATCCACGTTTTTGGACCCAACAGTGATGTTTTGGTTCGTTTTGGTCAGTTTCGTTACTGTGCAACAAATCATGCCGGGGTTGCATTTAATGCACCGATTCGGGCCTTAAATGAAACAATGCACAGTTTCGGGCCAGAAACGAAACAAACGCACCCAATCCACGTTTTTGGACCCAATGGTGATGTTTTGGTTTGTTTTGGTCAGTTTCGTTACTGTGCAAAAAACCATGCCGAGGTTGCATTTAATGCACCCATTCGGGTCGTTAACAAAACGATGCACACTTTCGGGCCAGAAACGAAACGAACGCACCCAATCCATGTTTTTGGTCCCAATGGTGATGTTTTGGTTCGTTTTAGTCAGTTTTGTTACCGTGCAACAAATCATGCCGGGGTTGCATTTAATGCACCGATTCGGGTCGTTAACGAAATGATGCAAAGTTTCGGGCCAGAAACGAAAAGAACGCACCCAATCCACGTTTTTGGACCCAATGGTGATGTTTTGGTTTGTTTTGGTCAGTTTCGTTACTGTGCAAAAACCATGCAATTGTAGCATCTAATGCGTCCATTCGGGTCGTTAACGAAGTGATGCACAGTTTCGGGCCAGAAACAAAACGAACGCACCCAATCTACGTTTTTGGACCCAATAGTGATGTTTTGGTTCGTTTTGGTCAGTTTCGTTACTGTGCAACAAATCATGCCGGGGTTGCATTTAATGCACCGATTCGGGCCGTTAACGAAATGATTCAAAGTTTCAGGCCAGAAACGAAAAGAAAGCACCCAATCCACATTTTTGGACCCAATGGTGATGTTTTGGTTTGTTTTGGTCAGTTTCGTTACTGTGCAAAAAACCATGCCGAGGTTGCATTTAATGCACCCATTCGGGTCGTTAACAAAACGATGCACAGTTTCGGGCCAGAAACGAAACGAACGCACCCGATCCATGTTTTGAGACCCAATAGTGATGTTTTGGTTCGTTTTGGTCAGTTTCGTTACTGTGCAAAAAACCATGCAAATGTTGGATTTAATGCGCCCATTCGGGTCGTTAACGAAACGATGCACAGTTTCGGGCCAAACGAAACGAACGCACCCAATCTACGTTTTCGGATCCAATAGTGATGTTTTGGTTCGTTTTGGTCAGTTCAATTACTGTGCAACAAATCATGCCGTGGATACATTTCATGCACCGATTCGGGCCTTAAATAAAACGATGCACAGTTTCGGGCCAGAAACGAAACAAACGCACCCAATCCACGTTTTTGGACCCAATGGTGATGTGTTGGTTTGTTTTAGTCAGGTTCGTTATAGTGCAAAAAACCATGCCGAGGTTGCACTTAATGCACCCATTCGGGTCGTTAACAAAACGATGCACAGTTTCGGGCCAGAAACGAAACGAACGCACCCAATCCACATTTTTGGACCCAATAGTGATGTTTTGGTTCGTTTTGGTCAGTTTAGTTATTGTGCAACAAATCATGCCGGGGTTGCATTTAATGCACCGATTCGGGCCTTAAATGAAACGATGCACAGTTTCGGGCCAGAAACGAAACAAACGCACCCAATCCACGTTTTTGGACCCAATGGTGATGTTTTGGTTTGTTTTGGTCAGTTTCGTTACTGTGCAAAAAACCATGCCGAGGTTGCATTTAATGCACCCATTCGGGTCGTTAACAAAACGATGCACACTTTCGGGCCAGAAACGAAACGAACGCACCCAATCCATGTTTTTGGTCCCAATGGTGATGTTTTGGTTCGTTTTAGTCAGTTTTTTTACCGTGCAACAAATCATGCCGGGGTTGCATTTAATGCACCGATTCGGGTCGTTAACGAAATGATGCAAAGTTTCGGGCCAGAAACGAAAAGAACGCACCCAATCCACGTTTTTGGACCCAATGGTGATGTTTTGGTTTGTTTTGGTCAGTTTCGTTACTGTGCAAAAACCATGCAATTGTTGCATCTAATGCGTCCATTCGGGTCGTTAACGAAGTGATGCACAGTTTCGGGCCAGAAACAAAACGAACGCACCCAATCTACGTTTTTGGACCCAATAGTGATGTTTTGGTTCGTTTTGGTCAGTTTCGTTACTGTGCAACAAATCATGCCGGGGTTGCATTTAATGCACCGATTCGGGCCGTTAACGAAATGATTCAAAGTTTCAGGCCAGAAACGAAAAGAAAGCACCCAATCCACATTTTTGGACCCAATGGTGATGTTTTGGTTTGTTTTGGTCAGTTTCGTTACTGTGCAAAAAACCATGCCGAGGTTGCATTTAATGCACCCATTCGGGTCGTTAACAAAACGATGCACAGTTTCGGGCCAGAAACGAAACGAACGCACCCGATCCATGTTTTGAGACCCAATAGTGATGTTTTGGTTCGTTTTGGTCAGTTTCGTTACTGTGCAAAAAACCATGCAAATGTTGGATTTAATGCGCCCATTCGGGTCGTTAACGAAACGATGCACAGTTTCGGGCCAAACGAAACGAACGCACCCAATCTACGTTTTCGGATCCAATAGTGATGTTTTGGTTCGTTTTGGTCAGTTCAATTACTGTGCAACAAATCATGCCGTGGATACATTTCATGCACCGATTCGGGCCTTAAATAAAACGATGCACAGTTTCGGGCCAGAAACGAAACAAACGCACCCAATCCACGTTTTTGGACCCAATGGTGATGTGTTGGTTTGTTTTGGTCAGGTTCGTTATAGTGCAAAAAACCATGCCGAGGTTGCACTTAATGCACCCATTCGGGTCGTTAACAAAACGATGCACAGTTTCGGGCCAGAAACGAAACGAACGCACCCAATCCACATTTTTGGACCCAATAGTGATGTTTTGGTTCGTTTTGGTCAGTTTAGTTATTGTGCAACAAATCATGCCGGGGTTGCATTTAATGCACCGATTCGGGCCTTAAATGAAACGATGCACAGTTTCGGGCCAAAATCGAAACAAACGCACCCAATCCACGTTTTTGGACCCAATGGTGATGTTTTGGTTTGTTTTGGTCAGTTTCGTTACTGTGCAAAAAACCATGCCGAGGTTGCATTTAATGCACCCATTCGGGTCGTTAACAAAACGATGCACACTTTCGGGCCAGAAACGAAACGAACGCACCCAATCCATGTTTTTGGTCCCAATGGTGATGTTTTGGTTCGTTTTAGTCAGTTTTGTTACCGTGCAACAAATCATGCCGGGGTTGCATTTAATGCACCGATTCGGGTCGTTAACGAAATGATGCAAAGTTTCGGGCCAGAAACGAAAAGAACGCACCCAATCCACGTTTTTGGACCCAATGGTGATGTTTTGGTTTGTTTTGGTCAGTTTCGTTATTGTGCAAAAACCATGCAATTGTTGCATCTAATGCGTCCATTCGGGTCGTTAACGAAGTGATGCACAGTTTCGGGCCAGAAACAAAACAAACGCACCCAATCCATGTTTTTGAACACAATGGTGATGTTTTGGTTTGTTTTGGTCAGTTTCGTTACAGTGCAAAAAACCATGCCGAGGTTGCATTTAATGCACCCATTCGGGTCGTTAACAAAACGATGCACAGTTTCGGGCCAGAAACGAAATGAACGCACCCAATCCATGTTTTTGGTCCCAATGGTGATGTTTTTGTTTGTTTTGGTCAGTTTTGTTATAGTGCGAAAAACTATGCAAATGTTGCATTTAATGCGCTGATTCGGAACGTTAACGAAACGAACGCACCGAATCCACATTTTTGGACCCAATAGTGATGTTTTGGTTCGTTTTTGGTCAGTTTCGTTACAGTGCAAGAAACCATGCTGGGGTTGCATTTAATGCACTGATTCGGGCAGTCAATGAAAAGATGCACAATTTCGGGCCAGAAACGAAACGAACTTACCCAATCCACGTTTTTGGACCCAACAGTGATGTTTTGGTTCGTTTTGGTCAGTTTCGTTACTGTGCAACAAATCATGCCGGGGTTGCATTTAATGCACCGATTCGGGCCTTAAATGAAACAATGCACAGTTTCGGGCCAGAAACGAAACAAACGCACCCAATCCACGTTTTTGGACCCAATGGTGATGTTTTGGTTTGTTTTGGTCAGTTTCGTTACTGTGCAAAAAACCATGCCGAGGTTGCATTTAATGCACCCATTCGGGTCGTTAACAAAACGATGCACACTTTCGGGCCAGAAACGAAACGAACGCACCCAATCCATGTTTTTGGTCCCAATGGTGATGTTTTGGTTCGTTTTAGTCAGTTTTGTTACCGTGCAACAAATCATGCCGGGGTTGCATTTAATGCACCGATTCGGGTCGTTAACGAAATGATGCAAAGTTTCGGGCCAGAAACGAAAAGAACGCACCCAATCCACATTTTTGGACCCAATGGTGATGTTTTGGTTTGTTTTGGTCAGTTTCGTTACTGTGCAAAAACCATGCAATTGTTGCATCTAATGCGTCCATTCGGGTCGTTAACGAAGTGATGCACAGTTTCGGGCCAGAAACAAAACGAACGCACCCAATCTACGTTTTTGGACCCAATAGTGATGTTTTGGTTCGTTTTGGTCAGTTTCGTTACTGTGCAACAAATCATGCCGGGGTTGCATTTAATGCACCGATTCGGGCCGTTAACGAAATGATTCAAAGTTTCAGGCCAGAAACGAAAAGAAAGCACCCAATCCACATTTTTGGACCCAATGGTGATGTTTTGGTTTGTTTTGGTCAGTTTCGTTACTGTGCAAAAAACCATGCCGAGGTTGCATTTAATGCACCCATTCGGGTCGTTAACAAAACGATTAACAGTTTCGGGCCAGAAACGAAACGAACGCACCCAATCTACGTTTTCGGATCCAATAGTGATGTTTTGGTTCGTTTTGGTCAGTTCAATTACTGTGCAACAAATCATGCCGTGGATACATTTCATGCACCGATTCGGGCCTTAAATAAAACGATGCACAGTTTCGGGCCAGAAACGAAACAAACGCACCCAATCCACGTTTTTGGACCCAATGGTGATGTGTTGGTTTGTTTTGGTCAGGTTCGTTATAGTGCAAAAAACCATGCCGAGGTTGCACTTAATGCACCCATTCGGGTCGTTAACAAAACGATGCACAGTTTCGGGCCAGAAACGAAACGAACGCACCCAATCCACATTTTTGGACCCAATAGTGATGTTTTGGTTCGTTTTGGTCAGTTTAGTTATTGTGCAACAAATCATGCCGGGGTTGCATTTAATGCACCGATTCGGGCCTTAAATGAAACGATGCACAGTTTCGGGCCAGAAACGAAACAAACGCACCCAATCCACGTTTTTGGACCCAATGGTGATGTTTTGGTTTGTTTTGGTCAGTTTCGTTACTGTGCAAAAAACCATGCCGAGGTTGCATTTAATGCACCCATTCGGGTCGTTAACAAAACGATGCACACTTTCGGGCCAGAAACGAAACGAACGCACCCAATCCATGTTTTTGGTCCCAATGGTGATGTTTTGGTTCGTTTTAGTCAGTTTTGTTACCGTGCAACAAATCATGCCGGGGTTGCATTTAATGCACCGATTCGGGTCGTTAACGAAATGATGCAAAGTTTCGGGCCAGAAACGAAAAGAACGCACCCAATCCACGTTTTTGGACCCAATGGTGATGTTTTGGTTTGTTTTGGTCAGTTTCGTTATTGTGCAAAAACCATGCAATTGTTGCATCTAATGCGTCCATTCGGGTCGTTAACGAAGTGATGCACAGTTTCGGGCCAGAAACAAAACGAACGCACCCAATCTACGTTTTTGGACCCAATAGTGATGTTTTGGTTCGTTTTGGTCAGTTTCGTTACTGTGCAACAAATCATGCCGGGGTTGCATTTAATGCACCGATTCGGGCCGTTAACGAAATGATTCAAAGTTTCAGGCCAGAAACGAAAAGAACGCACCCAATTCACGTTTTTGGACCCAATGGTGATGTTTTTGTTTGTTTTGGTCAGTTTTGTTACAGTGCGAAAAACCATGCAAATGTTGCATTTAATGCGCCCATTCGGGTCGTTAACGAAACGAATGCACCGAATCCACAATTTTGGACCCAATAGTGATGTTTTGGTTCGTTTTGGTCAGTTTCGTTACAGTGCAAGAAACCATGCTAGGGTTGTATTTAATGCACCCATTCGGGTCATTAACGAAGTGATGCACAGTTTCGGGCCAGAAACAAAACGAACGCACCCAATCTACGTTTTTGGACCCAATAGTGATGTTTTGGTTCGTTTTGGTCAGTTTCGTTACTGTGCAACAAATCATGCCGGGGTTGCATTTAATGCACCGATTCGGGCCGTTAACGAAATGATTCAAAGTTTCAGGCCAGAAACGAAAAGAACGCACCCAATCCACGTTTTTGGACCCAATGGTGATGTTTTGGTTTGTTTTGGTCAGTTTCGTTACTGTGCAAAAACCATGCAATTGTTGCATTTAATGCGTCCATTCGGGTCGTTAACGAAGCGATGCATAGTTTCGGGCTAGAAATTAAACGAACGCACCCCATCCACGTTTTTGGACCCAATAGTGATGTTTTGGTTCGTTTTGGTCAGTTTAGTTACTGTGCCACAAATCATGCTGGGGTTGCATTTAATGCACCGATTCGGGCGTTAAATGAAACGATGCACAGTTTCGGGCCAGAAACGAAACAAACGCACCCAATCCATGTTTTTGAACCCAATGGTGATGTTTTCGTTTGTTTTGGTCAGTTTCGTTACAGTGCAAAAAACCATGCCGAGGTTGCATTTAATGCACCCATTCGGGTCGTTAACAAAACGATGCACAGTTTCGGGCCAGAAACGAAATGAACGCACCCAATCCATGTTTTTGGTCCCAATGGTGATGTTTTTGTTTGTTTTGGTCAGTTTTGTTATAGTGCGAAAAAACATGCAAATGTTGCATTTAATGCGCTGATTCGGATCGTTAACGAAACGAACGCACCGAATCCACATTTTTGGACCCAATAGTGATGTTTTGGTTCGTTTTTGGTCAGTTTCGTTACAGTGCAAGAAACCATGCTGGGGTTGCATTTAATGCACTGATTCGGGCAGTCAATGAAAAGATGCACAATTTCGGGCCAGAAACGAAACGAACTTACCCAATCCACGTTTTTGGACCCAACAGTGATGTTTTGGTTCGTTTTGGTCAGTTTCGTTACTGTGCAACAAATCATGCCGGGGTTGCATTTAATGCACCGATTCGGGCCTTAAATGAAACGATGCACAGTTTCGGGCCAGAAACGAAACAAACGCACTCAATCCACGTTTTTGAACCCAATGGTGATGTTTTGGTTTGTTTTGGTCAGTTTCGTTACAGTGCAAAAAACCATGCCGAGGTTGCATTTAATGCACCCATTCGGGTCGTTAACAAAACGATGCACAGTTTCGGGCCAGAAACGAAACGAACGCACCCGATCCATGTTTTGAGACCCAATAGTGATGTTTTGGTTCGTTTTGGTCAGTTTTGTTACTGTGCAAAAAACCATGCAAATGTTGGATTTAATGCGCCCATTCGGGTCGTTAACGAAACGATGCACAGTTTCGGGCCAAACGAAACGAACGCACCCAATCTACGTTTTCGGACCCAATAGTGATGTTTTGGTTCGTTTTGGTCAGTTTCGTTACAGTGCAAGAAACCATGCTGGGGTTGCATTTAATGCACCGATTCGGGCCGTCAATGATAAGATGCATAGTTTCGGGCCAGAAACGAAACAAACGTACCCAATCCACGTTTTTGAACCCAATAGTGATGTTTTGGTTCGTTTTGGTCAGTTCAGTTACTGTGCAACAAATCATGCCGTGGATACATTTCAAGCACCGATTCGGGCCTTAAATAAAACGATGCACAGTTTCGGGCCAGAAACGAAACAAACGCACCCAATCCACGTTTTTGGACCCAATGCTGATCTGTTGGTTTGTTTTGGTCAGGTTCGTTATAGTGCAAAAAACCATGCCGAGGTTGCACTTAATGCACCCATTCGGGTCGTTAACAAAACGATGCACAGTTTCGGGCCAGAAACGAAACGAACGCACCCAATCCACATTTTTGGACCCAATAGTGATGTTTTGGTTCGTTTTGGTCAGTTTAGTTACTGTGCAACAAATCATGCCGGGGTTGCATTTAATGCACCGATTCGGGCCTTAAATGAAACGATGCACAGTTTCGGGCCAGAAACGAAACAAACGCACCCAATCCACGTTTTTGGACCCAATGGTGATGTTTTGGTTTGTTTTGGTCAGTTTCGTTACAGTGCAAAAAACCATGCCGAGGTTGCATTTAATGCACCCATTCGGGTCGTTAACAAAACGATGCACACTTTCGGGCCAGAAACGAAACGAACGCACCCAATCCATGTTTTTGGTCCCAATGGTGATGTTTTGGTTCGTTTTAGTCAGTTTTGTTACCGTGCAACAAATCATGCCGGGGTTGCATTTAATGCACCGATTCGGGTCGTTAACGAAATGATGCAAAGTTTCGGGCCAGAAACGAAAAGAACGCACCCAATCCACGTTTTTGGACCCAATGGTGATGTTTTGGTTTCTTTTGGTCAGTTTCGTTACTGTGCAAAAACCATGCAATTGTTGCATTTAATGCGTCCATTCGGGTCGTTAACGAAGTGATGCACAGTTTCGGGCCAGAAACAAAACGAACGCACCCAATCTACGTTTTTGGACCCAATAGTGATGTTTTGGTTCGTTTTGGTCAGTTTCGTTACTGTGCAACAAATCATGCCGGGGTTGCATTTAATGCACCGATTCGGGCCGTTAACGAAATGATTCAAAGTTTCAGGCCAGAAACGAAAAGAACGCACCCAATCCACGTTTTTGGACCCAATGGTGATGTTTTGGTTTGTTTTGGTCAGTTTCGTTACTGTGCAAAAACCATGCAATTGTTGCATTTAATGCGTCCATTCGGGTCGTTAACGAAGCGATGCACAGTTTCGGGCTAGAAATGAAACGAAAGCACCCCATCCACGTTTTTGGACCCAATAGTGATGTTTTGGTTCGTTTTGGTCAGTTTAGTTACTGTGCCACAAATCATGCTGGGGTTGCATTTAATGCACCGATTCGGGCCTTAAATGAAACGATGCACAGTTTCGGGCCAGAAACGAAACAAACGCACCCAATCCATGTTTTTGAACCCAATGGTGATGTTTTGGTTTGTTTTGGTCAGTTTCGTTACAGTGCAAAAAACCATGCCGAGGTTGCATTTAATGCACCCATTCGGGTCGTTAACAAAACGATGCACAGTTTCGGGCCAGAAACGAAATGAACGCACCCAATCCATGTTTTTGGTCCCAATGGTGATGTTTTTGTTTGTTTTGGTCAGTTTTGTTATAGTGCGAAAAACCATGCAAATGTTGCATTTAATGCGCCCATTCGGATCGTTAACGAAACGAACGCACCGAATCCACATTTTTGGACCCAATAGTGATGTTTTGGTTCGTTTTTGGTCAGTTTCGTTACAGTGCAAGAAACCATGCTGGGGTTGCATTTAATGCACTGATTCGGGCAGTCAATGAAAAGATGCACAATTTCGGGCCAGAAACGAAACGAACTTACCCAATCCACGTTTTTGGACCCAACAGTGATGTTTTGGTTCGTTTTGGTCAGTTTCGTTACTGTGCAACAAATCATGCCGGGGTTGCATTTAATGCACCGATTCGGGCCTTAAATGAAACAATGCACAGTTTCGGGCCAGAAACGAAACAAACGCACCCAATCCACGTTTTTGGACCCAATGGTGATGTTTTGGTTTGTTTTGGTCAGTTTCGTTACTGTGCAAAAAACCATGCCGAGGTTGCATTTAATGCACCCATTCGGGTCGTTAACAAAACGATGCACACTTTCGGGCCAGAAACGAAACGAACGCACCCAATCCATGTTTTTGGTCCCAATGGTGATGTTTTGGTTCGTTTTAGTCAGTTTTGTTACCGTGCAACAAATCATGCCGGGGTTGCATTTAATGCACCGATTCGGGTCGTTAACGAAATGATGCAAAGTTTCGGGCCAGAAACGAAAAGAACGCACCCAATCCACGTTTTTGGACCCAATGGTGATGTTTTGGTTTGTTTTGGTCAGTTTCGTTACTGTGCAAAAACCATGCAATTGTTGCATCTAATGCGTCCATTCGGGTCGTTAACGAAGTGATGCACAGTTTCGGGCCAGAAACAAAACGAACGCACCCAATCTACGTTTTTGGACCCAATAGTGATGTTTTGGTTCGTTTTGGTCAGTTTCGTTACTGTGCAACAAATCATGCCGGGGTTGCATTTAATGCACCGATTCGGGCCGTTAACGAAATGATTCAAAGTTTCAGGCCAGAAACGAAAAGAAAGCACCCAATCCACATTTTTGGACCCAATGGTGATGTTTTGGTTTGTTTTGGTCAGTTTCGTTACTGTGCAAAAAACCATGCCGAGGTTGCATTTAATGCACCCATTCGGGTCGTTAACAAAACGATGCACAGTTTCGGGCCAGAAACGAAACGAACGCACCCGATCCATGTTTTGAGACCCAATAGTGATGTTTTGGTTCGTTTTGGTCAGTTTCGTTACTGTGCAAAAAACCATGCAAATGTTGGATTTAATGCGCCCATTCGGGTCGTTAACGAAACGATGCACAGTTTCGGGCCAAACGAAACGAACGCACCCAATCTACGTTTTCGGATCCAATAGTGATGTTTTGGTTCGTTTTGGTCAGTTCAATTACTGTGCAACAAATCATGCCGTGGATACATTTCATGCACCGATTCGGGCCTTAAATAAAACGATGCACAGTTTCGGGCCAGAAACGAAACAAACGCACCCAATCCACGTTTTTGGACCCAATGGTGATGTGTTGGTTTGTTTTGGTCAGGTTCGTTATAGTGCAAAAAACCATGCCGAGGTTGCACTTAATGCACCCATTCGGGTCGTTAACAAAACGATGCACAGTTTCGGGCCAGAAACGAAACGAACGCACCCAATCCACATTTTTGGACCCAATAGTGATGTTTTGGTTCGTTTTGGTCAGTTTAGTTATTGTGCAACAAATCATGCCGGGGTTGCATTTAATGCACCGATTCGGGCCTTAAATGAAACGATGCACAGTTTCGGGCCAGAAACGAAACAAACGCACCCAATCCACGTTTTTGGACCCAATGGTGATGTTTTGGTTTGTTTTGGTCAGTTTCGTTACTGTGCAAAAAACCATGCCGAGGTTGCATTTAATGCACCCATTCGGGTCGTTAACAAAACGATGCACACTTTCGGGCCAGAAACGAAACGAACGCACCCAATCCATGTTTTTGGTCCCAATGGTGATGTTTTGGTTCGTTTTAGTCAGTTTTGTTACCGTGCAACAAATCATGCCGGGGTTGCATTTAATGCACCGATTCGGGTCGTTAACGAAATGATGCAAAGTTTCGGGCCAGAAACGAAAAGAACGCACCCAATCCACGTTTTTGGACCCAATGGTGATGTTTTGGTTTGTTTTGGTCAGTTTCGTTACTGTGCAAAAACCATGCAATTGTTGCATCTAATGCGTCCATTCGGGTCGTTAACGAAGTGATGCACAGTTTCGGGCCAGAAACAAAACGAACGCACCCAATCTACGTTTTTGGACCCAATAGTGATGTTTTGGTTCGTTTTGGTCAGTTTCGTTACTGTGCAACAAATCATGCCGGGGTTGCATTTAATGCACCGATTCGGGCCGTTAACGAAATGATTCAAAGTTTCAGGCCAGAAACGAAAAGAAAGCACCCAATCCACATTTTTGGACCCAATGGTGATGTTTTGGTTTGTTTTGGTCAGTTTCGTTACTGTGCAAAAAACCATGCCGAGGTTGCATTTAATGCACCCATTCGGGTCGTTAACAAAACGATGCACAGTTTCGGGCCAGAAACGAAACGAACGCACCCGATCCATGTTTTGAGACCCAATAGTGATGTTTTGGTTCGTTTTGGTCAGTTTCGTTACTGTGCAAAAAACCATGCAAATGTTGGATTTAATGCGCCCATTCGGGTCGTTAACGAAACGATGCACAGTTTCGGGCCAAACGAAACGAACGCACCCAATCTACGTTTTCGGATCCAATAGTGATGTTTTGGTTCGTTTTGGTCAGTTCAATTACTGTGCAACAAATCATGCCGTGGATACATTTCATGCACCGATTCGGGCCTTAAATAAAACGATGCACAGTTTCGGGCCAGAAACGAAACAAACGCACCCAATCCACGTTTTTGGACCCAATGGTGATGTGTTGGTTTGTTTTGGTCAGGTTCGTTATAGTGCAAAAAACCATGCCGAGGTTGCACTTAATGCACCCATTCGGGTCGTTAACAAAACGATGCACAGTTTCGGGCCAGAAACGAAACGAACGCACCCAATCCACATTTTTGGACCCAATAGTGATGTTTTGGTTCGTTTTGGTCAGTTTAGTTATTGTGCAACAAATCATGCCGGGGTTGCATTTAATGCACCGATTCGGGCCTTAAATGAAACGATGCACAGTTTCGGGCCAAAAACGAAACAAACGCACCCAATCCACGTTTTTGGACCCAATGGTGATGTTTTGGTTTGTTTTGGTCAGTTTCGTTACTGTGCAAAAAACCATGCCGAGGTTGCATTTAATGCACCCATTCGGGTCGTTAACAAAACGATCCACACTTTCGGGCCAGAAACGAAACGAACGCACCCAATCCATGTTTTTGGTCCCAATGGTGATGTTTTGGTTCGTTTTAGTCAGTTTTGTTACCGTGCAACAAATCATGCCGGGGTTGCATTTAATGCACCGATTCGGGTCGTTAACGAAATGATGCAAAGTTTCGGGCCAGAAACGAAAAGAACGCACCCAATCCACGTTTTTGGACCCAATGGTGATGTTTTGGTTTGTTTTGGTCAGTTTCGTTATTGTGCAAAAACCATGCAATTGTTGCATCTAATGCGTCCATTCGGGTCGTTAACGAAGTGATGCACAGTTTCGGGCCAGAAACAAAACAAACGCACCCAATCCATGTTTTTGAACACAATGGTGATGTTTTGGTTTGTTTTGGTCAGTTTCGTTACAGTGCAAAAAACCATGCCGAGGTTGCATTTAATGCACCCATTCGGGTCGTTAACAAAACGATGCACAGTTTCGGGCCAGAAACGAAATGAACGCACCCAATCCATGTTTTTGGTCCCAATGGTGATGTTTTTGTTTGTTTTGGTCAGTTTTGTTATAGTGCGAAAAACTATGCAAATGTTGCATTTAATGCGCTGATTCGGAACGTTAACGAAACGAACGCACCGAATCCACATTTTTGGACCCAATAGTGATGTTTTGGTTCGTTTTTGGTCAGTTTCGTTACAGTGCAAGAAACCATGCTGGGGTTGCATTTAATGCACTGATTCGGGCAGTCAATGAAAAGATGCACAATTTCGGGCCAGAAACGAAACGAACTTACCCAATCCACGTTTTTGGACCCAACAGTGATGTTTTGGTTCGTTTTGGTCAGTTTCGTTACTGTGCAACAAATCATGCCGGGGTTGCATTTAATGCACCGATTCGGGCCTTAAATGAAACAATGCACAGTTTCGGGCCAGAAACGAAACAAACGCACCCAATCCACGTTTTTGGACCCAATGGTGATGTTTTGGTTTGTTTTGGTCAGTTTCGTTACTGTGCAAAAAACCATGCCGAGGTTGCATTTAATGCACCCATTCGGGTCGTTAACAAAACGATGCACACTTTCGGGCCAGAAACGAAACGAACGCACCCAATCCATGTTTTTGGTCCCAATGGTGATGTTTTGGTTCGTTTTAGTCAGTTTTGTTACCGTGCAACAAATCATGCCGGGGTTGCATTTAATGCACCGATTCGGGTCGTTAACGAAATGATGCAAAGTTTCGGGCCAGAAACGAAAAGAACGCACCCAATCCACGTTTTTGGACCCAATGGTGATGTTTTGGTTTGTTTTGGTCAGTTTCGTTACTGTGCAAAAACCATGCAATTGTTGCATCTAATGCGTCCATTCGGGTCGTTAACGAAGTGATGCACAGTTTCGGGCCAGAAACAAAACGAACGCACCCAATCTACGTTTTTGGACCCAATAGTGATGTTTTGGTTCGTTTTGGTCAGTTTCGTTACTGTGCAACAAATCATGCCGGGGTTGCATTTAATGCACCGATTCGGGCCGTTAACGAAATGATTCAAAGTTTCAGGCCAGAAACGAAAAGAAAGCACCCAATCCACATTTTTGGACCCAATGGTGATGTTTTGGTTTGTTTTGGTCAGTTTCGTTACTGTGCAAAAAACCATGCCGAGGTTGCATTTAATGCACCCATTCGGGTCGTTAACAAAACGATGCACAGTTTCGGGCCAGAAACGAAACGAACGCACCCAATCTACGTTTTCGGATCCAATAGTGATGTTTTGGTTCGTTTTGGTCAGTTCAATTACTGTGCAACAAATCATGCCGTGGATACATTTCATGCACCGATTCGGGCCTTAAATAAAACGATGCACAGTTTCGGGCCAGAAACGAAACAAACGCACCCAATCCACGTTTTTGGACCCAATGGTGATGTGTTGGTTTGTTTTGGTCAGGTTCGTTATAGTGCAAAAAACCATGCCGAGGTTGCACTTAATGCACCCATTCGGGTCGTTAACAAAACGATGCACAGTTTCGGGCCAGAAACGAAACGAACGCACCCAATCCACATTTTTGGACCCAATAGTGATGTTTTGGTTCGTTTTGGTCAGTTTAGTTATTGTGCAACAAATCATGCCGGGGTTGCATTTAATGCACCGATTCGGGCCTTAAATGAAACGATGCACAGTTTCGGGCCAGAAACGAAACAAACGCACCCAATCCACGTTTTTGGACCCAATGGTGATGTTTTGGTTTGTTTTGGTCAGTTTCGTTACTGTGCAAAAAACCATGCCGAGGTTGCATTTAATGCACCCATTCGGGTCGTTAACAAAACGATGCACACTTTCGGGCCAGAAACGAAACGAACGCACCCAATCCATGTTTTTGGTCCCAATGGTGATGTTTTGGTTCGTTTTAGTCAGTTTTGTTACCGTGCAACAAATCATGCCGGGGTTGCATTTAATGCACCGATTCGGGTCGTTAACGAAATGATGCAAAGTTTCGGGCCAGAAACGAAAAGAACGCACCCAATCCACGTTTTTGGACCCAATGGTGATGTTTTGGTTTGTTTTGGTCAGTTTCGTTATTGTGCAAAAACCATGCAATTGTTGCATCTAATGCGTCCATTCGGGTCGTTAACGAAGTGATGCACAGTTTCGGGCCAGAAACAAAACGAACGCACCCAATCTACGTTTTTGGACCCAATAGTGATGTTTTGGTTCGTTTTGGTCAGTTTCGTTACTGTGCAACAAATCATGCCGGGGTTGCATTTAATGCACCGATTCGGGCCGTTAACGAAATGATTCAAAGTTTCAGGCCAGAAACGAAAAGAACGCACCCAATTCACGTTTTTGGACCCAATGGTGATGTTTTTGTTTGTTTTGGTCAGTTTTGTTACAGTGCGAAAAACCATGCAAATGTTGCATTTAATGCGCCCATTCGGGTCGTTAACGAAACGAATGCACCGAATCCACAATTTTGGACCCAATAGTGATGTTTTGGTTCGTTTTGGTCAGTTTCGTTACAGTGCAAGAAACCATGCTAGGGTTGTATTTAATGCACCCATTCGGGTCATTAACGAAGTGATGCACAGTTTCGGGCCAGAAACAAAACGAACGCACCCAATCTACGTTTTTGGACCCAATAGTGATGTTTTGGTTCGTTTTGGTCAGTTTCGTTACTGTGCAACAAATCATGCCGGGGTTGCATTTAATGCACCGATTCGGGCCGTTAACGAAATGATTCAAAGTTTCAGGCCAGAAACGAAAAGAACGCACCCAATCCACGTTTTTGGACCCAATGGTGATGTTTTGGTTTGTTTTGGTCAGTTTCGTTACTGTGCAAAAACCATGCAATTGTTGCATTTAATGCGTCCATTCGGGTCGTTAACGAAGCGATGCATAGTTTCGGGCTAGAAATTAAACGAACGCACCCCATCCACGTTTTTGGACCCAATAGTGATGTTTTGGTTCGTTTTGGTCAGTTTAGTTACTGTGCCACAAATCATGCTGGGGTTGCATTTAATGCACCGATTCGGGCGTTAAATGAAACGATGCACAGTTTCGGGCCAGAAACGAAACAAACGCACCCAATCCATGTTTTTGAACCCAATGGTGATGTTTTCGTTTGTTTTGGTCAGTTTCGTTACAGTGCAAAAAACCATGCCGAGGTTGCATTTAATGCACCCATTCGGGTCGTTAACAAAACGATGCACAGTTTCGGGCCAGAAACGAAATGAACGCACCCAATCCATGTTTTTGGTCCCAATGGTGATGTTTTTGTTTGTTTTGGTCAGTTTTGTTATAGTGCGAAAAAACATGCAAATGTTGCATTTAATGCGCTGATTCGGATCGTTAACGAAACGAACGCACCGAATCCACATTTTTGGACCCAATAGTGATGTTTTGGTTCGTTTTTGGTCAGTTTCGTTACAGTGCAAGAAACCATGCTGGGGTTGCATTTAATGCACTGATTCGGGCAGTCAATGAAAAGATGCACAATTTCGGGCCAGAAACGAAACGAACTTACCCAATCCACGTTTTTGGACCCAACAGTGATGTTTTGGTTCGTTTTGGTCAGTTTCGTTACTGTGCAACAAATCATGCCGGGGTTGCATTTAATGCACCGATTCGGGCCTTAAATGAAACGATGCACAGTTTCGGGCCAGAAACGAAACAAACGCACTCAATCCACGTTTTTGAACCCAATGGTGATGTTTTGGTTTGTTTTGGTCAGTTTCGTTACAGTGCAAAAAACCATGCCGAGGTTGCATTTAATGCACCCATTCGGGTCGTTAACAAAACGATGCACAGTTTCGGGCCAGAAACGAAACGAACGCACCCGATCCATGTTTTGAGACCCAATAGTGATGTTTTGGTTCGTTTTGGTCAGTTTTGTTACTGTGCAAAAAACCATGCAAATGTTGGATTTAATGCGCCCATTCGGGTCGTTAACGAAACGATGCACAGTTTCGGGCCAAACGAAACGAACGCACCCAATCTACGTTTTCGGACCCAATAGTGATGTTTTGGTTCGTTTTGGTCAGTTTCGTTACAGTGCAAGAAACCATGCTGGGGTTGCATTTAATGCACCGATTCGGGCCGTCAATGATAAGATGCATAGTTTCGGGCCAGAAACGAAACAAACGTACCCAATCCACGTTTTTGAACCCAATAGTGATGTTTTGGTTCGTTTTGGTCAGTTCAGTTACTGTGCAACAAATCATGCCGTGGATACATTTCATGCACCGATTCGGGCCTTAAATAAAACGATGCACAGTTTCGGGCCAGAAACGAAACAAACGCACCCAATCCACGTTTTTGGACCCAATGCTGATCTGTTGGTTTGTTTTGGTCAGGTTCGTTATAGTGCAAAAAACCATGCCGAGGTTGCACTTAATGCACCCATTCGGGTCGTTAACAAAACGATGCACAGTTTCGGGCCAGAAACGAAACGAACGCACCCAATCCACATTTTTGGACCCAATAGTGATGTTTTGGTTCGTTTTGGTCAGTTTAGTTACTGTGCAACAAATCATGCCGGGGTTGCATTTAATGCACCGATTCGGGCCTTAAATGAAACGATGCACAGTTTCGGGCCAGAAACGAAACAAACGCACCCAATCCACGTTTTTGGACCCAATGGTGATGTTTTGGTTTGTTTTGGTCAGTTTCGTTACAGTGCAAAAAACCATGCCGAGGTTGCATTTAATGCACCCATTCGGGTCGTTAACAAAACGATGCACACTTTCGGGCCAGAAACGAAACGAACGCACCCAATCCATGTTTTTGGTCCCAATGGTGATGTTTTGGTTCGTTTTAGTCAGTTTTGTTACTGTGCAACAAATCATGCCGGGGTTGCATTTAATGCACCGATTCGGGTCGTTAACGAAATGATGCAAAGTTTCGGGCCAGAAACGAAAAGAACGCACCCAATCCACGTTTTTGGACCCAATGGTGATGTTTTGGTTTCTTTTGGTCAGTTTCGTTACTGTGCAAAAACCATGCAATTGTTGCATTTAATGCGTCCATTCGGGTCGTTAACGAAGTGATGCACAGTTTCGGGCCAGAAACAAAACGAACGCACCCAATCTACGTTTTTGGACCCAATAGTGATGTTTTGGTTCGTTTTGGCCAGTTTCGTTACTGTGCAACAAATCATGCCGGGGTTGCATTTAATGCACCGATTCGGGCCGTTAACGAAATGATTCAAAGTTTCAGGCCAGAAACGAAAAGAACGCACCCAATCCACGTTTTTGGACCCAATGGTGATGTTTTGGTTTGTTTTGGTCAGTTTCGTTACTGTGCAAAAACCATGCAATTGTTGCATTTAATGCGTCCATTCGGGTCGTTAACGAAGCGATGCACAGTTTCGGGCTAGAAAAGAAACGAAAGCACCCCATCCACGTTTTTGGACCCAATAGTGATGTTTTGGTTCGTTTTGGTCAGTTTAGTTACTGTGCCACAAATCATGCTGGGGTTGCATTTAATGCACCGATTCGGGCCGTTAACGATGCACAGTTTCGGGCCAGAAACGAAACAAACGCACCCAATCCATGTTTTTGAACCCAATGGTGATGTTTTGGTTTGTTTTGGTCAGTTTCGTTACAGTGCAAAAAACCATGCCGAGGTTGCATTTAATGCACCCATTCGGGTCGTTAACAAAACGATGCACAGTTTCGGGCCAGAAACGAAATGAACGCACCCAATCCATGTTTTTGGTCCCAATGGTGATGTTTTTGTTTGTTTTGGTCAGTTTTGTTATAGTGCGAAAAACCATGCAAATGTTGCATTTAATGCGCCCATTCGGATCGTTAACGAAACGAACGCACCGAATCCACATTTTTGGACCCAATAGTGATGTTTTGGTTCGTTTTTGGTCAGTTTCGTTACAGTGCAAGAAACCATGCTGGGGTTGCATTTAATGCACTGATTCGGGCAGTCAATGAAAAGATGCACAATTTCGGGCCAGAAACGAAACGAACTTACCCAATCCACGTTTTTGGACCCAACAGTGATGTTTTGGTTCGTTTTGGTCAGTTTCGTTACTGTGCAACAAATCATGCCGGGGTTGCATTTAATGCACCGATTCGGGCCTTAAATGAAACAATGCACAGTTTCGGGCCAGAAACGAAACAAACGCACCCAATCCACGTTTTTGGACCCAATGGTGATGTTTTGGTTTGTTTTGGTCAGTTTCGTTACTGTGCAAAAAACCATGCCGAGGTTGCATTTAATGCACCCATTCGGGTCGTTAACAAAACGATGCACACTTTCGGGCCAGAAACGAAACGAACGCACCCAATCCATGTTTTTGGTCCCAATGGTGATGTTTTGGTTCGTTTTAGTCAGTTTTGTTACCGTGCAACAAATCATGCCGGGGTTGCATTTAATGCACCGATTCGGGTCGTTAACGAAATGATGCAAAGTTTCGGGCCAGAAACGAAAAGAACGCACCCAATCCACGTTTTTGGACCCAATGGTGATGTTTTGGTTTGTTTTGGTCAGTTTCGTTACTGTGCAAAAACCATGCAATTGTTGCATCTAATGCGTCCATTCGGGTCGTTAACGAAGTGATGCACAGTTTCGGGCCAGAAACAAAACGAACGCACCCAATCTACGTTTTTGGACCCAATAGTGATGTTTTGGTTCGTTTTGGTCAGTTTCGTTACTGTGCAACAAATCATGCCGGGGTTGCATTTAATGCACCGATTCGGGCCGTTAACGAAATGATTCAAAGTTTCAGGCCAGAAACGAAAAGAAAGCACCCAATCCACATTTTTGGACCCAATGGTGATGTTTTGGTTTGTTTTGGTCAGTTTCGTTACTGTGCAAAAAACCATGCCGAGGTTGCATTTAATGCACCCATTCGGGTCGTTAACAAAACGATGCACAGTTTCGGGCCAGAAACGAAACGAACGCACCCGATCCATGTTTTGAGACCCAATAGTGATGTTTTGGTTCGTTTTGGTCAGTTTCGTTACTGTGCAAAAAACCATGCAAATGTTGGATTTAATGCGCCCATTCGGGTCGTTAACGAAACGATGCACAGTTTCGGGCCAAACGAAACGAACGCACCCAATCTACGTTTTCGGATCCAATAGTGATGTTTTGGTTCGTTTTGGTCAGTTCAATTACTGTGCAACAAATCATGCCGTGGATACATTTCATGCACCGATTCGGGCCTTAAATAAAACGATGCACAGTTTCGGGCCAGAAACGAAACAAACGCACCCAATCCACGTTTTTGGACCCAATGGTGATGTGTTGGTTTGTTTTGGTCAGGTTCGTTATAGTGCAAAAAACCATGCCGAGGTTGCACTTAATGCACCCATTCGGGTCGTTAACAAAACGATGCACAGTTTCGGGCCAGAAACGAAACGAACGCACCCAATCCACGTTTTTGGACCCAATGGTGATGTTTTGGTTTGTTTTGGTCAGTTTCGTTACTGTGCAAAAAACCATGCCGAGGTTGCATTTAATGCACCCATTCGGGTCGTTAACAAAACGATGCACACTTTCGGGCCAGAAACGAAACGAACGCACCCAATCCATGTTTTTGGTCCCAATGGTGATGTTTTGGTTCGTTTTAGTCAGTTTTGTTACCGTGCAACAAATCATGCCGGGGTTGCATTTAATGCACCGATTCGGGTCGTTAACGAAATGATGCAAAGTTTCGGGCCAGAAACGAAAAGAACGCACCCAATCCACGTTTTTGGACCCAATGGTGATGTTTTGGTTTGTTTTGGTCAGTTTCGTTACTGTGCAAAAACCATGCAATTGTTGCATCTAATGCGTCCATTCGGGTCGTTAACGAAGTGATGCACAGTTTCGGGCCAGAAACAAAACGAACGCACCCAATCTACGTTTTTGGACCCAATAGTGATGTTTTGGTTCGTTTTGGTCAGTTTCGTTACTGTGCAACAAATCATGCCGGGGTTGCATTTAATGCACCGATTCGGGCCGTTAACGAAATGATTCAAAGTTTCAGGCCAGAAACGAAAAGAAAGCACCCAATCCACATTTTTGGACCCAATGGTGATGTTTTGGTTTGTTTTGGTCAGTTTCGTTACTGTGCAAAAAACCATGCCGAGGTTGCATTTAATGCACCCATTCGGGTCGTTAACAAAACGATGCACAGTTTCGGGCCAGAAACGAAACGAACGCACCCAATCTACGTTTTCGGATCCAATAGTGATGTTTTGGTTCGTTTTGGTCAGTTCAATTACTGTGCAACAAATCATGCCGTGGATACATTTCATGCACCGATTCGGGCCTTAAATAAAACGATGCACAGTTTCGGGCCAGAAACGAAACAAACGCACCCAATCCACGTTTTTGGACCCAATGGTGATGTGTTGGTTTGTTTTGGTCAGGTTCGTTATAGTGCAAAAAACCATGCCGAGGTTGCACTTAATGCACCCATTCGGGTCGTTAACAAAACGATGCACAGTTTCGGGCCAGAAACGAAACGAACGCACCCAATCCACATTTTTGGACCCAATAGTGATGTTTTGGTTCGTTTTGGTCAGTTTAGTTATTGTGCAACAAATCATGCCGGGGTTGCATTTAATGCACCGATTCGGGCCTTAAATGAAACGATGCACAGTTTCGGGCCAGAAACGAAACAAACGCACCCAATCCACGTTTTTGGACCCAATGGTGATGTTTTGGTTTGTTTTGGTCAGTTTCGTTACTGTGCAAAAAACCATGCCGAGGTTGCATTTAATGCACCCATTCGGGTCGTTAACAAAACGATGCACACTTTCGGGCCAGAAACGAAACGAACGCACCCAATCCATGTTTTTGGTCCCAATGGTGATGTTTTGGTTCGTTTTAGTCAGTTTTGTTACCGTGCAACAAATCATGCCGGGGTTGCATTTAATGCACCGATTCGGGTCGTTAACGAAATGATGCAAAGTTTCGGGCCAGAAACGAAAAGAACGCACCCAATCCACGTTTTTGGACCCAATGGTGATGTTTTGGTTTGTTTTGGTCAGTTTCGTTATTGTGCAAAAACCATGCAATTGTTGCATCTAATGCGTCCATTCGGGTCGTTAACGAAGTGATGCACAGTTTCGGGCCAGAAACAAAACGAACGCACCCAATCTACGTTTTTGGACCCAATAGTGATGTTTTGGTTCGTTTTGGTCAGTTTCGTTACTGTGCAACAAATCATGCCGGGGTTGCATTTAATGCACCGATTCGGGCCGTTAACGAAATGATTCAAAGTTTCAGGCCAGAAACGAAAAGAACGCACCCAATTCACGTTTTTGGACCCAATGGTGATGTTTTTGTTTGTTTTGGTCAGTTTTGTTACAGTGCGAAAAACCATGCAAATGTTGCATTTAATGCGCCCATTCGGGTCGTTAACGAAACGAATGCACCGAATCCACAATTTTGGACCCAATAGTGATGTTTTGGTTCGTTTTGGTCAGTTTCGTTACAGTGCAAGAAACCATGCTAGGGTTGTATTTAATGCACCCATTCGGGTCATTAACGAAGTGATGCACAGTTTCGGGCCAGAAACAAAACGAACGCACCCAATCTACGTTTTTGGACCCAATAGTGATGTTTTGGTTCGTTTTGGTCAGTTTCGTTACTGTGCAACAAATCATGCCGGGGTTGCATTTAATGCACCGATTCGGGCCGTTAACGAAATGATTCAAAGTTTCAGGCCAGAAACGAAAAGAACGCACCCAATCCACGTTTTTGGACCCAATGGTGATGTTTTGGTTTGTTTTGGTCAGTTTCGTTACTGTGCAAAAACCATGCAATTGTTGCATTTAATGCGTCCATTCGGGTCGTTAACGAAGCGATGCATAGTTTCGGGCTAGAAATTAAACGAACGCACCCCATCCACGTTTTTGGACCCAATAGTGATGTTTTGGTTCGTTTTGGTCAGTTTAGTTACTGTGCCACAAATCATGCTGGGGTTGCATTTAATGCACCGATTCGGGCGTTAAATGAAACGATGCACAGTTTCGGGCCAGAAACGAAACAAACGCACCCAATCCATGTTTTTGAACCCAATGGTGATGTTTTCGTTTGTTTTGGTCAGTTTCGTTACAGTGCAAAAAACCATGCCGAGGTTGCATTTAATGCACCCATTCGGGTCGTTAACAAAACGATGCACAGTTTCGGGCCAGAAACGAAATGAACGAACCCAATCCATGTTTTTGGTCCCAATGGTGATGTTTTTGTTTGTTTTGGTCAGTTTTGTTATAGTGCGAAAAAACATGCAAATGTTGCATTTAATGCGCTGATTCGGATCGTTAACGAAACGAACGCACCGAATCCACATTTTTGGACCCAATAGTGATGTTTTGGTTCGTTTTTGGTCAGTTTCGTTACAGTGCAAGAAACCATGCTGGGGTTGCATTTAATGCACTGATTCGGGCAGTCAATGAAAAGATGCACAATTTCGGGCCAGAAACGAAACGAACTTACCCAATCCACGTTTTTGGACCCAACAGTGATGTTTTGGTTCGTTTTGGTCAGTTTCGTTACTGTGCAACAAATCATGCCGGGGTTGCATTTAATGCACCGATTCGGGCCTTAAATGAAACGATGCACAGTTTCGGGCCAGAAACGAAACAAACGCACTCAATCCACGTTTTTGAACCCAATGGTGATGTTTTGGTTTGTTTTGGTCAGTTTCGTTACAGTGCAAAAAACCATGCCGAGGTTGCATTTAATGCACCCATTCGGGTCGTTAACAAAACGATGCACAGTTTCGGGCCAGAAACGAAACGAACGCACCCGATCCATGTTTTGAGACCCAATAGTGATGTTTTGGTTCGTTTTGGTCAGTTTTGTTACTGTGCAAAAAACCATGCAAATGTTGGATTTAATGCGCCCATTCGGGTCGTTAACGAAACGATGCACAGTTTCGGGCCAAACGAAACGAACGCACCCAATCTACGTTTTCGGACCCAATAGTGATGTTTTGGTTCGTTTTGGTCAGTTTCGTTACAGTGCAAGAAACCATGCTGGGGTTGCATTTAATGCACCGATTCGGGCCGTCAATGATAAGATGCATAGTTTCGGGCCAGAAACGAAACAAACGTACCCAATCCACGTTTTTGAACCCAATAGTGATGTTTTGGTTCGTTTTGGTCAGTTCAGTTACTGTGCAACAAATCATGCCGTGGATACATTTCATGCACCGATTCGGGCCTTAAATAAAACGATGCACAGTTTCGGGCCAGAAACGAAACAAACGCACCCAATCCACGTTTTTGGACCCAATGGTGATGTGTTGGTTTGTTTTGGTCAGGTTCGTTATAGTGCAAAAAACCATGCCGAGGTTGCACTTAATGCACCCATTCGGGTCGTTAACAAAACGATGCACAGTTTCGGGCCAGAAACGAAACGAACGCACCCAATCCACATTTTTGGACCCAATAGTGATGTTTTGGTTCGTTTTGGTCAGTTTAGTTACTGTGCAACAAATCATGCCGGGGTTGCATTTAATGCACCGATTCGGGCCTTAAATGAAACGATGCACAGTTTCGGGCCAGAAACGAAACAAACGCACCCAATCCACGTTTTTGGACCCAATGGTGATGTTTTGGTTTGTTTTGGTCAGTTTCGTTACAGTGCAAAAAACCATGCCGAGGTTGCATTTAATGCACCCATTCGGGTCGTTAACAAAACGATGCACACTTTCGGGCCAGAAACGAAACGAACGCACCCAATCCATGTTTTTGGTCCCAATGGTGATGTTTTGGTTCGTTTTAGTCAGTTTTGTTACCGTGCAACAAATCATGCCGGGGTTGCATTTAATGCACCGATTCGGGTCGTTAACGAAATGATGCAAAGTTTCGGGCCAGAAACGAAAAGAACGCACCCAATCCACGTTTTTGGACCCAATGGTGATGTTTTGGTTTCTTTTGGTCAGTTTCGTTACTGTGCAAAAACCATGCAATTGTTGCATTTAATGCGTCCATTCGGGTCGTTAACGAAGTGATGCACAGTTTCGGGCCAGAAACAAAACGAACGCACCCAATCTACGTTTTTGGACCCAATAGTGATGTTTTGGTTCGTTTTGGTCAGTTTCGTTACTGTGCAACAAATCATGCCGGGGTTGCATTTAATGCACCGATTCGGGCCGTTAACGAAATGATTCAAAGTTTCAGGCCAGAAACGAAAAGAACGCACCCAATCCACGTTTTTGGACCCAATGGTGATGTTTTGGTTTGTTTTGGTCAGTTTCGTTACTGTGCAAAAACCATGCAATTGTTGCATTTAATGCGTCCATTCGGGTCGTTAACGAAGCGATGCACAGTTTCGGGCTAGAAATGAAACGAAAGCACCCCATCCACGTTTTTGGACCCAATAGTGATGTTTTGGTTCGTTTTGGTCAGTTTAGTTACTGTGCCACAAATCATGCTGGGGTTGCATTTAATGCACCGATTCGGGCCTTAAATGAAACGATGCACAGTTTCGGGCCAGAAACGAAACAAACGCACCCAATCCATGTTTTTGAACCCAATGGTGATGTTTTGGTTTGTTTTGGTCAGTTTCGTTACAGTGCAAAAAACCATGCCGAGGTTGCATTTAATGCACCCATTCGGGTCGTTAACAAAACGATGCACAGTTTCGGGCCAGAAACGAAATGAACGCACCCAATCCATGTTTTTGGTCCCAATGGTGATGTTTTTGTTTGTTTTGGTCAGTTTTGTTATAGTGCGAAAAACCATGCAAATGTTGCATTTAATGCGCCCATTCGGATCGTTAACGAAACGAACGCACCGAATCCACATTTTTGGACCCAATAGTGATGTTTTGGTTCGTTTTGGTCAGTTTCGTTACAGTGCAAGAAACCATGCTGGGGTTGCATTTAATGCACTGATTCGGGCAGTCAATGAAAAGATGCACAATTTCGGGCCAGAAACGAAACGAACTTACCCAATCCACGTTTTTGGACCCAACAGTGATGTTTTGGTTCGTTTTGGTCAGTTTCGTTACTGTGCAACAAATCATGCCGGGGTTGCATTTAATGCACCGATTTGGGCCTTACATGAAACGATGCACAGTTTCGGGCCGGAAACGAAACAAACGCACCCAATCCACGTTTTCGGACCCAATAGTGATGTTTTGGTTCGTTTTGGTCAGTTTCGTTACAGTGCAAGAAACCATGCTGGGGTTGCATTTAATGCACCGATTCGCGCCGTCAATGAAAAGATGCATAGTTTCGGGCCAGAAACGAAACAAACGTACCCAATCCACGTTTTTGGACCCAATAGTGATGTTTTGGTTCGTTTTGGTCAGTTTAGTTACTGTGCAAAAATCATGCCGTGGATACATTTCATGCACCGATTCGGGCCTTAAATAAAACGATGCACAGTTTCGGGCCAGAAATGAAACAAATGCACCCAATCCACGTTTTTGGACCCAATGGTGATGTTTTGGTTTGTTTTGGTCAGGTTCGTTATAGTGCAAAAAACCATGCCGAGGTTGTACTTAATGCACCCATTCGGGTCGTTAACAAAACGATGCACAGTTTCAGTCGAGAAACAGAACGAACGCAACAAATCTACGTTTTTGGACCCAATAGTGATGTTTTGGTTCGTTTTGGTCAGTTTCGTTACTGTGCAACAAATCATGCCGGGGTTGCATTTAATGCACCGATTCGGGCAGTTAACGAAATGATTCAAAGTTTCAGGCCAGAAACGAAAAGAACGCACCCAATCCACGTTTTTGGACCCAAAGGTGATGTTTTGGTTTGTTTTGGTCAGTTTCGTTACTGTGCAAAAACCATGCAATTGTTGCATTTAATGCGTCCATTCGGGTCGTTAACGAAGCGATGCACAATTTCGGGCTAGAAATGAAACGAACGCACCCCATCCACGTTTTTGGACCCAATAGTGATGTTTTGGTTCGTTTTGGTCAGTTTAGTTACTGTGCCACAAATCATGTTGGGGTTGCATTTAATGCACCGATTCGGGCCTTAAATGAAACGATGCACAGTTTCGGGCCAGAAACGAAACAAACGCACCCAATCCACGTTTTTGAACCCAATGGTGATGTTTTGGTTTTTTTTGGTCAGTTTCGTTACAGTGCAAAAAACCATGCCGAGGTTGCATTTAATGCACCCATTCGGGTCGTTAACAAAACGATGCACAGTTTCGGGCCAGAAACGAAATGAACGTACCCAATCCATGTTTTTGGTCCCAATGGTGATGTTTTTGTTTGTTTTGGTCAGTTTTGTTATAGTGCGAAAAACCATGCAAATGTTGCATTTAATGTGCCCATTCGGATCGTTAACGAAACGAACGCACCGAATCCACATTTTTGGACCCAATAGTGATGTTTTGGTTCGTTTTGGTTAGTTTCGTTACAGTGCAAGAAACCATGCTGGGGTTGCATTTAATGCACTGATTCGGGCCGTCAATGAAAAGATGCACAATTTCGGGCCCGAAACGAAACGAACTTACCCAATCCACGTTTTTGGACCCAACAGTGATGTTTTGGTTCGTTTTGGTCAGTTTCGTTACTGTGCAACAAATCATGCCGGGGTTGCATTTAATGCACCGATTCGGGCCTTAAATGAAACGATGCACAGTTTCGGGCCAGAAACGAAACAACCGCACCCAATCCACGTTTTTGGACCCAATAGTGATGTTTTGGTTCGTTTGGTCAGTTTAGTTACTGTGCAACAAATCATGCCGGGGTTGCATTTAATGCACCGATTCGGGCCTTACATGAAACGATGCACAGTTTCGGGCCGGAAACGAAACAAACGCACCCAATCCACGTTTTCGGACCCAATCGTGATGTTTTGGTTCGTTTTGGTCAGTTTAGTTACTGTGCAAAAAACCATGCAAATGTTGGATTTAATGCGCCCATTCGGGTCGTTAACGAAACGATGCACAGTTTCGGGCCAAACGAAACGAACGCACCCAATCTACGTTTTCGGACCCAATAGTGATGTTTTGGTTCGTTTTGGTCAGTTTCGTTACAGTGCAAGAAACCATGCTGGGGTTGCATTTAATGCACCGATTCGGGCCATCAATGAAAAGATGCTTAGTTTCGGGCCAGAAACGAAACAAACGTACCCAATCCACGTTTTTGGACCCAATAGTGATGTTTTGGTTTGTTTTGGTCAGTTTAGTTACTGTGCAACAAATCATGCCGTGGATACATTTCATGCACCGATTCGGGCTTTAAATAAAACGATGCACAGTTTCGGGCCAGAAACGAAACAAACGCACCCAATCCACGTTTTTGGACCCAATGGTGATGTTTTGGTTTGTTTTGGTCAGGTTCGTTATAGTGCAAAAAACCATGCCGAGGTTGTACTTAATGCACCCATTCAGGTCGTTAACAAAACGATGCACAGTTTCGGGCCAGAAACGAAACGAACGCACCCAATCCACATTTTTGGACCCAATAGTGATGTTTTGGTTCGTTTTGGTCAGTTTAGTTACTGTGCAACAAATCATGCCGGGGTTGCATTTAATGCACCGATTCGGGCCTTAAATGAAACGATGCACAGTTTCGGGCCAGAAACGAAACAAACACACCCAATCCACGTTTTTGGACCCAATGGTGATGTTTTGGTTTGTTTTGGTCAGTTTCGTTACTGTGCAAAAAAACCATGCAAATGTTGGATTTAATGCGCTCATTCAGGTCGTTAACGAAACGATGCACAGTTTTGGGCCAGAAACGAAACGAACGCACCAAATCCACGTTTTTAGACACAATAGTGATGTTTTGGTTCGTTTTGGTCAGTTTCGTTACTGTGCAAAAAACCATGCAAATGTTGGATTTAATACGCTCACTCAGGTCGTTAACGAAGCGATGCACAGTTTCGGGCCAGAAACAAAACGAATGCACCCAATCCACGTTTTTGGACCCAATAGTGATTTTTTGGTTCGTTTTGTTCAGTTTAGTTACGGTGCAACAAATCATGCTGGGGTTGCATTTAATGCACCGATTCGGGCCTTAAATCAAACGATGCACAGTTTCGGGCCAGAAACAAAACAAACGCACCCAATCCACGTATTTGGACCCAATGGTGATGTTTTAGTTTGTTTTGGTCAGTTTTGTTACAGTGTGAAAAACCATGCAAATGTTGCATTTAATGCGCCCATTCGGGTCGTTAACGAAACGAATGCACCGAATCCACATTTTTGGACCCAATAGTGATGTTTTGGTTCGTTTTGGTCAGTTTCGTTACAGTCCAAGAAACCATGCTGGGGTTGTATTTAATGCACCCATTCGGGTCATTAACGAAACGACGCACAGTTTTGGGCCAGAAACGAAACGAACGCACCCGATCCATGTTTTGAGACCCAATAGTGATGTTTTGGTTCGTTTTGGTCAGTTTCGTTACTGTGCAAAAAACCATGCAAATGTTGGATTTAATGCGCCCATTTGGGTCGTTAACGAAACGATGCACAGTTTCGGGCCAAACGAAACGAACGCACCCAATCTACGTTTTCGGACCCAATAGTGATGTGTAGGTTCGTTTTGGTCAGTTTCGTTACAGTGCAAGAAACCATGCTGGGGTTGCATTTAATGCACCGATTCGGGCCGTCAATGAAAAGATGCATAGTTTCGGGCCAGAAATGAAACAAACGTACCCAATCCACGTTTTTGAACCCAATAGTGATGTTTTGGTTCGTTTTGGTCAGTTCAGTTACTGTGCAACAAATCATGCCGTGGATACATTTCATGCACCCATTCGGGCCTTAAATAAAACGATGCACAGTTTCGGGCACGAAACGAAACAAACGCACCCAATCCACGTTTTTGGACCCAATGGTGATGTGTTGGTTTGTTTTGGTCAGGTTCGTTATAGTGCAAAAAACCATGCCTAGGTTGCACTTAATGCACCCATTCGGGTCGTTAACAAAACGATGCACAGTTTCGGGCCAGAAACGAAACGAACGCACCCAATCCACATTTTTGGACCCAATAGTGATGTTTTGGTTCGTTTTGGTCAGTTTAGTTACTGTGCAACAAATCATGCCGGGGTTGCATTTAATGCACCGATTCGGGCCTTAAATGAAACGATGCACAGTTTCGGGCCAAAAACGAAACAAACGCACCCAATCCACGTTTTTGGACCCAATGGTGATGTTTTGGTTTGTTTTGGTCAGTTTCGTTACAGTGCAAAAAACCATGCCGAGGTTGCATTTAATGCACCCATTCGGGTCGTTAACAAAACGATGCACACTTTCGGGCCAGAAACGAAACGAACGCACCCAATCCATGTTTTTGGTCCCAATGGTGATGTTTTGGTTCGTTTTAGTCAGTTTTGTTACCGTGCAACAAATCATGCCGGGGTTGCATTTAATGCACCGATTCGGGCCGTTAACGAAATGATACAAAGTTTCGGGCCAGAAACGAAAAGAACGCACCCAATTCACGTTTTTGGACCCAATGGTGATGTTTTGGTTTGTTTTGGTCAGTTTCGTTACTATGCAAAAACCATGCAATTGTTGCATTTAATGCGTCCATTCGGGTCGTTAACGAAGTGATGCACAGTTTCGGGCCAGAAACAAAACGAACGCACCCAATCTACGTTTTTGGACCCAATAGTGATGTTTTGGTTCGTTTTGGTCAGTTTCGTTACTGTGCAACAAATCATGCCGGGGTTGCATTTAATGCACCGATTCGGGCCGTTAACGAAATGATGCAAAGTTTCGGGCCAGAAACGAAAAGAACGCACCCAATCCACGTTTTTGGACCCAATGGTGATGTTTTGGTTTGTTTTGGTCAGTTTCGTTACTGTGCAAAAACCATGCAATTGTTGCATTTAATGCGTCCATTCGGGTCGTTAACGAAGTGATGCACAGTTTTGGCCAGAAACAAAACGAACGCACCCAATCTACGTTTTTGGACCCAATAGTGATGTTTTGGTTCGTTTTGGTCAGTTTAGTTACCGTGCCACAAATCAGGGTGGGGTTGCATTTAATGCACCAATTCGGGCCTTAAATGAAACGATGCACAGTTTCGGGCCAGAAACGAAACAAACGCACCCAATCCACGTTTTTGAACCCAATGGTGATGTTTTGGTTTGTTTTGGTCAGTTTCGTTACAGTGCAAAAAACCATGCCGAGGTTGCATTTAATGCTCCCATTCAGGTCGTTAACAAAACGATGCACAGTTTCGGGCCAGAAACGAAATGAACGCACCCAATCAATGTTTTTGGTCCCAATGGTGATGTTTTTGTTTGTTTTGGTCAGTTTTGTTACAGTGCGAAAAACCATGCAAATGTTGCATTTAATGCGCCCATTCGGATCGTTAACGAAACGAATGCACCGAATCCACATTTTTGGACCCAATAATGATGTTTTGGTTCGTTTTGGTCAGATTCGTTACAGTGCAAGAAACCATGCTGGGGTTGCATTTAATGCACCGATTCGGGCCGTCAATGAAAAGATGCACAGTTTCGGGCCAGAAACGAAACGAACTTACCCAATCCACGTTTTTGGACCCAACAGTGATGTTTTGTTTCGTTTTGGTCGGTTTCGTTACTGTGCAACAAATCATGCTGGGGTTGCATTTAATGCACCGATTCGGGCCTTAAATGAAACGATGCACAGTTTCGGGCCGGAAACGAAACAAACGCACCCAATCCACGATTTCGGACCCAATAGTGATGTTTTGGTTCGTTTTGGTCAGTTTAGTTACTGTGCCACAAATCATGCCGGGGTTGCATTTAATGCACCGATTCGGGCCTTAAATGAAACGATGCACAGTTTCGGGCCAGAAACGAAAAAAACGCACCCAATCCACGTTTTTGGACCCAATGGTGATGTTTTGGTTTGTTTTGGTCAGTTTTGTTACAGTGCAAGAAACCATGTTGGGGTTGCATTTAATGCACCGATTCGGGCCTTAAATGAAACGATGCACAGTTTCGGGCCAGAAACGAAACAAACGCACCCAATCCACGTTTTTGAACCCAATAGTGATGTTTTGGTTTGTTTTGGTCAGTTTCGTTACAGTGCAAAAAACCATGCCGAGGTTGCATTTAATGCACCCATTCAGGTCGTTAACAAAACGATGCACAGTTTCGGGCCAGAAACGAAATGAACGCACCCAATCAATGTTTTTGGTCCCAATGGTGATGTTTTTGTTTGTTTTGGTCAGTTTTGTTACAGTGCGAAAAACCATGCAAATGTTGCATTTAATGCGCCCATTCGGATCGTTAACGAAACGAACGCACCGAATCCACATTTTTGGACCCAATAATGATATTTTGGTTCATTTTGGTCAGTTTCGTTACAGTGCAAGAAACCATGCTGGGGTTGCATTTAATGCACCGATTCGGGCCGTCAATGAAAAGATCCACAGTTTCGGGCCAGAAACGAAACGAACTTACCCAATCCACGTTTTTGGACCCAACAGTGATGTTTTGGTTCGTTTTGGTGAGTTTCGTTACTGTGCAACAAATCATGCTGGGTTTGCATTTAATGCACCGATTCGGGCCTTAAATGAAACGATGCACAGTTTCGGGCCAGAAACGATACAAACGCACCCAATCCACGTTTTCGGACCCAATAGTGATGTTTTGGTTCGTTTTGGTCAGTTTAGTTACTGTGCCACAAATCATGCCGGGGTTGCATTTAATGCACCGATTCGGGCCTTAAATGAAACGATGCACAGTTTCGGGCCAGAAACGAAACAAACGCACCCAATCCACGTTTTTGGACCTAATGGTGATGTTTTGGTTTGTTTTGGTCAGTTTCGTTACAGTGCAAGAAACCATGCTGGGGTTGCATTTAATGCACCGATTCGGGCGTTAAATGAAACGATGCACAGTTTCGGGCCAGAAACGAAACAAACGCACCCAATCCACGTTTTTGAACCCAATGGTGATGTTTTGGTTTGTTTTGGTCAGTTTCGTTACAGTGCAAAAAACCATGCCGAGGTTGCATTTAATGCACCCATTCAGGTCGTTAACAAAACGATGCACAGTTTCGGGCCAGAAACGAAATGAACTCACCCAATCAATGTTTTTGGTCCCAATGGTGATGTTTTTGTTTGTTTTGGTCAGTTTTGTTACAGTGCGAAAAACCATGCAAATGTTGCATTTAATGCGCCCATTCGGATCGTTAACGAAACGAACGCACCGAATCCACATTTTTGGACCCAATAATGATGTTTTCGTTCGTTTTGGTCAGTTTCGTTACAGTGCAAGAAACCATGCTGGGGTTGCATTTAATGCACCGATTCGGGCCGTCAATGAAAAGATGCACAGTTTCGGGCCAGAAACGAAACGAACTTACCCAATCCACGTTTTTGGACCCAATAGTGATGTTTTGGTTCGTTTTGGTCAGTTTCGTTACTGTGCAAAAAACCATGCAAATGTTGCATTTAATGCGTCCATTCGGGTCGTTAACGTAACGATGCACAGTTTTGGGCCAAACGAAACGAACGCACCCAATCCACGTTTTTAGACCCAATAGTGATGTTTTGGTTCGTTTTGGTCAGTTTCGTTACTGCGCAAAAAACCATGCAAATGTTGGATTTAATGCGCTCATTCAGGTCGTTAATGAAACGATGCACAGTTTTGGGCTAGAAACGAAACGAACGCACCGAATCCACATTTTTGGACCCAATAGTGATGTTTTGGTTCGTTTTGGTCAGTTTTGTTACTGTGCAAGAAACCATGCTGGGGTTGCATTGAATGCACCCAATCAGGTCGTTAACGAAACGACGCACAGTTTCGGGCCAGAAACAAAACGAACGCACCCGATCCACGTTTTTAGACCCAATAGTGAAGTTTTGGTTCGTTTTGGTCAGTTTCGTTACTGTGCCACAAATCATACTGGGGTTGCATTTAATGCACTGATTCGGGCCTTAAATGAAACGATGCATAGTTTCGGGCCAGAAACGAAACAAACGCACCCAATCCACGTTTTCGGACCCAATAGTGATGTTTTGGTTCGTTTTGGTCAGTTTAGTTACTGTGCCACAAATCATGCCGGGGTTGCATTTAATGCACCGATTCGGGCCTTAAATGAAACGATGCACAGTTTCGGGCCAGAAACGAAACAAACGCACCCAATCCACGTTTTTGGACCCAATGGTGATGTTTTGGTTTGTTTTGGTCAGTTTCGTTACAGTGCAAAAAACCATGCTGGGGTTGCATTTAATGCACCGATTTGGGCCTTACATGAAACGATGCACAGTTTCGGGCCGGAAACGAAACAAACGCACCCAATCCACGTTTTCGGACCCAATAGTGATGTTTTGGTTCGTTTTGGTCAGTTTAGTTACTGTGCCACAAATCATGTCGGGGTTGCATTTAATGCACCGATTCGGGCCTTAAATGAAACGATGCACAGTTTCGGGCCAGAAACGAAACAAACGCACCCAATCCACGTTTTTGGACCCAATGGTGATGTTTTGGTTTGTTTTGGTCAGTTTCGTTACAGTGCAAAAAACCATGCTGGGGTTGCATTTAATGCACCGATTCGGGCCTTAAATGAAACGATGCACACTTTCGGGCCAGAAACGAAACAAACGCACCCAATCCACGTTTTTGGACCCAATAGTGATGTTTTGGTTCGTTTTGGTCAGTTTAGTTACTGTGCCACAAATCATGCTGGGGTTGCATTTAATGCACCGATTCGGGCCTTAAATGAAACGATGCACAGTTTCGGGCCAGAAACGAAACAAACGTACCCAATCCACGTTTTTGAACCCAATGGTGATGTTTTGGTTTGTTTTGGTCAGTTTCGTTATAGTGCAAAAAACCATGCCGAGGTTGCATTTAATGCACCGATTCGGGCCTTAAATGAAACGATGCACAGTTTCGGGCCAGAAACGAAAAAAATGCACCCAATCCACGTTTTTGGACCCAATGGTGATGTTTTGGTTTGTTTTGGTCAGTTTCGTTACAGTGCAAAAAACCATGCTGGGGTTGCATTTAATGCACTGATTCGGGCCTTAAATGAAACGATGCACAGTTTCGGGCCAGAAACAAACCAACGCACCCAATCTACGTTTTTGGACCCAATAGTTATGTTTTGGTTCGTTTTGGTCAGTTTAGTTACTGTGCCACAAATCATGGTGGGGTTGCATTTAATGCACCGATTCGGGCCTTAAATGAAACGATGCACAGTTTCTGGCCAGAAACGAAACAAACGCACCCAATCCACGTTTTTGAACCCAATGGTGATGTTTTGGTCAGTTTCGTTACAGTGCAAAAAACCATGCCGAGGTTGCATTTAATGCACCCATTCAGGTCGTTAACAAAACGATGCACAGTTTCGGGCCAGAAACGAAATGAACGCACCCAATCAATGTTTTTGGTCCAAATGGTGATGTTTTTGTTTGTTTTGGTCAGTTTTGTTTCAGTGCGAAAAACCATGCAAATGTTGCATTTAATGCGCCCATTCGGATCGTTAACGAAACGAACGCACCGAATCCACATTTTTGGACCCAATAATGATGTTTTGGTTCGTTTTGGTCAGTTTCGTTACAGTGCAAGAAACCATGCTGGGGTTGCATTTAATGCACCGATTCGGGCCGTCAATGAAAAGATGCACAGTTTCGGGCCAGAAACGAAACGAACTTACCCAATCCACGTTTTTGGACCCAACAGTGATGTTTTGGTTCGTTTTGGTCAGTTTCGTTACTGCGCAAAAAACCATGCAAATGTTGGATTTAATGCGCTCATTCAGGTCGTTAATGAAACGATGCACAGTTTTGGGCTAGAAACGAAACGAACGCACCGAATCCACATTTTTGGACCCAATAGTGATGTTTTGGTTCGTTTTGGTCAGTTTTGTTACTGTGCAAGAAACCATGCTGGGGTTGCATTGAATGCACCCAATCAGGTCGTTAACGAAACGACGCACAGTTTCGGGCCAGAAACAAAACGAACGCACCCGATCCACGTTTTTAGACCCAATAGTGAAGTTTTGGTTCGTTTTGGTCAGTTTCGTTACTGTGCCACAAATCATACTGGGGTTGCATTTAATGCACTGATTCGGGCCTTAAATGAAACGATGCATAGTTTCGGGCCAGAAACGAAACAAACGCACCCAATCCACGTTTTCGGACCCAATAGTGATGTTTTGGTTCGTTTTGGTCAGTTTAGTTACTGTGCCACAAATCATGCCGGGGTTGCATTTAATGCACCGATTCGGGCCTTAAATGAAACGATGCACAGTTTCGGGCCAGAAACGAAACAAACGCACCCAATCCACGTTTTTGGACCCAATGGTGATGTTTTGGTTTGTTTTGGTCAGTTTCGTTACAGTGCAAAAAACAATGCTGGGGTTGCATTTAATGCACCGATTTGGGCCTTACATGAAACGATGCACAGTTTCGGGCCGGAAACGAAACAAACGCACCCAATCCACGTTTTCGGACCCAATAGTGATGTTTTGGTTCGTTTTGGTCAGTTTAGTTACTGTGCCACAAATCATGCCGGGGTTGCATTTAATGCACCGATTCGGGCCTTAAATGAAACGATGCACAGTTTCGGGCCAGAAACGAAACAAACGCACCCAATCCACGTTTTTGGACCCAATGGTGATGTTTTGGTTTGTTTTGGTCAGTTTCGTTACAGTGCAAAAAACCATGCTGGGGTTGCATTTAATGCACCGATTCGGGCCTTAAATGAAACGATGCACACTTTCGGGCCAGAAACGAAACAAACGCACTCAATCCACGTTTTTGGACCCAATAGTGATGTTTTGGTTCGTTTTGGTCAGTTTAGTTACTGTGCCACAAATCATGCTGGGGTTGCATTTAATGCACCGATTCGGGCCTTAAATGAAACGATGCACAGTTTCGGGCCAGAAACGAAACAAACGCACCCAATCCACGTTTTTGAACCCAATGGTGATGTTTTGGTTTGTTTTGGTCAGTTTCGTTATAGTGCAAAAAACCATGCCGAGGTTGCATTTAATGCACCGATTCGGGCCTTAAATGAAACGATGCACAGTTTCGGGCCAGAAACGAAAAAAATGCACCCAATCCACGTTTTTGGACCCAATGGTGATGTTTTGGTTTGTTTTGGTCAGTTTCGTTACAGTGCAAAAAACCATGCTGGGGTTGCATTTAATGCACTGATTCGGGCCTTAAATGAAACGATGCACTGTTTCGGGCCAGAAACAAACCAACGCACCCAATCTACGTTTTTGGACCCATTAGTTATGTTTTGGTTCGTTTTGGTCAGTTTAGTTACTGTGCCACAAATCATGGTGGGGTTGCATTTAATGCACCGATTCGGGCCTTAAATGAAACGATGCACAGTTTCTGGCCAGAAACGAAACAAACGCACCCAATCCACGTTTTTGAACCCAATGGTGATGTTTTGGTTTGTTTTGGTCAGTTTCGTTACAGTGCAAAAAACCATGCCGAGGTTGCATTTAATGCACCCATTCAGGTCGTTAACAAAACGATGCACAGTTTCGGGCCAGAAACGAAATGAACGCACCCAATCAATGTTTTTGGTCCAAATGGTGATGTTTTTGTTTGTTTTGGTCAGTTTTGTTACAGTGCGAAAAACCATGCAAATGTTGCATTTAATGCGCCCATTCGGATCGTTAACGAAACGAACGCACCGAATCCACATTTTTGGACCCAATAATGATGTTTTGGTTCGTTTTGGTCAGTTTCGTTACAGTGCAAGAAACCATGCTGGGGTTGCATTTAATGCACCGATTCGGGCCGTCAATGAAAAGATGCACAGTTTCGGGCCAGAAACGAAACGAACTTACCCAATCCACGTTTTTGGACCCAACAGTGATGTTTTGGTTCGTTTTGGTCAGTTTCGTTACTGCGCAAAAAACCATGCAAATGTTGGATTTAATGCGCTCATTCAGGTCGTTAATGAAACGATGCACAGTTTTGGGCTAGAAACGAAACGAACGCACCGAATCCACATTTTTGGACCCAATAGTGATGTTTTGGTTCGTTTTGGTCAGTTTTGTTACTGTGCAAGAAACCATGCTGGGGTTGCATTGAATGCACCCAATCAGGTCGTTAACGAAACGACGCACAGTTTCGGGCCAGAAACAAAACGAACGCACCCGATCCACGTTTTTAGACCCAATAGTGAAGTTTTGGTTCGTTTTGGTCAGTTTCGTTACTGTGCCACAAATCATACTGGGGTTGCATTTAATGCACTGATTCGGGCCTTAAATGAAACGATGCATAGTTTCGGGCCAGAAACGAAACAAACGCACCCAATCCACGTTTTCGGACCCAATAGTGATGTTTTGGTTCGTTTTGGTCAGTTTAGTTACTGTGCCACAAATCATGCCGGGGTTGCATTTAATGCACCGATTCGGGCCTTAAATGAAACGATGCACAGTTTCGGGCCAGAAACGAAACAAACGCACCCAATCCACGTTTTTGGACCCAATGGTGATGTTTTGGTTTGTTTTGGTCAGTTTCGTTACAGTGCAAAAAACAATGCTGGGGTTGCATTTAATGCACCGATTTGGGCCTTACATGAAACGATGCACAGTTTCGGGCCGGAAACGAAACAAACGCACCCAATCCACGTTTTCGGACCCAATAGTGATGTTTTGGTTCGTTTTGGTCAGTTTAGTTACTGTGCCACAAATCATGCCGGGGTTGCATTTAATGCACCGATTCGGGCCTTAAATGAAACGATGCACAGTTTCGGGCCAGAAACGAAACAAACGCACCCAATCCACGTTTTTGGACCCAATGGTGATGTTTTGGTTTGTTTTGGTCAGTTTCGTTACAGTGCAAAAAACCATGCTGGGGTTGCATTTAATGCACCGATTCGGGCCTTAAATGAAACGATGCACACTTTCGGGCCAGAAACGAAACAAACGCACTCAATCCACGTTTTTGGACCCAATAGTGATGTTTTGGTTCGTTTTGGTCAGTTTAGTTACTGTGCCACAAATCATGCTGGGGTTGCATTTAATGCACCGATTCGGGCCTTAAATGAAACGATGCACAGTTTCGGGCCAGAAACGAAACAAACGCACCCAATCCACGTTTTTGAACCCAATGGTGATGTTTTGGTTTGTTTTGGTCAGTTTCGTTATAGTGCAAAAAACCATGCCGAGGTTGCATTTAATGCACCGATTCGGGCCTTAAATGAAACGATGCACAGTTTCGGGCCAGAAACGAAAAAAATGCACCCAATCCACGTTTTTGGACCCAATGGTGATGTTTTGGTTTGTTTTGGTCAGTTTCGTTACAGTGCAAAAAACCATGCTGGGGTTGCATTTAATGCACTGATTCGGGCCTTAAATGAAACGATGCATAGTTTCGGGCCAGAAACGAAACAAACGCACCCAATCCACGTTTTCGGACCCAATAGTGATGTTTTGGTTCGTTTTGGTCAGTTTAGTTACTGTGCCACAAATCATGCCGGGGTTGCATTTAATGCACCGATTCGGGCCTTAAATGAAACGATGCACAGTTTCGGGCCAGAAACGAAACAAACGCACCCAATCCACGTTTTTGGACCCAATGGTGATGTTTTGGTTTGTTTTGGTCAGTTTCGTTACAGTGCAAAAAACCATGCTGGGGTTGCATTTAATGCACCGATTTGGGCCTTACATGAAACGATGCACAGTTTCGGGCCGGAAACGAAACAAACGCACCCAATCCACGTTTTCGGACCCAATAGTGATGTTTTGGTTCGTTTTGGTCAGTTTAGTTACTGTGCCACAAATCATGCCGGGGTTGCATTTAATGCACCGATTCGGGCCTTAAATGAAACGATGCACAGTTTCGGGCCAGAAACGAAACAAACGCACCCAATCCACGTTTTTGGACCCAATGGTGATGTTTTGGTTTGTTTTGGTCAGTTTCGTTACAGTGCAAAAAACCATGCTGGGGTTGCATTTAATGCACTGATTCGGGCCTTAAATGAAACGATGCACTGTTTCGGGCCAGAAACAAACCAACGCACCCAATCTACGTTTTTGGACCCATTAGTTATGTTTTGGTTCGTTTTGGTCAGTTTAGTTACTGTGCCACAAATCATGGTGGGGTTGCATTTAATGCACCGATTCGGGCCTTAAATGAAACGATGCACAGTTTCTGGCCAGAAACGAAACAAACGCACCCAATCCACGTTTTTGAACCCAATGGTGATGTTTTGGTTTGTTTTGGTCAGTTTCGTTACAGTGCAAAAAACCATGCCGAGGTTGCATTTAATGCACCCATTCAGGTCGTTAACAAAACGATGCACAGTTTCGGGCCAGAAACGAAATGAACGCACCCAATCAATGTTTTTGGTCCAAATGGTGATGTTTTTGTTTGTTTTGGTCAGTTTTGTTACAGTGCGAAAAACCATGCAAATGTTGCATTTAATGCGCCCATTCGGATCGTTAACGAAACGAACGCACCGAATCCACATTTTTGGACCCAATAATGATGTTTTGGTTCGTTTTGGTCAGTTTCGTTACAGTGCAAGAAACCATGCTGGGGTTGCATTTAATGCACCGATTCGGGCCGTCAATGAAAAGATGCACAGTTTCGGGCCAGAAACGAAACGAACTTACCCAATCCACGTTTTTGGACCCAACAGTGATGTTTTGGTTCGTTTTGGTCAGTTTCGTTACTGCGCAAAAAACCATGCAAATGTTGGATTTAATGCGCTCATTCAGGTCGTTAATGAAACGATGCACAGTTTTGGGCTAGAAACGAAACGAACGCACCGAATCCACATTTTTGGACCCAATAGTGATGTTTTGGTTCGTTTTGGTCAGTTTTGTTACTGTGCAAGAAACCATGCTGGGGTTGCATTGAATGCACCCAATCAGGTCGTTAACGAAACGACGCACAGTTTCGGGCCAGAAACAAAACGAACGCACCCGATCCACGTTTTTAGACCCAATAGTGAAGTTTTGGTTCGTTTTGGTCAGTTTCGATACTGTGCCACAAATCATACTGGGGTTGCATTTAATGCACTGATTCGGGCCTTAAATGAAACGATGCATAGTTTCGGGCCAGAAACGAAACAAACGCACCCAATCCACGTTTTCGGACCCAATAGTGATGTTTTGGTTCGTTTTGGTCAGTTTAGTTACTGTGCCACAAATCATGCCGGGGTTGCATTTAATGCACCGATTCGGGCCTTAAATGAAACGATGCACAGTTTCGGGCCAGAAACGAAACAAACGCACCCAATCCACGTTTTTGGACCCAATGGTGATGTTTTGGTTTGTTTTGGTCAGTTTCGTTACAGTGCAAAAAACAATGCTGGGGTTGCATTTAATGCACCGATTTGGGCCTTACATGAAACGATGCACAGTTTCGGGCCGGAAACGAAACAAACGCACCCAATCCACGTTTTCGGACCCAATAGTGATGTTTTGGTTCGTTTTGGTCAGTTTAGTTACTGTGCCACAAATCATGCCGGGGTTGCATTTAATGCACCGATTCGGGCCTTAAATGAAACGATGCACAGTTTCGGGCCAGAAACGAAACAAACGCACCCAATCCACGTTTTTGGACCCAATGGTGATGTTTTGGTTTGTTTTGGTCAGTTTCGTTACAGTGCAAAAAACCATGCTGGGGTTGCATTTAATGCACCGATTCGGGCCTTAAATGAAACGATGCACACTTTCGGGCCAGAAACGAAACAAACGCACTCAATCCACGTTTTTGGACCCAATAGTGATGTTTTGGTTCGTTTTGGTCAGTTTAGTTACTGTGCCACAAATCATGCTGGGGTTGCATTTAATGCACCGATTCGGGCCTTAAATGAAACGATGCACAGTTTCGGGCCAGAAACGAAACAAACGCACCCAATCCACGTTTTTGAACCCAATGGTGATGTTTTGGTTTGTTTTGGTCAGTTTCGTTATAGTGCAAAAAACCATGCCGAGGTTGCATTTAATGCACCGATTCGGGCCTTAAATGAAACGATGCACAGTTTCGGGCCAGAAACGAAAAAAATGCACCCAATCCACGTTTTTGGACCCAATGGTGATGTTTTGGTTTGTTTTGGTCAGTTTCGTTACAGTGCAAAAAACCATGCTGGGGTTGCATTTAATGCACTGATTCGGGCCTTAAATGAAACGATGCACAGTTTCGGGCCAGAAACAAACCAACGCACCCAATCTACGTTTTTGGACCCAATAGTTATGTTTTGGTTCGTTTTGGTCAGTTTAGTTACTGTGCCACAAATCATGGTGGGGTTGCATTTAATGCACCGATTCGGGCCTTAAATGAAACGATGCACAGTTTCTGGCCAGAAACGAAACAAACGCACCCAATCCACGTTTTTGAACCCAATGGTGATGTTTTGGTTTGTTTTGGTCAGTTTCGTTACAGTGCAAAAAACCATGCCGAGGTTGCATTTAATGCACCCATTCAGGTCGTTAACAAAACGATGCACAGTTTCGGGCCAGAAACGAAATGAACGCACCCAATCAATGTTTTTGGTCCAAATGGTGATGTTTTTGTTTGTTTTGGTCAGTTTTGTTACAGTGCGAAAAACCATGCAAATGTTGCATTTAATGCGCCCATTCGGATCGTTAACGAAACGAACGCACCGAATCCACATTTTTGGACCCAATAATGATGTTTTGGTTCGTTTTGGTCAGTTTCGTTACAGTGCAAGAAACCGTGCTGGGGTTGCATTTAATGCACCGATTCGGGCCGTCAATGAAAAGATGCACAGTTTCGGGCCAGAAACGAAACGAACTTACCCAATCCACGTTTTTGGACCCAACAGTGATGTTTTGGTTCGTTTTGGTCAGTTTTGTTACTGCGCAAAAAACCATGCAAATGTTGGATTTAGTGCGCTCATTCAGGTCGTTAATGAAACGATGCACAGTTTTGGGCTAGAAACGAAACGAACGCACCGAATCCACATTTTTGGACCCAATAGTGATGTTTTGGTTCGTTTTGGTCAGTTTTGTTACTGTGCAAGAAACCATGCTGGGGTTGCATTGAATGCACCCAATCAGGTCGTTAACGAAACGACGCACAGTTTCGGGCCAGAAACAAAACGAACGCACCCGATCCACGTTTTTAGACCCAATAGTGAAGTTTTGGTTCGTTTTGGTCAGTTTCGTTACTGTGCCACAAATCATACTGGGGTTGCATTTAATGCACTGATTCGGGCCATAAATGAAACGATGCATAGTTTCGGGCCAGAAACGAAACAAACGCACCCAATCCACGTTTTCGGACCCAATAGTGATGTTTTGGTTCGTTTTGGTCAGTTTAGTTACTGTGCCACAAATCATGCCGGGGTTGCATTTAATGCACCGATTCGGGCCTTAAATGAAACGATGCACAGTTTCGGGCCAGAAACGAAACAAACGCACCCAATCCACGTTTTTGGACCCAATGGTGATGTTTTGGTTTGTTTTGGTCAGTTTCGTTACAGTGCAAAAAACCATGCTGGGGTTGCATTTAATGCACCGATTTGGGCCTTACATGAAACGATGCACAGTTTCGGGCCGGAAACGAAACAAACGCACCCAATCCACGTTTTCGGACCCAATAGTGATGTTTTGGTTCGTTTTGGTCAGTTTAGTTACTGTGCCACAAATCATGCCGGGGTTGCATTTAATGCACCGATTCGGGCCTTAAATGAAACGATGCACAGTTTCGGGCCAGAAACGAAACAAACGCACCCAATCCACGTTTTTGGACCCAATGGTGATGTTTTGGTTTGTTTTGGTCAGTTTCGTTACAGTGCAAAAAACCATGCTGGGGTTGCATTTAATGCACCGATTCGGGCCTTAAATGAAACGATGCACACTTTCGGGCCAGAAACGAAACAAACGCACCCAATCCACGTTTTTGGACCCAATAGTGATGTTTTGGTTCGTTTTGGTCAGTTTAGTTACTGTGCCACAAATCATGCTGGGGTTGCATTTAATGCACCGATTCGGGCCTTAAATGAAACGATGCACAGTTTCGGGCCAGAAACGAAACAAACGCACCCAATCCACGTTTTTGAACCCAATGGTGATGTTTTGGTTTGTTTTGGTCAGTTTCGTTATAGTGCAAAAAACCATGCCGAGGTTGCATTTAATGCACCGATTCGGGCCTTAAATGAAACGATGCACAGTTTCGGGCCAGAAACGAAAAAAATGCACCCAATCCACGTTTTTGGACCCAATGGTGATGTTTTGGTTTGTTTTGGTCAGTTTCGTTACAGTGCAAAAAACCATGCTGGGGTTGCATTTAATGCACTGATTCGGGCCTTAAATGAAACGATGCACTGTTTCGGGCCAGAAACAAACCAACGCACCCAATCTACGTTTTTGGACCCAATAGTTATGTTTTGGTTCGTTTTGGTCAGTTTAGTTACTGTGCCACAAATCATGGTGGGGTTGCATTTAATGCACCGATTCGGGCCTTAAATGAAACGATGCACAGTTTCTGGCCAGAAACGAAACAAACGCACCCAATCCACGTTTTTGAACCCAATGGTGATGTTTTGGTTTGTTTTGGTCAGTTTCGTTACAGTGCAAAAAACCATGCCGAGGTTGCATTTAATGCACCCATTCAGGTCGTTAACAAAACGATGCACACTTTCGGGCCAGAAACGAAATGAACGCACCCAATCAATGTTTTTGGTCCAAATGGTGATGTTTTTGTTTGTTTTGGTCAGTTTTGTTACAGTGCGAAAAACCATGCAAATGTTGCATTTAATGCGCCCATTCGGATCGTTAACGAAACGAACGCACCGAATCCACATTTTTGGACCCAATAATGATGTTTTGGTTCGTTTTGGTCAGTTTCGCTACAGTGCAAGAAACCATGCTGGGGTTGCATTTAATGCACCGATTCGGGCCGTCAATGAAAAGATGCACAGTTTCGGGCCAGAAACGAAACGAACTTACCCAATCCACGTTTTTGGACCCAACAGTGATGTTTTGGTTCGTTTTGGTCAGTTTCGTTACTGCGCAAAAAACCATGCAAATGTTGGATTTAATGCGCTCATTCAGGTCGTTAATGAAACGATGCACAGTTTTGGGCTAGAAACGAAACGAACGCACCGAATCCACATTTTTGGACCCAATAGTGATGTTTTGGTTCGTTTTGGTCAGTTTTGTTACTGTGCAAGAAACCATGCTGGGGTTGCATTGAATGCACCCAATCAGGTCGTTAACGAAACGACGCACAGTTTCGGGCCAGAAACAAAACGAACGCACCCGATCCACGTTTTTAGACCCAATAGTGAAGTTTTGGTTCGTTTTGGTCAGTTTCGTTACTGTGCCACAAATCATACTGGGGTTGCATTTAATGCACTGATTCGGGCCTTAAATGAAACGATGCATAGTTTCGGGCCAGAAACGAAACAAACGCACCCAATCCACGTTTTCGGACCCAATAGTGATGTTTTGGTTCGTTTTGGTCAGTTTAGTTACTGTGCCACAAATCATGCCGGGGTTGCATTTAATGCACCGATTCGGGCCTTAAATGAAACGATGCACAGTTTCGGGCCAGAAACGAAACAAACGCACCCAATCCACGTTTTTGGACCCAATGGTGATGTTTTGGTTTGTTTTGGTCAGTTTCGTTACAGTGCAAAAAACCATGCTGGGGTTGCATTTAATGCACCGATTTGGGCCTTACATGAAACGATGCACAGTTTCGGGCCGGAAACGAAACAAACGCACCCAATCCACGTTTTCGGACCCAATAGTGATGTTTTGGTTCGTTTTGGTCAGTTTAGTTACTGTGCCACAAATCATGCCGGGGTTGCATTTAATGCACCGATTCGGGCCTTAAATGAAACGATGCACAGTTTCGGGCCAGAAACGAAACAAACGCACCCAGTCCACGTTTTTGGACCCAATGGTGATGTTTTGGTTTGTTTTGGTCAGTTTCGTTACAGTGCAAAAAACCATGCTGGGGTTGCATTTAATGCACCGATTCGGGCCTTAAATGAAACGATGCACACTTTCGGGCCAGAAACGAAACAAACGCACCCAATCCACGTTTTTGGACCCAATAGTGATGTTTTGGTTCGTTTTGGTCAGTTTAGTTACTGTGCCACAAATCATGCTGGGGTTGCATTTAATGCACCGATTCGGGCCTTAAATGAAACGATGCACAGTTTCGGGCCAGAAACGAAACAAACGCACCCAATCCACGTTTTTGAACCCAATGGTGATGTTTTGGTTTGTTTTGGTCAGTTTCGTTATAGTGCAAAAAACCATGCCGAGGTTGCATTTAATGCACCGATTCGGGCCTTAAATGAAACGATGCACAGTTTCGGGCCAGAAACGAAAAAAATGCACCCAATCCACGTTTTTGGACCCAATGGTGATGTTTTGGTTTGTTTTGGTCAGTTTCGTTACAGTGCAAAAAACCATGCTGGGGTTGCATTTAATGCACTGATTCGGGCCTTAAATGAAACGATGCACAGTTTCGGGCCAGAAACAAACCAACGCACCCAATCTACGTTTTTGGACCCAATAGTTATGTTTTGGTTCGTTTTGGTCAGTTTAGTTACTGTGCCACAAATCATGGTGGGGTTGCATTTAATGCACCGATTCGGGCCTTAAATGAAACGATGCACAGTTTCTGGCCAGAAACGAAACAAACGCACCCAATCCACGTTTTTGAACCCAATGGTGATGTTTTGGTTTGTTTTGGTCAGTTTCGTTACAGTGCAAAAAACCATGCCGAGGTTGCATTTAATGCACCCATTCAGGTCGTTAACAAAACGATGCACAGTTTCGGGCCAGAAACGAAATGAACGCACCCAATCAATGTTTTTGGTCCAAATGGTGATGTTTTTGTTTGTTTTGGTCAGTTTTGTTACAGTGCGAAAAACCATGCAAATGTTGCATTTAATGCGCCCATTCGGATCGTTAACGAAACGAACGCACCGAATCCACATTTTTGGACCCAATAATGATGTTTTGGTTTGTTTTGGTCAGTTTCGTTACAGTGCAAGAAACCATGCCGGGGTTGCATTTAATGCACCGATTCGGGCCGTCAATGAAAAGATGCACAGTTTCGGGCCAGAAACGAAACGAACTTACCCAATCCACGTTTTTGGACCCAACAGTGATGTTTTGGTTCGTTTTGGTCAGTTTCGTTACTGTGCAACAAATCATGCTGGGGTTGCATTTAATGCACCGATTCGGGCCTTAAATGAAACGATGCACAGTTTCGGGCCAGAAACGAAACAAACGCACCCAATCCACGTTTTCGGACCCAATAGTGATGTTTTGGTTCGTTTTGGTCAGTTTAGTTTCTGTGCCACAAATCATGCCGGGGTTGCATTTAATGCACCGATTCGGGCCTTAAATGAAACGATGCACAGTTTCGGGCCAGAAACGAAACAAACGCACCCAATCCACGTTTTTGGACCCAATGGTGATGTTTTGGTTTGTTTTGGTCAGTTTCGTTACAGTGCAAAAAACCATGCTGGGGTTGCATTTAATGCACCGATTTGGCCCTTACATGAAACGATGCACAGTTTCGGGCCGGAAACGAAACAAACGCACCCAATCCACGTTTTCGGACCCAATAGTGATGTTTTGGTTCGTTTTGGTCAGTTTAGTTACTGTGCCACAAATCATGCCGGGGTTGCATTTAATGCACCGATTCGGGCCTTAAATGAAACGATGCACAGTTTCGGGCCAGAAACGAAACAAACGCACCGAATCCACGTTTTTGGACCCAATGGTGATGTTTTGGTTTGTTTTGGTCAGTTTCGTTACAGTGCAAAAAACCATGCTGGGGTTGCATTTAATGCACCGATTCGGGCCTTAAATGAAATGATGCACACTTATGGGCCAGAAACGAAACAAACGCACCCAATCCACGTTTTTGGACCCAATAGTGATGTTTTGGTTCGTTTTGGTCAATTTAGTTACTGTGCCACAAATCATGCTGGGATTGCATTTAATGCACCGATTCGGGCCTTAAATGAAACGATGCACAGTTTCGGGCCAGAAACGAAACAAACGCACCCAATCCATGTTTTTGAACCCAATGGTGATGTTTTGGTTTGTTTTGGTCAGTTTCGTTATAGTGCAAAAAACCATGCCGAGGTTGCATTTAATGCACCGATTCGGGCCTTAAATGAAACGATGCACAGTTTCGGGCCAGAAACGAAAAAAAGCACCCAATCCACGTTTTTGGATCCAATGGTGATGTTTTGGTTTGTTTTGGTCAGTTTCGTTACAGTGCAAAAAACCATGCTGGGGTTGCATTTAATGCACCGATTCGGGCCTTAAATGAAACGATGCACAGTTTCGGGCCAGAAACAAACCAACGCACCCAATCTACGTTTTTGGACCCAATAGTGATGTTTTGGTTCGTTTTGGTCAGTTTAGTTACTGTGCCACAAATCATGGTGGGGTTGCATTTAATGCACCGATTCGGGCCTTAAATGAAACGATGCACAGTTTCGGGACAGAAACGAAACAAACGCACCCAATCCACGTTTTTGAACCCAATGGTGATGTTTTGGTTTGTTTTGGTCAGTTTCGTTACAGTGCAAAAAACCATGCCGAGGTTGCATTTAATGCACCCATTCAGGTCGTTAACAAAACGATGCACAGTTTCGGGCCAGAAACGAAATGAACGCACCCAATCAATGTTTTTGGTCCGAATGGTGATGCTTTTGTTTGTTTTGGTCAGTTTTGTTACAGTGCGAAAAACCATGCAAATGTTGCATTTAATGCGCCCATTCGGATCGTTAACGAAACGAACGCACCGAATCCACATTTTTGGACCCAATAATGATGTTTTGGTTCGTTTTGGTCAGTTTCGTTACAGTGCAAGAAACCATGCTGGGGTTGCATTTAATGCACCGATTCGGGCCGTCAATGAAAAGATGCACAGTTTCGGGCCAGAAATGAAATGAACTTACCCAATCCACGTTTTTGGACCCAACAGTGATGTTTTGGTTCGTTTTGGTGAGTTTCGTTACTGTGCAACAAATCATGCTGGGGTTGCATTTAATGCACCGATTCGGGCCTTAAATGAAACGATGCACAGTTTCGGGCCAGAAACGAAACAAACGCACCCAATCCACGTTTTCGGACCCAATAGTGATGTTTTGGTTCGTTTTGGTCAGTTTAGTTACTGTGCCACAAATCATGCCGGGGTTGCATTTAATGCACCGATTCGGGCCTTAAATGAAACGATGCACAGTTTCGGGCCAGAAACGAAACAAACGCACCCAATCCACGTTTTTGGACCCAATGGTGATGTTTTGGTTTGTTTTGGTCAGTTTCGTTACAGTGCAAAAAACCATGCTGGGGTTGCATTTAATGCACCGATTCGGGCCTTAAATGAAATGATGCACACTTATGGGCCAGAAACGAAACAAACGCACCCAATCCACGTTTTTGGACCCAATAGTGATGTTTTGGTTCGTTTTGGTCAATTTAGTTACTGTGCCACAAATCATGCTGGGGTTGCATTTAATGCACCGATTCGGGCCTTAAATGAAACGATGCACAGTTTCGGGCCAGAAACGAAACAAACGCACCCAATCCATGTTTTTGAACCCAATGGTGATGTTTTGGTTTGTTTTGGTCAGTTTCGTTATAGTGCAAAAAACCATGCCGAGGTTGCATTTAATGCACCGATTCGGGCCTTAAATGAAACGATGCACAGTTTCGGGCCAGAAACGAAAAAAAGCACCCAATCCACGTTTTTGGATCCAATGGTGATGTTTTGGTTTGTTTTGGTCAGTTTCGTTACAGTGCAAAAAACCATGCTGGGGTTGCATTTAATGCACCGATTCGGGCCTTAAATGAAACGATGCACAGTTTCGGGCCAGAAACAAACCAACGCACCCAATCTACGTTTTTGGACCCAATAGTGATGTTTTGGTTCGTTTTGGTCAGTTTAGTTACTGTGCCACAAATCATGGTGGGGTTGCATTTAATGCACCGATTCGGGCCTTAAATGAAACGATGCACAGTTTCGGGCCAGAAACGAAACAAACGCACCCAATCCACGTTTTTGAACCCAATGGTGATGTTTTGGTTTGTTTTGGTCAGTTTCGTTACAGTGCAAAAAACCATGCCGAGGTTGCATTTAATGCACCCATTCAGGTCGTTAACAAAACGATGCACAGTTTCGGGCCAGAAACGAAACAAACGCACCCAATCCACGTTTTTGGACCCAATAGTGATGTTTTGGTTCGTTTTGGTCAGTTTAGTTACTGTGCTACAAATCATGCTGGGGTTGCATTTAATGCACCGATTCGGGCCTTAAATGAAACGATGCACAGTTTTGGGCCAGAAACGAAACAAACGCATCCAATCCACGTTTTTGGACCCAATAGTGATGTTTTGGTTCGTTTTGGTCAGTTTAGTTACTGTGCTACAAATCATGCTGGGGTTGCATTTAATGCACCGATTCGGGCCTTAAATGAAACGATGCACAGTTTTGGGCCAGAAACGAAACAAACGCACCCAATCCACGTTTTTGAACCCAATGGTGATGTTTTGGTTTGTTTTGGTCAGTTTCGTTATAGTGGAAAAAACCATGCCGAGGTTGCATTTAATGCACCGATTCGGGCCTTAAATGAAACGATGCACAGTTTCGGGCCAGAAACGAAACAAACGCACCCAATCCACGTTTTTTGACCCAATGGTGATGTTTTGGTTTGTTTTGGTCAGTTTCGTTACAGTGCAAAAAACCATGCTGGGGTTGCATTTAATGCACCGATTCGGGCCTTAAATGAAACGATGCACAGTTTCGGGCCAGAAACGAAACAAACGCACCCAATCCACGTTTTTGGACCCAATAGTGATGTTTTGGTTCGTTTTGGTCAGTTTAGTTACTGTGCTACAAATCATGCTGGGGTTGCATTTAATGCACCGATTCGGGCCTTAAATGAAACGATGCACAGTTTTGGGCCAGAAACGAAACAAACGCACCCAATCCACGTTTTTGAACCCAATGGTGATGTTTTGGTTTGTTTTGGTCAGTTTCGTTATAGTGCAAAAAACCATGCCGAGGTTGCATTTAATGCACCGATTCGGGCCTTAAATGAAACGATGCACAGTTTCGGGCCAGAAACGAAACAAACGCACCCAATCCACGTTTTTTGACCCAATGGTGATGTTTTGGTTTGTTTTGGTCAGTTTTGTTACAATGCAAAAAACCATGCTGGGGTTGCATTTAATGCACCGATTCGGGCCTTAAATGAAACGATGCATAGTTTTGGGCCAGAAACGAAACAAACGTACCCAATCCACGTTTTTGAACCCAATGGTGATGTTTTGGTTTGTTTTGGTCAGTTTCCTTACAGTGCAAAAAACCATGCCGAGGTTGCATTTAATGCACCCATTCGGGTCGTTAACAAAACGATGCACAATTTCGGGCCAGAAACGAAATGAACGCACCCAATCCATGTTTTTCGTCCCAATGGTGATGTTTTTGTTTGTTTTGGTCAGTTTTGTTACAGTGCGAAAAACCATGCAAATGTTGCATTTAATGCGCCCATTCGGGTCGTTAACGAAACGAACGCACCGAATCCACATTTTTGGACCCAATAGTGATGTTTTGGTTCGTTTTGGTCTGTTTCGTTACAGTGCAAGAAACCATGCTGGGGTTGCATTTAATGCACCGATTCGCGCCGTCAATGAAAAGATGCACAGTTTCGGGCCAGAAACGAAACGAACTTACCCAATCCACGATTTTGGACCCAACAGTGATGTTTTGGTTCGTTTTGGTCAGTTTAGTTACTGAGCCACAAATCATGCTGGGGTTGCATTTAATGCACCGATTCGGGCTTTAAATGAAACGATGCACAGTTTCGGGCCAGAAACGAAACAAACGCACCCAATCCACATTTTTAACCCAATGGTGATGTTTTGGTCAGTTTCGTTACAGTGCAAAAAACCATGCCGAGGTTGCATTTATTGCACCGATTCGGGCCTTAAATGAAACGATGCACAGTTTCGGGCCAGAAACGAAACAAACGCACCCAATCCACGTTTTTGGACGCAATGGTGATGTTTTGGTTTGTTTTGGTCAGTTTCGTTACAATGCAAAAAACCATGCTTGGGTTGCATTTAATGCACCGATTCGGGCCTTAAATGAAACGATGCACAGTTTCGGGCCAGAAACGAAACAAACGCACCCAATCCACGTTTTTGGACCAAATAGTGATGTTTTGGTTCGTTTTGTTCAGTTTAGTTAGTGTGCCACAAATCATGCTGGGGTTGCATTTAATGCACCGATTCGGGCCTTAAATGAAACGATGCACTTTTTCGGGCCAGAAACGAAACAAACGCACCCAATCCACGTTTTTTGACCCAATGGTGATGTTTTGGTTTGTTTTGGTCAGTTTCGTTACAGTGCAAGAAACCATGCTGGGGTTGCATTCAATGCACCGATTCGGGCCTTAAATGAAACGATGCACAGTTTCGGGCCAGAAACGAAACGAACTTACCCAATCCACGTTTTCGGACCCAACAGTGATGTTTTGGTTCATTTTGGTCAGTTTCGTTACAGTGCAAGAAACCATGCTGGGGTTGCATTTAATGCACCGATTCGGGCCGTCAATGAAAAGATGCATAGTTTTGGGCCAGAAACGAAACAAACGTACCCAATCCACGTTTTTGAACCCAATAGTGATGTTTTGGTTCGTTTTGGTCAGTTCAGTTACTGTGCAACAAATCATGCCGTGGATACATTTCATGCACCCATTCGGGCCTTAAATAAAACGATGCACAGTTTCGGGCAAGAAACGACACAAACGCACCCAATCCACGTTTTTGGACCCAACGGTGATGTGTTGGTTTGTTTTGGTCAGGTTCGTTATAGTGCAAAAAACCATGCCGAGGTTGCACTTAATGCACCCATTCGGGTCGTTAACAAAACGATGCACAGTTTCGGGCCAGAAACGAAACGAACGCACCCAATCCACATTTTTGGACCCAATAGTGATGTTTTGGTTCGTTTTGGTCAGTTTAGTTACTATGCAAAAAACCATGCTGGGGTTGCATTTAATGCACCGATTCGGGCCTTAAATGAAACGATGCACAGTTTCGGGCCAGAAACGAAACAAACGCACCCAATCCACGTTTTTGGACCCAATAGTGATGTTTTGGTTCGTTTTGGTCAGTTTAGTTACTGTGCCACAAATCATGCTGGGGTTGCATTTAATGCACCGATTCGGGCCTTAAATGAAACGATGCACAGTTTCGGGCCAGAAACGACACAAACGCACCCAATCCACGTTTTTGGACCCAATGGTGATGTTTTGGTTTGTTTTGGTCAGTTTCGTTACAGTGCAAGAAACCATGCTGGGGTTGCATTTAATGCACCGATTCGGGCCTTAAATGAAACGATGCACAGTTTCGGGCCTGAAACGAAACAAACGCACCCAATCCACGTTTTTGGACCCAATAGTGATGTTTTGGTCAGTTTAGTTACTGTGGCACAAATCATACTGGGGTTGCATTTAATGCACCGATTCGGGCCTTAAATCAAACGATGCATAGTTTCGGGCCAGAAACGAAACAAACGCACCCAATCCACGTTTTTGAACCCAATGGTGATGTTTTGGTTTGTTTTGGTCAGTTTCGTTACAGTGCAAAAAACCATGCCGAGGTTGCATTTAATGCACCCATTCGGGTCGTTAACAAAACGATGCACAGTTTTGGGACAGAAACGAAATGAACGCACCCAATTCATGTTTTTCGTCCCAATGGTGATGTTTTTGTTTGTTTTGGTCAGTTTTGTTACAGTGCGAAAAACCATGCAAATGTTGCATTTAATGCGCCCATTCGGGTCGTTAACGAAACGAACGCACCGAATCCACATTTTTGGACCCAATAGTGATGTTTTGGTTTGTTTTGGTCAGTTTCGTTACAGTGCAAGAAACCATGTTGTGGTTGCATTTAATGCACCGATTCGGGCCATCAATGAAAATATGCACAGTTTCGGGACAGAAACGAAACGAACTTACCCAATCCACGATTTTGGACCCAACAGTGATGTTTTGGTTCGTTTTGGTCAGTTTCGTTACTGTGCAACAAATCATGCCGGGGTTGCATTTAATGCACCGATTCGGGCCTTAAATGAAACGATGCACAGTTTCGGGCCAGAAACGAAACAACCACACCCAATCCACGTTTTTGGACCCAATAGTGATGTTTTGGTTCGTTTGGTCAGTTTAGTTACTGTGCAAAAAATCAAGCCGGTGTTGATTTTAATGCACCGATTCGGGCATTAAATGAAACGATGCACAGTTTCGGGCCAGAAACGAAACAAACGCACCCAATCTACGTTTTTGGACCCAATAGTGACGTTTTGGTTCGTTTTGGTCAGTTTAGTTACTATGCAACAAATCATGTCGGGGTTGCATTTAATGCACCGATTCGGGCCTTAAATGAAACGATGCACAGTTTCGGGCCAGAAACGAAACAAATGCACTCAATCCACGTTTTTGGACCCAATGGTGATGTTTTGGTTTGTTTTGGTCAGTTTCGTTACAGTGCAAAAAACCATGCCGAGGTTGCATTTAATGCATCCATTCGGGTCGTTAACAAAACGATGCACAGTTTCGGGCCAGAAACGAAATGAACGCACCCAATCCATGTTTTTGGTCCCAATGGTGATGTTTTTGTTTATTTTGGTCAGTTTTGTTACAGTGCGAAAAACCATGCAAATGTTGCATTTAATGCGGCCATTCGGGTCGTTAACGAAACGAATGCACCGGATCCACATTTTTGGACCCAATAGTGATGTTTTGGTTCGTTTTGGTCAGTTTCGTTACAGTGGAAGAAACCATGCTAGGGTTGTATTTAATGCACCCATTCGGGTCATTAACGAAACGACGCACAATTTCGGGCAAGAAACGAAACGAACACACCCGATCAATGTTTTGAGACCCAATAGTGATGTTTTGGTTCGTTTTGGTCAGTTTCGTTACAGTGCAAAAAACCATGCTGGGGTTGCGTTTAATGCACCGATTCGGGCCTTACATGAAACGATGCACAGTTTCGGGCCGGAAACGAAACAAACGCACCCAATCCACGTTTTCGGACACGATAGTGATGTTTTGGTTCGTTTTGGTCAGTTTAGTTACTGTGCCACAAATCATGCCGGGGTTGCATTTAATGCACCGATTCGGGCATTAAATGAAACGATGCACAGTTTCGGGCCAGAAACGAAACAAACGCACCCAATCCACGTTTTTGGACCCAATAGTGATGTTTTGATTTGTTTTGGTCAGTTTCGTTACAGTGCAAAAAACCATGCTGGGGTTGCATTTAATGCACCGATTCGGGCCTTAAATGAAACGATGCACAGTTTCGGGCCAGAAACGAAACAAACGCACCCAATCCACGTTTTTGGACCCAATAGTGATGTTTTGGTTCGTTTTGGTCAGTTTAGTTACTGTGCCACAAATCATGCTGGGGTTGCATTTAATGCACCGATTCGGGCCTTAAATGAAACGATGCACAGTTTCGGGCCAGAAACGAAACAAACGCACCCAATCCACGTTTTTGAACCCAATGGTGATGTTTTGGTTTGTTTTGGTCAGTTTCGTTATAGTGCAAAAAACCATGCCGAGGTTGCATTTAATGCACCGATTCGGGCCTTAAATGAAACGATGCACAGTTTCGGGCCAGAAACGAAACAAACGCACCCAATCCACGTTTTTGGACCCAATGGTGATGTTTTGGTTTGTTTTGGTCAGTTTCGTTACAGTGCAAAAAACCATGCTGGGGTTGCATTTAATGCACCGATTCGGGCCTTAAATGAAACGATGCACAGTTTCGGGCCAGAAACGAAACAAACGCACCCAATCCACGTTTTTGGACCCAATAGTGATGTTTTGGTTCGTTTTGGTCAGTTTAGTTACTGTGCTACAAATCATGCTGGGGTTGCATTTAATGCACCGATTCGGGCCTTAAATGAAACGATGCACAGTTTTGGGCCAGAAACGAAACAAACGCACCCAATCCACGTTTTTGAACCCAATGGTGATGTTTTGGTTTGTTTTGGTCAGTTTCGTTATAGTGCAAAAAACTATGCCGAGGTTGCATTTAATGCACCGATTCGGGCCTTAAATGAAACGATGCACAGTTTTGGGCCAGAAACGAAACAAACGCACCCAATCCACGTTTTTTGACCCAATGGTGATGTTTTGGTTTGTTTTGGTCAGTTTTGTTACAATGCAAAAAACCATGCTGGGGTTGCATTTAATGCACCGATTCGGGCCATAAATGAAACGATGCATAGTTTCGGGCCAGAAACGAAACAAACGTACCCAATCCACGTTTTTGAACCCAATGGTGATGTTTTGGTTTGTTTTGGTCAGTTTCGTTACAGTGCAAAAAACCATGCCGAGGTTGCATTTAATGCACCCATTCGGGTCGTTAACAATACGATGCACAGTTTCGGGCCAGAAACGAAATGAACGCACCCAATCCATGTTTTTCGTCCCAATGGTGATGTTTTTGTTTGTTTTGGTCAGTTTTGTTACAGTGCGAAAAACCATGCTGGGGTTGCATTTAATGCACCGATTCGGGCCTTAAATGAAACGATGCACAGTTTCGGGCCAGAAACGAAACAAACGCACCCAATCCACGTTTTTGGACCCAATAGTGATGTTTTGGTTCGTTTTGGTCAGTTTAGTTACTGTGCCACAAATCATGCTGGGGTTGCATTTAATGCACCGATTCGGGCCTTAAATGAAACGATGCACAGTTTCGGGCCAGAAACGAAACAAACGCACCCAATCCACGTTTTTGAACCCAATGGTGATGTTTTGGTTTGTTTTGGTCAGTTTCGTTATAGTGCAAAAAACCATGCTGAGGTTGCATTTAATGCACCGATTCGGGCCTTAAATGAAACGATGCACAGTTTCGGGCCAGAAACGAAACAAACGCACCCAATCCACGTTTTTGGACCCAATGGTGATGTTTTGGTTTGTTTTGGTCAGTTTCGTTACAGTGCAAAAAACCATGCTGGGGTTGCATTTAATGCACCGATTCGGGCCTTAAATGAAACGATGCACAGTTTCGGGCCAGAAACGAAACAAACGCACCCAATCCACGTTTTTGGACCCAATAGTGATGTTTTGGTTCGTTTTGGTCAGTTTAGTTACTGTGCTACAAATCATGCTGGGGTTGCATTTAATGCACCGATTCGGGCCTTACATGAAACGATGCACAGTTTCGGGCCGGAAACGAAACAAACGCACCCAATCCACGTTTTTGAACCCAATGGTGATGTTTTGGTTTGTTTTGGTCAGTTTCGTTATAGTGCAAAAAACCATGCCGAGGTTGCATTTAATGCACCGATTCGGGCCTTAAATGAAACGATGCACAGTTTTGGGCCAGAAACGAAACAAACGCACCCAATCCACGTTTTTTGACCCAATGGTGATGTTTTGGTTTGTTTTGGTCAGTTTTGTTACAATGCAAAAAACCATGCTGGGGTTGCATTTAATGCACCGATTCGGGCCATAAATGAAACGATGCATAGTTTCGGGCCAGAAACGAAACAAACGTACCCAATCTACGTTTTTGAACCCAATGGTGATGTTTTGGTTTGTTTTGGTCAGTTTCGTTACAGTGCAAAAAACCATGCCGAGGTTGCATTTAATGCACCCATTCGGGTCGTTAACAATACGATGCACAGTTTCGGGCCAGAAACGAAATGAACGCACCCAATCCATGTTTTTCGTCCCAATGGTGATGTTTTTGTTTGTTTTGGTCAGTTTTGTTACAGTGCGAAAAACCATGCAAATGTTGCATTTAATGCGCACATTCGGGTCGTTAACGAAACGAACGCACCGAATCCACATTTTTGGACCCAATAGTGATGTTTTGGTTCGTTTTGGTCAGTTTCGTTACAGTGCAAGAAACCATGCTGGGGTTGCATTTAATGCACCGATTCGGGCCGTCAATGAAAAGATGCACAGTTTCGGGCCAGAAACGAAACGAACTTACCCAATCCACGATTTTGGACCCAACAGTGATGTTTTGGTTCGTTTTGGTCAGTTTAGTTACTGAGCCACAAATCATGCTGGGGTTGCATTTAATGCACCGATTCGGGCCTTAAATGAAATGATGCACAATTTCGGGCCAGAAACGAAACAAACGCACCCAATCCACGTTTTTAACCCAATGGTGATGTTTTGGTCAGGTTCGTTATAGTGCAAAAAACCATGCCGAGGTTGCATTTATTGCACCGATTCGGGCCTTAAATGAAACGATGCACAGTTTCGGGCCAGAAACGAAACAAACGCACCCAATCCACGTTTTTGGACCCAATGGTGATATTTTGGTTTGTTTTGGTCAGTTTCGTTACAATGCAAAAAACCATGCTGGGGTTGCATTTAATGCACCGATTCGGGCCATAAATGAAACGGTGCATAGTTTCGGGCCAGAAACGAAACAAACGTACCCAATCCACGTTTTTGAACCCAATGGTGATGTTTTGGTTTGTTTTGGTCAGTTTCGTTACAGTGCAAAAAACCATGCCGAGGTTGCATTTAATGCACCCATTCGGGTCGTTAACAATACGATGCACAGTTTCGGGCCAGAAACGAAATGAACTCACCCAATCCATGTTTTTCGTCCCAATGGTGATGTTTTTGTATGTTTTGGTCAGTTTTGTTACAGTGCGAAAAACCATGCAAATGTTGCATTTAATGCGCCCATTCGGGTCGTTAACGAAACGAACGCACCGAATCCACATTTTTGGACCCAATAGTGATGTTTTGGTTCGTTTTGGTCAGTTTCGTTACAGTGCAAGAAACCATGCTGGGGTTGCATTTAATGCACCGATTCGGGCCGTCAATGAAAAGATGCATAGTTTCGGGCCAGAAACGAAACGAACTTACCCAATCCACGATTTTGGACCCAACAGTGATGTTTTTGTTCGTTTTGGTCAGTTTAGTTACTGAGCCACAAATCATGCTGGGGTTGCATTTAATGCACCGATTCGGGCCTTAAATGAAATGATGCACAGTTTCGGGCCAGAAACGAAACAAACGCACCCAATCCACGTTTTTGAACCCAATGGTGATGTTTTGGTTTGTTTTGGTCAGTTTCGTTATAGTGCAAAAAACCATGCCGAGGTTGCATTTAATGCACCGATTCGGGCCTTAAATGAAACGATGCACAGTTTCGGGCCAGAAACGAAACAAACGCACCCAATCCACGTTTTTGGACCCAATGGTGATGTTTTGGTTTGTTTTGGTCAGTTTCGTTACAGTGCAAAAAACCATGCTGGGGTTGCATTTAATGCACCGATTCGGGCCTTAAATGAAACGATGCACAGTTTCGGGCCAGAAACGAAACAAACGCACCCAATCCACGTTTTTGGACCCAATAGTGATGTTTTGGTTCGTTTTGGTCAGTTTAGTTACTGTGCTACAAATCATGCTGGGGTTGCATTTAATGCACCGATTCGGGCCTTAAATGAAACGATGCACAGTTTTGGGCCAGAAACGAAACAAACGCACCCAATCCACGTTTTTGAACCCAATGGTGATGTTTTGGTTTGTTTTGGTCAGTTTCGTTATAGTGCAAAAAACCATGCCGAGGTTGCATTTAATGCACCGATTCGGGCCTTAAATGAAACGATGCACAGTTTTGGGCCAGAAACGAAACAAACGCACCCAATCCACGTTTTTTGACCCAATGGTGATGTTTTGGTTTGTTTTGGTCAGTTTTGTTACAATGCAAAAAACCATGCTGGGGTTGCATTTAATGCACCGATTCGGGCCATAAATGAAACGATGCATAGTTTCGGGCCAGAAACGAAACAAACGTACCCAATCCACGTTTTTGAACCCAATGGTGATGTTTTGGTTTGTTTTGGTCAGTTTCGTTACAGTGCAAAAAACCATGCCGAGGTTGCATTTAATGCACCCATTCGGGTCGTTAACAATACGATGCACAGTTTCGGGCCAGAAACGAAATGAACGCACCCAATCCATGTTTTTCGTCCCAATGGTGATGTTTTTGTTTGTTTTGGTCAGTTTTGTTACAGTGCGAAAAACCATGCAAATGTTGCATTTAATGCGCCCATTCGGGTCGTTAACGAAACGAACGCACCGAATCCACATTTTTGGACCCAATAGTGATGTTTTGGTTCGTTTTGGTCAGTTTCGTTACAGTGCAAGAAACCATGCTGGGGTTGCATTTAATGCACCGATTCGGGCCGTTAATGAAAAGATGCACAGTTTCGGGCCAGAAACGAAACGAACTTACCCAATCCACGATTTTGGACCCAACAGTGATGTTTTGGTTCGTTTTGGTCAGTTTAGTTACTGAGCCACAAATCATGCGGGGGTTGCATTTAATGCACCGATTCGGGCCTTAAATGAAATGATGCACAATTTCGGGCCAGAAACGAAACAAACGCACCCAATCCACGTTTTTAACCCAATGGTGATGTTTTGGTCAGGTTCGTTATAGTGCAAAAAACCATGCCGAGGTTGCATTTATTGCACCGATTCGGGCCTTAAATGAAACGATGCACAGTTTCGGGCCAGAAACGAAACAAACGCACCCAATCCACGTTTTTGGACCCAATGGTGATATTTTGGTTTGTTTTGGTCAGTTTCGTTACAATGCAAAAAACCATGATGGGGTTGCATTTAATGCACCGATTCGGGCCATAAATGAAACGGTGCATAGTTTCGGGCCAGAAACGAAACAAACGTACCCAATCCACGTTTTTTAACCCAATGGTGATGTTTTGGTTTGTTTTGGTCAGTTTCGTTACAGTGCAAAAAACCATGCCGAGGTTGCATTTAATGCACCCATTCGGGTCGTTAACAATACGATGCACAGTTTCGGGCCAGAAACGAAATGAACTCACCCAATCCATGTTTTTCGTCCCAATGGTGATGTTTTTGTATGTTTTGGTCAGTTTTGTTACAGTGCGAAAAACCATGCAAATGTTGGATTTAATGCGCCCATTCGGGTCGTTAACGAAACGAACGCACCGAATCCACATTTTTGGACCCAATAGTGATGTTTTGGTTCGTTTTGGTCAGTTTCGTTACAGTGCAAGAAACCATGCTGGGGTTGCATTTAATGCACCGATTCGGGCCGTCAATGAAAAGATGCATAGTTTCGGGCCAGAAACGAAACGAACTTACCCAATCCACGATTTTGGACCCAACAGTGATGTTTTTGTTCGTTTTGGTCAGTTTAGTTACTGAGCCACAAATCATGCTGGGGTTGCATTTAATGCACCGATTCGGGCCTTAAATGAAATGATGCACAGTTTCGGGCCAGAAACGAAACAAACGCACCCAATCCACGTTTTTAACCCAATGGTGATGTTTTGGTCAGGTTCGTTATAGTGCAAAAAACCATGCCGAGGTTGCATTTATTGCACCGATTCGGGCCTTAAATGAAACGATGCACAGTTTCGGGCCAGAAACGAAACAAACGCACCCAATCCACGTTTTTGGACCCAATGGTGATATTTTGGTTTGTTTTGGTCAGTTTCGTTACAATGCAAAAAACCATGCTGGGGTTACATTTAATGCACCGATTCGGGCCTTAAATGAAACGATGCACAGTTTCGGGCCAGAAACGAAACAAACGCACCCAATCCACGTTTTTGGACCCAATAGTGATGTTTTAGTTCGTTTTGGTCAGTTTAGTTACTGTGCCACAAATCATGCTTGGGTTGCATTTAATGCACCGATTCGGGCCTTAAATGAAACGATGCACAGTTTCGGGCCAGAAACGAAACAAACGCACCCAATCCACGTTTTTGGACCCAATAGTGATGTTTTGGTTCGTTTTGGTCAGTTTAGTTACTGTGCCACAAATCATGCTGGGGTTGCATTTAATGCACCGATTCGGGCCTTAAATGAAACGATGCACAGTTTCGGGCCAGAAACGAAACAAACGCACCCAATCCACGTTTTTGAACCCAATGGTGATGTTTTGGTTTGTTTTGGTCAGTTTCGTTATAGTGCAAAAAACCATGCCGAGGTTGCATTTAATGCACCGATTCGGGCCTTAAATGAAACGATGCACAGTTTCGGGCCAGAAACGAAACAAACGCACCCAATCCACGTTTTTGGACCCAATGGTGATGTTTTGGTTTGTTTTGGTCAGTTTCGTTACAGTGCAAAAAACCATGCTGGGGTTGCATTTAATGCACCGATTCGGGCCTTAAATGAAACGATGCACAGTTTCGGGCCAGAAACGAAACAAACGCACCCAATCCACGTTTTTGGACCCAATAGTGATGTTTTGGTTCGTTTTGGTCAGTTTAGTTACTGTGCTACAAATCATGCTGGGGTTGCATTTAATGCACCGATTCGGGCCTTAAATGAAACGATGCACAGTTTTGGGCCAGAAACGAAACAAACGCACCCAATCCACGTTTTTGAACCCAATGGTGATGTTTTGGTTTGTTTTGGTCAGTTTCGTTATAGTGCAAAAAACCATGCCGAGGTTGCATTTAATGCACCGATTCGGGCCTTAAATGAAACGATGCACAGTTTTGGGCCAGAAACGAAACAAACGCACCCAATCCACGTTTTTTGACCCAATGGTGATGTTTTGGTTTGTTTTGGTCAGTTTTGTTACAATGCAAAAAACCATGCTGGGGTTGCATTTAATGCACCGATTCGGGCCATAAATGAAACGATGCATAGTTTCGGGCCAGAAACGAAACAAACGTACCCAATCTACGTTTTTGAACCCAATGGTGATGTTTTGGTTTGTTTTGGTCAGTTTCGTTACAGTGCAAAAAACCATGCCGAGGTTGCATTTAATGCACCCATTCGGGTCGTTAACAATACGATGCACAGTTTCGGGCCAGAAACGAAATGAACGCACCCAATCCATGTTTTTCGTCCCAATGGTGATGTTTTTGTTTGTTTTGGTCAGTTTTGTTACAGTGCGAAAAACCATGCAAATGTTGCATTTAATGCGCACATTCGGGTCGTTAACGAAACGAACGCACCGAATCCACATTTTTGGACCCAATAGTGATGTTTTGTTTCGTTTTGGTCAGTCTCGTTACAGTGCAAGAAACCATGCTGGGGTTGCATTTAATGCACCGATTTGGGCCGTCAATGAAAAGATGCACAGTTTCGGGCCAGAAACGAAACGAACTTACCCAATCCACGATTTTGGACCCAACAGTGATGTTTTGGTTCGTTTTGGTCAGTTTAGTTACTGAGCCACAAATCATGCTGGGGTTGCATTTAATGCACCGATTCGGGCCTTAAATGAAATGATGCACAATTTCGGGCCAGAAACGAAACAAACGCACCCAATCCACGTTTTTAACCCAATGGTGATGTTTTGGTCAGGTTCGTTATAGTGCAAAAAACCATGCCGAGGTTGCATTTATTGCACCGATTCGGGCCTTAAATGAAACGATGCACAGTTTCGGGCCAGAAACGAAACAAACGCACCCAATCCACGTTTTTGGACCCAATGGTGATATTTTGGTTTGTTTTGGTCAGTTTCGTTACAATGCAAAAAACCATGCTGGGGTTGCATTTAATGCACCGATTCGGGCCATAAATGAAACGGTGCATAGTTTCGGGCCAGAAACGAAACAAACGTACCCAATCCACGTTTTTGAACCCAATGGTGATGTTTTGGTTTGTTTTGGTCAGTTTCGTTACAGTGCAAAAAACCATGCCGAGGTTGCATTTAATGCACCCATTCGGGTCGTTAACAATACGATGCACAGTTTCGGGCCAGAAACGAAATGAACTCACCCAATCCATGTTTTTCGTCCCAATGGTGATGTTTTTGTATGTTTTGGTCAGTTTTGTTACAGTGCGAAAAACCATGCAAATGTTGCATTTAATGCGCCCATTCGGGTCGTTAACGAAACGAACGCACCGAATCCACATTTTTGGACCCAATAGTGATGTTTTGGTTCGTTTTGGTCAGTTTCGTTACAGTGCAAGAAACCATGCTGGGGTTGCATTTAATGCACCGATTCGGGCCGTCAATGAAAAGATGCATAGTTTCGGGCCAGAAACGAAACGAACTTACCCAATCCACGATTTTGGACCCAACAGTGATGTTTTTGTTCGTTTTGGTCAGTTTAGTTACTGAGCCACAAATCATGCTGGGGTTGCATTTAATGCACCGATTCGGGCCTTAAATGAAATGATGCACAGTTTCGGGCCAGAAACGAAACAAACGCACCCAATCCACGTTTTTGAACCCAATGGTGATGTTTTGGTTTGTTTTGGTCAGTTTCGTTATAGTGCAAAAAACCATGCCGAGGTTGCATTTAATGCACCGATTCGGGCCTTAAATGAAACGATGCACAGTTTCGGGCCAGAAACGAAACAAACGCACCCAATCCACGTTTTTGGACCCAATGGTGATGTTTTGGTTTGTTTTGGTCAGTTTCGTTACAGTGCAAAAAACCATGCTGGGGTTGCATTTAATGCACCGATTCGGGCCTTAAATGAAACGATGCACAGTTTCGGGCCAGAAACGAAACAAACGCACCCAATCCACGTTTTTGGACCCAATAGTGATGTTTTGGTTCGTTTTGGTCAGTTTAGTTACTGTGCTACAAATCATGCTGGGGTTGCATTTAATGCACCGATTCGGGCCTTAAATGAAACGATGCACAGTTTTGGGCCAGAAACGAAACAAACGCACCCAATCCACGTTTTTGAACCCAATGGTGATGTTTTGGTTTGTTTTGGTCAGTTTCGTTATAGTGCAAAAAACCATGCCGAGGTTGCATTTAATGCACCGATTCGGGCCTTAAATGAAACGATGCACAGTTTTGGGCCAGAAACGAAACAAACGCACCCAATCCACGTTTTTTGACCCAATGGTGATGTTTTGGTTTGTTTTGGTCAGTTTTGTTACAATGCAAAAAACCATGCTGGGGTTGCATTTAATGCACCGATTCGGGCCATAAATGAAACGATGCATAGTTTCGGGCCAGAAACGAAACAAACGTACCCAATCCACGTTTTTGAACCCAATGGTGATGTTTTGGTTTGTTTTGGTCAGTTTCGTTACAGTGCAAAAAACCATGCCGAGGTTGCATTTAATGCACCCATTCGGGTCGTTAACAATACGATGCACAGTTTCGGGCCAGAAACGAAATGAACGCACCCAATCCATGTTTTTCGTCCCAATGGTGATGTTTTTGTTTGTTTTGGTCAGTTTTGTTACAGTGCGAAAAACCATGCAAATGTTGCATTTAATGCGCACATTCGGGTCGTTAACGAAACGAACGCACCGAATCCACATTTTTGGACCCAATAGTGATGTTTTGGTTCGTTTTGGTCAGTTTCGTTACAGTGCAAGAAACCATGCTGGGGTTGCATTTAATGCACCGATTCGGGCCGTCAATGAAAAGATGCACAGTTTCGGGCCAGAAACGAAACGAACTTACCCAATCCACGATTTTGGACCCAACAGTGATGTTTTGGTTCGTTTTGGTCAGTTTAGTTACTGAGCCACAAATCATGCTGGGGTTGCATTTAATGCACCGATTCGGGCCTTAAATGAAATGATGCACAATTTCGGGCCAGAAACGAAACAAACGCACCCAATCCACGTTTTTAACCCAATGGTGATGTTTTGGTCAGGTTCGTTATAGTGCAAAAAACCATGCCGAGGTTGCATTTATTGCACCGATTCGGGCCTTAAATGAAACGATGCACAGTTTCGGGCCAGAAACGAAACAAACGCACCCAATCCACGTTTTTGGACCCAATGGTGATATTTTGGTTTGTTTTGGTCAGTTTCGTTACAATGCAAAAAACCATGCTGGGGTTGCATTTAATGCACCGATTCGGGCCATAAATGAAACGGTGCATAGTTTCGGGCCAGAAACGAAACAAACGTACCCAATCCACGTTTTTGAACCCAATGGTGATGTTTTGGTTTGTTTTGGTCAGTTTCGTTACAGTGCAAAAAACCATGCCGAGGTTGCATTTAATGCACCCATTCGGGTCGTTAACAATACGATGCACAGTTTCGGGCCAGAAACGAAATGAACTCACCCAATCCATGTTTTTCGTCCCAATGGTGATGTTTTTGTATGTTTTGGTCAGTTTTGTTACAGTGCGAAAAACCATGCAAATGTTGCATTTAATGCGCCCATTCGGGTCGTTAACGAAACGAACGCACCGAATCCACATTTTTGGACCCAATAGTGATGTTTTGGTTCGTTTTGGTCAGTTTCGTTACAGTGCAAGAAACCATGCTGGGGTTGCATTTAATGCACCGATTCGGGCCGTCAATGAAAAGATGCATAGTTTCGGGCCAGAAACGAAACGAACTTACCCAATCCACGATTTTGGACCCAACAGTGATGTTTTTGTTCGTTTTGGTCAGTTTAGTTACTGAGCCACAAATCATGCTGGGGTTGCATTTAATGCACCGATTCGGGCCTTAAATGAAATGATGCACAGTTTCGGGCCAGAAACGAAACAAACGCACCCAATCCACGTTTTTGAACCCAATGGTGATGTTTTGGTTTGTTTTGGTCAGTTTCGTTATAGTGCAAAAAACCATGCCGAGGTTGCATTTAATGCACCGATTCGGGCCTTAAATGAAACGATGCACAGTTTCGGGCCAGAAACGAAACAAACGCACCCAATCCACGTTTTTGGACCCAATGGTGATGTTTTGGTTTGTTTTGGTCAGTTTCGTTACAGTGCAAAAAACCATGCTGGGGTTGCATTTAATGCACCGATTCGGGCCTTAAATGAAACGATGCACAGTTTCGGGCCAGAAACGAAACAAACGCACCCAATCCACGTTTTTGGACCCAATAGTGATGTTTTGGTTCGTTTTGGTCAGTTTAGTTACTGTGCTACAAATCATGCTGGGGTTGCATTTAATGCACCGATTCGGGCCTTAAATGAAACGATGCACAGTTTTGGGCCAGAAACGAAACAAACGCACCCAATCCACGTTTTTGAACCCAATGGTGATGTTTTGGTTTGTTTTGGTCAGTTTCGTTATAGTGCAAAAAACCATGCCGAGGTTGCATTTAATGCACCGATTCGGGCCTTAAATGAAACGATGCACAGTTTTGGGCCAGAAACGAAACAAACGCACCCAATCCACGTTTTTTGACCCAATGGTGATGTTTTGGTTTGTTTTGGTCAGTTTTGTTACAATGCAAAAAACCATGCTGGGGTTGCATTTAATGCACCGATTCGGGCCATAAATGAAACGATGCATAGTTTCGGGCCAGAAACGAAACAAACGTACCCAATCCACGTTTTTGAACCCAATGGTGATGTTTTGGTTTGTTTTGGTCAGTTTCGTTACAGTGCAAAAAACCATGCCGAGGTTGCATTTAATGCACCCATTCGGGTCGTTAACAATACGATGCACAGTTTCGGGCCAGAAACGAAATGAACGCACCCAATCCATGTTTTTCGTCCCAATGGTGATGTTTTTGTTTGTTTTGGTCAGTTTTGTTACAGTGCGAAAAACCATGCAAATGTTGCATTTAATGCGCCCATTCGGGTCGTTAACGAAACGAACGCACCGAATCCACATTTTTGGACCCAATAGTGATGTTTTGGTTCGTTTTGGTCAGTTTCGTTACAGTGCAAGAAACCATGCTGGGGTTGCATTTAATGCACCGATTCGGGCCGTTAATGAAAAGATGCACAGTTTCGGGCCAGAAACGAAACGAACTTACCCAATCCACGATTTTGGACCCAACAGTGATGTTTTGGTTCGTTTTGGTCAGTTTAGTTACTGAGCCACAAATCATGCTGGGGTTGCATTTAATGCACCGATTCGGGCCTTAAATGAAATGATGCACAATTTCGGGCCAGAAACGAAACAAACGCACCCAATCCACGTTTTTAACCCAATGGTGATGTTTTGGTCAGGTTCGTTATAGTGCAAAAAACCATGCCGAGGTTGCATTTATTGCACCGATTCGGGCCTTAAATGAAACGATGCACAGTTTCGGGCCAGAAACGAAACAAACGCACCCAATCCACGTTTTTGGACCCAATGGTGATATTTTGGTTTGTTTTGGTCAGTTTCGTTACAATGCAAAAAACCATGCTGGGGTTGCATTTAATGCACCGATTCGGGCCATAAATGAAACGGTGCATAGTTTCGGGCCAGAAACGAAACAAACGTACCCAATCCACGTTTTTTAACCCAATGGTGATGTTTTGGTTTGTTTTGGTCAGTTTCGTTACAGTGCAAAAAACCATGCCGAGGTTGCATTTAATGCACCCATTCGGGTCGTTAACAATACGATGCACAGTTTCGGGCCAGAAACGAAATGAACTCACCCAATCCATGTTTTTCGTCCCAATGGTGATGTTTTTGTATGTTTTGGTCAGTTTTGTTACAGTGCGAAAAACCATGCAAATGTTGGATTTAATGCGCCCATTCGGGTCGTTAACGAAACGAACGCACCGAATCCACATTTTTGGACCCAATAGTGATGTTTTGGTTCGTTTTGGTCAGTTTCGTTACAGTGCAAGAAACCATGCTGGGGTTGCATTTAATGCACCGATTCGGGCCGTCAATGAAAAGATGCATAGTTTCGGGCCAGAAACGAAACGAACTTACCCAATCCACGATTTTGGACCCAACAGTGATGTTTTTGTTCGTTTTGGTCAGTTTAGTTACTGAGCCACAAATCATGCTGGGGTTGCATTTAATGCACCGATTCGGGCCTTAAATGAAATGATGCACAGTTTCGGGCCAGAAACGAAACAAACGCACCCAATCCACGTTTTTAACCCAATGGTGATGTTTTGGTCAGGTTCGTTATAGTGCAAAAAACCATGCCGAGGTTGCATTTATTGCACCGATTCGGGCCTTAAATGAAACGATGCACAGTTTCGGGCCAGAAACGAAACAAACGCACCCAATCCACGTTTTTGGACCCAATGGTGATATTTTGGTTTGTTTTGGTCAGTTTCGTTACAATGCAAAAAACCATGCTGGGGTTACATTTAATGCACCGATTCGGGCCTTAAATGAAACGATGCACAGTTTCGGGCCAGAAACGAAACAAACGCACCCAATCCACGTTTTTGGACCCAATAGTGATGTTTTAGTTCGTTTTGGTCAGTTTAGTTACTGTGCCACAAATCATGCTTGGGTTGCATTTAATGCACCGATTCGGGCCTTAAATGAAACGATGCACAGTTTCGGGCCAGAAACGAAACAAACGCACCCAATCCACGTTTTTGGACCCAATAGTGATGTTTTGGTTCGTTTTGGTCAGTTTAGTTACTGTGCCACAAATCATGCTGGGGTTGCATTTAATGCACCGATTCGGGCCTTAAATGAAACGATGCACAGTTTCGGGCCAGAAACGAAACAAACGCACCCAATCCACGTTTTTGGACCCAATGGTGATGTTTTGGTTTGTTTTGGTCAGTTTCGTTACAGTGCAAGAAACCATGCTGGGGTTGCATTTAATGCACCGATTCGGGCCTTAAATGAAACGATGCACAGTTTCGGGCCAGAAACGAAACGAACTTACCCAATCCACGTTTTCGGACCCAATAGTGATGTTTTGGTTCGTTTTGGTCAGTTTCGTTACAGTGCAAGAAACCATGCTGGGGTTGCATTTAATGCACCGATTCGCGCCGTCAATGAAAAGATGCACAGTTTCGGGCCAGAAACGAAACGAACTTACCCAATCCACGATTTTGGACCCAACAGTGATGTTTTGGTTCGTTTTGGTCAGTTTAGTTACTGAGCCACAAATCATGCTGGGGTTGCATTTAATGCACCGATTCGGGCCTTAAATGAAACGATGCACAGTTTCGGGCCAGAAACGAAACAAACGTACCCAATCCACGTTTTTGAACCCAATGGTGATGTTTTGGTTTGTTTTGGTCAGTTTCGTTACAGTGCAAAAAACCATGCCGAGGTTGCATTTAATGCACCCATTCGGGTCGTTAACAATACGATGCACAGTTTCGGGCCAGAAACGAAATGAACGCACCCAATCCATGTTTTTCGTCCCAATGGTGATGTTTTTGTTTGTTTTGGTCAGTTTTGTTACAGTGCGAAAAACCATGCAAATGTTGCATTTAATGCGCCCATTCGTGTCGTTAACGAAACGAACGCACCGAATCCACATTTTTGGACCCAATAGTGATGTTTTGGTTCGTTTTGGTCAGTTTCGTTGCAGTGCAAGAAACCATGCTGGGGTTGCATTTAATGCACCGATTCGGGCCGTCAATGAAAAGATGCATAGTTTCGGGCCAGAAACGAAACGAACTTACCCAATCCACGATTTTGGACCCAACAGTGATGTTTTTGTTCGTTTTGGTCAGTTTAGTTACTGAGCCACAAATCATGCTGGGGTTGCATTTAATGCACCGATTCGGGCCTTAAATGAAATGATGCACAGTTTCGGGCCAGAAACGAAACAAACGCACCCAATCCACGTTTTTGAACCCAATGGTGATGTTTTGGTTTGTTTTGGTCAGTTTCGTTATAGTGCAAAAAACCATGCCGAGGTTGCATTTAATGCACCGATTCGGGCCTTAAATGAAACGATGCACAGTTTCGGGCCAGAAACGAAACAAACGCACCCAATCCACGTTTTTGGACCCAATGGTGATGTTTTGGTTTGTTTTGGTCAGTTTCGTTACAGTGCAAAAAACCATGCTGGGGTTGCATTTAATGCACCGATTCGGGCCTTAAATGAAACGATGCACAGTTTCGGGCCAGAAACGAAACAAACGCACCCAATCCACGTTTTTGGACCCAATAGTGATGTTTTGGTTCGTTTTGGTCAGTTTAGTTACTGTGCTACAAATCATGCTGGGGTTGCATTTAATGCACCGATTCGGGCCTTAAATGAAACGATGCACAGTTTTGGGCCAGAAACGAAACAAACGCACCCAATCCACGTTTTTGAACCCAATGGTGATGTTTTGGTTTGTTTTGGTCAGTTTCGTTATAGTGCAAAAAACCATGCCGAGGTTGCATTTAATGCACCGATTCGGGCCTTAAATGAAACGATGCACAGTTTTGGGCCAGAAACGAAACAAACGCACCCAATCCACGTTTTTTGACCCAATGGTGATGTTTTGGTTTGTTTTGGTCAGTTTTGTTACAGTGCGAAAAACCATGCAAATGTTGGATTTAATGCGCCCATTCGGGTCGTTAACGAAACGAACGCACCGAATCCACATTTTTGGACCCAATAGTGATGTTTTGGTTCGTTTTGGTCAGTTTCGTTACAGTGCAAGAAACCATGCTGGGGTTGCATTTAATGCACCGATTCGGGCCGTCAATGAAAAGATGCATAGTTTCGGGCCAGAAACGAAACGAACTTACCCAATCCACGATTTTGGACCCAACAGTGATGTTTTTGTTCGTTTTGGTCAGTTTAGTTACTGAGCCACAAATCATGCTGGGGTTGCATTTAATGCACCGATTCGGGCCTTAAATGAAATGATGCACAGTTTCGGGCCAGAAACGAAACAAACGCACCCAATCCACGTTTTTAACCCAATGGTGATGTTTTGGTCAGGTTCGTTATAGTGCAAAAAACCATGCCGAGGTTGCATTTATTGCACCGATTCGGGCCTTAAATGAAACGATGCACAGTTTCGGGCCAGAAACGAAACAAACGCACCCAATCCACGTTTTTGGACCCAATGGTGATATTTTGGTTTGTTTTGGTCAGTTTCGTTACAATGCAAAAAACCATGCTGGGGTTACATTTAATGCACCGATTCGGGCCTTAAATGAAACGATGCACAGTTTCGGGCCAGAAACGAAACAAACGCACCCAATCCACGTTTTTGGACCCAATAGTGATGTTTTAGTTCGTTTTGGTCAGTTTAGTTACTGTGCCACAAATCATGCTTGGGTTGCATTTAATGCACCGATTCGGGCCTTAAATGAAACGATGCACAGTTTCGGGCCAGAAACGAAACAAACGCACCCAATCCACGTTTTTGGACCCAATAGTGATGTTTTGGTTCGTTTTGGTCAGTTTAGTTACTGTGCCACAAATCATGCTGGGGTTGCATTTAATGCACCGATTCGGGCCTTAAATGAAACGATGCACAGTTTCGGGCCAGAAACGAAACAAACGCACCCAATCCACGTTTTTGGACCCAATGGTGATGTTTTGGTTTGTTTTGGTCAGTTTCGTTACAGTGCAAGAAACCATGCTGGGGTTGCATTTAATGCACCGATTCGGGCCTTAAATGAAACGATGCACAGTTTCGGGCCAGAAACGAAACGAACTTACCCAATCCACGTTTTCGGACCCAATAGTGATGTTTTGGTTCGTTTTGGTCAGTTTCGTTACAGTGCAAGAAACCATGCTGGGGTTGCATTTAATGCACCGATTCGCGCCGTCAATGAAAAGATGCACAGTTTCGGGCCAGAAACGAAACGAACTTACCCAATCCACGATTTTGGACCCAACAGTGATGTTTTGGTTCGTTTTGGTCAGTTTAGTTACTGAGCCACAAATCATGCTGGGGTTGCATTTAATGCACCGATTCGGGCCTTAAATGAAACGATGCACAGTTTCGGGCCAGAAACGAAACAAACGTACCCAATCCACGTTTTTGAACCCAATGGTGATGTTTTGGTTTGTTTTGGTCAGTTTCGTTACAGTGCAAAAAACCATGCCGAGGTTGCATTTAATGCACCCATTCGGGTCGTTAACAATACGATGCACAGTTTCGGGCCAGAAACGAAATGAACGCACCCAATCCATGTTTTTCGTCCCAATGGTGATGTTTTTGTTTGTTTTGGTCAGTTTTGTTACAGTGCGAAAAACCATGCAAATGTTGCATTTAATGCGCCCATTCGTGTCGTTAACGAAACGAACGCACCGAATCCACATTTTTGGACCCAATAGTGATGTTTTGGTTCGTTTTGGTCAGTTTCGTTACAGTGCAAGAAACCATGCTGGGGTTGCATTTAATGCACCGATTCGGGCCGTCAATGAAAAGATGCATAGTTTCGGGCCAGAAACGAAACGAACTTACCCAATCCACGATTTTGGACCCAACAGTGATGTTTTTGTTCGTTTTGGTCAGTTTAGTTACTGAGCCACAAATCATGCTGGGGTTGCATTTAATGCACCGATTCGGGCCTTAAATGAAATGATGCACAGTTTCGGGCCAGAAACGAAACAAACGCACCCAATCCACGTTTTTAACCCAATGGTGATGTTTTGGTCAGGTTCGTTATAGTGCAAAAAACCATGCCGAGGTTGCATTTATTGCACCGATTCGGGCCTTAAATGAAACGATGCACAGTTTCGGGCCAGAAACGAAACAAACGCACCCAATCCACGTTTTTGGACCCAATGGTGATATTTTGGTTTGTTTTGGTCAGTTTCGTTACAATGCAAAAAACCATGCTGGGGTTACATTTAATGCACCGATTCGGGCCTTAAATGAAACGATGCACAGTTTCGGGCCAGAAACGAAACAAACGCACCCAATCCACGTTTTTGGACCCAATAGTGATGTTTTAGTTCGTTTTGGTCAGTTTAGTTACTGTGCCACAAATCATGCTTGGGTTGCATTTAATGCACCGATTCGGGCCTTAAATGAAACGATGCACAGTTTCGGGCCAGAAACGAAACAAACGCACCCAATCCACGTTTTCGGACCCAATAGTGATGTTTTGGTTCGTTTTGGTCAGTTTAGTTGTTGTGCCACAAATCATGCCGGGGTTGCATTTAATGCACCGATTTGGGCCTTAAATGAAACGATGCACAGTTTCGGGTCAGAAACGAAACAAACGCACCCAATCCACGTTTTTGGACCCAATGGTGATGTTTTGGTTTGTTTTGGTCAGTTTCGTTACAGTGCAAAAAACCATGCCGAGGTTGCATTTAATGCATCCATTCGGGTCGTTAACAAAACGATGCACAGTTTCGGGCCAGAAACGAAATGAACGCACCCAATCCATGTTTTTGGTCCCAATGGTGATGTTTTTGTTTGTTTTGGTCAGTTTTGTTACAGTGCGAAAAACCATGCAAATGTTGCATTTAATGCGCCCATTCGAGTCGTTAACGAAACGAATGCACCGAATCCACAATTTTGGACCCAATAGTGATGTTTTGGTTCGTTTTGGTCAGTTTCGTTACAGTGCAAGAAACCATGCTAGGGTTGTATTTAATGCACCCATTCGGGTCATTAACGAAACGACGCACAATTTCGGGCAGGAAACGAAACGAACACACCCGATCCATGTTTTGAGACCCAATAGTGATGTTTTGGTTCGTTTTGGTCAGTATCGTTACAGTGCAAAAAACCATGCAAATGTTGCATTTAATGCGCCCATTCGGGTCGTTAACGAAACGAACGCACCGAATCCACATTTTTGGACCCAATAGTGATGTTTTGGTTCGTTTTGGTCAGTTTCGTTACAGTGCAAGAAACCATGCTGGGGTTGCATTTAATGCACCGATTCGGGCCGTCAATGAAAAGATGCACAGTTTCGGGCCAGAAACGAAACGAACTTACCCAATCCACGATTTTGGACCCAATAGTGATGTTTTGGTTCGTTTTGGTCAGTTTAGTTACTGAGCCACAAATCATGCTGGGGTTGCATTTAATGCACCGATTCGAGCCTTAAATGAAATGATGCACAGTTTCGGGCCAGAAACGAAACAAACGCACCCAATCCACGTTTTTAACCCAATGGTGATGTTTTGGTCAGGTTCGTTATAGTGCAAAAAACCATGCCGAGGTTGCATTTATTGCACCGATTCGGGCCTTAAATGAAACGATGCACAGTTTCGGGCCAGAAACGAAACAAACGCACCCAATCCACGTTTTTGGACCCAATGGTGATATTTTGGTTTGTTTTGGTCAGTTTCGTTACAATGCAAAAAACCATGCTGGGGTTACATTTAATGCACCGATTCGGGCCTTAAATGAAACGATGCACAGTTTCGGGCCCGAAACGAAACAAACGCACCCAATCCACGTTTTTGGACCCAATAGTGATGTTTTAGTTCGTTTTGGTCAGTTTAGTTACTGTGCCACAAATCATGCTTGGGTTGCATTTAATGCACCGATTCGGGCCTTAAATGAAACGATGCACAGTTTCGGGCCAGAAACGAAACCAACGCACCCAATCCACGTTTTTGGACCCAATAGTGATGTTTTGGTTCGTTTTGGTCAGTTTCGTTACAGTGCCAGAAACCATGTTGGGGTTGCATTTAATGCACCGATTCGGGCCGTCAATGAAAAGATGCACATTTTCGGGCCAGAAACGAAACGAACTTACCCAATCCACGATTTTGGACCCAACAGTGATGTTTTGGTTCGTTTTGGTCAGTTTCGTTACTATGCAACAAATCATGCCGGGGTTGCATTTAATGCACCGATTCGGGCCTTAAATGAAACGATGCACAGTTTCGGGCCAGAAACGAAACAACCGCACCCAATCCACGTTTTTGGACCCAATAGTGATGTTTTGGTTCGTTTGGTCAGTTTAGTTACTGTGCAACAAATCATGCCGGGGTTGCATTTAATGCACCGATTCGGGCCTTACATGAAACGATGCACAGTTTCGGGCCGGAAACGAAACAAACGCACCCAATCCACGTTTTCGGACCCAATAGTGATGTTTTGGTTCGTTTTGGTCAGTTTAGTTGTTGTGCCACAAATCATGCCGGGGTTGCATTTAATGCACCGATTTGGGCCTTAAATGAAACGATGCACAGTTTCGGGTCAGAAACGAAACAAACGCACCCAATCCACGTTTTTGGACCCAATGGTGATGTTTTGGTTTGTTTTGGTCAGTTTCGTTACAGTGCAAAAAACCATGCCGAGGTTGCATTTAATGCATCCATTCGGGTCGTTAACAAAACGATGCACAGTTTCGGGCCAGAAACGAAATGAACGCACCCAATCCATGTTTTTGGTCCCAATGGTGATGTTTTTGTTTGTTTTGGTCAGTTTTGTTACAGTGCGAAAAACCATGCAAATGTTGCATTTAATGCGCCCATTCGGGTCGTTAACGAAACGAATGCACCGAATCCACATTTTTGGACCCAATAGTGATGTTTTGGTTCGTTTTGGTCAGTTTCGTTACAGTGCAAAAAAATCATGCCGGGGTTGCATTTAATGCACCGATTCGGGCCTTAAATGAAACGATGCACAGTTTCGGGCCAGAAACGAAACAAACGCACCCAATCCACATTTTTGGACCAAATAGTGATGTTTTGGTTCGTTTTGGTCAGTTTAGTTACTGTGCAAAAAAATCATGCCGGGGTTGCATTTAATGCACCGATTCAGGCCTTAAATAAAACGATGCACAGTTTCGGGAAACGAAACAAACGCACCCAATCCACGTTTTTGGACCCAATAGTGATGTTTTGGTTCGGTTTGGTCAGTTTAGTTACTGTGCAACAAATCATGCCGGTGTTGCATTTAATGCACTGATTCGGGCCTTACATGAACCGATGCACAGTTTCGGGCCAGAAACGAAACAAACGCACCCAATCCACGTTTTTGGACCCAATAGTGATGTTTTGGTTCGTTTTGGTCAGTTTAGTTACTGTGCAACAAATCATGCTAGGGTTGCATTTAATGCATCCATTCGGGTCGTTAACGAAACGACGCACAGTTTCAGGCCAGAAACGAAACGAACGCACCCGATCCATGTTTTGAGACCCAATAGTGATGTTTTGGTTCGTTTTGGTCAGTTTTGTTACTGTGCAAAAAACCATGCAAATGTTGGATTTAATGCGCCCATTCGGGTCGTTAACGAAACGATGCACAGTTTCGGGCCAAACGAAACGAACGCACCCAATCTACGTTTTCGGACCCAATAGTGATGTTTTGGTTCGTCTTGGTCAGTTTCGTTACAGTGCAAGAAACCATGCTGGGGTTGCATTTAATGCACCGATTCGGGCCGTCAATGAAAATATGCACAGTTTCGGGCCAGAAACGAAACAAATGTACCCAATCCACGTTTTTGGACCCAATGATGATGTTTTAGTTTGTTTTGGTCAGTTTCGTTACAGTGCAAGAAACCATGCTGGGGTTGCATTTAATGCACCGATTCGGGCCTTAAATGAAACGATGCACAGTTTCGGGCCAGAAACGAAACAAACGCACCCAATCCACGTTTTTGGACCCAATGGTGATATTTTGGTTTGTTTTGGTCAGTTTCGTTACAATGCAAAAAACCATGCTGGGGTTACATTTAATGCACCGATTCGGGCCTTAAATGAAACGATCCACAGTTTCGGGCCCGAAACGAAACAAACGCACCCAATCCACGTTTTTGGACCCAATAGTGATGTTTTAGTTCGTTTTGGTCAGTTTAGTTACTGTGCCACAAATCATGCTTGGGTTGCATTTAATGCACCGATTCGGGCCTTAAATGAAACGATGCACAGTTTCGGGCCAGAAACGAAACCAACGCACCCAATCCACGTTTTTGGACCCAATAGTGATGTTTTGGTTCGTTTTGGTCAGTTTCGTTACAGTGCCAGAAACCATGTTGGGGTTGCATTTAATGCACCGATTCGGGCCGTCAATGAAAAGATGCACATTTTCGGGCCAGAAACGAAACGAACTTACCCAATCCACGATTTTGGACCCAACAGTGATGTTTTGGTTCGTTTTGGTCAGTTTCGTTACTATGCAACAAATCATGCCGGGGTTGCATTTAATGCACCGATTCGGGCCTTAAATGAAACGATGCACAGTTTCGGGCCAGAAACGAAACAACCGCACCCAATCCACGTTTTTGGACCCAATAGTGATGTTTTGGTTCGTTTGGTCAGTTTAGTTACTGTGCAACAAATCATGCCGGGGTTGCATTTAATGCACCGATTCGGGCCTTACATGAAACGATGCACAGTTTCGGGCCGGAAACGAAACAAACGCACCCAATCCACGTTTTCGGACCCAATAGTGATGTTTTGGTTCGTTTTGGTCAGTTTAGTTGTTGTGCCACAAATCATGCCGGGGTTGCATTTAATGCACCGATTTGGGCCTTAAATGAAACGATGCACAGTTTCGGGTCAGAAACGAAACAAACGCACCCAATCCACGTTTTTGGACCCAATGGTGATGTTTTGGTTTGTTTTGGTCAGTTTCGTTACAGTGCAAAAAACCATGCCGAGGTTGCATTTAATGCATCCATTCGGGTCGTTAACAAAACGATGCACAGTTTCGGGCCAGAAACGAAATGAACGCACCCAATCCATGTTTTTGGTCCCAATGGTGATGTTTTTGTTTGTTTTGGTCAGTTTTGTTACAGTGCGAAAAACCATGCAAATGTTGCATTTAATGCGCCCATTCGGGTCGTTAACGAAACGAATGCACCGAATCCACAATTTTGAACCCAATAGTGATGTTTTGGTTCGTTTTGGTCAGTTTCGTTACAGTGCAAGAAACCATGCTAGGGTTGTATTTAATGCACCCATTCGGGTCATTAACGAAACGACGCACAATTTCGGGCAAGAAACGAAACGAACACACCCGATCCATGTTTTGAGACCCAATAGTGATGTTTTGGTTCGTTTTGGTCAGTATCGTTACAGTGCAAAAAACCATGCAAATGTTGCATTTAATGCGCCCATTCGGGTCGTTAACGAAACGAACGCACCGAATCCACATTTTTGGACCCAATAGTGATGTTTTGGTTCGTTTTGGTCAGTTTCGTTACAGTGCAAAAAACCATGCCGAGGTTGCATTTATTGCACCGATTCGGGCCTTAAATGAAACGATGCACAGTTTCGGGCCAGAAACGAAACAAACGCACCCAATCCACGTTTTTGGACCCAATGGTGATATTTTGGTTTGTTTTGGTCAGTTTCGTTACAATGCAAAAAACCATGCTGGGGTTACATTTAATGCACCGATTCGGGCCTTAAATGAAACGATGCACAGTTTCGGGCCCGAAACGAAACAAACGCACCCAATCCACGTTTTTGGACCCAATAGTGATGTTTTAGTTCGTTTTGGTCAGTTTAGTTACTGTGCCACAAATCATGCTTGGGTTGCATTTAATGCACCGATTCGGGCCATAAATGAAACGATGCACAGTTTCGGGCCAGAAACGAAACCAACGCACCCAATCCACGTTTTTGGACCCAATAGTGATGTTTTGGTTCGTTTTGGTCAGTTTAGTTACTGTGCCACAAATCATGCTGGGGTTGCATTTAATGCACCGATTCGGGCCTTAAATGAAACGATGCACAGTTTCGGGCCAGAAACGAAACAAACGCACCCAATCCACGTTTTTGGACCCAATGGTGATGTTTTGGTTTGTTTTGGTCAGTTTCGTTACAGTGCAAGAAACAATGCTGGGGTTGCATTTAATGCACCGATTCGGGCCTTAAATGAAACGATGCACAGTTTCGGGCCAGAAACGAAACGAACTTACCCAATCCACGTTTTCGGACCCAATAGTGATGTTTTGGTTCATTTTGGTCAGTTTCGTTACAATGCAAAAAACCATGCTGGGGTTACATTTAATGCACCGATTCGGGCCTTAAATGAAACGATCCACAGTTTCGGGCCCGAAACGAAACAAACGCACCCAATCCACGTTTTTGGACCCAATAGTGATGTTTTAGTTCGTTTTGGTCAGTTTAGTTACTGTGCCACAAATCATGCTTGGGTTGCATTTAATGCACCGATTCGGGCCTTAAATGAAACGATGCACAGTTTCGGGCCAGAAACGAAACCAACGCACCCAATCCACGTTTTTGGACCCAATAGTGATGTTTTGGTTCGTTTTGGTCAGTTTCGTTACAGTGCCAGAAACCATGTTGGGGTTGCATTTAATGCACCGATTCGGGCCGTCAATGAAAAGATGCACATTTTCGGGCCAGAAACGAAACGAACTTACCCAATCCACGATTTTGGACCCAACAGTGATGTTTTGGTTCGTTTTGGTCAGTTTCGTTACTATGCAACAAATCATGCCGGGGTTGCATTTAATGCACCGATTCGGGCCTTAAATGAAACGATGCACAGTTTCGGGCCAGAAACGAAACAACCGCACCCAATCCACGTTTTTGGACCCAATAGTGATGTTTTGGTTCGTTTGGTCAGTTTAGTTACTGTGCAACAAATCATGCCGGGGTTGCATTTAATGCACCGATTCGGGCCTTACATGAAACGATGCACAGTTTCGGGCCGGAAACGAAACAAACGCACCCAATCCACGTTTTCGGACCCAATAGTGATGTTTTGGTTCGTTTTGGTCAGTTTAGTTGTTGTGCCACAAATCATGCCGGGGTTGCATTTAATGCACCGATTTGGGCCTTAAATGAAACGATGCACAGTTTCGGGTCAGAAACGAAACAAACGCACCCAATCCACGTTTTTGGACCCAATGGTGATGTTTTGGTTTGTTTTGGTCAGTTTCGTTACAGTGCAAAAAACCATGCCGAGGTTGCATTTAATGCATCCATTCGGGTCGTTAACAAAACGATGCACAGTTTCGGGCCAGAAACGAAATGAACGCACCCAATCCATGTTTTTGGTCCCAATGGTGATGTTTTTGTTTGTTTTGGTCAGTTTTGTTACAGTGCGAAAAACCATGCAAATGTTGCATTTAATGCGCCCATTCGGGTCGTTAACGAAACGAATGCACCGAATCCACAATTTTGAACCCAATAGTGATGTTTTGGTTCGTTTTGGTCAGTTTCGTTACAGTGCAAGAAACCATGCTAGGGTTGTATTTAATGCACCCATTCGGGTCATTAACGAAACGACGCACAATTTCGGGCAAGAAACGAAACGAACACACCCGATCCATGTTTTGAGACCCAATAGTGATGTTTTGGTTCGTTTTGGTCAGTATCGTTACAGTGCAAAAAACCATGCAAATGTTGCATTTAATGCGCCCATTCGGGTCGTTAACGAAACGAACGCACCGAATCCACATTTTTGGACCCAATAGTGATGTTTTGGTTCGTTTTGGTCAGTTTCGTTACAGTGCAAAAAACCATGCCGAGGTTGCATTTATTGCACCGATTCGGGCCTTAAATGAAACGATGCACAGTTTCGGGCCAGAAACGAAACAAACGCACCCAATCCACGTTTTTGGACCCAATGGTGATATTTTGGTTTGTTTTGGTCAGTTTCGTTACAATGCAAAAAACCATGCTGGGGTTACATTTAATGCACCGATTCGGGCCTTAAATGAAACGATGCACAGTTTCGGGCCCGAAACGAAACAAACGCACCCAATCCACGTTTTTGGACCCAATAGTGATGTTTTAGTTCGTTTTGGTCAGTTTAGTTACTGTGCCACAAATCATGCTTGGGTTGCATTTAATGCACCGATTCGGGCCATAAATGAAACGATGCACAGTTTCGGGCCAGAAACGAAACCAACGCACCCAATCCACGTTTTTGGACCCAATAGTGATGTTTTGGTTCGTTTTGGTCAGTTTAGTTACTGTGCCACAAATCATGCTGGGGTTGCATTTAATGCACCGATTCGGGCCTTAAATGAAACGATGCACAGTTTCGGGCCAGAAACGAAACAAACGCACCCAATCCACGTTTTTGGACCCAATGGTGATGTTTTGGTTTGTTTTGGTCAGTTTCGTTACAGTGCAAGAAACAATGCTGGGGTTGCATTTAATGCACCGATTCGGGCCTTAAATGAAACGATGCACAGTTTCGGGCCAGAAACGAAACGAACTTACCCAATCCACGTTTTCGGACCCAATAGTGATGTTTTGGTTCATTTTGGTCAGTTTCGTTACAGTGCAAGAAACCATGCTGGGGTTGCATTTAATGCACCGATTCGTGCCGTCAATGAAAAGATGCATAGTTTCGGGCCAGAAACGAAACAAACGTACCCAATCCACATTTTTAAACCCAATAGTGATGTTTTGGTTCGTTTTGGTCAGTTCAGTTACTGTGCAACAAATCATGCCGTGGATACATTTCATGCACCCATTCGAGCCTTAAATAAAACGATGCACAGTTTCGGGCAAGAAACGAAACAAACGCACCCAATCCACGTTTTTGGATCCAATGGTGATGTGTTGGTTTGTTTTGGTCAGGTTCGTTATAGTGCAAAAAACCATGCCGAGGTTGCACTTAATGCACCCATTCGGGTCGTTAACAAAACGATGCACAGTTTCGGGCTAGAAACGAAACGAACGCACCCAATCCACATTTTTGGACCCAATAGTGATGTTTTGGTTCGTTTTGGTCAGTTTAGTTACTGTGCAAAAAACCATGCTGGGGTTGCATTTAATGCACCGATTCGGGCCTTAAATGAAACGATGCACAGTTTCGGGCCAGAAACGAAACAAACGCACCCAATCCACGTTTTTGGACCCAATAGTGATGTTTTGGTTCGTTTTGGTCAGTTTAGTTACTGTGCCACAAATCATGCTGGGGTTGCATTTAATGCACCGATTCGGGCCTTAAATGAAACGATGCACAGTTTCGGGCCAGAAACGAAACAAACGCACCCAATCCACGTTTTTGGACCCAATGATGATGTTTTAGTTTGTTTTGGTCAGTTTCGTTACAGTGCAAGAAACCATGCTGGGGTTGCATTTAATGCACCGATTCGGGCCTTAAATGAAACGATGCACAGTTTCGGGCCAGAAACGAAACAAACGCACCCAATCCACGTTTTTGGACCCAATAGTGATGTTTTGGTTCGTTTTGGTCAGTTTAGTTACTGTGCCACAAATCATACTGGGGTTGCATTTAATGCACCGATTCGGGCCTTAAATGAAACGATGCATACTTTCGGGCCAGAAACGAAACAAACGCACCCAATCCACGTTTTTGAACCCAATGGTGATGTTTTGGTTTGTTTTGGTCAGTTTCGTTACAGTGCAAAAAACCATGCCGAGGTTGCATTTAATGCACCCATTCGGGTCGTTAACAAAACGATGCACAGTTTCGGGCCAGAAACGAAATGAACGCACCCAATCCATGTTTTTCGTCCCAATGGTGATGTTTTTGTTTGTTTTGGTCAGTTTTGTTACAGTGCGAAAAACCATGCAAATGTTGCATTTAATGCGCCCATTCGGGTCGTTAACGAAACGAACGCACCGAATCCACATTTTTGGACCCAATAGTGATGTTTTGGTTCGTTTTGGTCAGTTTCGTTACAGTGCCAGAAACCATGTTGGGGTTGCATTTAATGCACCGATTCGGGCCGTCAATGAAAAGATGCACATTTTCGGGCCAGAAATGAAACGAACTTACCCAATCCACGATTTTGGACCCAACAGTGATGTTTCGGTTCGTTTTGGTCAGTTTCGTTACTATGCAACAAATCATGCCGGGGTTGCATTTAATGCACCGATTCGGGCCTTAAATGAAACGATGCACAGTTTCGGGCCAGAAACGAAACAACCGCACCCAATCCACGTTTTTGGACCCAATAGTGATGTTTTGGTTCGTTTGGTCAGTTTAGTTACTGTGCAACAAATCATGCCGGGGTTGCATTTAATGCACCGATTCGGGCCTTACATGAAACGATGCACAGTTTCGGGCCGGAAACGAAACAAACGCACCCAATCCACGTTTTTGGACCCAATGGTGATGTTTTGGTTTGTTTTGGTCAGTTTCGTTACAGTGCAAAAAACCATGCCGAGGTTGCATTTAATGCATCCATTCGGGTCGTTAACAAAACGATGCACAGTTTCAGGCCAGAAACGAAATGAACGCACCCAATCCATGTTTTTGGTCCCAATGGTGATGTTTTTGTTTGTTTTGGTCAGTTTTGTTACAGTGCGAAAAACCATGCAAATGTTGCATTTAATGCGCCCATTCGGGTCGTTAACGAAACGAATGCACCGAATCCACAATTTTGGACCCAATAGTGATGTTTTGGTTCGTTTTGGTCAGTTTCGTTACAGTGCAAGAAACCATGCTAGGGTTGTATTTAATGCACCCATTCGGGACATTAACGAAACGACGCACAATTTCGGGCAAGAAACGAAACGAACACACCCGATCCATGTTTTGAGACCCAATAGTGATGTTTTGGTTCGTTTTGGTCAGTATCGTTACTGTGCAAAAAACCATGCAAATGTTGGATTTAATGCGCCCATTCGGGTCGTTAACGAAACGATGCACAGTTTCGGGCCAAACGAAACGAACGCACCCAATCTACGTTTTCGGACCCAATAGTGATGTTTTGGTTCGTTTTGGTCAGTTTCGTTACAGTGCAAGAAACCATGCTGGGGTTGCATTTAATGCACCGATTCGGGCCGTCAATGAAAAGATGCATAGTTTCGGGCCAGAAACGAAACAAACGTACCCAATCCATGTTTTTGGACCCAATAGTGATGTTTTGGTTCGTTTCGGTCAGTTTAGTTACTGTGCAACAAATCATGCCGTGGATGCATTTCATGCACTGATTCGGGCCTTAAATAAAACGATGCACAGTTTCGGGCCAGAAATGAAACAAACGCACCCAATCCATGTTTTTGGACCCAATGGTGATGTTTTGGTTTGTTTTGGTCAGTTTCGTTATAGTGCAAAAAACCATGCCGAGGTTGCACTTAATGCACCCATTCGGGTCGTTAACAAAACGATGCACAGTTTCGGGCCAGAAACGAAACGAACGCACCCAATCCACATTTTTGGACCCAATAGTGATGTTTGGTTTCTTTTGGTCAGTTTAGTTACTGTGCAACAAATCATGCCGGGGTTGCATTTAATGCACCGATTCGGACCTTAAATGAAACGATGCATAGTTTCGGGCCAGAAACGAAACAAACGCACCCAATCCACGTTTTTGGACCCAATGGTGTTGTTCTGGTTTGTTTTGGTCAGTTTCGTTACAGTGCAAAAAATCATGCGGAGGTTGCATTTAATGCACCCATTCGGGTCGTTAACAAAACGATGCACAGTTTCGGGCCAGAAACGAAACGAACACACCCAATCCATGTTTTTGGTCTCAATGGTGATGTTTTGGTTCGTTTTGGTCAGTTTTGTTACTGTGCAACAAATCATGCCGGGGTTGCATTTAATGCACCGATTCGGGCCGTTAACGAAATGATGCAAAGTTTCGGGCCAGAAACGAAAAAGAACGCACCAAATCCACGTTTTTGGACCCAATGGTGATGTTTTGGTTTGTTTTGGTCAGTTTCGTTACTGTGCAAAAACCATGCAATTGTTGCATTTAATGCGTCCATTCGGGTCGTTAACGAAGTGATGCACAGTTTCGGGCCAGAAACAAAACGAACGCACCCAATCTACGTTTTTGGACCCAATAGTGATGTTTTGGTTCGTTTTGGTCAGTTTAGTTACTGTGCAAAAAACCATGCAAATGTTGGATTTAATGCGCCCATTCGGGTCGTTAACGAAACGATGCACAGTTTCGGGCCAAACGAAACGAACGCAGCCAATCTACGTTTTCGGACCCAATAGTGATGTTTTGGTTCGTTTTGGTCAGTTTCGTTACTGTGCAACAAATCATGCCGGGGTTGCATTTAATGCACCGATTCGGGCCGTTAACGAAATGATTCAAAGTTTCGGGCCAGAAACGAAAAGAACGCACCCAATCCACGTTTTTGGACCCAATGGTGATGTTTTGGTTTGTTTTGGTCAGTTTCGTTACTGTGCAAAAACCATGCAATTGTTGCATTTAATGCGTCCATTCGGGTCGTTAACGAAGCGATGCACAGTTTCGGGCCAGAAACAAAACGAACGCACCCAATCTACGTTTTTGGACCCAATAGTGATGTTTGGTTCGTTTTGGTCAGTTTAGTTACTGTGCAACAAATCATGCCGGGGTTGCATTTAATGCACCGATTCGGACCTTAAATGAAACGATGCATAGTTTCGGGCCAGAAACGAAACAAACGCACCCAATCCACGTTTTTGGACCCAATGGTGATGTTCTGGTTTGTTTTGGTCAGTTTCGTTACAGTGCAAAAAATCATGCGGAGGTTGCATTTAATGCACCCATTCGGGTCGTTAACAAAACGATGCACAGTTTCGGGCCAGAAACGAAACGAACACACCCAATCCATGTTTTTGGTCTCAATGGTGATGTTTTGGTTCGTTTTGGTCAGTTTTGTTACTGTGCAACAAATCATGCCGGGGTTGCATTTAATGCACCGATTCGGGCCGTTAACGAAATGATTCAAAGTTTCGGGCCAGAAACGAAAAGAACGCACCAAATCCACGTTTTTGGACCCAATGGTGATGTTTTGGTTTGTTTTGGTCAGTTTCGTTATTGTGCAAAAACCATGCAATTGTTGCATTTAATGCGTCCATTCGGGTCGTTAACGAAGTGATGCACAGTTTCGGGCCAGAAACAAAACGAACGCACCCAATCTACGTTTTTGGACCCAATAGTGATGTTTTGGTTCGTTTTGGTCAGTTTAGTTACTGTGCAAAAAACCATGCAAATGTTGGATTTATTGCGCCCATTCGGGTCGTTAACGAAACGATGCACAGTTTCGGGCCAAACGAAACGAACGCAGCCAATCTACGTTTTCGGACCCAATAGTGATGTTTTGGTTCGTTTTGGTCAGTTTCGTTACTGTGCAACAAATCATGCCGGGGTTGCATTTAATGCACCGATTCGGGCCGTTAACGAAATGATTCAAAGTTTCGGGCCAGAAACGAAAAGAACGCACCCAATCCACGTTTTTGGACCCAATGGTGATGTTTTGGTTTGTTTTGGTCAGTTTCGTTACTGTGCAAAAACCATGCAATTGTTGCATTTAATGCGTCCATTCGGGTCGTTAACGAAGCAATGCACAGTTTCGGGCCAGAAACAAAACGAACGCACCCAATCCACGTTTTTGGACCCAATAGTGATGTTTTGGTTCGTTTTGGTCAGTTTAGTTACTGTGCAAAAAATCATGCCGGGGTTGCATTTAATGCACCGATTCGGGCCTTAAATGAAACGATGCACAGTTTCGGGCCAGAAACGAAACAAACGTGCCCAATCCACGTTTTTGGACCCAATAGTGATGTTTTGGTTTGTTTTGGTCAGTTTCGTTACAGTGCAAAAAACCATGCCGAGGTTGCATTTAATGCACCCATTCGGGTCGTTAACAAAACGATGCACAGTTTCGGGCCAGAAACGAAACGAACGCACCCAATCTACGTTTTTTGACCCAATAGTGATGTTTTGGTTCGTTTTGGTCAGTTTCGTTACTGTGCAACAAATCATGCCGGGATTGCATTTAATGCACCGATTCGGGCCGTTAACGAAATGATGCAAAGTTTCGGGCCAGAAATGAAACGAACGCACCCAATCCTCATTCTTAGACCCAATTGTGATGTTTTGGTTTGTTTTGGTCAGTTTCGTTACTGTGCAAAAAACCATGCAAATGTTGCATTTAATACGTCCATTCGGGTCATTAACGAAACGATGCACAGTTTTGGGCCAAACGAAACGAACGCACCCAATCCACGTTTTTAGACCCAACAGTGATGTTTTAGTTCGTTTTGGTCAGTTTCGTTACTGCGCAAAAAACCATGCAAATGTTGGATTTAATGCGCTCATTCGGGTCGTTAACGAAACGATGCACAGTTCTGGGCCAGAAACAAAACGAACGCACCGAATCCACATTTTTGGACCCAATAGTGATGTTTTGGTTCGTTTTGGTCAGTTTCGTTACAGTGCAAGAAACCATGCTGCGGTTGCATTGAATGCACCCATTCGGGTCGTAAACGAAACGACGCAGAGTTTCGGGCCAGAAACGAAACGAACGCTCCCAATCCACGTTTTTTGACCCAATAGTGATGTTTTGGTTCGTTGTGGTCAGTTTCGTTACTGCGCAAAAAACCATGCAAATGTTGGATTTAATGCGCTCATTCGGGTCGTTAACGAAACGATGCACAGTTTTGGGCTAGAAACGAAACGACCGCACCGAATCCACATTTTTGGACCCAATAGTGATGTTTTGGTTCGTTTTGGTCAGTTTCGTTACAGTGCAAGTAACCATGCCGGGGTTGCATTTAATGCACCGATTCGGGCCGTCAATGAAAAGATGCACAGTTTCGGGCCAGAAACGAAACGAATGTACCCAATCCACGTTTTTGGACCCAATAGTGATGTTTTGGTTCGTTTTGGTCAGTTTCGTTACTGTGCAACAAATCATGCTGGGGTTGCATTTAATGCACCGATTCGGGCTGTTAACGAAACGATGCAAAGTTTCGGGCCAGAAACGAAACGAACGCACCCAATCCACGTTTTTTACCCAATGGTGATGTTTTGGTTCGTTTTGATCAGTTTTGTTACTGTGCAAAAAACCATGCAAATGTTGCATTTAATGCGTCCATTCGGGTCGTTAACGAAGTGATGCACAGTTTCGGGCCAAAAACAAAACGAACGCACCCAATCTACGTTTTTGGACCCAATAGTGATGTTTTGGTTCGTTTTGGTCAGTTTCGTTACTGTGCAACAAATCATGCCGGGATTGCATTTAATGCAATGATTCGGGCTGTTAACGAAATGATGCAAAGTTTCGGGCCAGAAATGAAACGAACTCGTTTTTAGACCCAATTGTGATGTTTTGGTTTGTTTTGGTCAGTTTCGTTACTGTGCAAAAACCATGCAAATGTTGCATTTAATGCGTCCATTCGGGTCGTTAACGAAACGATGCACAGTTTTTGGCCAAACAAAACGAACGCACCCAATCCACGTTTTTAGACCCAATAGTGATGTTTTGGTTCGTTTTGGTCAGTTTCGTTACTGCGCAAAAAACCATGCAAAAGTTGGATTTAATGCGCTCATTCAGGTCGTTAACGAAACGATGCATAGTTTTGGGCCTGAAACGAAACAAACGCACCGAATCCACATTTTTGGACCCAATAGTGATATTTTGGTTCGTTTTGGTCAGTTTCGTTACAGTGCAAGAAACCATGCCGGGGTTGCATTTAATGTACCGATTCGGGCCGTCAATGAAAAGATGCACAGTTTCGGGCCAGAAACGAAACGAATGTACCCAATCCACGTTTTTGGACCCAGTAGTGATGTTTTGGTTCGTTTTGGTCAGTTTCGTTACTGTGCAACAAATCATGCCGGGGTTGCATTTAATGCACCGATTCGGGCTGTTAACGAAACGATGCAAAGTTTCGGGCCAGAAACGAAACGAACGCACCCAATCCACGTTTTTGGACCCAATGGTGATGTTTTGGTTCGTTTTGGTCAGTTTTGTTACTGTGCAAAAAACCATGCAAATGTTGCATTTAATGCGTCCATTCGGGTCGTTAACGAAGTGATGCACAGTTTCGGGCAAAAAACAAAACGAAGGCACCCAATCTACGTTTTTGGACCCAATAGTGATGTTTTGATTCGTTTTGGTCAGTTTCGTTACTGTGCAACAAATCATGCCGGGATTGCATTTAATGCACCGATTCGGGCCGTTAACGAAATGATGCAAAGTATCGGGCCAGAAATGAAACGAACTCGTTTTTAGACCCAATTGTGATGTTTTGGTTTGTTTTGGTCAGTTTCGTTACTGTGCAAAAAACCATGCAAATGTTGCATTTAATGCGTCCATTCGGGCCGTTAACGAAATGATGCACAATTTTGGGCCAAACGAAACGAATGTACCCGATCCACGTTTTTAGACCCAATAGTGATGTTTTGGTTCGTTTTGGTCAGTTTCGTTACAGTGCAAGAAACCATGCAAAAGTTGGATTTAATGCGCTCATTCAGGTCGTTAACGAAACGATGCACAGTTTTGGGCCAGAAACGAAACGAACGCACCGAATCCACAATTTAGGACCCAATAGTGATGTTTTGGTTCGTTTTGGTCAGTTTCGTTACTGTGCAAGAAACCATGCTGGGGTTGCATTTAATGCATCTATTCAGGCCGTCAATGAAAAGATGCACAGTTTCGGGCCAGAAACGAAACGAACGCACCCAATCCACGTTTTTGGACCCAATGGTGATGTTTTGGTTCGTTTTGGTCAGTTTTGTTACTGTGCAAAAAACCATGCAAATGTTGCATTTAATGCGTCCATTCGGGTCGTTAACGAAGTGATGCACAGTTTCGGGCAAAAATAAAAACGAAGGCACCCAATCTACGTTTTTGGACCCAATAGTGATGTTTTGGTTCGTTTTGGTCAGTTTCGTTACTGTGCAACAAATCATGCCGGGATTGCATTTAATGCACCGATTCGGGCCGTTAACGAAATGATGCAAAGTATCGGGCCAGAAATGAAACGAACTCGTTTTTAGACCCAATTGTGATGTTTTGGTTTGTTTTGGTCAGTTTCGTTACTGTGCAAAAAACCATGCAAATGTTGCATTTAATGCGTCCATTCGGGCCGTTAACGAAATGATGCACAATTTTGGGCCAAACGAAACGAATGTACCCGATCCACGTTTTTAGACCCAATAGTGATGTTTTGGTTCGTTTTGGTCAGTTTCGTTACAGTGCAAGAAACCATGCAAAAGTTGGATTTAATGCGCTCATTCAGGTCGTTAACGAAACGATGCACAGTTTTGGGCCAGAAACGAAACGAACGCACCGAATCCACATTTTTGGACCCAATAGTGATGTTTTGGTTCGTTTTGGTCAGTTTCGTTACTGTGCAAGAAACCATGCTGGGGTTGCATTTAATGCACCTATTCGGGCCGTCAATGAAAAGATGCACAGTTTCGGGCCAGAAACGAAACGAATGTACCCAATCCACGTTTTTGGACCCAATAGTGATGTTTTGGTTCGTTTTGGTCAGTTTCGTTACTGTGCAACAAATCATGCCGGGGTTGCATTTAATGCACCGATTCGGGCTGTTAACGAAACGATGCAAAGTTTCGGGCCAGAAACGAAACGAACGCACCCAATCCACGTTTTTGGACCCAATGGTGATGTTTTGGTTCGTTTTGGTCAGTTTTGTTACTGTGCAAAAAACCATGCAAATGTTGCATTTAATGCCTCCATTCGGGTCGTTAACGAAGTGATGCACAGTTTCGGGCCAAAAACAAAACGAAGGCACCCAATCTACGTTTTTGGACCCAATAGTGATGTTTTGGTTCGTTTTGGTCAGTTTCGTTACTATGCAACAAATCATGCCGGGATTGCATTTAATGCACCGATTCGGGCCGTTAACGAAATGATGCAAAGTTTCGGGCCAGAAATGAAACGAACTCGTTTTTAGACCCAATTGTGATGTTTTGGTTTGTTTTGGTCAGTTTCGTTACTGTGCAAAAAACCATGCAAATGTTGCATTTAATGCGTCCATTCGGGCCGTTAACGAAATGATGCAAAGTTTCGGGCCAAACGAAACGAATGTACCCGATCCACGTTTTTAGACCCAATAGTGATGTTTTGGTTCGTTTTGGTCAGTTTCGTTACAGTGCAAGAAACCATGCTGGGGTTGCATTGAATGCACCCATTCAGGTCGTTAACGAAACGATGCACAGTTTTGGGCCAGAAACAAAACGAACGCACCGAATCCACATTTTTGGAACCAATAGTGATGTTTTGGTTCATTTTGGTCAGTTTCGTTACACTGCATGAAACCATGTTGGGGTTGCATTGAATGCACCCATTCGGGTCGTAAACGAAACGACGCACAGTTTCAGGCCAGAAACGAAACGAACGCACCCAATCCACGTTTTTAGACCCAATAGTGATGTTTTGGTTCGTTGTGGTCAGTTTCGTTACTGCGCAAAAAACCATGCAAATGTTGGATTTAATGCGCTCATTCGGGTCGTTAACGAAACGATGCACAGTTTTGGGCCAGAAACGAAACGAACGCACCGAATCCACATTTTTGGACCCAATAGTGATGTTTTGGTTCGTTTTGGACAGTTTCGTTACAGTGCAAGAAACCATGCTGGAGTTGCATTGAATGCACCCATTCGGGTCGTTAACGAAACGATGCACAGTTTCGGGCCAGAAACAAAACGAACGCACCCGATCCACGTTTTTAGACCCAATAGTGAAGTTTTGGTTCGTTTTGGTCAGTTTCTTTACTGTTTAAAAAACCATGCAAATGTTGGATTTAATGCGCCCATTCGGGTCATTAACGAAACGATGCACAGTTTCGGGCCAAACGAAACGAACGCACCCAGTCTACGTTTTTGGACCCAATAATGATGTTTTGCTTCGTTTTGGTCAGTTTCATTACAGTGCAAGAAACCATGTTGAGGTTGCATTTAATGCACCGATTCGGGCTGTCAATGAAAAGATGCACAGTTTCGGGCCAAAAACGAAACGAACGTACCCAATCCACGTTTTTTGACCCAATAGTGATGTTTTGGTTCGTTTTCTTCAGTTTCGTTACTGTGCAACAAATCATATCGAGGTTGCATTTAATGCACCGATTCGGGCCGTTAACGAAACGATGCAAAGTTTCGGTCCAGAAATGAAACGAACGCACACAATCCACGTTTTTGGACCCAATGGTGATGTTTTGGTCAGTTTCGTTACTGTGCAAAAAACCATGCGAATGTTGCATTTAATGCGTCTATTCGGGTCGTTAACGAAGCGATGCACAGTTTCAGGCCAGAAACAAAACGAACGCACCCAATCTACGTTTTTGGACCCAATAGTGATGTTTTGGTTCGTTTTGTTCAGTTTCGTTACTGTGCAAAAAACCATGCAAATGTTGGATTTAATGCGCTCATTCGGGTCGTTAACGAAACGATGCACAGTTTTGGGCCAGAAACGAAACGAACACACCGAATCCACATTTTTGGACCCAATAGTGATGTTTTGGTTCGTTTTGGTCAGTTTCGTTACAGTGCAAGAAACCATGCTAGGGTTGCATTTAATGCACCGATTCGGGCCGCCAATGAAAAGATGCACAGTTTCGGGCCAGAAACGAAACGAATGTACCCAATCCACGTTTTTGGACCCAATAGTCATGTTTTGGTTCGTTTTGGTCAGTTTCGTTACTGTGCAACAAATCATGCCGAGGTTGCATTTAATGCACCGATTCGGGCATTTAACGAAACGATGCAAAGTTTTGGGCCAGAAACGAAACGAACGCACCCAATACACGTTTTTGGACCCAATGGTGATGTTTTGGTTCGTTTTGGTCAGTTTCGTTACTGTTCAAAAAACCATGCAAATGTTGCATTTAATGCGTCCATTCGGGTCGTTAACGAAGTGATGCACAGTCTCGGGCCAAAAACAAAACGAACGCACCCAATCTACGTTTTTGGACCCAATAGTGATATTTTGGTTCGTTTTGGTCAGTTTCGTTACTGTGCAACAAATCATGCCGGGATTGCATTTAATGCACCGATTCGGGCCGTTAACGAAACGATGCAAAGTTTCGGGCCAGAAATGAAACGAACGCACCCAATCCTCGTTTTTAGACCCAATAGTGATGTTTTGGTTCGTTTTGGTCAGTTTCGTTACTGCGCAAAAAACCATGCAAATGTTGGATTTAATGCGCTCATTCGGGTCGTTAACAAAACGATGCACAGTTTTGGGCCAGAAACGAAACGAACGCACCGAATCCACATTTTTGGACCCAATAGTGAGGCTTTGGTTCGTTTTGGTCAGTTTCGTTACAGTGCAAGAAACTATGCTGGGATTGCATTTAATGCACCGATTCGGGCCGACAATGATTAGATGCACAGTTTCGGGCCAGAAACGAAACGAATGTACCCAATCCACGTTTTTGGACCCAATAGTGATGTTTTGGTTCGTTTTGGTCAGTTTTGTTACTGTGCAACAAATCATGCCGGGGTTGCATTTAATGCACCGATTCGGGCTGTTAACGAAACGATGCAAAGTTTCGGGCCAGAAACGAAACGAACGGACCCAATACACGTTTTCGGACCCAATGGTGATGTTTTGGTTTGTTTTGGTCAGTTTCGTTACTGTGCAAAAAACCATGCAAATGTTGCATTTAATGCGTCCATTCGGGTCGTTAACTAAGTGATGCATAGTTTCGGGCCAAAAACAAAACGAACGCACCCAATCTACGTTTTTGGACCCAATAGTGATGTTTTGGTTCGTTTTGGTCAGTTTCGTTACTGTGCAACAAATCATGCCGGGATTGCATTTAATGCACCGATTCGGGCCGTTAACGAAATGATGCAAAGTTTCGGGCCAGAAATGAAACGAACTCGTTTTTAGACCCAATTGTGATGTTTTGGTTTGTTTTGGTCAGTTTCGTTACTGTGCAAAAAACCATGCAAATGTTGCATTTAATGCGTCCATTCGGGTCGTTAACGAAACGATGCACAGTTTTGGGCCAAACGAAACGAACGCACCCAATCCACGTTTTTAGACCCAATAGTGATGTTTTGGTTCGTTTTGGTCAGTTTCGTTACTGCGCAAAAAACCATGCAAATGTTGGATTTAATGCGCTCATTCAGGTCGTTAACGAAACGATGCACAATTTTGGGCTAGAAACGAAACGAACGCACCGAATCCACATTTTTGGACCCAATAGTGATGTTTTGGTTCGTTTTGGTCAGTTTCGTTACAGTGCAAGAAACCATGCTGGGGTTGCATTGAATGCACCCAATCCGGTCATTAACGAAACGACGCACAGTTTCGGGCCAGAAACAAAACGAACGCACCCGATCCACGTTTTTAGACCCAATAGTGAAGTTTTGGTTCGTTTTGGCCAGTTTCGTTACTGTGCAAAAAACCATGCAAATGTTGGATTTAATGCGCCCATTCGGGTCATTAACGAAACGATGCACAGTTTCGGGCCAAACGAAACGAACGCACCCAGTCTACATTTTTGGACCCAATAATGATGTTTTGGTTCGTTTTGTTCAGTTTCATTACAGTGCAAGAAACCAAGCTGAGGTTGCATTTAATGCACCGATTCGGGCCGTCAATGAAAAGATGCACAGTTTCGGGCTAGAAACGAAACGAACGTACCCAATTCACGTTTTTTGAACCAATAGTGATGTTTTGGTTCGTTTTCGTCAGTTTTGTAACTGTGCAACAAATCATGTCGGGGTTGCATTTAATGCACCGATACGGGCCATTAACGAAACGATGCAAAGTTTCGGGCCAGAAACGAAACGAACGCACACAATCCACGTTTTTGGACCCAATGGTGATGTTTTGGTCAGTTTCGTTACTGTGCAAAAAACCTTGCAAATGTTGCATTTAATGCGTCTATTCGGGTCGTTAACGAAGCGATGCGCAGTTTCGGGCCAGAAACAAAACGAACGCACCCAATCTACGTTTTTGGACCCAATAGTGATGTTTAGGGTCGTTATTACTGTGCAACAAATCATGCCGGGGTTGCATTTAATGCACCGATTCGGGCTGTTAACGAAACGATGCAAAGTTTCGGGCCAGAAACGAAACGAACGCACCCAATCCACGTTTTTGGACCCAATGGTGATGTTTTGGTTCGTTTTGGTCAGTTTTGTTACTGTGCAAAAAACCATGCAAATGTTGCATTTAATGCGTCCATTCGGGTCGTTAACGAAGTGATGCACAGTTTCGGGCCAAAAACAAAACGAACGCACCCAATCTACGTTTTTGGACCCAATAGTGATGTTTTGGTTCGTTTTGGTCAGTTTCGTTACTGTGCAACAAATCATGCCGGGATTGCATTTAATGCACCGATTCGGGCCGTTAACGAAATGATGCAAAGTTTCGGGCCAGAAATGAAACGAACTCGTTTTTAGACCCAATTGTGATGTTTTGGTTTGTTTTGGTCAGTTTCGTTACTGTGCAAAAAACCATGCAAATGTTGCATTTAATCCGTCCATTCGGGTCGTTAACGAAACGATGCACAATTTTGGGCCAAACGAAACGAACGCACCCAATCCACGTTTTTAGACCCAATAGTGATGTTTTGGTTCGTTTTGGTCAGTTTCGTTACTGCGCAAAAAACCATGCAAAAGTTGGATTTAATGCGCTCATTCGGGTCGTAAACGAAACGATGCACAGTTTCGGGCCAGAAACGAAACGAATGCACCCAATCCACGTTTTTAGACCCAATAGTGATGTTTTGGTTCGTTGTGGTCAGTTTCGTTACTGCGCAAAAAAACCATGCAAATGTTGGATTTAATGCGCTCATTCGGGTCGTTAACGAAACGATGCACAGTTTTGGGCCAGAAACGAAACGAACGCACCGAATCCACATTTTTGGACCCAATAGTGATGTTTTGGTTTGTTTTGGTCAGTTTCGTTACAGTGCAAGAAACCATGCTGGGGTTGCATTGAATGCACCCATTCAGGTCGTTAACGAAACGATGCACAGTTTTGGGCCAGAAACAAAACGAACGCACCGAATCCACATTCTTGGAACCAATAGTGATGTTTTGGTTCATTTTGGTCAGTTTCGTTACACTGCAAGAAACCATGTTGGGGTTGCATTGAATGCACCCATTCGGGTCGTAAACGAAACGACGCACAGTTTCGGGCCAGAAACGAAACGAACGCACCCAATCCACGTTTTTAGACCCAATAGTGATGTTTTGGTTCGTTGTGGTCAGTTTCGTTACTGCGCAAAAAAACCATGCAAATGTTGGATTTAATGCGCTCATTCGGGTCGTTAACGAAACGATGCACAGTTTTGGGCCAGAAACGAAACGAACGCACCGAATCCACATTTTTGGACCCAATAGTGATGTTTTGGTTCGTTTTGGTCAGTTTCGTTACAGTGCAAGAAACCATGCTGGAGTTGCATTGAATTCCCCCATTCGGGTCGTTAACGAAACGATGCACAGTTTCGGGCCAGAAACAAAACGAACGCACCCGATCCACGTTCTTAGACCCAATAGTCAAGTTTTGGTTCGTTTTGGTCAGTTTCTTTACTGTTTAAAAAACCATGCAAATGTTGGATTTAATGCGCCCATTCGGGTCATTAACGAAACGATGCACAGTTTTGGGCCAAACGAAACGAACGCACCCAGTCCACGTTTTTGGACCCAATAATGATGTTTTGCTTCGTTTTGGTCAGTTTCATTACAGTGCAAGAAACCATGTTGAGGTTGCATTTAATGCACCGATTCGGGCTGTCAATGAAAAGATGCACAGTTTCGGGCCAAAAACGAAACGAACGTACCCAATCCACGTTTTTTGACCCAATGGTGATGTTTTGGTTCGTTTTGGTCAGTTTCGTTACTGTTCAAAAAACCATGCAAATGTTGCATTTAATGCGTCCGTTCGGGTCGTTAACGAAGTGATGCACAGTTTCGGGCCAAAAACAAAACGAACGCACCCAATCTACGTTTTTGGACCCAATAGTGATGTTTTGGTTCGTTTTGGTCAGTTTCGTTACTGTGCAACAAATCATGCCGGGATTGCATTTAATGCACCGATTCGGGCCGTTAACGAAATGATGCAAAGTTTCGGGCCAGAAATGAAACGAACGCACCCAATCCTCGTTTTTAGACCCAATAGTGATGTTTTGGTTCGTTTTGGTCAGTTTCGTTACTGCGCAAAAAACCATGCAAATGTTGGATTTAATGCGCTCATTCGGGTCGTTAACGAAACGATGCACAGTTTTGGGCCAGAAACGAAACGAACGCACCAAATCCACATTTTTGGACCCAATAGTGAGGCTTTGGTTCGTTTTGGTCAGTTTCGTTACAGTGCAAGAAACTATGCTGGGATTGCATTTAATGCACCGATTCGGGCCGTCAATGATTAGATGCACAGTTTCGGGCCAGAAACGAAACGAATGTACCCAATCCACGTTTTTGGACCCAATAGTGATGTTTTGGTTCGTTTTGGTCAGTTTTGTTACTGTGCAACAAATCATGCCGGGGTTGCATTTAATGCACCGATTCGGGCTGTTAACGAAACGATGCAAAGTTTCGGGCCAGAAACGAAACGAACGGACCCAATACACGTTTTCGGACCCAATGGTGATGTTTTGGTTTGTTTTGGTCAGTTTCGTTACTGTGCAAAAAACCATGCAAATGTTGCATTTAATGCGTCCATTCGGGTCGTTAACTAAGTGATGCATAGTTTCGGGCCAAAAACAAAACGAACGCACCCAATCTACGTTTTTGGACCCAATAGTGATGTTTTGGTTCGTTTTGGTCAGTTTCGTTACTGTGCAACAAATCATGCCGGGATTGCATTTAATGCACCGATTCGGGCCGTTAACGAAATGATGCAAAGTTTCGGGCCAGAAATGAAACGAACTCGTTTTTAGACCCAATTGTGATGTTTTGGTTTGTTTTGGTCAGTTTCGTTACTGTGCAAAAAACCATGCAAATGTTGCATTGAATGCACCCATTCGGGTCGTAAACGAAACGACGCACAGTTTTGGGCCAAACGAAACAAACGCACCCAATCCACGTTTTTAGACCCAATAGTGATGTTTTGGTTCGTTTTGGTCAGTTTCGTTACTGCGCAAAAAAACCATGCAAATGTTGGATTTAATGCGCTCATTCGGGTCGTTAACGAAACGATGCACAGTTTTGGGCCAGAAACGAAACGAACGCACCGAATCCACATTTTTGGACCCAATAGTGATGTTTTGGTTCGTTTTGGTCAGTTTCGTTACAGTGCAAGAAACCATGCTGGAGTTGCATTGAATTCCCCCATTCGGGTCGTTAACGAAACGATGCACAGTTTCGGGCCAGAAACAAAACGAACGCACCCGATCCACGTTCTTAGACCCAATAGTGAAGTTTTGGTTCGTTTTGGTCAGTTTCTTTACTGTTTAAAAAACCATGCAAATGTTGGATTTAATGCGCCCATTCGGGTCATTAACGAAACGATGCACAGTTTTGGGCCAAACGAAACGAACGCACCCAGTCCACGTTTTTGGACCCAATAATGATGTTTTGCTTCGTTTTGGTCAGTTTCATTACAGTGCAAGAAACCATGTTGAGGTTGCATTTAATGCACCGATTCGGGCTGTCAATGAAAAGATGCACAGTTTCGGGCCAAAAACGAAACGAACGTACCCAATCCACGTTTTTTGACCCAATGGTGATGTTTTGGTTCGTTTTGGTCAGTTTCGTTACTGTTCAAAAAACCATGCAAATGTTGCATTTAATGCGTCCGTTCGGGTCGTTAACGAAGTGATGCACAGTTTCGGGCCAAAAACAAAACGAACGCACCCAATCTACGTTTTTGGACCCAATAGTGATGTTTTGGTTCGTTTTGGTCAGTTTCGTTACTGTGCAACAAATCATGCCGGGATTGCATTTAATGCACCGATTCGGGCCGTTAACGAAATGATGCAAAGTTTCGGGCCAGAAATGAAACGAACGCACCCAATCCTCGTTTTTAGACCCAATAGTGATGTTTTGGTTCGTTTTGGTCAGTTTCGTTACTGCGCAAAAAACCATGCAAATGTTGGATTTAATGCGCTCATTCGGGTCGTTAACGAAACGATGCACAGTTTTGGGCCAGAAACGAAACGAACGCACCGAATCCACATTTTTGGACCCAATAGTGAGGCTTTGGTTCGTTTTGGTCAGTTTCGTTACAGTGCAAGAAACTATGCTGGGATTGCATTTAATGCACCGATTCGGGCCGTCAATGATTAGATGCACAGTTTCGGGCCAGAAACGAAACGAATGTACCCAATCCACGTTTTTGGACCCAATAGTGATGTTTTGGTTCGTTTTGGTCAGTTTTGTTACTGTGCAACAAATCATGCCGGGGTTGCATTTAATGCACCGATTCGGGCTGTTAACGAAACGATGCAAAGTTTCGGGCCAGAAACGAAACGAACGGACCCAATACACGTTTTCGGACCCAATGGTGATGTTTTGGTTTGTTTTGGTCAGTTTCGTTACTGTGCAAAAAACCATGCAAATGTTGCATTTAATGCGTCCATTCGGGTCGTTAACTAAGTGATGCATAGTTTCGGGCCAAAAACAAAACGAACGCACCCAATCTACGTTTTTGGACCCAATAGTGATGTTTTGGTTCGTTTTGGTCAGTTTCGTTACTGTGCAACAAATCATGCCGGGATTGCATTTAATGCACCGATTCGGGCCGTTAACGAAATGATGCAAAGTTTCGGGCCAGAAATGAAACGAACTCGTTTTTAGACCCAATTGTGATGTTTTGGTTTGTTTTGGTCAGTTTCGTTACTGTGCAAAAAACCATGCAAATGTTGCATTTAATGCGTCCATTCGGGTCGTTAACGAAACGATGCACAGTTTTGGGCCAAACGAAACAAACGCACCCAATCCACGTTTTTAGACCCAATAGTGATGTTTTGGTTCGTTTTGGTCAGTTTCGTTACTGCGCAAAAAACCATGCAAATGTTGGATTTAATGCGCTCATTCAGGTCGTTAACGAAACGATGCACAATTTTGGGCTAGAAACGAAACGAACGCACCGAATCCACATTTTTGGACCCAATAGTGATGTTTTGGTTCGTTTTGGTCAGTTTCGTTACAGTGCAAGAAACCATGCTGGGGTTGCATTGAATGCACCCAATCCGGTCATTAACGAAACGACGCACAGTTTCGGGCCAGAAACAAAACGAACGCACCCGATCCACGTTTTTAGACCCAATAGTGAAGTTTTGGTTCGTTTTGGCCAGTTTCGTTACTGTGCAAAAAACCATGCAAATGTTGGATTTAATGCGCCCATTCGGGTCATTAACGAAACGATGCACAGTTTCGGGCCAAACGAAACGAACGCACCCAGTCTACATTTTTGGACCCAATAATGATGTTTTGGTTCGTTTTGTTCAGTTTCATTACAGTGCAAGAAACCAAGCTGAGGTTGCATTTAATGCACCGATTCGGGCCGTCAATGAAAAGATGCACAGTTTCGGGCTAGAAACGAAACGAACGTACCCAATTCACGTTTTTTGAACCAATAGTGATGTTTTGGTTCGTTTTCGTCAGTTTTGTAACTGTGCAACAAATCATGTCGGGGTTGCATTTAATGCACCGATACGGGCCATTAACGAAACGATGCAAAGTTTCGGGCCAGAAACGAAACGAACGCACACAATCCACGTTTTTGGACCCAATGGTGATGTTTTGGTCAGTTTCGTTACTGTGCAAAAAACCTTGCAAATGTTGCATTTAATGCGTCTATTCGGGTCGTTAACGAAGCGATGCGCAGTTTCGGGCCAGAAACAAAACGAACGCACCCAATATACGTTTTTGGACCCAATAGTGATGTTTAGGGTCGTTATTACTGTGCAACAAATCATGCCGGGGTTGCATTTAATGCACCGATTCGGGCTGTTAACGAAACGATGCAAAGTTTCGGGCCAGAAACGAAACGAACGCACCCAATCCACGTTTTTGGACCCAATGGTGATGTTTTGGTTCGTTTTGGTCAGTTTTGTTACTGTGCAAAAAACCATGCAAATGTTGCATTTAATGCGTCCATTCGGGTCGTTAACGAAGTGATGCACAGTTTCGGGCCAAAAACAAAACGAACGCACCCAATCTACGTTTTTGGACCCAATAGTGATGTTTTGGTTCGTTTTGGTCAGTTTCGTTACTGTGCAACAAATCATGCCGGGATTGCATTTAATGCACCGATTCGGGCCGTTAACGAAATGATGCAAAGTTTCGGGCCAGAAATGAAACGAACTCGTTTTTAGACCCAATTGTGATGTTTTGGTTTGTTTTGGTCAGTTTCGTTACTGTGCAAAAAACCATGCAAATGTTGCATTTAATCCGTCCATTCGGGTCGTTAACGAAACGATGCACAATTTTGGGCCAAACGAAACGAACGCACCCAATCCACGTTTTTAGACCCAATAGTGATGTTTTGGTTCGTTTTGGTCAGTTTCGTTACTGCGCAAAAAACCATGCAAAAGTTGGATTTAATGCGCTCATTCGGGTCGTAAACGAAACGATGCACAGTTTCGGGCCAGAAACGAAACGAACGCACCCAATCCATGTTTTTAGACCCAATAGTGATGTTTTGGTTCGTTGTGGTCAGTTTCGTTACTGCGCAAAAAACCTTGTTAATGTTGGATTTAATGCGCTCATTCGGGTCGTTAACGAAACGATGCACAGTTTTGGGCTAGAAACGAAACGAACGCACCGAATCCACATTTTTGGACCCAATAGTGATGTTTTGGTTTGTTTTGGTCAGTTTCGTTACAGTGCAAGAAACCATGCTGGGGTTGCATTGAATGCACCCATTCAGGTCGTTAACGAAACGATGCACAGTTTTGGGCCAGAAACAAAACGAACGCACCGAATCCACATTCTTGGAACCAATAGTGATGTTTTGGTTCATTTTGGTCAGTTTCGTTACACTGCAAGAAACCATGTTGGGGTTGCATTGAATGCACCCATTCGGGTCGTAAACGAAACGACGCACAGTTTCGGGCCAGAAACGAAACGAACGCACCCAATCCACGTTTTTAGACCCAATAGTGATGTTTTGGTTCGTTGTGGTCAGTTTCGTTACTGCGCAAAAAAACCATGCAAATGTTGGATTTAATGCGCTCATTCGGGTCGTTAACGAAACGATGCACAGTTTTGGGCCAGAAACGAAACGAACGCACCGAATCCACATTTTTGGACCCAATAGTGATGTTTTGGTTCGTTTTGGTCAGTTTCGTTACAGTGCAAGAAACCATGCTGGAGTTGCATTGAATTCCCCCATTCGGGTCGTTAACGAAACGATGCACAGTTTCGGGCCAGAAACAAAACGAACGCACCCGATCCACGTTTTTAGACCCAATAGTGAAGTTTTGGTTCGTTTTGGTCAGTTTCTTTACTGTTTAAAAAACCATGCAAATGTTGGATTTAATGCGCCCATTCGGGTCATTAACGAAACGATGCACAGTTTCGGGCCAAACGAAACGAACGCACCCAGTCTACGTTTTTGGACCCAATAATGATGTTTTGCTTCGTTTTGGTCAGTTTCATTACAGTGCAAGAAACCATGTTGAGGTTGCATTTAATGCACCGATTCGGGCTGTCAATGAAAAGATGCACAGTTTCGGGCCAAAAACGAAACGAACGTACCCAATCCACGTTTTTTGACCCAATAGTGATGTTTTGGTTCGTTTTCGTCAGTTTCGTTACTGTGCAACAAATCATATCGAGGTTGCATTTAATGCACCGATTCGGGCCGTTAACGAAACGATGCAAAGTTTCGGGCCAGAAATGAAACGAACGCACACAATCCACGTTTTTGGACCCAATGGTGATGTTTTGGTCAGTTTCGTTACTGTGCAAAAAACCATGCGAATGTTGCATTTAATGCGTCTATTCGGGTCGTTAACGAAGCGATGCACAGTTTCAGGCCAGAAACAAAACGAATGCACCCAATCTACGTTTTTGGACCCAATAGTGATGTTTTGGTTTGTTTTGTTCAATTTCGTTACTGTGTAAAAAACCATGCAAATGTTGGATTTAATGCGCTCATTCGGGTCGCTAACGAAACGATGCACAGTTTTGGGCCAGAAACGAAACGAACACACCGAATCCACATTTTTGGACCCAATGGTGATGTTTTGGTTCGTTTTGGTCAGTTTCGTTACAGTGCAAGAAACCATGCTAGGGTTGCATTTAATGCACCGATTCGGGCCGTCAATGAAAAGATGCACAGTTTCGGGCCAGAAACGAAACGAATGTACCCAATCCACGTTTTTGGACCCAATAGTGATGTTTTGGTTCGTTTTGGTCAGTTTCGTTACTGTGCAACAAATCATGCCGGGGTTGCATTTAATGCACCGATTCGGGCATTTAACGAAACGATGCAAAGTTTCGGGCCAGAAACGAAACGAACGCACCCAATACACATTTTTGGACCAAATGGTGATGTTTTGGTTCGTTTTGGTCAGTTTCGTTACTGTGCAAAAAACCATGCAAATGTTGCATTTAATGCGTCCATTCGGGTCGTTAACGAAGTGATGCACAGTTTCGGGCCAAAAACAAAACGAACGCACCCAATCTACGTTTTTGGACCCAATAGTGATGTTTTGGTTCGTTTTGGTCAGTTTCGTTACTGTGCAACAAATCATGCCGGGATTGCATTTAATGCACCGATTCGGGCCGTTAACGAAACGATGCAAAGTTTCGGGCCAGAAATGAAACGAACGCACACAATCCACGTTTTTGGACCCAATGGTGATGTTTTGGTCAGTTTCGTTACTGTGCAAAAAACCATGCGAATGTTGCATTTAATGCGTCTATTCGGGTCGTTAACGAAGCGATGCACAGTTTCAGGCCAGAAACAAAACGAACGCACCCAATCTACGTTTTTGGACCCAATAGTGATGTTTTGGTTCGTTTTGTTCAGTTTCGTTACTGTGCAAAAAACCATGCAAATGTTGGATTTAATGCGCTCATTCGGGTCGTTAACGAAACGATGCACAGTTTTGGGCCAGAAACGAAACGAACGCACCGAATCCACATTTTTGGACCCAATAGTGATGTTTTGGTTTGTTTTGGTCAGTTTCGTTACAGTGCAAGAATCCATGCTAGGGTTGCATTTAATGCACCGATTCGGGCCGTCAATGAAAAGATGCACAGTTTCGGGCCAGAAACGAAACGAATGTACCCAATCCACCTTTTTGGACCCAATAGTGATGTTTTGGTTCGTTTTGGTCAGTTTCGTTACTGTGCAACAAATCATGCCGGGGTTGCATTTAATGCACCGATTCGGGCATTTAACGAAACGATGCAAAGTTTCGGGCCAGAAACGAAACGAACGCACCCAATACACGTTTTTGGACCCAATGGTGATGTTTTGGTTCGTTTTGGTCAGTTTCGTTACTGTGCAAAAAACCATGCAAATGTTGCATTTAATGCGTCCATTCGGGTCGTTAACGAAGTGATGCACAGTTTCGGGCCAAAAACAAAACGAACGCACCCAATCTACGTTTTTGGACCCAATAGTGATGTTTTGGTTCGTTTTGGTCAGTTTCGTTACTGTGCAACAAATCATGCCGGGATTGCATTTAATGCACCGATTCGGGCCGTTAACGGAATGATGCAAAGTTTCGGGCCAGAAATGAAACGAACTCGTTTTTAGACCCAATTGTGATGTTTTGGTTTGTTTTGGTCAGTTTCGTTACTGTGCAAAAAACCATGCAAATGTTACATTTAATGCGTCCATTCGGGTCGTTAACGAAACGATGCACAGTTTTGGGCCAAACGAAACGAACGCACCCAATCCACGTTTTTAGACCCAATAGTGATGTTTTGGTTCGTTTTGGTCAGTTTCGTTACTGCGCAAAAAACCATGCAAATGTTGGATTTAATGCGCTCATTCGGGTCGTTAACGAAACGATGCACAGTTTTGGGCCAGAAACGAAACGAACGCACCGAATCCACATTTTTGGACCCAATAGTGATGTTTTGGTTCTTTTGGTCAGTTTCGTTACTGTGCAAAAAAACCATGCAAATGTTGGATTTAATGCGCTCATTCAGGTTGTTAACGAAACGATGCACAATTTTGGGCCAGAAACGAAACGAACGCACCAAATCCACGTTTTTACACCCAATAGTGATGTTTTGGTTCGTTTTGGTCAGTTTCGTTACTGTGCAAAAAACCATGCAAATGTTGGATTTAATACGCTCATTCAGGTCGTTAACGAAGCGATGCACAGTTTCGGGCCAGAAACAAAACGAACGCACCCAATCCACGTTTTTGGACCCAATAGTGATTTTTTGGTTCGTTTTGTTCAGTTTAGTTACTGTGCAACAAATCATGCTGGGGTTGCATTTAATGCCCTGATTCGGGCCTTAAATCAAACGATGCACAATTTCGGGCCAGAAACAAAACAAACGCACCCAATCCACGTTTTTGGACCCAATGGTGATGTTTTGGTTTGTTTTGGTCAGTTTCGTTACAGTGCAAAAAACCATGCCGAGGTTCCATTTAATACACCCATTCGGGTCGTTAACGAAGCGATGCACAGTTCCGGGCCAGAAACGAAACAAACTCACCAAATCTACGTTTTTAGACCCAATAGTGATGTTTTGGTTCTTTTGGTCAGTTTCTTTAGTGTGCAAAAAAACCATGCAAATGTCGGATTTAATGCGCTCATTCAGGTCGTTAACGAAACGATGCACAGTTTTGGGCCAGAAACGAAACGAACGCACCAAATCCACGTTTTTAGACCCAATAGTAATGTTTTGGTTCATTTTGGTCAGTTTCGTTACTATGCAAAAAACCATGCAAATGTTGGATTTAATACGCTCATTCAGGTCGTTAACGAAGCGATGCACAGTTTCGGCCAGAAACAAAACAAACGCACCCAATCCACGTTTTTGGACCCAATAGTGATTTTTTGGTTCGTTTTGTTCAGTTTAGTTACTGTGCAACAAATCATGCTGGGGTTGCATTTAATGCCCTGATTCGGGCCTTAAATCAAACGATGCACAATTTCGGGCCAGAAACAAAACAAACGCACCCAATCCACGTTTTTGGACCCAATGGTGATGTTTTGGTTTGTTTTGGTCAGTTCCGTTACAGTGCAAAAAATCATGCCGAGGTTCCATTTAATACACCCATTCGGGTCGTTAACGAAGCGATGCACAGTTCCGGGCCAGAAACGAAACAAACTCACCAAATCTACGTTTTTAGACCCAATAGTGATGTTTTGGTTCTTTTGGTCAGTTTCTTTAGTGTGCAAAAAAACCATGCAAATGTCGGATTTAATGCGCTCATTCAGGTCGTTAATGAAACGATGCACAGTTTTGGGCCAGAAACGAAACGAACGCACCAAATCCACGTTTTTAGACCCAATAGTAATGTTTTGGTTCGTTTTGGTCAGTTTCGTTACTATGCAAAAAACCATGCAAATGTTGGATTTAATACGCTCATTCAGGTCGTTAACGAAGCAATGCACAGTTTCAGCCAGAAACAAAACGAACGCACCCAATCCACGTTTTTGGACCCAATAGTGATTTGTTGGTTCGTTTTGGTCAGTTTAGTTACTGTGCAACAAATCATGCAGGGGTTGAATTTAATGCACCAATTCGGGCCTTAAATGAAACAATGCACAGTTTCGGGCCAGAAAGAAAACAAACGCACCCAATCCACGTTTTTGGAACCAATGGTGATGTTTTGGTTTGTTTTGGTCAGTTTCGTTACAGTGCAAAAAACCATGTCGAGGTTGCATTTAATGCACCCATTCGGGTCGTTAACGAAGCGATGCACAGTTTCGGGCCAGAAACGAAACGAACGCACCAAATCTACATTTTTAGACCCAATAGTGATGTTTTGGTTTGTTTTGGTCAGTTTCGTTACTGTGCAAAAAAAACCATGCAAATGTTGGATTTAATGCGCTCATTCAGGTTGTTAATGAAACGATGCACAGTTTTGGGCTAGAAACGAAACGAACGCACCGAATCCACATTTTTGGACCCAATAGTGATGTTTTGGTTCGTTTTGGTCAGTTTTGTTACTGTGCAAGAAACCATGCTGGGGTTGCATTGAATGCACCCAATCAGGTCGTTAACGAAACGACGCACAGTTTCGGGCCAGAAACAAAACGAACGCACCCGATCCACGTTTTTAGACCCAATAGTGAAGTTTTGGTTCGTTTTGGTCAGTTTCGTTACTGTGCCACAAATCATACTAGGGTTGCATTTAATGCACCGATTCGGGCCTTAAATGAAACGATGCATAGTTTCGGGCCAGAAACGAAACAAACGCACCCAATCCACGTTTTTGGACCCAATGGTGATGTCTTGGTTTGTTTTGGTCAGTTTCGTTATAGTGCAAAAAACCATGGCGAGGTTGCATTTAATGCACCCATTCGGGTCGTTAACTAAACGATGCATAGTTTCAGGCCAGAAACGAAATGAACGCACCCAATCCATGTTTTTGGTCCCAATGGTGATGTTTTTGTTTGTTTTGGTCAGTTTTGTTACAGTGCGAAAAACCATGCAAATGTTGCATTTAATGCGCCCATTCGGGTCGTTAATGAAACGAATGCACCGAATCCACATTTTTGGACCCAATAGTGATGTTTTGGTTCGTTTTGCTCAGTTTCATTACTGTGCAAAAAACCATGCAAATGTTGGATTTAATGCGCTCATTCGGGTCGTTAGCGAATCCACATTTTGGGACCCAATAGTGATGTTTTGGTTCGTTTTGGTCAGTTTCGTTACAGTGCAAGAAACCATGCTGGGGTTGCATTGAATGCACCCATTCGGGTTGTTAACGAAACGACGCACAGTTTCGGGCCAGAAACAAAACGAATGCACCCGATCCACGTTTTTGGACCCAATAATGATGTTTAGGTTCGTTATGTTCAGTTTCGTTACTGTGCAACAAATCATGCCGGGGTTGCATTTAATGCACCGATTCGGGCATTTAACGAAACGATGCAAAGTTTCGGGCCAGAAACGAAACGAACGCACCCAATACACGTTTTTGGACCCAATGGTGATGTTTTGGTTCGTTTTGGTCAGTTTCGTTACTGTGCAAAAAACCATGCAAATGTTGCATTTAATGCGTCCATTCGGGTCGTTAACGAAGTGATGCACAGTTTCGGGCCAAAAACAAAACGAACGCACCCAATCTACGTTTTTGGACCCAATAGTGATGTTTTGGTTCGTTTTGGTCAGTTTCGTTACTGTGCAACAAATCATGCCGGGATTGCATTTAATGCACCGATTCGGGCCGTTAACGAAATGATGCAAAGTTTCGGGCCAGAAATGAAATGAACTCATTTTTAGACCCAATTGTGATGTTTTGGTTTGTTTTGGTCAGTTTCGTTACTGTGCAAAAAACCATGCAAATGTTACATTTAATGCGTCCATTCGGGTCGTTAACGAAACGATGCACAGTTTTGGGCCAAACGAAACGAACGCACCCAATCCACGTTTTTAGACCCAATAGTGATGTTTTGGTTCGTTTTGGTCAGTTTCGTTACTGCGCAAAAAACCATGCAAATGTTGGATTTAATGCGCTCATTCGGGTCGTTAACGAAACGATGCACAGTTTTGGGCCAGAAACGAAACGAACGCACCGAATCCACATTTTTGGACCCAATAGTGATGTTTTGGTTCTTTTGGTCAGTTTCGTTACTGTGCAAAAAAACCATGCAAATGTTGGATTTAATGCGCTCATTCAGGTCGTTAACGAAACGATGCACAATTTTGGGCCAGAAACGAAACGAACGCACCAAATCCACGTTTTTACACCCAATAGTGATGTTTTGGTTCGTTTTGGTCAGTTTCGTTACTGTGCAAAAAACCATGCAAATGTTGGATTTAATACGCTCATTCAGGTCGTTAACGAAGCGATGCACAGTTTCGGGCCAGAAACAAAACGAACGCACCCAATCCACGTTTTTGGACCCAATAGTGATTTTTTGGTTCGTTTTGTTCAGTTTAGTTACTGTGCAACAAATCATGCTGGGGTTGCATTTAATGCCCTGATTCGGGCCTTAAATCAAACGATGCACAATTTCGGGCCAGAAACAAAACAAACGCACCCAATCCACGTTTTTGGACCCAATGGTGATGTTTTGGTTTGTTTTGGTCAGTTTCGTTACAGTGCAAAAAACCATGCCGAGGTTCCATTTAATACACTCATTCGGGTCGTTAACGAAGCGATGCACAGTTCCGGGCCAGAAACGAAACAAACTCACCAAATCTACGTTTTTAGACCCAATAGTGATGTTTTGGTTCTTTTGGTCAGTTTCTTTAGTGTGCAAAAAAACCATGCAAATGTCGGATTTAATGCGCTCATTCAGGTCGTTAACGAAACGATGCACAGTTTTGGGCCAGAAACGAAACGAACGCACCAAATCCACGTTTTTAGACCCAATAGTAATGTTTTGGTTCATTTTGGTCAGTTTCGTTACTATGCAAAAAACCATGCAAATGTTGGATTTAATACGCTCATTCAGGTCGTTAACGAAGCGATGCACAGTTTCGGCCAGAAACAAAACAAACGCACCCAATCCACGTTTTTGGACCCAATAGTGATTTTTTGGTTCGTTTTGTTCAGTTTAGTTACTGTGCAACAAATCATGCTGGGGTTGCATTTAATGCCCTGATTCGGGCCTTAAATCAAACGATGCACAATTTCGGGCCAGAAACAAAACAAACGCACCCAATCCACGTTTTTGGACCCAATGGTGATGTTTTGGTTTGTTTTGGTCAGTTTCGTTACAGTGCAAAAAATCATGCCGAGGTTCCATTTAATACACCCATTCGGGTCGTTAACGAAGCGATGCACAGTTCCGAGCCAGAAACGAAACAAACTCACCAAATCTACGTTTTTAGACCCAATAGTGATGTTTTGGTTCTTTTGGTCAGTTTCTTTAGTGTGCAAAAAAACCATGCAAGTGTCGGATTTAATGCGCTCATTCAGGTCGTTAATGAAACGATGCACAGTTTTGGGCCAGAAACGAAACGAACGCACCAAATCCACGTTTTTAGACCCAATAGTAATGTTTTGGTTCGTTTTGGTCAGTTTCGTTACTATGCAAAAAACCATGCAAATGTTGGATTTAATACGCTCATTCAGGTCGTTAACGAAGCAATGCACAGTTTCGGCCAGAAACAAAACGAACGCACCCAATCCACGTTTTTGGACCCAATAGTGATTTTTTGGTTCGTTTTGGTCAGTTTAGTTACTGTGCAACAAATCATGCAGGGGTTGAATTTAATGCACCAATTCGGGCCTTAAATGAAACAATGCACAGTTTCGGGCCAGAAAGAAAACAAACGCACCCAATCCACGTTTTTGGAACCAATGGTGATGTTTTGGTTTGTTTTGGTCAGTTTCGTTACAGTGCAAAAAACCATGTCGAGGTTGCATTTAATGCACCCATTCGGGTCGTTAACGAAGCGATGCACAGTTTCGGGCCAGAAACGAAACGAACGCACCAAATCTACATTTTTAGACCCAATAGTGATGTTTTGGTTCGTTTTGGTCAGTTTCGTTACTGTGCAAAAAAAACCATGCAAATGTTGGATTTAATGCGCTCATTCAGGTTGTTAATGAAACGATGCACAGTTTTGGGCTAGAAACGAAACGAACGCACCGAATCCACATTTTTGGACCCAATAGTGATGTTTTGGTTCGTTTTGGTCAGTTTTGTTACTGTGCAAGAAACCATGCTGGGGTTGCATTGAATGCACCCAATCAGGTCGTTAACGAAACGACGCACAGTTTCGGGCCAGAAACAAAACGAACGCACCCGATCCACGTTTTTAGACCCAATAGTGAAGTTTTGGTTCGTTTTGGTCAGTTTCGTTACTGTGCCACAAATCATACTAGGGTTGCATTTAATGCACCGATTCGGGCCTTAAATGAAACGATGCATAGTTTCGGGCCAGAAACGAAACAAACGCACCCAATCCACGTTTTTGGACCCAATGGTGATGTCTTGGTTTGTTTTGGTCAGTTTCGTTACAGTGCAAAAAACCATGCCGAGGTTGCATTTAATGCACCCATTCGGGTCGTTAACAAAACGATGCATAGTTTCAGGCCAGAAACGAAATGAACGCACCCAATCCATGTTTTTGGTCCCAATGGTGATGTTTTTGTTTGTTTTGGTCAGTTTTGTTACAGTGCGAAAAACCATGCAAATGTTGCATTTAATGCGCCCATTCGGGTCGTTAATGAAACGAATGCACCGAATCCACATTTTTGGACCCAATAGTGATGTTTTGGTTCGTTTTGCTCAGTTTCATTACTGTGCAAAAAACCATGCAAATGTTGCATTTAATGCGTCCATTCGGGTCGTTAACGAAGCGATGCACAGTTCCAGGCCAGAAACGAAACAAACTCACCAAATCTACGTTTTTAGACCCAATAGTGATGTTTTGGTTCTTTTGGTCAGTTTCGTTACTGTGCAAAAAAACCATGCAAATGTTGGATTTGATGCGCTTATTCAGGTCGTTAACGAAACGATGCACAATTTTGGGCCAGAAACGAAACGAACGCACCAAATCCACGTTTTTAGACCCAATAGTGATGTTTTGGTTCGTTTTGGTCAGTTTCGTTACTGTGCAAAAAACCATGCAAATGTTGGATTTAATACGCTCATTCAGGTCGTTAACGAAGCGATGCACAGTTTCGGGCCAGAAACAAAACGAACGCACCCAATCCATGTTTTTGGACCCAATAGTGATTTTTTGGTTCGTTTTGTTCAGTTTAGTTACGGTGCAACAAATCATGCTGGGGTTGCATTTAATGCACCGATTCGGGCCTTAAATCAAACGATGCACAGTTTCGGGCCAGAAACAAAACAAACGCACCCAATCCACGTATTTGGACCCAATGGTGATGTTTTGGTTTGTTTTGGTCAGTTTCGTTACAGTGGAAAAAACCATGCCGAGGTTCCATTTAATACACCCATTCGGGTCGTTAACGAAGCGATGCACAGTTCCGGGCCAGAAACGAAACAAACTCACCAAATCATCGTTTTTAGACCCAATAGTGATGTTTTGGTTCTTTTGGTCAGTTTCGTTACTGTGCAAAAAAACCATGCAAATGTTGGATTTAATGCGCTCATTCAGGTCGTTAACGAAGCGATGCACAATTTTGGGCCAGAAACGAAACGAACACACCAAATCCACGTTTTTAGACCCAATAGTGATGGTTTGGTTCGTTTTGGTCAGTTTCGTTACTGTGCAAAAAACCATGCAAATGTTGGATTTAATACGCTCATTCAGGTCGTTAACGAAGCGATGCACAGTTTCGGGACACAAACAAAACGAACGCACCCAATCCACGTTTTTGGACCCAATAGTGATTTTTTGGTTCGTTTTGTTCAGTTTAGTTATTGTGCAACAAATCATGCTGGGGTTGCATTTAATGCACCGATTCTGGCCTTAAATCAAACGATGCACAGTTTCGGGCCAGAAACAAAAAAAAACGCACCCAATCCACGTTTTTGGACCATATGGTTATGTTTTGGTTTGTTTTGGTCAGTTTCGTTACAGTGGAAAAAACCATGCCGAGGTTCCATTTAATACACCCATTCGGGTCGTTAACGAAGCGATGCACAGTTCCGGGCCAGAAACGAAACAAACTCACCAAATCTACGTTTTTAGACCCAATAGTGATGTTTTGGTTCTTTTGGTCAGTTTCGTTACTGTGCAAAAAAACCATGCAAATGTTGGATTTAATGCGCTCATTCAGGTCGTTAACGAAACGATGCACAGTTTTGGGCCAGAAACGAAACGAACGCACCAAATCCACGTTTTTAGACCCAATAGTGATGTTTTGGTTCGTTTTGGTCGGTTTCGTTACTGTGCAAAAAACCATGCAAATGTTGGATTTAATACGCTCATTCAGGTCGTTAACGAAGCGATGCACAGTTTCGGGCCAGAAACAAAACGAACGCACCCAATCCATGTTTTTGGACCCAATAGTGATTTTTTGGTTCGTTTTGTTCAGTTTAGTTACTGTGCAACAAATCATGTTGGGGTTGCATTTAATGCCCCGATTCGGGCCTTAAATCAAACGATGCACAATTTCGGGCCAGAAACAAAACAAACGCACCCAATCCACGTTTTTGGACCCAATGGTGATGTTTTGGTTTGTTTTGGTCAGTTTCGTTACAGTGCAAAAAACCATGCCGAGGTTCCATTTAATACACCCATTCGGGTCGTTAACGAAGCAATGCACAGTTCCGGGCCAGAAACGAAACAAACTCACCAAATCTACGTTTTTAGACCCAATAGTGATGTTTTGGTTCTTTTGGTCAGTTTCGTTACTGTGCAAAAAAACCATGCAAATGTTGGATTTAATGCGCTCATTCAGGTCGTTAACGAAACGATGCACAATTTTGGGCCAGAAACGAAACGAACGCACCAAATCCACGATTTTAGACCCAATAGTGATGTTTTGGTTCTTTTGGTCAGTTTCGTTACTGTGCAAAAAAACCATGCAAATGTTGGATTTAATGCGCTCATTCAGGTCGTTAACGAAAGGATGCACAATTTTGGGCCAGAAACGAAACGAACGCACCAAATCCACGTTTTTAGACCCAATAGTGATGTTTTGGTTCGTTTTGGTCAGTTTCGTTACTGTGCAAAAAACCATGCAAATGTTGGATTTAATACGCTCATTCAGGTCGTTAACGAAGCGATGCACAGTTTCGGGCCAGAAACAAAACGAACGCACCCAATCCACGTTTTTGGACCCAATAGTGATTTTTTGGTTCGTTTTGTTCAGTTTAGTTACTGTGCAACAAATCATGCTGGGGTTGCATTTAATGCCCCGATTCGGGCCTTAAATCAAACGATGCACAATTTCGGGCCAGAAACAAAACAAACGCACCCAATCCATGTTTTTGGACCCAATGGTGATGTTTTGGTTTGTTTTGGTCAGTTTCGTTACAGTGCAAAAAACCATGCCGAGGTTCCATTTAATACACCCATTCGGGTCGTTAACGAAGCGATGCACAGTTTCGGGCCAGAAACGAAACAAACTCATCAAATCTACGTTTTTAGACCCAATAGTGATGTTTTGGTTCTTTTGGTCAGTTTCGTTACTGTGCAAAAAAACCATGCAAATGTTGGATTTAATGCGCTCATTCAGGTCGTTAACGAAACGATGCACAGTTTTGGGCCAGAAACGAAACGAACGCACCAAATCCACGTTTTTAGACCCAATAGTGATGTTTCGGTTCGTTTTGGTCAGTTTCGTTACTCAGCAAAAAACCATGGAAATGTTGGATTTAATACGCTCATTCAGGTCGTTAACGAAGCGATGCACAGTTTCGGGCCAGAAACAAAACGAACGCACCCAATCCACGTTTTTGGACCCAATAGTGATTTTTTGGTTCGTTTTGTTCAGTTTAGTTATTGTGCAACAAATCATGCTGGGGTTGCATTTAATGCACCGATTCGGGCCTTAAATCAAACGATGCACAGTTTCGGGCCAGAAACAAAAAAAACGCACCCAATCCACGTTTTTGGACCATATGGTGATGTTTTGGTTTGTTTTGGTCAGTTTCGTTACAGTGGAAAAAACCATGCCGAGGTTCCATTTAATACACCCATTCGGGTCGTTAACGAAGCGATGCACAGTTCCGGGCCAGAAACGAAACAAACTCACCAAATCTACGTTTTTAGACCCAATAGTGATGTTTTGGTTCTTTTGGTCAGTTTCGTTACTGTGCAAAAAAACCATGCAAATGTTGGATTTAATGCGCTCATTCAGGTCGTTAACGAAACGATGCACAGTTTTGGGCCAGAAACGAAACGAACGCGCCAAATCCACGTTTTTAGACCCAATAGTGATGTTTTGGTTCGTTTTGGTCAGTTTCGTTACTGTGCAAAAAACCATGCAAATGTTGGATTTAATACGCTCATTCAGGTCGTTAACGAAGCGATGCACAGTTTCAGGCTAGAAACAAAACGAACGCACCCAATCCACGTTTTTGGACCCAATAGTGATTTTTTGGTTCGTTTTGTTCAGTTTAGTTACTGTGCAACAAATCATGCTGCGGTTGCATTTAATGCACCGATTCGGGCCTTAAATCAAACGATGCACAGTTTCGGGCCAGAAACAAAACAAACGCACCCAATCCACGTTTTTGGACCCAATGGTGATGTTTTGGTTTGTTTTGGTCAGTTTCGTTACAGTGCAAAAAACCATGCCGAGGTTCCATTTAATACACCCATTCGGGTCGTTAACGAAGCGATGCACAGTTCCGGGCCAGAAACGAAACAAACTCACCAAATCTACGTTTTTAGACCCAATAGTGATGTTTTGGTTCTTTTGGTCAGTTTCGTTACTATGCAAAAAAACCATGCAAATGTTGGATTTAATGCGCTCATTCAGGTTGTTAACGAAACGATGCACAGTTTTGGGCCAGAAACGAAACGAACACACCAAATCCACGTTTTTAGACCCAATAGTGATGTTTTGGTTCGTTTTGGTCAGTTTCGTTACTGTGCAAAAAACCATGCAAATGTTGGATTTAATACGCTCATTCAGGTCGTTAACGAAGCGATGCACAGTTTCGGGCCAGAAACAAAACGAACGCACCCAATCCACGTTTTTGGACCCAATAGTGATTTTTTGTTTCGTTTTGTTCAGTTTAGTTACTGTGCAACAAATCATGCTGGGGTTGCATTTAATGCCCCGATTCGGGCCTTAAATCAAACGATGCACAATTTCGGGCCAGAAACAAAACAAACGCACCCAATCCACGTTTTTGGACCCAATGGTGATGTTTTGGTTTGTTTTGGTCAGTTTCGTTACAGTGCAAAAAACCATGCTGAGGTTCCATTTAATACACCCATTCGGGTCGTTAACGAAGCGATGCACAGTTTCGGGCCAGAAACGAAACAAACTCATCAAATCTACGTTTTTAGACCCAATAGTGATGTTTTGGTTCTTTTGGTCAGTTTCGTTACTGTGCAAAAAAACCATGCAAATGTTGGATTTAATGCGCTCATTCAGGTCGTTAACGAAACGATGCACAGTTTTGGGCCAGAAACGAAACGAACGCACCAAATCCACGTTTTTAGACCCAATAGTGATGTTTCGGTTCGTTTTGGTCAGTCTCGTTACTCAGCAAAAAACCATGGAAATGTTGGATTTAATACGCTCATTCAGGTCGTTAACGAAGCGATGCACAGTTTCGGGCTAGAAACAAAACGAACGCACCCAATCCACGTTTTTGGACCCAATAGTGATTTTTTGGTTCGTTTTGTTCAGTTTAGTTACTGTGCAACAAATCATGCTGGGGTTGCATTTAATGCACCGATTCGGGCCTTAAATCAAACGATGCACAGTTTCGGGCCAGAAACAAAACAAACGCACCCAATCCACGTATTTGGACCCAATGGTGATGTTTTGGTTTGTTTTGGTCAGTTTCGTTACAGTGGAAAAAACCATGCCGAGGTTCCATTTAATACACCCATTCGGGTCGTTAACGAAGCGATGCACAGTTCCGGGCCAGAAACGAAACAAACTCACCAAATCTACGTTTTTAGACCCAATAGTGATGTTTTGGTTCTTTTGGTCAGTTTCGTTACTGTGCAAAAAAACCATGCAAATGTTGGATTTAATGCGCTCATTCAGGTCGTTAACGAAACGATGCACAGTTTTGGGCCAGAAACGAAATGAACGCACCAAATCCACGTTTTTAGACCCAATAGTGATGTTTTGGTTCGTTTTGGTCGGTTTCGTTACTGTGCAAAAAACCATGCAAATGTTGGATTTAATACGCTCATTCAGGTCGTTAACGAAGCGATGCACAGTTTCGGGCCAGAAACAAAACGAACGCACCCAATCCACGTTTTTGGACCCAATAGTGATTTTTTGGTTCGTTTTGTTCAGTTTAGTTACTGTGCAACAAATCATGCTGGGGTTGCATTTAATGCCCCGATTCGGGCCTTAAATCAAACGATGCACAATTTCGGGCCAGAAACAAAACAAACGCACCCAATCCACGTTTTTGGACCCAATGGTGATGTTTTGGTTTGTTTTGGTCAGTTTCGTTACAGTGCAAAAAACCATGCCGAGGTTCCATTTAATACACCCATTCGGGTCGTTAACGAAGCGATGCACAGTTTCGGGCCAGAAACGAAACAAACTCATCAAATCTACGTTTTTAGACCCAATAGTGATGTTTTGGTTCTTTTGGTCAGTTTCGTTACTGTGCAAAAAAACCATGCAAATGTTGGATTTAATGCGCTCATTCAGGTCGTTAACGAAACGATGCACAGTTTTGGGCCAGAAACGAAACGAACGCACCAAATCCACGTTTTTAGACCCAATAGTGATGTTTCGGTTCGTTTTGGTCAGTTTCGTTACTCAGCAAAAAACCATGGAAATGTTGGATTTAATACGCTCATTCAGGTCGTTAACGAAGCGATGCACAGTTTCGGGCCAGAAACAAAACGAACGCACCCAATCCACGTTTTTGGACCCAATAGTGATTTTTTGGTTCGTTTTGTTCAGTTTAGTTACTGTGCAACAAATCATGCTGGGGTTGCATTTAATGCACCGATTCGGGCCTTAAATCAAACGATGCACAGTTTCGGGCCAGAAACAAAACAAACGCACCCAATCCACGTATTTGGACCCAATGGTGATGTTTTGGTTTGTTTTGGTCAGTTTCGTTACAGTGGAAAAAACCATGCCGAGGTTCCATTTAATACACCCATTCGGGTCGTTAACGAAGCGATGCACAGTTCCGGGCCAGAAACGAAACAAACTCACCAAATCTACGTTTTTAGACCCAATAGTGATGTTTTGGTTCTTTTGGTTAGTTTCGTTACTGTGCAAAAAAACCATGCAAATGTTGGATTTAATGCGCTCATTCAGGTCGTTAACGAAACGATGCACAGTTTTGGGCCAGAAACGAAACGAACGCACCAAATCCACGTTTTTAGACCCAATAGTGATGTTTTGGTTCGTTTTGGTCAGTTTCGTTACTGTGCGAAAAACCATGCAAATGTTGGATTTAATACGCTCATTCAGGTCGTTAACGAAGCGATGCACAGTTTCAGGCTAGAAACAAAACGAACGCACCCAATCCACGTTTTTGGACCCAATAGTGATTTTTTGGTTCGTTTTGTTCAGTTTAGTTACTGTGCAACAAATCATACTGCGGTTGCATTTAATGCACCGATTCGGGCCTTAAATCAAACGATGCACAGTTTCGGGCCAGAAACAAAACAAACGCACCCAATCCACGTTTTTGGACCCAATGGTGATGTTTTGGTTTGTTTTGGTCAGTTTCGTTACAGAGCAAAAAACCATGCCGAGGTTCCATTTAATACACCCATTCGGGTCGTTAACGAAGCGATGCACAGTTCCGGGCCAGAAACGAAACAAACTGACCAAATCTACGTTTTTAGACCCAATAGTGATGTTTTGATTCTTTTGGTCAGTTTCGTTACTGTGCAAAAAAACCATGCAAATGTTGGATTTAATGCGCTCATTCAGGTCGTTAACGAAACGATGCACAGTTTTGGGCCAGAAACGAAACGAACGCACCAAATCCACGTTTTTAGACCCAATAGTGATGTTTTGGTTCGTTTTGGTCAGTTTCGTTACTATGCAAAAAACCATGCAAATGTTGGATTTAATACGCTCATTCAGGTCGTTAACGAAGCGATGCACAGTTTCGGGCCAGAAACAAAACGAACGCACCCAATCCACGTTTTTGGACCCAATAGTGATTTTTTGGTTCGTTTTGTTCAGTTTAGTTACTGTGCAACAAATCATGCTGGGGTTGCATTTAATGCCCCGATTCGGGCCTTAAATCAAACGATGCACAATTTCGGGCCAGAAACAAAACAAACGCACCCAATCCACGTTTTTGGACCCAATGGTGATGTTTTGGTTTGTTTTGGTCAGTTTCGTTACAGTGCAAAAAACCATGCCGAGGTTCCATTTAATACACCCATTCGGGTCGTTAACGAAGCGATGCACAGTTCCGGGCCAGAAACGAAACAAACTCACCAAATCTACGTTTTTAGACCCAATAGTGATGTTTTGTTTCTGTTGGTCAGTTTCGTTACTGTGCAAAAAAACCATGCAAATGTTGGATTTAATGCGCTCATTCAGGTCGTTAACGAAACGATGCACAATTTTGGGCCAGAAACGAAACGAACGCACCAAATCCACGTTTTTAGACCCAATAGTGATGTTTCGGTTCGTTTTGGTCAGTTTCGTTACTCTGCAAAAAACCATGGAAATGTTGGATTTAATACGCTCATTCAGGTCGTTAACGAAGCGATGCACAGTTTCGGGCCAGAAACAAAACGAACGCACCCAATCCACGTTTTTGGACCCAATAGTGATTTTTTGGTTCGTTTTGTTCAGTTTAGTTACTGTGCAACAAATCATGCTGGGGTTGCATTTAATGCACCGATTCGGGCCTTAAATCAAACGATGCATAGTTTCGGGCCAGAAACAAAACAAACGCACCCAATCCACGTTTTTGGACCCAATGGTGATGTTTTGGTTTGTTTTGGTCAGTTTCGTTACAGTGCAAAAAACCATGCCGAGGTTCCATTTAATACACCCATTCGGGTCGTTAACGAAGCGATGCACAGTTCCGGGCCAGAAACGAAACAAACTCACCAAATCTACGTTTTTAGACCCAATAGTGATGTTTTGGTTCTTTTGGTCAGTTTCGTTACTGTGCAAAAGAACCATGCAAATGTTGGATTTAATGCGCTCATTCAGGTCGTTAACGAAACGATGCACAGTTTTGGGCCAGAAACGAAACGAACGCACCAAATCCACGTTTTTAGACCCAATAGTGATGTTTTGGTTCGTTTTGGTCAGTTTCGTTACTGTGCAAAAAACCATGCAAATGTTGGATTTAATGCGCTTATTCAGGTCGTTAACGAAACGATGCACTTTTGGGCCAGAAACGAAACGAACGCACCAAATCCACGTTTTTAGACCCAATAGTGATGTTTTGGTTCGTTTTGGTCAGTTTCGTTACTGTGCAAAAAACCATGCAAATGTTGGATTAGTACGCTCATTCAGGTCGTTAACGAAGCGATGCACAGTTTCGGGCAGAAACAAAACGAACGCACCCAATCCACGTTTTTGGACCCAATAGTGATTTTTTGGTTCGTTTTGTTCAGTTTAGTTACTGTGCAACAAATCATGCTGGAGTTGCATTTAATGCACCGATTCGGGCCTTAAATCAAACGATGCACAGTTTCGGGCCAGAAACAAAACAAACGCACCCAATCCACGTTTTTAGACCCAATGGTGATGTTTTGGTTTGTTTTGGTCAATTTCGTTACAGGGCAAAAAACCATGCCGAGGTTCCATTTAATACACCCATTCGGGTCGTTAACGAAGCGATGCACAGTTCCGGGCCAGAAACGAAACAAACTCACCAAATCTACGTTTTTAGACCCAATAGTGATGTTTTGGTTCTTTTGGTCAGTTTCGTTACTGTGCAAAAAAACCATGCAAATGTTGGATTTAATGCGCTCATTCAGGTCGTTAACGAAACGATGCACAGTTTTGGGCCAGAAACGAAACGAACGCACCAAATCCACGTTTTTAGACCCAATAGTGATGTTTTGTTTCTGTTGGTCAGTTTCGTTACTGTGCAAAAAAACCATGCAAATGTTGGATTTAATGCGCTCATTCAGGTCGTTAACGAAACGATGCACAATTTTGGGCCAGAAACGAAACGAACGCACCAAATCCACGTTTTTAGACCCAATAGTGATGTTTCGGTTCGTTTTGGTCAGTTTCGTTACTCTGCAAAAAACCATGGAAATGTTGGATTTAATACGCTCATTCAGGTCGTTAACGAAGCGATGCACAGTTTCGGGCCAGAAACAAAACGAACGCACCCAATCCACGTTTTTGGACCCAATAGTGATTTTTTGGTTCGTTTTGTTCAGTTTAGTTACTGTGCAACAAATCATGCTGGGGTTGCATTTAATGCACCGATTCGGGCCTTAAATCAAACGATGCATAGTTTCGGGCCAGAAACAAAACAAACGCACCCAATCCACGTTTTTGGACCCAATGGTGATGTTTTGGTTTGTTTTGGTCAGTTTCGTTACAGTGCAAAAAACCATGCCGAGGTTCCATTTAATACACCCATTCGGGTCGTTAACGAAGCGATGCACAGTTCCGGGCCAGAAACGAAACAAACTCACCAAATCTACGTTTTTAGACCCAATAGTGATGTTTTGGTTCTTTTGGTCAGTTTCGTTACTGTGCAAAAAAACCATGCAAATGTTGGATTTAATGCGCTCATTCAGGTCGTTAACGAAACGATGCAAAGTTTTGGGAAAGAAACGAAACGAACGCACCAAATCCATGTTTTTAGACCCAATAGTGATGTTTTGGTTCGTTTTGGTCAGTTTCGTTACTGTGCAAAAAACCATGCAAATGTTGGATTTAATGCGCTCATTCAGGTCGTTAACGAAACGATGCACTTTTGGGCCAGAAACGAAACGAACGCACCAAATCCACGTTTTTAGACCCAATAGTGATGTTTTGGTTCGTTTTGGTCAGTTTCGTTACTGTGCAAAAAACCATGCAAATGTTGGATTAGTACGCTCATTCAGGTCGTTAACGAAGCGATGCACAGTTTCGGGCAGAAACAAAACGAACGCACCCAATCCACGTTTTTGGACCCAATAGTGATTTTTTGGTTCGTTTTGTTCAGTTTAGTTACTGTGCAACAAATCATGCTGGAGTTGCATTTAATGCACCGATTCGGGCCTTAAATCAAACGATGCACAGTTTCGGGCCAGAAACAAAACAAACGCACCCAATCCACGTTTTTAGACCCAATGGTGATGTTTTGGTTTGTTTTGGTCAATTTCGTTACAGGGCAAAAAACCATGCCGAGGTTCCATTTAATACACCCATTCGGGTCGTTAACGAAGCGATGCACAGTTCCGGGCCAGAAACGAAACAAACTCACCAAATCTACGTTTTTAGACCCAATAGTGATGTTTTGGTTCTTTTGGTCAGTTTCGTTACTGTGCAAAAAAACCATGCAAATGTTGGATTTAATGCGCTCATTCAGGTCGTTAACGAAACGATGCACAGTTTTGGGCCAGAAACGAAACGAACGCACCAAATCCACGTTTTTAGACCCAATAGTGATTTTTTGGTTCGTTTGGTCAGTTTCGTTACTGTGCAAAAAAACCATGCAAATGTTGGATTTAATGCGCTCATTCAGGTCGTTAACGAAACGATGCACAATTTTGGGCCAGAAACGAAACGAACGCACCAAATCCACGTTTTTAGACCCAATAGTGATGTTTCGGTTCGTTTTGGTCAGTTTCGTTACTGTGCAAAAAACCATGGAAATGTTGGATTTAATACGCTCATTCAGGTCGTTAACGAAGCGATGCACAGTTTCGGGCCAGAAACAAAACGAACGCACCCAATCCACGTTTTTGGACCCAATAGTGATTTTTTGGTTCGTTTTGTTCAGTTTAGTTACTGTGCAACAAATCATGCTGGGGTTGCATTTAATGCACCGATTCGGGCCTTAAATCAAACGATGCATAGTTTCGGGCCAGAAACAAAACAAACGCACCCAATCCACGTTTTTGGACCCAATGGTGATGTTTTGGTTTGTTTTGGTCAGTTTCGTTACAGTGCAAAAAACCATGCCGAGGTTCCATTTAATACACCCATTCGGGTCGTTAACGAAGCGATGCACAGTTCCGGGCCAGAAACGAAACAAACTCACCAAATCTACGTTTTTAGACCCAATAGTGATGTTTTGGTTCTTTTGGTCAGTTTCGTTACTGTGCAAAAAAACCATGCAAATGTTGGATTTAATGCGCTCATTCAGGTCGTTAACGAAACGATGCAAAGTTTTGGGAAAGAAACGAAACGAACGCACCAAATCCATGTTTTTAGACCCAATAGTGATGTTTTGGTTCGTTTTGGTCAGTTTCGTTACTGTGCAAAAAACCATGCAAATGTTGGATTTAATGCGCTCATTCAGGTCGTTAACGAAACGATGCACTTTTGGGCCAGAAACGAAACGAACGCACCAAATCCACGTTTTTAGACCCAATAGTGATGTTTTGGTTCGTTTTGGTCAGTTTCGTTACTGTGCAAAAAACCATGCAAATGTTGGATTTAATACGCTCATTCAGGTCGTTAACGAAGCGATGCACAGTTTCGGGCAGAAACAAAACGAACGCACCCAATCCACGTTTTTGGACCCAATAGTGATTTTTTGGTTCGTTTTGTTCAGTTTAGTTACTGTGCAACAAATCATGCTGGAGTTGCATTTAATGCACCGATTCGGGCCTTAAATCAAACGATGCACAGTTTCGGGCCAGAAACAAAACAAACGCACCCAATCCACGTTTTTGGACCCAATGGTGATGTTTTGGTTTGTTTTGGTCAGTTTCGTTACAGTGCAAAAAACCATGCCGAGGTTCCATTTAATACACCCATTCGGGTCGTTAACGAAGCGATGCACAGTTCCGGGCCAGAAACGAAACAAACTCACCAAATCTACGTTTTTAGACCCAATAGTGATGTTTTGGTTCTTTTGGTCAGTTTCGTTACTGTGCAAAAAAACCATGCAAATGTTGGATTTAATGCGCTCATTCAGGTCGTTAACGAAACGATGCACAGTTTTGGGCCAGAAACGAAACGAACGCACCAAATCCACGTTTTTAGACCCAATAGTGATGTTTTGGTTCGTTTTGGTCAGTTTCGTTACTGTGCAAAAAACCATGCAAATGTTGGATTTAATACGCTCATTTAGGTCGTTAACAAAGCGATGCACAGTTTCGGGCAGAAACAAAACGAACGCACCCGATCCACGTTTTTGGACCCAATAGTGATTTTTTGGTTCGTTTTGTTCAGTTTAGTTACTGTGCAACAAATCATGTTGGGGTTGCATTTAATGCACAGATTCGGGCCTTAAATCAAACGATGCACAGTTTCGGGCCAGAAACAAAACAAACGCACCCAATCCACGTTTTTGGACCCAATGGTGATGTTTTGGTTTGTTTTGGTCAGTTTCGTTACAGTGCAAAAAACCATGCCGAGGTTCCATTTAATACACCCATTCGGGTCGCTAACGAAGCGATGCACAGTTCCGGGCCAGAAACGAAACAAACTCACCAAATCTACGTTTTTAGACCCAATAGTGATGTTTTGTTTCTTTTGGTCAGTTTCATTACTGTGCAAAAAAACCATGCAAATGTTGGATTTAATGCGCTCATTCAGGTCGTTAACGAAACGATGCACAATTTTGGGCCAGAAACGAAACGAACGCACCAAATCCACGTTTTTAGACCCAATAGTGATGTTTCGGTTCGTTTTGGTCAGTTTCGTTACTCTGCAAAAAACCATGGAAATGTTGGATTTAATACGCTCATTCAGGTCGTTAACGAAGCGATGCACAGTTTCGGGCCAGAAACAAAACGAACGCACCCAATCCACGTTTTTGGACCCAATAGTGATTTTTTGGTTCGTTTTGTTCAGTTTAGTTACTGTGCAACAAATCATGCTGGGGTTGCATTTAATGCACCGATTCGGGCCTTAAATCAAACGATGCACAGTTTCGGGCCAGAAACAAAACAAACGCACCCAATCCACGTTTTTGGACCCAATGGTGATGTTTTGGTTTGTTTTGGTCAGTTTCGTTACAGTGCAAAAAACCATGCCGAGGTTCCATTTAATAGACCCATTCGGGTCGTTAACGAAGCGATGCACAGTTCCGGGCCAGAAACGAAACAAACTCACCAAATCTACGTTTTTAGACCCAATAGTGATGTTTTGGTTCTTTTGGTCAGTTTCGTTACTGTGCAAAAAAACCATGCAAATGTTGGATTTAATGCGCTCATTCAGGTCGTTAACGAAACGATGCACAGTTTTGGGCCAGAAACGAAACGAACGCACCAAATCCACGTTTTTAGACCCAATAGTGATGTTTTGGTTCGTTTTGGTCAGTTTCGTTACTGTGCAAAAAACCATGCAAATGTTGGATTTAATACGCTCATTCAGGTCGTTAACGAAGCGATGCACAGTTTCGGGCAGAAACAAAACGAACGCACCCAATCCACGTTTTTGGACCCAATAGTGATTTTTTGGTTCGTTTTGTTCAGTTTAGTTACTGTGCAACAAATCATGCTGGGGTTGCATTTAATGCACCGATTCGGGCCTTAAATCAAACGATGCACAGTTTCGGGCCAGAAACAAAACAAACGCACCCAATCCACGTTTTTGGACCCAATGGTGATGTTTTGGTTTGTTTTGGTCAGTTTCGTTACAGTGCAAAAAACCATGCCGAGGTTCCATTTAATACACCCATTCGGGTCGTTAACGAAGCGATGCACAGTTCCGGGCCAGAAACGAAACAAACTCACCAAATCTACGTTTTTAGACCCAATAGTGATGTTTTGGTTCTTTTGGTCAGTTTCGTTACTGTGCAAAAAAACCATGCAAATGTTGGATTTAATGCGCTCATTCAGGTCGTTAACGAAACGATGCACAGTTTTGGGCCAGAAACGAAACGAACGCACCAAATCCACGTTTTTAGACCCAATAGTGATGTTTTGGTTCGTTTTGGTCAGTTTCGTTACTGTGCAAAAAACCATGCAAATGTTGGATTTAATACGCTCATTCAGGTCGTTAACGAAGCGATGCACAGTTTCGGGCAGAAACAAAACGAACGCACCCAATCCACGTTTTTGGACCCAATAGTGATTTTTTGGTTCGTTTTGTTCAGTTTAGTTACTGTGCAACAAATCATGCTGAGGTTGCATTTAATGCACCGATTCGGGCCTTAAATCAAACGATGCACAGTTTCGGGCCAGAAACAAAACAAACGCACCCAATCCACGTTTTTGGACCCAATGGTGATGTTTTGGTTTGTTTTGGTCAGTTTCGTTACAGTGCAAAAAACCATGCCGAGGTTCCATTTAATACACCCATTCGGGTCGTTAACGAAGCGATGCACAGTTCCGGGCCAGAAACGAAACAAACTCACCAAATCTACGTTTTTAGACCCAATAGTGATGTTTTGGTTCTTTTGGTCAGTTTCGTTACTGTGCAAAAAAACCATGCAAATGTTGGATTTAATGCGCTCATTCAGGTTGTTAACGAAACGATGCACAGTTTTGGGCCAGAAACGAAACGAACGCACCAAATCCACGTTTTTAGACCCAATAGTGATGTTTTGGTTCGTTTTGGTCAGTTTCGTTACTGTGCAAAAAACCATGCAAATGTTGGATTTAATACGCTCATTCAGGTCGTTAACGAAGCGATGCACAGTTTCGGGCAGAAACAAAACGAACGCACCCAATCCACGTTTTTGGACCCAATAGTGATTTTTTGGTTCGTTTTGTTCAGTTTAGTTACTGTGCAACAAATCATGCTGGGGTTGCATTTAATGCACCGATTCGGGCCTTAAATCAAACGATGCACAGTTTCGGGCCAGAAACAAAACAAACGCACCCAATCCACGTTTTTGGACCCAATGGTGATGTTTTGGTTTGTTTTGGTCAGTTTCGTTACAGTGCAAAAAACCATGCCGAGGTTCCATTTAATACACCCATTCGGGTCGTTAACGAAGCGATGCACAGTTCCGGGCCAGAAACGAAACAAACTCACCAAATCTACGTTTTTAGACCCAATAGTGATGTTTTGGTTCTTTTGGTCAGTTTCGTTACTGTGCAAAAAAACAATGCAAATGTTGGATTTAATGCGCTCATTTAGGTCGTTAACGAAACGATGCACAGTTTTGGCCAGAAACGAAACGAACGCACCCGATCCACGTTTTTAGACCCAATAGTGATGTTTTGGTTCGTTTTGGTCAGTTTCGTTACTGTGCAAAAAACCATGCAAATGTTGGATTTAATACGCTCATTCAGGTCGTTAACGAAGCGATGCACAGTTTCGGGCCAGAAACAAAACGAACGCACCCAATCCATGTTTTTGGACCCAATAGTGATTTTTTGGTTCGTTTTGTTCAGTTTAGTTACGGTGCAACAAATCATGCTGGGGTTGCATTTAATGCACCGATTCGGGCCTTAAATCAAACGATGCACAGTTTCGGGCCAGAAACAAAACAAACGCACCCAATCCACGTTTTTGGACCCAATGGTGATGTTTTGGTTTGTTTTGGTCAGTTTCGTTACAGTGCAAAAAACCATGCCGAGGTTCCATTTAATACACCCATTCGGGTCGTTAACGAAGCGATGCACAGTTCCGGGCCAGAAACGAAACAAACTCACCAAATCTACGTTTTTAGACCCAATAGTGATGTTTTGGTTCTTTTGGTCAGTTTCGTTACTGTGCAAAAAAACCATGCAAATGTTGGATTTAATGCGCTCATTCAGGTCGTTAACGAAACGATGCACAGTTTTGGGCCAGAAACGAAACGAACGCACCAAATCCACGTTTTTAGACCCAATAGTGATGTTTTGGTTCGTTTTGGTCAGTTTCGTTACTGTGCAAAAAACCATGCAATTGTTGGATTTAATACGCTCATTCAGGTCGTTAACGAAGCGATGCACAGTTTCGGGCCAGAAACAAAACGAACGCACCCAATCCACGTTTTTGGACCCAATTGTGATTTTTTGGTTCGTTTTGTTCAGTTTAGTTACTGTGCAACAATTAATGCTGGGGTTGCATTTAATGCACCGATTCGGGCCTTAAATCAAACGATGCACAGTTTCGGGCCAGAAACAAAACAAACGCACCCAATCCACGTTTTTGGACCCAATGGTGATGTTTTGGTTTGTTTTGGTCAGTTTCGTTACAGGGCAAAAACCATGCCGAGGTTCCATTTAATACACCCATTCGGGTCGTTAACGAAGCGATGCACAGTTCCGTGCCATAAACGAAACAAACTCACCAAATCTACGTTTTTAAACCCAATAGTGATGTTTTGGTTCTTTTGGTCAGTTTCGTTACTGTGCAAAAAAACCATGCAAATGTTGGATTTAATGCGCTTATTCAGGTCGTTAACGAAACGATGCATAATTTTGGGCCAGAAACGAAACGAACGCACCAAATCCACGTTTTTAGACCCAATAGTGATGTTTTGGTTCGTTTTGCTCAGTTTCGTTACTGTGCAAAAAACCATGCAAATGTTGGATTTAATACGCTCATTCAGGTCGTTAACGAAGCGATGCACAGTTTCGGGCCAGAAACAAAACGAACGCACCCAATCCACGTTTTTGGACCCAATAGTGATTTTTTGGTTCGTTTTGTTCAGTTTAGTTACTGTGCAACAAATCATGCTGGGGTTGCATTTAATGCCCCGATTCGGGCCTTAAATCAAACGATGCACAATTTCGGGCCAGAAACAAAACAAACGCACCCAATCCACGTTTTTGGACCCAATGGTGATGTTTTGGTTTGTTTTGGTCAGTTTCGTTACAGGGCAAAAAACCATGCCGAGGTTCCATTTAATACACCCATTCGGGTCGTTAACGAAGCGATGCACAGTTCCGGGCCAGAAACGAAACAAACTCACCAAATCTACGTTTTTAGACCCAATAGTGATGTTTTGGTTCTTTTGGTCAGTTTCGTTACTGTGCAAAAAAACCATGCAAATGTTGGATTTAATGCGCTCATTCAGGTCGTTAACGAAACGATGCACAGTTTTGGGCCAGAAACGAAACGAACGCACCAAATCCACGTTTTTAGACCCAATAGTGATGTTTTGGTTCGTTTTGGTCAGTTTCGTTACTGTGCAAAAAACCATGCAAATGTTGGATTTAATACGCTCATTCAGGTCGTTAACGAAGCGATGCACAGTTTCGGGCAGAAACAAAACGAACGCACCCAATCCACGTTTTTGGACCCAATAGTGATTTTTTGGTTCGTTTTGTTCAGTTTAGTTACTGTGCAACAAATCATGCTGAGGTTGCATTTAATGCACCGATTCGGGCCTTAAATCAAACGATGCACAGTTTCGGGCCAGAAACAAAACAAACGCACCCAATCCACGTTTTTGGACCCAATGGTGATGTTTTGGTTTGTTTTGGTCAGTTTCGTTACAGTGCAAAAAACCATGCCGAGGTTCCATTTAATACACCCATTCGGGTCGTTAACGAAGCGATGCACAGTTCCGGGCCAGAAACGAAACAAACTCACCAAATCTACGTTTTTAGACCCAATAGTGATGTTTTGGTTCTTTTGGTCAGTTTCGTTACTGTGCAAAAAAACCATGCAAATGTTGGATTTAATGCGCTCATTCAGGTTGTTAACGAAACGATGCACAGTTTTGGGCCAGAAACGAAACGAACGCACCAAATCCACGTTTTTAGACCCAATAGTGATGTTTTGGTTCGTTTTGGTCAGTTTCGTTACTGTGCAAAAAACCATGCAAATGTTGGATTTAATACGCTCATTCAGGTCGTTAACGAAGCGATGCACAGTTTCGGGCAGAAACAAAACGAACGCACCCAATCCACGTTTTTGGACCCAATAGTGATTTTTTGGTTCGTTTTGTTCAGTTTAGTTACTGTGCAACAAATCATGCTGGGGTTGCATTTAATGCACCGATTCGGGCCTTAAATCAAACGATGCACAGTTTCGGGCCAGAAACAAAACAAACGCACCCAATCCACGTTTTTGGACCCAATGGTGATGTTTTGGTTTGTTTTGGTCAGTTTCGTTACAGTGCAAAAAACCATGCCGAGGTTCCATTTAATACACCCATTCGGGTCGTTAACGAAGCGATGCACAGTTCCGGGCCAGAAACGAAACAAACTCACCAAATCTACGTTTTTAGACCCAATAGTGATGTTTTGGTTCTTTTGGTCAGTTTCGTTACTGTGCAAAAAAACAATGCAAATGTTGGATTTAATGCGCTCATTTAGGTCGTTAACGAAACGATGCACAGTTTTGGCCAGAAACGAAACGAACGCACCCGATCCACGTTTTTAGACCCAATAGTGATGTTTTGGTTCGTTTTGGTCAGTTTCGTTACTGTGCAAAAAACCATGCAAATGTTGGATTTAATACGCTCATTCAGGTCGTTAACGAAGCGATGCACAGTTTCGGGCCAGAAACAAAACGAACGCACCCAATCCATGTTTTTGGACCCAATAGTGATTTTTTGGTTCGTTTTGTTCAGTTTAGTTACGGTGCAACAAATCATGCTGAGGTTGCATTTAATGCACCGATTCGGGCCTTAAATCAAACGATGCACAGTTTCGGGCCAGAAACAAAACAAACGCACCCAATCCACGTTTTTGGACCCAATGGTGATGTTTTGGTTTGTTTTGGTCAGTTTCGTTACAGTGCAAAAAACCATGCCGAGGTTCCATTTAATACACCCATTCGGGTCGTTAACGAAGCGATGCACAGTTCCGGGCCAGAAACGAAACAAACTCACCAAATCTACGTTTTTAGACCCAATAGTGATGTTTTGGTTCTTTTGGTCAGTTTCGTTACTGTGCAAAAAAACCATGCAAATGTTGGATTTAATGCGCTCATTCAGGTCGTTAACGAAACGATGCACAGTTTTGGGCCAGAAACGAAACGAACGCACCAAATCCACGTTTTTAGACCCAATAGTGATGTTTTGGTTCGTTTTGGTCAGTTTCGTTACTGTGCAAAAAACCATGCAATTGTTGGATTTAATACGCTCATTCAGGTCGTTAACGAAGCGATGCACAGTTTCGGGCCAGAAACAAAACGAACGCACCCAATCCACGTTTTTGGACCCAATTGTGATTTTTTGGTTCGTTTTGTTCAGTTTAGTTACTGTGCAACAATTAATGCTGGGGTTGCATTTAATGCACCGATTCGGGCCTTAAATCAAACGATGCACAGTTTCGGGCCAGAAACAAAACAAACGCACCCAATCCACGTTTTTGGACCCAATGGTGATGTTTTGGTTTGTTTTGGTCAGTTTCGTTACAGGGCAAAAACCATGCCGAGGTTCCATTTAATACACCCATTCGGGTCGTTAACGAAGCGATGCACAGTTCCGTGCCATAAACGAAACAAACTCACCAAATCTACGTTTTTAAACCCAATAGTGATGTTTTGGTTCTTTTGGTCAGTTTCGTTACTGTGCAAAAAAACCATGCAAATGTTGGATTTAATGCGCTTATTCAGGTCGTTAACGAAACGATGCATAATTTTGGGCCAGAAACGAAACGAACGCACCAAATCCACGTTTTTAGACCCAATAGTGATGTTTTGGTTCGTTTTGCTCAGTTTCGTTACTGTGCAAAAAACCATGCAAATGTTGGATTTAATACGCTCATTTAGGTCGTTAACGAAGCGATGCACAGTTTCGGGCCAGAAACAAAACGAACGCACCCAATCCACGTTTTTGGACCCAATAGTGATTTTTTGGTTCGTTTTGTTCAGTTTAGTTACTGTGCAACAAATCATGCTGGGGTTGCATTTAATGCCCCGATTCGGGCCTTAAATCAAACGATGCACAATTTCGGGCCAGAAACAAAACAAACGCACCCAATCCACGTTTTTGGACCCAATGGTGATGTTTTGGTTTGTTTTGGTCAGTTTCGTTACAGTGCAAAAAACCATGCCGAGGTTCCATTTAATACACCCATTCGGGTCGTTAACGAAGCGATGCACAGTTCCGGGCCAGAAACGAAACAAACTCACCAAATCTACGTTTTTAGACCCAATAGTGATGTTTTGGTTCTTTTGGTCAGTTTCGTTACTGTGCAAAAAAACAATGCAAATGTTGGATTTAATGCGCTCATTTAGGTCGTTAACGAAACGATGCACAGTTTTGGCCAGAAACGAAACGAACGCACCCGATCCACGTTTTTAGACCCAATAGTGATGTTTTGGTTCGTTTTGGTCAGTTTCGTTACTGTGCAAAAAACCATGCAAATGTTGGATTTAATACGCTCATTCAGGTCGTTAACGAAGCGATGCACAGTTTCGGGCCAGAAACAAAACGAACGCACCCAATCCATGTTTTTGGACCCAATAGTGATTTTTTGGTTCGTTTTGTTCAGTTTAGTTACGGTGCAACAAATCATGCTGGGGTTGCATTTAATGCACCGATTCGGGCCTTAAATCAAACGATGCACAGTTTCGGGCCAGAAACAAAACAAACGCACCCAATCCACGTTTTTGGACCCAATGGTGATGTTTTGGTTTGTTTTGGTCAGTTTCGTTACAGTGCAAAAAACCATGCCGAGGTTCCATTTAATACACCCATTCGGGTCGTTAACGAAGCGATGCACAGTTCCGGGCCAGAAACGAAACAAACTCACCAAATCTACGTTTTTAGACCCAATAGTGATGTTTTGGTTCTTTTGGTCAGTTTCGTTACTGTGCAAAAAAACCATGCAAATGTTGGATTTAATGCGCTCATTCAGGTCGTTAACGAAACGATGCACAGTTTTGGGCCAGAAACGAAACGAACGCACCAAATCCACGTTTTTAGACCCAATAGTGATGTTTTGGTTCGTTTTGGTCAGTTTCGTTACTGTGCAAAAAACCATGCAATTGTTGGATTTAATACGCTCATTCAGGTCGTTAACGAAGCGATGCACAGTTTCGGGCCAGAAACAAAACGAACGCACCCAATCCACGTTTTTGGACCCAATAGTGATTTTTTGGTTCGTTTTGTTCAGTTTAGTTACTGTGCAACAATTAATGCTGGGGTTGCATTTAATGCACCGATTCGGGCCTTAAATCAAACGATGCACAGTTTCGGGCCAGAAACAAAACAAACGCACCCAATCCACGTTTTTGGACCCAATGGTGATGTTTTGGTTTGTTTTGGTCAGTTTTGTTACAGGGCAAAAACCATGCCGAGGTTCCATTTAATACACCCATTCGGGTCGTTAACGAAGCGATGCACAGTTCCGGGCCATAAACGAAACAAACTCACCAAATCTACGTTTTTAAACCCAATAGTGATGTTTTGGTTCTTTTGGTCAGTTTCGTTACTGTGCAAAAAAACCATGCAAATGTTGGATTTAATGCGCTTATTCAGGTCGTTAACGAAACGATGCATAATTTTGGGCCAGAAACGAAACGAACGCACCAAATCCACGTTTTTAGACCCAATAGTGATGTTTTGGTTCGTTTTGCTCAGTTTCGTTACTGTGCAAAAAACCATGCAAATGTTGGATTTAATACGCTCATTCAGGTCGTTAACGAAGCGATGCACAGTTTCGGGCCAGAAACAAAACGAACGCACCCAATCCACGTTTTTGGACCCAATAGTGATTTTTTGGTTCGTTTTGTTCAGTTTAGTTACTGTGCAACAAATCATGCTGGGGTTGCATTTAATGCCCCGATTCGGGCCTTAAATCAAACGATGCACAATTTCGGGCCAGAAACAAAACAAACGCACCCAATCCACGTTTTTGGACCCAATGGTGATGTTTTGGTTTGTTTTGGTCAGTTTCGTTACAGTGCAAAAAACCATGCCGAGGTTCCATTTAATACACCCATTCGGGTCGTTAACGAAGCGATGCACAGTTCCGGGCCAGAAACGAAACAAACTCACCAAATCTACGTTTTTAGACCCAATAGTGATGTTTTGGTTCTTTTGGTCAGTTTCGTTACTGTGCAAAAAAACAATGCAAATGTTGGATTTAATGCGCTCATTTAGGTCGTTAACGAAACGATGCACAGTTTTGGGCCAGAAACGAAACGAACGCACCCAATCCACGTTTTTAGACCCAATAGTGATGTTTTGGTTTGTTTTGGTCAGTTTCGTTACTATGCAAAAAACCACGCAAATGTTGGATTTAATACGCTCATTCAGGTCGTTAACGAAGCGATGCACAGTTTCGGCCAGAAACAAAACGAACGCACCCAATCTACGTTTTTGGACCCAATAGTGATTTTTTGGTTCGTTTTGTTCAGTTTAGTTACGGTGCAACAAATCATGCTGGGGTTGCATTTAATGCACCGATTCGGGCCTTAAATCAAACGATGCACAGTTTCGGGCCAGAAATAAAACAAACGCACCCAATCCACGTATTTGGACCCAATGGTGATGTTTTGGTTTGTTTTGGTCAGTTTCGTTACAGTGCAAAAAACCATGCCGAGGTTCCATTTAATACACCCATTCGGGTCGTTAACGAAGCGATGCACAGTTCCGGGCCAGAAACGAAACAAACTCACCAAATCTACGTTTTTAGACCCAATAGTGATCTTTTGGTTCTTTTGGTCAGTTTCGTTACTGTGCAAAAAAACCATGCAAATGTTGGATTTAATGCGCTCATTCAGGTCGTTAACGAAACGATGCACAATTTTGGGCCAGAAACGAAACGAACGCACCAAATCCACGTTTTTAGACCCAATAGTGATGTTTTGGTTCGTTTTGGTCAGTTTCGTTACTGTGCAAAAAACCATGCAAATGTTGGATTTAATACGCTCATTTAGGTCGTTAACGAAGCGATGCACAGTTTCGGCCAGAAACAAAACGAACGCACCCAATCCACGTTTTTGGACCCAATAGTGATTTTTTGGTTCGTTTTGTTCAGTTTAGTTACGGTGCAACAAATCATGCTGGGGTTGCATTTAATGCACCGATTCGGGCCTTAAATCAAACGATGCACAGTTTCGGGCCAGAAACAAAACAAACGCACCCAATCCACGTATTTGGACCCAATGGTGATGTTTTGGTTTGTTTTGGTCAGTTTCGTTACAGTGCAAAAAACCATGCCGAGGTTCCATTTAATACACCCATTCGGGTCGTTAACGAAGCGATGCACAGTTCCGGGCCAGAAACGAAACAAACTCACCAAATCTACGTTTTTAGACCCAATAGTGATGTTTTGGTTCTTTTGGTCAGTTTCGTTACTGTGCAAAAAAAACCATGCAAATGTTGGATTTAATGCGCTCATTCAGGTCGTTAACGAAACGATGCACAATTTTGGGCCAGAAACGAAACGAACGCACCAAATCCACGTTTTTAGACCCAATAGTGATGTTTTGGTTCGTTTTGGTCAGTTTCGTTACTGTGCAAAAAACCATGCAAATGTTGGATTTAATACGCTCATTCAGGTCGTTAACGAAGCGATGCACAGTTTCGGGCCAGAAACAAAACGAACGCACCCAATCCACGTTTTTGGACCCAATAGTGATTTTTTGGTTCGTTTTGTGCAGTTTAGTTACTGTGCAACAAATCATGCTGGGGTTGCATTTAATGCACCGATTCGGGCCTTAAATCAAACGATGCACAGTTTCGGGCCAGAAACAAAACAAACGCACCCAATCCACGTTTTTGGACCCAATGGTGATGTTTTGGTTTGTTTTGGTCAGTTTCGTTACAGTGCAAAAAACCATGCCGAGGTTCCATTTAATACACCCATTCGGGTCGTTAACGAAGCGATGCACAGTTCTGGGCCAGAAACGAAACAAACTCACCAAATCTACGTTTTTAGACCCAATAGTGATGTTTTGGTTCTTTTAGTCAGTTTCGTTACTCTGCAAAAAAACCATGCAAATGTTGGATTTAATGCGCTCATTCAGGTCGTTAACGAAACGATGCACAATTTTGGGCCAGAAACGAAACGAACGCACCAAATCCACGTTTTTAGACCCAATAGTGATGTTTTGGTTCGTTTTGGTCAGTTTCGTTACTGTGCAAAAAACCATGCAAATGTTGGATTTAATACGCTCATTCAGGTCGTTAACGAAGCGATGCATAGTTTCGGGCCAGAAACAAAACGAATGCACCCAATCCACGTTTTTGGACCCAATAGTGATTTTTTGGTTCGTTTTGTTCAGTTTAGTTACGGTGCAACAAATCATGCTGGGGTTGCATTTAATGCACCGATTCGGGCCTTAAATCAAACGATGCACAGTTTCGGGCCAGAAACAAAACAAACGCACCCAATCCACGTATTTGGACCCAATGGTGATGTTTTGGTTTGTTTTGGTCAGTTTCGTTACAGTGCAAAAAACCATGCCGAGGTTCCATTTAATACACCCATTCGGGTCGTTAACGAAGCGATGCACAGTTCCGGGCCAGAAACGAAACAAACTCACCAAATCTACGTTTTTAGACCCAATAGTGATGTTTTGGTTCTTTTAGTCAGTTTCGTTACTCTGCAAAAAAACCATGCAAATGTTGGATTTAATGCGCTCATTCAGGTCGTTAACGAAACGATGCACAGTTTTGGGCCAGAAACGAAACGAACGCACCAAATCCACGTTTTTAGACCCAATAGTGATGTTTTGGTTCGTTTTGGTCAGTTTCGTTACTGTGCAAAAAACCATGCAAATGTTGGATTTAATACGCTCATTCAGGTCGTTAACGAAGCGATGCATAGTTTCGGGCCAGAAACAAAACGAATGCACCCAATCCACGTTTTTGGACCCAATAGTAATTTTTTGGTTCGTTTTGTTCAGTTTAGTTACGGTGCAACAAATCATGCTGGGGTTGCATTTAATGCACCGATTCGGGCCTTAAATCAAACGATGCACAGTTTCGGGCCAGAAACAAAACAAACGCACCCAATCCACGTATTTGGACCCAATGGTGATGTTTTGGTTTGTTTTGGTCAGTTTCGTTACAGTGCAAAAAACCATGCCGAGGTTCCATTTAATACACCCATTCGGGTCGTTAACGAAGCGATGCACAGTTCCGGGCCAGAAACGAAACAAACTCACCAAATCTACGTTTTTAGACCCAATAGTGATGTTTTGGTTCTTTTGGTCAGTTTCGTTACTGTGCAAAAAAACCATGCAAATGTTGGATTTAATGCGCTCATTCAGGTCGTTAACGAAACGATGCACAGTTTTGGGCCAGAAACGAAACGAACGCACCAAATCCACGTTTTTAGACCCAATAGTGATGTTTTGGTTCGTTTTGGTCAGTTTCGTTACTGTGCAAAAAACCATGCAATTGTTGGATTTAATACGCTCATTCAGGTCGTTAACGAAGCGATGCACAGTTTCGGCCAGAAACAAAACGAACGCACCCAATCCACGTTTTTGGACCCAATAGTGATTTTTTGGTTCGTTTTGTTCAGTTTAGTTACGGTGCAACAAATCATGCTGGGGTTGCATTTAATGCACCGATTCGGGCCTTAAATCAAACGATGCACAGTTTCGGGCCAGAAACAAAACAAACGCACCCAATCCACGTATTTGGACCCAATGGTGATGTTTTGGTTTGTTTTGGTCAGTTTCGTTACAGTGCAAAAAACCATGCCGAGGTTCCATTTAATACACCCATTCGGGTCGTTAACGAAGCGATGCACAGTTCCGGGCCAGAAACGAAACAAACTCACCAAATCTACGTTTTTAGACCCAATAGTGATGTTTTGGTTCTTTTGGTCAGTTTCGTTACTGTGCAAAAAAACCATGCAAATGTTGGATTTAATGCGCTCATTCAGGTCGTTAACGAAACGATGCACAATTTTGGGCCAGAAACGAAACGAACGCACCAAATCCACGTTTTTAGACCCAATAGTGATGTTTTGGTTCGTTTTGGTCAGTTTCGTTACTGTGCAAAAAACCATGCAAATGTTGGATTTAATACGCTCATTCAGGTCGTTAACGAAGCGATGCACAGTTTCGGGCCAGAAACAAAACGAACGCACCCAATCCACGTTTTTGGACCCAATAGTGATTTTTTGGTTCGTTTTGTGCAGTTTAGTTACTGTGCAACAAATCATGCTGGGGTTGCATTTAATGCACCGATTCGGGCCTTAAATCAAACGATGCACAGTTTCGGGCCAGAAACAAAACAAACGCACCCAATCCACGTTTTTGGACCCAATGGTGATGTTTTGGTTTGTTTTGGTCAGTTTCGTTACAGTGCAAAAAACCATGCCGAGGTTCCATTTAATACACCCATTCGGGTCGTTAACGAAGCGATGCACAGTTCCGGGCCAGAAACGAAACAAACTCACCAAATCTACGTTTTTAGACCCAATAGTGATGTTTTGGTTCTTTTAGTCAGTTTCGTTACTCTGCAAAAAAACCATGCAAATGTTGGATTTAATGCGCTCATTCAGGTCGTTAACGAAACGATGCACAATTTTGGGCCAGAAACGAAACGAACGCACCAAATCCACGTTTTTAGACCCAATAGTGATGTTTTGGTTCGTTTTGGTCAGTTTCGTTACTGTGCAAAAAACCATGCAAATGTTGGATTTAATACGCTCATTCAGGTCGTTAACGAAGCGATGCATAGTTTCGGGCCAGAAACAAAACGAATGCACCCAATCCACGTTTTTGGACCCAATAGTGATTTTTTGGTTCGTTTTGTTCAGTTTAGTTACGGTGCAACAAATCATGCTGGGGTTGCATTTAATGCACCGATTCGGGCCTTAAATCAAACGATGCACAGTTTCGGGCCAGAAACAAAACAAACGCACCCAATCCACGTATTTGGACCCAATGGTGATGTTTTGGTTTGTTTTGGTCAGTTTCGTTACAGTGCAAAAAACCATGCCGAGGTTCCATTTAATACACCCATTCGGGTCGTTAACGAAGCGATGCACAGTTGTGGGCCAGAAACGAAACAAACTCTCCAAATCTACGTTTTTAGACCCAATAGTGATGTTTTGGTTCTTTTGGTCAGTTTCGTTACTGTGCAAAAAAACCATGCAAATGTTGGATTTAATGCGCTCATTCAGGTCGTTAACGAAACGATGCACAGTTTTGGCCAGAAACGAAACGAACGCACCAAATCCACGTTTTTAGACACAATAGTGATGTTTTGGTTCGTTTTGGTCAGTTTCGTTACTGTGCAAAAAACCATGCAAATGTTGGATTTAATACGCTCATTCAGGTCGTTAACGAAGCGATGCACAGTTTCGGGCCAGAAACAAAACGAATGCACCCAATCCACGTTTTTGGACCCAATAGTGATTTTTTGGTTCGTTTTGTTCAGTTTAGTTACGGTGCAACAAATCATGCTGGGGTTGCATTTAATGCACCGATTCGGGCCTTAAATCAAACGATGCACAGTTTCGGGCCAGAAACAAAACAAACGCACCCAATCCACGTATTTGGACCCAATGGTGATGTTTTGGTTTGTTTTGGTCAGTTTCGTTACAGTGCAAAAAACCATGCCGAGGTTCCATTTAATACACCCATTCGGGTCGTTAACGAAGCGATGCACAGTTCTGGGCCAGAAACGAAACAAACTCACCAAATCTACGTTTTTAGACCCAATAGTGATGTTTTGGTTCTTTTGGTCAGTTTCGTTACTGTGCAAAAAAACCATGCAAATGTTGGATTTAATGCGCTCATTCAGGTCGTTAACGAAACGATGCACAGTTTTGGGCCAGAAACGAAACGAACGCACCAAATCCACGTTTTTAGACCCAATAGTAATGTTTTGGTTCGTTTTGGTCAGTTTCGTTACTATGCAAACAACCATGCAAATGTTGGATTTAATACGCTCATTCAGGTCGTTAACGAAGCGATGTACAGTTTCGGCCAGAAACAAAACGAACGCACCCAATCCACGTTTTTGGACCCAATAGTGATTTTTTGGTTCGTTTTGTTCAGTTTAGTTACGGTGCAACAAATCATGCTGGGGTTGCATTTAATGCACCGATTCGGGCCTTAAATCAAACGATGCACAGTTTCGGGCCAGAAACAAAACAAACGCACCCAATCCACGTATTTGGACCCAATGGTGATGTTTTGGTTTGTTTTGGTCAGTTTCGTTACAGTGCAAAAAACCATGCCGAGGTTCCATTTAATACACCCATTCGGGTCGTTAACGAAGCGATGCACAGTTCCGGGCCAGAAACGAAACAAACTCACCAAATCTACGTTTTTAGACCCAATAGTGATGTTTTGGTTCTTTTGGTCAGTTTCGTTACTGTGCAAAAAAACCATGCAAATGTTGGATTTAATGCGCTCATTCAGGTCGTTAACGAAACGATGCACAATTTTGGGCCAGAAACGAAACGAACGCACCAAATCCACGTTTTTAGACCCAATAGTGATGTTTTGGTTCGTTTTGGTCAGTTTCGTTACTGTGCAAAAAACCATGCAAATGTTGGATTTAATACGCTCATTCAGGTCGTTAACGAAGCGATGCACAGTTTCGGGCCAGAAACAAAACGAACGCACCCAATCCACGTTTTTGGACCCAATAGTGATTTTTTGGTTCGTTTTGTGCAGTTTAGTTACTGTGCAACAAATCATGCTGGGGTTGCATTTAATGCACCGATTCGGGCCTTAAATCAAACGATGCACAGTTTCGGGCCAGAAACAAAACAAACGCACCCAATCCACGTTTTTGGACCCAATGGTGATGTTTTGGTTTGTTTTGGTCAGTTTCGTTACAGTGCAAAAAACCATGCCGAGGTTCCATTTAATACACCCATTCGGGTCGTTAACGAAGCGATGCACAGTTCCGGGCCAGAAACGAAACAAACTCACCAAATCTACGTTTTTAGACCCAATAGTGATGTTTTGGTTCTTTTAGTCAGTTTCGTTACTCTGCAAAAAAACCATGCAAATGTTGGATTTAATGCGCTCATTCAGGTCGTTAACGAAACGATGCACAATTTTGGGCCAGAAACGAAACGAACGCACCAAATCCACGTTTTTAGACCCAATAGTGATGTTTTGGTTCGTTTTGGTCAGTTTCGTTACTGTGCAAAAAACCATGCAAATGTTGGATTTAATACGCTCATTCAGGTCGTTAACGAAGCGATGCATAGTTTCGGGCCAGAAACAAAACGAATGCACCCAATCCACGTTTTTGGACCCAATAGTGATTTTTTGGTTCGTTTTGTTCAGTTTAGTTACGGTGCAACAAATCATGCTGGGGTTGCATTTAATGCACCGATTCGGGCCTTAAATCAAACGATGCACAGTTTCGGGCCAGAAACAAAACAAACGCACCCAATCCACGTATTTGGACCCAATGGTGATGTTTTGGTTTGTTTTGGTCAGTTTCGTTACAGTGCAAAAAACCATGCCGAGGTTCCATTTAATACACCCATTCGGGTCGTTAACGAAGCGATGCACAGTTGTGGGCCAGAAACGAAACAAACTCTCCAAATCTACGTTTTTAGACCCAATAGTGATGTTTTGGTTCTTTTGGTCAGTTTCGTTACTGTGCAAAAAAACCATGCAAATGTTGGATTTAATGCGCTCATTCAGGTCGTTAACGAAAGGATGCACAGTTTTGGCCAGAAACGAAACGAACGCACCAAATCCACGTTTTTAGACACAATAGTGATGTTTTGGTTCGTTTTGGTCAGTTTCGTTACTGTGCAAAAAACCATGCAAATGTTGGATTTAATACGCTCATTCAGGTCGTTAACGAAGCGATGCACAGTTTCGGGCCAGAAACAAAACGAATGCACCCAATCCACGTTTTTGGACCCAATAGTGATTTTTTGGTTCGTTTTGTTCAGTTTAGTTACGGTGCAACAAATCATGCTGGGGTTGCATTTAATGCACCGATTCGGGCCTTAAATCAAACGATGCACAGTTTCGGGCCAGAAACAAAACAAACGCACCCAATCCACGTATTTGGACCCAATGGTGATGTTTTGGTTTGTTTTGGTCAGTTTCGTTACAGTGCAAAAAACCATGCCGAGGTTCCATTTAATACACCCATTCGGGTCGTTAACGAAGCGATGCACAGTTCTGGGCCAGAAACGAAACAAACTCTCCAAATCTACGTTTTTAGACCCAATAGTGATGTTTTGGTTCTTTTGGTCAGTTTCGTTACTGTGCAAAAAAACCATGCAAATGTTGGATTTAATGCGCTCATTCAGGTCGTTAACGAAACGATGCACAGTTTTGGGCCAAAAACGAAACGAACGCACCAAATCCACGTTTTTAGACCCAATAGTAATGTTTTGGTTCGTTTTGGTCAGTTTCGTTACTATGCAAACAACCATGCAAATGTTGGATTTAATACGCTCATTCAGGTCGTTAACGAAGCGATGTACAGTTTCGGCCAGAAACAAAACGAATGCACCCAATCCACGTTTTTGGACCCAATAGTGATTTTTTGGTTCGTTTTGTTCAGTTTAGTTACGGTGCAACAAATCATGCTGGGGTTGCATTTAATGCACCGATTCGGGCCTTAAATCAAACGATGCACAGTTTCGGGCCAGAAACAAAACAAACGCACCCAATCCACGTATTTGGACCCAATGGTGATGTTTTGGTTTTTTTTGGTCAGTTTCGTTACAGTGCAAAAAACCATGCCGAGGTTGCATTTAATACACCCATTCGGGTCGTTAACGAAGCGATGCACAGTTTCGGGCCAGAAACGAAACAAACTCACCAAATCTACGTTTTTAGACCCAATAGTGATGTTTTGGTTCTTTTGGTCAGTTTCGTTACTGTGCAAAAAAACCATGCAAATGTTGTCTTTAATGCGCTTATTCCGGTCGTTAACGAAACGATGCACAATTTTGGGCCAGAAACGAAACGAACGCACCAAATCCACGTTTTTAGACCCAATAGTGATGTTTTGGTTCGGTTTGGTCAGTTTCGTTACTGTGCAAAAAACCATGCAAATGTTCATACGCTCATTCAGGTCGTTAACGAAGCGATGCACAGTTTCGGGCCAGAAACAAAACGAACGCACCCAATCCACGTTTTTGGACCCAATAGTGATTTTTTGGTTCGTTTTGTGCAGTTTAGTTACTGTGCAACAAATCATGCTGGGGTTGCATTTAATGCACCGATTCGGGCCTTAAATCAAACGATGCACAGTTTCGGGCCAGAAACAAAACAAACGCACCCAATCCACGTTTTTGGACCCAATGGTGATGTTTTGGTTTGTTTTGGTCAGTTTCGTTACAGTGCAAAAAACCATGCCGAGGTTCCATTTAATACACCCATTCGGGTCGTTAACGAAGCGATGCACAGTTCTGGGCCAGAAACGAAACAAACTCTCCAAATCTACGTTTTTAGACCCAATAGTGATGTTTTGGTTCTTTTGGTCAGTTTCGTTACTGTGCAAAAAAACCATGCAAATGTTGGATTTAATGCGCTCATTCAGGTCGTTAACGAAACGATGCACAGTTTTGGGCCAAAAACGAAACGAACGCACCAAATCCACGTTTTTAGACCCAATAGTAATGTTTTGGTTCGTTTTGGTCAGTTTCGTTACTATGCAAACAACCATGCAAATGTTGGATTTAATACGCTCATTCAGGTCGTTAACGAAGCGATGTACAGTTTCGGCCAGAAACAAAACGAATGCACCCAATCCACGTTTTTGGACCCAATAGTGATTTTTTGGTTCGTTTTGTTCAGTTTAGTTACGGTGCAACAAATCATGCTGGGGTTGCATTTAATGCACCGATTCGGGCCTTAAATCAAACGATGCACAGTTTCGGGCCAGAAACAAAACAAACGCACCCAATCCACGTATTTGGACCCAATGGTGATGTTTTGGTTTTTTTTGGTCAGTTTCGTTACAGTGCAAAAAACCATGCCGAGGTTGCATTTAATACACCCATTCGGGTCGTTAACGAAGCGATGCACAGTTTCGGGCCAGAAACGAAACAAACTCACCAAATCTACGTTTTTAGACCCAATAGTGATGTTTTGGTTCTTTTGGTCAGTTTCGTTACTGTGCAAAAAAACCATGCAAATGTTGTCTTTAATGCGCTTATTCCGGTCGTTAACGAAACGATGCACAATTTTGGGCCAGAAACGAAACGAACGCACCAAATCCACGTTTTTAGACCCAATAGTGATGTTTTGGTTCGGTTTGGTCAGTTTCGTTACTGTGCAAAAAACCATGCAAATGTTCATACGCTCATTCAGGTCGTTAACGAAGCGATGCACAGTTTCGGGCCAGAAACAAAACGAACGCACCCAATCCACGTTTTTGGACCCAATAGTGATTTTTTGGTTCGTTTTGTGCAGTTTAGTTACTGTGCAACAAATCATGCTGGGGTTGCATTTAATGCACCGATTCGGGCCTTAAATCAAACGATGCACAGTTTCGGGCCAGAAACAAAACAAACGCACCCAATCCACGTTTTTGGACCCAATGGTGATGTTTTGGTTTGTTTTGGTCAGTTTCGTTACAGTGCAAAAAACCATGCCGAGGTTCCATTTAATACACCCATTCGGGTCGTTAACGAAGCGATGCACAGTTCCGGGCCAGAAACAAAACAAACTCACCAAATCTACGTTTTTAGACCCAATAGTGATGTTTTGGTTCTTTTGGTAAGTTTCGTTACTGTGCAAAAAAACCATGCAAATGTTGGATTTAATGCGCTCATTCAGGTCGTTAACGAAACGATGCACAGTTTTGGGCCAGAAACGAAACGAACGCACCAAATCCACGTTTTTAGACCCAATAGTAATGTTTTGGTTCGTTTTGGTCAGTTTCGTTACTATGCAAAAAACCATGCAAATGTTGGATTTAATACGCTCATTCAGGTCGTTAACGAAGCGATGTACAGTTTCGGCCAGAAACAAAACGAATGCACCCAATCCACGTTTTTGGACCCAATAGTGATTTTTTGGTTCGTTTTGTTCAGTTTAGTTACGGTGCAACAAATCATGCTGGGGTTGCATTTAATGCACCGATTCGGGCCTTAAATCAAACGATGCACAGTTTCGGGCCAGAAACAAAACAAACGCACCCAATCCACGTATTTGGACCCAATGGTGATGTTTTGGTGTTTTTTGGTCAGTTTCGTTACAGTGCAAAGAACCATGCCGAGGTTCCATTTAATACACCCATTCGGGTCGTTAACGAAGCGATGCACAGTTTCGGGCCAGAAACGAAACAAACTCACCAAATCTACGTTTTTAGACCCAATAGTGATGTTTTGGTTCTTTTGGTCAGTTTCGTTACTGTGCAAAAAAACCATGCAAATGTTGTCTTTAATGCGCTTATTCCGGTCGTTAACGAAACGATGCACAATTTTGGGCCAGAAACGAAACGAACGCACCAAATCCACGTTTTTAGACCCAATAGTGATGTTTTGGTTCAGTTTGGTCAGTTTCGTTACTGTGCAAAAAACCATGCAAATGTTCATACGCTCATTCAGGTCGTTAACGAAGCGATGCACAGTTTCGGGCCAGAAACAAAACAAACGCACCCAATCCACGTTTTTGGACCCAATGGTGATGTTTTGGTTTGTTTTGGTCAGTTTCGTTACAGTGCAAAAAACCATGCCGAGGTTCCATTTAATACACCCATTCGGGTCGTTAACGAAGCGATGCACAGTTCCGGGCCAGAAACGAAACAAACTCACCAAATCTACGTTTTTAGACCCAATAGTGATGTTTTGGTTCTTTTGGTAAGTTTCGTTACTGTGCAAAAAAACCATGCAAATGTTGGATTTAATGCGCTCATTCAGGTCGTTAACGAAACGATGCACAGTTTTGGGCCAGAAACGAAACGAACGCACCAAATCCACGTTTTTAGACCCAATAGTGATGTTTTGGTTCGTTTTGGTCAGTTTCGTTACTATGCAAAAAACCATGCAAATGTTGGATTTAATACGCTCATTCAGGTCGTTAACGAAGCGATGCACAGTTTCGGGCCAGAAACAAAACGAACGCACCCAATCCACGTTTTTGGACCCAAGAGTGATTTTTTGGTTCGTTTTGTTCAGTTTAGTTACTGTGCAACAAATCATGCTGGGGTTGCATTTAATGCCCCGATTCGGGCCTTAAATCAAACGATGCACAGTTTCGGGCCAGAAACAAAACAAACGCACCCAATCCACGTTTTTGGACCCAATGGTGATGTTTTGGTTTGTTTTGGTCAGTTTCGTTACAGTGCAAAAAACCATGCCGAGGTTCCATTTAATACACCCATTCGGGTCGTTAACGAAGCGATGCACAGTTCTAGGCCAGAAACGAAACAAACTCTCCAAATCTACATTTTTAGACCCAATAGTGATGTTTTGGTTCTTTTGGTCAGTTTCGTTACTGTGCAAAAAAACCATGCAAATGTTGGATTTAATGTGCTTATTCAGGTCGTTAACGAAACGATGCACAGTTTTGGGCCAGAAACGAAACGAACGCACCAAATCCACGTTTTTACACCCAATAGTGATGTTTTGGTTCGTTTTGGTCAGTTTCGTTACTGTGCAAAAAACCATGCAAATGTTGGATTTAATACGCTCATTCAGGTCGTTAACGAAGCGATGCACAGTTTCGGGCCAGAAACAAAACGAACGCACCCAATCCACGTTTTTGGACCCAATAGTGATTTTTTGGTTCGTTTTGTTCAGTTTAGTTACTGTGCAACAATTAATGCTGGGGTTGCATTTAATGCACCGATTCGGGCCTTAAATCAAACGATACTCAGTTTCGGGCCAGAAACAAAACAAACGCACCCAATCCACGTTTTTGGACCCATTGGTGATGTTTTGGTTTGTTTTGGTCAGTTTCGTTACAGGGCAAAAAACCATGCCGAGGTTCCATTTAATACACCCATTCGGGTCGTTAACGAAGCGATGCACAGTTCCGGGCCAGAAACGAAACAAACTCACCAAATCTACGTTTTTAGACCCAATAGTGATGTTTTGGTTCTTTTGGTCAGTTTCGTTACTGTGCAAAAAAACCATGCAAATGTTGGATTTAATGCGCTTATTCAGGTCGTTAACGAAACGATGCACAATTTTGGGCCAGAAACGAAACGAACGCACCAAATCCACGTTTTTAGACCCAATAGTGATGTTTTGGTTCGTTTTGGTCAGTTTCGTTACTGTGCAAAAAACCATGCAAATGTTGGATTTAATATGCTCATTCAGGTCGTTAACGAAGCGATGCACAATTTCGGGCCAGAAACAAAACGAACGCACCCAATCCATGTTTTTGGACCCAATAGTGATTTTTTGGTTCGTTTTGTTCAGTTTAGTTACGGTGCAACAAATCATGCTGGGGTTGCATTTAATGCACCGATTCGGGCCTTAAATCAAACGATGCACAGTTTCGGGCCAGAAACAAAACAAACGCACCCAATCCACGTTTTTGGACCCAATGGTGATGTTTTGGCTTGTTTTGGTCAGTTTCGTTACAGTGCAAAAAACCATGCCGAGGTTCCATTTAATACACCCATTTGGGTCGTTAACGAAGCGATGCACAGTTTCGGGCCAGAAACGAAACAAACTCACCAAATCTACGTTTTTAGACCCAATAGTGATGTTTTGGTTCTTTTGGTCAGTTTCGTTACTGTGCAAAAAAACCATGCAAATGTTGGATTTAATGCGCTTATTCAGGTCGTTAACGAAACGATGCACAATTTTGGGCCAGAAACGAAACGAACGCACCAAATCCACGTTTTTAGACCCAATAGTGATGTTTTGGTTCGTTTTGGTCAGTTTCGTTAGTATGCAAAAAACCATGCAAATGTTGAATTTAATACGCTCATTCAGGTCGTTAACGAAGCGATGTACAGTTTCGGCCAGAAACAAAACGAACGCACCCAATCCACGTTTTTGGACCCAATAGTGATTTTTTGGTTCGTTTTGTTCAGTTTAGTTACGGTGCAACAAATCATGCTGGGGTTGCATTTAATGCACCGATTCGGGCCTTAAATCAAACGATGCACAGTTTCGGGCCAGAAACAAAACAAACGCACCCAATCCACGTATTTGGACCCAATGGTGATGTTTTGGTTTTTTTTGGTCAGTTTCGTTACAGTGCAAAAAACCATGCCGAGGTTCCATTTAATACATCCATTCGGGTCGTTAACGAAGCGATGCACAGTTCCGAGCCAGAAACGAAACAAACTCACCAAATCTACGTTTTTAGACCCAATAGTGATGTTTTGGTTCGTTTTGGTCAGTTTCGTTACTGTGCAAAAAACCATGCAAATGTTGGATTTAATACGCTCATTCAGGTCGTTAACGAAGCGATGCACAGTTTCGGGCCAGAAACAAAACGAACGCACCCAATCCACGTTTTTGGACCCAATAGTGATTTTTTGGTTCGTTTTGTTCAGTTTAGTTACTGGGCAACAATTAATGCTGGGGTTGCATTTAATGCACCGATTCGGGCCTTAAATCAAACGATGCACAGTTTCGGGCCAGAAACAAAACAAACGCACCCAATCCACGTTTTTGGACCCAATGGTGATGTTTTGGTTTGTTTTGGTCAGTTTCGTTACAGGGCAAAAAACCATGCCGAGGTTCCATTTAATACACCCATTCGGGTCGTTAACGAAGCGATGCACAGTTCCGGGCCAGAAACGAAACAAACTCACCAAATCTACGTTTTTAGACCCAATAGTGATGTTTTGGTTCTTTTGGTCAGTTTCGTTACTGTGCAAAAAAACCATGCAAATGTTGGATTTGATGCGCTTATTCAGGTCGTTAACGAAACGATGCACAGTTCTGGGCCAGAAATGAAACGAACGCACCAAATCTACGTTTTTAGACCCAATAGTGATGTTTTGGTTCGTTTTGGTCAGTTTCGTTACTGTCCAAAAAACCATGCAAATGTTGGATTTAATACGCTCATTCAGGTCGTTAACGAAGCGATGCACAGTTTCGGGCCAGAAACAAAACGAACGCACCCAATCCATGTTTTTGGACCCAATAGTGATTTTTTGGTTCGTTTTGTTCAGTTTAGTTACGGTGCAACAAATCATGCTGGGGTTGCATTTAATGCACCGATTCGGGCCTTAAATCAAACGATGCACAGTTTCGGGCCAGAAACAAAACAAACGCACCCAATCCACGTTTTTGGACCCAATGGTGATGTTTTGGTTTGTTTTGGTCAGTTTCGTTACAGTGCAAAAAACCATGCCGAGGTTCCATTTAATACACCCAATCGGGTCGTTAACGAAGCGATGCACAGTTCCGGGCCAGAAACGAAACAAACTCACCAAATCTACGTTTTTAGACCCAATATTGATGTTTTGGTTCGTTTTGGTCAGTTTCGTTACTGTGCAAAAAACCATGCAAATGTTGGATTTAATACGCTCATTCAGGTCGTTAACGAAGCGATGCACAGTTTCGGGCCAGAAACAAAACGAACGCACCCAATCCACGTTTTTGGACCCAATAGTGATTTTTTGGTTCGTTTTGTTATGTTTAGTTACTGGGCAACAATTAATGCTGGGGTTGCATTTAATGCACCGATTCGGGCCTTAAATCAAACGATGCACAGTTTCGGGCCAGAAACAAAACAAACGCACCCAATCCACGTTTTTGGACCCAATGGTGATGTTTTGGTTTGCTTTGGTCAGTTTCGTTACAGGGCAAAAAACCATGCCGAGGTTCCATTTAATACACCCATTCGGGTAGTTAACGAAGCGATGCACAGTTCCGGGCCAGAAACGAAACAAACTCACCAAATCTACGTTTTTAGACCCAATAGTGATGTTTTGGTTCTTTTGGTCAGTTTCGTTACTGTGCAAAAAAACCATGCAAATGTTGGATTTGATGCGCTTATTCTGGTCGTTAACGAAACGATGCACAATTTTGGGCCAGAAACGAAACGAACGCACCAAATCCACGTTTTTAGACCCAATAGTGATGTTTTGGTTCGTTTTGGTCAGTTTCGTTACTGTGCAAAAAACCATGCAAATGTTGGATTTAATACGCTCATTCAGGTCGTTAACGAAGCGATGCACAGTTTCGGGCCAGAAACAAAACGAACGCACCCAATCCATGTTTTTGGACCCAATAGTGATTTTTTGGTTCGTTTTGTTCAGTTTAGTTACGGTGCAACAAATCATGCTGGGGTTGCATTTAATGCACCGATTCGGGCCTTAAATCAAACGATGCACAGTTTCGGGCCAGAAACAAAACAAACGCACCCAATCCACGTTTTTGGACCCAATGGTGATGTTTTGGTTTGTTTTGGTCAGTTTCGTTACAGTGCAAAAAACCATGCCGAGGTTCCATTTAATACACCCATTCGGGTCGTTAACGAAGCGATGCACAGTTCCGGGCCAGAAACGAAACAAACTCACCAAATCTACGTTTTTAGACCCAATATTGATGTTTTGGTTCGTTTTGGTCAGTTTCGTTACTGTGCAAAAAACCATGCAAATGTTGGATTTAATACGCTCATTCAGGTCGTTAACGAAGCGATGCACAGTTTCGGGCCAGAAACAAAACGAACGCACCCAATCCACGTTTTTGGACCCAATAGTGATTTTTTGGTTCGTTTTGTTATGTTTAGTTACTGGGCAACAATTAATGCTGGGGTTGCATTTAATGCACCGATTCGGGCCTTAAATCAAACGATGCACAGTTTCGGGCCAGAAACAAAACAAACGCACCCAATCCACGTTTTTGGACCCAATGGTGATGTTTTGGTTTGCTTTGGTCAGTTTCGTTACAGGGCAAAAAACCATGCCGAGGTTCCATTTAATACACCCATTCGGGTAGTTAACGAAGCGATGCACAGTTCCGGGCCAGAAACGAAACAAACTCACCAAATCTACGTTTTTAGACCCAATAGTGATGTTTTGGTTCTTTTGGTCAGTTTCGTTACTGTGCAAAAAAACCATGCAAATGTTGGATTTGATGCGCTTATTCTGGTCGTTAACGAAACGATGCACAATTTTGGGCCAGAAACGAAACGAACGCACCAAATCCACGTTTTTAGACCCAATAGTGATGTTTTGGTTCGTTTTGGTCAGTTTCGTTACTGTGCAAAAAACCATGCAAATGTTGGATTTAATACGCTCATTCAGGTCGTTAACGAAGCGATGCACAGTTTCGGGCCAGAAACAAAACGAACGCACCCAATCCATGTTTTTGGACCCAATAGTGATTTTTTGGTTCGTTTTGTTCAGTTTAGTTACGGTGCAACAAATCATGCTGGGGTTGCATTTAATGCACCGATTCGGGCCTTAAATCAAACGATGCACAGTTTCGGGCCAGAAACAAAACAAACGCACCCAATCCACGTTTTTGGACCCAATGGTGATGTTTTGGTTTGTTTTGGTCAGTTTCGTTACAGTGCAAAAAACCATGCCGAGGTTCCATTTAATACACCCATTCGGGTCGTTAACGAAGCGATGCACAGTTCCGGGCCAGAAACGAAACAAACTCACCAAATCTACGTTTTTAGACCCAATAGTGATGTTTTGGTTCTTTTGGTCAGTTTCGTTACTGTGCAAAAAAACCATGCAAATGTTGGATTTAATGCGCTCATTCAGGTCGTTAACAAAACGATGCACAATTTTGGGCCAGAAACGAAACGAACGCACCAAATCCACGTTTTTAGACCCAATAGTGATGTTTTGGTCAGTTTCGTTACTGTGCAAAAAACCATGCAAATGTTGGATTTAATACGCTCATTCAGGTCGTTAACGAAGCGATGCACAGTTTCGGGCCAGAAACAAAACGAACGCACCCAATCCACGTTTTTGGACCCAATAGTGATTTTTTGGTTCGTTTTGTGCAGTTTAGTTACTGTGCAACAAATCATGCTGGGGTTGCATTTAATGCACCGATTCGGGCCTTAAATCAAACGATGCACAGTTTCGGGCCAGAAACAAAACAAACGCACTCAATCCACGTTTTTGGACCCAATGGTGATGTTTTGGTTTGTTTTGGTCAGTTTCGTTACAGTGCAAAAAACCATGCCGAGGTTCCATTTAATACACACATTCGGGTCGTTAACGAAGCGATGCACAGTTCCGGGCCAGAAACGAAACAAACTCACCAAATCTACGTTTTTAGACCCAATAGTGATGTTTTGGTTCGTTTTGGTCAGTTTCGTTACTGTGCAAAAAACCATGCAAATGTTGGATTTAATACGCTCATTCAGGTCGTTAACGAAGCGATGCACAGTTTCGGGCCAGAAACAAAACGAACGCACCCAATCCATGTTTTTGGACCCAATAGTGATTTTTTGGTTCGTTTTGTTCAGTTTAGTTACGGTGCAACAAATCATGCTGGGGTTGCATTTAATGCACCGATTCGGGCCTTAAATCAAACGATGCACAGTTTCGGGCCAGAAACAAAACAAACGCACCCAATCCACGTATTTGGACCCAATGGTGATGTTTTGGTTTGTTTTGGTCAGTTTCGTTACAGTGCAAAAAACCATGCCGAGGTTCCATTTAATACACCCATTCGGGTCGTTAACGAAGCGATGCACAGTTCCGGGCCAGAAACGAAACAAACTCACCAAATCTACGTTTTTAGACCCAATAGTGATGTTTTGGTTCGTTTTGGTCAGTTTCGTTACTGTGCAAAAAACCATGCAAATGTTGGATTTAATACGCTCATTCAGGTCGTTAACGAAGCGATGCACAGTTTCGGGCCAGAAACAAAACGAACGCACCCAATCCAGGTTTTTGGACCCAATAGTGATTTTTTGGTTCGTTTTGTTCAGTTTAGTTACGGTGCAACAAATCATGCTGGGGTTGCATTTAATGCACCGATTCGGGCCTTAAATCAAACGATGCACAGTTTCGGGCCAGAAACAAAACAAACGCACTCAATCCACGTTTTTGGACCCAATGGTGATGTTTTGGTTTGTTTTGGTCAGTTTCGTTACAGTGCAAAAAACCATGCCGAGGTTCCATTTAATACACCCATTCGGGTCGTTAACGAAGCGATGCACAGTTCCGGGCCAGAAACGAAACAAACTCACCAAATCTACGTTTTTAGACCCAATAGTGATGTTTTGGTTCTTTTGGTCAGTTTCGTTACTGTGCAAAAAAACCATGCAAATGTTGGATTTAATGCGCTCATTCAGGTCGTTAACGAAACGATGCACAATTTTGGGCCAGAAACGAAACGAACGCACCAAATCCACGTTTTTAGACCCAATAGTGATGTTTTGGTTCGTTTTGGTCAGTTTCGTTACTGTGCAAAAAACCATGCAAATGTTGGATTTAATACGCTCATTCAGGTCGTTAACGAAGCGATGCACAGTTTCGGGCCAGAAACAAAACGAACGCACCCAATCCATGTTTTTGGACCCAATAGTGATTTTTTGGTTCGTTTTGTTCAGTTTAGTTACTGTGCAACAAATCATGCTGGGGTTGCATTTAATGCACCGATTCGGGCCTTAAATCAAACGATGCACAGTTTCGGGCCAGAAACAAAACAAACGCACCCAATCCACGTTTTTGGACCCAATGGTGATGTTTTGGTTTGTTTTGGTCAGTTTCGTTACAGTGCAAAAAACCATGCCGAGGTTCCATTTAATACACCCATTCGGGTCGTTAACGAAGCGATGCACAGTTCCGGGCCAGAAACGAAAACAAACTCACCAAATCTACGTTTTTAGACCCAATAGTGATGTTTTGGTTCGTTTTGGTCAGTTTCGTTACTCTGCAAAAAAACCATGCAAATGTTGGATTTAATACGCTCATTCAGGTCGTTAACGAAGCGATGCACAGTTTCGGGCCAGAAACAAAACGAACGCACCCAATCCACGTTTTTGGACCCAATAGTGATTTTTTGGTTCATTTTGTTTAGTTTAGTTACTGTGCAACAAATCATGCTGGGGTTGCATTTAATGCCCCGATTCGGGTCTTAAATCAAACGATGCACAGTTTCGGGCCAGAAACAAAACAAACGCACCCAATCCACGTTTTTGGACCCAATGGTGATGTTTTGGTTTGTTTTGGTCAGTTTCGTTACAGTGCAAAAAACCATGCCGAGGTTCCATTTAATACACCCATTCGGGTCGTTAACGAAGCGATGCACAGTTCTGGGCCAGAAACGAAACAAACTCTCGAAATCTACGTTTTTAGACCCAATAGTGATGTTTTGGTTCTTTTGGTCAGTTTCGTTACTGTGCAAAAAAACCATGCAAATGTTGGATTTAATGCGCTCATTCAGGTCGTTAACGAAACGATGCACAATTTTGGGCCAGAAACGAAACGAACGCACCAAATCCACGTTTTTACACCCAATAGTGATGTTTTGGTTCGTTTTGGTCAGTTTCGTTACTGTGCAAAAAACCATGCAAATGTTGCATTTAATACGCTCATTCAGGTCGTTAACGAAGCGATGTGCAGTTTCGGGCCAGAAACAAAACGAACGCACCCAATCCACGTTTTTGGACCCAATAGTGATTTTTTGGTTCGTTTTGTTCAGTTTAGTTACTGTGCAACAATTAATGCTGGGTTGCATTTAATGCACCGATTCGGGCCTTAAATCAAACGATGCACAGTTTCGGGCCAGAAACAAAACAAACGCACCCAATCCACGTTTTTGGACCCAATGGTGATGTTTTGGTTTGTTTTGGTCAGTTTCGTTACAGGGCAAAAAACCATGCCGAGGTTCCATTTAATACACCCATTCGGGTCGTTAACGAAGCGATGCACAGTTCCGAGCCAGAAACGAAACAAACTCACCAAATCTACGTTTTTAGACCCAATAGTGATGTTTTGGTTCTTTTGGTCAGTTTCGTTACTGTGCAAAAAAACCATGCAAATGTTGGATTTAATGCGCTCATTCAGGTCGTTAACGAAACGATGCACTTTTGGGCCAGAAACGAAACGAACGCACCAAATCCACGTTTTTAGACCCAATAGTGATGTTTTAGTTCGTTTTGGTCAGTTTCGTTACTGTGCAAAAAACCATGCAAATGTTGGATTTAATACGCTCATTCAGGTCGTTAACGAAGCGATGCACAGTTTCGGGCCAGAAACAAAACGAACGTACCCAATCCACGTTTTTGGACCCAATAGTGATTTTTTGGTTCGTTTTGTTCAGTTTAGTTACTGTGCAACAATTAATGCTGGGGTTGCATTTAATGCACCGATTCGGGCCTTAAATCAAACGATGCACAGTTTCGGGCCAGAAACAAAACAAACGCACCCAATCCACGTTTTTGGACCCAATGGTGATGTTTTGGTTTGTTTTGGTCAGTTTCGTTACAGTGCAAAAAACCATGCCGAGGTTCCATTTAATACACCCATTCGGGTCGTTAACGAAGCGATGCACAGTTCCGGGCCAGAAACGAAACAAACTCACCAAATCTACGTTTTTAGACCCAATAGTGATGTTTTGGTTCTTTTGGTCAGTTTCGTTACTGTGCAAAAAAACCATGCAAATGTTGGATTTGATGCGCTTATTCAGGTCGTTAACGAAACGATGCACAGTTCTGGGCCAGAAACGAAACGAACGCACCAAATCTACGTTTTTAGACCCAATAGTGATGTTTTGGTTCGTTTTGGTCAGTTTCGTTACTGTGCAAAAAACCATGCAAATGTTGGATTTAATACGCTCATTCAGGTCGTTAACGAAGCGATGCACAGTTTCGGGCCAGAAACAAAACGAACGCACCCAATCCATGTTTTTGGACCCAATAGTGATTTTTTGGTTCGTTTTGTTCAGTTTAGTTACGGTGCAACAAATCATGCTGGGGTTGCATTTAATGCACCGATTCGGGCCTTAAATCAAACGATGCACAGTTTCGGGCCAGAAACAAAACAAACGCACCCAATCCACGTTTTTGGACCCAATGGTGATGTTTTGGTTTGTTTTGGTCAGTTTCGTTACAGTGCAAAAAACCATGCCGAGGTTCCATTTAATACACCCATTCGGGTCGTTAACGAAGCGATGCACAGTTCCGGGCCAGAAACGAAACAAACTCACCAAATCTACGTTTTTAGACCCAATATTGATGTTTTGGTTCGTTTTGGTCAGTTTCGTTACTGTGCAAAAAACCATGCAAATGTTGGATTTAATACGCTCATTCAGGTCGTTAACGAAGCGATGCACAGTTTCGGGCCAGAAACAAAACGAACGCACCCAATCCACGTTTTTGGACCCAATAGTGATTTTTTGGTTCGTTTTGTTATGTTTAGTTACTGGGCAACAATTAATGCTGGGGTTGCATTTAATGCACCGATTCGGGCCTTAAATCAAACGATGCACAGTTTCGGGCCAGAAACAAAACAAACGCACCCAATCCACGTTTTTGGACCCAATGGTGATGTTTTGGTTTGCTTTGGTCAGTTTCGTTACAGGGCAAAAAACCATGCCGAGGTTCCATTTAATACACCCATTCGGGTAGTTAACGAAGCGATGCACAGTTCCGGGCCAGAAACGAAACAAACTCACCAAATCTACGTTTTTAGACCCAATAGTGATGTTTTGGTTCTTTTGGTCAGTTTCGTTACTGTGCAAAAAAACCATGCAAATGTTGGATTTGATGCGCTTATTCTGGTCGTTAACGAAACGATGCACAATTTTGGGCCAGAAACGAAACGAACGCACCAAATCCACGTTTTTAGACCCAATAGTGATGTTTTGGTTCGTTTTGGTCAGTTTCGTTACTGTGCAAAAAACCATGCAAATGTTGGATTTAATACGCTCATTCAGGTCGTTAACGAAGCGATGCACAGTTTCGGGCCAGAAACAAAACGAACGCACCCAATCCATGTTTTTGGACCCAATAGTGATTTTTTGGTTCGTTTTGTTCAGTTTAGTTACGGTGCAACAAATCATGCTGGGGTTGCATTTAATGCACCGATTCGGGCCTTAAATCAAACGATGCACAGTTTCGGGCCAGAAACAAAACAAACGCACCCAATCCACGTTTTTGGACCCAATGGTGATGTTTTGGTTTGTTTTGGTCAGTTTCGTTACAGTGCAAAAAACCATGCCGAGGTTCCATTTAATACACCCATTCGGGTCGTTAACGAAGCGATGCACAGTTCCGGGCCAGAAACGAAACAAACTCACCAAATCTACGTTTTTAGACCCAATAGTGATGTTTTGGTTCTTTTGGTCAGTTTCGTTACTGTGCAAAAAAACCATGCAAATGTTGGATTTAATGCGCTCATTCAGGTCGTTAACAAAACGATGCACAATTTTGGGCCAGAAACGAAACGAACGCACCAAATCCACGTTTTTAGACCCAATAGTGATGTTTTGGTCAGTTTCGTTACTGTGCAAAAAACCATGCAAATGTTGGATTTAATACGCTCATTCAGGTCGTTAACGAAGCGATGCACAGTTTCGGGCCAGAAACAAAACGAACGCACCCAATCCACGTTTTTGGACCCAATAGTGATTTTTTGGTTCGTTTTGTGCAGTTTAGTTACTGTGCAACAAATCATGCTGGGGTTGCATTTAATGCACCGATTCGGGCCTTAAATCAAACGATGCACAGTTTCGGGCCAGAAACAAAACAAACGCACTCAATCCACGTTTTTGGACCCAATGGTGATGTTTTGGTTTGTTTTGGTCAGTTTCGTTACAGTGCAAAAAACCATGCCGAGGTTCCATTTAATACACACATTCGGGTCGTTAACGAAGCGATGCACAGTTCCGGGCCAGAAACGAAACAAACTCACCAAATCTACGTTTTTAGACCCAATAGTGATGTTTTGGTTCGTTTTGGTCAGTTTCGTTACTGTGCAAAAAACCATGCAAATGTTGGATTTAATACGCTCATTCAGGTCGTTAACGAAGCGATGCACAGTTTCGGGCCAGAAACAAAACGAACGCACCCAATCCATGTTTTTGGACCCAATAGTGATTTTTTGGTTCGTTTTGTTCAGTTTAGTTACGGTGCAACAAATCATGCTGGGGTTGCATTTAATGCACCGATTCGGGCCTTAAATCAAACGATGCACAGTTTCGGGCCAGAAACAAAACAAACGCACCCAATCCACGTATTTGGACCCAATGGTGATGTTTTGGTTTGTTTTGGTCAGTTTCGTTACAGTGCAAAAAACCATGCCGAGGTTCCATTTAATACACCCATTCGGGTCGTTAACGAAGCGATGCACAGTTCCGGGCCAGAAACGAAACAAACTCACCAAATCTACGTTTTTAGACCCAATAGTGATGTTTTGGTTCGTTTTGGTCAGTTTCGTTACTGTGCAAAAAACCATGCAAATGTTGGATTTAATACGCTCATTCAGGTCGTTAACGAAGCGATGCACAGTTTCGGGCCAGAAACAAAACGAACGCACCCAATCCAGGTTTTTGGACCCAATAGTGATTTTTTGGTTCGTTTTGTTCAGTTTAGTTACGGTGCAACAAATCATGCTGGGGTTGCATTTAATGCACCGATTCGGGCCTTAAATCAAACGATGCACAGTTTCGGGCCAGAAACAAAACAAACGCACTCAATCCACGTTTTTGGACCCAATGGTGATGTTTTGGTTTGTTTTGGTCAGTTTCGTTACAGTGCAAAAAACCATGCCGAGGTTCCATTTAATACACCCATTCGGGTCGTTAACGAAGCGATGCACAGTTCCGGGCCAGAAACGAAACAAACTCACCAAATCTACGTTTTTAGACCCAATAGTGATGTTTTGGTTCTTTTGGTCAGTTTCGTTACTGTGCAAAAAAACCATGCAAATGTTGGATTTAATGCGCTCATTCAGGTCGTTAACGAAACGATGCACAATTTTGGGCCAGAAACGAAACGAACGCACCAAATCCACGTTTTTAGACCCAATAGTGATGTTTTGGTTCGTTTTGGTCAGTTTCGTTACTGTGCAAAAAACCATGCAAATGTTGGATTTAATACGCTCATTCAGGTCGTTAACGAAGCGATGCACAGTTTCGGGCCAGAAACAAAACGAACGCACCCAATCCATGTTTTTGGACCCAATAGTGATTTTTTGGTTCGTTTTGTTCAGTTTAGTTACTGTGCAACAAATCATGCTGGGGTTGCATTTAATGCACCGATTCGGGCCTTAAATCAAACGATGCACAGTTTCGGGCCAGAAACAAAACAAACGCACCCAATCCACGTTTTTGGACCCAATGGTGATGTTTTGGTTTGTTTTGGTCAGTTTCGTTACAGTGCAAAAAACCATGCCGAGGTTCCATTTAATACACCCATTCGGGTCGTTAACGAAGCGATGCACAGTTCCGGGCCAGAAACGAAAACAAACTCACCAAATCTACGTTTTTAGACCCAATAGTGATGTTTTGGTTCGTTTTGGTCAGTTTCGTTACTCTGCAAAAAAACCATGCAAATGTTGGATTTAATACGCTCATTCAGGTCGTTAACGAAGCGATGCACAGTTTCGGGCCAGAAACAAAACGAACGCACCCAATCCACGTTTTTGGACCCAATAGTGATTTTTTGGTTCATTTTGTTTAGTTTAGTTACTGTGCAACAAATCATGCTGGGGTTGCATTTAATGCCCCGATTCGGGTCTTAAATCAAACGATGCACAGTTTCGGGCCAGAAACAAAACAAACGCACCCAATCCACGTTTTTGGACCCAATGGTGATGTTTTGGTTTGTTTTGGTCAGTTTCGTTACAGTGCAAAAAACCATGCCGAGGTTCCATTTAATACACCCATTCGGGTCGTTAACGAAGCGATGCACAGTTCTGGGCCAGAAACGAAACAAACTCTCGAAATCTACGTTTTTAGACCCAATAGTGATGTTTTGGTTCTTTTGGTCAGTTTCGTTACTGTGCAAAAAAACCATGCAAATGTTGGATTTAATGCGCTCATTCAGGTCGTTAACGAAACGATGCACAATTTTGGGCCAGAAACGAAACGAACGCACCAAATCCACGTTTTTACACCCAATAGTGATGTTTTGGTTCGTTTTGGTCAGTTTCGTTACTGTGCAAAAAACCATGCAAATGTTGCATTTAATACGCTCATTCAGGTCGTTAACGAAGCGATGTGCAGTTTCGGGCCAGAAACAAAACGAACGCACCCAATCCACGTTTTTGGACCCAATAGTGATTTTTTGGTTCGTTTTGTTCAGTTTAGTTACTGTGCAACAATTAATGCTGGGTTGCATTTAATGCACCGATTCGGGCCTTAAATCAAACGATGCACAGTTTCGGGCCAGAAACAAAACAAACGCACCCAATCCACGTTTTTGGACCCAATGGTGATGTTTTGGTTTGTTTTGGTCAGTTTCGTTACAGGGCAAAAAACCATGCCGAGGTTCCATTTAATACACCCATTCGGGTCGTTAACGAAGCGATGCACAGTTCCGAGCCAGAAACGAAACAAACTCACCAAATCTACGTTTTTAGACCCAATAGTGATGTTTTGGTTCTTTTGGTCAGTTTCGTTACTGTGCAAAAAAACCATGCAAATGTTGGATTTAATGCGCTCATTCAGGTCGTTAACGAAACGATGCACTTTTGGGCCAGAAACGAAACGAACGCACCAAATCCACGTTTTTAGACCCAATAGTGATGTTTTAGTTCGTTTTGGTCAGTTTCGTTACTGTGCAAAAAACCATGCAAATGTTGGATTTAATACGCTCATTCAGGTCGTTAACGAAGCGATGCACAGTTTCGGGCCAGAAACAAAACGAACGTACCCAATCCACGTTTTTGGACCCAATAGTGATTTTTTGGTTCGTTTTGTTCAGTTTAGTTACTGTGCAACAATTAATGCTGGGGTTGCATTTAATGCACCGATTCGGGCCTTAAATCAAACGATGCACAGTTTCGGGCCAGAAACAAAACAAACGCACCCAATCCACGTTTTTGGACCCAATGGTGATGTTTTGGTTTGTTTTGGTCAGTTTCGTTACAGTGCAGAAAACCATGCCGAGGTTCCATTTAATACACCCATTCGGGTCGTTAACGAAGCGATGCACAGTTCCGGGCCAGAAACGAAACAAACTCTCGAAATCTACGTTTTTAGACCCAATAGTGATGTTTTGGTTCTTTTGGTCAGTTTCGTTACTGTGCAAAAAAACCATGCAAATGTTGGATTTAATGCGCTCATTCAGGTCGTTAACGAAACGATGCACAATTTTGGGCCAGAAACGAAACGAACGCACCAAATCCACGTTTTTACACCCAATAGTGATGTTTTGGTTCGTTTTGGTCAGTTTCGTTACTGTGCAAAAAACCATGCAAATGTTGCATTTAATACGCTCATTCAGGTCGTTAACGAAGCGATGTGCAGTTTCGGGCCAGAAACAAAACGAACGCACCCAATCCACGTTTTTGGACCCAATAGTGATTTTTTGGTTCGTTTTGTTCAGTTTAGTTACTGTGCAACAATTAATGCTGGGTTGCATTTAATGCACCGATTCGGGCCTTAAATCAAACGATGCACAGTTTCGGGCCAGAAACAAAACAAACGCACCCAATCCACGTTTTTGGACCCAATGGTGATGTTTTGGTTTGTTTTGGTCAGTTTCGTTACAGGGCAAAAAACCATGCCGAGGTTCCATTTAATACACCCATTCGGGTCGTTAACGAAGCGATGCACAGTTCCGAGCCAGAAACGAAACAAACTCACCAAATCTACGTTTTTAGACCCAATAGTGATGTTTTGGTTCTTTTGGTCAGTTTCGTTACTGTGCAAAAAAACCATGCAAATGTTGGATTTAATGCGCTCATTCAGGTCGTTAACGAAACGATGCACTTTTGGGCCAGAAACGAAACGAACGCACCAAATCCACGTTTTTAGACCCAATAGTGATGTTTTAGTTCGTTTTGGTCAGTTTCGTTACTGTGCAAAAAACCATGCAAATGTTGGATTTAATACGCTCATTCAGGTCGTTAACGAAGCGATGCACAGTTTCGGGCCAGAAACAAAACGAACGTACCCAATCCACGTTTTTGGACCCAATAGTGATTTTTTGGTTCGTTTTGTTCAGTTTAGTTACTGTGCAACAATTAATGCTGGGGTTGCATTTAATGCACCGATTCGGGCCTTAAATCAAACGATGCACAGTTTCGGGCCAGAAACAAAACAAACGCACCCAATCCACGTTTTTGGACCCAATGGTGATGTTTTGGTTTGTTTTGGTCAGTTTCGTTACAGTGCAGAAAACCATGCCGAGGTTCCATTTAATACACCCATTCGGGTCGTTAACGAAGCGATGCACAGTTCCGGGCCAGAAACGAAACAAACTCACCAAATCTACGTTTTTAGACCCAATAGTGATGTTTTGGTTCTTTTGGTCAGTTTCGTTACTGTGCAAAAAAACCATGCAAATGTTGGATTTAATGCGCTCATTCAGGTCGTTAACGAAACGATGCACAGTTTTGGGCCAGAAACGAAACGAACGCACCAAATCCACGTTTTTAGACCCAATAGTGATGTTTTGGTTCGTTTTGGCCAGTTTCGTTACTGTGCAAAAAACCATGCAAATGTTGGATTTAATACACTCATTCAGGTCGTTAACGAAGCGATGCACAGTTTCGGGCCAGAAACAAAACGAACGCACCCAATCCACGTTTTTGGACCCAATAGTGATTTTTTGGTTCATTTTGTTTAGTTTAGTTACTGTGCAACAAATCATGCTGGGGTTGCATTTAATGCCCCGATTCGGGCCTTAAATCAAACGATGCACAGTTTCGGGCCAGAAACAAAACAAACGCACCCAATCCACGTTTTTGGACCCAATGGTGATGTTTTGGTTTGTTTTGGTCAGTTTCGTTACAGTGCAAAAAACCATGCCGAGGTTCCATTTAATACACCCATTCGGGTCGTTAACGAAGCGATGCACAGTTCTGGGCCAGAAACGAAACAAACTCTCGAAATCTACGTTTTTAGACCCAATAGTGATGTTTTGGTTCTTTTGGTCAGTTTCGTTACTGTGCAAAAAAACCATGCAAATGTTGGATTTAATGCGCTCATTCAGGTCGTTAACGAAACGATGCACAATTTTGGGCCAGAAACGAAACGAACGCACCAAATCCACGTTTTTACACCCAATAGTGATGTTTTGGTTCGTTTTGGTCAGTTTCGTTACTATGCAAAAAACCATGCAAATGTTGCATTTAATACGCTCATTCAGGTCGTTAACGAAGCGATGCGCAGTTTCGGGCCAGAAACAAAACGAACGCACCCAATCCACGTTTTTGGACCCAATAGTGATTTTTTGGTTCGTTTTGTTCAGTTTAGTTACTGTGCAACAATTAATGCTAGGTTGCATTTAATGCACCGATTCGGGCCTTAAATCAAACGATGCACAGTTTCGGGCCAGAAACAAAACAAACGCACCCAATCCACGTATTTGGACCCAATGGTGATGTTTTGGTTTGTTTTGGTCAGTTTCGTTACAGTGCAAAAAACCATGCCGAGGTTCCATTTAATACACCCATTCGGGTCGTTAACGAAGCGATGCACAGTTCCGGGCCAGAAACGAAACAAACTCACCAAATCTACGTTTTTAGACCCAATAGTGATGTTTTGGTTCGTTTTGGTCAGTTTCGTTACTGTGCAAAAAACCATGCAAATGTTGGATTTAATACGCTCATTCAGGTCGTTAACGAAGCGATGCACAGTTTCGGGCCAGAAACAAAACGAACGCACCCAATCCACGTTTTTGGACCCAATAGTGATTTTTTGGTTTATTTTGTTTAGTTTAGTTACTGTGCAACAAATCATGCTGGGGTTGCATTTAATGCCCCGATTCGGGTCTTAAATCAAACGATGCACAGTTTCGGGCCAGAAACAAAACAAACGCACCCAATCCACGTTTTTGGACCCAATGGTGATGTTTTGGTTTGTTTTGGTCAGTTTCGTTACAGTGCAAAAAACCATGCCGAGGTTCCATTTAATACACCCATTCGGGTCGTTAACGAAGCGATGCACAGTTCTGGGCCAGAAACGAAACAAACTCTCGAAATCTACGTTTTTAGACCCAATAGTGATGTTTTGGTTCTTTTGGTCAGTTTCGTTACTGTGCAAAAAAACCATGCAAATGTTGGATTTAATGCGCTCATTCAGGTCGTTAACGAAACGATGCACAATTTTGGGCCAGAAACGAAACGAACGCACCAAATCCACGTTTTTACACCCAATAGTGATGTTTTGGTTCGTTTTGGTCAGTTTCGTTACTGTGCAAAAACCCATGCAAATGTTGCATTTAATACGCTCATTCAGGTCGTTAACGAAGCGATGCGCAGTTTCGGGCCAGAAACAAAACGAACGCACCCAATCCACGTTTTTGGACCCAATAGTGATTTTTTGGTTCGTTTTGTTCAGTTTAGTTACTGTACAACAATTAATCCTGGGTTGCATTTAATGCACCGATTCGGGCCTTAAATCAAACGATGCACAGTTTCGGGCCAGAAACAAAACAAACGCACCCAATCCACGTTTTTGGACCCAATGGTGATGTTTTGGTTTGTTTTGGTCAGTTTCGTTACAGGGCAAAAAACCATGCCGAGGTTCCATTTAATACACCCATTCGGGTCATTAACGAAGCGATGCACAGTTCCGAGCCAGAAACGAAACAAACTCACCAAATCTACGTTTTTAGACCCAATAGTGATGTTTTGGTTCTTTTGGTCAGTTTCGTTACTGTGCAAAAAAACCATGCAAATGTTGGATTTAATGCGCTCATTCAGGTCGTTAACGAAACGATGCACTTTTGGGCCAGAAACGAAACGAACGCACCAAATCCACGTTTTTAGACCCAATAGTGATGTTTTAGTTCGTTTTGGTCAGTTTCGTTACTGTGCAAAAAACCATGCAAATGTTGGATTTAATACGCTCATTCAGGTCGTTAACGAAGCGATGCACAGTTTCGGGCCAGAAACAAAACGAACGTACCCAATCCACGTTTTTGGACCCAATAGTGATTTTTTGGTTCGTTTTGTTCAGTTTAGTTACTGTTCAACAATTAATGCTGGGGTTGCATTTAATGCCCCGATTCGGGCCTTAAATCAAACGATGCACAGTTTCGGGCCAGAAACAAAACAAACGCACCCAATCCACGTTTTTGGACCCAATGGTGATGTTTTGGTTTGTTTTGGTCAGTTTCGTTACAGTGCAGAAAACCATGCCGAGGTTCCATTTAATACACCCATTCGGGTCGTTAACGAAGCGATGCACAGTTCCGGGCCAGAAACGAAACAAACTCACCAAATCTACGTTTTTAGACCCAATAGTGATGTTTTGGTTCTTTTGGTCAGTTTCGTTACTGTGCAAAAAAACCATGCAAATGTTGGATTTAATGCGCTCATTCAGGTCGTTAACGAAACGATGCACAGTTTTGGGCCAGAAACGAAACGAACGCACCAAATCCACGTTTTTAGACCCAATAGTGATGTTTTGGTTCGTTTTGGCCAGTTTCGTTACTGTGCAAAAAACCATGCAAATGTTGGATTTAATACGCTCATTCAGGTCGTTAACGAAGCGATGCACAGTTTCGGGCCAGAAACAAAACGAACGCACCCAATCCACGTTTTTGGACCGAATAGTGATTTTTTGGTTCATTTTGTTTAGTTTAGTTACTGTGCAACAAATCATGCTGGGGTTGCATTTAATGCCCCGATTCGGGCCTTAAATCAAACGATGCACAGTTTCGGGCCAGAAACAAAACAAACGCACCCAATCCACGTTTTTGGACCCAATGGTGATGTTTTGGTTTGTTTTGGTCAGTTTCGTTACAGTGCAAAAAACCATGCCGAGGTTCCATTTAATACACCCATTCGGGTCGTTAACGAAGCGATGCACAGTTCTGGGCCAGAAACGAAACAAACTCTCGAAATCTACGTTTTTAGACCCAATAGTGATGTTTTGGTTCTTTTGGTCAGTTTCGTTACTGTGCAAAAAAACCATGCAAATGTTGGATTTAATGCGCTCATTCAGGTCGTTAACGAAACGATGCACAATTTTGGGCCAGAAACGAAACGAACGCACCAAATCCACGTTTTTACACCCAATAGTGATGTTTTGGTTCGTTTTGGTCAGTTTCGTTACTGTGCAAAAAACCATGCAAATGTTGCATTTAATACGCTCATTCAGGTCGTTAACGAAGCGATGCGCAGTTTCGGGCCAGAAACAAAACGAACGCACCCAATCCACGTTTTTGGACCCAATAGTGATTTTTTGGTTCGTTTTGTTCAGTTTAGTTACTGTGCAACAATTAATGCTGGGGTTGCATTTAATGCACCGATTCGGGCCTTAAATCAAACGATGCACAGTTTCGGGCCAGAAACAAAACAAACGCACCCAATCCACGTTTTTGGACCCAATGGTGATGTTTTGGTTTGTTTTGGTCAGTTTCGTTACAGGGCAAAAAACCATGCCGAGGTTCCATTTAATACACCCATTCGGGTCGTTAACGAAGCGATGCACAGTTCCGGGCCAGAAACGAAACAAACTCACCAAATCTACGTTTTTAGACCCAATAGTGATGTTTTGGTTCTTTTGGTCAGTTTCGTTACTGTGCAAAAAAACCATGCAAATGTTGGATTTAATGCGCTCATTCAGGTCGTTAACGAAACGATGCCCAGTTTTGGGCCAGAAACGAAACGAACGCACCAAATCCACGTTTTCAGACCCAATAGTGATGTTTTGGTTCGTTTTGGCCAGTTTCGTTACTGTGCAAAAAACCATGCAAATGTTGGATTTAATACGCTCATTCAGGTCGTTAACGAAGCGATGCACAGTTTCGGGCCAGAAACAAAACGAACGCACCCAATCCAAGTTTTTGGACCCAATAGTGATTTTTTTGTTCGTTTTGTTCAGTTTAGTTACTGTGCAACAAATCATGCTGGGGTTGCATTTAATGCACCGATTCAGGCCTTAAATCAAACGATGCACAGTTTCGGGCCAGAAACAAAACAAACGCACCCAATCCACGTTTTTGGACCCAATGGTGATGTTTTGGTTTGTTTTGGTCAGTTTCGTTACAGGGTAAAAAACCATGCCGAGGTTCCATTTAATACACCCATTCGGGTCGTTAACGAAGCGATGCACAGTTCCGGGCCAGAAACGAAACAAACTCACCAAATCTACGTTTTTAGACCCAATAGTGATGTTTTGGTTCTTTTGGTCAGTTTCGTTACTGTGCAAAAAAACCATGCAAATGTTGGATTTAATGCGCTCATTCAGGTCGTTAACGAAACGATGCACAGTTTTGGGCCAGAAACGAAACGAACGCACCAAATCCACGTTTTTAGACCCAATAGTGATGTTTTGGTTCTTTTTGGTCAGTTTCGTTACTGTGCAAAAAACCATGCAAATGTTGGATTTAATACGCTCATTCAGGTCGTTAACGAAGCGATGCACAGTTTCGGGCCAGAAACAAAACGAACGCACCCAATCCACGTTTTTGGACCCAATAGTGATTTTTTGGTTCGTTTTGTTCAGTTTAGTTACTGTGCAACAATTAATGCTGGGGTTGCATTTAATGCACCGATTCGGGCCTTAAATCAAACGATGCACAATTTCGGGCTAGAAACAAAACAAACTCACCCAATCCACGTTTTTGGACCCAATGGTGATGTTTTGGTTTGTTTTGGTCAGTTTCGTTACAGGGCAAAAAACTATGCCGAGGTTCCATTTAATACACCCATTCGGGTCGTTAACGAAGCGATGCACAGTTCCGGGCCAGAAACGAAACAAACTCACCAAATCTACGTTTTTAGACCCAATAGTGATGTTTTGGTTCTTTTGGTCAGTTTCGTTACTGTGCAAAAAAACCATGCAAATGTTGGATTTAATGCGCTCATTCAGGTCGTTAACGAAACGATGCACAGTTTTGGGCCAGAAACGAAACGAACGCACCAAATCCACGTTTTTAGACCCAATAGTGATGTTTTGGTTCGTTTTGGTCAGTTTCGTTACTGTGCAAAAAACCATGCAAATGTTGGATTTAATACGCTCATTCAGGTCGTTAACGAAGCGATGCACAGTTTCGGGCAGAAACAAAACGAACGCACCCAATCCACGTTTTTGGACCCAATAGTGATTTTTTGGTTCGTTTTGTTCAGTTTAGTTACTGTGCAACAAATCATGCTGGGGTTGCATTTACTGCACCGATTCGGGCCTTAAATCAAACGATGCACAGTTTCGGGCCAGAAACAAAACAAACGCACCCAATCCACGTTTTTGGACCCAATGGTGATGTTTTGGTTTGTTTTGGTCAGTTTCGTTACAGTGCAAAAAACCATGCCGAGGTTCCATTTAATACACCAATTCGGGTCGTTAACGAAGCGATGCACAGTTCCGGGCCAGAAACGAAACAAACTCACCAAATCTACGTTTTTAGACCCAATAGTGATGTTTTGGTTCTTTTGGTCAGTTTCGTTACTGTGCAAAAAAACCATGCAAATGTTGGATTTAATGCGCTCATTCAGGTCGTTAACGAAACGATGCACAGTTTTGGGCCAGAAACGAAACGAACGCACCAAATCCACGTTTTTAGACCCAATAGTGATGTTTTGGTTCGTTTTGGTCAGTTTCGTTACTGTGCAAAAAACCATGCAAATGTTGGATTTAATACGCTCATTCAGGTCGTTAACGAAGCGATGCACAGTTTCGGGCAGAAACAAAACGAACGCACCCAATCCACGTTTTTGGACCCAATAGTGATTTTTTGGTTCGTTTTGTTCAGTTTAGTTACTGTGCAACAAATCATGCTGGGGTTGCATTTACTGCACCGATTCGGGCCTTAAATCAAACGATGCACAGTTTCGGGCCAGAAACAAAACAAACGCACCCAATCCACGTTTTTGGACCCAATGGTGATGTTTTGGTTTGTTTTGGTCAGTTTCGTTACAGTGCAAAAAACCATGCCGAGGTTCCATTTAATACACCAATTCGGGTCGTTAACGAAGCGATGCACAGTTCCGGGCCAGAAACGAAACAAACTCACCAAATCTACGTTTTTAGACCCAATAGTGATGTTTTGGTTCTTTTGGTCAGTTTCGTTACTCTGCAAAAAAACCATGCAAATGTTGGATTTAATGCGCTCATTCAGGTCGTTAACGAAACGATGCACAGTTTTGGGCCAGAAACGAAACGAACGCACCAAATCCACGTTTTTAGACCCAATAGTGATGTTTTGGTTCTTTTTGGTCAGTTTCGTTACTGTGCAAAAAACCATGCAAATGTTGGATTTAATACGCTCATTCAGGTCGTTAACGAAGCGATGCACAGTTTCGGGCCAGAAACAAAACGAACGCACCCAATCCACGTTTTTGGACCCAATAGTGATTTTTTGGTTCGTTTTGTTCAGTTTAGTTACTGTGCAACAATTAATGCTGGGGTTGCATTTAATGCACCGATTCGGGCCTTAAATCAAACGATGCACACTTTCGGGCTAGAAACAAAACAAACTCACCCAATCCACGTTTTTGGACCCAATGGTGATGTTTTGGTTTGTTTTGGTCAGTTTCGTTACAGGGCAAAAAACTATGCCGAGGTTCCATTTAATACACCCATTCGGGTCGTTAACGAAGCGATGCACAGTTCCGGGCCAGAAACGAAACAAACTCACCAAATCTACGTTTTTAGACCCAATAGTGATGTTTTGGTTCTTTTGGTCAGTTTCGTTACTGTGCAAAAAAACCATGCAAATGTTGGATTTAATGCGCTCATTCAGGTCGTTAACGAAACGATGCACAGTTTTGGGCCAGAAACGAAACGAACGCACCAAATCCACGTTTTTAGACCCAATAGTGATGTTTTGGTTCGTTTTGGTCAGTTTCGTTACTGTGCAAAAAACCATGCAAATGTTGGATTTAATACGCTCATTCAGGTCGTTAACGAAGCGATGCACAGTTTCGGGCAGAAACAAAACGAACGCACCCAATCCACGTTTTTGGACCCAATAGTGATTTTTTGGTTCGTTTTGTTCAGTTTAGTTACTGTGCAACAAATCATGCTGGGGTTGCATTTACTGCACCGATTCGGGCCTTAAATCAAACGATGCACAGTTTCGGGCCAGAAACAAAACAAACGCACCCAATCCACGTTTTTGGACCCAATGGTGATGTTTTGGTTTGTTTTGGTCAGTTTCGTTACAGTGCAAAAAACCATGCCGAGGTTCCATTTAATACACCAATTCGGGTCGTTAACGAAGCGATGCACAGTTCCGGGCCAGAAACGAAACAAACTCACCAAATCTACGTTTTTAGACCCAATAGTGATGTTTTGGTTCTTTTGGTCAGTTTCGTTACTCTGCAAAAAAACCATGCAAATGTTGGATTTAATGCGCTCATTCAGGTCGTTAACGAAACGATGCACAGTTTTGGGCCAGAAACAAAACAAACGCACCCAATCCACGTTTTTGGACCCAATGGTGATGTTTTGGTTTGTTTTGGTCAGTTTCGTTACAGTGCAAAAAACCATGCCGAGGTTCCATTTAATACACCCATTCGGGTCGTTAACGAAGCGATGCACAGTTCCGGGCCAGAAACGAAACAAACTCACCAAATCTACGTTTTTAGACCCAATAGTGATGTTTTGGTTCTTTTGGTCAGTTTCGTTACTGTGCAAAAAAACCATGCAAATGTTGGATTTAATGCGCTCATTCAGGTCGTTAACGAAACGATGCACAGTTTTGGGCCAGAAACGAAACGAACGCACCAAATCCACGTTTTCAGACCCAATAGTGATGTTTTGGTTCGTTTTGGCCAGTTTCGTTACTGTGCAAAAAACCATGCAAATGTTGGATTTAATACGCTCATTCAGGTCGTTAACGAAGCGATGCACAGTTTCGGGCCAGAAACAAAACGAACGCACCCAATCCAAGTTTTTGGACCCAATAGTGATTTTTTTGTTCGTTTTGTTCAGTTTAGTTACTGTGCAACAAATCATGCTGGGGTTGCATTTAATGCACCGATTCGGGCCTTAAATCAAACGATGCACAGTTTCGGGCCAGAAACAAAACAAACGCACCCAATCCACGTTTTTGGACCCAATGGTGATGTTTTTGTTTGTTTTGGTCAGTTTCGTTACAGGGCAAAAAACCATGCCGAGGTTCCATTTAATACACCCATTCGGGTCGTTAACGAAGCGATGCACAGTTCCGGGCCAGAAACGAAACAAACTCACCAAATCTACGTTTTTAGACCCAATAGTGATGTTTTGGTTCTTTTGGTCAGTTTCGTTACTGTGCAAAAAAACCATGCAAATGTTGGATTTAATGCGCTCATTCAGGTCGTTAACGAAACGATGCACTTTTGGGCCAGAAACGAAACGAACGCACCAAATCCACGTTTTTAGACCCAATAGTGATGTTTTGGTTCGTTTTGGTCAGTTTCGTTACTGTGCAAAAAACCATGCAAATGTTGGATTTAATACGCTCATTCAGGTCGTTAACGAAGCGATGCACAGTTTCGGGCCAGAAACAAAACGAACGCACCCAATCCACGTTTTTGGACCCAATAGTGATTTTTTGGTTCGTTTTGTTCAGTTTAGTTACTGTGCAACAATTAATGCTGGGGTTGCATTTAATGCACCGATTCGGGCCTTAAATCAAACGATGCACAGTTTCGGGCTAGAAACAAAACAAACTCACCCAATCCACGTTTTTGGACCCAATGGTGATGTTTTGGTTTGTTTTGGTCAGTTTCGTTACAGGGCAAAAAACCATGCCGAGGTTCCATTTAATACACCCATTCGGGTCGTTAACGAAGCGATGCACAGTTCCGGGCCAGAAACGAAACAAACTCACCAAATCTACGTTTTTAGACCCAATAGTGATGTTTTGGTTCTTTTGGTCAGTTTCGTTACTGTGCAAAAAAACCATGCAAATGTTGGATTTAATGCGCTCATTCAGGTCGTTAACGAAACGATGCACAGTTTTGGGCCAGAAACGAAACGAACGCACCAAATCCACGTTTTTAGACCCAATAGTGATGTTTTGGTTCGTTTTGCTCAGTTTCGTTACTGTGCAAAAAACCATGCAAATGTTGGATTTAATGCGCTCATTCAGGTCGTTAACGAAACGATGCACTTTTGGGCCAGAAACGAAACAAACGCACCAAATCCACGTTTTTAGACCCAATAGTGATGTTTTGGTTCGTTTTGGTCAGTTTCGTTACTGTGCAAAAAACCATGCAAATGTTGGATTTAATACGCTCATTCAGGTCGTTAACGAAGCGATGCACAGTTTCGGGCAGAAACAAAACGAACGCACCCAATCCACGTTTTTGGACCCAATAGTGATTTTTTGGTTCATTTTGTTCAGTTTAGTTACTGTGCAACAAATCATGCTTGGGTTGCATTTAATGCACGGAATCGGGCCTTAAATCAAACGATGCATAGTTTCGGGCCAGAAACAAAACAAACGCACCCAATCCACGTTTTTGGACCCAATGGTGATGTTTTGGTTTGTTTTGGTCAGTTTCGTTACAGGGCAAAAAACCATGCCGAGGTTCCATTTAATACACCCATTCGAGTCGTTAACGAAGCGATGCACAGTTCCGGGCCAGAAACGAAACAAACTCACCAAATCTACGTTTTTAGACCCAATAGTGATGTTTTGGTTCTTTTGGTCAGTTTCGTTACTGTGCAAAAAAACCATGCAAATGTTGGATTTAATGCGCTCATTCAGGTCGTTAACGAAAGGATGCACAATTTTGGGCCAGAAACGAAACGAACGCACCAAATCCACGTTTTCAGACCCAATAGTGATGTTTTGGTTCGTTTTGGCCAGTTTCGTTACTGTGCAAAAAACCATGCAAATGTTGGATTTAATACGCTCATTCAGGTCGTTAACGAAGCGATGCTCAGTTTCGGGCAGAAACAAAACGAACGCACCCAATCCACGTTTTTGGACCCAATAGTGATTTTTTGGTTCGTTTTGTTCAGTTTAGTTACTGTGCAACAAATCATGCTGGGGTTGCATTTAATGCACCGATTCGGGCCTTAAATCAAACGATGCACAGTTTCGGGCCAGAAACAAAACAAACGCACCCAATCCACGTTTTTGGACCCAATGGTGATGTTTTGGTTTGTTTTGGTCAGTTTCGTTACAATGCAAAAAACCATGCCGAGGTTCCATTTAATACACCAATTCGGGTCGTTAACGAAGCGATGCACAGTTCCGGGCCAGAAACGAAACAAACTCACCAAATCTACGTTTTTAGACCCAATAGTGATGTTTTGGTTCTTTTGGTCAGTTTCGTTACTCTGCAAAAAAACCATGCAAATGTTGGATTTAATGCGCTCATTCAGGTCGTTAACGAAACGATGCACAGTTTTGGGCCAGAAACGAAACGAACGCACCAAATCCACGTTTTTAGACCCAATAGTGATGTTTTGGTTCGTTTTGGTCAGTTTCGTTACTGTGCAAAAAACAATGCAAATGTTGGATTTAATACGCTCATTCAGGTCGTTAACGAAGCGATGCACAGTTTCGGGCCAGAAACAAAACGAACGCACCCAATCCACGTTTTTGGACCCAATAGTGATTTTTTGGTTCGTTTTGTTCAGTTTAGTTACTGTGCAACAAATCATGCTGGGGTTGCATTTAATGCACCGATTCGGGCCTTAAATCAAACGATGCACAGTTTCGGGCCAGAAACAAAACAAACGCACCCAATCCACGTTTTTGGACCCAATGGTGATGTTTTGGTTTGTTTCGGTCAGTTTCGTTACAATGCAAAAAACCATGCCGAGGTTCCATTTAATACACCATTTCGGGTCGTTAACGAAGCGATGCACAGTTCCGGGCCAGAAACGAAACAAACTCACCAAATCTACGTTTTTAGACCCAATAGTGATGTTTTGGTTCTTTTGGTCAGTTTCGTTACTCTGCAAAAAAACCATGCAAATGTTGGATTTAATGCGCTCATTCAGGTCGTTAACGAAACGATGCACAGTTTTGGGCCAGAAACGAAACGAACGCACCAAATCCACGTTTTTAGACCCAATAGTGATGTTTTGGTTCGTTTTGGTCAGTTTCGTTACTGTGCAAAAAACCATGCAAATGTTGGATTTAATACGCTCATTCAGGTCGTTAACGAAGCGATGCACAGTTTCGGGCCAGAAACAAAACGAACGCACCCAATCCACGTTTTTGGACCCAATAGTGATTTTTTGGTTCGTTTTGTTCAGTTTAGTTACTGTGCAACAAATCATGCTGGGGTTGCATTTAATGCACCGATTCGGGCCTTAAATCAAACGATGCACAGTTTCGGGCCAGAAACAAAACAAACGCACCCAATCCACGTTTTTGGACCCAATGGTGATGTTTTGGTTTGTTTTGGTCAGTTTCGTTACAGTGCAAAAAACCATGCCGAGGTTCCATTTAATACACCAATTCGGGTCGTTAACGAAGCGATGCACAGTTCCGGGCCAGAAACGAAACAAACTCACCAAATCTACGTTTTTAGACCCAATAGTGATGTTTTGGTTCTTTTGGTCAGTTTCGTTACTCTGCAAAAAAACCATGCAAATGTTGGATTTAATGCGCTCATTCAGGTCGTTAACGAAACGATGCACAGTTTTGGGCCAGAAACAAAACAAACGCACCCAATCCACGTTTTTGGACCCAATGGTGATGTTTTGGTTTGTTTTGGTCAGTTTCGTTACAGTGCAAAAAACCATGCCGAGGTTCCATTTAATACACCCATTCGGGTCGTTAACGAAGCGATGCACAGTTCCGGGCCAGAAACGAAACAAACTCACCAAATCTACGTTTTTAGACCCAATAGTGATGTTTTGGTTCTTTTGGTCAGTTTCGTTACTGTGCAAAAAAACCATGCAAATGTTGGATTTAATGCGCTCATTCAGGTCGTTAACGAAACGATGCACAGTTTTGGGCCAGAAACGAAACGAACGCACCAAATCCACGTTTTCAGACCCAATAGTGATGTTTTGGTTCGTTTTGGCCAGTTTCGTTACTGTGCAAAAAACCATGCAAATGTTGGATTTAATACGCTCATTCAGGTCGTTAACGAAGCGATGCACAGTTTCGGGCCAGAAACAAAACGAACGCACCCAATCCAAGTTTTTGGACCCAATAGTGATTTTTTTGTTCGTTTTGTTCAGTTTAGTTACTGTGCAACAAATCATGCTGGGGTTGCATTTAATGCACCGATTCGGGCCTTAAATCAAACGATGCACAGTTTCGGGCCAGAAACAAAACAAACGCACCCAATCCACGTTTTTGGACCCAATGGTGATGTTTTTGTTTGTTTTGGTCAGTTTCGTTACAGGGCAAAAAACCATGCCGAGGTTCCATTTAATACACCCATTCGGGTCGTTAACGAAGCGATGCACAGTTCCGGGCCAGAAACGAAACAAACTCACCAAATCTACGTTTTTAGACCCAATAGTGATGTTTTGGTTCTTTTGGTCAGTTTCGTTACTGTGCAAAAAAACCATGCAAATGTTGGATTTAATGCGCTCATTCAGGTCGTTAACGAAACGATGCACTTTTGGGCCAGAAACGAAACGAACGCACCAAATCCACGTTTTTAGACCCAATAGTGATGTTTTGGTTCGTTTTGGTCAGTTTCGTTACTGTGCAAAAAACCATGCAAATGTTGGATTTAATACGCTCATTCAGGTCGTTAACGAAGCGATGCACAGTTTCGGGCCAGAAACAAAACGAACGCACCCAATCCACGTTTTTGGACCCAATAGTGATTTTTTGGTTCGTTTTGTTCAGTTTAGTTACTGTGCAACAAATCATGCTGGGGTTGCATTTAATGCACCGATTCGGGCCTTAAATCAAACGATGCACAGTTTCGGGCCAGAAACAAAACAAACGCACCCAATCCACGTTTTTGGACCCAATGGTGATGTTTTGGTTTGTTTTGGTCAGTTTCGTTACAGTGCAAAAAACCATGCCGAGGTTCCATTTAATACACCAATTCGGGTCGTTAACGAAGCGATGCACAGTTCCGGGCCAGAAACGAAACAAACTCACCAAATCTACGTTTTTAGACCCAATAGTGATGTTTTGGTTCTTTTGGTCAGTTTCGTTACTCTGCAAAAAAACCATGCAAATGTTGGATTTAATGCGCTCATTCAGGTCGTTAACGAAACGATGCACAGTTTTGGGCCAGAAACAAAACGAACGCACCAAATCCACGTTTTCAGACCCAATAGTGATGTTTTGGTTCGTTTTGGCCAGTTTCGTTACTGTGCAAAAAACCATGCAAATGTTGGATTTAATACGCTCATTCAGGTCGTTAACGAAGCGATGCACAGTTTCGGGCCAGAAACAAAACGAACGCACCCAATCCACGTTTTTGGACCCAATAGTGATTTTTTGGTTCGTTTTGTTCAGTTTAGTTACTGTGCAACAAATCATGCTGGGGTTGCATTTAATGCACCGATTCGGGCCTTAAATCAAACGATGCACAGTTTCGGGCCAGAAACAAAACAAACGCACCCAATCCACGTTTTTGGACCCAATGGTGATGTTTTGGTTTGTTTTGGTCAGTTTCGTTACAGTGCAAAAAACCATGCCGAGGTTCCATTTAATACACCAATTCGGGTCGTTAACGAAGCGATGCACAGTTCCGGGCCAGAAACGACACAAACTCACCAAATCTACGTTTTTAGACCCAATAGTGATGTTTTGGTTCTTTTGGTCAGTTTCGTTACTCTGCAAAAAAACCATGCAAATGTTGGATTTAATGCGCTCATTCAGGTCGTTAACGAAACGATGCACAGTTTCGGGCCAGAAACAAAACAAACGCACCCAATCCACGTTTTTGGACCCAATGGTGATGTTTTGGTTTGTTTTGGTCAGTTTCGTTACAGTGCAAAAAACCATGCCGAGGTTCCATTTAATACACCAATTCGGGTCGTTAACGAAGCGATGCACAGTTCCGGGCCAGAAACGAAACAAACTCACCAAATCTACGTTTTTAGACCCAATAGTGATGTTTTGGTTCTTTTGGTCAGTTTCGTTACTCTGCAAAAAAACCATGCAAATGTTGGATTTAATGCGCTCATTCAGGTCGTTAACGAAACGATGCACAGTTTTGGGCCAGAAACAAAACAAACGCACCCAATCCACGTTTTTGGACCCAATGGTGATGTTTTGGTTTGTTTTGGTCAGTTTCGTTACAGTGCAAAAAACCATGCCGAGGTTCCATTTAATACACCCATTCGGGTCGTTAACGAAGCGATGCACAGTTCCGGGCCAGAAACGAAACAAACTCACCAAATCTACGTTTTTAGACCCAATAGTGATGTTTTGGTTCTTTTGGTCAGTTTCGTTACTGTGCAAAAAAACCATGCAAATGTTGGATTTAATGCGCTCATTCAGGTCGTTAACGAAACGATGCACAGTTTTGGGCCAGAAACGAAACGAACGCACCAAATCCACGTTTTCAGACCCAATAGTGATGTTTTGGTTCGTTTTGGCCAGTTTCGTTACTGTGCAAAAAACCATGCAAATGTTGGATTTAATACGCTCATTCAGGTCGTTAACGAAGCGATGCACAGTTTCGGGCCAGAAACAAAACGAACGCACCCAATCCAAGTTTTTGGACCCAATAGTGATTTTTTTGTTCGTTTTGTTCAGTTTAGTTACTGTGCAACAAATCATGCTGGGGTTGCATTTAATGCACCGATTCGGGCCTTAAATCAAACGATGCACAGTTTCGGGCCAGAAACAAAACAAACGCACCCAATCCACGTTTTTGGACCCAATGGTGATGTTTTTGTTTGTTTTGGTCAGTTTCGTTACAGGGCAAAAAACCATGCCGAGGTTCCATTTAATACACCCATTCGGGTCGTTAACGAAGCGATGCACAGTTCCGGGCCAGAAACGAAACAAACTCACCAAATCTACGTTTTTAGACCCAATAGTGATGTTTTGGTTCTTTTGGTCAGTTTCGTTACTGTGCAAAAAAACCATGCAAATGTTGGATTTAATGCGCTCATTCAGGTCGTTAACGAAACGATGCACTTTTGGGCCAGAAACGAAACGAACGCACCAAATCCACGTTTTTAGACCCAATAGTGATGTTTTGGTTCGTTTTGGTCAGTTTCGTTACTGTGCAAAAAACCATGCAAATGTTGGATTTAATACGCTCATTCAGGTCGTTAACGAAGCGATGCACAGTTTTGGGCCAGAAACAAAACAAACGCACCCAATCCACGTTTTTGGACCCAATGGTGATGTTTTGGTTTGTTTTGGTCAGTTTCGTTACAGTGCAAAAAACCATGCCGAGGTTCCATTTAATACACCAATTCGGGTCGTTAACGAAGCGATGCACAGTTCCGGGCCAGAAACGAAACAAACGCACCCAATCTACGTTTTTAGACCCAATAGTGATGTTTTGGTTCTTTTGGTCAGTTTCGTTACTCTGCAAAAAAACCATGCAAATGTTGGATTTAATGCGCTCATTCAGGTCGTTAACGAAACGATGCACAGTTTTGGGCCAGAAACAAAACAAACGCACCCAATCCACGTTTTTGGACCCAATGGTGATGTTTTGGTTTGTTTTGGTCAGTTTCGTTACAGTGCAAAAAACCATGCTGAGGTTCCATTTAATACACCAATTCGGGTCGTTAACGAAGCGATGCACAGTTCCGGGCCAGAAACGAAACAAACTCACCAAATCTACGTTTTTAGACCCAATAGTGATGTTTTGGTTCTTTTGGTCAGTTTCGTTACTCTGCAAAAAAACCATGCAAATGTTGGATTTAATGCGCTCATTCAGGTCGTTAACGAAACGATGCACAGTTTTGGGCCAGAAACAAAACAAACGCACCCAATCCACGTTTTTGGACCCAATGGTGATGTTTTGGTTTGTTTTGGTCAGTTTCGTTACAGTGCAAAAAACCATGCCGAGGTTCCATTTAATACACCCATTCGGGTCGTTAACGAAGCGATGCACAGTTCCGGGCCAGAAACGAAACAAACTCACCAAATCTACGTTTTTAGACCCAATAGTGATGTTTTGGTTCTTTTGGTCAGTTTCGTTACTGTGCAAAAAAACCATGCAAATGTTGGATTTAATGCGCTCATTCAGGTCGTTAACGAAACGATGCACAGTTTTGGGCCAGAAACGAAACGAACGCACCAAATCCACGTTTTCAGACCCAATAGTGATGTTTTGGTTCGTTTTGGCCAGTTTCGTTACTGTGCAAAAAACCATGCAAATGTTGGATTTAATACGCTCATTCAGGTCGTTAACGAAGCGATGCACAGTTTCGGGCCAGAAACAAAACGAACGCACCCAATCCAAGTTTTTGGACCCAATAGTGATTTTTTTGTTCGTTTTGTTCAGTTTAGTTACTGTGCAACAAATCATGCTGGGGTTGCATTTAATGCACCGATTCGGGCCTTAAATCAAACGATGCACAGTTTCGGGCCAGAAACAAAACAAACGCACCCAATCCACGTTTTTGGACCCAATGGTGATGTTTTTGTTTGTTTTGGTCAGTTTCGTTACAGGGCAAAAAACCATGCCGAGGTTCCATTTAATACACCCATTCGGGTCGTTAACGAAGCGATGCACAGTTCCGGGCCAGAAACGAAACAAACTCACCAAATCTACGTTTTTAGACCCAATAGTGATGTTTTGGTTCTTTTGGTCAGTTTCGTTACTGTGCAAAAAAACCATGCAAATGTTGGATTTAATGCGCTCATTCAGGTCGTTAACGAAACGATGCACTTTTGGGCCAGAAACGAAACGAACGCACCAAATCCACGTTTTTAGACCCAATAGTGATGTTTTGGTTCGTTTTGGTCAGTTTCGTTACTGTGCAAAAAACCATGCAAATGTTGGATTTAATACGCTCATTCAGGTCGTTAACGAAGCGATGCACAGTTTCGGGCCAGAAACAAAACGAACGCACCCAATCCAAGTTTTTGGACCCAATAGTGATTTTTTTGTTCGTTTTGTTCAGTTTAGTTACTGTGCAACAAATCATGCTGGGGTTGCATTTAATGCACCGATTCGGGCCTTAAATCAAACGATGCACAGTTTCGGGCCAGAAACAAAACAAACGCACCCAATCCACGTTTTTGGACCCAATGGTGATGTTTTGGTTTGTTTTGGTCAGTTTCGTTACAGTGCAAAAAACCATGCCGAGGTTCCATTTAATACACCAATTCGGGTCGTTAACGAAGCGATGCACAGTTCCGGGCCAGAAACGAAACAAACTCACCAAATCTACGTTTTTAGACCCAATAGTGATGTTTTGGTTCTTTTGGTCAGTTTCGTTACTCTGCAAAAAAACCATGCAAATGTTGGATTTAATGCGCTCATTCAGGTCGTTAACGAAACGATGCACAGTTTTGGGCCAGAAACAAAACGAACGCACCAAATCCACGTTTTCAGACCCAATAGTGATGTTTTGGTTCGTTTTGGCCAGTTTCGTTACTGTGCAAAAAACCATGCAAATGTTGGATTTAATACGCTCATTCAGGTCGTTAACGAAGCGATGCACAGTTTCGGGCCAGAAACAAAACGAACGCACCCAATCCACGTTTTTGGACCCAATAGTGATTTTTTGGTTCGTTTTGTTCAGTTTAGTTACTGTGCAACAAATCATGCTGGGGTTGCATTTAATGCACCGATTCGGGCCTTAAATCAAACGATGCACAGTTTCGGGCCAGAAACAAAACAAACGCACCCAATCCACGTTTTTGGACCCAATGGTGATGTTTTGGTTTGTTTTGGTCAGTTTCGTTACAGTGCAAAAAACCATGCCGAGGTTCCATTTAATACACCAATTCGGGTCGTTAACGAAGCGATGCACAGTTCCGGGCCAGAAACGAAACAAACTCACCAAATCTACGTTTTTAGACCCAATAGTGATGTTTTGGTTCTTTTGGTCAGTTTCGTTACTCTGCAAAAAAACCATGCAAATGTTGGATTTAATGCGCTCATTCAGGTCGTTAACGAAACGATGCACAGTTTTGGGCCAGAAACAAAACAAACGCACCCAATCCACGTTTTTGGACCCAATGGTGATGTTTTGGTTTGTTTTGGTCAGTTTCGTTACAGTGCAAAAAACCATGCCGAGGTTCCATTTAATACACCAATTCGGGTCGTTAACGAAGCGATGCACAGTTCCGGGCCAGAAACGAAACAAACTCACCAAATCTACGTTTTTAGACCCAATAGTGATGTTTTGGTTCTTTTGGTCAGTTTCGTTACTCTGCAAAAAAACCATGCAAATGTTGGATTTAATGCGCTCATTCAGGTCGTTAACGAAACGATGCACAGTTTTGGGCCAGAAACAAAACAAACGCACCCAATCCACGTTTTTGGACCCAATGGTGATGTTTTGGTTTGTTTTGGTCAGTTTCGTTACAGTGCAAAAAACCATGCCGAGGTTCCATTTAATACACCCATTCGGGTCGTTAACGAAGCGATGCACAGTTCCGGGCCAGAAACGAAACAAACTCACCAAATCTACGTTTTTAGACCCAATAGTGATGTTTTGGTTCTTTTGGTCAGTTTCGTTACTGTGCAAAAAAACCATGCAAATGTTGGATTTAATGCGCTCATTCAGGTCGTTAACGAAACGATGCACAGTTTTGGGCCAGAAACGAAACGAACGCACCAAATCCACGTTTTCAGACCCAATAGTGATGTTTTGGTTCGTTTTGGCCAGTTTCGTTACTGTGCAAAAAACCATGCAAATGTTGGATTTAATACGCTCATTCAGGTCGTTAACGAAGCGATGCACAGTTTCGGGCCAGAAACAAAACGAACGCACCCAATCCAAGTTTTTGGACCCAATAGTGATTTTTTTGTTCGTTTTGTTCAGTTTAGTTACTGTGCAACAAATCATGCTGGGGTTGCATTTAATGCACCGATTCGGGCCTTAAATCAAACGATGCACAGTTTCGGGCCAGAAACAAAACAAACGCACCCAATCCACGTTTTTGGACCCAATGGTGATGTTTTTGTTTGTTTTGGTCAGTTTCGTTACAGGGCAAAAAACCATGCCGAGGTTCCATTTAATACACCCATTCGGGTCGTTAACGAAGCGATGCACAGTTCCGGGCCAGAAACGAAACAAACTCACCAAATCTACGTTTTTAGACCCAATAGTGATGTTTTGGTTCTTTTGGTCAGTTTCGTTACTGTGCAAAAAAACCATGCAAATGTTGGATTTAATGCGCTCATTCAGGTCGTTAACGAAACGATGCACTTTTGGGCCAGAAACGAAACGAACGCACCAAATCCACGTTTTTAGACCCAATAGTGATGTTTTGGTTCGTTTTGGTCAGTTTCGTTACTGTGCAAAAAACCATGCAAATGTTGGATTTAATACGCTCATTCAGGTCGTTAACGAAGCGATGCACAGTTTCGGGCCAGAAACAAAACGAACGCACCCAATCCAAGTTTTTGGACCCAATAGTGATTTTTTTGTTCGTTTTGTTCAGTTTAGTTACTGTGCAACAAATCATGCTGGGGTTGCATTTAATGCACCGATTCGGGCCTTAAATCAAACGATGCACAGTTTCGGGCCAGAAACAAAACAAACGCACCCAATCCACGTTTTTGGACCCAATGGTGATGTTTTGGTTTGTTTTGGTCAGTTTCGTTACAGTGCAAAAAACCATGCCGAGGTTCCATTTAATACACCAATTCGGGTCGTTAACGAAGCGATGCACAGTTCCGGGCCAGAAACGAAACAAACTCACCAAATCTACGTTTTTAGACCCAATAGTGATGTTTTGGTTCTTTTGGTCAGTTTCGTTACTCTGCAAAAAAACCATGCAAATGTTGGATTTAATGCGCTCATTCAGGTCGTTAACGAAACGATGCACAGTTTTGGGCCAGAAACAAAACGAACGCACCAAATCCACGTTTTCAGACCCAATAGTGATGTTTTGGTTCGTTTTGGCCAGTTTCGTTACTGTGCAAAAAACCATGCAAATGTTGGATTTAATACGCTCATTCAGGTCGTTAACGAAGCGATGCACAGTTTCGGGCCAGAAACAAAACGAACGCACCCAATCCACGTTTTTGGACCCAATAGTGATTTTTTGGTTCGTTTTGTTCAGTTTAGTTACTGTGCAACAAATCATGCTGGGGTTGCATTTAATGCACCGATTCGGGCCTTAAATCAAACGATGCACAGTTTCGGGCCAGAAACAAAACAAACGCACCCAATCCACGTTTTTGGACCCAATGGTGATGTTTTGGTTTGTTTTGGTCAGTTTCGTTACAGTGCAAAAAACCATGCCGAGGTTCCATTTAATACACCAATTCGGGTCGTTAACGAAGCGATGCACAGTTCCGGGCCAGAAACGAAACAAACTCACCAAATCTACGTTTTTAGACCCAATAGTGATGTTTTGGTTCTTTTGGTCAGTTTCGTTACTCTGCAAAAAAACCATGCAAATGTTGGATTTAATGCGCTCATTCAGGTCGTTAACGAAACGATGCACAGTTTTGGGCCAGAAACAAAACAAACGCACCCAATCCACGTTTTTGGACCCAATGGTGATGTTTTGGTTTGTTTTGGTCAGTTTCGTTACAGTGCAAAAAACCATGCCGAGGTTCCATTTAATACACCAATTCGGGTCGTTAACGAAGCGATGCACAGTTCCGGGCCAGAAACGAAACAAACTCACCAAATCTACGTTTTTAGACCCAATAGTGATGTTTTGGTTCTTTTGGTCAGTTTCGTTACTCTGCAAAAAAACCATGCAAATGTTGGATTTAATGCGCTCATTCAGGTCGTTAACGAAACGATGCACAGTTTTGGGCCAGAAACAAAACAAACGCACCCAATCCACGTTTTTGGACCCAATGGTGATGTTTTGGTTTGTTTTGGTCAGTTTCGTTACAGTGCAAAAAACCATGCCGAGGTTCCATTTAATACACCCATTCGGGTCGTTAACGAAGCGATGCACAGTTCCAGGCCAGAAACGAAACAAACTCACCAAATCTACGTTTTTAGACCCAATAGTGATGTTTTGGTTCTTTTGGTCAGTTTCGTTACTGTGCAAAAAAACCATGCAAATGTTGGATTTAATGCGCTCATTCAGGTCGTTAACGAAACGATGCACAGTTTTGGGCCAGAAACGAAACGAACGCACCAAATCCACGTTTTCAGACCCAATAGTGATGTTTTGGTTCGTTTTGGCCAGTTTCGTTACTGTGCAAAAAACCATGCAAATGTTGGATTTAATACGCTCATTCAGGTCGTTAACGAAGCGATGCACAGTTTCGGGCCAGAAACAAAACGAACGCACCCAATCCAAGTTTTTGGACCCAATAGTGATTTTTTTGTTCGTTTTGTTCAGTTTAGTTACTGTGCAACAAATCATGCTGGGGTTGCATTTAATGCACCGATTCGGGCCTTAAATCAAACGATGCACAGTTTCGGGCCAGAAACAAAACAAACGCACCCAATCCACGTTTTTGGACCCAATGGTGATGTTTTTGTTTGTTTTGGTCAGTTTCGTTACAGGGCAAAAAACCATGCCGAGGTTCCATTTAATACACCCATTCGGGTCGTTAACGAAGCGATGCACAGTTCCGGGCCAGAAACGAAACAAACTCACCAAATCTACGTTTTTAGACCCAATAGTGATGTTTTGGTTCTTTTGGTCAGTTTCGTTACTGTGCAAAAAAACCATGCAAATGTTGGATTTAATGCGCTCATTCAGGTCGTTAACGAAACGATGCACTTTTGGGCCAGAAACGAAACGAACGCACCAAATCCACGTTTTTAGACCCAATAGTGATGTTTTGGTTCGTTTTGGTCAGTTTCGTTACTGTGCAAAAAACCATGCAAATGTTGGATTTAATACGCTCATTCAGGTCGTTAACGAAGCGATGCACAGTTTCGGGCCAGAAACAAAACGAACGCACCCAATCCACGTTTTTGGACCCAATAGTGATTTTTTGGTTCGTTTTGTTCAGTTTAGTTACTGTGCAACAATTAATGCTGAGGTTGCATTTAATGCACCGATTCGGGCCTTAAATCAAACGATGCACAGTTTCGGGCAAGAAACAAAACAAACGCACCCAATCCACGTTTTTGGACCCAATGGTGATGTTTTGGTCAGTTTCGTTACAGTGCAAAAAACCATGCCGAGGTTCCATTTAATACACCCATTCGGGTCGTTAACGAAGCGATGCACAGTTCCGGGCCAGAAACGAAACAAACTCACCAAATCTACGTTTTTAGACCCAATAGTGATGTTTTGGTTCTTTTGGTCAGTTTCGTTACTGTGCAAAAAAACCATGCAAATGTTGGATTTAATGCGCTCATTCAGGTCGTTAACGAAACGATGCACAGTTTTGGGCCAGAAACGAAACGAACGCACCAAATCCACGTTTTCAGACCCAATAGTGATGTTTTGGTTCGTTTTGGCCAGTTTCGTTACTGTGCAAAAAACCATGCAAATGTTGGATTTAATACGCTCATTCAGGTCGTTAACGAAGCGATGCACAGTTTCGGGCCAGAAACAAAACGAACGCACCCAATCCAAGTTTTTGGACCCAATAGTGATTTTTTTGTTCGTTTTGTTCAGTTTAGTTACTGTGCAACAAATCATGCTGGGGTTGCATTTAATGCACCGATTCGGGCCTTAAATCAAACGATGCACAGTTTCGGGCCAGAAACAAAACAAACGCACCCAATCCACGTTTTTGGACCCAATGGTGATGTTTTTGTTTGTTTTGGTCAGTTTCGTTACAGGGCAAAAAACCATGCCGAGGTTCCATTTAATACACCCATTCGGGTCGTTAACGAAGCGATGCACAGTTCCGGGCCAGAAACGAAACAAACTCACCAAATCTACGTTTTTAGACCCAATAGTGATGTTTTGGTTCTTTTGGTCAGTTTCGTTACTGTGCAAAAAAACCATGCAAATGTTGGATTTAATGCGCTCATTCAGGTCGTTAACGAAACGATGCACTTTTGGGCCAGAAACGAAACGAACGCACCAAATCCACGTTTTTAGACCCAATAGTGATGTTTTGGTTCGTTTTGGTCAGTTTCGTTACTGTGCAAAAAACCATGCAAATGTTGGATTTAATACGCTCATTCAGGTCGTTAACGAAGCGATGCACAGTTTCGGGCCAGAAACAAAACGAACGCACCCAATCCACGTTTTTGGACCCAATAGTGATTTTTTGGTTCGTTTTGTTCAGTTTAGTTACTGTGCAACAATTAATGCTGGGGTTGCATTTAATGCACCGATTCGGGCCTTAAATCAAACGATGCACAGTTTCGGGCTAGAAACAAAACAAACTCACCCAATCCACGTTTTTGGACCCAATGGTGATGTTTTGGTTTGTTTTGGTCAGTTTCGTTACAGGGCAAAAAACCATGCCGAGGTTCCATTTAATACACCCATTCGGGTCGTTAACGAAGCGATGCACAGTTCCGGGCCAGAAACGAAACAAACTCACCAAATCTACGTTTTTAGACCCAATAGTGATGTTTTGGTTCTTTTGGTCAGTTTCGTTACTGTGCAAAAAAACCATGCAAATGTTGGATTTAATGCGCTCATTCAGGTCGTTAACGAAACGATGCACAGTTTTGGGCCAGAAACGAAACGAACGCACCAAATCCACGTTTTTAGACCCAATAGTGATGTTTTGGTTCGTTTTGCTCAGTTTCGTTACTGTGCAAAAAACCATGCAAATGTTGGATTTAATGCGCTCATTCAGGTCGTTAACGAAACGATGCACTTTTGGGCCAGAAACGAAACAAACGCACCAAATCCACGTTTTTAGACCCAATAGTGATGTTTTGGTTCGTTTTGGTCAGTTTCGTTACTGTGCAAAAAACCATGCAAATGTTGGATTTAATACGCTCATTCAGGTCGTTAACGAAGCGATGCACAGTTTCGGGCAGAAACAAAACGAACGCACCCAATCCACGTTTTTGGACCCAATAGTGATTTTTTGGTTCATTTTGTTCAGTTTAGTTACTGTGCAACAAATCATGCTGGGGTTGCATTTAATGCACGGAATCGGGCCTTAAATCAAACGATGCACAGTTTCGGGCCAGAAACAAAACAAACGCACCCAATCCACGTTTTTGGACCCAATGGTGATGTTTTGGTTTGTTTTGGTCAGTTTCGTTACAGGGCAAAAAACCATGCCGAGGTTCCATTTAATACACCCATTCGAGTCGTTAACGAAGCGATGCACAGTTCCGGGCCAGAAACGAAACCAACTCACCAAATCTACGTTTTTAGACCCAATAGTGATGTTTTGGTTCTTTTGGTCAGTTTCGTTACTGTGCAAAAAAACCATGCAAATGTTGGATTTAATGCGCTCATTCAGGTCGTTAACGAAAGGATGCACAATTTTGGGCCAGAAACGAAACGAACGCACCAAATCCACGTTTTCAGACCCAATAGTGATGTTTTGGTTCGTTTTGGCCAGTTTCGTTACTGTGCAAAAAACCATGCAAATGTTGGATTTAATACGCTCATTCAGGTCGTTAACGAAGCGATGCTCAGTTTCGGGCAGAAACAAAACGAACGCACCCAATCCACGTTTTTGGACCCAATAGTGATTTTTTGGTTCGTTTTGTTCAGTTTAGTTACTGTGCAACAAATCATGCTGGGGTTGCATTTAATGCACCGATTCGGGCCTTAAATCAAACGATGCATAGTTTCGGGCCAGAAACAAAACAAACGCACCCAATCCACGTTTTTGGACCCAATGGTGATGTTTTGGTTTGTTTTGGTCAGTTTCGTTAAAATGCAAAAAACCATGCCGAGGTTCCATCTAATACACCAATTCGGGTCGTTAACGAAGCGATGCACAGTTCCGGGCCAGAAACGAAACAAACTCACCAAATCTACGTTTTTAGACCCAATAGTGATGTTTTGGTTCTTTTGGTCAGTTTCGTTACTCTGCAAAAAAACCATGCAAATGTTGGATTTAATGCGCTCATTCAGGTCGTTAACGAAACGATGCACAGTTTTGGGCCAGAAACGAAACGAACGCACCAAATCCACGTTTTTAGACCCAATAGTGATGTTTTGGTTCGTTTTGGTCAGTTTCGTTACTGTGCAAAAAACCATGCAAATGTTGGATTTAATACGCTCATTCAGGTCGTTAACGAAGCGATGCACAGTTTCGGGCCAGAAACAAAACGAACGCACCCAATCCACGTTTTTGGACCCAATAGTGATTTTTTGGTTCGTTTTGTTCAGTTTAGTTACTGTGCAACAATTAATGCTGGGGTTGCATTTAATGCACCGATTCGGGCCTTAAATCAAACGATGCACAGTTTCGGGCCAGAAACAAAACAAACGCACCCAATCCACGTATTTGGACCCAATGGTGATGTTTTGGTTTGTTTTGGTCAGTTTCGTTACAGTGCAAAAAACCATGCCGAGGTTCCATTTAATACACCCATTCGGGTCGTGAACGAAATGATGCACAGTTCCGGGCCAGAAACGAAACAAACTCACCAAATCTACGTTTTTAGACCCAATAGTGATGTTTTGGTTCGTTTGGTCAGTTTCGTTACTGTGCAAAAAAACCATGCAAATGTTGGATTTAATGCGCTCATTCAGGTCGTTAACGAAACGATGCACAGTTTTGGGCCAGAAACGAAACGAACGCACCCAATCCACGTTTTTGGACCCAATAGTGATGTTTTGGTTCGTTTTGTTCAGTTTAGTTACTGTGCAACAAACCATGCAAATGTTGGATTTAATACGCTCATTCAGGTCGTTAACGAAGCGATGCACAGTTTCGTGCCAGAAACAAAACGAACGCACCCAATCCACGTTTTTGGACCCAATAGTGATTTTTTTGTTCGTTTTGTTCAGTTTAGTTACTGTGCAACAAATCATGCTGGGGTTGCATTTAATGCACCGATTCGGGCCTTAAATCAAACGATGCACAGTTTCGGGCCAGAAACAAAACAAACGCACCAAATCCACGTTTTTGGACCCAATGGTGATGTTTTGGTTTGTTTTGGTCAGTTTCGTTACAGGGCAAAAAACCATGCCGAGGTTCCATTTAATACACCCATTCGGGTCGTTAACGAAGCGATGCACAGTTCCGGGCCAGAAACGAAACAAACTCACAAAATCTACGTTTTTAGACCCAATAGTGATGTTTTGGTTCTTTTGGTCAGTTTCGTTACTGTGCAAAAAAACCATGCAAATGTTGGATTTAATGCGCTCATTCAGGTCGTTAATGAAACGATGCACAGTTTTGGGCCAGAAACGAAACTAACGCACCAAATCCACGTTTTTAGACCCAATAGTGATGTTTTGGTTCGTTTTGGTCAGTTTCGTTACTGTGCAAAAAACCATGCAAATGTTGGATTTAATACGCTCATTCAGGTCGTTAACGAAGCGATGCACAGTTTCGGGCCAGAAACAAAACGAACGCACCCAATCCACGTTTTTGGACCCAATAGTGATTTTTTGGTTCGTTTTGTTCAGTTTAGTTACTGTGCAACAATTAATGCTGGGGTTGCATTTAATGCACCGATTCGGGCCTTAAATCAAACGATGCACAGTTTCGGGCCAGAAACAAAACAAACGCACCAAATCCACGTTTTTGGACCCAATGGTGATGTTTTGGTTTGTTTTGGTCAGTTTCGTTACAGGGCAAAAAACCATGCCGAGGTTCCATTTAATACACCCATTCGGGTCGTTAACGAAGCGATGCACAGTTCCGGGCCAGAAACGAAACAAACTCACAAAATCTACGTTTTTAGACCCAATAGTGATGTTTTGGTTCTTTTGGTCAGTTTCGTTACTGTGCAAAAAAACCATGCAAATGTTGGATTTAATGCGCTCATTCAGGTCGTTAATGAAACGATGCACAGTTTTGGGCCAGAAACGAAACTAACGCACCAAATCCACGTTTTTAGACCCAATAGTGATGTTTTGGTTCGTTTTGGTCAGTTTCGTTACTGTGCAAAAAACCATGCAAATGTTGGATTTAATACGCTCATTCAGGTCGTTAACGAAGCGATGCACAGTTTCGGGCCAGAAACAAAACGAACGCACCCAATCCACGTTTTTGGACCCAATAGTGATTTTTTGGTTCGTTTTGTTCAGTTTAGTTACTGTGCAACAATTAATGCTGGGGTTGCATTTAATGCACCGATTCGGGCCTTAAATCAAACGATGCACAGTTTCGGGCCAGAAACAAAACAAACGCACCCAATCCACGTTTTTGGACCCAATGGTGATGTTTTGGTTTGTTTTGGTCAGTTTCGTTAGAGGGCAAAAAACCATGCCGAGGTTCCATTTAATACACCCATTCGGGTCGTTAACGAAGCGATGCACAGTTCCGGGCCAGAAACGAAACAAACTCACCAAATCTACGTTTTTAGACCCAATAGTGATGTTTTGGTTCTTTTGGTCAGTTTCGTTACTGTGCAAAAAAACCATGCAAATGTTGGATTTAATGCGCTCATTCAGGTCGTTAACGAAACGATGCACAGTTTTGGGCCAGAAACGAAACGAACGCACCAAATCCACGTTTTTAGACCAATTAGTGATGTTTTGGTTCGTTTTGGTCAGTTTCGTTACTGTGCAAAAAACCATGCAAATGTTGGATTTAATACGCTCATTCAGGTCGTTAACGAAGCGATGCACAGTTTCGGGCAGAAACAAAACGAACGCACCCAATCCACGTTTTTGGACCCAATAGTGATTTTTTGGTTCGTTTTGTTCAGTTTAGTTACTGTGCAACAAATCATGCTGGGGTTGCATTTAATGCACCGATTCGGGCCTTAAATCAAACGATGCACAGTTTCGGGCCAGAAACAAAACAAACGCACCCAATCCACGTTTTTGGACCCAATGGTGATGTTTTGGTTTGTTTTGGTCAGTTTCGTTACAGTGCAAAAAACCATGCCGAGGTTCCATTTAATACACCCATTCGGGTCGTTAACGAAGCGATGCACAGTTCCGGGCCAGAAACGAAACAAACTCACCAAATCTACGTTTTTAGACCCAATAGTGATGTTTTGGTTCTTTTGGTCAGTTTCGTTACTCTGCAAAAAAAACCATGCAAATGTTGGATTTAATGCGCTCATTCAGGTCGTTAACGAAACGATGCACAGTTTTGGGCCAGAAACAAAACGAACGCACCAAATCCACGTTTTTAGACCCAATAGTGATGTTTTGGTTCGTTTTGGTCAGTTTCGTTACTGTGCAAAAAACCATGCAAATGTTGGATTTAATACGCTCATTCAGGTCGTTAACGAAGCGAAGCACAGTTTCGGGCCAGAAACAAAACGAACGCACCCAATCCACGTTTTTGGACCCAATAGTGATTTTTTGGTTCGTTTTGTTCAGTTTAGTTACTGTGCAACAATTAATGCTGGGGTTGCATTTAATGCACCGATTCGGGCCTTAAATCAAACGATGCACAGTTTCGGGCCAGAAACAAAACAAACGTACCCAATCCACGTATTTGGACCCAATGGTGATGTTTTGGTTTGTTTTGGTCAGTTTCGTTACAGTGCAAAAAACCATGCCGAGGTTCCATTTAATACACCCATTCGGGTCGTTAACGAAGCGATGCACAGTTCCGGGCCAGAAACGAAACAAACTCACCAAATCTACGTTTTTAGACCCAATAGTGATGTTTTGGTTCTTTTGGTCAGTTTCGTTACTGTGCAAAAAAACCATGCAAATGTTAGATTTAATGCGCTCATTCAGGTCGTTAACGAAACGATGCACAGTTTTGGGCCAGAAACGAAACGAACGCACCAAATCCACGTTTTTAGACCCAATAGTGATGTTTTGGTTCGTTTTGGTCAGTTTCGTTACTGTGCAAAAAACCATGCAAATGTTGGATTTAATACGCTCATTCAGGTCGTTAACGAAGCGATGCACAGTTTCGGGCAGAAACAAAACGAACGCACCCAATCCACGTTTTTGGACCCAATAGTGATTTTTTGGTTCGTTTTGTTCAGTTTAGTTACTATGCAACAAATCATGCTGGGGTTGCATTTAATGCACCGATTCGGGCCTTAAATCAAACGATGCACAGTTTCGGGCCAGAAACAAAACAAACGCACCCAATCCACGTTTTTGGACCCAATGGTGATGTTTTGGTTTGTTTTGGTCAGTTTCGTTACAGTGCAAAAAACCATGCCGAGGTTCCATTTAATACACCAATTCGGGTCGTTAACGAAGCGATGCACAGTTCCGGGCCAGAAACAAAACAAACTCACCAAATCTACGTTTTTAGACCCAATAGTGATGTTTTGGTTCTTTTGGTCAGTTTCGTTACTCTGCAAAAAAACCATGCAAATGTTGGATTTAATGCGCTCATTCAGGTCGTTAACGAAACGATGCACAGTTTTGGGCCAGAAACAAAACGAACGCACCAAATCCACGTTTTTAGACCCAATAGTGATGTTTTGGTTCGTTTTGGTCAGTTTCGTTACTGTGCAAAAAACCATGCAAATGTTGGATTTAATACGCTCATTCAGGTCGTTAACGAAGCGAAGCACAGTTTCGGGCCAGAAACAAAACGAACGCACCCAATCCACGTTTTTGGACCCAATAGTGATTTTTTGGTTCGTTTTGTTCAGTTTAGTTACTGTGCAACAATTAATGCTGGGGTTGCATTTAATGCACCGATTCGGGCCTTAAATCAAACGATGCACAGTTTCGGGCCAGAAACAAAACAAACGCACCCAATCCACGTATTTGGACCCAATGGTGATGTTTTGGTTTGTTTTGGTCAGTTTCGTTACAGTGCAAAAAACCATGCCGAGGTTCCATTTAATACACCCATTCGGGTCGTTAACGAAGCGATGCACAGTTCCGGGCCAGAAACGAAACAAACTCACCAAATCTACGTTTTTAGACCCAATAGTGATGTTTTGGTTCGTTTGGTCAGTTTCGTTACTGTGCAAAAAAACCATGCAAATGTTGGATTTAATGCGCTCATTCAGGTCGTTAACGAAACGATGCACAGTTTTGGGCCAGAAACGAAACGAACGCACCAAATCCACGTTTTTAGACCCAATAGTGATGTTTTGGTTCGTTTTGGTCAGTTTCGTTACTGTGCAAAAAACCATGCAAATGTTGGATTTAATACGCTCATTCAGGTCGTTAACGAAGCGATGCACAGTTTAGGGGCAGAAACAAAACGAACGCACCCAATCCACGTTTTTGGACCCAATAGTGATTTTTTTGTTCGTTTTGTTTAGTTTAGTTACTGTGCAACAAATCATGCTGGGGTTGCATTTAATGCACCGATTCGGGCCTTAAATCAAACGATGCACAGTTTCGGGCCAGAAACAAAACAAACGCACCCAATCCACGTTTTTGGACCCAATGGTGATGTTTTGGTTTGTTTTGGTCAGTTTTGTTACAGGGCAAAAAACCATGCCGAGGTTCCATTTAATACACCCATTCGGGTCGTTAACGAAGCGATGCACAGTTCCGGGCCAGAAACGAAACAAACTCACCAAATCTACGTTTTTAGACCCAATAGTGATGTTTTGGTTCTTTTGGTCAGTTTCGTTACTGTGCAAAAAAACCATGCAAATGTTGGATTTAATGCGCTCATTCAGGTCGTTAACGAAACGATGCACAGTTTTGGGACAGAAACGAAACGAACGCACCAAATCCACGTTTTTAGACCCAATAGTGATGTTTTGGTTCGTTTTGGTCAGTTTCGTTACTGTGCAAAAAACCATGCAAATGTTGGATTTAATACGCTCATTCAGGTCGTTAACGAAGCGATGCACAGTTTCGGGCCAGAAACAAAACGAACGCACCCAATCCACGTTTTTGGACCCAATAGTGATTTTTTGGTTCGTTTTGTTCAGTTTAGTTACTGTGCAACAAATCATGCTGGGGTTGCATTTAATGCACCGATTCGGGCCTTAAATCAAACGATGCACAGTTTCGGGCCAGAAACAAAACAAACGCACCCAATCCACGTTTTTGGACCCAATGGTGATGTTTTGGTTTGTTTTGGTCAGTTTCGTTACAGGGCAAAAAACCATGCCGAGGTTCCATTTAATACACCCATTCGGGTCGTTAACGAAGCGATGCACAGTTCCGGGCCAGAAACGAAACAAACTCACCAAATCTACGTTTTTAGACCCAATAGTGATGTTTTGGTTCTTTTGGTCAGTTTCGTTACTGTGCAAAAAAACCATGCAAATGTTGGATTTAATGCGCTCATTCAGGTCGTTAACGAAACGATGCACAGTTTTGGGCCAGAAACGAAACGAACGCACCAAATCCACGTTTTTAGACCCAATAGTGATGTTTTGGTTCGTTTTGGTCAGTTTCGTTACTGTGCAAAAAACCATGCAAATGTTGGATTTAATACGCTCATTCAGGTCGTTAACGAAGCGATGCACAGTATCGGGCCAGAAACAAAACGAACGCACCCAATCCACGTTTTTGGACCCAATAGTGATTTTTTGGTTCGTTTTGTTCAGTTTAGTTACTGTGCAACAAATCATCTTGGGGTTGCATTTAATGCACCGATTCGGGCCTTAAATCAAACGATGCACAGTTTCGGGTCAGAAACAAAACAAACGCACCCAATCCACGTATTTGGACCCAATGGTGATGTTTTGGTTTGTTTTGGTCAGTTTCATTACAGTGCAAAAAACCATGCCGAGGTTCCATTTAATACACCCATTCGGGTCGTTAACGAAGCGATGCACAGTTCCGGGCCAGAAACGAAACAAACTCACCAAATCTACGTTTTTAGACCCAATAGTGATGTTTTGGTTCTTTTGGTTAGTTTCGTTACTGTGCAAAAAAACCATGCAAATGTTGGATTTAATGCGCTTATTCAGGTCGTTAACGAAACGATGCACAATTTTGGGCCAGAAACGAAACGAACGCACCAAATCCACGTTTTTAGACCCAATAGTAATGTTTTGGTTCGTTTTGGTCAGTTTCGTTACTATGCAAAAAACCATGCAAATGTTGGATTTAACACGCTCATTCAGGTCGTTAACGAAGCGATGTACAGTTTCGGCCAGAAATAAAACGAACGCACCCAATCCACGTTTTTGGATCCAATAGTGATTTTTTGGTTCGTTTTATTCAGTTTAGTTACAGTGCAACAAATCATGCTGGGGTTGCATTTAATGCACCGATTCGGGCCTTAAATCAAACGATGCACAGTTTCGGGCCAGAAACAAAACAAACGCACCCAATCCACGTATTTGGACCCAATGGTGATGTTTTGGTTTGTTTTGGTCAGTTTCGTTACAGTGCAAAAAACCATGCCGAGGTTCCATTTAATACACCCATTCGGGTCGTTAACGAAGCGATGCACAGTTCCGGGCCAGAAACGAAACAAACTCACCAAATCTACGTTTTTAGACCCAATAGTGATGTTTTGGTTGTTTTGGTCAGTTTCGTTACTGTGCAAAAAAACCATGCAAATGTTGGATTTAATGCGCTCATTCAGGTCGTTAACGAAACGATGCACAGTTTTGGGCCAGAAACGAAACGAACGCACCAAATCCACGTTTTTAGACCCAATAGTGATGTTTTGGTTCGTTTTGGCCAGTTTCGTTACTGTGCAAAAAACCATGCAAATGTTGGATTTAATACGCTCATTCAGGTCGTTAACGAAGCGATGCACAGTTTCGGGCCAGAAACAAAACGAACGCACCCAATCCAAGTTTTTGGACCCAATAGTGATTTTTTTGTTCGTTTTGTTCAGTTTAGTTACTGTGCAACAAATCATGCTGGGGTTGCATTTAATGCACCGATTCGGGCCTTAAATCAAACGATGCACAGTTTCGGGCCAGAAACAAAACAAACGCACCCAATCCACGTTTTTGGACCCAATGGTGATGTTTTGGTTTGTTTTGGTCAGTTTCGTTACAGTGCAAAAAACCATGCCGAGGTTCCATTTAATACACCCATTCGGGTCGTTAACGAAGCGATGCACAGTTCCGGGCCAGAAACGAAACAAACTCACCAAATCTACGTTTTTAGACCCAATAGTGATGTTTTGGTTCTTTTGGTCAGTTTCGTTACTGTGCAAAAAAACCATGCAAATGTTGGATTTAATGCGCTCATTCAGGTCGTTAACGAAACGATGCACAGTTTTGGGCCAGAAACGAAACGAACGCACCAAATCCACGTTTTTAGACCCAATAGTGATGTTTTGGTTCGTTTTGGTCAGTTTCGTTACTGTGCAAAAAACCATGCAAATGTTGGATTTAATACGCTCATTCAGGTCGTTAACGAAGCGATGCACAGTTTCGGGCCAGAAACAAAACGAACGCACCCAATCCACGTTTTTGGACCCAATAGTGATTTTTTGGTTCGTTTTGTTCAGTTTAGTTACTGTGCAACAATTAATGTTGGGGTTGCATTTAATGCACCGATTCGGGCCTTAAATCAAACGATGCACAGCTTCGGGCCAGAAACAAAACAAACGCACCCAATCCACGTTTTTGGACCCAATGGTGATGTTTTGGTTTGTTTTGGTCAGTTTCGTTACAGGGCAAAAAACCATGCCGAGGTTCCATTTAATACACCCATTCGGGTAGTTAACGAAGCGATGCACAGTTCCGGGCTAGAAACGAAACAAACTCACCAAATCTACGTTTTTAGACCCAATAGTGATGTTTTGGTTCTTTTGGTCAGTTTCGTTACTGTGCAAAAAAACCATGCAAATGTTGGATTTGATGCGCTTATTCTGGTCGTTAACGAAACGATGCACAATTTTGGGCCAGAAACGAAACGAACGCACCAAATCCACGTTTTTAGACCCAATAGTGATGTTTTGGTTCGTTTTGGTCAGTTTCGTTACTGTGCAAAAAACCATGCAAATGTTGGATTTAATACGCTCATTCAGGTCGTTAACGAAGCGATGCACAGTTTCGGGCAGAAACAAAACGAACGCACCCAATCCACGTTTTTGGACCCAATAGTGATTTTTTGGTTCGTTTTGTTCAGCTTAGTTACTGTGCAACAAATCATGCTAGGGTTGCATTTAATGCACCGATTCGGGCCTTAAATCAAACGATGCACAGTTTCGGGCAAGAAACAAAACAAACGCACCCAATCCACGTTTTTGGACCCAATGGTGATGTTTTGGTTTGTTTTGGTCAGTTTCGTTACAGTGCAAAAAACCATGCCGAGGTTCCATTTAATACACCCATTCGGGTCGTTAACGAAGCGATGCACAGTTCCGGGCCAGAAACGAAACAAACTCACCAAATCTACGTTTTTAGACTCAATAGTGATGTTTTGGTTCTTTTGGTCAGTTTCGTTACTGTGCAAAAAAACCATGCAAATGTTGGATTTAATGCGCTCATTCAGGTCGTTAACGAAACGATGCACAGTTTTGGGCCAGAAACGAAACGAACGCACCAAATCCACGTTTTTAGACCCAATAGTGATGTTTTGGTTCGTTTTGGTCAGTTTCGTTACTGTGCAAAAAACCATGCAAATGTTGGATTTAATACGCTCATTCAGGTCGTTAACGAAGCGATGCACAGTTTCGGGCCAGAAACAAAACGAACGCACCCAATCCACGTTTTTGGACCCAATAGTGATTTTTTGGTTCGTTTTGTTCAGTTTAGTTACTGTGCAACAATTAATGCTGGGGTTGCATTTAATGCACCGATTCGGGCCTTAAATCAAACGATGCACAGTTTCGGGCCAGAAACAAAACAAACGCACCCAATCCACGTATTTGGACCCAATGGTGATGTTTTGGTTTGTTTTGGTCAGTTTCGTTACAGTGCAAAAAACCATGCCGAGGTTCCATTTAATACACCCATTCGGGTCGTGAACGAAACGATGCACAGTTCCGGGCCAGAAACGAAACAAACTCACCAAATCTACGTTTTTAGACCCAATAGTGATGTTTTGGTTCGTTTGGTCAGTTTCGTTACTGTGCAAAAAAACCATGCAAATGTTGGATTTAATGCGCTCATTCAGGTCGTTAACGAAACGATGCACAGTTTTGGGCCAGAAACGAAACGAACGCACCCAATCCACGTTTTTGGACCCAATAGTGATGTTTTGGTTCGTTTTGTTCAGTTTAGTTACTGTGCAACAAACCATGCAAATGTTGGATTTAATACGCTCATTCAGGTCGTTAACGAAGCGATGCACAGTTTCGGGCCAGAAACAAAACGAACGCACCCAATCCACGTTTTTGGACCCAATAGTGATTTTTTTGTTCGTTTTGTTCAGTTTAGTTACTGTGCAACAAATCATGCTGGGGTTGCATTTAATGCACCGATTCGGGCCTTAAATCAAACGATGCACAGTTACGGGCCAGAAACAAAACAAACGCCACCAATCCACGTTTTTGGACCCAATGGTGATGTTTTGGTTTGTTTTGGTCAGTTTCGTTACAGGGCAAAAAACCATGCCGAGGTTCCATTTAATACACCCATTCGGGTCGTTAACGAAGCGATGCACAGTTCCGGGCCAGAAACGAAACAAACTCACAAAATCTACGTTTTTAGACCCAATAGTGATGTTTTGGTTCTTTTGGTCAGTTTCGTTACTGTGCAAAAAAACCATGCAAATGTTGGATTTAATGCGCTCATTCAGGTCGTTAACGAAACGATGCACAGTTTTGGGCCAGAAACGAAACGAACGCACCAAATCCACGTTTTTAGACCCAATAGTGATGTTTTGGTTCGTTTTGGTCAGTTTCGTTACTGTGCAAAAAACCATGCAAATGTTGGATTTAATACGCTCATTCAGGTCGTTAACGAAGCGATGCACAGTTTCGGGCCAGAAACAAAACGAACGCACCCAATCCACGTTTTTGGACCCAATAGTTATTTTTTGGTTCGTTTTGTTCGGTTTAGTTACTGTGCAACAATTAATGTTGGGGTTGCATTTAATGCACCGATTCGGGCCTTAAATCAAACGATGCACAGTTTCGGGCCAGAAACAAAACAAACGCACCCAATCCACGTTTTTGGACCCAATGGTGATGTTTTGGTTTGTTTTGGTCAGTTTCGTTACAGGGCAAAAAACCATGCCGAGGTTCCATTTAATACACCCATTCGGGTCGTTAACGAAGCGATGCACAGTTCCGGGCCAGAAACGAAACAAACTCACCAAATCTACGTTTTTAGACCCAATAGTGATGTTTTGGTTCTTTTGGTCAGTTTCGTTACTGTGCAAAAAAACCATGCAAATGTTGGATTTAATGCGCTCATTCAGGTCGTTAACGAAACGAAGCACAGTTTTGGGCCAGAAACGAAACGAACGCACCAAATCCACGTTTTTAGACCCAATAGTGATGTTTTGGTTTGTTTTGGTCAGTTTCGTTACTGTGCAAAAAACCATGCAAATGTTGGATTTAATACGCTCATTCAGGTCGTTAACGAAGCGATGCACAGTTTCGGGCCAGAAACAAAACGAACGCACCCAATCCACGTTTTTGGACCCAATAGTGATTTTTTGGTTCGTTTTGTTCAGTTTAGTTACTGTGCAACAATTAATGCTGGGGTTGCATTTAATGCACCGATTCGGGCCTTAAATCAAACGATGCACAGTTTCGGGCCAGAAACAAAACAAACGCACCCAATCCACGTATTTGGACCCAATGGTGATGTTTTGGTTTGTTTTGGTCAGTTTCGTTACAGTGCAAAAAACCATGCCGAGGTTCCATTTAATACACCCATTCGGGTCGTTAACGAAGCGATGCACAGTTCCGGGCCAGAAACGAAACAAACTCACCAAATCTACGTTTTTAGACCCAATAGTGATGTTTTGGTTCTTTTGGTCAGTTTCGTTACTGTGCAAAAAAACCATGCAAATGTTGGATTTAATGCGCTCATTCAGGTCGTTAACGAAACGAAGCACAGTTTTGGGCCAGAAACGAAACGAACGCACCAAATCCACGTTTTTAGACCCAATAGTGATGTTTTGGTTCATTTTGGTCAGTTTCGTTACTGTGCAAAAAACCATGCAAATGTTGGATTTAATACGCTCATTCAGGTCGTTAACGAAGCGATGCACAGTTTCGGGCCAGAAACAAAACGAACGCACCCAATCCACGTTTTTGGACCCAATAGTTATTTTTTGGTTCGTTTTGTTCGGTTTAGTTACTGTGCAACAATTAATGCTGGGGTTGCATTTAATGCACCGATTCGGGCCTTAAATCAAACGATGCACAGTTTCGGGCCAGAAACAAAACAAACGCACCCAATCCACGATTTTGGACCCAATGGTGATGTTTTGGTTTGTTTTGGTCAGTTTCGTTACAGGGCAAAAAACCATGGCGAGGTTCCATTTAATACACCCATTCGGGTCGTTAACGAAGCGATGCACAGTTCCGGGCCAGAAACGAAACAAACTCACCAAATCTACGTTTTTAGACTCAATAGTGATGTTTTGGTTCTTTTGGTCAGTTTCGTTACTGTGCAAAAAAACCATGCAAATGTTGGATTTAATGCGCTCATTCAGGTCGTTAACGAAACGATGCACAGTTTTGGGCCAGAAACGAAACGAACGCACCAAATCCACGTTTTTAGACCCAATAGTGATGTTTTGGTTCGTTTTGGTCAGTTTCGTTACTATGCAAAAAACCATGCAAATGTTGGATTTAATACGCTCATTCAGGTCGTTAACGAAGCGATGCACAGTTTCGGGCCAGAAACAAAACGAACGCACCCAATCCACGTTTTTGGACCCAATAGTGATTTTTTGGTTCGTTTTGTTCAGTTTAGTTACTGTGCAACAATTAATGTTGGGGTTGCATTTAATGCACCGATTCGGGCCTTAAATCAAACGATGCATAATTTCGGGCCAGAAACAAAACAAACGCACCCAATCCACGTTTTTGGACCCAATGGTGATGTTTTGGTTTGTTTTGGTCAGTTTCGTTACAGGGCAAAAAACCATGCCGAGGTTCCATTTAATACACCCATTCGGGTCGTTAACGAAGCGATGCACAGTTCCGGACCAGAAACGAAACAAACTCACCAAATCTACGTTTTTAGACCCAATAGTGATGTTTTGGTTCTTTTGGTCAGTTTCGTTACTGTGCAAAAAAACCATGCAAATGTTGGATTTAATGCGCTCATTCAGGTCGTTAACGAAACGATGCACAGTTTTGGGCCAGAAACGAAACGAACGCACCAAATCCACGTTTTTAGACCCAATAGTGATATTTTGGTTCATTTTGGTCAGTTTCGTTACTGTGCAAAAAACCATGCAAATGTTGGATTTAATACGCTCATTCAGGTCGTTAACGAAGCGATGCACAGTTTCGGGCAGAAACAAAACGAACGCACCCAATCCACGTTTTTGGACCCAATAGTGATTTTTTGGTTCGTTTTGTTCAGTTTAGTTACTGTGCAACAATTAATGCTGGGGTTGCATTTAATGCACCGATTCGGGCCCTAAATCAAACGATGCACAGTTTCGGGCCAGAAACAAAACAAACGCACCCAATCCACGTATTTGGACCCAATGGTGATGTTTTGGTTTGTTTTGGTCAGTTTCGTTACAGTGCAAAAAACCATGCCGAGGTTCCATTTAATACACCCATTCGGGTCGTTAACGAAGCGATGCACAGTTCCGGGCCAGAAACGAAACAAACTCACAAAATCTACGTTTTTAGACCCAATAGTGATGTTTTGGTTCTTTTGGTCAGTTTCGTTACTGTGCAAAAAAACCATGCAAATGTTGGATTTAATGCGCTCATTCAGGTCGTTAACGAAACGATGCACAGTTTTGGGCCAGAAACGAAACGAACGCACCAAATCCACGTTTTTAGACCCAATAGTGATGTTTTGGTTCGTTTTGGTCAGTTTCGTTACTGTGCAAAAAACCATGCAAATGTTGGATTTAATACGCTCATTCAGGTCGTTAACGAAGCGATGCACAGTTTCGGGCCAGAAACAAAACGAACGCACCCAATCCACGTTTTTGGACCCAATAGTGATTTTTTTGTTCGTTTTGTTCAGTTTAGTTACTGTGCAACAATTAATGCTGGGGTTGCATTTAATGCACCGATTCGGGCCTTAAATCAAACGATGCACAGTTTCGGGCCAGAAACAAAACAAACGCACCCAATCCACGTATTTGGACCCAATGGTGATGTTTTGGTTTGTTTTGGTCAGTTTCGTTACAGTGCAAAAAACCATGCCGAGGTTCCATTTAATACACCCATTCGGGTCGTTAACGAAGCGATGCACAGTTCCGGGCCAGAAACGAAACAAACTCACCAAATCTACGTTTTTAGACCCAATAGTGATGTTTTGGTTCTTTTGGTCAGTTTCGTTACTGTGCAAAAAAACCATGCAAATGTTGGATTTAATGCGCTCATTCAGGTCGTTAACGAAACGAAGCACAGTTTTGGGCCAGAAACGAAACGAACGCACCAAATCCACGTTTTTAGACCCAATAGTGATGTTTTGGTTCATTTTGGTCAGTTTCGTTACTGTGCAAAAAACCATGCAAATGTTGGATTTAATACGCTCATTCAGGTCGTTAACGAAGCGATGCACAGTTTCGGGCCAGAAACAAAACGAACGCACCCAATCCACGTTTTTGGACCCAATAGTTATTTTTTGGTTCGTTTTGTTCGGTTTAGTTACTGTGCAACAATTAATGCTGGGGTTGCATTTAATGCACCGATTCGGGCCTTAAATCAAACGATGCACAGTTTCGGGCCAGAAACAAAACAAACGCACCCAATCCACGATTTTGGACCCAATGGTGATGTTTTGGTTTGTTTTGGTCAGTTTCGTTACAGGGCAAAAAACCATGGCGAGGTTCCATTTAATACACCCATTCGGGTCGTTAACGAAGCGATGCACAGTTCCGGGCCAGAAACGAAACAAACTCACCAAATCTACGTTTTTAGACTCAATAGTGATGTTTTGGTTCTTTTGGTCAGTTTCGTTACTGTGCAAAAAAACCATGCAAATGTTGGATTTAATGCGCTCATTCAGGTCGTTAACGAAACGATGCACAGTTTTGGGCCAGAAACGAAACGAACGCACCAAATCCACGTTTTTAGACCCAATAGTGATGTTTTGGTTCGTTTTGGTCAGTTTCGTTACTATGCAAAAAACCATGCAAATGTTGGATTTAATACGCTCATTCAGGTCGTTAACGAAGCGATGCACAGTTTCGGGCCAGAAACAAAACGAACGCACCCAATCCACGTTTTTGGACCCAATAGTGATTTTTTGGTTCGTTTTGTTCAGTTTAGTTACTGTGCAACAATTAATGTTGGGGTTGCATTTAATGCACCGATTCGGGCCTTAAATCAAACGATGCACAATTTCGGGCCAGAAACAAAACAAACGCACCCAATCCACGTTTTTGGACCCAATGGTGATGTTTTGGTTTGTTTTGGTCAGTTTCGTTACAGGGCAAAAAACCATGCCGAGGTTCCATTTAATACACCCATTCGGGTCGTTAACGAAGCGATGCACAGTTCCGGACCAGAAACGAAACAAACTCACCAAATCTACGTTTTTAGACCCAATAGTGATGTTTTGGTTCTTTTGGTCAGTTTCGTTACTGTGCAAAAAAACCATGCAAATGTTGGATTTAATGCGCTCATTCAGGTCGTTAACGAAACGATGCACAGTTTTGGGCCAGAAACGAAACGAACGCACCAAATCCACGTTTTTAGACCCAATAGTGATATTTTGGTTCATTTTGGTCAGTTTCGTTACTGTGCAAAAAACCATGCAAATGTTGGATTTAATACGCTCATTCAGGTCGTTAACGAAGCGATGCACAGTTTCGGGCAGAAACAAAACGAACGCACCCAATCCACGTTTTTGGACCCAATAGTGATTTTTTGGTTCGTTTTGTTCAGTTTAGTTACTGTGCAACAATTAATGCTGGGGTTGCATTTAATGCACCGATTCGGGCCCTAAATCAAACGATGCACAGTTTCGGGCCAGAAACAAAACAAACGCACCCAATCCACGTATTTGGACCCAATGGTGATGTTTTGGTTTGTTTTGGTCAGTTTCGTTACAGTGCAAAAAACCATGCCGAGGTTCCATTTAATACACCCATTCGGGTCGTTAACGAAGCGATGCACAGTTCCGGGCCAGAAACGAAACAAACTCACAAAATCTACGTTTTTAGACCCAATAGTGATGTTTTGGTTCTTTTGGTCAGTTTCGTTACTGTGCAAAAAAACCATGCAAATGTTGGATTTAATGCGCTCATTCAGGTCGTTAACGAAACGATGCACAGTTTTGGGCCAGAAACGAAACGAACGCACCAAATCCACGTTTTTAGACCCAATAGTGATGTTTTGGTTCGTTTTGGTCAGTTTCGTTACTGTGCAAAAAACCATGCAAATGTTGGATTTAATACGCTCATTCAGGTCGTTAACGAAGCGATGCACAGTTTCGGGCCAGAAACAAAACGAACGCACCCAATCCACGTTTTTGGACCCAATAGTGATTTTTTTGTTCGTTTTGTTCAGTTTAGTTACTGTGCAACAATTAATGCTGGGGTTGCATTTAATGCACCGATTCGGGCCTTAAATCAAACGATGCACAGTTTCGGGCCAGAAACAAAACAAACGCACCCAATCCACGTTTTTGGACCCAATGGTGATGTTTTGGTTTGTTTTGGTCAGTTTCGTTACAGTGCAAAAAACCATGCCGAGGTTCCATTTAATACACCCATTCGGGTCGTTAACGAAGCGATGCACAGTTCCGGGCCAGAAACGAAACAAACTCACCAAATCTACGTTTTTAGACCCAATAGTGATGTTTTGGTTCTTTTGGTCAGTTTCGTTACTGTGCAAAAAAACCATGCAAATGTTGGATTTAATGCGCTCATTCAGGTCGTTAACGAAGCGATGCACAGTTTCGGGCCAGAAACAAAACGAACGCACCCAATCCACGTTTTTGGACCCAATAGTTATTTTTTGGTTCGTTTTGTTCGGTTTAGTTACTGTGCAACAATTAATGCTGGGGTTGCATTTAATGCACCGATTCGGGCCTTAAATCAAACGATGCACAGTTTCGGGCCAGAAACAAAACAAACGCACCCAATCCACGATTTTGGACCCAATGGTGATGTTTTGGTTTGTTTTGGTCAGTTTCGTTACAGGGCAAAAAACCATGCCGAGGTTCCATTTAATACACCCATTCGGGTCGTTAACGAAGCGATGCACAGTTCCGGGCCAGAAACGAAACAAACTCACCAAATCTACGTTTTTAGACCCAATAGTGATGTTTTGGTTCTTTTGGTCAGTTTCATTACTGTGCAAAAAAACCATGCAAATGTTGGATTTAATGCGCTCATTCAGGTCGTTAACGAAACGATGCACAGTTTTGGGCCAGAAACGAAACGAACGCACCAAATCCACGTTTTTAGACCCAATAGTGATATTTTGGTTCATTTTGGTCAGTTTCGTTACTGTGCAAAAAACCATGCAAATGTTGGATTTAATACGCTCATTCAGGTCGTTAACGAAGCGATGCACAGTTTCGGGCAGAAACAAAACGAACGCACCCAATCCACGTTTTTGGACCCAATAGTGATTTTTTGGTTCGTTTTGTTCGGTTTAGTTACTGTGCAACAATTAATGCTGGGGTTGCATTTAATGCACCGATTCGGGCCTTAAATCAAACGATGCACAGTTTCGGGCCAGAAACAAAACAAACGCACCCAATCCACGATTTTGGACCCAATGGTGATGTTTTGGTTTGTTTTGGTCAGTTTCGTTACAGGGCAAAAAACCATGCCGAGGTTCCATTTAATACACCCATTCGGGTCGTAAACGAAGCGAGGCACAGTTCCGGGCCAGAAACGAAACAAACTCACCAAATCTACGTTTTTAGACCCAATAGTGATGTTTTGGTTCTTTTGGTCAGTTTCGTTACTGTGCAAAAAAACCATGCAAATGTTGGATTTAATGCGCTCATTCAGGTCGTTAACGAAACGATGCACAGTTTTGGGCCAGAAACGAAACGAACGCACCAAATCCACGTTTTTAGACCCAATAGTGATATTTTGGTTCATTTTGGTCAGTTTCGTTACTGTGCAAAAAACCATGCAAATGTTGGATTTAATACGCTCATTCAGGTCGTTAACGAAGCGATGCACAGTTTCGGGCAGAAACAAAACGAACGCACCCAATCCACGTTTTTGGACCCAATAGTGATTTTTTGGTTCGTTTTGTTCAGTTTAGTTACTGTGCAACAATTAATGCTGGGGTTGCATTTAATGCACCGATTCGGGCCTTAAATCAAACGATGCACAGTTTCGGGCCAGAAACAAAACAAACGCACCCAATCCACGTATTTGGACCCAATGGTGATGTTTTGGTTTGTTTTGGTCAGTTTCGTTACAGTGCAAAAAACCATGCCGAGGTTCCATTTAATACACCCATTCGGGTCGTTAACGAAGCGATGCACAGTTCCGGGCCAGAAACGAAACAAACTCACAAAATCTACGTTTTTAGACCCAATAGTGATGTTTTGGTTCTTTTGGTCAGTTTCGTTACTGTGCAAAAAAACCATGCAAATGTTGGATTTAATGCGCTCATTCAGGTCGTTAACGAAACGATGCACAGTTTTGGGCCAGAAACGAAACGAACGCACCAAATCCACGTTTTTAGACCCAATAGTGATGTTTTGGTTCGTTTTGGTCAGTTTCGTTACTGTGCAAAAAACCATGCAAATGTTGGATTTAATACGCTCATTCAGGTCGTTAACGAAGCGATGCACAGTTTCGGGCCAGAAACAAAACGAACGCACCCAATCCACGTTTTTGGACCCAATAGTGATTTTTTTGTTCGTTTTGTTCAGTTTAGTTACTGTGCAACAATTAATGCTGGGGTTGCATTTAATACACCGATTCGGGCCTTAAATCAAACGATGCACAGTTTCGGTCAAGAAACAAAACAAACGCACCCAATCCACGTTTTTGGACCCAATGGTGATGTTTTGGTTTGTTTTGGTCAGTTTCGTTACAGTGCAAAAAACCATGCCGAGGTTCCATTTAATACACCCATTCGGGTCGTTAACGAAGCGATGCACAGTTCCGGGCCAGAAACGAAACAAACTCACCAAATCTACGTTTTTAGACTCAATAGTGATGTTTTGGTTCTTTTGGTCAGTTTCGTTACTGTGCAAAAAAACCATGCAAATGTTGGATTTAATGCGCTCATTCAGGTCGTTAACGAAACGATGCACAGTTTTGGGCCAGAAACGAAACGAACGCACCAAATCCACGTTTTTAGACCCAATAGTGATGTTTTGGTTCGTTTTGGTCAGTTTCGTTACTGTGCAAAAAACCATGCAAATGTTGGATTTAATACGCTCATTCAGGTCGTTAACGAAGCGATGCACAGTTTCGGGCCAGAAACAAAACGAACGCACCCAATCCACGTTTTTGGACCCAATAGTGATTTTTTGGTTCGTTTTGTTCGGTTTAGTTACTGTGCAAAAATTAATGTTGGGGTTGCATTTAATGCACCGATTCGGGCCTTAAATCAAACGATGCACAGTTTCGGGCCAGAAACAAAACAAACGCACCCAATCCACGTTTTTGGACCCAATGGTGATGTTTTGGTTTGTTTTGGTCAGTTTCGTTACAGTGCAAAAAACCATGCCGAGGTTCCATTTAATACACCCATTCGGGTCGTTAACGAAGCGATGCACAGTTCCGGGCCAGAAACGAAACAAACTCACCAAATCTACGTTTTTAGACCCAATAGTGATGTTTTGGTTCTTTTGGTCAGTTTCGTTACTGTGCAAAAAAACCATGCAAATGTTGGATTTAATGCGCTCATTCAGGTCGTTAACGAAACGAAGCACAGTTTTGGGCCAGAAACGAAACGAACGCACCAAATCCACGTTTTTAGACCCAATAGTGATGTTTTGGTTCGTTTTGGTCAGTTTCGTTACTGTGCAAAAAACCATGCAAATGTTGGATTTAATACGCTCATTCAGGTCGTTAACGAAGCGATGCACAGTTTCGGGCCAGAAACAAAACGAACGCACCCAATCCACGTTTTTGGACCCAATAGTTATTTTTTGGTTCGTTTTGTTCGGTTTAGTTACTGTGCAACAATTAATGCTGGGGTCGCATTTAATGCACCGATTCGGGCCTTAAATCAAACGATGCACAGTTTCGGGCCAGAAACAAAACAAACGCACCCAATCCACGATTTTGGACCCAATGGTGATGTTTTGGTTTGTTTTGGTCAGTTTCGTTACAGGGCAAAAAACCATGCCGAGGTTCCATTTAATACACCCATTCGGGTCGTTAACGAAGCGATGCACAGTTCCGGGCCAGAAACGAAACAAACTCACCAAATCTACGTTTTTAGACCCAATAGTGATGTTTTGGTTCTTTTGGTCAGTTTCGTTACTGTGCAAAAAAACCATGCAAATGTTGGATTTAATGCGCTCATTCAGGTCGTTAACGAAACGATGCACAGTTTTGGGCCAGAAACGAAACGAACGCACCAAATCCACGTTTTTAGACCCAATAGTGATATTTTGGTTCATTTTGGTCAGTTTCGTTACTGTGCAAAAAACCATGCAAATGTTGGATTTAATACGCTCATTCAGGTCGTTAACGAAGCGATGCACAGTTTCGGGCAGAAACAAAACGAACGCACCCAATCCACGTTTTTGGACCCAATAGTGATTTTTTGGTTCGTTTTGTTCAGTTTAGTTACTGTGCAACAATTAATGCTGGGGTTGCATTTAATGCACCGATTCGGGCCTTAAATCAAACGATGCACAGTTTCGGGCCAGAAACAAAACAAACGCACCCAATCCACGTATTTGGACCCAATGGTGATGTTTTGGTTTGTTTTGGTCAGTTTCGTTACAGTGCAAAAAACCATGCCGAGGTTCCATTTAATACACCCATTCGGGTCGTTAACGAAGCGATGCACAGTTCCGGGCCAGAAACGAAACAAACTCACAAAATCTACGTTTTTAGACCCAATAGTGATGTTTTGGTTCTTTTGGTCAGTTTCGTTACTGTGCAAAAAAACCATGCAAATGTTGGATTTAATGCGCTCATTCAGGTCGTTAACGAAACGATGCACAGTTTTGGGCCAGAAACGAAACGAACGCACCAAATCCACGTTTTTAGACCCAATAGTGATGTTTTGGTTCGTTTTGGTCAGTTTCGTTACTGTGCAAAAAACCATGCAAATGTTGGATTTAATACGCTCATTCAGGTCGTTAACGAAGCGATGCACAGTTTCGGGCCAGAAACAAAACGAACGCACCCAATCCACGATTTTGGACCCAATAGTGATTTTTTTGTTCGTTTTGTTCAGTTTAGTTACTGTGCAACAATTAATGCTGGGGTTGCATTTAATGCACCGATTCGGGCCTTAAATCAAACGATGCACAGTTTCGGGCCAGAAACAAAACAAACGCACCCAATCCACGTTTTTGGACCCAATGGTGATGTTTTGGTTTGTTTTGGTCAGTTTCGTTACAGTGCAAAAAACCATGCCGAGGTTCCATTTAATACACCCATTCGGGTCGTTAACGAAGCGATGCACAGTTCCGGGCCAGAAACGAAACAAACTCACCAAATCTACGTTTTTAGACTCAATAGTGATGTTTTGGTTCTTTTGGTCAGTTTCGTTACTGTGCAAAAAAACCATGCAAATGTTGGATTTAATGCGCTCATTCAGGTCGTTAACGAAACGATGCACAGTTTTGGGCCAGAAACGAAACGAACGCACCAAATCCACGTTTTTAGACCCAATAGTGATGTTTTGGTTCGTTTTGGTCAGTTTCGTTACTGTGCAAAAAACCATGCAAATGTTGGATTTAATACGCTCATTCAGGTCGTTAACGAAGCGATGCACAGTTTCGGGCCAGAAGCAAAACGAACGCACCCAATCCACGTTTTTGGACCCAATAGTGATTTTTTGGTTCGTTTTGTTCAGTTTAGTTACTGTGCAACAATTAATGCTGGGGTTGCATTTAATGCACCGATTCGGGCCTTAAATCAAACGATGCACAGTTTCGGGCCAGAAACAAAACAAACGCACCCAATCCACGTATTTGGACCCAATGGTGATGTTTTGGGTTGTTTTGGTCAGTTTCGTTACAGTGCAAAAAACCATGCCGAGGTTCCATTTAATACACCCATTCGGGTCGTGAACGAAACGATACACAGTTCCGGGCCAGAAACGAAACAAACTCACCAAATCTACGTTTTTAGACCCAATAGTGATGTTTTGGTTCGTTTGGTCAGTTTCGTTACTGTGCAAAAAAACCATGCAAATGTTGGATTTAATGCGCTCATTCAGGTCGTTAACGAAACGATGCACAGTTTTGGGCCAGAAACGAAACGAACGCACCCAATCCACGTTTTTGGACCCAATAGTGATGTTTTGGTTCGTTTTGTTCACTTTAGTTACTGTGCAACAAACCATGCAAATGTTGGATTTAATACGCTCATTCAGGTCGTTAACGAAGCGATGCACAGTTTCGGGCCAGAATCAAAACGAACGCACCCAATCCACGTTTTTGGACCCAATAGAGATTTTTTTGTTCGTTTTGTTCAGTTTAGTTACTGTGCAACAAATCATGCTGGGGTTGCATTTAATGCACCGATTCGGGCCTTAAATCAACCGATGCACAGTTACGGGCCAGAAACAAAACAAACGCCACCAATCCACGTTTTTGGACCCAATGGTGATGTTTTGGTTTGTTTTGGTCACTTTCGTTACAGGGCAAAAAACCATGCCGAGGTTCCATTTAATACACCCATTCGGGTCGTTAACGAAGCGATGCACAGTTCCGGGCCAGAAACGAAACAAACTCACAAAATCTACGTTTTTAGACCCAATAGTGATGTTTTGGTTCTTTTGGTCAGTTTCGTTACTGTGCAAAAAAACCATGCAAATGTTGGATTTAATGCGCTCATTCAGGTCGTTAACGAAACGATGCACAGTTTTGGGCCAGAAACGAAATGAACGCACCAAATCCACGTTTTTAGACCCAATAGTGATGTTTTGGTTCGTTTTGGTCAGTTTCGTTACTGTGCAAAAAAACCATGCAAATGTTGGATTTAATACGCTCATTCAGGTCGTTAACGAAGCGATGCACAGTTTCGGGCCAGAAACAAAACGAACGCACCCAATCCACGTTTTTGGACCCAATAGTTATTTTTTGGTTCGTTTTGTTCGGTTTAGTTACTGTGCAACAATTAATGTTGGGGTTGCATTTAATGCACCGATTCGGGCCTTAAATCAAACGATGCACAGTTTCGGGCCAGAAACAAAACAAACGCACCCAATCCACGTTTTTGGACCCAATGGTGATGTTTTGGTTTGTTTTGGTCAGTTTCGTTACAAGGCAAAAAACCATGCCGAGGTTCCATTTAATAAACCCATTCGGGTCGTTAACGAAGCGATGCACAGTTCCGGGCCAGAAACGAAACAAACTCACCAAATCTACGTTTTTAGACCCAATAGTGATGTTTTGGTTCTTTTGGTCAGTTTCGTTACTGTGCAAAAAAACCATGCAAATGTTGGATTTAATGCGCTCATTCAGGTCGTTAACGAAACAAAGCACAGTTTTGGGCCAGAAACGAAACGAACGCACCAAATCCACGTTTTTAGACCCAATAGTGATGTTTTGGTTTGTTTTGGTCAGTTTCGTTACTGTGCAAAAAACCATGCAAATGTTGGATTTAATACGCTCATTCAGGTCGTTAACGAAGCGATGCAAAGTTTCGGGCCAGAAACAAAACGAACGCACCCAATCCACGTTTTTGGACCCAATAGTGATTTTTTGGTTCGTTTTGTTCAGTTTAGTTACTGTGCAACAATTAATGCTGGGGTTGCATTTAATGCACCGATTCGGGCCTTAAATTAAACGATGCACAGTTTCGGGCCAGAAACAAAACAAACGCACCCAATCCACGTATTTGGACCCAATGGTGATGTTTTGGTTTGTTTTGGTCAGTTTCGTTACAGTGCAAAAAACCATGCCGAGGTTCCATTTAATACACCCATTCGGGTCGTTAACGAAGCGATGCACAGTTCCGGGCCAGAAACGAAACAAACTCACCAAATCTACGTTTTTAGACCCAATAGTGATGTTTTGGTTCTTTTGGTCAGTTTCGTTACTGTGCAAAAAAACCATGCAAATGTTGGATTTAATGCGCTCATTCAGGTCGTTAACGAACCGATGCACAGTTTTGGGCCAGAAACGAAACGAACGCACCAAATCCACGTTTTTAGACCCAATAGTGATGTTTTGGTTCATTTTGGTCAGTTTCGTTACTGTGCAAAAAACCATGCAAATGTTGGATTTAATACGCTCATTCAGGTCGTTAACGAAGCGATGCACAGTTTCGGGCCAGAAACAAAACGAACGCACCCAATCCACGTTTTTGGACCCAATAGTGATTTTTTTGTTCGTTTTGTTCAGTTTAGTTACTGTGCAACAATTAATGCTGGGGTTGCATTTAATGCACCGATTCGGGCCAGAAACAAAACAAACGCACCCAATCCACGTATTTGGACCCAATGGTGATGTTTTGGTTTGTTTTGGTCAGTTTCGTTACAGTGCAAAAAACCATGCCGAGGTTCCATTTAATACACCCATTCGGGTCGTGAACGAAACGATGCACAGTTCCGGGCCAGAAACGAAACAAACTCACCAAATCTACGTTTTTAGACCCAATAGTGATGTTTTGGTTCGTTTGGTCAGTTTCGTTACTGTGCAAAAAAACCATGCAAATGTTGGATTTAATGCGCTCATTCAGGTCGTTAACGAAACGATGCACAGTTTTGGGCCAGAAACGAAACGAACGCACCAAATCCACGTTTTTAGACCCAATAGTGATGTTTTGGTTTGTTTTGGTCAGTTTCGTTACTGTGCAAAAAACCATGCAAATGTTGGATTTAATACGCTCATTCAGGTCGTTAACGAAGCGATGCACAGTTTCGGGCCAGAAGCAAAACGAACGCACCCAATCCACGTTTTTGGACCCAATAGTGATTTTTTGGTTCGTTTTGTTCAGTTTAGTTACTGTGCAACAATTAATGCTGGGGTTGCATTTAATGCACCGATTCGGGCCTTAAATCAAACGATGCACAGTTTCGGGCCAGAAACAAAACAAACGCACCCAATCCACGTATTTGGACCCAATGGTGATGTTTTGGGTTGTTTTGGTCAGTTTCGTTACGGTGCAAAAAACCATGCCGAGGTTCCATTTAATACACCCATTCGGGTCGTGAACGAAACGATACACAGTTCCGGGCCAGAAACGAAACAAACTCACCAAATCTACGTTTTTAGACCCAATAGTGATGTTTTGGTTCGTTTGGTCAGTTTCGTTACTGTGCAAAAAAACCATGCAAATGTTGGATTTAATGCGCTCATTCAGGTCGTTAACGAAACGATGCACAGTTTTGGGCCAGAAACGAAACGAACGCACCCAATCCACGTTTTTGGACCCAATAGTAATGTTTTGGTTCGTTTTGTTCACTTTAGTTACTATGCAACAAACCATGCAAATGTTGGATTTAATACGCTCATTCAGGTCGTTAACGAAGCGATGCACAGTTTCGGGCCAGAAACAAAACGAACGCACCCAATCCACGTTTTTGGACCCAATAGAGATTTTTTTGTTCGTTTTGTTCAGTTTAGTTACTGTGCAACAAATCATGCTGGGGTTGCATTTAATGCACCGATTCGGGCCTTAAATCAACCGATGCACAGTTACGGGCCAGAAACAAAACAAACGCCACCAATCCACGTTTTTGGACCCAATGGTGATGTTTTGGTTTGTTTTGGTCACTTTCGTTACAGGGCAAAAAACCATGCCGAGGTTCCATTTAATACACCCATTCGGGTCATTAACGAAGCGATGCACAGTTCCGGGCCAGAAACGAAACAAACTCACAAAATCTACGTTTTTAGACCCAATAGTGATGTTTTGGTTCTTTTGGTCAGTTTCGTTACTGTGCAAAAAAACCATGCAAATGTTGGATTTAATGCGCTCATTCAGGTCGTTAACGAAACGATGCACAGTTTTGGGCCAGAAACGAAACGAACGCACCAAATCCACGTTTTTAGACCCAATAGTGATGTTTTGGTTCGTTTTGGTCAGTTTCGTTACTGTGCAAAAAACCATGCAAATGTTGGATTTAATACGCTCATTCAGGTCGTTAACGAAGCGATGCACAGTTTCGGGCCAGAAACAAAACGAACGCACCCAATCCACGTTTTTGGACCCAATAGTGATTTTTTTGTTCGTTTTGTTCAGTTTAGTTACTGTGCAACAATTAATGCTGGGGTTGCATTTAATGCACCGATTCGGGCCAGAAACAAAACAAACGCACCCAATCCACGTATTTGGACCCAATGGTGATGTTTTGGTTTGTTTTGGTCAGTTTCGTTACAGTGCAAAAAACCATGTCGAGGTTCCATTTAATACACCCATTCGGGTCGTGAACGAAACGATGCACAGTTCCGGGCCAGAAACGAAACAAACTCACCAAATCTACGTTTTTAGACCCAATAGTGATGTTTTGGTTCGTTTGGTCAGTTTCGTTACTGTGCAAAAAAACCATGCAAATGTTGGATTTAATGCGCTCATTCAGGTCGTTAACGAAACGATGCACAGTTTTGGGCCAGAAACGAAACGAACGCACCAAATCCACGTTTTTAGACCCAATAGTGATGTTTTGGTTTGTTTTGGTCAGTTTCGTTACTGTGCAAAAAACCATGCAAATGTTGGATTTAATACGCTCATTCAGGTCGTTAACGAAGCGATGCACAGTTTCGGGCCAGAAGCAAAACGAACGCACCCAATCCACGTTTTTGGACCCAATAGTGATTTTTTGGTTCGTTTTGTTCAGTTTAGTTACTGTGCAACAATTAATGCTGGGGTTGCATTTAATGCACCGATTCGGGCCTTAAATCAAACGATGCACAGTTTCGGGCCAGAAACAAAACAAACGCACCCAATCCACGTATTTGGACCCAATGGTGATGTTTTGGGTTGTTTTGGTCAGTTTCGTTACGGTGCAAAAAACCATGCCGAGGTTCCATTTAATACACCCATTCGGGTCGTGAACGAAACGATACACAGTTCCGGGCCAGAAACGAAACAAACTCACCAAATCTACGTTTTTAGACCCAATAGTGATGTTTTGGTTCGTTTGGTCAGTTTCGTTACTGTGCAAAAAAACCATGCAAATGTTGGATTTAATGCGCTCATTCAGGTCGTTAACGAAACGATGCACAGTTTTGGGCCAGAAACGAAACGAACGCACCCAATCCACGTTTTTGGACCCAATAGTAATGTTTTGGTTCGTTTTGTTCACTTTAGTTACTATGCAACAAACCATGCAAATGTTGGATTTAATACGCTCATTCAGGTCGTTAACGAAGCGGTGCACAGTTTCGGGCCAGAAACAAAACGAACGCACCCAATCCACGTTTTTGGACCCAATAGAGATTTTTTTGTTCGTTTTGTTCAGTTTAGTTACTGTGCAACAAATCATGCTGGGGTTGCATTTAATGCACCGATTCGGGCCTTAAATCAACCGATGCACAGTTACGGGCCAGAAACAAAACAAACGCCACCAATCCACGTTTTTGGACCCAATGGTGATGTTTTGGTTTGTTTTGGTCACTTTCGTTACAGGGCAAAAAACCATGCCGAGGTTCCATTTAATACACCCATTCGGGTCATTAACGAAGCGATGCACAGTTCCGGGCCAGAAACGAAACAAACTCACAAAATCTACGTTTTTAGACCCAATAGTGATGTTTTGGTTCTTTTGGTCAGTTTCGTTACTGTGCAAAAAAACCATGCAAATGTTGGATTTAATGCGCTCATTCAGGTCGTTAACGAAACGATGCACAGTTTTGGGCCAGAAACGAAACGAACGCACCAAATCCACGTTTTTAGACCCAATAGTGATGTTTTGGTTCGTTTTGGTCAGTTTCGTTACTGTGCAAAAAACCATGCAAATGTTGGATTTAATACGCTCATTCAGGTCGTTAACGAAGCGATGCACAGTTTCGGGCCAGAAACAAAACGAACGCACCCAATCCACGTTTTTGGACCCAATAGTTATTTTTTGGTTCGTTTTGTTCGGTTTAGTTACTGTGCAACAATTAATGTTGGGGTTGCATTTAATGCACCGATTCGGGCCTTAAATCAAACGATGCACAGTTTCGGGCCAGAAACAAAACAAACGCACCCAATCCACGTTTTTGGACCCAATGGTGATGTTTTGGTTTGTTTTGGTCAGTTTCGTTACAGGGCAAAAAACCATGCCGAGGTTCCATTTAATAAACCCATTCGGGTCGTTAACGAAGCGATGCACAGTTCCGGGCCAGAAACGAAACAAACTCACCAAATCTACGTTTTTAGACCCAATAGTGATGTTTTGGTTCTTTTGGTCAGTTTCGTTACTGTGCAAAAAAACCATGCAAATGTTGGATTTAATGCGCTCATTCAGGTCGTTAACGAAACGAAGCACAGTTTTGGGCCAGAAACGAAACGAACGCACCAAATCCACGTTTTTAGACCCAATAGTGATGTTTTGGTTTGTTTTGGTCAGTTTCGTTACTGTGCAAAAAACCATGCAAATGTTGGATTTAATACGCTCATTCAGGTCGTTAACGAAGCGATGCAAAGTTTCGGGCCAGAAACAAAACGAACGCACCCAATCCACGTTTTTGGACCCAATAGTGATTTTTTGGTTCGTTTTGTTCAGTTTAGTTACTGTGCAACAATTAATGCTGGGGTTGCATTTAATGCACCGATTCGGGCCTTAAATTAAACGATGCACAGTTTCGGGCCAGAAACAAAACAAACGCACCCAATCCACGTATTTGGACCCAATGGTGATGTTTTGGTTTGTTTTGGTCAGTTTCGTTACAGTGCAAAAAACCATGCCGAGGTTCCATTTAATACACCCATTCGGGTCGTTAACGAAGCGATGCACAGTTCCGGGCCAGAAACGAAACAAACTCACCAAATCTACGTTTTTAGACCCAATAGTGATGTTTTGGTTCTTTTGGTCAGTTTCGTTACTGTGCAAAAAAACCATGCAAATGTTGGATTTAATGCGCTCATTCAGGTCGTTAACGAACCGATGCACAGTTTTGGGCCAGAAACGAAACGAACGCACCAAATCCACGTTTTTAGACCCAATAGTGATGTTTTGGTTCATTTTGGTCAGTTTCGTTACTGTGCAAAAAACCATGCAAATGTTGGATTTAATACGCTCATTCAGGTCGTTAACGAAGCGATGCACAGTTTCGGGCCAGAAACAAAACGAACGCACCCAATCCACGTTTTTGGACCCAATAGTGATTTTTTTGTTCGTTTTGTTCAGTTTAGTTACTGTGCAACAATTATTGCTGGGGTTGCATTTAATGCACCGATTCGGGCCAGAAACAAAACAAACGCACCCAATCCACGTATTTGGACCCAATGGTGATGTTTTGGTTTGTTTTGGTCAGTTTCGTTACAGTGCAAAAAACCATGCCGAGGTTCCATTTAATACACCCATTCGGGTCGTGAACGAAACGATGCACAGTTCCGGGCCAGAAACGAAACAAACTCACCAAATCTACGTTTTTAGACCCAATAGTGATGTTTTGGTTCGTTTGGTCAGTTTCGTTACTGTGCAAAAAAACCATGCAAATGTTGGATTTAATGCGCTCATTCAGGTCGTTAACGAAACGATGCACAGTTTTGGGCCAGAAACGAAACGAACGCACCAAATCCACGTTTTTAGACCCAATAGTGATGTTTTGGTTCGTTTTGGTCAGTTTCGTTACTGTGCAAAAAACCATGCAAATGTTGGATTTAATACGCTCATTCAGGTCGTTAACGAAGCGATGCACAGTTTCGGGCCAGAAACAAAAAGAACGCACCCAATCCACGTTTTTGGACCCAATAGTGATTTTTTTGTTCGTTTTGTTCAGTTTAGTTACTGTGCAACAAATCATGCTGGGGTTGCATTTAATGCACCGATTCGGGCCTTAAATCAAACGATGCACAGTTTCGGGCCAGAAACAAAACAAACGCACCCAATCCACGTTTTTGGACCCAATGGTGATGTTTTGGTTTGTTTTGGTCAGTTTCGTTACAGTGCAAAAAACCATGCCGAGGTTCCATTTAATACACCCATTCGGGTCGTTAACGAAGCGATGCACAGTTCCGGACCAGAAACGAAACAAACTCACCAAATTTACGTTTTTAGACCCAATAGTGATGTTTTGGTTCTTTTGGTCAGTTTCGTTACTGTGCAAAAAAACCATGCAAATGTTGGATTTAATGCGCTCATTCAGGTCGTTAACGAAACGATGCACAGTTTTGGGCCAGAAACGAAACGAACGCACCAAATCCACGTGTTTAGACCCAATAGTGATGTTTTGGTTCGTTTTGGTCAGTTTCGTTACTGTGCAAAAAACCATGCAAATGTTGGATTTAATACGCTCATTCAGGTCGTTAACAAAGCGATGCACAGTTTCGGGCCAGAAACAAAACGAACGCACCCAATCCACGTTTTTGGACCCAATAGTGATTTTTTGGTTCGTTTTGTTCACTTTAGTTACTGTGCAACAAATCATGCTGGGGTTGCATTTAATGCACCGATTCGGGCCTTAAATCAAACGATGCACAGTTTCGGGCCAGAAACAAAACAAACGCACCCAATCCACATTTTTGGACCCAATGGTGATGTTTTGGTTTGTTTTGGTCAGTTTCGTTACGGTGCAAAAAACCATGCCGAGGTTCCATTTAATACACCCATTCGGGTCGTTAATGAAGCGATGCACAGTTCCGGGCCAGAAACGAAACAAACTCACCAAATCTACGTTTTTAGACCCAATAGTGATGTTTTGGTTCTTTTGGTCAGTTTCGTTACTGTGCAAAAAAACCATGCAAATGTTGGATTTAATGCGCTCATTCAGGTCGTTAACGAAACGATGCACAATTTTGGGCCAGAAACGAAACGAACGCACCAAATCCACATTTTTAGACCCAATAGTGATGTTTTGGTTCGTTTTGGTCAGTTTCGTTACTGTGCAAAAAACCATGCAAATGTTGGATTTAATACGCTCATTCAGGTCGTTAACAAAGCGATGCACAGTTTCGGGCCAGAAACAAAACGAACGCACACAATCCACGTTTTTGGACCCAATAGTGATTTTTTGGTTCGTTTTGGTCAGTTTAGTTAGTGTGCAACAAATCATGCTGGGGTTGCATTTAATGCCCCGATTCGGGCCTAAAATCAAACGATGCACAGTTTCGGGCCAGAAACAAAACAAACGCACCCAATCCACGTTTTTGGACCCAATGGTGATGTTTTGGTTTGTTTTGGTCAGTTTCGTTACAGTGCAAAAAACCATGCCGAGGTTCCATTTAATACACTCATTCGGGTCGTTAACGAAGCGATGCACAGTTCCGGGCCAGAAACGAAACAAACTCACCAAATCTACGTTTTTAGACCCAATAGTGATGTTTTGGTTCTTTTGGTCAGTTTCGTTACTGTGCAAAAAAACCATCCAAATGTTGGATTTAATGCGCTCATTCAGGTCGTTAACGAAACGATGCACAGTTTTGGGCAAGAAACGAAACGAACTTACCCAATCCACGTTTTTAGACCCAATAGTGATGTTTTGGTTCGTTTTGGTCAGTTTCATTACTGTGCAAAAAACCATGCAAATGTTGGATTTAATGCGCCCATTCGGGTCGTTAACGAAACGATGCACAGTTTCGGGCCAGAAACAAAACGAACGCACCCAATCCACGTTTTTGGACCCAATAGTGATTTTTTGGTTCGTTTTGTTCAGTTTAGTTACTGTGCAACAAATCATGCTGGGGTTGCATTTAATGCACGGATTCGGGCCTTAAATGAAACGATGCACAGTTTCGGGCCAGAAACAAAACAAACGCACCCAATCCACGTTTTTGGACCCAATGGTGATGTTTTGGTTTGTTTTGGTCAGTTTCGTTACGGTGCAAAAAACCATGCCGAGGTTGCATTTAATACACCCATTCGGGTCGTTAACGAAGCGATGCACAGTTCCGGGCCAGAAACGAAACAAACTCACCAAATCTACGTTTTTAGACCCAATAGTGATGTTTTGGTTCTTTTGGTCAGTTTCGTTACTGTGCAAAAAAACCATGCAAATGTTGGATTTAATACGCTCATTCAGGTCGTTAACGAAACGATGCACAATTTTGGGCCAGAAACGAAACGAACGCACCAAATCCACGTTTTTAGACCCAATAGTGATGTTTTTGTTCGTTTTGGTCAGTTTCGTTACTGTGCAAAAAACCATGCAAATGTTGGATTTAATACGCTCATTCAGGTCGTTAACGAAGCGATGCACAGTTTCGGGCCAGAAACAAAACGAACGCACCCAATCCACGTTTTTGGACCCAATAGTGATTTTTTGGTTCGTTTTGGTCAGTTTAGTTAGTGTGCAACAAATCATGCTGGGGTTGCATTTAATGCCCCGATTAGGGCCTTAAATCAAACGATGCACAGTTTCGGGCCAGAAACAAAACAAACGCACCCAATCCACGTTTTTGGACCCAATGGTGATGTTTTGGTTTGTTTTGGTCAGTTTCGTTACAGTGCAAAAAACCATGCCGAGGTTCCATTTAATACACTCATTCGGGTCGTTAACGAAGCGATGCACAGTTCCGGGCCAGAAACGAAACAAACTCACCAAATCTACGTTTTTAGACCCAATAGTGATGTTTTGGTTCTTTTGGTCAGTTTCGTTACTGTGCAAAAAAACCATGCAAATGTTGGATTTAATGCGCTCATTCAGGTCGTTAACGAAACGATGCACAATTTTGGGCCAGAAACGAAACGAACGCACCAAATCCACGTTTTTACACCCAATAGTGATGTTTTGGTTTGTTTTGGTCAGTTTCGTTACTGTGCAAAAAACCATGCAAATGTTGGACTTAATACGCTCATTCAGGTCGTTAACGAAGCGATGCACAGTTTCGGGCCAGAAACAAAACGAACGCACCCAATCCACGTTTTTGGACCCAAAAGTGATTTTTTGGTTCGTTTTGGTCAGTTTAGTTACTGTGCAACAAATCATGATGGGGTTGCATTTAATGCACCGATTCGGGCCTTAAATGAAACGATGCACAGTTTCGGGCCAGAAGTGAAACAAACGCACCCAATCCACGTATTTGGACCCAATGGTGATGTTTTGGTTTATTTTGGTCAGTTTCGTTACAGTGCAAAAAACCATGCCTACGTTGCATTTAATGCACCCATTCGGGTTGTTAACGATGCGATGCACAGTTTCGGGCCAGAAACGAAACGAACGCACCCAATCCACGTTTTTAGACCCAATAGTGATGTTTTGGTTCGTTTTGGTCAGTTTCCTTACTGTGCAAAAAACCATGCAAATGTTGGATTTAATGCGCTCATTCAGGTCGTTAACGAAACGATGCACAGTTTTGGGCCAGAAACGAAACGAACGCACCGAATCCACATTTTTTGGACCCAATAGTGATGTTTTGGTTTGTTTTGGTCACTTTCGTTATTGTGCAAAAAACCATGTAAATGTTGTATTTAATGCGTCCATTTGGGTCGTTAACGAAGCGATGCACAGTTTCGGGCCAGAAACAAAACAAACACACCCAATCTACGTTTTTGGACCCAATAGTGATGTTTTGGTTCGTTTTGGTCAGTTTAGTTACTGTGCAACAAATCATGTCGGGGTTGCATTTATTGCACCGATTCGGGCTGTTAACGAAACGATGCAAAGTTTCGGGCCAGAAACGAAACGAACGCACCCAATCCAGGTTTTTGGACCCAATGGTGATGTTTTGGTTCGTTTTGGTCAGTTTCGTTATTGTGCAAAAACCATGCAATTGTTGCATTTAATGCGTCCATTCGGGTCGTTAACGAATCGATGCACAGTTTCGGGCCAGAAACAAAATGAACGCTACCAATCCACGTTTTTGGACCCAATAGTGATGTTTTGGTCAGTTTAGTTACTGTGCAAAAAACCATGCAAATGCTGTATTTAATGCGTCCATTCGGGTCGTTAACGAAGCGATGCACAGTTTCGGGCCAGAAACAAAACGAACACACCCAATCTACGTTTTTGGACCTAATAGTGATGTTTTGGTTCGTTTTCGTCAGTTTAGTTATAGTGCAACAAATCATGCCGGGGTTGCATTTAATGCACCGATTCCTTAAATGAAACGATGCATAGTTTCGGGCCAGAATCGAAACAAACGCACCAAATCCATGTTTTTGGACCCAATGGTGATGTTTTGTTTTGTTTTGGTCAGTTTCGTTACAGTGCAAAAAACCATGTCGAGGTTGCATTTAATGCACCCATTCGGGTCGTTAACGAAACGATGCACAATTTCGGGCCAGAAACGAAAAGAAACGCACCCAATCCACGTTTTTAGACCCAATTGTGATGTTTTGGTTCGTTTTGGTCAGTTTCGTTACCGTGCAAAAAACCATGCACATGTTGGATTTAATGCGCTCATTCGGGTCGTTAACAAAACGATGCACATTTTTGTGCCAGAAACGAAACGAATGCACCCAATCCACATTTTCGGACCCAATAGTGATGTTTTGGTTCGTTTTGGTCAGTTTCGTTACAGTGCAAGAAACCATGCTGGGGTTGCATTTAATGCACCGATTCGGGCCGTTAACGAAACGGCGCACAGTTTCGGGCCAGAAACGAAACGAATGCACCCAATCCACGTTTTTGGACCCAATAGTGATGTTTTGGTTCATTTTGGTCAGTTTCGTTGCTGTGCAAATAAACCATGCCGGGGTTGCATTTAATGCACTAATTCGGGCCGTTGACAAAACGATGCACAGTTTCGGGCCAGAAACGAAATGAACACACCCAATCCACGTTTTTGGTCCAATGGTGATGTTTTTGTTTGTTTTGGTCAGTTTTGTTACCGTGCGAAAAACCATGCAAATGTTGCATTTAATGCGTCGATTCGGGTCGTTAACGAAACGATGCACAGTTTCGGGCAGAAACGAAAAGAACGCACCCAATCCACGTTTTTGGACCCAATAGTGATGGTTTTATTCGTTTTGGTCAGTTTCGTTATTGTGCAAAAAATCAAGCCGGGGTTGCATTTAATGCACCGATTCGGGCCGTCAATGAAACGATGCACAGTTTCGGGCAGAAACGAAACGAACGCACCCAATCCACGTTTTTGGACCCAATAGTGATGTTTTTATTCGTTTTGGTCAGTTTCATTATTGTGCAAAAAATCAAGCCGGGGTAGCATTTAATGCACCGATTCGGGCCGTTAACGAAACGATGCACAGTTTCGGGCCAGAAACGAAACGAACACACCCAATCCACGTTTTTGGACCCAATAGTGATGTTTTGGTTCGTTTTGGTTAGTTTCGTTTTAGTGTAAAAAAGAATGCTGGGGATGCATTAAATGCACCGACTCGGGCCATTAACGAAACGATGCACAGATTCGGGCCAGAAACGAAATGAACGCACCCAATCCAAGTTTTTGGACCCAATAGTGATGATTTGGTTCGTTTTGGTCGGTTCCATTACTCTGCAAAAAACCATGCTGGGGTTGCATTTAATGCACCGATTCGGATCGTTAACAAAACGATGCACAGTTTCGGGCAAAAACGAAATGAACGCACCCAATCAACGTTTTTGGTCCCAATGGTGATGTTTTTGTTTGTTTTGGTCAGTTTTGTTACAGTGCGAAAAACCATGCCGAGGTTGCATTTAATGCAACCATTCAGGTCGTTAACGAAACGACGCATAGTTTCGGACCAGAAATGAAACGAATGCACCCGATCCACGTTTTTAGACCCAATAGTGATGTTTTGGTTCGTTTTGGTCAGTTTCATTACTGTGCAAAAAACCATGCAAATGTTGGATTTAATGCGCCCATTCGGGTCGTTAACGAAACGATGCATAGTTTCGGGCCAAACGAAATGAACGCACCCAATCTACGTTTTTGGACGCCAATAGTGATGTTTTGGTTCGTTTTGGTCAGTTTCGTTACAGTGCAAGAAACCATGCTGGGGTTGCATTTAATGCACCGATTCGGGCCGTTAACGAAACAATGCAAAGTTTCGGGCCAGAAACAAAACGAACGCACCCAATCCTTGTTTTTGGACCCAATGGTGATGTTTTGGTTCGTTTTGGTCAGTTTCGTTAGTTTCGTTACTGTGCAAAAAACCATGCAAATGTTGCATTTAATGCATCCATTCGGGTCGTTAACGAAGCGATGCACAGTTTTGGGCCAGAAACAAAACGAACGCACCCAATCCATGTTTTTGGACCCAATGGTGATGTTTTGGTTCATTTTGGTCAGTTTCGTTACTGTGCAAAAAAACCATGCCGAGGTTGCATTTAATGCACCCATTCGGGTCGTTAACGAAACGATGCACAATTTCGGGCCAGAAACGAAATGAACACACCCAATCCACGTTTTTGGTCCCAATGGTGATGTTTTTGTTTGTTTTGGTCAGTTTTGTCATAGTGCGAAAAACCATGCAAATGTTGCATTTAATGCGCCAATTCGGGTTGTTAACGAAACGATGCACAGTTTCGGGCCAGAAACGAAACGAACGCACCCAATCCACGTTTTTGGACCCTATAGTGATGTTTTTGTTCGTTTTGGTCAGTTTCGTTACTGTGCAAAAAATCAAGCCGGGGTTGCATTTAATGCACCGATTCGTGCCGTTAACAAAACGATGCACAGTTTAAAATGAGGGCTCCACTAATTGGAGTCCGATATTGGAGTGAAGTGCTTCCGGTAGTCAAAAATGGTATCGTAGAAGCTGTAATGGTAAGTCGATGTCCACCGCATGCACCTTGTTAATGTTATATAGTAGATGCGTTCCCTCTTTTTTGCTCGTATCCAATGTTATGATTAAATCATGCATGAATAACAAGTTTCCTTCCCACCAGGAAACATGGGATTTTGAGGGCATTCAAAATCCAGAGGAAAAGATATTGAAGATTGCTCACCAACGCTACAAAGGTTGGCGAGGCGACTTGAGTGCTACATACAAGGCATTCAACAGTTATGAGGATAGAATGAGGCACAAGCCTGCTAAGCTAAACATTGTGGAGTGGAACTATTTGTGCCACTACTTAGGAACAAAAACATTCAGGGTACAATTTTTTCTACTAAATTAAAGAACAACATTGTTAGTTATATAGAAGATGAGTTCAACCTTTCATCGCTTAATATCATTGGTTCACTCCTTGCAGGATCACAGCACCCAGAACTTAGACAATCGTGGCCGTGTGGTTAGCAATCATTTGGGGGGTTCGAAACCTTACTCTCAATGGAGTTAGGAAAAGGTAAAGATTGGTTACAATATTCTCATCTCTCACTATCTACATAAGAAAATCATATATTGATGACGTGTATTGGTGCAATCATAGCGAGATCCCCAAATTGGTGCTAAGCCACGTCAGTTGGAACTTTGCAAGATTACTCACTCTGGGGATGGAAAATGGAGAGATGAGGTGGCTAAGACTATTTATGTGAGTACAAATTTGATTGTAACCTTGCGTGCACATAACACTCGTTTAATTTTGAATCAAACCATGGGCACGAGGTTTTCTATCTTACAATTATTTCTTGCCCACAGCATTGTACAGTTAGGAAATTAGCTCGACTAGCAAATCCAGACGAGGGGGATGAAGACACAAGTTCCACTCCTCTAGATGAACAGGAAGAGAACATTTTCCAGGAAACATACAGGGAAAGAACACATGTCAAATCCTCTGTGTCACGTGGCTATGGTTACATGTCCACACAAAGAAGCAACAAAGTGTATTAGGAGAGGTTGTTACAGGAGAAGCTCGATAAGGTCGAAGCATGAGAACGTCATCTGGAAGAATTACTCAAGAACCATGAAGCTGACAAGGAATGCGAGAAAGAAGAATTCAAGAAAATGATGGAAAAGCAAATGCAGGAACAATTTGCAAAAATGATCGAGCCTATCAAACACTTGCTGCCATGTTCAGGGGTAACCAGATGATTGTACATTTGCACCTGTTGTGTTCATGACTTGGCCAATGCAGCTAATATCTGACCTTCCATCATTTCAAATAAGCAGAGTACACCTCAATCCAACAACAGTACAGGTCAAGTTGAACCTAGGGTCGATGAGGTCGGTGCTGCTACAATAACATTAGTGCAGAGTCAAGACACAACGAACATGGTAACGACTATACTTGGTTGTGATTGAGAAAATGCATATTTATGCCACTTATCTCTCGCCTGCCCTCTTTCACAATGTGCAGACTCCCTCTGAAACCATCAACAATAGTTCTAATGAAGTTGTACATACGAGGCCGGAGGAAAACATTCCTGCAACACCAGTTGTGCAGGATCATGTAACGGCAATCCAGGTAACGACACCAAACAAGCTTTCCAATCATGATGCATGGTGTCGTGCTTTCAATCACAGATGATATAGTTCCAATATAAAACTATACATTCCAGATGCATCTACCAAGCACCGCCGTGACAAAAGATAAAGAAAATGTGCCACCTAACATCAGTCATGCAAGTGCCAAGATTACCAAGACACTGTTCTGCGACAAAGATGATAATCGTGCTCCACCTTCTGTTGCACCTCCAAGATATATCGTTGCAAACACGTTGGTGAATCAGTCTAAAACGCGATCAGGAAAGAAGAGAGCACAAGAGGTATGTACTAACTGAATTGTCGTTTCTTAATGCCATTTATATTTTTCTAGTTCCAATACATATGTTGCTGCATATATTCTCATTTCAAGACAAATTAGGTTCAGATGATGTAATTCTCTAATTTCTTTACATTCAGAATGGCATGGAAAGAGAAGCTCTACAGCCGAGAAAAGACTCAAGATCGGCCAACAAAAACCCTTTGGCAAACAAGAAGCACAAGCCTTCAAGCAAACCTCAGCTCCAGAAATGATGAAGATCATCAACAATACTAGGTGGGAGTGATACCCAGACTGTTGCGATGCTAGGCTCTTTAAAAGCTTTGTTACTATATTATAATATGGGTGATGGACAAGAGTGCATACTTTAATGTGCTGAATTTTATTCTGATATATGAAGAATTGTGGTCTTAAATGATATGAATGTATTTTGGTTGCATCAGTCTATGTTTCGAATATTTTTGCTGAATTAAAGAATCATAAATTGGGGATGGTGGGCATCCAGCGTGTGTCCTATGCCGACCAATATTTCGTTGCGCTTTCCTCTATGCCAATAGCAACAAACCATAGTTCGTAGTGATATAGTACATGCAAATGGCGACTAAAATTCATCTGATGTGTTATCACTAGGGCATATAGCGTCGACGCATGCTTCGTTACGATACCCCTACCCTTATAGCGACGGCAGTACACATTGCGATTTGGTTAAAGAACATGGTGACGATCAATCTTTGGTTGTGTGACCATCTACGTGTATAGCGACGGAAATCAGCGTTGTGATTTTGTTCAAGCATATGGCAACGATCAATCTTCGATTGCATGACCGTCAACGTGTATAACGGCGGTTATTATTGTTGCGAATTGGTTCAATCTTATGGCGACGATGCATAGTTGGTTGCATGAATCTCTTCGTGTATGGCGACGATGCATAGTTGGTTGCATAGTGTTGCAATTTCGTTCGATCGTATGGCGACGAACCATATTTGTTGCGTGACCCTCTTCGTGTATGGCGACAGCAATTAACGTCGTGATTTGGTTGAAGCATAATGCGTCGACGACCCCTAGTTGGTTGCATTTTAGCTCAAGCATATGGCGATGGATTACGACTTCGTTGTGATAGCCTACATACAAATTGCAACGGCAGGTATCGTATTGCGACACGATTCTTTCATTGTAACAGAGCTTGTTTGCAACAGACCAAAGAGGTCGCAAAAACCACTATCATAACTACGCCTTTCGTTGCAATAACCTGTGTTGCAACGCCACTGGTCATCGCTACTTCACCTAATTGCATCACCAGGCACCGCTGCAACACTATCTTTTTTTTGCAACACCGTTTTGGAACCGTTGCAGCAACATGTTGCGACAGATCAAATTGCAACGCCTGCCGATGGAATGAATCTATCGTAATCTCTATGTATCGTGACCAAAAACCCCATATAGCGACCAATTGGAGGCATCGCGAATAGAACCAAACGCTGTAGTGTTTCTTTTATGAGCTTGCTTACTTGGATTACAATAAGCAGTTTTATTAGGACTTCTAATATTGCCAAATTAGTCTAATTGATTGGTGCTAGGATTCTTTTATACGGCATTCCAGGTATTCATTGGTATTAGAAATAGTATACTATAGCAAGATTATTGATGCAATACTACTGAATTGTCCCATCAAAATTTCTTTTAGCGTTTCTTCTGTAGCACTTCTACTTGGCAACCAAAAGATGACAGTGTAGAAATTTTCAACCACACTGTCCATTGGTGCGTGCTTGATGATTTATGTTTGTCATATTTTCAACATCACATATTCCCTTATAACACAATCCCAATATGTGTCATACCCGGATTTACACAGAAACTCAAATGCTGCTATATGTGTGCCCAGTAAGTCCACAGAACACATACAACTGTCAAATATGATAAATAGAGTACATATGCTCGAATAAAATAGTTTTACATCAGAGTTTACCTAAAACACAGCGGAAGTCTAACTCTCTCGATAGGTAGAGCCTCAAGTCCACAGGGACACCGACTGGTTGATCACAGCTCAGTAGTACGGAAGATCCTCAAGAAACTCCATCTATTATCCATCCAGGATTTTGTTGAATAATAGCAAGCATAAGTAAATGTCTTACTTAGCAAGTATAACACAGGTGTATGAAGGCTCAAAAAAGCTAGACACGGCTAAACTGCATTAGCACTTTTAGTTGGTTCGTTTTAACATCATCCAAGTTACTACAAGTGAATGGAATCCCAGTTGCAACCCAATTAATAAAGTGTAAGTAACATTAAGTATAAATAAACATCATCTTCTAATAAAAAAGGATCCAAGCCACTCGTGACCCTGAGCAAGGCTATCATGATAGATTTACACTCTGCAGAGGTTTCGCCCTTTACCCACCAGTCGCGTAAAAGTTCAAAGGAACTTTGCACCCAACCACGCACATCAACACTACAACATGATGGCTTAATGGTTAAGTCCTAGACAATGTTTAATTGTTAATTATGACTTAATGGTTCACTTCAACATGATGGTAAACTTGCTTTTTAGCAACATGATTTAGGGAGCTAGAGCATGTGCTTTGTGCTTTGTTCTAGTTTCTCTCCATAAGGTCTGGTTCTTAAAACGGCAACCCACGAGCCTGTCGCCACCGCCAGAACTATTATGGCTTTGGTCTTGGACAAGTAGCATGTACGGCTCTAGCTTGATAGTGGTTACCGATGGGGCCGACGGTGTTTATGAGAAACATGGGTGAGAGTATGTCTTGATCCACCGAGGACGGGAGATCCGTCGGCTATGTCCCCGTGAGACACAGTCCCGTGTTGGGAGTCCATACGATGGGAAACTCCACACGTTGCGCATTGTAGGGTGCGATGCCCGCGCTTTGGATGCCATTGACCCCCTATGGTGTGACTCCGTAGGCGTACGTCATTCTCGGTGCTTGGGCCATGCTGCCTGTGCTGTACCATAAGCGGCCACTATCTTGTTTGGGTGTCTTGTGAAAAGCCTTGTAGCGTCCCTATGCAGTCACACCTCGGTAGTGTTGATGTGCATGGTTGGGTGCAAAGTTCCTTTGAACTTTTACGCGACTGGTGGGTAAAGGGCGAAACCTCTACAGAGTGTAAATCTATCATGATATCCTTGCTCAGGGTCACGAGCAGCCTGAATCCTCTTTTATTAGAAGATGATGTTTATTTATGCTTAATGTTACTTACACTTTATTAATGGGGTTGCAACTGGGATTCCATTCACTTGCAGTAACTTGGATGATGTTAAAACGAACCAACTAAAAGTGCTAATGCAATTCAGCCATGTCTAGCCTTTTTCAGCCTTCATACACCCATGCTATACTTGCTAAGTAAGACATTTACTTATGCTTGCTATTATTCAACAAAATCCCGGATGGGTAACAGATGGAGTTTCTTGAGGATCTTCCGTACTAATGAGTTGTGATCAACCAGTCGGTGTCCCTGTGGACTTGAGGCTCTACCTGTCGAGAGAGTTAGACTTCCGCTGTGTTTTAGGTAAACTCTGATGTAAAACTATTTTATTCGCGCATATGTACTCTGTTTATCATATTTGTTAGCTGTATGTGTTCTGTGGACTTTCTGGACACACATATAGCAGCATTCGGGTCTTTGTGTAAATCCGGGTGTGACAATATGTGGAAACACCGATCATATTAAGGAACTTGTCTTGCAAAACACAAATTATTGCTGCCGCAGGCCAAAATTCAGTTGCTTTGAATGCCACATTGCCTCATTTTGTATTTCGATGAGCAATAAACTCCAGCATTCCATTCCCTTAATAAATCTATAGAAGAAAAAAAAGCAACATCTACTCGGATGAACCCTCTAGAATGTTGGCTGTGTTTAGTTCCCACCAACTTTCCAAAATCCTCTCTCCAAATTTCACTATTCACCTATCACATCACATCAAATCTCTCTCATCATGCATGGAGCATTAAACATAGGTAAATAAAAAAACTATTTACATGGTTTTGATGTACACGACGAGACGAATCTTTTGAGCCTAGTTAGGTCATGGTAGGACAATATTTACCACAAACAAACGAAAAGTGCTGCAGTGCGCTGCAGTGTCCGATGTGACATTTTCACCAAACTTTCTCTTCTCTTTTTTGAACTAAACACACCCGCTGATGTGATGAGTCCCCTGCCCCTATACCTTGGCCAATAATTAAGGTCACTTTTCTAGACTGCGAATAAAAGATGGAAGCATACAACTTGTTCTACTGCATATTCACCTTGCCACTCATGTTTTTACTTTTTTTTTGATACTATCCTTTTACATTTTCATTCATTCCTTTTCGTTGGGTCTACGTGGCAATTCTAAGGGATTGTTTTTTTTGACATGCTATTATGCATGGTGTCTGAAATCTGAATGATCAAGGAGTTGCGAATTTTCATTCTTCATGCCAGTAAAAGTGGAGGGAAAGCACAAAAGAATCTATGGCGTGTGATTTTGAACTAAAAGAATGGTGAGAATTGTACAGCATCCACACCTTTATGAAGAAGGCTTACCTGTGATTGAGTTTTTTTTCTCTTTTTTGGTGGGTGAAGATACTGTAATGGTTTCTCTTTTGGTCGAGAAAATTTACATCAAGCTATGTTTTTGAGTGGATGTGCAAGAAAAGAGTATTATGATATTCGGTTATAATTGTTGTTGTGCATAGCAAAGAATGGGCACTTTATGAATTGTTATAGTTCTTTTATTTGGTGGTGTTGAAAAAATTGTACTCCAAATTTGGGTTCAAGATATTTGTTGTATGAATTATGTATATAATATTTAAGTTATTTGATATAAAATTTTTGCCCGCACGGGCATTTACCTAGTATAAATATATTTCAAATTGTAACTTGTTTAGTTCAACACAACATATGAAATAATTCGACTAAACCTTCTCAAGTTCAATAATTAAATGGCTTAATTTATATGCAATTTTTTGTAAATAAAATATGACTAGTATTTACTTCACAAAACAGTACGACACGACAGCCAGAACTGTACGAAAAAATGACACTAGCATGCACCAAACAGGTCGGCACTTGTCACATGGACATGTAGAAACAGCTACGCTCATGACAATCTGTAAAAGCCGTAAATAAAATAAAATAAAATACTTAACTTGATTAGTGACCGAGTTGAAATAATCTTCGTGACAAGGTCGCCTGCTAACGGCGTTGGTTGCTGTCGGAAGTGTCGGAGAAGATGAAGGGTCGTAAGCGGTCGTGGAGTCGAATCGCTGCAACACCAAGTCACCGTGCTTGCCGCCAAGTGGTCATGACCGTCGTGAGGCCCTGACTGATTCTTGACAAATGCGAGTCGCCCCCGTAGCTTGTTTGTCAGATCCGAGTGGTGAACTGAAGGTCAGGATCGATATGGAACATGGCGCCTTGGTTCAGCATCAGCAACGTTGCTTCCTGGTCCAATCACCATACATCTCATGTGATGGAGCACGGTAACCATTTGTTGTTCAACATAAAGATTGGAATTAAATAAAAACCTAAAAGAAAAAATTCTATTTTTATGCCAATATCAGTTTGTTGCCAATGGAGTCCCGCGGATTGAGAACTGAGTGCTTTGTCACACCCAAAAATTTTCGAATTTTGGGATGTGAATTTTTAACGTAATTAATATAATGATTTTCTTAATTTTCTAAAATTTTCCAAGATTTATTATAATTTGCATGGAATTTAGTATATGTAAATTTTGTTTTCTAAATTTTAAACAATATAGGTTTAATATTGAATGCCTCGCATTCATGCTGGCTGCATCGATTTTGTTTGTGCGTAGTTCGAATAAGAATTTAAATCTAATTTAAATTCGCATTTGAGCTGAGTTTGTTTGAGCTTTAGAATAGTTGTTTTGGCATGAGCCCGCTTTCGCCCCCTGAACTCTTTCCCTTGGCCGACTTTGCTCCCTCTTCTTTTCTTTCCCAAACTAGCTCAGCCCAGCTCCCTTTTATCTCCCTCGTGGCCCAGCGCGCGCACCCGGCCCACTTCCCCGCGGCACAACACCGCGTCCCAGCCCGCCGCACCGCGCCAGCCCAGCTCGCCCTGCCCTCGCTCTTGGGCCGCCCAGCCGTAGCAGCCCCGCAGCCACCCCTGCACCACTCGGCCCAGTGCCACCCTTTCGGCCCAGGTCCTCGCCTAGTGTTTCCCCCCTCTCTATCTCGCCGACACGCGGGACCCACCGGTCACCTTCATCCCCGACCTCCGGCTCGAGTCGGACTCGAGTCCGACCGAGGCCACCATTGCGCACGCACGCCAAGGCCCCGACCCCTCCCGTCTTCGCGTTGCTCGTGGACCCACTCGTGGCCTTCCCCGAAGCTTCCGCTGCTCTCTTTCCTTGTGCGTGCGCTCCCGGAAAGGAAAGAGGAGGACCGCCCCCACCGCCGTGCCTCACCTTGGCGATTAGTCCCACCTCGGCACCAAGCTCGTCCTGCACTCCCCTAGGAGGTATAAAGCTAAGGCCTCCGCATCCCGTAAGCCATCACCAAGCCTTCGCCGAGCACCCAACACCTCCACTCGCCTTGCGCCGCCGCCATTGGAGCTCCGCCTCCGAGCTCGTCGTCGATCCGACGATTCACCGCCGCTTCGACCTTCTCGACCCTTGAAGTAGCTTCGCGTGGAGGTAAGGATTCTCCCTGACCACTGCTTTCTCATTTAGGCACCTTGTTTCCGCCCGCCGCCGGTCGCCGGCAATAGTCGTCCGCCGCTCGCCATCGCAACCCGTCACCGCCGTGAGCCCGTGGACTTGAACACCCCAGGCGCGTTCTCCTTGATCTCCCGCACCCATAGCGCCAAGCTATGTCCGAAACCGTAGCCCCTAGCGCGTTTCCGACCTTGCTCCGGTGAGCCGCCGCCGCGCAACTAAGCGGCGCTGCCGCGAACTGCCGCCGGTCGGCAGCCTCCCCCGCCCGATTCGTTTTCCGCCGTGCGATCTCGATCCAACCGCTCAGATCTGCCCCAGCCCCGAGTCAAACCCAGCATACCGGTCATTGCCGGTGGTTTTGCTAAAGAGACCCTGGATTTCTCGCGAATCAACCCGCCGTCCGCCGTTGTTCAAAAAGTAATTGCAAAAGAGCCCCTAATTTACGTTTTAGCCCCTGTCTTTTCAGGAAATGGCGCCCCAAAGTCCAGCCCTTGCCATTTGCGCGTTAGCCCTCGGGTTTTAACGCGTAATTATGTATTAAAACCTTGCCGGCAAGCCCCTAAACCTTAGAAAAGCCATATCTTTGTCGTTTTAGCTCCGATTAGAGTGATTCTTGCGCTCACGTGTTCGTAGCGAAGCGTAGATTAGTTGCATATCCTTCTTTTGTTCTGTTTCTACTGTTTGGTGTATTATTCTTAGTTATTCTTGTTTGCTTGTACGTTTGTGCCGATGATTGCTGCGACTAGAAGGAACGTGTTTCGAGTGCTATCGAGGAGAAGAGCTTGAAGATCAAGAGTTGAGACTATGAGTGATTACACTATGAATCGAGGCAAGTTATAGCACAAACAATCCTTGCTGCCTACACACCCTTTAATCATTTATTTCATACATGCATGTGTCTAATTTGATGTATCCCTTTAAGGTTGTACCTAGCTTTTGTTTATCCTGTCCTTATTTACCTTGGGTTTATGTATAAGGGTAGAACTTTGCTATGCGCAGCTACTGTCACCTTTACTTAATTGTTAACTTTGATTTAATGGTCCACTTCAACTTTAATGTTAAAACTTGCTTTTTAGCAACATGGATCAGGGAGCTAGAGCATGTGCTGTGTGCTTTGCTCTAGTGTCTCCCCCTAAGGACCCGTTCTTAAAGCGGCAACCCAGGAGCCTGTCGCCACCGCTAGAACTATAATGGCTCTGGTCTTGGACAAGTAGCATTTACGGCTCTAGCTTGATAGTGGTTACCGATGGGGCCGACGACGCTATGAGAACCACTCGTGAGTGTACGGTTTGATCCACCGAGGACGGGAGATCCGTCGGCTATGTCCCTGTGAGGCACAACCCCGTGTTGGGAGTCTCAGTGATTGAGAACTCCGCAAGTTGCGCATTGTTGGGTACGATACCCGCGCGTTGGACGCCATTGACCCCCCTATGGTGTGACTCCGTAGGCGTACGTCATTCTTGGTGCCTTGGGCCATACTACCTGTGTTGTACCATATCGGCCACTGTCTTGTTAGAGTGTCTTGTGAAAAGCCTCGTAGCGTCCCTATGCAGTCACACCTCGGCAGTGTTGATGTTCGTGGTTGGGTGCAAAATTCCTTTGAACTTTTACGCGAGTGGTGGGTAAAGGTCAAAACCTCTGCAGAGTGTAAATCTATCATGATAACCTTGCTCAGGGTCACGAGCGGCCTGGATCCTTTTTTATTAGAAGATGATGTTTATTTATGCTTAATGTCACTTATACCTTATTAATTGGGTTGCAACTAGGATTCATTCACTGTAGTAACTTGGATAATATTAAAACGAACCAACTAAAAGTGCTACTGCAGTTAAGCCATGTCTAGCCTTTTTGAGCCTTCATACACCCGTGTTATACTTGCTAAGTAAGAGATTTACTTACGCTTGCTATTGTTCAACAAAATCTCGGATGGGTAACAGATGGAGTAAAAGAACAACTACCGAATTTTCTAAGGATCTTCCGTACTACTGAGCTGTGGTCAACCAGTCGGTGTCCCTGTGGACTTGAGGCTCTACCTGTTGAGAGAGTTAGACTTCCGTTGTATTTTAGGTAAACTCTGATGTTAAACTATTTTATTTGAGCATATGTACTCTGTTTATCATATTTGTTAGCTGTATGTGTTTTGTGGACTTCCTGGGCACACATATAGCAGCATTCGGGTTTCTGTATAAATCCGGGTGTGACATGCTTGGAGGTCCCAGTCCATGCCGCTTATGCGAATATGGATATGAGTACTGTTTTGATCCCTATATGGCCGACCCTGCGTGATTTTTACAAAAAAGATCCATCATTGAATGCAATCGGAGATGGGTTAGTTAATGGAAATAACTATAATAAAAAATAGAAATAGGAAGGGGAATATAAGATGATTGCTATTTGTGAGAACCGATCCAATCTGACGAAGATAGAAGCATGAAGGATTTCAGCATCTCGTAGATCAATTGTCCTGGTACTTTTTTCGCCGGTTGGCCATGACGATGTTTCACCAACGTACAACTAAGTTAATCGACCTCAGCTCGTCATTGGTGACCACAATTCACCGTCCACACCAGTCGTGCGGTCAGTTACCCACGTGTTCGCCGGCGAGAACGACGGGATGTCGTCCCCATTGGGATGAAGTCGTGCACCTCTCAAAGATAATCTGCCATCAAGCTAACTAAAAGAAAACTCGACAATCACCCCTACCTGGCGCGCTAACTGTCGGATCTGAGACCCGACAATCCACCTGGGGATACCCAAGTGGTAGATTTGTAGGAGGGGAATCGCCAAGTTGAGTAGCTTGAAGGTGACACATCAGACATAGTTTAGACATGTTCGGACTACCAGAGGTATAATGCCCTATGTCCTTCTGTTATGGTCAGTTTAACATACCAACGCAGGAGGCGTCAGGCATGAGGGTTGTAGGGCGTCCGACAAGGAGTCCGGGTCCTTGTCCAACTTCTATTAGATTAGGAATTGTTTTAGGATTACTTTCCAGATTGTGTTAGATGGAAACTCTTTTGTAATCTTGGCTATTAATAGCCAGCTCCGTGAAGGAATAAAGCAAGCAAGTTTAAACCAATCTAATCCTCTCATCCCAAGTTCTCTACTTCTCCTCTCCTGCTTGGTGGCCCCGGCGATAGTTACCCTCGGTGATCTAGTCGCCGACGTTCGGCCATAACACCTTCGATGGTGGTTTGTATTATTTGTACTCGGCAATGCTTTAAGACTTAGTATCAGCATCCAGGGATTCTTCCATGGGTTCTCCATCAGATTTGGACCAAGTCAAGACGCTCCTGGAGGAGCAGAGCAAGGCACTCAAGAAGCAGAGCGACGCCATCCAGCTTCTACGCAAAGAGTTTGACAACAGCCGTGCCAAGCAGTCGACCAATGACGACACGCTCGGAACGGTACTGCAAGATATCATGAAGCGCTTGGAAAAGTTGGAGCCCAGCAAGGAAGATCCATCGTCGGCATCTTCCGCCGCTCCACCACCCGCCACGGGGCCGCTGTCCGCGTCCAAGTCGACTGCACCGCTACAGCCAGCGACCAAGTCGAAGCCACCGCCTCCGCCGCCACCGCCCAAGCTTTCAGGAAGTGGGATCTTGAACCGTGACAACACACTTGTGCATGGTTCCGATCTGCTTCCTAAGCGAACTTTCAACGAGGTCATCCTGCCCAAGTTTTCAACGTCCGGCTCCAAGGCTGTTGATGCCTCCATGGACACCATGGTGCCCCGATATTTCAAGCTGGACTTCCAGCGTTATGACGGATCTGAGGACCCGCTGCCATTGTTAAGCCGTTGCGAGCAGTACTTCCGCGCGTAGCGCACAGAGGAACATCAGAAGATCTGGCTGGCAACATACCACCTCGATAGCGACGCCTTCCACTAGTATGCGCACTTGGAACGCTCCCGCGGTCCACCGTCGTGGGAGCTCTTTTACGAGCTCTGCAACACCCGGTTCGGTCCGCCGATTCAAAGCAACACCTTGGGCGAACTCCGTTCCTTGCGCCAGACCGGCATGGTGGCAGAATACTAGAGCCTCTTCTTAGCTGTGCTTAGCCGCACCGACCCACACACCGATCGCCAGGAGCAACAGTTGTTCACGTCCGGGCTTATCGACAATATACGCATTGACGTTGAACTGCATGGGCCTAGCGAACTAGAGGAGGCATGTGCTCTCGCCCGAGCATACGAGAAGCGAACAACCAAGCCAGGAGGGCGCTCAGGCTACTCTCGCTCGTTTCAGCAACCGCGAGCGCTGCCAGCACCACCAGCGCCGTCGACATCGTCCGAACCAGCCGCTCCGCACTCAATCAAACGCCTCACCCCATCTGAGATGGAGGAACGCAAGCGCCAAGGCCTGTGCTTCAACTGCGATGAGAAATTCGTGCGTGGCCATAAGTGCGAGCGCTTGTTCTTCATCGAGTACGACGATGACCCGCCTAGTGACGTCGGCCCAAAGGAGGAAGCTGTAACCTCAGATGACGACCCACGGATCTACTTGTATGCAGTCGCGGGAGTCCAAGTCGCTGACACTTTGCGCCTCCGCATACACATCTTGGGGCAGGAGTTCCTCGCGCTTGTGGACACCGGCTCGTCCCACAACTTCATTCAGGACAACATCGCGCAGCGCCTGGGGGTGAACTTCGAGCCGGTCCGGGCAGGGCTCAACGTGGTCGTGGCCAACGGCGATCGCCTGTCGTGTTCTGGAGTCTGCCGTGCGCTCGACAACCTGGTGGGTTCTGAGCCATTCAACATGGAGTGCTTCGCTCTTGCTCTCGGTGGCTATGACTTCATCCTTGGCACACAGTGGCTGCGTACGTTGGGGCCGATTCTATGGGACTTCTCGACACTCGCCATGACGTGCTGGCTCAGCGGGCGTCGCGTCACATGGCAAGGCGAACCAGGGCCCTCTTCCGCGGCATGCCGACAGCTTTAGCTTGAAACACTGCTGCAACATCTTCTGGGTGAGTTTGCGGACCTCTTCGTCGCGCCTACGGGTCTGCCTCCGACACGCATACATGATCACCACATTCACCTGGAGAAAGATGCGCCACCGGTCATCGTTCGGTCGTATCGATACCCGCAGCTGTAGAAAGACGAGCTCGAACGACAGTGCGCAGAGATGCTGCGCCAAGGCATCATACACCTCAGCACCTCTGCGTTCTCCTCACCCATTCTCCTCGTGAAGAAGAGCGATGGCTCGTGGAGGTTTTGTGTCGACTATCGCGCTCTCAACGCCATTACCATCAAGGACAAGTTTTCTATTCCGGTGGTCGAAGAATTATTGGATGAACTTCATGGCGCGAAATTCTTCTCCAAGCTGGATCTCCGGTCCGGGTATCACCAAGTGCGCATGGATGTCAACGACATTGCCAAGACGGCGTTCCGCACCCATCACGGCCACTACGAATTCTTGGTGATGCCCTTTGGATTGACGAATGCACCAGCCACGTTCCAGGCACTCATGAATGACATATTGGGTCTGTATCTCCGCAATTTCGTTCTTGTGTTCTTTGATGACATTTTAATCTACAGCAAGACGTGGGCGGAGCACCTACAGCACGTTCGCCTTGTTCTCTCCAAGCTCCGTCAGCATCAGCTTCGCCTCAAGCAATCCAAGTGTGCATTCGGTGTCACAACGGTGTCATATCTGGGGCATGTGGTGTCGGCTGATGGGGTCGCAATGGACTGCCAGAAGGTTCAGGCAGTGGCGGATTGGACTCGCCCATGTTCGGTGCGCGCACTGCGCGGTTTCTTGGGATTGGCCGGCTACTATCGGCGCTTCCTCCAAGGATACGGTGCCCTCGCTGCTCCCCTCACAAAGCTGCTTACCAAGGATGGGTTCATGTGGAACGATGCGGCCGAAACTGCGTTCCAGCAACTCAAGCTCGCTCTCTCTTCGGCTCCGGTGCTCCACCTTCCTGACTTTCAGGGGCCGTTTATTGTTGAGTGCGATGCGTCAAGGTCGGGCACGGGAGCGGTGCTGCACCAAGGCTCGGGGCCAGTGGCGTTCTTTAGCCGGGCTATGGTGCCCCGTCATGTTCATCTTGCTGCTTACGAGCGTGAATTGATCGCTCTTGCTCAGGTGGTCAGGCATTGGAGGCCATATCTGTGGTGGCGTTCATTTATTGTGCAGACCGATCATTACAGTCTGAAGTTCTTACTTGATCAGCGCCTATCTACAATTCCTCAGCACCGGTGGATCAGTAAGATTATGGGGTTCGACTTCGTGGTAGAATACAAGCCGGGCAGCATGAACACAGTGGCGGATGCATTGTCTCGACAGGACAGTGATGCACTCATGGCTGCGCCCCTCTCATTGCCCACCTTTCAGCTCTGGGAGGTTTTACGCCAACAGCTGGGCACCTTACCAGAATATCAACAGCTTCAAGGATGAGCAGTGGAGCGTGGTAGATCAGTTGGTTACTGTTGGTCGTGAAGTGTTCGTTCCAGCCAGTGCGCCGGTCATTCAGCAACTTCTATCCGCCGCGCACGAGGTTGGGCATGAAGGAGTACAGCGCACACTCTACCGCTTGCGTGCCGACTTCAAGATTATTGGGGACAAGGCGCTGGTCCAGGCATTTGTGCGAGATTGCGTCGTGTGCCAACGCAATAAGACCAGCCATCTACATCCGGACGGGCTTCTCCAGCCTCTTCCAATACCAACTCAGATATGGAGTGATTTGGCAATGGACTTTGTGGAAGCACTTCCTAAGGTCAACAACAAGACAATAATCCTTACAGTGGTGGATCGACTCTCGAAGGCCGCGCATTTTATTCCGTTGGGGCATCCATATTTGGCCACGTCAGTTGCTCGTGTCTTCTTTGATGAAGTTGTTCGTCTTCACAGTCTACCATCGTCCATTGTCAGTGATCGCGATCCGGTGTTCACCAGCAATTTGTGGCGGGAGCTGTTTCGTCTGTCAGGAACCAAGCTATGCATGAGTTTTGCCTTTCATCCTTAGAGTGATGGTCAGTCAGAGGCCGCCAATAAAGTGATTGTTATGTACCTGAGGTGTTTGACTGGGGATCGGCCCAAGCAAAGGCTTCGGTGGTTGCCATGGGCGGAATATTGCTTCAACACGGCCTACCACACGAGTTTGCACACAACACCGTTTCGCCTTGTCTATGGGCGGGATCCTCCAGCCTTGGCGGCTTATACTCGTGGTAATGCTCGCGCACCGGCTGTCGATCAGATGCTGAAGGAGCGTGATGAGTTTCTCCAGGATGCACGGGACCGTTTGCTCCAAGCTCAAGAACAGGCGAAGCTATATTATGATGAGCAGCATAAAGCCATGGCTTTTGGCGTTGGTGATTGGGTATGGGTCAAGTTGCTGCATCGACCGACTGCATTGTTACCTCATCAGACTAAGGGCAAGCTGTCACCTCGTTTCTATGGGCCTTATCAAATTCTGGAGTGCATTGGTGAGGTGGCATACAAAGTTAAGCTGCCTGAGGGAGCGCGTATCCACAATGTGTTCCATATGGGTATGTTGAAGGCATTTCGAGGTCCTCCTCCTGCTGCGTTATCGCCACTACCCCCCTGCTGCACGGTCGAGTTTTGCCAACCCCTTTGCAAGTCGTGTGGAGCAGGTTGGCTCAAGGAAGGTGGGAAGTATTGGTTCGTTTGGATGGTCTGGCTGCCAGTGGAGCAACTTGGGAAGACGTGGAATCATTCAAGCAGCGCTATCCGGCATTCGAGCTCGAGGACGAGCTCTTTCCGAAGGAGGGGAGAGATGTTATGGTCGGTTTAACATACCATCGCAGGAGGCGTCAGGCATGAGGACTGTAGGACGTCCGGCAAGGAGTCCGAGTCCTAGTCCAACTTCTATTAGATTCGGAATTGTTTTAGGATTACTTTCTAGATTGTGTTAGATGGAAACTCTTTTGTAATCTTGGCTATTTATAGCCAGCTCCGTGAAGGAATAAAGCAAGCAAGTTTAAACCAATCTAATCCTCTCATCCCAAGTTCTCTACTTCTCCTCTCCTACTTGGTCGCCCCGGCGATAGTTACCCTCGGTGATCTAGTCGCCGACGTTCGGCCATGACACCTTCGGTGGTGGTTTGTATTATTTGTACTCGGCAATGCTTTAAGAAGCAATGACGAGCTTTTGGGGTTACAAAAGATGTTATGAGTCTACTAGGACTCGATCTTCTACCTTGATGAGGTAAGCGGGCTGGCCACCGCCCCTCTCGGTTATGGGCCCCAGGGTACCCATATCCCACAGTCCTATCATGAGATCCAACACAATCTCTCTTGTTCTTTTCTCTCATTTTATCCAACACAATTTCAACCGTGCAGAATTCATGCTCTTCATTTGCTGTACAACATTCTTCACATCTCTCATTTGCACTAATGGAGCTCGTTACGTTCCTTCACTCTCTTTCCATTCATAAGACCAATCTTCGGAGGTGCATAAAGACAAATCTTTAATGGGCGTGTTTGGTTCCATGGTGTTAGTGTTAGTGTTAGTGGGAGTTTTTAACACCCCCAACTAACACGTAAAAAACTAACACCAAAGTTGTTTGGATCCATGTGTTAGTTTGCATTGAATACTACTTTTTGAAAAGAAAGTTGTCTCATATGAGAGATTTGGCATGAAGGTGGTGTTGTGGCCCTCTATGTGGCTGATCATCCAAATTATTGCAGCCGGCGTAGCAGAATGGAACGGCACCACACAAGAATGGAAATACACCTGGCACGAGTTGAGCACCGACCCCAGCAGCACCACACGAGATGTACTTGAGCAGATATTGCATCTAGCAATTGCTACACCATGACAATCATGTTTGCAGCACCACAGAGACCAACTTTCATGAATTATAAAGCACAACACCATGACAATCATGTTTGCAGCACCACACAGACCAGCTTTCCATGGCAACCAAAATGTTGTACATAATGCACACACACAACAGAAAATTATTTGAACTGAGATAGCAAAATGGTTCAAGAACAACTCTGATGGAGGAATAACATGTCTGACAGCATAATTTTTTTGTTCATCAGAATACATGTTGCTTCCCACATGTAGCAGGTTTCAGAGATGGCAATGTAGCACAATTAACATGATAATGAATACACTGAGAAAAGTTGACAAAAGTAAGTACGACACACTGAGAAAAATACCTCTTCAGACATTGTTGTCCTGCTCTCTCTCCAGGGCCCTTGTTCATGACAGCAAGCAAAGTCAAAATAATTCAGAAGAAGGCAAAAATTCACTTGCTCCTTGGGAGGGTATAGTAGCTCTTTAACTGCACAAATAACAAATAACACAGGTTGCTGCCCCAATTCATCATGTGGCTCAAACAAATATAAATCCAACATAATTGTCTCAAACATACAATTATGAAGTAGCTCAAGATCCAAAAATAAAAATTACAGTCCATACACGTTTACACTCAATAAAACAACGCACTAGCAAGTTCATCATGGAAGACGTTCATGTTGGAATCTTCAACAAGAGGCTCATCATTTGGCCACGATGGATCAGCATGGTTAGGCATTGGATCATAATTTGCATCCGCATCACATCTCTGAAAATCCCTATCCCCAATTCTACTCTCTCTAATGAAATTGTGAAGAGCCATACATGCAACAATTATTCTAGTTCGCTTCCTCTCTAGGAACCTTGGCATGTTCAACAAAATCCTAAATTTCATCTTCAACACTCCAAAAGATCGTTCAATGACATTCCTAACTTGAGCATGTGCATGGTTAAAGGTTTCCTTGATACCTTGTGGCGGAGGGCCATTTTGCCACTGCTCGACATGGTACCGTGTACACCTATAAGGTGAAAGGTACCCCGGCCGGTTTGGATACCCCGCATCAACCACGCAGTACTTACCTACTAGGACAAAAGGATGTTAAACACTGATAATTAAATAAAACTTTGCAATTTGAACAAATGCAGCAGTAAACCTTGTGGTGGATGAGGGAATTTGTGATGATGAGTAGTCATAGCATCTTTGAAAACTCTCATGTCATGTGCTGAACCAGGCCATCCCGCCAAAACAAAGGTAAATCTCATGTCGAAGTCACAAACAACCATCACATTCTGACTTGTTTCATTGTGCCTGTTCAAGTGTGGAATCTTGGTCCTATTGGGTACCACCATCTTGATATGGGTTCCATCTATAGCTCCTATGCAGTCATTGAAGTGTGGCCAAAAAGAGGGATTTTCTAAGTGTGGGTGCACCTCTAAAAATGTTGGGTCCTTAGGTACAATTATGTCTTTAGATAACCTAAGGACACAAGTGAGAACTCTGTTGAAGGTTCTGCTTATTGTTTCCATAGACCTTCTAAATCGGTCTTCTGCCTGTCTAATAGACTGTGGTGCCCCAACTATCCATAAGAACATAGCTAAAGCCTCTATGGATGACATTTTGCTACTGTCTTGTAACCCATATGACTGGACTAAGGTGTTATGTAACCTATTAAATAAAGCTCTCTCAACCCGAAACATATTGTAGCAAGAATTATCTCGGCCTAGTGTCCTCATAACCCACTCAATCCCCTTTTCTCCCTCTGTCCTGTAGGGCAACTTCCAGAAGTAGTGATCAGAGTACATACCCAAAATAGGTGCCATTTGAGCAATAACATTCTGGGCCTCCTTCAGATTCTTGCAGCACATTGACACAATCTCATCCTCACTAGACATTGTGCTGCCATCATCCTCTTCCTCCATCAGGTCATCATCGGCCTCATCCATCATGGCACCATTGCCCTCATCCATCATATCCTGTGATAATCATAAATAATACGCATGTTAGCAAGTACTGAACATATTTAATACAACACAAAAACCATAGATAACAGAACATAAAAACCATAGATAACAGAACATAAAAACCATAGACAATAGAACACAAAAACATAGATAATAGAACACAATGACATAGATGGTTCCAAACTTAAACATAGATAGTTCCAAACTCAAACATAGATAGTTCCAAACTCAAACATAGATACTTCCAAACTCAAATTCTAACACATAGATAGTTCTAAACTCAAATTCTAACACATAGAGGATTCTATCCTCAAATTCTACTCCAAATTGTTGTTTGTGCACCATTTCTTGAAGTAACTCAGCCTAAGCTCTTTTGTTGGCAGCCCACAAAAGAATTGCCTCTGATATTCAGACTCAAAAAACTTGGACATTGCATATACAGCTTCTGCAGTTGCCTCAATGCCACACTCCCACCCCAAGTCCTGACATCTCTTCACAGAGAAAGCCTCCTTCTCTTCAACTCTTTTCTTCAGATGCTTGGTGTTGACATTGACAGACTCTTTGAATGTGTTGGCTATGTCCCTCACATACCTCACCATTGGGCTCTTGGTCTTCTTCATTGGACTGTTCAAAGTACTTGTAGTGCTGTCTACAGACCTCTTGCTCCTCTGGCTGCTTGTACTCCTCGGGGTGTTAACTGGCTCTTGTTCCTCTGCCTCTTCTTCCCCTTCATCCTCATCTGCTTCCTCTCCAAAATCATCTCCCGGGATAAAGGTTGTGCCACCATCCACAACGACATCACTAAACAGTTGCTCAAGCAAATCTAAGTTTGCTGGAAGCCCATATTGCAACTTCTTTAGGAATGGTTGTTTCTGCAGCAAGGAAAAATAGAATCAGAATCAGCATCAGCAAGGAATGGTAAATATCATCACAGTAATGACAATTGTTAGAATTGTACCTCTGTGTGAGTTTTCCACCAATCAGAATCAGCATCAACAGTCCCATCTGGTTTCCTCCCTAACCCCGTGTGGGTCTCCAAGTAGCGCCAGAATGAGAAAATTTTCTTTAGTATGCGGAGTTGATTTCTAACCTGATCACGATCATGAACCAAGCCCCTCATTGCTTTCAAGCCCAGTATAACAGCTCGGTACCCTTCACTATTCATTTGAGAACCACTATATGTTCCTGCTCTACGTTGTTGTATACCCAATTGTAACAAGCATGCATTATTTTCATCAGACCAATATGCTCGAGTGCCTTGGCTCACCGGGTGGCCGCCGCTGCTGCCAAATTCCTCCACACCATCAGAAAGTTCGTCGTCCTCGTGGATGGATTGGCCGGAACCACCGATGTTGATGTCACCATTCCTTGGTGCAGAGGGACGACTCGCACGGACGTGTTGGCCGCCGCCTCCACGCTGCGAGCTGTTGGAGCGGGCAGTACGGCGACGAGTTGGAGCGGAGACAGGTGCCATCACGGCTGTGTTGGCGCGCGGGCGACGAGGTGGAGGTGTTGGAGCTGCACCCGTCGGTCCCCCGCGACCAGCTGCCAACGACGATGAGCCACCGAAGTTGAGATGACGAGCGCTCTGTGGCGCTCGAACTCCCCATCCAGATCCACCTCCTCCGACACGCTGGTTCGGCACACCAAGCGAGCGTGGAGCGCGAGGGGGAGGCTGGGGAGGGAGGTCGTCGCCCTGAAGGAAGGCCCCATATTCACCAATATGGGGGAAGCCGTCCGCCGCCTGGGAGTTGAGGTCGAGATCCTCACGTCCGGCGCGCAAGGGGGCGCCATTGCCGTGGCCGCTCGCCGATGGGTTCCCCGGCCACATGTTGCCGGCGGCGGACTCCTGGGAGAAGAAATCGAAGCCCTGCCCGTCCATCTTCCACGGATGGGGGCCGGCGGCGCAGGGTGTAGGAGGCGGCGGCGCTTGGGGATGGATCTGCCGGTGATTGAGTCGGGGGCGCAGCAGGTGGAGGAGGATGGGCCGGCGACGCTGGGACGGAGGTGGTGGCGCAGGAACGGCGGAGGCGCTGTGTAGGAGCCGGCGGCGGCGTAGGGACAGAGGTGGCGGCGCAGGGACGGAGGCGGCCGGGCGGTGGCTTGCGAAGGACGGCGGCGCGGGGGAAGGGCACCGGCAGCGCAGGAGTGGCTGGATCGGGAGGTGAAGGGGAGAGAAAGGGGGCACACGAGTCTCTGGATCAGGTGTGGGGAGAGAGAGGGGGAATATGGTGGGCCCCACTGAGAAGTAACACCAATTACTACCTCTTGGGGGGGTTAGTTTTTTGGGGGGTGTTAGTCCCAAATAACACCAAAGTAACACTCATGTTTGGATCCAAAGTGTTAGTTTGGTGTTAGTTTGCCCCAAACTAACACTAACACATGGATCCAAACATGCCCAATGTAACCTACCTACCTCGTCACTCTTTTCTGGGGCTCCATCTCCCATGCTCAATAATATTTTATTTTCTATCATGAAGACTAGTTATTCTTTCTGCTACGAGGTCGAGTTCATCAAGTTTACCTCAATTTTTGTTTATCTCATTCCTAATGGACCCGAACTCCTAAAGTGAGACTTTCGCTCTCTGTCTCCTGCCCTATTTATCTATTCAGTATCATGAATCATGCACTATAGTTGGTGCTGTCCTCGCGTCCAGTGGCACTGCCCTCCATTGGCATCGCGTCCCCCAGTGATCCAATGCTCCGTTTGCCGAATCCTTTGACCATTCTGTGTATCATTTAGGTGCACATGTCCCTGCAAGATGAATCCCTCATATGTGTTATAAATCTTTCGATATTAATTTCGTTGTGCTCGCTGCTCCTGCTGTCTACATTCCTTGATGAACCATTGATCCGAACAACATGAGTTTTGGTCAGCATGTAGCTCTATTCCTTAGAAATCCCACAAATCAGATCCTTGTTTGGTTCAGTGATGAATAAGATATGGTGATAACAGTACCGTTGTTCTCTCATCATGGTTGTTTTGTATGTGCTGCAGTCCGCATGTGTTCCCTATTGATCTAGATTATTAATCTGTAACTCCTTTGATCCCTCCGTGTCTCTCATAATTGCACATGGTCCTACAAAGTTTCTTGTCCATATGATATGTATACACTCACTTGTTGATGCTCTTTGTGCTAGTTGCCCTGCTGTCCCTCTCATTGCACATGAACGCCTAAAACCATATCCATGTTCCACATTGATTCGCTGACTTTCTCTTTGCACCTTCAGCCACCACGTGTTCCCATGTGCCATGTACATGTGCACAAAATGAATCCATGATATCTATAATGTAACGGTCGATTAGTTGCTCTCACATATTCCTTTGTTTTAATAAATGGAATAATTTCTCCATCCTAGAGTAATCTAAAGCAATTAAAGCTAATGTAATCAACACCCATATGGACTTCCTATACAATTCCTGCAACTCATCCAAAAGGTTGCTTATATAACATTTCTGATCCTCTGTTTTCCATATGTATTCCTATCATGTTCCTTTATTTTTTCTATTCCTATGATTTTTCAATCCTACGTTCCGAAGAGAATCTTAACCATTTGGGAGAAGATAAGGACTATAGATTCATTCGATGGAATGATAGGGGGCTGTTTGCAAAAACTATAATGTACGCTAAGAAAAATGACTTCAGGTTGATTTGGAAACGATTTTTCTCTAACAATAGCCAAATTTAACTTTATAAACCGATTTTGCTTAGCATCTCTAAAAGACATTTTATATCTTTTCTAACTTAAAAAATAGAGATTTTAGGAAAAAACACCCTCTTATAGCCTCTACAATTGGATATCCAATAAATATCCTTTATTCTGAATATCGCTAGCCAAAGATGGAGAGCGAGATGACTTTTTAGACTGTGCACATGATATAGAAAAACTGTTGGACAGTATGAAGATATAGAAGATAATTTTTACTTAATTGGTACCCACTACAAGTCATGATTAGATTTCTCTCAACATGTAAGATGTCCATGTCACCATCCACTAGATCTTCTCTCAACATGCAAGCTGTTCACATCATCATCCACTAGAATCATGAATTTATTTCTTCTTCTGATTTTCTGCGGCTATGCATTGTGTTGGTCTTTGCAAGTAGTCGAGTACCATGCTACAAATTTCTAAGTAGTTCTCTCAATAAAATGAATGTGTTTTTCTCTACATTGTTGTTTGCAAAAAATAGCACGGTGCAATTATTTTAGTGTTTCCACTTTCAAATTAAATCTTAAAATTTTGTAGAAATTCCCGCAGCAACGCGCGGGGTCGTATCATCTAGTTTTAAATAGGCTCTTGGAGATGCTATTACAAAGATAAAGAAAAAACCAATAAAACAAAACTTTTCAGCTTTTTTTATATATAACCTCTGGGCTTATGGGGAAGCTGCGAGAAGTTCGCTAACCCGACCCGACCATTTCCATTCCCAAATCGCACAGGACAGAAACCGAACCCGTTCCGGCAGATCCCCACCCATCCCCACCTGGTCACCCGCATCCTCGCCGACGCCGGAGAACCCGGAGCTCCCAGGCCCTCCATCGTCGGTACCCCGCGCCGCTCCGAGCCGACGCGATGGGGAGCGCGGACCTGGTGCTCAAGCCGTCGTGCGAGGGCTGTGGCAACACGTCAGACCTCTACGGCACGGGGTGCAAGCACACCACGCTCTGCAGCGACTGCGGCAAGTCCATGGCGCGCTCCCGCGCCCGCTGCCTCGTCTGCTCCTCGCCCATCACCAGGCTCATCCGAGTACGGATCCGCTCCTCTGCCTCCGTCGAGACCCGCGTTCGGTGGCGCGGCCTCTACCTTTGCGCCCGTGACCTAGATTCGGTTGTGCCGATTTATTGCTGCGGCACTAGGAGTTATTTCGCGCTGTTTGTGCCCGTTGGGGTTTGGGTTTGGGGGATTGAAATGTTGCGAGCAGGGGCGGAGCTAGAAATGCACCCGCAGCCCGGGCTAAAGTAGTGAACTAAGTACTGTACTTGTTAGAATTAGACTAGATACTAGTATTTTAGTCTTAAAACTGTATAAATTTACAAGGGACGAACTGACCTAGGCCCGTGCTGCAGCACGGGCCCTGGCTCCGCCCCTGGTTGCGAGGGTGTGAGCTGAATTATGTGCTTAATGTGCCAGTGACTGAGATTTCTGTTGCTTTTGGAAATGATATATGATCTGAGAGAGTGGATTAGGTGGTCATAAGTCTCAAATTTCTATTGGGTATAATTGCTGTTTCTGTAACGTTGATGTGATTGGAAATGGCCTCATTCACCTTGCAATTTAGATGCTTGCTGATTCAGTTTAAAGTTTGCCGTTCATATTTCTTAGACATTGCAGTGACAAGCAGTAGCCATAGTTTATGCAAGGGTGATTGTTTTACTAGATCCTATTGTCTGCCTGGGCATTCTTATGGAAGAGCAATCACTTGCTGTTGCTTGTGGGATCAGCTCATCATAACTTGGAGGATGTGATGATTTGATCGCTCAAATAAATAAGATGTAATGATAGGTTACCATGCTTGACCCTGGGAACCGCACTTGGACCACATTTTGTAGTAAATACTGGTTAATCGTGCATAATGGCGTTACCAATATGTCGCCGTTCTAAATCCACAGTCTACTAGTGTACTCCCTCCGGTCGTTAATAGATGACGTTTTCAACCAGAGTTATAAAATAGAAGCAAGCTAATTGGTAGTAGCTAGTGTGACTAAACTAGCAGCTACTGGCTTCAAACACTTCCACCTTTAGAAAGGAAAGGATAAAGTGAGAGAGTACCGCTAGGACATACGGCCATTAAAGTTTTGAGTGTTAGGAATCAGCTGTAGGGGATATGTGGTAGTTTTTTCACCCGCTTGGGAGTGAGCAAAGGCAGAACACAAAAACATCAACAAGAAAGAACATGGTGCTGGAAGTAGCCTGTAATTGAGGATAAACCAGTGACATGAAAAAAATTGATATCACTCAAAAACGACATTTTATGGTACATAATGTATTTTGACAACTGAACACGAAATTGAGATGTCATCAGCCAATTTATGTTTATACAATGTGTTTGGGACTTAGGGAAAATACTAACCAAGCTAGTAGTTTGTTTTGGGAAGTAATTGTAATGCCTTCTATCTTGCAGGTCTTTATATATATATATATATATATATATATAAGGAGTCTAGGGCTTCCAATAATAAATGGGAGCCCCGACTGAGTTCCATCCCTTGCCTGTTTTGTTGGAGTCATTTGCATGGATTGCTCAACTGGAGGCTAGAGCATTGGTCTAGCGTGGCAATGAAATATTGCACCTGAGAAACTAGCATTCTTTGAAGAGTCTTATTGTATCTTTGTAGTGGAATTTAATTGACAACAAAGTTATATATCTTTTTAAGTGATGGTACAAACGATCTGTGTTGTTTAAGTTTGCTTAGCAGTCAAATAAGTTCTGGAATGTTAAACTGTTTAAACAATAACCACATTATCTGTTCATGCAAGCTAATCTCGATTAGATAGAAAAAAGTGTACCCAAATTTTCAGTTCTGTGGTAGATGAGAAGTTACTTTGACCTGACACCTATGCTGGCGATAATTCAACCAGAATGGCCTCTTTTATGTGTTCTGTATTGGCACACTACCTATGGAGATATTAGGTTAGAGGTCATGCTAGTTTCACAACTTTGCATGTGCTTCATGTTGAATTAGTCAATGCTTTGGTTTGTCCCTTACAAGATTTGTTCTTTTTTTGTCGCTGCAGAAATTCTGTGCGCAAGGCATTTTTAGGTTTGATATTTGATTAATTTGTTCATCTCTCAGTGCCAATCACTCTTTGGCAGGAATATAATGTACGAGCTAATGCTATTATGGATAAAACATACTCTATTGGAAGATTTGTCACTGGTTTACCTCCTTTCTCGAAGAAGAAGAGTGCTGAGAACAAGTGGTCTCTTCATAAGGAGGGTCTACAAGGACGTCAGATACCTGACAATATGCGGGTATATATGAAAAAATAATGCATTTTGGTTTGTTGTGAATCACATTTTTTACATTCTCCACCTGTTTCCTAGGTGATTACCCATCATTGCTGTTTACTTTATCTGACACTTAGCTCTCTATTTACATATATAAAATGAATAAACGCTTTACCATCTGTGCTTAGTTACCCTCTTAAGTTTCTGCTGTTCTTGCCTTGCTTACAATCATACTTGATGTCTAGTTGCTTATGCACCGATAGGATGCCTAGGTGTGCTACTATCATTGTGTATGCTCAACTGTTCAGACTTATTGGTACATTAGCAAGTTATAATCACAGTGAAGATAGAAAATACTCCCTCCGTTCCTATTTATAGGTCTTTTTGGCTTTTCTAGGTTCATAGATATTATAATGCATCTAGACATACACTATATCTAAATACATAGCAAAAACTATGCACCTAGAAAAGCCAAAACGACCTACAAATAGGAACGGTGGGAGTAGATATGTAGGCAGGAGGGATGGGTAGTAAAGATATATAACTTGATGAGATATTAAGGGATTCAGGTATTAGTATGCTACCAGATGCTGATGGGCCTCTGAAACCTGGTAAACCCAAACCCATTTATTCCACTGCACATCGTTCCTAGTCCACCCATATCTTCTATTAAAAAAAACTTCGACCATGGCGGGAGACTCCCACTAGCTTTGTTCTAAGAAGGTGCCGTGCTTTGAAACCAGGTCGGGAAGGGAGTTTCAACGACAACCGGAGTTCAACGCTCTAACCGGTCCACCGCGAGAAGCTAGGCGCCCGTATCTTCTATTAAACACCCCTATAATTCGATCCTCACTCCCCTAAAGCCGCCCAATCCTCAACCACTTCTGTTGTGAGCTCCTCTTATTGTGTTAGCTGGATACATCTTGAAATAAGTGACGGTGATTTTTTCACTGTACCTGACTGGATACCTAGTCAATGATTACTCATCACCTAGGGGATATGTCCAGAACTCTGGACGAATTTTGTCTCATATCAGTGATAAAATAATTGTTGTTTCACTGGTAGTGTTCACTTGATACTATTCTTACTTTTTAGAGGTAGAGAACGAAAGAAATACCACTCCAATGACAAGATATTAGCTCCTCATATATTGTAACATGTGTGTTAGAGTATATTGGGATATTTTCAGATATGGTAGATTAGGATTATAATACCGGCTTGCCTTATCTCTAAGTGAGGCTACTTGCCCCCTAAGCAATGTACTCCTATATAATCTGCCCATGGGGCTCAGCAATACAATCATCGATTCCACCAATCCTATTATCCTACAATGTGGCTATTGAAAGAAAACCGAAAACTTATATCTTCAAGAATAATGAGGTGCTGGTTTATGGTTATAGATAATCTACTATAAGTTTCTATTTTTATTTGTATTAATCTTTAATCTGGTACCATCGTTATTTGATGAACAACTCACTTTTCAGCCTTAATCTTTCATGCTGCCAACTTTTTTTTTAAAGTTCTTGTACTAGATTGCATGTTTAGAAACAACTATCCTGTTTGCCATTTGTATTTAGTTTGTGCGGTGGGCTCTATTGACCATATGCCTGCGTTTTAACTCCAGGAAAAATACAACAGGAAACCATGGATTTTGGAAGATGAAACAGGCCAATATCAGTATCAAGGTCAAATGGAAGGATCACAGTCAGCTACAGCTACATACTATTTGTTAATGAGGCATGGCAAGGAATTTAATGCATATCCTGCTGGTTCTTGGTAAAACACTTGTTCCACATTTTACCCTTACATTGTGCCTGGGAGATGGAAGAAAGACCCCCCCCCCCCCCCCCCTCTCCCTCCCTCACAGCAAACTAAATATTCTATTTGTTGCTTAATTGTATCCTTGTTTCAGGTATAACTTCAGTAAAATTGCACAGTACAAACAACTGACATTGGAGGAGGCTGAAGAAAAAATGAATAAGAGGAAGACCAGTGCAACTGGTTATGAACGCTGGATGATGAAAGCAGCTGCAAACGGGCCAGCTGCCTTTGGTTCTGACATCAAGAAAATTGAGGCCGCAAATGGTGGGGAAAAAGAAAGTGCTCGTCCTAAGAAAGGAAAAAATAATGAAGAGGGTAATAATTCTGATAAAGGTGAGGAGGATGAAGAAGAGGAAGCAGCACGCAAGAATAGGCTTGGACTAACTAAAAAAGGCATGGATGATGATGAAGAAGGTGGAAAAGATCTAGACTTTGATTTGGATGATGAAATTGAGAAAGGTCTGCTTCTTAGTTTTCATGGACTGTATACTTCTGCAGTTAACCTCATCTCTATTTCATAGTCTTGTCATCGCATAGTACCATGATGTTTCAAGCCTTATTTATTCAGCTTGCGATTGCGGTTTGATATTATTTCCTTTTATTAGGAGCCATGACTATTATATTGAGCTATTACATGATAACTTTGCTCTTCTGGTTATTTCATGATTTTCCTTAAGGACACTATATCTTTAGATTAAACTTAAAAAACCAGGTTTGTTAGACATAGTTGTGTAAAATCCTGGTATATTGGCTTGGGCATGTTTCTGGTCTTATTGTTCATGAAAACCCACCTTAACCAAATCCTATTTGTGCTGTTCTCTGTGTGCACTGCTACTCTGTCATAGTCGCTAACTTAGTTGGCCAGCCAACATGGATGGTAAAGTTGTGCTGCAGGTGGGACTGGCATGCCATCCAGTTGATTTTGACTCTAAACCTGAGGCCACAAGACAACAATCATGGGGCTTTTAAATTCTATCTCAATTCTGAAAATTAGGGACCATATACTAATGATAGTTACACACTCGTGCATGACCAATAATCTCTTTAATTTTACATTTGCCACATAATCATTAGTCACTGCAAATTATGTGACCATATTTTGTTATTAGCCAATCGAGTTTTACAACTATGCCTAATGTTGGGCTACCACGTTGAAATAATTTTGACCTGTTACAGTTAGAGCTATTGAACGGCTTTGTTGTTGTTGTCGCTGCTGCTGCAGCAGAACTATTCCAAAATGTCACCCTGCTAAGAAAATATTAAAATTGCACTCAATATCCTTAGTATATTTATTGCTCAAAGTTTGGCATCTTACTGGAAATTTTCTTTATCAGGTGATGATTGGGAGCATGAAGAAACATTTACTGATGATGATGAGGCTGTAGATATTGATCCAGAGGAACGGGCGGATTTAGCTCCCGAAATTCCTGCTCCACCTGAAATTAAGCAGGTTGATATACACTATTACAGAAATGCTCACAAGTACAAACTGCACCTCTCTAATACCTTTTTATCGTGGAATGTAACACCTTCACTCAGTTCTGGTGATGCTGTGGATTGGGGGGTTTTTGGTTCCCAAATTTTGTCTAAATTAGATTTAGTTAAACCAGATTTTAGCCTAACCACCTAAAACTCCATGGCTAGATAACATAAAGTTGGGGACCAAAATCCGTTTTTGTTAAAACTCAAATATTGGGTGTATACAAAAACTAAATTTTCAATTTTTATTTTATTTTATTTATTTTTTGGACGATACATGATTATTATCTTAAACTACATGTGCTTTCTTGATGCCGATTTGATTGATTACAAGTAAGGAAAAGGATCTAATGTGATTTAATATAATGGCGCCTATGTATTGCTGATAACTCAATAGATGTGACCCAAACAATGTAATATGCAAAACTAGATCTAACTAACAACATGAAACCAATTTTCCTATGTAAAAATCACAGTAAAACCTGTTTTGTGAAAACTTACATGATCCATGTGATTCAAACTACCATTTCATTTAAACTGGAATGCACAAGAGATGTCAAGATGGTTCACTAGTGGTGACAAAAAGTGTAACCGCCCTATTCCTCTAAATGACGTATTGGTATTATGCTTAATTATGTCCTTATATGGCTAGATTTCAAATATCATATCGTCTTATCAGGCTCTTTTTGGTGCATGTATGTATTAAACTCAAATTATAACAGCTTAAAGAATTTGCCAACACACATCTATAGGAACAATATTGTTTTGCCCATATGTGAATTCATCTGAGTTGTTTGTGCTGGAGCATGCATCATAATGCCTACCAGGTCCAACAACAGGAATTTACTTGTGATTATGTTGTAGTAATTAGTGGGACCGTGTAGCATGGCCACAGTACAAAATTTTGAAACCAAATAGTGGAAAGTTTCACTTCTTGATACAATTCTTTTCATTTTGTGCAAAATTCTAAGTATGGGATATAAGAGTATTAAATGCTAGCCAAAGTTCTAGAAAATCACCTGGGGGCAAATTTGCTGCTAGAGCCCAGAGCCAGAATGTGTATGAACATTTTTTATGTGAAGCTGTTTGAAGCAAATAAGATAATTAATTTTATCCACTCCTTTTGGGTAGGTTGGCAATTTCTCATTTTCCTTTACATGGTCATTGGAGTTTAATGCAAAGGGGTTCACGGTGCAGTGGCAAAAGCCATCGGCAGCTCCCACCCAGGGTTCAATCCCTGGGTGCTGCATAATGTGTGGAAAATAAAAAGATCCCCTCGCCGTGTCTCCTGTGGGGCATCCGGCTTGTGGCAACGGTGCAGTCCAACGAGGGGGTTGTTGATTGTGGGCCGGCCCAAGCAACGGCTTGCTGTCCCGGGTGTGCAGCGGGGTTTGGGGGTTTTCTCGGTCGGGAGATAACGTCTCCTTAATTGAAAACCGTGGGGGCGGTCTTACCTCCACCGGCCAAGCTTTTTTGTCATTGGAGTTTAATTGCAAATGGCGTCTGATTAAGATACTTGCAGGATGATGAAGAGAATGAAGAAGAAGGTGGCCTGAGCAAGTCTGGCAAGGAATTAAAAAAGCTGCTCGGGCGTGCTGCTGGACTAAATGAGTCAGATGCTGATGAGGATGAAGAAGAAGAAGAAGTAATGATTCATCCCCTTGGAACATTTATATATTAATTTTTATTATGCACTAAGGTTATTTTTTTAAAAGAAAATATAAGGAGAGTTTATCTTCTCTTTATCCAGCAGGAAGACGAGTCATCTCCAGTGCTTGCTCCAAAACAGAAGGATCAAGTTAAGGATGAACCTGTAGATAACAGTCCAGCTAAACCAACGCCATCAGGACATGCTCGCAACACGCCTCCTGCATCCAAATCCAAGCAAAAGAGAAAATCAGGTGCTGACGATGCAAAAACTTCTGGCAGTGCAGCTTCAAAGAAACCAAAGGTGGAATCGGTTAGTAATCTGTTTTACTTTAAATGTGTAAAAAGGAAGTATATGCTCTATTAGTTTTCTAGGTATGTAAGAGATAATTCCTTTTTGTATAGGATACGAAAGTATCAAGCATCAAAGAGGAAGCACCATCTTCGGCAAAACCTACATCAAAAACCTCTGCTTCATCAAAAAGTGCGACAAACGTGTCACCTGTCACAGAGGATGAAATCAGGAGTGTTCTTCTTGCAGTCGCTCCAGTCACCACACAAGATTTAGTATCCAGATTCAAGTCTAGGCTTCGAGGTCCAGAGGTAGGCCTCTTTGACACCATTCTTATATTTATTTGTGGTATGCATATCACCACTTGCAAGCTGGGGTACCCACAGCAATAGTTAGAGAACAACTAAGAATTGTTCAATAACTGGCCATTTTATATTTCATAAATTCTTTTCTTTTATCATAAACATCTAATACTTTCTGAATGATAGTTATGTTTAATACTATTATAAACACCATTGATTTCTGCAACCTCATCATAGAGCTTGTTACTTCGTTTTTGGTATACGTGGCCATCAAGCATTAAGCTCTTAAGAACAGCTGTTGTTTACTTTTCAATGCCTTTTTTAACCTGTTTAACGTCAGTTGTGGTTGCATTGTAGGACAAGAATGCATTTGCTGAAATTCTGAAGAAAATTTCGAAGATACAGAAAACGAATGGCCACAACTACGTTGTCCTTAGAGATGACAAGAAGTGAAGAACCCAACTTAGGTGTTAACTTTCCTTGTTGCAACCATTAGCTGTGCTCTGTACTTTGGAGGTAACAAGATATTTGTAACATGCTGGACTTTTGAGATAAAGTAACATACGTAGAAGAGTTGTCTCCTAACCCTTGTGTACGTAGTGTTTTTCTAAGTGATTAATATTTCTGCGACTGTGCGCCATACATCCGACCTTGGAAAATGAAAAGATGACAGTTAATTACAATTTCCTTTAATGGTTCTTTCATCATTGATACTTCTACACTTTATATCCTTTGACCTCATGTTATTTTTTATGGTATTGGCGGTCATAGCGTGCAACCATCATGCTCATTTGTTTCATAGGATTTCAGTTTCTTAGGCCATTTAGATGAGTTCTGGTGCATGGTGGGTTTTATTTCTTGTTGCTGCATTTAGTTATTTGTCTCTTTCTCTGTAGTCTTAGGTTGCTCTTGTAACTCGGCGTGTCTCTGTTGTTTGTTTGCTTAAAAATCTTTGAAATGGTGTTGTTGCTAAGCATGTTCTCAAAAAGAGTTGCACATATTCTAGAGCGTTTTGACTAGACAAAATAATTTCTCTCTAAGCGCAACTTCAACAGATTTCCTTTTTTCTTTTCCTTTTTTTTTCTTGCTATAGCGAAATCTCCTTTTACATTTTTAGGATATTGGGAGATCTCCTTTTCTATTCCCCTTTCCCTTTCTCATGCTATATGGAGCCCATGTCAATGAGAATACATTTTTCTCAATTCTTCTTTTCTATCCTCCATCTGACGCACAGGCTTTGATGGTGTTGGAGGCGGCCGTCGTCGCCCGCAGTTCGCCATCGTGTAGCCTAGGGATGAAAGGGGATCGGATTGGAGCGGATAATACCCGAATACGGTTATGGATACGGATTTTTTAGATATCGGAGATGGTGTGGAAGCGGATCGAAGTCGGTGCGGGAACAGATTAAAATATGTAACTTTTTATGATGGTGAATATTTTCTAAATGAAAACCATAAAGAAATAATATAACATTAAAAATACTCCCCTTTATAGTTTACAATACAGCTAAAGTAACCTTAACAGTTGACAATAATACTTCATACTTGACTCCGAACAAAAATTATTCAAATCCTCGGTTAGTTCGAGTGAGCATGTAAACCCAAATAAACTTTACTAAAATATTATTTAAATATGTGGGCTGGTCTTAAATTTATTATAGTAGGGTCATACAAGTAGTCGGATATCCTATTATAAGCTTTGGATAATCCGTGATCAATTATCGGATAATCCATATCCATCGGATTTTACCAAAACCATATCCTACTCCACATCCGCACATAATCGGATTCGGATTATCCATATCAACCCGGATATCCAAAACTCTTCTCCATATCTTTAAAATTCGGATTCGGATGGGATCAGACGTGGAAATTATCCACACCATGCGGGGCGCCTTGGCAGGCAAGCCGGCGTGGCAAGATTAGGCGGCGAGTGGTGCACCGGCATGCCCAGGGACGAGCTCCGCGTGGGGTGGCGGGCAGCCGGCTGCGCTAGGCAGGCATGCCGGCGGTGGGCGCACGGGCGGCACAATGTTGACGTTCGGCTGTGGGCGCATGGACCGCCGGCTCTCCAGCTTCACAGCGTTGGGTCACAGGCTGGGCGCGGTGCTCGGCGACCGCGCCCGGGCTCGGCTCAGCAGCCGAGGCTAGGCTCGACTCGACAGGGGCGGCGGCGGCAGAGCAACGCACGGGGCGAGGCCCGGGCAGAGCAGTGTTCGGCGGGCCGCGGAGTAGCGTGCGACGCGTGGTGGCGCTAGTCCCGGGTGGAGCTAGGCGCGGCGGGCGGCGGGTGACGCGCTCGGCCGGGGTGGAGCAACGCGTTGGGGGCGGGGCGGTAGTGCACATGCCATGGGCGCATGACTGAAAAAGATGGAAAGAGGAGTGGAATTGCCTCCCCTTTTTAAATGGGAATGAGATTGAAACAAAGGGGATTGGGAAAAAAAATTAGAAGGAAAATAGAATAGAATGGAGATCTGTTGGAGCTGTATTTTTTTCTCTCAATCCTCTTTAACTAGGAATATAAGGAATAGGGATTGTTATTGGGATCTGTTAGAGTTGCTCCTGTTTGGATGTCATGGATTGGGCTGAATTAGAATCAAATTCCAGAACCCGTCTGTTTGGCCGCACCGTGAATTAGAATGATTGAGATTCCCTGACTTTCCACAGCCTGGAATGTTGGTCTGGGTCCAATTCATCGCGTGAAAAACAGAAACCAATTCCACCTGCTCTCTTCTCGCTCCCAACTCACTTCCCCATCCCCGAGCTCTTAGACTGTTTGCAACGGTGTCCTCTATATTTCACCCTCTAAAAGAATATTTCTATGTCATGTACAATATTTCATCCTCCAAATCTAATCCCCATTGCAACGGTGTCCTGAACAACACACTCCAAATCCTCTCCTCCCCCACGCCGCCGGCAGCCACAAATCTTTTCCTCTCAATCATGGTGAGAACACCAAGAATCTTGCACCTGCTCCTCGCCCTCGGCTGCTCGGCGTCCTCTCCAGCAGCAGCATCGTCATCTCCGCCGCCTCGTCTTTCGGTGCCACTGGCGCGTTCCTCGGCTGCCTCGCCGCTACTGGCGTCCCGTCGCGCTTCCTCCAGACTCCGGGGTCCCCGTCCTACGCCGCGCTCCTGCTTTGCTTCGTCCGCAACCTGCACGACGTCCGCGTCTGCGCCGGCAGCGGCGGCCACGGCTACGAGGTCTGCGCCGAGGCCTGGGCCGGGTTCGAGGACACACTCGGCGAGGTCTACTACGCGGTTGGCGCCGCCAGCCGCGCGCTCGCGTTCCCTGCCGGGATCCTGCTTGCCGCCGCAGGAGACCGCCCAGTGCAGCAGCTGTGCGGCGGGGGACGGCGCCATGGAGGTGGCGGCGGACGCGGGCTCGAAGGAGGAGTCATCATCGTCGTCGTCGTTGAGCATCTCGAACATCCGGGTCACCTCAGCTGCGTCCCGGTAGCTGTAGTACTGCAGGTACCTGCTGGCAGAGAGCTCTCCTCACGGTGGTGCTGGCGGCGGCGGTTAGCCAAACACTCTTTCTTCTGTTTCCTTGACGGATACTCTGGTTATCACCAAATTCCTATTCACCCAGATGATCAGAGCAAAGCCACGTTTACATGCACCTACGCGACGTATGCCTATCGGCGGATGTCCTTTCGGCTGTGCAACGCACCCGCCTCCTTTCAACGTTGCATGATGTCCATCTTCTCGGATATGATTGAAGATATTATGGAAGTGTTCATGGATGATTTCTCAGTTTACGGAAAGACCTTTACCGAGTGCTTGAAGAATCTGGACAAGGTCCTCCAGAGATGTCAAGAGAAACACCTCGTCTTAAACTGGGAAAAGTGTCATTTCATGGTGTGAGAAGGAATTGTCTTAGGACATAGGGTGTCAGAACGTGGAATCGAAGTAGATAGAGCCAAGATAGAGGTGATCGAGCAACTTCCGCCTCCCACCAACGTTAAGGGGATCCGTAGTTTCCTTGGTCATGCCGGATTTTACTGGCGTTTCATCAAAAACTTTTCCCAGATATCCAGGCCATTGACCAATCTCTTAGCCAAGGACGCCCCTTTCGTTTTCGATGAAGAGTGCTATGCAGCCTTCCACACACTCAAAAAGGCACTCATCACCGCTCCCATCATCCAACCTCCCAACTGGACTATCCCGTTCGAGATCATGTGCGATGCAAGTGATTATGTCGTAGGAGCTGTTTTGGGCCAAACTAAGGACAAAAATCATTATGCTATCTCTTACGCTAGCAAAACGCTTACCGGCCCCCAGCTCAACTACGCAACCACGGAAAAGGAGCTCTTAGCAGTCGTGTAACATCTCGTAACTTTATACGGAATGTTAATGTGCAAAAATGTGGATTTTCAAAAACTTTTTCGTGGATTGTTGCTAGATAGAAAAATCAAAAGAGTGTCTTCATGTTTCCTTCCTAAAATTCCTAGATTAAATAAACATTAAATTGAATTAAGGTGTATTTTTGTCTTAGTGTGATTTTGGGTCTTATTTGGTTTCTTGGTGTTCAATTGTTTGAGCATTTGAATTTGAATCTAATTCAAATTCAAATTAAAATACTAACTACCCATACTAATTGTTAAACCCTCTAACTCTAACTTGGGCCGAAACCCAACTAACAGCTAACCCAGCCCAGCTAACTAACTAACCAAAACCCCCGCCGGCCCGCTGGTCATCTTTCCCCAAACCAAGTCGGCCCAACCACCAAACCGCGGCCCAGCCGACCCAGCCTCTTCCGCGCCCCTCTCTCTCTGTTTCTCTCTCACGGACATGCATGCCCCGCCTGTCAGCTTTCTCTCCCACCTCTCGTCACTCCCCTCCCCCACACCGCCGAACACGCAGCCGCGCCCCCGTCGCCGGCGCTCCGCGCCAAACGCGCTGTACACCTGTGCGATGGACGCCGCGTGGCCTAGGGCACGGACGCCGAGATCACCAGCCGTCCGCGCCCGCGCCCCCAGCCGCAAACCCTAGCCCGGCTGCCCTTAAATATCCCCCGCCGGCACCAATCCCTTCCCCAGCCGCCTCTCACCCCATTGGAGTTTCTCTCCCCAAACCACCGCCGCCGCCGCTCGAAGTAGGAGGAGAGGAGGAAGAGAAGGAGTCGGGGAAGACTAAGGATAGAAGCCGAGGAGGAGCAGCCGCCGTCTGCGTCGTCGCCTTTGAGCCACCGCGGGAGAGAAGCTGCCGCCGTCGAGCAAGGAGGAGATGCCGCCGTCCAAGGGTACCGCGTGCCCGACGTTCGCCGCCGTTCCGTGAGCCGTCCTCGAGCTGCAGCGAACGACTACACCACGCCGCGGTGAGTCGCCACCGCCGCGCACCCCCCATTCCTCTGTTTCCCTGAGTACCCCGGTCGTCGTGCCGTTGTTGCCGCCGCCGTCGCCAGCCCTCTATGTCGCCGGCCTTCGCGCCGTGCCTCTCTTCTTGCAGGTCCCTTCGCCGCAAAACCACTTTTCCGCAGCCCGACGTCGCCGCGCACCGAGCACCGCTTGGGCCGCGCGAGCGCCGCCGTGGCCGTGCCGCGCGCAGGCTGTTAGCCTACCGTGCGCGCGCGAATGCCAGATCCCAAACCGAGCCCAGCCTCGCAGCCGCTCCGCCGGCGTGGCCAAGCCGGAGCTCCGCCGGCGCTTGTCCGCAGGCCACCTCGCCGGCCAAAGCCCCGATTTTCCTCGCAGTCCGCTTCCGCGAGACCCGACCGAACCTTTTCCCCCGCTCCCCGAGCCTCGACGACCTCCTCTCGACCCTCGCCGCCGCAAGCCGCCGCCAGAGCGCGCGCCGCTGCTGCCGCACCGTGGACCACACCAAGCAGCCACACCCCCAGTCGCAGAGGATCCGGGTCGGCCACTCCAGATCCGGAGCTCCCGGTCCGTGTGGACCGCAGGCACGGCGCACGGTGGACAGAGTCCACCGCGCCTTAAAACCAGCCGGGCCGAAAGCCAGGCCCTTTTGGGTCATGGCCCAGCTCTTGTTGGGCCAAGCCGAGCACTTTTGGCCCATGGCCAGCCCAGCTAGCCCCTTCCCTTTTTCTTTTAAAACCTGCTGACCACCGGACCCCACCTGTCATAGACCGGCAGTGACTGACGCGTGGGCCCGCCTGATCCCACTAACCCTTGACCGTTGACTGGTCAATGTTGACCGAGTCAATGCTGACGTCATTCGGGCCCCACGATGACGTCATCATACCCGAACCCACTGATGATGTCAGCATGACGTCATGCTGACGTCAGCAGTGATGACTGGCCGACACGTGGCGCCCCCTGGTGCTGCCACGTGTCTTGTCTGTTATTTTAATTTTCGGAATTAATTAAATTATTTTAGAAAATGAGTTAAACTTCAAAAATTAATAATAAATCAACCGTAGCTCAGAAAAATATGAAACCAGTTTCTTTATTTTTCTAAAATCAAGACCTACGCGTTAGAATAGAGTTTGGTGTTGTTTGGCTATTTCTTGGTTCTCGTTTGGAGTTTATTCGCTAGTAGTCTCGGTAATTAAATTGCGGATCGATATTTAGGAGGACCGGAGACTCACGTCGGGACTGAGGAGGAGGAGTTCGACGAGTACTACTACGAGGAAGAGTCACCAGGTTCACGCCCATCCATTCTTTGAACGCCTATTAGTCATGCTTGTAGTATGCTATGCTCTATTTATTCGCATAAACTGCCTGAGATGATAAACCATGCATAGCCTGTTTAATTACCATTTTTCCTTGTTGTCCTACTACTTCATTTATATTTATGCTATGTTGTGAATGCTTTGCTTGCATGCATATGAGGAAAATGGATGTTTTAAACTATTTTTGGCGTGGGTGTGAAAACCGAGGAGATGATGATTTGAAAACCGTTTTGTTGAAGCGAGCGTACCATAACCCAATCTTCGGATTGGGGGCTTGGGAAGTACACTTTGGTACTTCCAACGGAGTGCCTCTTGCGGGCACAAGTTTGGTTTGACCTGTTGTCGAGGAGTTGGCGGCGATACCTGTAATGGGTGTGACTGGCGGACCACCATGGTGGATATGCATTTCGAGAGAAGAGCTCGCTTCGGCAGTTTGAGGACTGGGTCGGACTACATGCTTCAGGGGAACTTACCGTGCACTATGTGTGTCCATTAGGAGGGTGGGCCTGATCCGAGCCTAGAAAGTGCGGTGCCAAGCCTGCAGGAGGATAGTTTTTCAGTGTAAGGGGGACTGGTGTTGATCTTTGCCCCCTGATTTGCTTTGGCCCCCGACTGGCCCCGGGGGAGTGCTTCACAGTTTCGGGGCAACCTCTAGCAGAGGACGCGCCCAAGCCCGGAAAAGCAGGATGGTGCCGTAACTACTAGACCTCCGTTCGGTGTTGTGTGGCTTAGTTGGCTTGCTACCTTCTGGGTGCACTTCACATAGATTCCAGGTGTACACACTCTGCAGAGTTAAAACTATACGTATAGTCGCATCCTTGGTCATGGACAATACCTCATGGAGCGTATGCTCTGATTAGTGTTTTGGTGACTAAAACTTCTACCTCTCCCCTTTTTAAACTAAGGATCCGGCATGGCCGATGAGATGGGAGGAGCGGGAGTTCTCCCATCGAATAGATGTTGGAGACGAGAGCCTATTCTGTCAGGATTGCCCGTGGAGGTGTGAGTTGGTGTTGGAAACTGATTTATAAACTTCTAAATGCTGCTGCATAGAAAAACCGTGGCTATTCCTTGTCTATTTGTATACTAGATTAGTCCACCTTAAAGTTTGCACATCTATGGATGGTGACGTGGAACTGTTCCAATCTTTAGGAACAGTTCAAGGTCTTGCAGGTTATGGTTCTGACTTCGACAACAACGCCGATGGATGGTACGACTGCGGTGCGGCGCTACGCTCGAGTGGTTGCCTGTGGAGAAGAAGATGAAGCCTAGATGACTTAGCTACCGCTGCGTTGGCTTTCCTTTCTGTCGATTTAGCCCAAGTGGCTTGTACCCGTACTTCCTATATTGGGAGATATATTAACCTAAACATTGCACTATTTTATTATATATGGATGTGATAACTTCTGGAATGAGTTCTGTACGTGATAGCTGTTGATTCTGGGGCTATCACGATGGTACAGGGAGTCGGATTTTCGGTAAGGAAAATCCGGTTCGTTTCAAGTCATGTTTGCTATAGACAAATTCTGGTCCTACCTAGTCGGGGCTAAGGTCATAGTCTATTTAGATCACGCTACTCTGAAGTACCTTTTGACTAAAAAGGATGCGAAACCGAGACTCATCCGTTGGGTTCTCTTACTCCAAGAGTTCGACATTGAAATAAGGGATAAGAAAGGAGTCAAGAACTTAGTGGCCGACCATCTGTCTCGGATGCAAGTCCCATCTGACCTTCCAATTGATGATTATCTACGGGATGACACGCTCCTTAAGGTCACCACCTCGGATCCGTGGTACGCTAACATAGTGAACTACATTGTGTCCGGGTATGTTCCCCCTGGAGAAAATCGGAAGAGATTAGCTTATGAGAGCAGACTCCACCTCTGGGATGACCCGTACCTCTTTAGGATATGTAGTGATGGACTCCTCAGACGCTGCATTCCAGCACATGAGGCATATAAGATCCTGGAGAGGTGCCATGCAGCCCCATATGGGGGCCACTATGGTGCATTTCACACGAATGCTAAAGTCTGGCAATGTGGCTTCTATTGGCCAACCATATGTATGAAGATGCTAAGGAGTTCATTAGGAGATGTTCACGTTGCTAGAGGCACGGGAATATAAATGCTAGAGATGCTATGCCACTCACCAGCAATCTCCAAGTAGAAATTTTTGATGTTTGGGGAATCGACTTCATGGGTCCTTTCCCCATCTCAGAAGGTTGTGAGCACATACTCGTGGCAGTAGATTATGTCTCTAAGGGGGTTGAGGCTTTGCCCTGCGCATCCGCTGACTCCTGGAGCGTCACGCGAATGTTCCATGAGATCATTTTTCCTCGCTTCGGCGTTCCTAGAATAGTCGTTAGCGATGGCGGCTCCCACTTCATTGACTCATCCTTCCGTAGGTATCTTTCAAGTTTGGTGGTGCTGCATAATATAGCCACACCCTATCACCCCCAGACTAGCGGCCAAGCAGAAACTTTGAACAAACAAATAAAAAACATCCTGCAAAAGACTGTGAATGAAATGGGAAGACAATGGAAGCACAAGCTCCCGGATGCACTCTGGGCATATCGCACGTCCTATAAACCACCCATTGGGATGACCCCGTATCAGCTGGTTTATGGTAAGACCTACCACTTACCAGTAGAAATGGAATTCAAAGCTCATTGGGCCATTAGGAAGTGGGGTATGGACCTCCCAGTAGCCAACCTGAGACGGCGGATTCAACTGACAGAGTTAGATGAGATGAGAGAGAGAGAGAGAGAGAGCGTACCATAGCTCCCGTCTATATAAAGAACGGACCAAAAGATGGTATGACAAAAGAATCAAGATCAAAACGTTCAAGCCGGGAGACAAGGTGCTCGTCTTCAACTCTCGTGTCAAGCTCTTTGGTCATGGAAAACTTAGAAGGAAGTGGGACGGCCCATTCACGGTAGTCAATGTCGCAGCACATGGGGCTGTTACCCTGCAAAGTGAGGACGGAAACACCTTCAAGATTAATGGACAATGGTTGAAGATCTTTCTAGAACCATAGCCTCCACCACTCGATGATTTAGATGTCATCGAGTTCGTAGAACTCTGAAAACCATCCATGAAATCTGGCCCAAAATCTTCAAATCCAAACCTTCCTAGGCTAAAACCGCTCAAACCTCAAAACCCATGACCAAAGACACGAGACCCACACACCTGGGGACCCGAGGGCCCGTCCGGCCGAACTAGGCCAGTTCGGCCGAAGCCTAGGGTTCGACCGAACCAGCCCCCCTGGTCCCCCGTGCGGATTTTTGCCTCTGTTCTCATCTACAGTTGACCCTATTGCGAGACTTGCGAGGAAATGACGGGATAGTTGTTTTTCGATCGGGAAAATAATCTATAAAAGTCAGGGGGACTTCTGTAGACTCTCGTCATCTCATCTACAGAAGCCCCTTCCCCCTCTAGCCACAGCCACCATGGTCTCTTCCTCCTCCAAAGATGCATCTTCAACCAAGGGATCCAGCCTCACCAGCCGGAACGACGATTCCTCCTAGCGCGAGCATGCCTTCCGTGTCTCCAACGTCGACCTTCCGGCAGAGGGGCACCGGGGGAGGACGCCTACCCGCAGTCCGGTACAGCGCCCCGACTCCCCATGTCGCACCACGATGCATGAGCTGGTTGCTCTGCTGAAGGGGATCAAGAAGCCACCCCGCTTACCGTCACCTGGACACCCCACGATGGGGCAGCTGCGCTTGAGGTCGGCATCCTCCTCGAGGGTGCCGAACCTCGCACTGATGGCGCCCAAGGAGGAGGACACGGAGGTACCAGACTACACGCCCAATAGTCCGCCTCAGTTCAGCATCAAGGGCGAGCGTACTACCACTGGGTACGACAAGGTTTTGGTCTCGCCGCTGAACCGAGACTTGCTGGGGCTGACGGAGTCTTCCTAGTCCACTCCACCACAGCGGAACCCTAGAGTTCAGTGCCGCAGGCAGCCTCCGCCCATCAACGGGCCACTAGGACAAATGGAGTTCTCCGACGAGGAGAACAATGAGGAGGAGGAGAAGCCGCCCACACTGGAGAGCCTGCAGGCGGAACTAATGTTGGCACGACAGAAGATCAACCACGTGGACGAGAGGGTTGAAGAGGCCGAGCTCACGCACCTGGAAACGGAGGACAAGATGGAACTCCTCCGCAAAGGCCTCTGTGCGGAGCTCAAGAGGCTCTTTAAGGCCACATGACACTTGGACCTCTGCGATCTACCTACAAACTAGTGTCGTGTGGTCGTCTCATTTTTAGATAGAGCATCGTTAGCTTAGTTTGCTTCATTTATTTATTTATTTCCTTTAGAATTTTGTTTAGGGTGCTCTGCACCAGCCAGTTCGGCCGAACCAGCCCGGTTCGCCCCACTCACGCACCTACACACTGGTTTGCAACTTTTCCCCTGTCTTTCTTTTCCATGTTCACACGTTTCAAAATTATAAATTCGCACTTCATTTAATTGAAACGTTTTCAGTTTTTCTCTTATGCCATGATCTTGCCTATTGTTTATCCTAAGCTTAGTACCTGTTACCTGTGAAATACTCTATGTTAGGACCCCCCTGGTCTAGGTTGTTGATGACTGTGATATGTCTCGATAAAACAAACCGATTGTTCATTTCCATCATTCGGGAGAATTTAAACTTTGAAAAATATAAAAACCATGCTCTATCCCTTCATCCTGTCCACAAATACCACTTTACAAATATGCTTGAGAGTTTACTCCTGAAACTTGTCTCGGCTAGTATAATGCCTTGTCGAATTTTGGGTTCCCAGCGATGATCGCATGGCCTAAGGTCTTTTGCAAGCAAATTTATCATCAGAGTGTAGTAGAAGTCCTCATGCCTTGGTGATACACTGAAAGAAAAAGAAATAAAGGACTCATGAAAGTCCAAATGAAAAAAAGAGAAGGAAAGAAGGAAAATTCCCAAAAAGGGAAAAAGAAAAGAGGTCACGAGGCTGAGGACCGACATGAACTCTTCATCCTTAACTTGCAATCCTACCATGGGCGATGATGAGCACTCTGGGAACCAATCTTTGAGTTGACATAAGTACATGAGTTGACAAGATCATCACCTGAGAGACAAAGAAAAAACACAAAAGAAAGTGAGTGAAAAGAGGGTGACTCTAGAGAGCCAAGAGCATCACGGATGAAGGGACAAGGGTTATTTACATGCAAAAATCAGAAAACCCTGAATGCAGGATGAGCAAGAGGATCTTGTTGTAAGAGTCGTTCCATTCCTCAACCACCCAAGATCCAGGGAATAGCCATTTCAAAATAACAGGTATGGAGAAAAGTTTAGAATATTCGATATGCAACTATTCATGTCGTAAAAGAACCCTTATATTAATATTTCTCTTGTTTTAATTTCTTACACGGGACGATGTCACACCGCAAATTTTTTGTATTTTGGGATGTGATTTGTTCACATAATTAATGCAATAATTTTCTCAAATTTCTAAAATTTTTCAAGCTTTATTTAATTTACTTTGAATTTATAATTGAAAAATAAAAATGTTTGCGAAATATAAATAAAATGTTGTGTGTGTTGCATTCATGCTGCTGCATTGAGTTTTGCTTGTGTGTAGTTCAAATTAGAATTTAAACTAGTTTGAATCGTTGTGTTTCGAGCTATAGAAAAGTTGTTTCAGCATGAGTTTGTTTTCGCCCCTCCAACTCTTCCCTTGGCTCGTTTTGGCTCCCTCCTCCATTCTCTCGCGTTGCGGCCTAGTTTTCCCTCGTCTCCTTTCGGCCCAGGCCACCAGTTATTCTCCTCCTCGCGTGCCAGCCCAGCAGCACCCCGCTCGCCCTGCTCGGCCCGGGTGCCTTTCCTTCGCGGCCCAGCAGCCAGCCTCCGCTTCAGCCCAGCCCCGGCCCACTTCCTTCCTCCCTCCACCGCGGCCCACTACTCCGCTCTGCTTGGCCCAAGCTGGCCCAACCGCCACGGGCGCTGTGCGCCGCTGCCAGGAGCTGGCCTTGGCGTGCGTGCCGGCCGCCTCGGCGATGGTGCCATCTCGCTTCCGAGCTCCAGCTGCTCCTCCCCTCAGGCTATTTAAGCCACTGCCCCCGCCGCCTGTCACCACCATCCCTTCACATCCTTCTCCCCCTCGCACAACTGTCAGCACCGCCACCGGGATTCGATCGCCGCCGCACGCCATTGCTGGCTGCCTCACCGCCATAGTCGACGCCGCCGAGGGAGGTCACAACCAAGAGGTTCCCCAAGTCGAGCCGAAGCTACCCCACCGTTTCTCGACGCCGTTTCCTCGTCAGAGCCCGCGGCCCACGCAAGCACCTCGCCGCTGGCCCCTGTCTCCGCCGCGAGCTGGATCCCGACCACCATCATCCTCGTCTGCCGCCGGTGAGCACCCTCGTGAGTCCGCCCTGACCCTCTCCTCCTTTTCCCTGTTTCGCCTAGGGCCCCGACCACCCGCATCGCCGGCGAGCCGAGCCGCCCGAGCGCCGGCGAACTCCCCTGTGAGCGCAGAGGAAGGAGATGTCACTTTTGCGCCTAGGCCCCTGCAGAACGGTGTAACTCTTAGATGTATTTCTGTGTCTTGGCAATCTTGCAGAAAACCCCCTACAAGTTTTCCCCCTTCAGACTTAACCCCAACCCGAGCACTTTTCAAATCTAACCCCTGAAGTTTACCCTTTTTGCGAGCCCTGTACACGGAGCCTTGCTAAAATTCCCTGCTAGCCCTTTGAATATACAGTTAATTACGTAAAGATCCTTCAACCTTGTTTTGTGCATAAAACCCACGTTTTAACTCCGTTTTGACCCGTTCTCATTGCGTTAGATTCATAATGACATGAACTACATGTTAGCACTGTTATTTAACATGTAACATGTTTCTGAATTTTTATTTAATATTAAGTTAATTAAATACTATTTAAATGTCTTTTCCAAATAAAAGTGAATTAAGGTTTACATATCGGTTTTCTATAATACTTATTAATTTGGTTAATGTTTACTTAACTAGCTCTTTCTAATTAAAAACAATTTAGAGTTAAACTCCGGCTTTTCATAAATAAATGTTAACATTGATTAATATTAACATAAATGTGTTTTTGATTATAATATTGATTTAAGCAACACGGTTCATAAAAGTTAATCGATTAGATGCTCTCACATGCTTCATTTCAAGTTAATGTTTTAAATTGAATAAATTTACTTGAACATTTGTAATTAAAATATGACTAAGTTTACTTCGTCTTTTCTAAAGGTTAAAATATAATTTGTATTCATTATTTATACATGGTTTTACTTGAATTAAAATAAATAAAGCTTATAATCTTTCATTAAAAACAAACCTTTCGATAGTTGTATATTTTCAATCATAACTCCGTTTTCAGCGATTCTTGCGCCCACGAGACCATGGAACCAAGCCCTTCTGCTTAGTCTGCTATTTTAATGCTTTTCCTTTGATTGGTGTGATGTTCTTAGTTGTATATTGTTTGCTTGCTTATTTAGCTGCATGTTGTGCTCGATGTTTGCTGCGAGTAGAGGAAGGCCGTCCGAGATATTTCAAGATCAAGAGTTGAAGACTATGAGCAATTATAATGGATTTAAGGCAAGTTATAGCACAGACAATCCTTGCTACCTACACACCTTTAATACATTATTTACTGCATTTGCATATGTCTAAATTGTTTCCCATTAAGGTTGTACCTAGCTTTGTTTATCTTGTACCTTGATTTCCCCGGGTTTATGCATATGGGTAGAATCTTTGCTATGCGCCGCTACTATCACCTCTATTTAATTGTTAAATTTGACTTAATGGTTCACTTCAATATGATGATTAAAACTTGCTTTTTAGTAACATGGATCAGGGAGCTAGAGCATGTGCTTCATGCTTTGTTCTAGTATCTCTCCCTAAGGACTGGTTCTTAAAGCGGCAACCCAGGAGCCTGTCGTCACCGCCAGAACTATAATAGCTCTGGTCTTGGTCAAGTAGCTTGTACGACTCTAGCTTGGCAGTGGTTACCGAGGGGCCAACGGCATTGTGGGAGGCAAGGTATGGGGTGTTTCCTGATTCCATCGAGGATGGATGCGCTCTGTTGGCTATGTCTCGTTAGGCACAGTCCCGTGTTGGGAGTCCTCGCGTTGGAACTCCGCACGTTGCGCTTTGGTTGGCTTGCGTAGCCTGCGCTCTCGACACCATTGACCCTCCTTTCGCTGCGCCCTGGGAGTCAGTCGATCTCGGTGCCTAGGGTCTCACCGCCTTGTAGTACCACAGCGGCTACTGTCTTGTTAGGGTGTCTTGTGAAAGCCTTGTAGCATCCCTTTGCGATCACACCTCGGAAGTGTGGTTTGTGAGGTCTGATCCACCTCCGCGTGGTTGGGTGCAAAGTTCCTTTGAACTTTTACATGACTGGTGGGTAAAGGGTGAAACCTCTGTAGAGTATAAATCTATCATGATAGCCTTGCTCAGGGTCACGAGCGGCTTGGACCATTTTCGATTAGAAAATGATGTTTATTTATGCTTAATGTCACTTATACTTTATTAATTGGGTTTCAACTGGGATTCATTCACTTGTAGTAACTTGGACAATGTTAAAACGAACCAACTAAAAGTGCTAATGCAGTTAAGCCGTGTCTAACCTTTTTGAGCCTTCATACACCTGTGTTATACTTTCTAAGTAAGACATTTACTTACGCTTGCTATTATTCAACAAAATCCCGAATGGGTAACAGATTGAAGTTTCTTGAGGATCTTCCGTACTACTGTGGTCAACCAGTCGGTGTCCCTGTGGACTCGAGGCTCTACCTGACGAGATAGTTAGACTTCTGCTGTGTTTTAGGTAAACTCTGATGTAAAACTATTTTTATTCAAGCATATGTACTCTGTTTATCATATTTGTTAACTATATGTGTTCTGTGGACTTCCTGGGCACACATATAGTAGCATTCGAGCAAAGATCTAATGTTGGGGGAGCTTGTTGGCGGTCTTTACGAACTGATTTCCGACCTCCAACCGAGTATAAAATAAATACAATGGAATCAAGCACCATAGCTATAGGGCTTATCACTGACTATTTCCACAAGTTTTGGTGATTGTCCATTGTGCAGGTACAACAACGGGACAAACGTGCTATAGGGGTCGGAATTGACCGATTCGGCTGAACAACACGATTCGGCTGGTTATCCCCCTTAGTCGTGCTTGACACCGGGCGCCATCCAAGTCACCAACAACCAGGCAGTGACCGAGCATGACACGTGGACCATTGCCACATCGTCTCTAGGCCAGAATAACACGAAGACCACCAAGGAGAGGCAGCCTAGAAGGTCCAGAGAGCAGAGGCTGCAAGGGGAGCATTGTTGGGCCGTCGGGCCCATTCGGCCGAAGGGCCCACTTCGGCCGAACCGCCCATAGAGCTGCACCGCCTCAACACCAAGGCGGTGCGATGTGCCACTTCGGCCGAACTCCTTGGTTCGGCCGAACTGGGAGATTTGGCCGAAGCAGCTGGGCGCCGACCTGAGGTTGCTTGGCCGCTGCTCCACTGGCCACCGTCCTTGGCCAGTATAAATAGGAGCCCCTGGTTACCTGCAAAAGACACACAAGAAGAGAAGAGTCCATTAGCGAAGCGCTGCTCCTATACTTAGAAATAGGGAGAGAGGAGAGGTGAGCGTACCTCTACGGATGCGTCTCCACTTCAAGTAACATCCGGGTCATGTATGGTAACTCTTGTATCTCCTTCTCATTAATTGAGCATTCAGTTCTACTTTTATATGCTTGTTCGTTCCTTGTTCACTGCTTAGTTAATTGGTATAATTGTATACTGGTTTCTTAGCTTGGATGCCTATCTTTAGTATACGGGGTAGTTACTAGCTGACTAGTGTAAGCGCGGTGCTTAGATTTGAGGTTAGCTTGGATTGTGCCTGAGCTGGCACGGAGGTAGTAGTCGTTAGGTGGTGACAACCCTATACGGCCTTTATAACCCATCACTCCTGGCTTGGCCTGCGGGATCCCCAAACGTGCAGGGTAAGTGGTGCACTTTCTGTGTATCACAGGCTCTGCCTCCCGACACAAGCATCTATCTGTAGTACCGGATTGGTCAGTTGATCAACGGAGATATAGGTTCTAGACCCGTACCTTCTCTAACTTCCTATCACTTCTCTCCTCTTCTCTGTGTCACCCACTCCACCATACCACCCTTGGACAACTTAGTTTAGAGTTGGTTCACTTCTCGTTCCCCGTGGAAATCGATACCTTGGAATACTTCCGGGTGAAAGCTACATCGGTATTTGTCCGCTTGCGGATTTATCTGTAGGCCGTAAGGAGTGCCAACACTGGCCACCTACCGCCGCGTAGGCCGCCCGTCGCCCACGCTAGCCGCCCCGCGGTCGTCGCTGTAGAGAGAGGGGTGGCAGCGCGGCGGAGCCTTCAGGCAGGTGGACGCAGTGGATGACTGCAAGGCTCCAGGGCACGCGACCAAGTGGAAAGGGGAGAGTAGAGGCGAGCTAAGGAGGGCGGTGGATCTGCTTGCCGCTAGGTTGCGAGTAGACCGACGCTGGCCGCTGGGTAGAGTGGACGACAGAGTCGAGGGGTTAGGCTTCGTTTGTTTGAGGTTACAAAATTTTCGCAACTTTGACCAGTAATTAGAGGTATTAAAGTCTAATTACAAAGGCAACTTCACAACCACGGTACTGTAGCAGTAATTAGAGCTCATGAGGACTTTGATCGCATAATCGGAGGATAATTAGGGCATGATTATTGTAGCATTGCTGTAGCAAATCATGACTAATTGGGCTTATTAGATTCGGCACGCAAAGTTACACTCATATGTGAAAAAGTTTTGTAAATATGCATGGAAGATTTTTTTTTGTGAAATTAACCAAACGCGGCCTTAGGAGTAATTGAGTGTACGAGGACCGAGGGAGCCGAGCGCAGATGGATGGGCATTGCGAGGACCGAGGGAGGGAGGCGTCATGCGTGGGGGCATCGTGGACCGGGAAAAGTGGGATCGCCCGAGGATGATGAGGTTTGTTTGATACAAACGAATGTGACCCTTAGATATGAGTGACCAAAGAGAGAGAAGATAATAGAGCGATCTGAACGCTTCATTTTGAATAGATTGTAATGTTAGGGATACATCTTGGGGAAGATCGAGCTAAACATATCTCTCTTAGGCTTTGTTCGTTTTGGGCGGGATTGGCCGGGATTACAGCCCAATCCACGTGGGTCACCCCGGCCTGGGTAGAATCCCGGCCCACAGAAAAATGGTTGTTCGTTTAAGCCCGGCGTGGCCTGTATCCCGGCTCACCCCTGCCATTTCCCTCCACCCCGGCCCGGGAAAACAACCTCGTCTCGGAGGTGTCGATAACGAAACCACGCGAGGCAGGGGAGGCGAATGCTCCACGGCAGTGTGGTGGACTGAGCCGGCGCTGCGGCATCTTCGCGACGGCGGCGGCGGTCGCGACGACGACGACGTAGCGAGGAGCACATCACGGATTCGGCCTCCCTTATGACGTCCCCTCCTCGATGGGGGTGTAGGTATCTGCGAGGGGCACGGCAGATCCGGCGGCAGCGGCAACGGCGACGCGGTGGTCTCCGCTTCGGTAGTCATCTTTTCGTCGGTAATCGCGTCTCCGTCCTATCCCTTCCCCTCTTCTCTCGCGCCACATACTTGCTAGGGTTCTTGATTTGTAATCCCAGATCCTGCCTTTGAGTAGAAGACTCGAATTCGATTCCATACGGTTCTTTTCATTCGCAAGATCAAGTTCTTGATTCACCTGAATATTGGGTAGTCCGGGGCAGCTAGTTTTTACCTTATTTGATCAGGTTCCTTGGCATAAGAAATAGTAGGCAGTGTGTGAATCGTATTCGTGCTGATGCTGACAACAACAATGGCACCACAGAGAAAGCCATGATTTGCACAGGACGACATTTGAGAGGATCTTAGCTACCTTAAGTTAATTAGGCTTTACTCGCAAAAACAGTATGATAAATAGGACAAAGATGACAGGTAGTGTTATTATGATTCCATACAATTACATGCTGAAACAAACACCGTTCAGATTTTGTTGTAGCAGCACAAAACTACTATCAGGAATGGCTGCATTAGCCTCTTCACAACCAGCCTATGACATTGCGCTCAGATCCTTGGACAACAAATATTACTGCTTTATTTTTATTAATGGAGTCATTGGATTTGTAAATACAAAATATCCTCTTCTTGTGATGATGATCCAAGTACACGCCCAAGTTCTTTGCCTGAATATTTTTGTTTTCTGAAATTATTATGAGATTTTGTATGCTCTCTCTTCATATCTTAACAACTGCTTTAATTAGTGTTGTTAAGGTCATACTCACTGTTCTCTTTCTTTTCCTCTCCTCTCCCGCATCCTAGAATTTGCGTGTGGCTAGCTTTTCATCAAATGCATGCATGTTCTTGTACAAATTGTTTGTGTGTAGTCAACAGGGTTCTACTCCCTTTTCAAGTTCAGTTTTGCAGCCTGAAATTTAGTTCAGTTTGTACCGCCTGAAAATTAAATACTGCATGTTCAGATAGAAATTGCACAAGTCCAGTTTGCAGCTAGTATTGTGATGGTGAACTTTCATGGATCACATCTTAATATGTTGGACTGAAATTTTGTTTTCTGGTGCAGCTAGAGAAGCAGTTTTGAGGCTTTTTCCTGAAGAAATAAAGCAGGCCTACGGAGTGGAGCTGGATGATGGAATGATGCATAAATCTTTTCAGAACATGCTAAATGAGCTCCTCGTTTGGCTTCTTGGAAGTCCTTAATATCTTAGCAGCAAGATCAAAATGTGTAATCATTTTTATTGTTTGTCAAAGCTCACTGTAATAGCGATGGTTTGGTGTGTGCAGTTCATTTTAGAAGACCGGCAGCATAAACATGCCATGATTAATTGATGGTTGAACCAACATCTGAATGTCTAAATAAATAAAGGGCTTATTTGTACACCCACAGGGTTTAACCGAATAGATTTTTTGAGGCAGGGATTAGATCAACCAAAAGGATTAAACCCCCACAGGGATTGAGTGATAGGAAGGGGATTCACTCAATGGCGGCAAAGCTTGGTGCAGCGCTTGGATTGGGTGAGGCGAAGGAACGAGGGTAGCATCGCACGGGCCTAGCATGGCGCGAACGCCGAGGAAGTGGTGGCGGCTTCACCTTCATTGCGGGGATGCTACGCGCAATGGAAAGGACGGCGACAAAGCTTCCTTGATGGTCCAGGGGGGTCCACGGGCCCATGTGAAGATGTGCAAGAGCTGGAAATGGGGGTAGGGCAAAAAGTGGTGTGGCCCTGAGCTTGAGTTGGGTTCGGTCGGGAGGAGGAAGACGACACTGACAGGTGGGGCCCAGCTGGCAGTGGACGGGAGGTGGGTCGGCCTGATACAGGTTTTAGGTTTTCTTTTTATTCCCGGATAATGATTTCACGTGCAAAGACAAATCCAAAAAATCCCGGATAAATCGTTTAGCCTACAAAAAATACTCCAAAAATTCCAAAAATCCCAAGCGAGCATGCCAAGGCTTCAACTTGGTGGACTCCTTGGGTCCATGGTTGGGTACGATCGTCGTTCCAACGTTGGTTTTCCACCAATCTTCTCGATCATGGCCTTCTAGCAACAACATCCAAATACTCACGGGCGGAGCTCTTGAGCCCGCGGTAAAATGTTTGGATTATGAACCAATTCTACATACCATGGTGAGGACAAGCGGATATATAGTCCTGGAGGCATTCCCATGCCTTCGGGATAGTTTCATCTTTGAACTACTGTAAACTAGCAATTTTATTCCGTGGGGCGTTGGGTTTTCCACTCGGAAAGAATTTCATCAAAAGTGCGCTAGGTCACTTATCCCATGAATCTATGGCTATGGAGTAGCATAAAACCATTTATTTGCCTTACCCAATAACGAGAATGGAAAAAGATAAAGGCGAATAGCATCGATACTTACTCCGCGTATGGTGAATGTGTTGCAGAACTCCAAGAAGTGCTGAAGATGTGCATTCGCATCCTCGTGAGGCTTGCCATGGAACGAGCTAGCCTGAACCATGTTGATGAGGGTTAGCTTGAGCTCGAAGTTGTCATCTCTGACTGGCGGAGTTGGTCCGACACGCACATTCTCGCTCGATGGAGCGGAAAACTTACATATCGTCTTGCCTGCCATCCTCGATGTTGAAGCTGCGTTGACGACGGGAAAGGCTGGGCTCGTCGGAATGAGTTGCTTCTGAGGATGTACGACACGAGATCGAACTCTCATCACAAGTGACAAAGGATTATCTTGGTAATTTGATGGAAGTTGGAAACCAGTCATGAATTGCTCTGCTTCACAAGATCAATGAACAGAGCAAGGGTAAACCCGCTAGACTAGTGTTATACTCAACTATGATAGCTCAAGATAAATGTTTAAAAGTATTCTACCCAAGCTTCCCCGACAACAACACTAGAAATGCTTGTTGGCACTTCTTACGATCCAATATGAGGATTGTGAATCCCGATACTAGGGTAAGGATTGTTTCAGTGGTTTTTCTTATGGCTTAGTAAAATAAATGAATATTCTACAAGCGTGTCACACCCGGATTTACACATAAACCTGAATGTGGCCATATGTGTGCCCAGGAAGTCACAGTACACATATAGCAAACAAATATGGTAAACAAAGAACATATGCTGAATAAATTCTTGAATAAATAGAGTTTTACATCAGAGTGCATCATATATAAACTAACCAATACAGCGGAAGACTAAAAACTCTCTCTAAATGAAGCCACACTCCACAGGGACTCTGACTGGCGAACGCAACTCAGTAGTATGGTAGATCTTCTGGAACCTCAGCAGCAGACTCATGCACAGCCCAATCTGTTACCCTTCTACGATTTTGTTGAATAAATAGCAAGTGTAAGTAAAACAATTACTTAACAAGTATAGCACGGGTTATGAAGGCTCAAAAAGGCTAGACACGGCTTAACGGCATTAGCACGTTTAGTTGGTTCATTTTAACATTATCCAAATTACTACAAGTGTATGAATCCCAGTGGTAACCCAATTAATAATGTGAACTGACATTAAGCATAAATAAATACCATCTTCTAATAAAAAAGGATCCAGGCCGCTCATGACCCTGAGCAAGGCTATCATGATAGATTTACACTCTGCAGAGGTTTCGCCCTTTACCCACCAGTCGAGTAAAAGTTCAAAAGAACTTTAAACCCAACCATGCCGAGGTGGCCAAACCTCTAAAACCACACTTCCGAGGTGTGATCGCATAGGGACGCTACGAGGCTTTTCACAAGACACCCTAACAAGACAGTAGCCGCTGTGATACTACAAGGCGGTGAGACCCTAGGCACCGAGATCGACTGACTCCCAGGGCGCAGCGATAGGAGGGTCAATGGCGTCCGGAGCGCGGGCTACACAAGCCAACAAATGCGCAACGTGCGGAGTTCCTACGTGAGGACTCCCAACACGGGACTGTGCCTAACGAGACATAGCCAACAGAGCGCATCCGTCCTCGGTGGAATCAGGAAACACCCAGCACCTTGCCTCCCACAACGCCGTTGGCCCCTCGGTAACCACTGCCAAGCTAGAGCCGTACAAGCTACTTGACCAAGACCAGAGCCATTATAGTTCTGGCAGTGACGACAGGCTCCTGGGTTGCCGCTTTAAGAACCGGTCCTTAGGGGGAGACACTAGAACAAAGCACACAACACATGTTCTAGCTCCCTGATCCATGTTGCTAAAAAGCAAGTTTTAACATTAAAGTTGAAGTGGACCATTAAGTCAAAATTATCAAATAAGTAAAGGTGACAGTAGCTGCGCATAGCAAAATTCTACCCATATGCATAAACCCAGGTAAACAAGGACAGGATAAACAATCGCTAGGTACAACCTTAAAGGTACATCAAATTAGACACATGCAGGAATGAAATAATTTATTACAAGTGAGTAGGTAGCAAGGATTGTCCATGCAATAACTTGCCTTCCTCAAAGTGCTGCTGCTGCTGGTCCGGCTCCAGAAAGTCCTCGTACTCACAGTCCAACGCGAACGGCTCACCGACTGGACACGAATCACCACACAAGCATCCACACAAGCCAATACATGCAAACATAAGTATTCTATTAGAAACAGTACACCAAATAGTAGAAACAGTACAGAAGAAGGTTTTGAAACTATTCTACACTTTGCTACGAACACGTGAGCGCAAAAATCACACTAATCGGAGCTAAAACGAGAAAGATATGGCATTTCTAAGGTCCAGGGGCTTGCTGGCAAGTTTCAGAAACTTCCAGGGGCTTGTTTGTGAAAAACCGAGGACCTATACATAATTTAATATTAAAACCCAAGGGCTAGCGTGCAAAAACAATAGGGCAGGACGGTGGGTTGCATTTTTCAAAAGGTCAGGGGGGCTAACCGTGGAGAAAGGACTCGAGTGTAATTATTTTTAACACTTATGTGGACCGCGGGTTGATTTTTAGAAAACAGGGGGACTCAGGGCTAGGTGGACATGGACCATTGGATATGGATCTAACGATCCAGATCGAGTCAGGGGGAAGAGGTCGCCGGCGGGAACAGGATGTCGGCGGCGCCGCCCGCTGGAGCGGCGGCGACTCGTCGGAGTTCACTGGAGCTCGAGCTAGGAGGCTCGGTTTTCTACGCGGATTGGTGCTACGACATCAGGGCGGAACGGCAAGTTCAACGGTGGGGCTCTCGTCGGCGATTGCACGGTGGTGGCGGTCGGCGACGACGAGCGGCGGCGCACGGGCTCCGGCGAGACAGCAAACGGCTAGTGGCTTAGAGCTGCAGCTCGGTTCTTGGGTGCTACGGGATCAGAGGGCAAGGCGAGAGCAACTACGGATTCCTAGTCGTCGGGGAGGCTGCGTAGGCGGTGCTCGATGGCGACTGGTGGCGGCTTGCGCCGACGAGCAGTGGCGGGGAGGCTACAGAGCACGGGGAAGATCAGGACGGGCCTCGAGAAGTTGCTCACCACACGGCGAAGCTACCTGGGGCGTCGAAGGGGGCGGAGTCGCGCCGGAGCGGCGAATCGACGACGGCGGACGGCGGAGCTGCAAGGTGACCGGCGAGCCGATTAGAGTGAGGTGGAGCCGGAATTGGAGCGCTAACATGTCGAGGAGCTTCCTTACCTCTCAGCGAAGCTACCAGGGGTGTCAAGAGGAGCAGAGCGACGCCGGAGTCGGGGAATCGACGGCGGCGCTCGAGCTCGAGGGGGCGGCGGCGCTGCGAGGCGAGGCGAAGCTGCTGCGGCTCGGAGATGCTCGAGGCGGAGGGTGGGTGAGGGCTGGGAGGCCTGGGCCCTCGGTTTTATAGTGCCCAGGGTATGGCCGGCGGCGGCTCCATCCTTTCCTATCATGGGGATCGGTTTCCTTTCGGGGGAGCGCGCGAAGAAAGGAAGGGAGGGGTGCGGGAAGCTTCGCGGAAGCTTCTGTGGGACCTGCGGCGGCGCAGGGGTGGCTCAGGCCTTGGGCCGAGGCGGCGGTGCGGGCCGAGCTCGACCGAGCTTGGTTCGGCCTGATGTAGGGGACGACCCTGCCATGCGGGGCCCGTCCGACAGTGAGAGGAGAGGGAGGGAGAGTGGGCCGCGGCTGTTGTGCGAGTTGGGCCGAAAGTTGGAGAGGGGAGTTGCTATGCTGGGCCGAGGGAAAGAAATGGGGGCGGGGTGAAGTTGAGCCGGGGAAAGGAGTTGGAGGAGCGGAAGTAGACTTGAGCGGCTGGCTGTGGGCCGAGCATGCTGCGGTGGACCGCTGCGGTGCTGGGCCGAGGCGGGGTGGCGGACCGGGCCGCGAAGCGAGCTGGCTGTTCGGGAGGAAGGGATGAGGGAGCAGAAGTGGACTGGGGGAAGAGTTCAGAGGGCAAAAGCGAACCCCAGCCTAAACAACTTTTCTAGGGCTCCAAACAAGGTGATTCAAATTCGAATTTAAATAAATTTAAACTCTCATTTGAACCACAAGCAGTACAAAACTCAATGCAGCAGCATGAATGTAACAAAAATGTTTCTAAGCCTTATATTTGTTTTTAATTCCTAGAAATTATTTATTTACCCTATATTAATTATGAACAAGACATTAAATAATCAATTAATTACTAAAATTTTTAAATAGGCTATTTTAGGGTGTTACAAAGCGCATAGAATTACCGTTGTAGCACTCCACCAGGGAGTAATCTGAGGTATCGTAATTTATAATTTCCACAGGGAAGCTTATGGAAATAGTACTAGTAAACAGGTATTCGACACTATCACCAAGGAATATAAAACTAACCAGGCGGGGGATAATGGTATTTGATAGGAGTGAATTACCATGACACACAACTCAAGGATACTCAGATAAGAAAGAGGACTAGCTAGCTAGGAGGGCAACGAGACGAGAAAAGGATTCCTAGGCATTTTGTCTATCTGGGTTACTCGGGCAGAGAGATACAGCGGCCGAGAAGCAGCTCTTACATATCAAGAGTGAATCTAATGTCTTATCTTTGGGACATAGAACCAGTGACATACAGAATGGGATGAGAAGGGGTGCCACCAATCCCGCACTTTGGGATCCTATGAGCCGAGCTGGGCGTGGTGGACTACGTAGGCCGTATAGGGCTGTCATCACCTAATGGCTACCACACATACATGCCAACTCAGGAGAAAACCAAGGTCACCATCTAGTCTAGGTACCTCACCTACACTAGGCAACAACTACTTACTCCTCTAGAAGAAGCAAGCAATCATGTCAATACCCAAGTGACAATTCACCACAAGTATTCAGTAGAAATGGGTAACCCACTAGGACAAAGACTTAAACAAGAACTGAGAGAACTGGAATCACAACAACTATAATCTAAACACAGAATACATGCAACTAGAATAAAATAGAGGCAAGGTATAAATAACTCAGACAAAATGACAAAGATGATCTATATTGATAACTCAAAGTCTTACTAAAAGAAAAGAAAAACATACAAGAGCTTATACCAGAGCTTCTGAAGATGACTCTGGAACCTCTAAGGCACAACTCGACTTGACTCTACCTCCAAGACTAAACTATCCTAACTCTACTAAAACAAGTGAGAAATTAAGCTCCTTGGCTTGGTGTGTGTTGAAGATGAGCACGGGACCTCCCTTTTATATGTGAATCAAGGCGGTGGAGCTTGAGTGGTGGCCAAGGGAGCTGGGAGGCGGTGCCGGGCCGCTCGGCCCAACGAGGTCAGTTCGACCGACCCACAGGATGCACCGCCTCAGTTCTGAACGCCTGGGATTCGCTCCTGTGAGGCGGTTTGTACATGGGGGTGGTTCAGGAGTTGGCGAAGAAGCTGACCCCTTGTAGTTGCTTGGGGATGTTCTCCACGTCCGTCGGGAAGATGAGACAAGATTGATCTACCATCAAGCCAACTGTGAGTAACCAAACAATCACCCCTACCTAGCGCGCCAAATGTAGGACCTAAGGACTGGCAATCCATCAAGGGATTCCCATGTGGTTAATTTGTAGGAGGAGTATCGTCGAGTCGAATAGCTTGATGGTGACACAAGATGCAAGGTTTAGATAGATTCGGTCTACCCGAAGGTATAATACCTTACGTCTTGTATCGGGTGGTGCTTGTATTGATTGTACTCGACAAAGCTTCGATGCTATGGCGAGCTTTGTGGTTACGATAGATTCGATACCGTCGAAGGGTTAACCAAGGCCGCCTTATATAAGTCGACAGCCTAGGGTTTACAAGTCGGTTTGTATCTAAACCTACCAGATTACAATAGGAAATCGTATCTGAGTAGATTTCTAAAGATATCCCAGGATATCAGGACTTAATCATCGAGTATACTAGGGCTCGTGCTTTCTATGCCTGCATCAAACTTGTTTGACAAGTCAAGGATTCCTCATGGGTGTTGGCACTCCTTACGGCCTACAGACAAATCCGCAAGCGGACGGATACCGATGTAGCTTTCACCCGGGAGTATTCCAAGGTATCGATTTCCACGGGGAACGAGAAGTCAACCGAATCTAAACTAAGTTGTCCAAGGGTGGTGTGGTGGAGTGGATGACACAGAGAAGAAGAGAGAAAAGCGATAGGAGGGTAGAGAAGGTACGAGTATGGAGCCTATATCTACTTCAATTAACTGACCAACTAGGTACTATAGGTAGATGCTTCTGTTGGGACACAAAGCCCATGATACACAGAAAGGGATGAGAAAGGGTATCACCAACCCTGCACGTTTGGGGATCCTGCAGGCCGAGCCAAGCGTGAAGGAATACAAAGGTCATATAGGTCTGTCACCACCTAACGACTACCACCTCCGTGCCAGCTTAGGGACAATCCAAACTAACCTCAAGTCTAAGCACCGCGCTAATACTAGTCGGCTAGTACCTACCCCGTATACTAAAAATAGGCACCCAAGCTAAGCATCCAGTATACAATTATACCAATCAACTAAGCAGTGAACGAGGAGCAAACAAGCATATAAAAGTAGAACTGAATGATCAATTAATCAGAAAGAGGTACAAGAGTTACTAGACACGACCCGGATGTTACTCGAAGCAGAGCTACATCCGTAGAGGTACAGGTGGAGAAGAGGGGCCGACACTCCGGCTCCTCTCCGGCACGCTCACCTCTCCTCTCTCCCGATTTCTAAGTGTAAGAGTGGCAGTGCTTCGCTAGTGGACTCTTCTCTTCTTGTGTGTCCTTTGCAGGTGATGGAGCCCTCAATTTATAGTGGCCAGGATGGTGGAAGGCAGAGTGGCATGCACGCAAGCCAGAGGCGGTGCCCCCCTGATCCGGCCGAATCAGGGGTTCAGGCGAACAGGATGGTTCGTCTGAATCATCCTTTGCACCGCCTCAGCTCCCCCCATGTGCTAGACCACCCCCTAGGTCAGTTGGCACGTCGGTTCCTTGGTCCTGGCTGAGTTGGGCCTCCAGTGAACTTGGTGGGCTTCGGTCGAGTTGGACTCGGGCGTCTCCCGTCTTTCGGTCCACTGGGTCGATGGCGGCCGTATCGGTCCATCCAAGCCTGGGGTTCTACTGGGTTTTATGTCTTCATGTCGTGGCACATCCTGGGTTCTGGGATACAGTTCGGTTGTATCACGGAATTTGGCCGAATACATATTTCCATATACTTTTGACCTCAACTTTGGTCATGTGCCCCCCTGTAATCGAATAAACACCAAAACTAGTGGAAATGGTCAGAAATAAGTCCTATAGCTAGGGTGTGTGATTCCATTGTGTTTATTTTATACTCGGTTGGAGGTCGGGAATCGGTATGTAACGACCGCCAACAATGGGCCACCTCGAGGTTGGCCCACAACCTTCTCAGATGTGTGTCCAAGTCAACTGTTATCACCTTTTATAGTTGGCCCAATAGTACTCGTATCCCACATGTTGTGTCACACTCATGACCTCGTTGATGAGGGAAGCCTAGATGTTAACTCACACAGCAGGCTCTGGGAAGTACCGGTGTAGGGACTAGTGTCCAGAAGGCATGCGGTCATTGTGGAGTAGATGGTTTAAGAGTTGGAAAAAGTTGCCATATGTAACCTTTGGGTGTGCATATGTCGTGCGGTTAGGTTTCCCTTGCAAAGTTTTGAATTGTCCGTCCTTCATGGTATATGAAGCTACTTGTCCAATGCGCTAGCATGTAGTAACAACTCAAAATTAAGAATGAAGTTATATGCTTGCTGAAATTTATTTGCTTGTGACTTGTTTTTCAGTTGACGCTAGCATCCAGGAGCAGGTGGACGCTTTGACTTCGTCGTGTACTCTTCCTGCTAGTTGGTCTATTGAGTGAGAGGGTTGCGGCATGGTATCATGTGATGTCGTTTGTATCATGGATTAGCTTCCGCTTATGTTTAATTTCCGCTGCACTCAAACTGTGAACTTTGGTTTGTAATAATTTAATATTTGAACTTGGTTTGTAAAAAAAATATCTATGTGAACTGTGTGGTTTAAAAGTTGGTGCTTTGTTGTACTCCCATGTATTGTTTCGATCATTAAAAGAAGGGTGGTTAATCAGGACCTCTACCTGACAGCTTCCCTGATTAATTCATTTCAAAACACCAATGACCCTTGATGCCATTAAAGGGGCGAGGTTTCGTGCCTATTGAACCGAGTTAATTCGAGGGACTGCCACATGCACTAGTTATGTTTTAGTTTGTTATGGATAGTTTTGTTGCCCACTGTACTTTGTCAAAAATAGTGCATGATGCATTTAATGCACCAGTTCAGGCTGTAGACAAAACAAATGCACCAAATGCACTATTTTAGACAAAACAATGATGTTTTGGTTTGTTTGGTCACTTTCGTTACCATAGTAAACTTTGACAAAAACGTTGTGTGTTGCATTTAATGCACTGGTTCGTTCTACATGCGAAACAAGTGCACCCAACGCACTAGCTTTGAGCTAATAGTGATATTTTAGTTGTGCTAAATTTTTCTATCAATGCTAAATTTGCATGGAGTTGATTTGTAGTAATTCTATTTAAGAACAAAAAACTTAATACAAACAACAAGGACTGATATGTCACTAATCTATTGTTGACACTTCTTACGGTCCACTATCAGGATTGTGAATCCCGGTAATGGTGCAAGGAGTGTTCATTGGTATTCTTACGATACAGATATAAATCCGCAAGCGCACGGATACCGATGTAGCATTTCACCCGGGAGTATTCCAGGGTATCGTATTTATTTCCACCGGGAAGCATTGGATAAAGAGTATTGACTATTAACAAGGATGTAACTACTAATTAAAGTACCGACTAACAAGGCGGGGGTGAAGAATAGGATATGAGTGATATGCATATGACACACACAAGGAGAAGTTCAGGATAGCGATAGAAGAGCGGTCTAGCTAGTGGGATAACAACGAGACAGGAAAGGATTCCTATATACTTCCATTGGCCTTGAGATATATCTAGCAAAGGTTACGGCTAGCATGAAGAATGATATCTATGGTTCTCTTCCTAGTTCTATTATCTCGGCGTCGGGAAGCGGAGCACCCGACACTCAGAAAGGGATGAGAAGGGGTGTCAGTGAACAACCGCAGGAGGCTCCTACGGGTCAAGCCGGACGTGATGGACTACGTAGGCCGTATAGGGCTGTCACCACCTAACGGCTACCACACAACCGTGGACTCGAATGCAAACCAAGGTTATTGTCTGGACTAGGCACCACGCCTATGCTAGACAATAACTACTCACTCTCCTAGAAAGAGCAAGCACTCCTGTCAATACCCCGGTGACAATTCACCGGAAGCATTGAGCAGAAACGAGGAACTAGCTGAGACAAAGAACTAAGAGAGACTTATAGAACCAGACTACAACAGCTTATAACCAAGGCTAGACATTCCACAATTACTCGTGAAATAAATGCAGAACAAATAACTCAAGTAAATGCGGAAGATAAATATATTAAATACTCAGAGTCTTGCATAAAGAAATGGAAAAGATACAAGAGCTTTACCAGAACTCCAGAAGACAACTCCGGAACCCCGAGCGAAGCTCGACCCTGACTCTAACTCCCAACTAGACTAGCCTAACTCTACATCTTAAAGAGGAGAATGGAGACTTGCTCCCAAGTGGTGTGGGTGATACAAGGGGTATGCCACTGCTTATATAAGTGTCCTAAGGCGGTTTGGAGTGGAGTAACCGTCAAGGGATCCAGGGGATATTCCATGTTGATTCGGGCGAAGAGACCGGGTTCGGTCGAACAGGTCGGTTCGGCCGAACCCTTGGATCCACCGCCTTGGCTCTGAACGGCTTGGATGCACTCCTGGAGGCGGTTGGTGCATTGGGGGCGGTTCGGCCGAACTGGAGGGTTCGGCCGAACTGGGCTTTGTTGGCGGTCGTTACAACCCAAATCCAACCACCAATACCCGGGAATAAATGAGATTTTATGCAACATTCCATGTACTTAGGTTTATATTCTAATAATGTTCCACGAGTTTTGGTGAGTATATGGTGTGCAGGTACACAATTCAGCAAACATGGACGAAGGGGGGTAAAAGTGGCCATTTCGGCCAAACCACTTGGATCGGCTGATCCACCCCTCTTAGCCCATTCATATATGACACACCACCACATGGGAAAACACACTCAGAGGCCGCACGGATCGCTGACGTCGTCAATCCGGAGCAAAGAAGCACAAACTGACTAAACCCAGCCCATGGGAAGCAATCCTGGACGTCCACAACACATAGTCGGTGCAGCAGAGGTCAACCGGGCACTGGGCCCAGTTCGCCCGAAGGGCCCAGTTCGTCCGAACTGGGTAACCGTCTCAAAACCGACCTCCAGAGCCAATCCAGGCCGTGGAGCACCAAGGCGGTGCATTTGGTCGGTTCGGCCGAACCTATCCAGTTCGCCCGAACTGGCCGGGGCACCACCCTCAGTGCCTTGGCCGGTGCTCTACCTCAACCGCCTCCCCCATCTATAAATAGAAGTGTTCTCCTCACTTGTAACACACACCACTTGGGAGCAAGTCTCCATTCCCCTCTTCCAAGATGTAGAGTTAGGCTAGTCTAGTTGGGAGTTAGAGTCAGAGTCGAGCTTCGCTCAGGGTTCCGGAGTCATCTTCTGGAGTTCTGGTAAAGCTCTTGTATCTTTTCCTTTCCTTTATGCAAGACTCTGAGCATTTAATATATTTATCTTCTGCATTTACTTGAGTTATTTATTCTGCATTTATTTCGCGAGTAACTGTAGAATGTCTAGTCTTGGTTATATGCTGTTGTAGTCTGTCTCTATAAGTTCTCTCCTTAGTCCTTTATCTCAGCTGGTTCCTCGTCTCTGCTCAATGCTTGCGGTGAATTGTCACTGGGGTATTGACAGGGTTGCTTGCTCTTTCTAGTAGAGTAAGTAGTTGTTGACTAGTGTAGGAGTGGTTCCTAGATTAATCAATGACCTTGGAATGTTCCTGAGCTGGCACGGAGGTGGTAGCCGTTAGGTGGTGACAGCCCTATACGGCCTTTGTATCCCATCACGCCTGGCTCGGCCCGTAGGCTCCCCGTAAGATGACGGATGTTGGTGGCACCCCTTCTCATCCCTTTCTGTGTGTCGCTGGCTTCGTTCCCGATGTTGAGATAATATAAGTAGGAAAAGAACCACAGATGTCATTCTCCATGCTAGCCGTAACCTTTGCTAGAGATATCTCAAGGTCAGTGGAAATATATAGGAATCCTTTCCTGACTCGTTGTCCTCCCACTAGCTAGACTGCTCTTCTATCTCCATCCTGGACTTCTCCTTGTGTGTGTCGCTTGCATATCACTCCTATCCTATCCTTTACCCCGCCTTGTTAGCCGGTACTTTAGTTAGTAGTTACATCCTTGTCAATAGTCAATACTCTTTATCCAATGCTTCCCTGTGGAAATAAATACGATACCTAGGAATACTCCCGGGTGAAATGCTACATCGGTATCCGTGCGCTTGCGGATTTATATCTATATCGTAAGAATACCAATGAACACTCCTTGCACCATTACCGGGATTCACAATCCTGATAGTGGACCGTAAGAAGTGTCAACAAGCATTTCTGGCGCCGTTGCCGGGGAAGCAATTGACGAATGATATTGATGATTGACATTGGTGTCTACTAATTTAATCTACCGCTAGCATTAGCGGATCACCCCTATTTGCTTGAGTTTGTTTCAAACAGGAGGAAAGCAGAGAGCCCAGGGTGCCCGATCATGCAGGATTCATCAATTTTTGCCCCTATCTACTGCGATGCACATGCAAGTTTTAGAAGAAAAATCCTCACAGGTATGTGTTTAAAACACAAAAATATATACATTATCATCATCTGCAGCCTGGAGGAACGATCGTCGTTAAGGGAGAAAAGAAAATCAAATGTGACGGATGAATGACGCTGCATCACCGCAATTCTGTCTCAAATTGTTGGTAATGGCGAGAAAAATCAAGGTATGTGAGGTAGTCCAGCTCTTAGACTTTAAATTTTGAGCTTTATCCTTTAAATGTTTGCATTATCCACTGCATGTTTGTTTTGAATCACTTAATTTAGGAACTCATGCATTCCATCACCCCATTTTTTCCCAATCCACTGCATATTTCTCATTCTTGCATTCGCATTCATTCGCCCCCCATCATCACTTTGCATAAAAAAATTAAAAAAACATATAAAAAATATAAGCAACCGCTGGTTTTAGACCAAGGTGTGCGTTTGTCTGGAAGCTCTCAATTCGAGGCTGGTGGCCAAACTTCACCTGGCCTGGCCAGCTTTCGCTCATCTTTGCGCTCCGCGCAAGAGAGGAGACGTACTCTATGCCTCCGCTCCTTTTCCGCTCCACTAGCTTGGTTTGGAACCCATTGTTGCAATACTGTCTAAACCCAAGCTAGCTCCGCGGCATCCCACTAGTTGGCGTGTTTGAGAGCCGATCCCCTTTGCCACACCCACGACCGTGTATTCTTACACGACGACATCAACACAGAGAAAGACTCAGCCAACTACGTGCAGTCACGTCGGCGTAGTGCCATCACCGTTTGCATCAGTTCTGAAAGCCTTCATCATCAGATGCCAACGGTAGGCACGCAAAGGTACGTGAAAAGGTTTTTGCTTTTTACCTAATAAATTAAAGCAAAGTCCATCGGTTTCCATATGCTAATCTTCATGTGGATATTTCTTGATGCTTGCATTTTCTCTCTATTTATTTTGGTTTGCTCTGGTTTGAATGTGATCTCGCGAATACATTCATAAGCTATTTGAATTAAGCATGGTGCTTAGGTTAATTAGCTTTCTTTAATCAAATTAGACATGGTGTCATGTTCGATTAATGAACCTTTAGAGCAATACTTTTATGGATATTGGTTGCATGTATGGACTAACCCCTGCAGAATAAAATCATCAAATTTGAATGGGGAGTCCCCAAATCTACTTCACATCAGAGATGAGCCACGACCGCTGATACATTTGAAGCCCAAGGTGGAATAATGTTCCCAGGTATGCATTTCTAGTACAATTACAAATAACCTGGAACAGGAAGTTGCATCGTCGAGGCATTCTCTCCTGATCGGACGGTGACAAGAACAATTGAAGGAAGGAGAAGTCCCGCTCATGGACTTAAACAAGAGCTCTCACCGCGAGGCAAACCGGTATGTATCCCATATTTCCCTTTCCAAAATTTTATTTCCATCACTGCATTTGCATGTTTCCCTTTCTGAATGCGAATCACTCTTGCATTAGAATTAAGAGATAGCAACAAGGAAAATTCTTGGGCAATGGTTGGCTCAGCTAATCTCTCTAGTTCGGCCGAGCCTACCCCTACGCCCACATGTGCACCAACCTGTAGGGATATGTTAAGGGAAACCCAGATGAGTATAGTCGGCCAGATACACCATTCACGTCCAAATCCTTTCTTCCTGTGCCAAATGCTCCATTTGCAACATCCTTTCACCCAGCACTCAACGCATCCATCCATCCAGAGCCAAATTTTGTGCAAACCCCATACTTGGTCAGATCGGCCGAGGGTCTCATCCTCGACCGATCCTAACCTGCACCTTCTACCATGAAATTTGCCCCAACCAGCACAAAAGCATGATCTCCACCACTCCACATGTCGGCACATTCATTCCATCACAATCATGGCAGCATGGGAGTGGTGTGATCATTTTGATCCTTTGGTCATGTTATCCTGTCCACAAAAATCCACCAAAGTTCCCATGTCTTTGTGCTGGACGAGGCTCGTAAGAGGAGGCCAATAGGTTGAACAGCATAGTGGTTCAGTCGAGTCATGGTGATTCAACCGAGTTCCTCCTCCTCTCACTCGCCTATGGGTGACACTCTGGATGCATGGAGAAAACGTGCTCCAATCAGGTTTGCACTTGTACATTCTTTGAGTACATCTCTTGCATTTCTTTGCAAAGATTGATTCACTTGCTTGATTAAAAACAGAAAAACAACAAAAACATTTCCTTTGTTCTGATCATTATGCTGCTTCATGAAAACGGTTTATGGAGGCTAAATCCATGTAAGAGTGACAAGCCCCAAATAACTAAATGTTGAACCTTGATCCTATAGTCCCTCGGGTATTGTCGTTCTAACATTTTGCAGGCATCATCTCGTGGTCTCTATTCCTAAAGACGATCAAGCACATTCGGTACACGAGCATTGGTGAGGTTAGGGACACTCCCCTACTTTGTCACATGTCTCGGCACCGATGAATGCCAACTTAGAGATCACTGACACCGATGTTCCAAGCCAAGCTTGGGGGAGGACCCTCACGAGGTAAGTCCCAATCGTATCATTATAAGCTGCATCTTTGATCTGGTTTTGCTTTCATTTTAGTTTGAATAATAATAAAAAAAATACCAAAAATATTTGCTTTCGAATAAATAACTCCCAACTATGCATGGAATGAATCATATGCCTCTTACTTTGGAAATGATGAATAGTTGCTCTGTCATTAATTTTGCAGGTACTTTGTTTCAACTAGTTGCTTATTTTGTGCTTGAATTAGTTGGCATGAGTAATAATGAACCTGAAAACCTTGTGGGAGCACATGCTTTATTCCAAGTTTAAGTTGTTGTGGTGATTGATATAGTGAAAATTTGGTTAAGTTCTAATTCTGCTCTTAGTACGGGGAAAATCTCGGAGATTTATGCTTTCAAAATGAAACAAGTTCCTCATTGGTCAAACTACCTACCAGAGCCATATGATAAACTTAGTTGAAAATTTCTACTCATATGCTGCTTGTTATCTTAGTGAGCTTTGTCAAATTGTTGTGACCTTTGAGTGAAGCTTTCATACTCTTAGAGATCGAGATCCACGTACACACACCACTTCTCACTTGCAATTCCTACACTGGGAGTTAGCAAACATTTTCCATCATCCATCCACAAAAATAAAATGCTCCATGTTCTATGATTTTCCTCTCCAAATATTCTTGATAGAGACATGGGCTATGCAAAAAGAAAAGCATGCCAAAGAAGCATGGCAAAAATAAGAGAAAGAGAAAAGCATGCCAAAGAGCATGGCAAAAAAAAGAAAGCATGCCAAGTGGCATGGCAAAAATATGAGAATAAAAGATAGCCCATGTTCTCGAAAATAAATCAAGGAGAGGGAAATCCATCCAAGGAGTTCCACCATATTCCATTCCACCATATTCCATTCCACCATACTCCACTCCATCATATCCCACTCCACATATTCCACACACATGCACTTCTCGATCTTAAGGTATGATTTGTTTCCTCAGAGATCCAGTCTTTGACTTAACAAAATATAAGATGCATGCATGCCTTCATCCTTTGTCCCTGAGCCACACAAAAAGTCAGATTAGATGTTAGGATGAAAAAGAAGGCACAAGCCTTTGCCGAGGATTCAAATACACTTGAGTGATTGAGTGTGCCATTGAGGAACAATTTGAAGTTTTCAAAACTTGTGAAAAACTCCGAGATGGGATCCTGAAAAGAGTAGAGTGGAATAAAACTAAATTCAATCTGTTCATCCTTTCAACCGCCCAAGACAATGAGATTGCTATAAGCCCATAGGTAAAAAGGCGAATGAAAAACTTTGCCTATGATTCAAGTATTTTTTAGCACTAGTTGTTTATAAAGTTACTTGGAAAGTAAATGACATTGTAGCAACTCCTGATGCACCGAGCCTAAGTTTATATCTTTGCTTGAGGACGAGCAAAGAGCTAAGCTTGGGGGAGCTTGTTGGCGGTCGTTACAACCCAAATCTGACCACCAATACCCGAGAATAAATGAGGTTTTATGCAACATTCCATGTACTTAGGTTTATATTCTAATAATGTTCCACGAGTTTTGGTGAGTATATGGTGTGCAGGTACACAATTCAGCAAACATGGACTAAGGGGGGTAAAAATGGCCATTTCGGCCAAACCACTTGGATCGGCTGATCCACCCCCCTTAGCCCATTCATATATGACACCACCACATGGGAAAACACACTCAGAGGCCACACGAATCGCTGACGTCATCAATCCGGAGCAAAGAAGCACAAACCGACTAAACCCAGCCCATGGGAAGCAATCCTGGACGTCCACAACACATAGTCGCTGCAGCAGAGGTCAACCGGGCACTGGGCCCAGTTCGCCCGAAGGGCCCAGTTCGTCCGAATTGGGTAACCGCCTCAAAACCGACCTCTAGAGCCAATCCAGGCCGTGGAGAACCAAGGCGGTGCATTTGGACGGTTCGGACGAACTGACCAGTTCGGCCGAACCTATCCAGTTCGTCCGAACTGGCCGGGGCACCCCCCTCGGTGCCTTGGCCGGTGCTCTACCTCAACCGCCTCTCCCACCTATAAATAGAAGTGTTCTCCTCACTTGTAACACACACCACTTGGGAGCAAGTCTCCATTCCCCTCTTCCAAGATGTAGAGTTAGGCTAGTCTAGTTGGGAGTTAGAGTCAGAGTCGAGCTTCGCTCGGGGTTCCGGAGTCGTCTTCTGCAGTTCTGGTAAAGCTCTTGTATCTTTTCCTTTCCTTTATGCAAGACTCTGAGCATTTAATATATTTATCTTCTGCATTTACTTGAGTTATTTATTCTACATTTATTTCGCGAGTAACTGTAGAATGTCTAGTCTTGGTTATATGTTGTTGTAGTCTGTCTCTATAAGTTCTCTCCTTAGTCCTTTATCTCAGCCGGTTCCTCGTCTCTGCTCAATGCTTGCGGTGAATTGTCACTGGGGTATTGACAGAGTTGCTTGCTCTTTCTAGTAGAGTAAGTAGTTGTTGACTAGTGTAGGAGTGGTTCCTAGATTAATCAATGACCTTGGAATGCTCCTGAGCTAGAATGGAGGTGGTAGCCGTTAGGTAGTGACAGCCCTATACGGCATTCGTATCCCATCACGCCTGGCTCGGCCCGTAGGCTCCCCGTAAGATGACGGATGTTGGTGGCACCCCTTCTCATCCCTTTCTGTGTGTCGCTGGCTCCGTTCCCGATGTTGAGATAATATAACTAGGAAAAGAACCACAGATGTCATTCTCCATGCTAGCCGTAACCTTTGCTAGAGATATCTCAAGGTCAGTGGAAGTATATAGGAATCCTTTCCTGACTCGTTGTCCTCCCACTAGCTAGACTGCTCTTCTATCTCTATCCTGGACTTCTCCTTGTGTGTGCCACTTGCATATCACTCCTATCCTATCCTTTACCCCCGCCTTGTTAGCCGGTACTTTAGTTAGTAGTTACATCCTTGTCAATAGTCAATACTCTTTATCCAATGCTTCCCTGTGGAAATAAATATGATACCTAGGAATACTCCTGGGTGAAATGCTACATCGGTATCCGTGCGCTTGCGGATTTATATCTATATCGTAAGAATACCAATGAACACTCCTTGCACCATTACCGGGATTCACAATCCTGATAGTGGACCGTAAGAAGTGTCAACAGGCTTTCAGCCCATAACGCCCCCCGTGCACCGCCTCTTGCTCCTGGTCCTCTTGGGCTGGCTTCTGGTGATGTACTTCATGTTGTTTTGGCCCAAAGGTGAGGTGGCGATGGTCCAAGTGTCCTGCACGGTTGTCGCTCGGTCATCGCTCACATGGACGGCCCTTCCGGTTGTGCTCCGCGTCGTGTACAGCTAAGGTGTGTAACCGGCCGAACAGAGTCGTTCGGCCGAATCGGTCAATTCCTACCCCTATAGCACGTATTTGTTGTAGTTGTACCTGCACAAGCGACACTCACCAAAACTCGTGGAACTTTATTAGAAATGAAACCTAGGTACATCGATTGTCACATATGTCCTCAATTATTCCCGAGTATTGCTGGTCGAAATTGGGTTGTAATGACCGCCAACATCTATTCATCTCCATTTCCTAAGTTTTTAGACGTTTAGTAAGCCTGCAAGTTGGCTTGTCAGTAAAAATGGTTATGAAGATGGTTGTATCCTGGCCTTCTCTTGTCTTAAAGTCAAGCTTATATTAACATGGTTGTTTGTAGGTCACCCTCAGAGGGTAGAGGGTCATGCTATTCAATTCAAAACAGACCAATTTAGATAAAATTTGTAAAGTACGGTCTATCCTTCTGTGCTATTGATTTATGGATGGGTTCATGGATTAAAACTCTCTGCTAGTGATTTATTAATAAGGTTTATTATCAGATTTGCAATAGCTTTAATTTTCATTCATTTATTCATCAGATTTACTTTATCATGTCCTCAAGTCTCCAATTACAATGTCCCATCTAACTATTACAATGTCCCATCCAACTGTACAATGAAGAATTTTTAAAATTAGTCGTGACCACAACATCTATTTAATTACATAACTATGTCCAAATTGTGGTTGCAGACTCATTGCTGAGATGTGGAATGTAATTATCAAATGCATCAAGGCACCTTTGGCTTAAGAATTTTCTGAGTTCAATTGTGATAGGGCTCATATTACATTTTACAACTTGGTTTGTATAAAATCAAAGCTAGGGTACTGTGGATGGTACTTCTTGTACTATAAGGAGCGATGTGGCAGGGACATATCAACCCTTGTCACAATTGATTGTGACCACCAAATACAAGTCATGATAGAAAACAATGTGAGAGAGAAGAAAATTAGGATACTTCTAACAAAGGATCACCAGCTAACTTGCACGTAACCACAACTCCCGTGAAGCGACAAACGGAAAAAACTACACAGGAACTTGATGCTTAGAGATGGCTTCAGAACCTGCAGCGAGATCAACCAGACATAGGTAGGTACAATTCCTCCAATCACAATTTATATAAGACATGTGTCCGAATATCCATTACACTTACATATTCCTGATGTGCAGAATTTAAAGATGATTACATGGACGAAACAATATCGAGACATATAAATAATGGTTAAGGCATCAAGACTATCTTCAAGACATTAATAATTTATATTCGTAATCAGCACTCAAATATAATATTACTTGTGCCAACAAAAACTCTAGACTGATGGGTCTATTGTGTGAAATGCAGTATCTTATTTACATCAGGACAATAATTATGTTGAAGAACTTCTTGACGATGAAGGTCTTGCTATTAGGCAATCAACAACAACAGATTGTTCATCTCCCATCCAGCGAGGCAGCAGCAGATCCCACAATCACATATAGGGCTAGAGCTTGTCCCATGGAAGCCATGCATTCCTGCTACCCTGCTTCAGCTTTGGCCCTCTGTGGTCAGTGCTTGGAAGATCAAGCAGAGAGAGTTGGCGGCAAAGGAAATTCAAAACCAGAGCTACAATGAGGGAAACACAACATCAATCGGCCTTGTAGCTGAAGATTCCCAGCCCAGCCCAAGAAGCACCAAGGGACACAGAAGGAAGGTCAGCAAGACTGGGTCTATCAGTCTGACAAACACTGTGTCCAATCCAGCTAGTTCCATTGTTGAAGTGTAACACCCCGCCTTCCACGAGCCGCCCCGCACGGCTCTTCCGAGGGGCGCGCACGCGTACACATAGCACCCTGCTTACACTTTCGTCCTCGCTTCGTGTAAAAGGGTTAACCTGAAGGTGCTATGGCTGGAAGACAAAGGCTTATAAGTTGCCTCCACCCTTGCTAAACTAGCAATGTGGCACTAAACACGTGCATCCTGCACTCATGGGCCACTACTGGGCCATACAAACTAGGCCGGGTGTGACATCATGTCACACCCGGATTTACACAGAAACCCGAATGCTACTATATGTGTGCCTAGGAAGTCCATAGAACACATATAGTTAACAAATATGATAAACAGAGTACATATGCTCGAATAAAATGGTTTTACATCAGAGTTTGACTCAAATAACTAAATAAAACAGCGGAAGTCTCTTTATTAAATCTCTCTAAACGAATACGAAGACGAAGCCGATAACCATAACCCACGGGGACACCGACTGGTTGAGCACAGCTAGTAGAATGGCAGATCCTCAGGAAATTCAACAGCAGCAGTACCATCTAATCCATCTGTTACCCATCCGGGATTTTGTTGAATAGCAAGTGTAAGTAAATGTCTTACTTAGCAAATACAACACGGATAATGAAGGCTTAAAAGAAAGGCTTGACGCGGCTGTACTGCATTAGCAATTTTAGTTGATTCATTTTATCATAATCCAGATTTACTACAAATAAATGAATCCCAGTTGTAACCCAATTAATACAGTAGAAGTGAACTATAAACGATAATAAATATCAACTTCTAATCAAAAAGGATCCAGGCCGCTCGTGACCCTGAGCAAGGCTATCATGATAGATTATACACTCTGCAGAGGTTTCGCCCTTTACCCACCAGTCGCGTAAAAGTTCAAAGGAACTTTGCACCCAACCACGCACATCAACACTTCCGAGGTGTGACTGCATAGGGACGCTACGAGGCTTTTCACAAGACACCCTAACGAAACAGTAGCCGTTATGGTACAACCTAGGTAGCATGACCCAAGGCACCGAGATTGACTGACGCTCATGTAGCAACACGAGGGGGGTTAATGGCGTCCAAGCGCGGTAATAAATATCAACAACAAAATAAATAGCGCAACGTGTGGAACCCCCGCCATACGGTGGCTCCCAACATGGGACTGTGCCTCACGGGGACATAGCCGACGGATACTCCGTCCTCGGTGGATCAAACCATACTCTCACCCATGCTTCCCATAACGCCGTCGGCCCGTCGGTAACTACTGTCAAGCTAGAGCCGTACATGTTACTTGTCCAAGACCAGAGCTATTATAGTTCCAGCGGTGGCGACATGTTCCTGGGTTGCCGCTTTAAGAACCAGTCCTTACGGAGAGACACTAGGGCCAAGCACGAAGCGTACGCCCTAGCTCCCTGATCCATGTTGCTAAAAAGCAAGTTTTACCATTAACATTGAAGTGAACCATTAAGTCAAGATTAACAGTTAAATAATGGTGACGGTAGCTGCGCCTAGCAAAGTTCTACCCAAATGCAATAACCCAAGGTAATCAAGGTATAGGATAAACAAACTAGGTACAACCTTAAAAGAGTAACAATTTAGACACATGCATATGCAGTAAATAGTGTAAGGTGTGTGTAGGTAGCAAGGATTGTCCGTGCTATACTTGCCTTCGTCAAACTGCTGCTGCTGCTGCTGGTCCTGCTCCTCGTAACCCTCGAACTCAAACGCGTACGGCTCACCGACTGGACTCATACATCAACACACAAACATCCACACAAGCCAGTACATGCAAACAATATTAATCTATTAGAACAGTACACCAAACAGTAAAAACAGAACAAAAGAAGGCTTAGAAACTAATCTACGCTTCGCTACGAACACGTGAGCGCGAAAATCACTCAAATCGGAGCTAAAACGAGAAAGTTATGGCGTTTCTACGGTTCGGGGGCTTGCTGGCAAAATTTTAAAATTTCCAGGGGCTTATTTGCAAAAACTCAGGGGCTAAAACATAAATTTATATTAAAACAGGAGGGTTTAATTGCAAATTAACCAAGACAGGACCTCGGGTGCTATTTTAAATAAGACAGGGGGTTTTCTATAAAAATCAGGACCTAATTCTAATTATTTTTGAATAGATCTAGACCGCGGGTTGATTTCAAAAAAGGTCAGGGGCTCTTTTGCAAAACTGGCACGGCTGACTCGGGTTGACCGGTATTGACCTGGGTTTGACTCGGGCTCCGGCGGATGCGGGCCGTCGGATTTGGATCCGACGATCCAGATTAGATCTAGGGGACGGGTAGTCGGCGGCGGCGCTGGGCGGCTGCGGCGGCGCTTCACCGGCGAAACGCGCAAAAGCGCTAGGAGGCTCGGTTCGGGGCGCGGTCTGGTGCTACGGGTGCGCGGGACGACGGCGAGTCGAGCGGGGTGGATCTCGTCGGCGGCGAAGCAGCAGCGGCGGCGGACGACGAGCAATGGCGGCGGTGGACTCCGGCGAGGGCGGCGAGCACGCGACAGAGGGAGAGAGGGAGCAAGGAGGGGCTCGGGGGGTTCCTTACCTCCACGCGAGGGTCCTGGGGCTGCCGGCCGTGGTAGAATGACGGCGGGCGGCGAGATCGACGGCGGCGCGCGAGCTCGGGCGGCGGCGGTGATGGCGGCGCTGCGATCGGCGGCTAGGGCTAGGGTTAGCGGGCAGGTGGTCGGCCTTCGGGGGCGGCGCGGCTCAGCTTTTATAGAGCGGCCGGGGGGAGTCCTGGGGGACCTCGGCGTGCGTGCCGGGCCTCGGCCGGACTCGAGCTCGTGGCCGAGCCGGACTCCGACGCGAGGTCGGGGACGGAGCTGACGCGTGGGACCCGCGCGTCAGTGATGAGGCGGTGTGAGGTGGGCCGCGGAGAGGAAGCTGGGCTGCGGAGGGAATCAGGCCGAGGCAGCTGACTGGGAAGGTGGACCGCGAGGTGGGCCGAGCGGGGAAAGGAGTGGGCGGGCTGGAGCGCGCGGGTGGCAAGCTGGACTGGGCAGCCGGAGAAGAAAGGAGGAGGGGGAAACCCGCCCGGGAAAAAGAGTTCAGGGAGGAAAAATGGACTCGGGCTGCTACAACTTTTCTAGGGCTCCAAACAAGATGATTCAAATTCAAATTTAAACAGAATTTAAATTCCAATTGAACCGCACACAAACAAAACACAATGCAGACAGCATGAATGCAACAAAAATGTTTCTAACCTTATTTTTAATTTTATTTTCTCAGAAATAATTTATTTTCCTTAGATAAATATGAGCATTAAATTAAATAAAAGCAAATTTAATTACTAAATTTTAAAATAGGCATTTTTAGGGTGTTACACATGAAGGCAGTGTGAGAAGAAGCAGTCGATTAAGCAGAACATATGGCTTTCGTGCCGTGCAGATAGACAGAGAGCCTGGAAAGACGTTATGCGTTTAACCATCACATACCGCTCTGTTTCAGAATGCACAGTAGGGGATGATTCGACCATTTGCTTTTGAAGACAGATGGAGGCCAGAAGTTCTCTCGACTAAATACCCACGACTGGCATCATTTGCAAAAAAACAGTGCAGCATCAGTACAAGAAATAGTGGAATCTGACAGCCTAGATGCAATCTTCAGATTACCTCTCTCCCAGAAGGCTTTTGATGAGTTAACTCAGTTACAAGCAGAAATACAGGAGGTCAACTATGATATGTCAGCCAGTGACTCCTGGCATCCAATCTGGGGCAGTCTGTTCACATTGAAACGCTTCTACTCCCTAATTTATGATATGGTTGACGCTCACCCGATCTTCAAAAAAATTTGGAAGAGTGGATGCACACCAAGGGTTAAATTCTTCACATGGCTAGTTTTGCTCGCCAGACTGAACACTAAAACAGTTTTGACAAGAAGGCACATAGGCAACAGAGCTGATGACCACTGCGCAAAGTGTGACACAAGAGAAGAAGAGACAATTGAGCACCTACTATTCTCATGTCCCTTTGCCAGAAGATGCTGGTCAAAGATTAATTTTGTATGGAATCTCAATCTTAGCATGGAAGAGAGGCTTGTTCATGCCATGGAAATCCACGGGTTACCATTCTTCATGGAGGCTGTGATGATTGCAGCATGGGAAATATGGAAGATCAGGAATGACAAGATTTTTGCAAGACATGAGCATAGTCTGGCTAGATGGGTTTGTAATTTTAAAAGCCAAGGGCGCCTCCAATCTGTTAGGTTCAAATTAGATATCCAAAGTAGCTTTTGTGTATGGTTAGACGCTTTTAGTTAATCCCCCTGGTAAGTACCCCTCCTTGTATTATTCACCCTTTTCAAGTTTAATTAAAAGTGTTTTTGATGTGGGGATCTCCCCCACAGGTTCTTTCAGAAAAAAAACAGATTGGCCATCTCATGTTCTGTGTAAAAAAAAGTGAGAACTGGTGTGTTATGCTATGTTTTCTAAACGTCATCTTCCCAGCTGATATTATCCGACCATTTTTACTTATTGGTTTTGTAGGAGACTCTGGTGAAGGGCGAATAAAGGTGGACATGATGCCCTCAAGGGTTTACCAGCAGCCTTAAAGAGAATAAGGAACAGCTCACAAAAACTAAAAGTTGAATTTCATGCAAGGCTAGGAGGTCCCATAGGTCCTAACAACCGGTCATTTATGGATGAAGTGGTAATGTTTACAAGGAAAAGGGCTCCACTTATTGCAGTAAAAAAGTGAAAAGACATAGGGCAAGATGTCAAAAATTCTATAGCATCCAACATACTGGTACGTTTAATTTTGGTGCCTGATTGCTACTACTTCTGTTACAAAATGTAGGTTGTTTGACATTTTTACACAAGTTTGACCACTCGTCTTATTAAAAAAATTGTAGAAATGTGGTCAAATTTAAGACATTTTCGAAGATTTTTTATTAATAAAGCAAGCCACCACAAAAAGTATGATAATTTGCACAAATTTTTGAATAAGTCGAGTAGTCAAACTTAGAGTAAAAAAAGTCAAATGAACTATTATTTGAAACGGAGGGAGTATATGAAATCTCAAATAACCAAATACTTCTTCCTTTGAATGTGTTCTAAAAAATAACAGAATAGGTGGCAAATTCTAAATGTTGATGATGATAAGGAAAATAATTTGGCCATAGGAAAGGAGTGGTACAAAGTATGGAAATCAACATTCAGTGTTACGTATAAGGTGTATAATAGTTATGATGCAAGAATGAAACACAAGCCAAAAGTTGTTGACATTGCTGAATGGCACTACCTGGTGTTATATTTTGGATCCCCTGATTTCAAGGTACGATAGCATTTTCTTTTTCCTTCACAAATTACATGTGAGAATTTTTGTTTTGATTAGCGTACTACTAATGTATTTTTTTACTTAAACCTTATGCAGAAAGCTAGCAACCGGAACTCCAAAAACCATGGGGAACAAAAGACCAAGCATCATATGGGGTCCAAAACCAATTTCCAAAATTAGTCATGAGCAGCTAATGCTTCGACATAATGTTTGGCCATCTTTCATAGGTGTCAAATTAATGTGGTTCATTCTTGCCATCATAGAGAGTGCAACATATCCTATGCAAACTCCCACCATAGCCGGTAGATCCCCGTCCGATGGCCACATAGAGAGGTGGGAAATTTTAGCACTTAAACCCTCCCACCATTAGCATTCTTAACCATAATTTGTCTAAAACTCTCTCCTAACCCTTCCGTGCGCCATTCGTCCAACAGCGCGCTCGACGCCGCACTGTCGCCGCTAATCGGAGACGTGTTGTGCCTCGTCTCTGGCTGCAGGTCGCATTAGATCGAACAGAGTGCTTGTTCACGCACCATCCGGCTGCTGACATTATGTGCGGCGATCGCGACGGTGGGATGGTGGCCACGGCGTGCCCCCTGTGCTTCCTGTACGTGCTCATCTCCCAGAGCGACCCGCGGTGCGAGTCCTACGTGCCGGCGCCCGCCTTAGCGCCGCCGTGAGCAACAAGCCCCGGATCGACCTCAACGTCGGCTACCTCGGCACCTAGCTCCCCCGGCCATGACGTAGCCTCTAGGAAGGATCGACGGGTGATAGGCTTTTGCTGTTAATCGATTGGCATAATGGTCGCGATGACGGTGACGATGATCCGAGGACCGGGTTGGGTAGTACATAGGGGAGGCGCCTTTTTTGGCTCTGAATCCTTTTCTTCTCCTAAAAATGCTGCATCAGAAGGCGCCCTCCCGATTCTGAAATTTATGGCCGATCAGGCACCCGATAGAACATTGTGGGATATGGGTACCCCTGGGCCCACTTTCAGATCAGACTTCAGCGGCCGGGGCCCACATCTGACAGGCTTGTGGGCCGACCCCTACGCGGCCCACAAGGGCACCCTGACTTGGTGGACAAGTTTGATGAAGACCCGGTGGGCGGCTCGTCCGGATATCCAGGGATATTCCAAATGTAACCGACCTGGGCTTAGAGTCCTGGTCGGAACCAAGTAGGTTTAGATGGAAACCGACTTGTAAACCCTAGCCCGCTACCCTGTATAAAGCGGCCTAGGGCACCCTCATGAAGGCATCACGCATCACAACAGATAATACAATATACAGTACCACCGACACAGGACGTAGGGTATTATACGTCCGGGTAGCCCAAACCTGTCTAAATCAGTGTCTCCAGTGTACCATCAAGTCGCTAGTTCATCAATCGCCCCTCCTACAAATCAACCACTCGGGTACCCCCAGGTGGATTGTCGGTCCTAAGGTCCGACAGTTGGCGCGCCAGGTAGGGGGAGATTGTGTCACACCCGGATTTACACAGAAACCCGAATGCTGCCATATGTGTGCCCAGGATGTCCACAGAACACATATAGCTTACAAATATGGAAATCATAGTACATATGCTCGAATAAAACAGTTTTACATCAGAGTTTACCTAAAACATAGCGGAAGTCTATTTATTAACTCTCAACTAGCGGAGCCGCAGTCCACAGGGACACCGACTGGTTGACCACAGCTTAGTAGTAAGGCAGATCTTCAGGGAATTCAGTAGCAGCAGTCTAATTCATTCCATCTGTTACCCGTCCGGGATTTTGTTGAATAATGGCAAGCGTAAGTAAATGTCTTACTTAGCAAGTATAACATGGTGTATGAAGCCTCAAAAGTAAGGCTAGACACGGTTAAACTGCATTAGCAATTTTAATTGATTCATTTTAACAATTAGCCAAGATACTACAATTAAATGAATCCCAGTTGTAAATCCAATTAACATAATAGAAGTAACATTAAACAATAATAAATATCATCAGCTTCTAATCCAAAAGGATCCAGGCCGCTCGTGACCCTAAGCAAGGCTATCATGATAGATTGTACACTCTGCAGAGGTTTCGCCCTTTACCGACCAGTCGCGTAAAAGTTCATGGAACTTTAAACCCAACCACACACGTCAACACTACCGAGGTGTGACTGCATAGGGACGCTATGAGGCTTTTCACAAGACACCCTAAACCAAAAGTAGCCGTTATGGTACAACCTAGGAAGCATGATCCAAGGCACCGAGATCGACTGACTCCCAGGGCGCTCCCATAGGAGGGTCAATGGCATCCAAAGCGCGGCAACACATGCCAACAACAAAATAAAGAGCGCAACGTGTGGAGCTCTCTCCCCCTGAGGCTCCCAACACGGGATTGTGCCTAACGAGACATAGCCGACGGAACACCCGTCCTCGGTGGATCAAACCATACTCTCACCCATGCTTCTCATAACGCCGTCGGCCCTATCGGTAACTACTGTTAATTTAGAGCCGTACAAGTTACTTGTCCAAGACCAGAGCCATTATAGTTCTAGCAGTGGCGACAGGCTCCTGGGTTGCCGCTTTCAGAACCAGTCCTTACAGAGAGACACTAGGGCCAAGCACGAAGCGTACACCCTAGCTCCCTGATCCATGTTGCTAAAAAGCAAGTTTTAACATTAACATTAAAGTGAACTATTAAGTCATGATTAACAGTTAAACAAGGTGACAGTAGCTGCGCCTAGCAAATATCTACCCATATGCATAAACTCAGGTGATCAAGGTACATGATAAATAGATCTAGGTACATCCTTAATGGGGAACAAATTAGACACATGCGAATGCAGTAAATAATGTAAGAGTAGTGTTTAGGTAGCAAGGATTGTCCATGCTATACTTGCCTTTATCCAACAGAGATACTGCTACTTAGAGTCTTCAACTATTGCTCTTTTAATCTTCAGATTACTCGAACTGTATTCCTTCTTGAAATCTCTTGACGACGTTTCTCTACTCGCAGCAATCACCGAGCACAACAAGCAGTTAAACAAGCAAACAAACACGAACAACTAAGAACAATACACCAAACAATAGAGAAGGCTTTACAAGAACGCACTAAAGGATATGGCTTGGTTCTATGGCCACGTGAGCGCAAGAAACGCTGGAAACAGAGTTACGGTTGAAAAGATACAACTATCGAAAGATTGTATTTTATAAAAGAAAATATAAGACTATATGCTCCATTTATTTTTAATTTAAATAAAATAATATGAAAGATATTTCAGAGAAACACCTTATGTTATAATTGATTCAAATTATATTTGAATTTGTAAAACCGAGGTGGAACCTAATCATATTTTATTTATAATTATTCGTGTACAAATCATACCAACTTAAACATTAATTTGGAGTAAAACATGTGAGAGCATCTAATCGAAACATATTAATCATATATGGTGTAGGACTAACAAACTTTATTTAGAAAACACATTTATGTTAGTATTAACCAGATTAGTCATTTATTTAAGAAAGCATGGAGTTTAACTCTAATTTGTTTTTAATTAGAAAATTTGGTTAAATACATCTTAATCAAATTAGTAGCACTTTACAAAAATTGAGATGACAGTTAATTACATTTTATTCAGAAAATTAGTTGAATATTTTATTATTCATTTTAACATTTAATATGAAAAACCGGAAGATAGACCTTAATCTGCTTTTAATTATGAAAAAATATTATTGAATAGGTATTAATCAAATTAATTTAAATAAAATTAAGAAATAAGTTACATATTAAATGACAGTGCTAAAGCGTAGTTTATGTGAATATGAATCTATCGCAACAAGAATGGATTAAATCGGAGCTAAAACGTGGATTTTATGGGTAAAACAAGGTAGAAGGGATCTATTCGTGAATAACCCTAGATGGCAAGGGCTAGCTCAGAAGATTCGCAAGACACTAAGCAGTACCCGCAATATCAGCAAAGTTTAGGGTTAGATCTGTAAAGGCTCAAGGGATGGACTGGATTGCTCACTTTATGTATGCTAGGATCATATTTCATACATAAAGCACGACTTCATCATTGACACATTACCACATCACGTTATAATGTTACAAAATGACCCGTAGGTCCAAAAGAAAAGTATAACTCATAATTCAGTAATCATGTGCGGAAGAGAAGCTCCATGACCACAGGCAATCAACCGGGGGTCGCATCCTAGATCTTCATGGCCTTCATCCTGAACAGCAATCAAGGGGGAGGGGGAAACACAGCAGGGGGTGAAGGGGAAAACGGTGAGTACACCTGGAGGCGTGTACTCCGCAAGTGGAGGAAAGTAATGACATGCAAGGCTAAAATCAAGGAAGGCTGACACAACTGGTTGCGTTGCATAAATTTTAGTTGGTCAAGTTTTATTAAACACTTAGATTAACAGGTGAAAGTCTTCCCATCCAAAACCAATCTTATAGGACAAGCACCTATCTACTAAGGCCAAACTGCCCACCCAAACCACAGTCACCGCACTGTGATTCACCCAAATCCACCAGCTAAACATGTGAGGGTCCAGGCCGCTCTTGACCGTGAGCACGGCTGTTATAACAGTTTTACACTCTGCAGAGGTTGTGCACTTTCACCATGAGTCGTGATACCTTTTAGCTGAGGTTGCAAGCCTCCACACATTTCCGAGATGTGCGTGCCGGGGTACACTACGAGGCCCTCCATTTGGTTCTCCAGGGAGCATTGACCCACTCAGGGCTTAGACCCATCACCGTGCCGTGCAACGACATCTAGGACGCTACCCTAGTCGGCTCCTACCCGCCCAACACGTACCCCTGGATTACCCAAGTTTCTCAGCCAAGACCATTGCCCATCTAGTTCCCATGGTTGTACCGTTGTCCTGGGTGGTCACTCCACGCATCAATCCTTGAGACGACTCGAGCAAGACTAGCATCATTCCATAAACACCGTCCACCAATCATACACTTGCTTGAGTCCCTAGAGTTCCATGTTGCTAAAAGATTACCCACCCAAGTTGTTACATGATTGTTTAGTCAAGATTAAAGAATTAATCCATCCCAGGTGGAGCAAGCTAAGCATAAAACTACCCATGACTCAACTGATTACTAAAGGCTTCAAGGTTGTCATAAGAAAATCTAGTAAACCCTACCATAGGATTCCCGTCAATTTGACTCGAAGCATGCATCAAGCGTAAAATAAAAGGTGATACATGTTGTAAGTAAAGGTAAAAAGGAACATGCAGCAAGGACACTTGCCTTCTTCAAGCCCTTGTTCAATCCTTCGCGTACACCGGGTCTTGTCACAACGCGGCTACTCGAATCAACTACCGGAAACAAGCATACACATAAAAGTATAAGAACAGTACACCAAACAGTACTAAAACAGAAGTAAAAACATTTTAAAAGCTAGAGCTCGTCACCATGAACGCGTGAGCGCAAAAATCAACTAAATCGGAGCTACGAGCAAAAAGTACTAATCGTTTTACTAAACCAGGGACTAAACTGTAAATAAACATTTCTGGAATTATTTTAACACTGGAAAAGGTGGAATTTGACGTCAACAGATGGCACATGGCGTCAGCAGGGGTATATGTGAAATTAACAGTAGACAACAGGGGGTAGCCAGCAAGTTTTACTAGACTCAGTGAATAGTGCGCGTGAAAAACATGTTTCTCAGGGGCTAGATCATAAAAGTGCCACGGCAACGTGCTGACCAGGGTCAAAATTGATCCTCGACCGTTGATCAACAGATGGATGGCCAGATTTTTATGAAGCAAAGGGGTACGCCCTGATCTAATCTGGGGCGTCCAGGGCAGATCGGGCGGCTTTGGTGCACCGCCCGGCTAGGGACGGCGGCGCCGCCGTGCACAGTGACCGCCGCGGCGGGGGTTCACTGGCGTTGGGCGCGCGGGCGCTTCAGGCCACTAATCAGGACGGCGTTTGGACTGGGAGAGAGAGGGGAGAACGGCGAGCTCACCACGAGGTAGAGGAGGGGCGGAGTCGCAGTGATGGTGCCGCTCGACGGAGAGGGTCGGAGCGGCTCGTGGTCGCGCGTGGGGACGGCGTAGCGGCCTCGGTCCGGAGTTCCTGGGCGTCGGGGAAGCCTCGCGGAGGTCTTGTGGTGCTACCAAAGGAGGAAAGAGGGTGAGGGACGGCTCGGTCGCGGAGTTAGCCGGCGGCGGGATTGCTTACCGAGCTCGGTAATGGCGACGGGGCGGGTCAAATTGGCGCCGGTAGAAGACTCGAGAGGTGGTTGTGGTGTGTCGGGGTGGTAAAGGAGAGGCAGGGGGAGCTCGAGGTGGTTTTTGTAGGGGAGAGAAGCTCGGAGAGGGGAGGAATTGGAAGGGATGGCCGGCGGTTTGAATGGCCATTACTTGCCATAGATGGGGAGGGAGAGGGGGAAACACCTGTGTGTTGATGGGAGTGGGAGGGGATCATGGGGGTGGGCCGGGCGGAGGCGCGGTTTCGCTCTGCGGGCGTGGACCTGAAGCGGGGGAAGGGGAGGCCGGCGAGCGTCTCTGCGCGTGCGGCCTGGGGAAGAAAAAAGGAAGGTGGAGGGAGAGGCTGACAGGCGGGCCCCGCGTGGAAGGGAGAGAGGGGAAGGCGGAGAGGGCTGGGGGTGCCTTCTGCGCAGGCGATGTCACACCCCAAAATTTCTGGATTTTGGGATGTGAATTTTTAACGTAATTAATACAATATTTTTCTCAATTTTCTACAATTTTCCAAGCTTTGTTTAATTTACAGGAAATTTATAATGAAAACAAAATATTTGAAATAGAAATAAATTTTCTTTGTATGTTGCATTCATGCTGGCTGCATTGAGTTTTGGTTGTGTGTGGTTCGAATTGGAATTTAAATTCGAGTTTGAATCGTGTTGTTTGGAGCTCTAGAAAAGTTGTTACGGCCTGTGTTCGTTTTCGCACCCTGAACTCTTTCCCAGCCTGTTTTCCCTCCCTTCCTTCTTCTCTCGCTTCACCGGCCCAAGCTCCCCCCGCTCCGCTTGGCCGTCCGGCCCAACCTTCCGCGGCCCGCCAGCCAGCCGCTCGGCCCAGCTCGCCCACCGCTTCTCCCGCTCCCGCTTGGGCCCAGCCGCTACAGCGCCTCGCCTCCGGCCCATCCGGCTCTCGCGGCCCAGCCTCGCTCGCCCGCCGCCAGGGGCTGCAGCGCCGCCGCCGCCCGCCTTGGCGTGCGCGCCACGGCCGACCCGGCGTTTGTGCCGCCTCGCCATCCAAGCGCGCCTGCGCCTCTCCTCGGCCTACATAAGCCGCCGACCGCCGCCGCTCATCACCACCCCATCACCACCGCCGCTCCCTCCTTCGCCTCTGCCACCCGCGCAGCGCCGCCGCCGTGCGAGCTCGCCGTCAAGCCAAGCCGCCGGGCGCCGGCCACCATGGCGTCCGCCGCTTCGGTTGTCGTCGAGGCGAGCCAAAGGCGCCATGGCGTTCACCACAACAAGCCGAAGCTCCGCCGCTGCTCCTCGTCGCCCTTCGACCGCCGGCGAAGTTCCTCCCCGGGAAGCCGCCGCCGTCGGAGCTTGGCCACGGAGTCCGGCCAATTTGGTCATCACCGGAGGGAACGGGCACCACCACGGGATCCACATCGCCTCCGTGCACCTCCACCGCCGGTCGTCGTCGACAGAACGCCACTGGAACCTCTCCCCCACGAGAGCGCCTCGCCGCCGTCCGACTTCGCCGCCCCCTGCCGAATCCCCGCCGTCCCGATCCACCTCCACCCGTGGTAAGCACCTCCATGCGATCCCCACAGCCTCCTCTCTCCATTGCGCTAGTTCCCAGCCGCCCTAAGCCGCGGAATCGCCGGCGAGCCCGACGCCCAGAAGGTCGGTGCCGCCATGGCCGAGAGCTCCCCTGAGGAGATAGAACCTTTTCGATTTAGCCCCTGGAGAATTCTGTAAACTAAACATGTCTTGTGTATTGGCAATTTCACAGAAAACCCCCTGCAAGTTTTCCCACGTTGCACATAAACCCAGCCCGAACCCATTTTACAGATCTAACCCCCAGATTTCCTTTATTCTGAGCAACTATTCACTAAGTCTATGAAATCTTCTGAGCTAGCCCCTGAGATCTAAGTTTAATCGCGAATAGGTCCCTACAACCTTGTTTTAGCCATAAAATCGACGTTTTAGATCCGATTTAATCTGTTTTCATTGCATTAGATTCATGTCAACTTAAACTACACGTTAGCACTGTTATTTAACATATAGTTTATTTCTTAATTTTATTTAACATTAATATGATTAAAGGTTTTTCCAATGTGTTTTCTAATTAAAATATAATTAAGGTTTAAACTCGGTTTTTATGTTAAATATTAATTTGATTAATGTTATTCAATCACTTTTATAAATAAAAGTTGACTAGGCTATATCTCGATTTTCATAAATAACATTAACATGATTAATATGATAACTAGCTCTTTCTAATCAAAAGTAATTTAGAGTTAAACTTCGATCTTTCATAAATAAATGTTAACATTAATTAATATTAACATAAATGTGTTTTTGGTTATAATATTGATTAAGCAACACGGTTCATAAAGTTAATCGATTAGATGCTCTCACATGCTTCATTTCAAGTTAATGTTTTAAATTGAATAATTTGTACTTCAACATGTGCAATTAAAATATGACTAATCATACTTCGTCTTTTCTAAAAGGATAAAATATAATGTGTAATCATTATCGATACATGGTTTTACTTAACATAAATGAAGCTAATAGTCTTTCATTAAATATAATTTTTTCCGATAGTTGTATCTTTTCGATCGTTGCTCCGTTTTTAGCAATTCTTGCGCCCACGAGACCATCGAACCAAGCCCTATCCTTTAGCGCGCTCTTTTAAAGCTTTTCCTTTTCTTGGTGTATTGTTCTTAGTTATATATTATTTGTTTGCTTGTTTAGCATGTTGTGCTCGATGATTGTTGCGAGTAGAGGAAGGCCGTTCGAGAGATTTGAAGATCAAGAGCTGAAGACTATGAGTAAATATACTGGATTTGAGGCAAGTTATACCACGGACAATCCTTGCTACCTATACACCCTTTAGTCATTTATTTCATACATGCATGTGTCTAATTTGATGTACCTCTAAGGTTGTACCTAGTCTTGTTTATCCTGTCCTTGATTTTCCCCGGGATTATGCATATGGGTAGAATCTTTGCTATGCGCAGCTACTGTCACCTTTACTTAATTGATAATTTTTGACTTAATGGTCCACTTCAACTTTAATGTTAAAACTTACTTTTTAGCAACATGATTCAGGGAGCTAGAGCATGCGCTATGTGCTTTGCTCCAGTGTCTCCCATTGAGGACCGGTTCTTAAAGCGGCAACCCAGGAGCCTGTCGTCACCGCCAGAACTATAATGGCTCTGGTCTTGGTCAAGTAGCTTGTACGGCTCTAGCTTGGCAGTGGTTACCGAGGGGCCAATGGCGTTGTGGGAGGCAAGGTGTTGGGTGTTTCTTGATTCCACCGAGGACGGGTGATCCGTCGGCTAGGTCCCGTTAGACCCAGTCCCGTGTTGGGAGTCTCAGTGATTGAGAACTCCGCACGTTGCGCATTGTTGGGTGGATTCCCGCGCTCTAGACGCCATCGACCCCCTCATGGTGTGACTCCGTGGGCGTACGTCGATCTCGGTGCCTAGGGTCTCACCGCCTTGCAGTACCACAGCGGCTACTGTCTTGTTAGGGTGTCTTGTGAAAGCCTCATAGCGTCCCTATGCGATCACACCTCGGAAGTGTGGTTTGTGAGGTCTGATCCACCTCCGCGTGGTTGGGTGCAAAGTTCCTTTGAACTTTTACGCGACTGGTGGGTAAAGGGCGAAACCTCTGCAGAGTGTAAATCTATCATGATAGCCTTGCTCAAGGTCACGAGCGGCCTGGATCCTTTTTGATTAGAAGATGATGTTTATTTATGCTTAATGTCACTTACACTTTATTAATTGGGTTACAACTGGGATTCATACACTTGTAGTAATTTGGATAATGTTAAAATGAACCAACTAAAAGTGCTAATGCAGTTAAGCCGTGTCTAGCCTTTTTGAGCCTTCATAACCCGTGCTATACTTGCTAAGTAAGACATTTACTTACGCTTGCTATTGTTGAACAAAATCCCGGATGGGTAACAAATGAAGTTTCTTGAGGATCTTCCGTACTACTGAGCTGTGGTCAACCAGTCGGTGTCCCTGTGGACTTGAGGCTCTACCTGTCGAGAGAGTTAGACTTCCGCTGTGTTTTAGTTAAACTCTGATATAAAACTATTTTTATTCGAGCATATGTACTATGTTTATCATATTTGTTAACTATATGTGTTCTGTGGACTTCCTGGGCACACATATAGTAGCATTCGGGTTTCTGTGTAAACCCGGGTGTGACAGGCGAGGGGGAAGGTGGGCTCGGCCCAAGTAGACAGTGGCGGGGGAGGGAGAAGTGGGCCGGGAAGGCCCAGCTTGGGGAGGGTTGCGGGCTGGTTTGGGAAGAGGGAGTGAGGGAGAGGGTTTGGGCCGGGGTTGGATGGGTTTTGGCCCAACAAGGTTTAATCATGTTTTTCCTTTTTCCAGCATTTTGCAAATGATTCCACAAATGAACCTTAGCGCAAAGTTTTACAAACAAAAAATCATTTTTCAATCAAAACGCAATGCAAGCTCGGCATGTATGCAACAAACATTATATAACCTATGACCCATTTATTTAATTCATAAAATATTTGATTGCTTACAACTAAATGTGAACAACTCCAAACTAATTCTAGATAGTTGCTAGAAAATTTTAAACTATTGCGAAAATTCAAATTAGGGTGTTACACTCACCGGCGGCGGAGACACGAGGAGGCGCCCGGATTATGGCCCGCGGCGGAGGCGGCGGCCGGCGGCGTGGCTCTCTCGTGTGGAGGCTCGTCTGGCGACAGTATGGCGCCAAGAGGTAGCGGAGGAGCTGCGGCTCGGCGAAGGGATGCTCAAGGCGGCCTCGAACCCACCCGGCGACCAGCAGAGGCGGCGGGACGGCGGCAATGGCGCCGGCGGCGGCAGTATTCTCCGTCAGCGCTTGGCGGCGGGGCGATGCAGGGCTAGGGCGCTGCACGAGCGGGGGAAACAGGGCCAAGGGGTGGCGGCGGTGCTGCTTTTATAGGCCGCGGGGGATGCCCTAGGCGTGCGGGCACGGGAACGGACGGCGGCGGCCTCCGAGATCTCCGGCGGGAGGTTGGGGACGGCTCCGACGCGTGGGCCCGGCGTGTCGGTTAGGGGAGAGGGAAGGCGGGCTGCGGGAAGCTGGGCCGGCCCACGGGGCTGCGCGGGGAGAGAAGGCCACAACGGGCCGTGGCCGTTCCTTGGGCCCAAGAGAGCTGGGCTGCGGGAGAGGGGGAAACGGAGTGGGCCGCGACGCGCGCTGGGCTGGAGCTGGGCAAAAGAAGGCGGAACCAACACGCAACAGACGCAGCAGGCCTGACGTCGCAACTATTGCAGAAGGTGAAGGCCGCGTGGAGTCACCCGCCTAAACGAGCCGTGTCATCTCCATAAGGATGCGAAGCACTCGTTCTGGGACTGCTGGAACCTGAAGAAGGAGCTCGGCGTCCTCTGGCGCCAAAGAAGCCGCGCTACAACAACAACCGCGGCGACAGGGGAGACGACGACCGCCGCAACGATCATCGCCCCGACCGCCACAACGACCATCGCCGTGAGGACAGAGCACCGGATGGCGACGCCCGCCGTCCAGACCCAGACGTTGGCACTGCAGAGGAGCAGCGCGGCAACTTCCTGCTCCGCCTTCGAGACTCAGAAGGGATAGAACTCGGAAGCAACACTCACCATTCATGGCAACGTTATATCCTGCTCGGTCATGTGCACTGACGAGCTCTTGTATCTCCTGCTCCGCCTTCGAGACCTTCTCCTCCAGAATATTTTTCTCACGGGCATGACCTGCGCAGCAAAACCACCCATAACCAAGCGTTATGGCCTCATGGTCAGTACAAGTAGGAAACTCAAGTCGACGCCGCACAGGCCTCCGCTCACTTTCTAGGGCACGCTTCAGCTCGGCGTCCCTCTCCCGCAGGACGGACGTGACCTCCTTGAATTTTTGGTCCATTGTCGCAAGACGACCCTGGACGCGCTCCATCTCTTTGGCATGCCCTGAGAACACAGAACAAGCAAGGTAAAGTGCAATGCTGCCAAAATCCAAGTACTCTAGCTAATGCATGCCTACCGGTGATGGCCGCCTCCAGCTGAGCGACGAGGTCCTGATTGAGCCGCGCCAGGCCCTCCGCGTCCGTGTCCTTTTGAATGGCAACACCAGGAGCCTCTCTGGCAATGGTGTGGACCCGGGTCCTGAGCTCCTGCAGCTCCAGGTACTCGTCCTCAGCTACACGCATTAAGTGCGTGCTCTCCACACTCCCGGACATCAGCGCCTACACAATTCAAAGATCAAGCAACAAAAACAAAGAACGCCAATTTGAGAGTCAGAAGGCTTACCTCCATATCCTCCAGCATCGAGCCTGATGAGCTGCGGATCCGTTCGAGCGCCGCCTTGTTCGCCTCGGCGATGCGCCTAAAGCGCTCTTGGCGGCTCAACACCTCCTCCCCTTCGCCTCCCGACCCGGCATGCCAATCCGGGAGTGCGTCATCTTCAAGCTCTGGCATGACCAAGTCCTCCTCGACACCTTGAGCGCTGGGGCCGGTCCCCGGAGCGGCGGTCACAATAGCCGCCGAGTCTGTTATAACGGTAGCGTCCCCCGCCGCCGCAGCAGACGACTCCACCTGAGCCGAAGCCGGCTCCGTGGCAGGTGGGCCTTGGGACACAGAGTCCCTCAAGTCACCCCCACTGTCTGACTGCGTACGCGACGTGTCCGACAGTACGGCTACCTTCCTGAAAACATCACAGCAAAGGGCAATAAGTATCAAGACTCCAGACGCTGAAGTACCCGAGCACGACCAACTTGACCAAGTTCAGACTCTAACCTGTTACTCCTGCTCGGCCGCTTGAAGAACAAGCCAGCTGGCGCGTGGTGGCCGACCATCCCCCGGCGAAAGCACGGCCGTGGGGGATCGTACCACGGCAACCTCTGTCATAGCATCAGGATCCTGACCCTCATCTTCTACCTCGGGGGAGGCAGCAACGTCTTCCACAATTGATGGCACAGGGTCTGACCTGTGCCTCTTCGCGCGCAACGCATCAGACGACTGTGCTTGCGCCTGCGCCGACCTCTTCCGCGATTCGGCCGCCGAGGTCTGCGCCTGCGACGAGTAGTACTTCCGAGTGGCAGCTTGGGTACGAGTAGCAGCGGCCGCAGACTCTACAGCGGTGGCGTCACCTGAGTTCGGAGGGGAGCCAAGGTCTTTAGAGACCCAGTCCTCCAAGTCCTTCATGACCGGAAGCCGGTCATCCCTTGCTTCCTCCGGCCTCATCAATTCCCGCCTCAACGCTAGGGTGCTGGGCAGAAGAAGCGTTTGGTCACCTCCTAGCACGAAGAATGCAATGTGATTTTAGACAACAGGCAATGAAAATATGAAGGACACAAGACCAAGGACTCGGAACGAAAGCCTTACCGCAGGTGGAGGATTCTTCAGCGAGAAAGGACGCGACGCACCAAGATTGTTTACTTCACCCTTCATCATGGTGCTCATGCGCCTGACGACTTCATTTGAGTCGAATCCCCGGGATGTCTCCCGGGTTGGGTCCAGGCGACCCGAGAACTCGTACGCTGTGTGAATCCCCGGGATTGGCTGGATGGTCCGGGCCACAAACGACATTGTTACCGCCATGGCGGTCAGGCCCTTCTGCTTCAAGTCAGCAATCATCGCCATAAGCTCGGGAATGTCATCGCATTCACCCCAACCGGAAGATCGCGCCAGGACTCCCGCTCATTCAGCGCCATACCGGTTCTACCCGGCAGCAATGGTGGCTGGTCCACCATGTAGAACCACTCACGGCGCCAATCCTTGTGACCATCGTTCAGCTGGAGATCAAAGTAATCCCTCTGCCTACCCATGCGCAATGCAATACCAGCCCCACCGGTAATCCGAGTGGGGTCGTCTCCCTTGTTCCCCGACCCAATACGTTTCACACGGAACAAGTACCGCCAAAGATGGAAATGGGGGGCGATTCCAAGAAACGCCTCGCGGAGATAGATGAAGAACGAAATATCAAAAATCCCATTGGGATTAAGATGAGAAAGCTCCAGACCATAGTAGTGCAGGAGCCCGCGGAAGAAGTCACCGGACGGCGTGCTGAATCCACGCTCAACGAAGTGCGCGAAAACAGCCACCTCACCGGTGTTCTCGAACGGCCTCTTCTCCTTCCCCGGAAGCCTCCATGACAAGGTCTCCTTCGGTGGAAGCACGCCGCGGTTCGCCATGTCCTCCAGCCGCTCCATCGTCACCTTCGATTTCCCCCAAGCTGCCTCTTGTTCGCCCTCCGGCGGCACTCCGGCCGCCGCCAGAGCCTCCATAGTGGCGCGGTCAGCAGCTTCATCGGCCATGGCTTCACTCGAGTGGGCGGAGCAGGGGATGGATGAAAGCTGGAATGGGGGCGCGCGCCAATGGAGATCAATCTACTACCTCCACGCAACCTTAGGAACCTCGCTCAGGCGCAGCGGCAGGCTAAGCAAAAAGTAAGGCGGGGAAGACGAAGGGTGCGGCGCAACGGTGGGATGACGACGACGGCGTCCCCGGTCACGTATTTATAACGCGGCGCCACCATGACCTAACGGCTCCGAAACTAACAGACGAAATCCGCGGGATTGGTGACACGCGATCCATCGGATCTGAAATTGACGGACTGGATATGTTTCCATTTCAAAGGACTCGGCGCATTCCAGGAGAACCAGGCCAAGACCCTCGCATGATCGGGAGCTGGGCGCCGTGAAAGGACTCGGCGCGTTCCAAGAGAACCAGGCCAAGACCCTCGCACGCTCGGGGGCTGGGCGCCGTGAAAGGACTCAGCGCGTTCCAAGAGTGCCAGGCCAAGACCCTCGCATGCTCGGGGGCTGGGCGCCGTGAAAGGACTCGGCGCGTTCCAAGAGAACCAGGCCAAGACCCTCGCATGCTCGGGGGCTGGGCGCCGTAAAAAGACTCAGCGCGTTCCAAGAGAACCAGGCCAAGACCCTTGCATGCTCAGGGGCTGGGCGCCGTGAATGAACTCGACGCGTTCCAAGAGAACTAGGCCAAGACCCTCGCATGCTCGGGGGCTGGGCGCCGTGAAAGGACTCGACGCGTTCCAAGAGAAACAGGCCAAGACCCTCGCATGCTCGGGGGCTGGGCGCCGTAAAAAGACTCGGCACGTTCCAAGAGAACCAGGCCAAGACCCTCGCATGCTCGGGGGCTAGGCGCCGTGAAAGGACTCGGCGCATTCCAAGAGAACCAGGCCAGGACCCTCGCATGCTCGGGGGCTGTGCGCTGTGAAAGGACTCAATGGTGAACACCAAGGCATGTACCTTGGCCACCTCTCCCCTCGCCTACGATCCGCTCAGGAAAAAGGATTCTCAAGATCCACATGGTGGCTATCTTCTCCAACACACTGCGGCGGCCAGAAAGCGCTGGTGCATCTATTTATAGCCGCCCGGGGTCGCGGACCTGGTGGCTCGTGAGCCGCTAACGTTCGGGAGTGAATGCGCATGTGTTTCGCTTCTTCCCCGGGCGGGTGGCCATCAATGCCCTTGACTGAGCATGCTCAGAGCGCGGGATTCCCGCAGTGACAATAGTAACAGCTTTTGACCAGGCAGGCTTGGTCCATCATTATCAACGCACTGTTGAAGTCACGGATGCTAGTTAATTTGGCCCCTTCCTTGGTGGCAGCATGCTCTCACCCACATACAACTACGCCAATCGGACTGGGCAAGCTCCTCAACTCGGAACATATTCTTGGTGGTAGCAAGCCTTCACCAACTCTTGGGCAACATGTTGTCTAGCTATTTATTGAGCTTTGGCTCGCTTATACTAACTAACCCAACGCTCGGGGGCTACTGTATACAGTGCTCCTAATCGTCGCCCTGTACTCGGCCCCCATGAGGACCGATCGACTACCTCGAAGGACTCGGCGTCGATACTGGGTGTTCTCTCTTTTTTGAGCACCACCCACCCTTGTGCCGACTACAAGTTGAAGCACCTTCAGCCGACCTCATTGGCTTCGGCACTTCGTCAAGCAGTTCGCCACGCGCCTGCACGTTGCTCGGGGGCTTGTGGGATATGGGTACCTCTGGGCCCACTGTCAGATCACACTTCAGTGGCCGGGGCCCACATCTGACAGGCTTGTGGGCTGACCCCTACGCGGCCCACAAGGGCACCCGACTTGGTGGACAAGTTTGATGAAGACCCGGCGGGCGGCTCGTCCGGATATCCAGGGATATTCCAAATGTAACCAACCTGGGCTTAGAGTCTTGGTCGGAACCAAGTAGGTTTAGATGGAAACCGACTTGTAAACCCTAGCCCGCTACCCTATATAAAGCGGCCTAGGGCACCCTCATGAAGGCATCACGCATCACAACAGACAATACAATATACAGTACCACCGACACAGGACCTAGGGTGTTATACCTCCGGGTAGCCCGAACCTGTCTAAATCACTGCCTCCTGTGTACCATCAAGTCGCTAGTTCATCAATCGCCCCTCCTACAAATCAACCACTCGGGTACCCCCAGGTGGATTGCCGGTCCTAAGGTCCGACAAACATGAATGGTGATACTGCTGCTATCGCTTCTATTTCCTGTAGAAGCAATCAATCAGTCCTACCACAATTGATCAGCGCAGAGCAGAGCTACTGCTCCTACTACTGTGGTAGCATATTGAGTTAGGAGGGCCAGGTTTCTTTGGGGGTGGCAAAATTTTTCCAGCCCCTTTAACCAATAATTAAGGGTACTAAATAAAGTCAGTTTACAAAACTACCTTTACAACATTGGACTATTTCACGAGATCTATCTAATGAGGTCTTTGACCGTACGATTGGAGGATGTTTACTATAGCATTATTGTAGCAAAACATGGATTAATTAGGCTCATTAGATTCATCTCGTAAAGTTACACAAAAGGTTTGCAAATAGACTTCATTTAGTACTCCATGCACGCAAGATTTTCTTTGGATTTTTTTTCGGGATGGAAAGAAACACGGCCGAGTTGGGTTCGTACGTTCGCTCCAGGTCGGTGATGTCGCAGGTTGCGAGATTTTGAATGGTTAGTGGCATCGCCGGTGCACGGGGCGCATTGATTGCGCGGCTATCGCGTATGGCGAACGCCCCAACCTAGTTGTTCGTTGGTCGCCGCAGCCGGGGGGTCGTTCGGCTGGTCCTCGGCTCGCATTTCCATTTGACCGGAGACGTACAGTACCGCTCCCGATCTGTAACACCCCGCCCTCCATGAGCCGCCCCGCACAGTCCTTCCGAGGGGCGTGCATGCGTACACATAGCACCCTGCTTACACTTTTGTCCTCGCTTCGTGTAAAAGGGTTAACCCGAAGGTGCTATGGCTGGAAGGCAAAGGCTTATAAGTTGTCTCCACCCTTGCTAAACTAGCAATGTGGCATTAAACACGTGCATCCCGCACTCATGGCCACTACCGGGCCATACAAACTGGGCCGCGTGTGACATACACCCCCCCTCAAAGAACCCGACGTCCTCGTCGGCACAACTCACCCACACAGGAAAATGTCCAGGAACGTTCCCTCTTAGCGCACAACCGTACGTCCAGTGCCGGCACCATAGTCCATGCCGTATGCCCTACCCGGGGCACACGCGCCATGCTCCCTATACCCGCACACTGACCCATACGCGCAACCGCGAGGGTCGGCTCTGATACCACTTCTTTCACACTCAGATTTACACAGAACCCCAAATTCGGCTATATGTGTGCCCAGGAAGTCACAATACACATATAGCAAACAAATATGATAGACAGAGAACATATGCTGGAATAAATACTCGAATAAATAGAGTTTTACATTAGAGTTCAACATAAATAAACTAACCAATACAGCGGAAGACTAATGACTCTCAACTAAGTGTAGCCACAATCCATAGGGACTCTGACTGGGAGATCGCAACTCAATAGTACGGTAGATCTTCTGGAAACTCAGCAGCAAACTCATGCACAACCCAATCTGTTACCCATCCGGGATTTTGTTGAATAAATAGCAAGTGTAAGTAAAACAATTACTTAGCAAGTATAGCACGGGTGTATGAAGGCTCAAAAATAGGCTAGACTCGGCTCAACTACATTACCACTTTTAGTTGGTTTGTTTTAACATTATCCAAGTTACTACAAGTGTATGAATCCCAGTTGCAACCCAATTAATAAGGTATAAGTGACATTAAGAATAAATAAACATCATCTTCTAATCGAAAAGGATCCAAGCCGCTCGTGACCCTGAGCAAGGCTATCATGATAGATTTACACTCTGCAGAGGTTTCGCCCTTTACCCACCAGTCGCATAAAAGCTCAAACGAACTTTAAACCTAACCATGCCGAGGTGGCCAAACCTCTTAAACCAGACTTCTGAGGTGTGATCGCATAGGGACGCTACAAGGCTTTTCATAAGACACCCTAACAAAACATCAGCCGCTGTGGTACTACAAGACAGTGAGACCCTAGGCACCCAGATCGACGTACGCTTACGGAGTCACACCATAAGGGGGTCGATGGCGTCCAGAGCGCGGGCATCGCACCCAATAATGCGCAACGTGCGGAGTTCCCCATCGCAGGGACTCCCAACACGGGACTGTGCCTAACGAGACATAGCCGACGGATCACCCGTCCTCAGTGGAATCAATAAACATCCTGCACCTTGCCTCACACAACACCGCCGGCCTGTTTGTAATTACTGCCAAGCTAGAGCCGTACATGCTACTTGTCCAAGACCATAGCCATAATAGTTCTTGCGGTGGCGACGGGCTTCTGGGTTGTCACTTTAAGAACTAGTCCTTTGGGAGAGACACTAGAACAAAGCACGAAGCACATGCTCTAGCTCCGTGATCCATGTAGCTAAAAAGCAAGTTTTAACATTAAGTTTGAAGTGATCCATTAAGTCAAAATTAACAGTTAAACAAAGGTGATAGTAGTTGTCCATAGCAAATATTCTACCCATATGCATAAACCCGAGGTAATCAAGGACAGGATAAACAAAACTAGGTACAACCTTAGGGGTACATCAAATTAGACACATGCATGTATGGAATAATTTATTACGAGTGAGTAGGTAGCAAGGATTGCCCGTGCTATAACTTGCCTTCCTCAAAGTGATGTTGTTGCTGCTGCTGCAAGTCCAGCTCCGGAAAGTCCTTGTACTCAAACTCCAACGCCAATGGCTCACAGATTGGACACGAATCACCACACAAGCATCCACACAAGCCAATACATGCAAACAAAAGTATTCTATTAGAACAGTAGATCAAATAGTAGAAATAGTAAAAAGAAGGCTTTATAAATAACTATGCTTCGCTACGAACACGTGAGCGCAAAAATCACACTAGTCGGAGCTAAAACGAGAAAGTTATGGCGTTTCTAAGTTTCAGAGACTTGTTGGCGAAGTTTAAAAGATTCCAGGGGCTTATTTGTCAAAAACCGAGGACCTATATGTAATTAGGGTTAACATGTAAAAAGGATAGGGTAGGACGGCGGGTTGCATAAATCAAAAACGCAACGGCTTAAATGAATAAAATAGGATTGAATTGTAAATACTTTTGAACTTGCGGGTTGATTTTGCAGAACAAGAGGGGTTCTTTTACAAATGTGCCGACGTTGACCGTTATAAGGGTGGTTTGACCCGGGCTTGGGTGAATCTGGATCGTGGGATCAACATCGGATGGCTCAGGTCGGTTGGGGAGGGTCGGCCGCCGCCGGCTACCTGAGGTTGCGGTGGCGCTGCACCAGCTCGGCGGAGACTCACCGAAGGAGGACCGATCTAGCGCCAGGGAGCACCAGAAGCTATGAGGCTTGGTCCCACGGAACCATGACAAGATGGTGCGTGCACCTACGTGGTTCGCGACGACGACAGAGCGGCGGGGGTGGCGCGCGGCAGCGAACCGTAGAGGCGGAGCTCCGGTGAGGCGGCGCGCGCACTACAGAGCGAAAGGGTGATCGAGAAGCGGCTCGGGACAGAGCTGGAGGCATAGCAAGTTCACTGCAGGGCTTAAAGCCGACCGCAGAGTCACGCCGACGATGGGCGATGACGAGCGGTGAGGCGCAACTCTGGCGAGGTCGCGAGCGGGTTACAGAGGGGGAGGAAGGGCGATAAGCAGCTTGGGAGCTTCCTTACCTCGCGGCGAAGGTCGAGGTGGGGTCAAGCGAGGTCGAGCGCAGCAACGGGCGGAGATTGCTGGCGCGGCGGCGCTTGGACGGAGGTGGCGGCGGTGGAGCGACGAGAGATCGCTGCGACTAGGGAGCTCGAGGCGATGATGGACGAGGGTTCGGGGGGTGAGGGTGTTCACTCCGTTCGTCCGGTTACCCCCCTTAGCCGTACAGGCCGCCGGGAGCCGTCCACATCACCGATGACCAAGCGAACACAATGTACACCAAGTGGACGGTAGCCATCTCATCCCTGGCCACCATCTCGTCCCTCTGGGCCCACACAACACGAAGCACACCAGCTGGAGGCAGCCTAGAAGGCCCACAGGACAGAGGCGGCGCAGGGGAGGGCCGGCCACGGGCCGGGCCCGTTCGGCCGAACAGGGCGGTTCGGCCGAACCGAACCCCCTGGCCAAACTGCCTCCAGGGCTGCATCCTGGTCCTTGGAGGCCAATGCGGTGCATCCTGTGGTTCGGCCGAACCAGGCAGTTCGGCCGAACCCGGGCACTTCGGCCGACCTGGCCCCCAACCGTCCTAGTTGCCTTGGCGGTTACCCAACTGCCAAACCGACCTGTGGAGCTATAAATAGGACAACACACTCACTTGTAAACACACACCAAGCCAAGGAGCTCTGATTCCACTTGTTCTAGTAGAGTTAGGAAAGTTTAGTTGGGAGTTAGAGTTGAGTCGAGCTTTGCCTCGGAGGTTCCGGAGTCTTCTTCAGAAGCTCTGGTAATAGGTCTTGTATCTTTTACTTTTCCTTTTGTAAGACTTTCAGTTATCAATATAGTTATCTTTATCTTCTTGCCTTTGTCATTCTGATATATAGCAAAACACTAGAAGACCATCTTGATCATTTGCGTGCTGTTTTTGATGCTCTACGTGATGCACGTTTGTTTGGTAACCTTGAGAAGTGCACCTTTTGCACAGATCGAGTCTCTTTTCTTGGATATGTTGTGACACCGCAGGGAATTGAAGTTGATCAAGCAAAGGTTGAAGCCATTCACAGCTGGCCGGTTCCCACAACGGTCACCCAAGTGCGAAGCTTTTTAGGACTTGCTGGATTTTATCGTCGCTTTGTGAAGGACTTCAGCACCATTGCAACCCCGCTGCATGAACTCACCAAGAAGAATGCGACATTCACTTGGGCTGCACAACATCAAAGTGCTTTTGACATGCTGAAATATAAGTTAACACATGCTCCATTACTTCAACTTCCAGATTTCAGCAAAACCTTTGAACTTGAATGTGATGCTAGTGGAATTGGTTTGGGAGGTGTGCTGCTGCAAGAAGGCAAACCTGTAGCGTATTTTAGTGAGAAATTGAGTGGGCCTAGTCTGAACTATTCAACCTATAATAAAGAATTATTTGCTCTTGTTAGAACTTTGGAAACATGGCAGCATTATTTATGGCCCAAAGAATTTGTTATACATTCTGATCATGAGTCCTTGAAACATATTCGAAGTCAAGCGAAACTAAACCGTAGACATGCTAAATGGGTTGAATTCATTGAATCATTTCCTTATGTCATCAAACACAAGAAAGGGAAGGAAAATGTCATTGTTGATGCTTTGTCCAAGCGCTATACCATGCTCTCACAACTAGATTTCAAGATTTTTGGGTTAGAGACAATAAAAGAACAATATGTACATGATGCTGATTTTAAAGATGTGTTGCTGAATTGTGAGGAGGGCAAAACATGGAACAAGTTCATCCTCAATGATGGGTTTGTTTTTAGAGCTAACAAGCTATGCATTCCAGCTAGCTCCGTGCGTTTGTTATTGTTGTAGGAAGCACATGGAGGAGGGCGTATGGGACACTTTTGAGTGAAGAAGACTGAAGACATCCTTGCTGGTCACTTCTTTTGGCCAAGGATGAGGAGAGACGTAGAGAGGTTTGTTGCTCGCTGCACGACATGCCAAAAAGCTAAGTCACGCCTTAATCCTCACGGTTTATACATGCCTCTTCTTGTTCCAAGTGCACCTTGGGAAGATATTTCTATGGACTTTGTTCTAGGATTGCCTCGAACAAAGAAGGGGAGGGATAGTGTGTTCGTTGTTGTTGATCGTTTTTCTAAAATGGCCCATTTCATACAATGTCATAAGAGTGATGATGCTACACATGTTGCTGACTTGTTCTTTCGTGAGATTGTTTGATTGCATGGTGTGCCAAACACCATAGTTTCTCATCGTGATGCAAAGTTTCTTAGTCACTTTTGGAGAACTCTGTGGGCCAAGTTGGGGACTAAGCTTTTATTTTCCACTACTTGTCATCCCCAAACCGATGGACAAACAGGAGTTGTGAATAGAACTCTATCAACCATGCTTAGGGCTGTTTTAAAAAGGAACATAAAAATGTGGGAAGAATGTTTACCTCATGTTGAGTTTGCTTATAATCGTTCACAACATTCTACTACTAAGAAATGCCCGTTTGAGATTGTGTATGGTTTTGTTCCTCATGCTCCTATTGATCTTCTGCCCCTTCCAACTTCGGAGAGGATGAATTTAGATGCTGAACAACGTGCTAAAATGATCCTAAAACTGCATGAGACAACTAAAGAAAACATTGAGAGCATTAATGCCAAATACAAACTTAGTGGTAGCAAAGGAAAGAAACATGTCACTTTTGAAGCAGGTGATTTAGTTTGGTTGCATTTGAGAAAGGATAGGTTTCCTACTTTGAGAAAGTCTAAGTTGCTTCCTAGAGTTGATGGTCCTTTTAAAGTGCTAGAACGAATCAATGACAATGCATACAAACTAGAGCTGCCTGCAGATTTCGGGGTTAGCCCCACATTTAACATTGCAGATTTGAAGACTTATTTGGGTGAGGAGGACGAGCTTGAGTCGAGGACGACTCAAATGCAAGAAGGGGAGGATGATGAGGACATCCCTACCATTGATACAACCATACCTTTTGCTGAGCAAGGACCATTGACTCGAGCCCGAGCACGACAACTCAATTATCAGGTAAAGTCGTTTCTTGCTGTCCAAACAAGTTCTTATGTGAATGGGGTACTACTAAACAAGTGTGATGATTTTCTTATGCTTAGGAACTTGGGACACGAACAAGATTGGAGGAACAGCAACCAAGACAATAAAGCATTTTCGGACCACCAGTTCGGACCTCGGGCGTTCAGATCGGACCAACCAGTTCGGACCACCAGTTCGGACCACCACACAGGGACAACTTACGAAGGCCATAAATCCTAGCTCTGATGGTTGTTTGAGGCCCATGAGTACTTGTTAGAAAGCTCTTGAAGTCTACTTTCAGATGGATCCATCGGCATGGTGAACTTCCACCGGAGTTAAGAGCAGTTTACAAAATGACAATCGGTCGTCCAGACTTGGGCTGAGCCGTTTGTATCTCGTCCAGCCCACTAGGGGCCCATTCTATGTTAGGGTTTTCACCCTTCCACATCTCCTGACTGTCTCTCATGTATAAATACATGCTCCAACCGCCAGGAGAAGGTTGGGTTTTGTTTAGATGTAAGTTTAGCCTTCAGCTACTTCCTGGTGGATGCGTGTGTCGATTAGACCACCCATTTGCTTGATTCAGAACCCCAAACTCGTGTGTATCAGATTCGTCCTTTTGGAAAGGTCTGTGTGTTGTTTGCTTGTCCACTTTTTCTTGCTTGTTCTTCGATTTGCTTGCAGGTTCAAGGTTGTTCTTGGCACAGCAAGAACAACACAATCGGAGGCGGTGTAACTGTCGCTAAGGCGCAGCTTCAGCCCTTGTGGTGTTGTAGTAGTCGGGCAGCACAACGTCGATCCTCCTCAAATCGAGTTATCCCCCACTTTCATCGAAAGATCAGGAACAAACCCTAGCAGGCTCCATCAGGTTGGGCCGAGAGTGGAGCGAGCGTTGCTGGGCCGAAGCGGCGAGTGTCGAGCTGGGCCGTGGGGGCGCTGGTGCGCGAGAGCGGGCCGAGGCGGGGTGGAGGACTGGGCCGCGAAGCGAGCTGGGCTGTTCGGGAGGAAAAGAAGAGGGAGCAGAAGTGGTCTGAGGAAAAGGTTCTGGGGGCAAAGGTGAACTCCAACCTATGGAACTTTTCTAGGGCTCCAAAAAAGTGATTCAAATTCGAATTTAAATAAATTTAAACTCTCATTTGAACCACAAGCAGTACAAAACTTAATGCAACAGCATGAATGCAACAAAAATATTTGTACACCTTATATTTCATTTTAATTTCTAGAAATTGTTTATTTACCACATATTAATTATGAGCATGACATTAAATAACCATTTAATTACTGAAAATTTTAAATAGGCTATTTTAGGGTGTTACACGATCCAAGGTCCTGGACCTGCAACCGGAGACGAGGCACAACACGTCTCTGGTGAGCGGCGATGGCGGCGGCGCGGCGTCGAGCCTGCTGCCGCACTGCTAGTGCACGGCGCTGGACCACCTAAGCTTGTTCATCGAGAGGGCGGGCTACAGAAGGAGCCAGATCTGCGAGCCTCCACTGGACAGGGGGCGTCGGCACTGGGAAGCGGCCCAACGAGAAGACCAACGAGTCGCGGAGATGTGAGACGAACGGCGTGCGGCAGGGTTAGGAGGGGTTTTAGACAAATTGTGGTTAGGAAAGCTAATGGTGAAAGGATTTTAGTGCTAAAATTTCTCACCTCTCTATGTGGCCATCGGATAGGGATGTAGCGGCTGTGGTGAAAGTTTGCATAGTTTGCACACGAAGCTAGTTTGCATAGAATATGTTGCCCATGGAGAGGGGAAAAAATTCTCTGCAGCTGTGCCGCACCGCGCGCCTGGTGCGACACCGCCCAGATGTCCGACGCGTGTCCCGCTGGCCCCATCGGAAACATGCCCAGCCGCGCGAGCCTAGCCCAGTAGCCCAGTTACGCCATCAAGCCGGCTCCGGCGGGAGACCGCGCCCGCACGAGAGCCAAGCCGCGGATAGTCAAGCCGGTGCTCTTTGTTCCGCGGAGCCGAAGCCGAAGCCTACTGCTCCTCCCGCTGTTATGCAGATCCCTCGGAAAAGGATCGATCGAGTCGCACCGCTCATCGTCATGTGAAGAATCCTACCGCTAGGCAATCTCGGACGACCTAGTTCAGTTGTGTCTGAGGCTATAATCAATGGAGTATTCTCCCGCTAGTTAAGAGGCGATTCAGCAGTTCGTTGAGCTGTGTGGTGCAGAGATCGTCTGACCGAGCGGCGGCAGTGTGTCGTTGAGCTGTGCGGCATGGCATTCATGCAAACTGTAAGTCTTCAGCAAAACCAGCATGCTTGATGGCCTCCAACAAGCTAGGAATCGACCAACAGGAACAAAAAGAGACAATGTATTAAGACTGTATTTCTGTATTCCGTAGAGCATATTGCTTTGAAGATTTCTGCAGGGATGTATGATTGCACGACACTAGTACTTTGAAAAATATTGTTGGAATATAGGATGACGAATGCTACTGAAACATTGGATCACAAATGAAAGACCACTACCAAAAAGGTTCAGAATCACTGAAACGAATGATTGGGCACACTGGTCCATGAAAACTGAGAAGTAATGTGTATCAAATGCAATAGCAGTACCAAACAAAGTTCAGAATCGCAGAAACAGTGCGATTGGAATAGCATAGCCCTGCTATGGTTCACATAAAAAATAACAAAGTCTAACTAGTCCTCAAATGTTGCAGGATTTGATACTTCATCAAAATGTAATTTTCGTGCAGCCGATGCATCTTGATGAAGGCCAGCCAAAAGACTTGTATATCCTCCTTGAACTGAAAGAGGAGGTACCACGTATCCTCCCTGAACTGAAGGATGAACCATGTATCCTCCCTGAAGTGGAGGAGGAACCATATATCCTCCATGAACTGAAGGAGCAACCATATATCCACTCTGGACTGAAGGAGGAACCATATATCCTCTATGGATCGAAGGAGCAACCATTGTTGAAAATTCATCAAATGTATTGGTTGAAAACACTGGTAGTGCAGTATCAACAGATTTATTTGCATCAGAAGTACCCTGTGTAGAAAAAAAAATTGTTCAGAACATATGTTTGTATTTTGGATCATTCAAAGAGATTAGTAAGACTTGGTCATCTGTCTTACAATCAATTCTTTTGGGTCTTGTGCAACATCCCTGTTGTCTGTTTCATTCTTTTGATTTTTTCCTGCAGCATACAGATATATAAAATATTACTACCTTTAAAATTAGATGGAAAAATGCATGCTTCAATTGGTGGCGGTACCTTTTTTCTTGGTACTATTCTTTTTCTTCCCTTTCTTCTTTTCGAGTACATTTTCTCTTTTATTTTTTCGACCTTTTATCACCTCAGGAACTCTAATGGATACTTTTCCGTTCAATATGTCTGTAAGATGTTCATTAGAACTTTGAGAAGCTGCACATGATTTTGCAGGTATTTGGTTCAGTTTAGTATCCGCTTCCAGGTCTAGTTTATCAATAGCTCTCTCCAAATCGTCAAGAACTTCTTTTGAAATTGAGCACTTCAATGCGATAGATGTTGCCTTCCGTGAGACACGTGCAGCTTGTGTTGTCAAAGTTTCACTATCATTTCTTTGTCTCTTCTCACAATAAAATTCTCTTTTTGCATATTTTGTCCATCTATTTAGTATGTACCGAGTTGGCAAGATAAAAACTTCATTGATAGTAAAGACTCGGATAGCATGCTTGCACAATATACCTGTAAGGTAGGTACAAGGATTTTAGTAAAATATAATATGAAGTAGTATTACTTTGAATTGTGATACATACCAATGCATTCATACTTTCTACAAGAACATGTGATGGTCATATCCTCAGAGTTAAAGACAATTATTGCTTCATCTTGAAATTTGGTAGGCACAACCTTATAGGTACTGACTGCCCCCTCAGATTGTAACAGTTTGCATGAGAAAGAAAATTGCTCTTTAAATTGCTCCTCAAAATCTGAATAAAGCTTCCTAGTATAAGATTGAGCTGCAGTCTTCAACATTGCTAAATGTGGCATATAAATAATTGGGTCAGTGGATCGTGACTTGTAGTCTGCATCCAACTCATTCTCACGGAGACCATCAGCACATTCCTCGCATTCTTCTATGAGCTGAGAGAGACAGAGTCTTCTTCGAAACCTTTTCTTGAAAACATTATTCATACCTTCACTCCTTTGGGTTGAGGTCATATCAGCAGTAAAAGAGTCACGGAAGACAGCAGCCCAATGCACCCGCAGCGCATATAGATTATTCAGCCACGAGTTCTCCTCAAGTTTATAGTTAATCAACAATTCATGCCACAGCTCATCAAAGTATGCTACAGAACTTTCTTGGTAGACACATTTCTTAAATTCTGCAAGAAACATAGGATGTTCCTGAATTACATGACTAAGATGTTTAGCAGCATTTTGGAAAATATGCCACAAACAAAGTCGATGCCTTGTGTTAGGGAATACAATTCTAATTGCAGCAGACATGGCAGCACATTGATCCGTGAAAATTGTGCTAGGATGCTTGCCAGACATAGCTGTTAGAAATGTGTTAAAAAGCCAAACAAATGATTCAATTGTTTCATTATATAACAACGCAGCTCCAAATATAATAGTCTGCTTGTGATGGTTGGTTCCAAGAATTGGCGCAAAAGGCATCTCAAATTTGTTAGTCTGAAATGTAGTATCAAAAGAGACCGCATCACCAAAACATGCATAATCCATAATAGCTTGACCATCTGCCCAGAAGAAATTGGCAATACGACCATCATCCTCGTCTACTTGTATGGCATAAAAAAAAGCAGGATCCTCTAATTGTTTATTTTTCAAATACTCTAGTAGTGTTTGTGTGTCATTAGATGGTAGGTACTTCTTCCGCTCACGACCAATCAGATTATTGCAATCCATCTGTGAGAAAGGTACATTCTCAACTCCTCCATACCACCTCTTGAAAAAGTCGTACACTTTGGCTGGCTGTATTCCGGCTTCTCGTATCTTACCAATTAGTTGTTTATCTGCCTCTGTAATATGCCGTTGGGACCTTAACTTGCTTACCTTATTTGGGCTAGCAAGATAGTGATTGTGGTCGACTATAACTTTTTGCACCGTCCAAATTCCATCTCGACTTATACTGAACTGAACACGAGCATCACAGCCCGTCCTTGTAGTAGCATTTTCTTTTGAAGTCTCATGTGATGAATGCTTACCTCGTTGCCCTTGGCTGCTGCAAACTATGTGCTTTTGATATACTGTGTTGTCTGGTCTATGCCTTGTGGTGCTCCTTCTTATACTAAAACCAATTCTCCTGGCATATGAGTTATACATCTCATATGCATCATCCTCAGATTTGAAAGACATTCCAATGTGAGGTACAATAACATTTTGACCATAATTATTGTCCACCTACGTATAATGAGATAAGAATTAAGATATGATTATTAAAAATCAACAACTATTTTCTTAGCTTGGGACTACCTGATCAGCTGGCGGATCCTGATGTGCCATGGCTTCGGTCACCCCTGAAGCTGATATGGTTGAATTCGGTGGCATCTCCATCACCACTGAAACCATGGATGCACCGGTGTCTGGTTCAACAGCAGGAGCCGAGCACGATCTCGACGGCGAAACACTATGAACGGCGATCCCACCCGCTGCCTCTGCCTCGACCGCGACGGTAGATGCAATCACACCGATGTCCGTGTGGTCCGTGGCCATTGATGACAATGCATTTGTACGCCGTGGGCTAGAGTTCTCATCGTTCATCTGATCAAAACAGTTGAAAATTAGGGCATCAGAGTGTCCGGCGGCGGCAATACTCCACGGAGGAAGGCCTGATGGCACTGCACTCGTATGCAGTGGGGCAGAATTCTCCATCGATCATATGATAAACACAGTGGGAAATTAGGGCATGAGTGTCCGGCGGCGGCGGCAATTCTCCACGCGAGGACGGCCGATCCTTTTTTGACGGAGGCCTTCAGTCTGCGGAACAATTGAAGTAACACCGGCTTGATTGGCCAAGGCTCGGCTCTCCTTGTGCTGCCTGGGCGGCTTGATTGCGGATCGGCTCGACTCTCCTGGCAGCGCCCGGCTCTCCTCCTGCGGCCTGGGCGAGCAGCCGTCCGCACCAGGGACACGCGTCAGCATTTTGGGCGGTGCCGCACGGCGCTCCTGATGTGGCACCGCCGCATAGAATTTTCGTCCCATGGAGAGACCCGGATAGAGGAGAAGAATCAAGTGATCTAAATCTTTAGATGAGTACTTATTTGAAGAATGGGCAATGGTCAAACGAAACATATAAGGTTGTCTATGTAAGTAAATTTACTGGTAATAACAATGATTCATAATATTTTTTATGTCCAATATTAACTCAATGCTGCTGTTTCAATTAGGCCAAGCATATGGAGTACTTTCAGAGAACAGTGACGATACATATCCGCAGAGGAAAACAATTTTTTTGTGGCAGCTGCTAAACGCCAAGCGCCATGCTCCATGTTGCTGTTTCGTCAGTGTCCTCATCTCAGCGAGCCTCCCCAGCCAAGAGTTCTCTCTCAACGTGGCCCTTGTACTTTAGCCGCACTTCCTGAGCCACATACCGTGGCTGTTCCATATTTCAGTCGCGAGACGTGAAAACATTGCCCAGCGCCATTGGTCCAGCTCGGAGCGCGAAAAGCGAATTACTCCGTATATCCCTAATCCACAGGCTCGAAATCTTGTGGCTCTCAGTCCCTGCTGCCTCCAGCTCCACCCGTGTTCGTCCTATTTATTTGCTGCTCGCTCCTACCAGCACTAGTCCAAGTGATCTTGCGATCGATCCCGAGCAGCACGCTAATAGCTAGCAATGGAGACGTCTTGCTTCGTGACCTCAAAACCATCGCCCAAGAGCATGACGATGCCGTCGCCGGCCAGCGTCGCCAAGGCCAAGCCTCATCTTCCCTTCGGCAAGCGGCGTGCGAGCTCATCCGTCACTTGTGAGTGATCGATCTGCGGCGCCACTCATCCCCATCGTGGTGTTTCTCTTGTTGCTTATAAAAAAAATGATGTGCTCACAAGAGCGATGACGATACTTTGCGTGCAGGTTGCAGCTTGAACGCGCGCTCGTCGGCGGAGGATGGCACCGTTCCGGTGATTGACCCCGACTGGCGGTCCTTTCGCGCACAGCTCTACTTCAACGAGCAGCACACCAAGAGCATCAACCCGACCGTTACCGCAATGCCGCCACAGCCGGTGAGGATCAGCGACAAGTGGGCGCACCCGCTGGTGGAGCCCGAGAAAGGGTGCCTCCTCATCGCCACGGAGAAGCTGGACGGATCGCACATCTTCGAGCGCACGGTGATCCTGCTCCTCTCCGCCGGTGTGCTGGGCCCCGTGGGCGTGATCCTGAACCGCCCGTCGCTCATGTCCATCAAGGAGGCGGAGTCCATCTTCGCGGACGACGCCGACATCGCCGGCGCCTTCTCGGGCCGGCCGCTTTTCTTCGGCGGGCCACTGGAGGAGTGTTTCTTCCTGCTGGGGCCACGGGCGGCCGCCGGCAGCGACGTGGTGGCACGGACGGGGCTGTTCGAGGAGGTGATGCCCGGCCTGCACTACGGCACGCGGGAGAGCGTCGGGTGCGCCGCAGAGCTGGCCAAGCGCGGCGTGGTGGGCGTCCGGGACTTCCGCTTCTTCGACGGCTTCTGCGGGTGGGAGCGCGAGCAGCTGCGCGACGAGGTGCGCGCGGGGCTCTGGCGCGTGGCCGCCTGCAGCCCCGGCGTGCTGGGGTTAGCCAGCATCGTCAAGGGCGGCCTCTGGGAGAAGGTGCAGGGACTTGTCAGGGAGAGGAGGGTGTGGTGACTTGACAGCCATCTCGCGTGATCATTGTAGCCGTTTGCCATCTCGCGTGATCATCGTAGCCATGTGCCATCTCGCGTTCACGTGTGGCTGGCTTCTCGCGTGACTCTATCTCAAGGTGGCTTTGTAATTATTTAATCAAATCAATTAACTTGCAAGTAAATGAACGCTTAGAGTTCCGTAAAATTTGTATATCAGATAAAAAGCGCGACCGCGACCGGCGCGTGGGCGGCGGCGACCGCGGCCGGCGGCTGCCGGCAACCTCGGTGCTGCGGCGGCGGCCACGGCTCCCGGTCGGAGGAGGCGTCGTCATGTCGCGGCGGCGACCGGGAGGAGCGCGACGGGTGGAGGTCTGCAGTCCCTGCACGAGGTGGCTGAGGCCGGCGCAGGGCCTGGTGAGGAGGCCGTGAGGAGATGTGGTGCGGGCTCCGGCAAGGTGGGGACTGCGGGGTGAAGCAGGGCAGCATGGTGTGAGGGTTGCGCGGAGGCGTCGATCGTGGGTTGGCCGTGGTGGTGATGCCGTCCTGCTGTGGCGTGCGCGTGAATGCCGGGTTGAAGCTCCGGGCGAAGGCCCTCACTAGCTTCGTGCTGGTGGATTGCGGCGGCGTCCTTGGACATCGCGTTCCCTCTCGAAGGCGTCATTTTTGGAGCTAAAACCCTATTTCACGAGATCTCTGGGTGAAAACCCTGTCTGTCCTTGGACGAGCGACGGTGGCGCCTTTGGCGTCATGCCCTCCTTGGAGGCGTCGTCTCAGAGATCCCACTCAGTTGCTAGCTATGGACGGTCCACTACTACGTCGGCCTCGGGTTGGCAACTCCGCTGCGGGGCACGCTGATGGGTGTTGCATTACTCTCGTCGAGGTAGCTGCTCTCTTGCTGGTGCTCAAGGGTCGCCGTTTGGTTGTTGTTTCGGCCGCTTGCAGCGGACCATGGCGGCCGGCGTTGCTTAGCAATTGTCGGCTCGGTGTGGGACATCGTTGGAGGACGGCGCTCGCGGCAACGACAACGGGCGACGACTCGGCTTGTAGCGGATCGCGGCGGGACGGTCAGCATGGCTGCGCCTCCTTGGTGCGGTACAACGTCGGAAGACGGCACTTGCGACAACCTTGATGTACTGGTCGGAAGGCAACGGCTTTGTGCGGGAGGAAGCAATGCGATGAAGTTAAACCACGGCGTCGGTCTGGTTGTTTTGGTAAAGTTCCTGGGAGGCGGGGCGGCCGTGCTCACTATCTCGACGGCAACACAAGGAACGAGTCCGGAGCATGGAGTTGTGGCGGACGTGGCGAGGCCCTCGCGCACGAGAGAGGAGGCGTCCAACGGCGGATGGGCGCGGCCCCCGCGCGTTGTTTTTGCTCGGACTCGGTGCTTCTCATCCCGTCAGATAGGTCCTGTATTGTTGCAACGTCCACGAAGGCGTCTACCTCCTTTGTTTCTCTATCAGCGCCGGATCACGTCGGAGTTTGATGACTGTAAGGGTGCGGCATGTGGGTGGGAGCTGCGTTTGGTTTCTCTTCGTTGTCGTCCTCGCTAGGTGGTTGTGAGTGGTACCCCGCGATGATGTCCCAATCCATCCGGGCGAGTTTGTTTTATTCTCTCTTTCTTTTCTGTTTTTCTGTCTATGGCCTTCCATGGTCGTAGACTTGTATTTTTTTCTGCTATATCGATGAAACACGCACTGTCTCGTGCGGTTTGTTCTAAATAAAAAATGATCAAGCTCACAAAGTAGTTTTGTATATCAGATAACATATTCTTAGTGTTGTCAATACAAAAATTGCACCCAACTCGATTGGGATGGTAAATTGAACAACTCAGCTGTATTTTTCATCTGTTTCCCTTTTCCTCATAAAGTAGTTTTTAATGTGAAACGATCTCTCCTGACACAATTATTGAATCGGGTTCAGGTTATCCAAGGAGATGTCCTCAAATGTGATCTCCCTTACTTTGGCGTCTATATTATATAATTAATAATTAGCGAGGTTCAAATATTATGTTATAGGACAAGTTTGAAGAACGATGGCAGTGGCAAGATTGTTGTTTATATTGTACTTATCTCCAAACTCGAATCCTGGACCTAAACCGCGGGCGGCGGATAGGGCCACTGTTAGGAGCGACGGTGAACAACGATGAAGTAAAACGAAATAAAACACAGCTGAACACAAGATTTAACGTGGAAACCCCTCCAATGCGAAGGGGAAAAAACCACGGGCATCAGCCAGCAACTATCTCACTATATATCAAGAGTCGGGTTACAACGCCAATGGCGGTTCACAAGAGGATGATTAATTATCAACGAACAAGCTCTATTATATAGGCTGCTCATGCGCCTATGCTTGGTTGCGTTGTCGAGGTGGAACTAAACTGTCACTTCGCTTCGGTCCAAATCTCCGGCGATGGGCCTCCGGTCCAAGCCCGATCTATATTGTGGATGTGAATTTGGAACATATCCAACAAACTCCACCTTAAGACAAATTTCTCTTCTAGCATAAATCACCTTCATCCTGAACAAAAGAGAGAATACTTCTGGTGCCAACAATAGTCTCTTGGACTATCCTATTAAACCAACTAAGCTTGAGCACAGCTCTAACTTAGTAACAGGTACAGGCTTTGTCATCATATCAGCAGGATTATCATGAGTACTGATCCTGCATACCTTCAGCATACCTTCTTCGATCACATCACGCACAAAATGATACTTGATATCAATATGCTTAGTCCTCTCATGGAACATCTGATCTTTAGTAAGGTAAATAGCACTTTGACTATTACAATATAAGTTAATGCAAGCTTCAACTCCACATATAGCTCAGCATACAAACCTTTCAACCAAACCAATTCTTTGCATGCTTCACAAATTGCCATATATTCTGCTTTAGTAGTTGACAAAGCAACAACAGTCTGTAATGTAGCCCTCCAACTCACAGCACAACTGCCAACAGTAAACACATATCCAGTAAGTGATCTTCGCCTATCCATATCAGCAGCATAATCTGAATTCACATAACCAATAAGTCCCTTATCCGTTCTTCCAAACTTCAAACAATAATCTGATGTGCCTCTGAGGTATCTGAAAATCCACTGAATTGCCCTCCAATGTCCTTTACCAGGATTACACATATATCTACTAACCAAACTCATAGCATATGACAAATCTGGACGAGAGCAAACCATGGCATACATCAAAGACCCAACAACACTAGAATAAGGAACTGTTGTCATGTATTCAATCTCCTGATCTGTACTAGGACACTGTGCAGCTGACAACTTGAAATGAGATGCAATGGGGGTACTAACAGCCTTAGCATTTGACATGTTGAAACGATGAAGAACTTTATCGATATAATTTTGTTGACTAAGAAATAGCAAACCAGATTTTTTGTCTCTACTAATTTCCATACCAAGAATTTTCTTAGCAGCACCAAGATTTTTCATATCAAACTCACTACTCAACAATTTCTACAACTTAGTGATTTCAATCTGACTCTTGGCAGCAATCAGCATATCATCAACATATAACAGCAAGTATATAGGTGATCCATTAACATGCTTGATATAAACACAGCTATCAAATTTTGACCTTTTAAAACCGTGTGACAGCATAAATGAATCAAACCTCTTGTTCCACTGACGAGGGGACTATTTCAAACCATACAAGGATCTCTTCAACTTGCAAACAAACTTCTCCTTGCCAGGCACTATGAACCCTTACTGCTAGTCCATGTATATGTCATCCTCTAGTTCTCCATGTAAAAACGCAGTCTTCACATCTAACTACTCAAGCTCAAGATCATGTGAAGCAACAATACTAAAGAAAGTACGGATTGAACTGTGCTTTACAACTGGAGAGAACACATCATTATAGTCAACACCCGGAATTTGACTGTAACCTTTTGCAACTAACCTTGCCTTAAACTTTGGAGGCTCACTTGAAGATAAACCCTCCTTTCTTTTGAAGATCCATTTGCAGTGTATGGTCTTCTTCTCCTTAGGCAAAGGCACAACCTCCCACGTACTGTTCTTCTCAAGAGACTGCATTTCCTCATGCAGAGCTGAAATCCAGCTCTCACGATCACCACAACGAACAGCTTCTTTGTACGTTGCTGACTCATGAACATTCTCCACCTGTTCAGCACAACTCAAAGCATAGTAAGATAAATTACATTCTTCAATGAGACGTTTGGGAGGACCACAACTCCTCTTAGACTTGCGTTGAGCAATAGGTAAATCCTCCACATGCTGCAAAATAGGAGTTTGCTGAACATCATCATGAGCATCATCAGCAGCAACCTCATTTTCCTGGTCATCAAATGGCTCCACCTGCACAACTTCCTCATCATCAACATGCTCCACCTGCATGTGCATATGCTGCACCTCCTCTGCAGAATTATCTGGAACACTATCTGAGGACAAACTGTCATTAAACATCATAGATTCATTGAAAACCACACTTCTACTCATGAAAGTCTTTCCTGTTTCGGGATTCCACAGTTTATATCCTTTAACTCCAGAACCATAACCAAGAAAAAGACACTTAACAGCTCTAGGCTCTAATTTTCCATTATCAACGTGAGCATAAGCAGTGCAACCGAAAACTTTCAACTGTGAATAATCAGCAGGCGTACCAGACCATACCTCAATGGGAGTTTTCTTATTAAGTGGAATAGAAAGTGACCTGTTTATCAAGTAACATGTAGTATTTGCAGCTTCAGCCCAAAAACGCTTGCTCATCCGTGCATTGGACAGCATGCAACGAGCCTTTGATATGATGGTTCTGTCCATACGTTCGGCCACACCGTTTTGTTGTGGAGTATACGGTATGGTGTAATGTCTCACAATGCCTTCCTTCCTGCAATAATCATCAAAGGCAGTCGAACAAAACTCTCCACCATTATCAGTACGAAGCAATTTTACTTTCCTTTCAGTTTGCCTTTCTATCATAACTTTCCAGTCCTTAAAAGCAGCAAAGGTATCATCTTTATGTTTTAGAAAATAAGGTCAAACTCTTCTAGAGTAGTCATCAATAATAGTAAGCATGTAACGAGCACCACCGAGAGAAGGCTTACGAGAAGGACCCCATAAGTCAGCATGTACATAATCAAGAGTACCTTTGGTGGTATGAGCTGAGGTGCTGAATTTTACCCTTTTATGCTTCCCGAAAATACAGTGCTCACAAAACTTCATGCTACTCGAAGTGCAGCCATCTAGCAAGTTTCTCTTCATCAGTTCTGCCATACCAAGGTGACTCATATGTCCCAGACGCATATGCTAGATGTTAGTTGTACTAGGTTCAGTATTAGTAACAGCAACAGCATCAGAAACAAAACCATGTAAAGTAGTACCTCTGAGAACATATAGATTCGAATAATTGAGATCACCCAAAAAACAGACAAGAGAACCTTTTGATACCTTTAAAAGTTCATCCAAACCGGTGTATCTGAATCCTTCTCTGGCAAGTGTGCTTAACGAAATTAAATTTCGCTTCATTGCTGGTATGTACCTCACGTTCATCAACGTATGTGTCACACCATCATGCGTCTTGAACCGAACTGAGCAAACACCCACAACCTCACGCGGGTTATCATCACCCATCCGCACAATATCTCCGTTCTGCACAGACTCAAAGGAACTAAACCAATCTATGTTGATGCAGATATGAAACGAACATGCGGAATCCAGAATCCATTCATCACGACGAGAAAAACAGCCAGCAAAAGTTACCAGACAATCTCCTGAATCAGAATCACCAGCAGCAGAGACAACAGAGGCCTTACCATCAGAATTGTTCTTCGTCTGCTCCTTATACTTAACTTTCCTGTAATCCTCAATATTATGATTTTTGAGCTTGCAATAAACACAGAACTTCTTATTGTAAGGAGCTTTCGACTTTGAGCGGCTTCTTCCAATAAGCGCGCAGCGGATTCGGCCCGTGCCGCTGCACCCACGGGCCGGCGCAACATTAAGCCCAGGTCCAACAAAGCAACAACCAATAATGCTCAGGCCTAACTCAACCCAAAAGACTAGCCTGAAAGGTAAGACTACCCTCGTCTTATATGTTGTGCTCCTCCATCATCAATTTCCGATGTGGGACTAAACCTAACAATCTCCCCCGTCACACATTCGGACCTAACTCTTCCATCAGAAGAGGTTATCAACATGCCGCGAGTTTAATCCTCCCTTCGCAACTCCTGGAGGCGTTCACGGGCTAAGCCCAGTGATGTTAACGGGCTCCCCCGTTATCATTGGGACCATTGAGATTTAACAGGTTTCCTGACCTTCGGCTTTGATACCACTTGTTAGGAGCGACGGCGAACAACGATGAAGTAAAACGAAATAAAACACAGCTGAACGCAAGATTTAACGTGGAAACCCCTCCAACGCGAAGGGGAAAAACCACGAGCACCAGCCAGCAACTATCTCACTATATCTCAAGAGTCGGGTTACAACGCTAATGGCGGTTTACAAGAGGATCATTAATTATCAACGAACAAGCTCTATTATATAGGCTGCTCACGCGTCTATGCTTGGTTGCGTTGTCGAGGTGGAACTAAACTGCCACTTCGCTTCGGTCCAAATCTCCGGCGATGGGCCTCCGGTCCAAGCCCGGTCTATATTGTGGATGTGAATTTGGAACATATCGAACAGCCACGTCGCCCGTTAACCCGATAATGGATGGATCCTGCGAGGAAATGACGGTAGCCATCCGATTGTACCATCGCGGGCCTCTCGCCCGTTAATAAACCACAACTAGTGCGCTCGCGAATCCTCGCGTGCCTGCTCGCGCCTCCCCTCCGACTCCGACTTGCCAGTTGCCACACCGCCCGCCGGCCTTGGCCCTCCGGCAACCCCGACGCGTCCTGCCCCCGCTGCTTCCCCTTCCCTCTACATCACCACCGATAAACATTATCCTCCTGTGCTCCTCGCCGCAGCTGTCTTCCGCCGAGCCGCGCCATGTCCTCCCGCTGCAGCTGTAGCGGCCTCTAACGGATCTGTGTGTCGCGCCGGCACGCCGGCGCCGCAGTCGCCGGGAAGCCCTTGCCCCAGGCGCGAGCCCACGTTGTCGTCGTGCGCGCTGAGTTCCTCGACGCCGGCGACCGCATCTCCACCTCTATTGGCTGCACGACGGTCTTCTTCTGATCTTCCATTGCGCCAATCAGTTTTTTGCAATTCGCGATTGAAGAAGCCAAATCCATCTCGCTGGGAAATCCCGCAACTCCAACGAAGCTCTATCGACTATAATGGCGTATCTTCCGGTCTTCGACTGGTAAGTTCTTGGCCCATATATCTTAAAAAATAATCCATCCTATGTCCACATGCACTTTGCTCCGAACTTTCTTGATCCTTCAGCTACAGTCGGGACACAGAGAGAGTAATAAAGCTCGATTGCACAGCTATCGTGGTCATATATTGCTTTCGGTAAGCTCTGCATATATGCGCCAAGCTCTACATTCTAGGTGTTCGATGCAATGCCTCACAGAAAATAAGAAATTTTGAAATACCATTTGTTAAGGTCTGCAACTGCAAGCAACTAAACTGGTAATTTTTTATCCCCCTTAAAAGATCTCCAATCTATACTTGCAACGTATTTGACTACTCTACTTCTGAAAACATGACAAAGTCATATGCTGAATTGTCAATTTTATTGTCTGTACACACCAATACAATTTTAAGCTGATCACCGATATAATTACCATTGATGTGATTTCTTATAAGTAAAATGGAACATCTTTAGACAACTCCAAAAATTCAGGCTACTTCAGAAAAAAAAGCCCAGTCTTGCTCCTAACAAACTGGAGAACCACCCCACTATAGTCTATAATTTCATTTTCTGATTCAAAGCCAAAATAGCTGTCATGTTTTCTTTCAAGGAATTGTGCTCCAATAGCATTTTAAAGTCATCACACTAATTTTTCGTTTCTTGCTATTGCCATTCCACTGTGAGGCACCCTCAGGTTTCCTCCAAACTGTGTGATCTTGGATATTAAGATAAAGTGATCCTCACTGGATCTTCCTATCAAATAACTCTAAAAGGCCATACTTTCTTCAGTAAATTAAAAGTATTGGTGATTAAGCTCTTCTTACCCATGCAATTTAGAAGTGGGATCACACAATTTTACTTGGAGAATGTTCAGGCCAGGTAACAACCTCATCCATCAGAGCCATCTCTGCTCGCAAACCTCTTAACAGTGTTCAAAGTTGTAAAAGAAAAAAGATTTGAGGAACACACTTTGATGGTGATATCGCAACAAAAAAAAATGCTGCTGCCTCAAATGGTGATGGAGACAGACATGAAGCTGTAACACTTGACTACAGGCGGGCTTTTACAGAAAGAGATATGACATTGATACTAATCCATCTTTAGTGCTTACAGTAGAGTGTGCTAATGATGCTTGTACTGAAGAAGCAGACAATACTCCAACCACAAGTACGTGTAAGAGTAGATTGTTTAGATGTTCATATTTTATCATCACCAAAAAAGTTTCATCTCACTAGCATTTCTAATAGAATATTGGTTCCCCTTGTTTTAGGCGATCAGATAATTCCAGTGGATGACATTAAAAGATGCGCAGCTGTATCCAGTGAATGGAATAAGAGGTTTGATTTTGGTCAATGCATTAAGACAGAGCTCATGATTAGCTCCTATACTAGAATGTGCTAATGCAATCACAGAGGATGCCGACGAGCCTGAAGAAAATGGCAAAGGTGCACTGAACTACTCTGCTTCCGTTTCTGTATGTGGCTTCATCCACGACCTGAACAGCCTCTCGTCTCTGATGTGTATGCGCTCATTTTAGTAGCTTACTAACGAGTGAACTGATGTGAACCCGCTGGGGTTTGTGCCCGATCTTTCGATGAGAGGCGTGGGGGATAACTCGATTGGAGAAGACGACGTTCACGGCCCGACTACAGTTTTTCAAAGACTGCGCCTTAGCGACCGATACACCACCTCCTATGGATGCCGCGATCTTGTGGGAGCACGTCACCCGACCTGTCCTGCAAGCAATCGAAGAACTAGCAAGAACAAGTATGATACAAGTACTGAATTTACTAGATGGGAATTGAAGTGCCTCAATCTCAAACTCAATCACCAACGAAGTGGGGTTCCGTCGACTCGAAGACGGGCGGCTGGACCAGCACGCGCGCTTACAAGCAAGTAGCAATGGCTAAACTTGATCTAAACAAAACCCAATCTATTTGTGGCGGCTATGGAGGTATAAAAGAGGGTGGAGGACGACCAGGACGAGGTTGGGGTCGTCCTACAACCCTAGGACGCGCCCCTAATGGACCCAACTTGATACACGGCCCATTGGCCCAAAATAAGGTGACGCAGCACCGTGGGCAGAAAAGGTCTCTGTAGTAAATCGATGATTGCGGCCGCATCTGAACAGGTACGAGGGTGAGTCCAGATCCATCTGAAACTAGACTTGATAAGCTTTCCATCAAGTACTTAAACGCCCAAAACGGAGTCCGGATGAAACCGTGGTGGCCGTCGTAAGTCAGCACTTTCCTGTAGTCCGAATCCAGACTTTCCAAAACGTGTTGGATTTGGTCTCTTTCCTTCCTTAGGCCAATGTGACGTGGTAACGTGATGGAGGACATGGGAATACTTAGAATTGGTCCCCAATCAACTTCTTTGGTCCTCCATGTCTTCCATATGTGTCTAGCACTCTTTTTAATCCACGTATGTATTTCTGAAAATGAGAATGAACACACATCATGGCGCAGCATCAATTCATCGAATGTACCAACAATAATTGTGATATAGGATTGATTCACCTTTGGTTTGCAAGCCATTAATATGGTCGTATCTAAGCCGGTGATGTCCTCATCATGAACAAAGGTTTCATGCAACCTGTATTAGTTGTTTAGCTTCAACAATGAGCAAACATATCCCATTTTCTTCTTTCAGAGCTTTACCTGGATCAGTCAATTTCTATATGCTTATTATATGAAGATCCAAAGCTAGCACGCTGCTTTTGTGTTAAGTTTTTTTTGTTACCCGTCAATACCTGTGAAAATATTTTGATTTGCGGAATATACCATTTGTGACTCTTGATTTCTTTTTAATCTTTGTTGGCATAATAAAATACCACCAAGTTTCATAAGTTTGTTAAACTATTGCATAAAGAACCCGAGTGTTTACACTGGCCCAGCAAAAAGCCCAAGTTTCTAGTATATATTATATTATTAGACAGCAAAAATACATGTTCTAGTACAAACATTTTGAGTATGTTCTCCAAGGTTTCTCTTGTCAGCCAATCAAAAAAGGTCATGGGAGTGGGAAGAAAAATTGAAGATTTGTCAATTTAGACATAAAAAAGTACCAAACATTTATATATTTGATTTACTATAAAAGGAGATGATGTATCCTTTAACCCATGTTTCAGAGGAGCAGAAGCTTGGCAGCACATTTCCAAAAAATTTGAAACATGCATATCGGTCTCCCAAACACCGACAATATTAACCAGATAAGACATCTACATGACTTGATACCAAAAAGAATTGGTGCCACTGATTGACCAGCCAAAACCAATCAAAGCTCAGGAGTAAGGCCACTAAAAGAACTCTTGGGTTCATGTACCATTAGTCGCTTCCTTGGCCTTGACGGCGTCGAAACTATGCTTGGAGCCCAGCGTCAAGGTGGCCAGAGCAGACTTGATCGTCCGGACAAGGAATGTCTTGGACGGTGGCTCCTTCGATTTGAGCCGAGCAGATGAGCGTCCTCATTACCAGCAGTTCGACGGTTGTTGTAACCTTTCCAGGGTGGTTCAGCTCGCTGTCTTGGACTGCCGGTTTGGACGGTTGAGGCCTTGTTCAGCTCGCTGTCTTAGGGTCTCTTTGTAATCATTGCGCCATTGTAACATTTCGTTTGTATGTGCAAAAAATTGTCCAAAAATTAATTAATTAGGCTCAAAATGTTCGTCTCGTAGAGTACAACAAAACTGTGCAATTAGTTTTTGATTTCATTACAATTAATACTTCATGCATGTTTGTGATAGGGAATCTTCTTTTTACCTAGTGAATCTGAGAGCTGCTTTTTGGAACTAAACAAGGCCTGGGTGTGATGCTCGCCAAAATTGGGTTCAGAACACCTGGAGTTTGTCTTGGTAGTTGCATCTTGCGTGGGAGCAGCTGGTGTGCATGTCTCCGTTGGATGGCAGTCAGTGAAGGCAGGTTCTGTTGGTAATAGTTGACGACAAGAAACAGTCACAACACAGCTCAAATTCATGGTATATCTACCAGGATGTTGCATGTTATAACATAATAGTAGTAGCATAGCAGGAATACCAGGAATGAAGGCGTCATCTGCATATTTAGATTGCAGAATAGATGTAGGGCTTTTCTTATTGCTGCCTCTGGATATAGATGGAGATGGACAGCAACCTTTTGCATCAGCCTGCAGATAGCAGCAAGTAAAGAATTTTCCATCAGATCAGACTAAATTAAAAGTGCTGCTTTTCATGATAATTGACTCTGTGATATGCAATGGAGAACAAGAAGATCAAAATTACTGACCTCATGCTTCTTATGAGTTTCACACAAGTCTCAGAAGCCATAAGTCACAGTATCCACTGAGTTGCAGTGCCACAGTAGTGCATCACTTGAAACTTCTTCTGTAACAGTTACAGCCCCCTTCTTCTCAAACAAAGAAGAGGATGCTGTACCATCAGGAATATATCTATTTTTCAACTCATTTTGGTTAAAGAAAACTGATTCTGCGCTCTCCAAACTTGAAATGCCTTGTAATACTTCCCTGAAAACTAATCCTCTTTGAGGAGATGAATTTTGGCAGTCTTTACTAAAGTGTCTTTTAAGGCAGGCACCAACTGGAGATCCCTGAGCAGTACCAGTTCTTGTAGTAGCATTATCAGAATTGTAATACATGTTTCAGAGAAGCAGAAGTTTGGCAGCACATCTCCAAAAAAATTGAAACATGCATATCGGTCTCCCATGGTTTCCACCGACAATATTAACCTAATAAGACATCTACATGACTTGATACTAAAAAGAATTGGTGCCACTGATTGACCAGCCAAAACCAATCAAAGCTCAGGAGTAAGGCCACTAAAAGAACTCTTGGATTCATGTACCTGAGCAACAGCAATAATACGACAACACGTCATTGCATAAGTAAGGGCAGTACTATTTTGGAGCATGGTTTTTTTTATGTGGAGATGTAGAAGATTAGGCATCAGGTGATTGGCTAAAAAATGTAATCATGTCAGTAAATGAATATATATGAGAAACTAACTTACAGTACTAATGACCAAACCATCCAACTGCACTTACCATGTGTTAACAATTACAATTTACTATATCAATATCCTCAGTACAAAAGGGACAGACCCATTGGCAACCCACCTCTTCATCTTATCCATTTGCCATCCAATTTGACAATCCGGATCTTGAAGTAGATATTATTTCAAGAAATCCAGTTGGCAGGATTGTTGAGTTCACATATGCTTTTGCATGTAATCAGTTACAAAGAAATATTGTGAATTTAATTTACATGCCCAATAGTGGTCATGAAGTTAGTGGTGAATGAGCCACCTGAGAATGATGCGAGGAGACAAACTTTTTCCAGCACCTAACGAATATAAACTGCAAACAGAATAAACAATGCCAATCAGGTCAGAACTTAGTAAGGTGCAGAAAAATCAGATAAAAAAATGTGTAAAGTTGCACTCATGCCATTATCTAAATTAGAACGCAGAGCACCACAAAACAAATACTGCTTAGGCCACCATATAGATAAAGCACAATGTCCAATTTGGTTTCAAAGATACAGGTAAGATGAAAGAAAAAAATAAACTTGTGCTCTTATAAATTCTAGTGGAATTTACTCAAAATGCAAAACAACATAACTGCAATGTCAGCAATACATCCAACGAATCATCAAATGAAAGGACAACTGATGCTTACAACCACTAGATCATTGAAATCCATATAACATAATGAGATCGGTTTCTTGGTAATACCAAGCACCTACAATTGCAACCAACAGTGGACATGTGCCGTTAACAAAATGGGAACCTGCAGGTTACACTATAAGAGCAGAGTATTCCACCCTAGGAGAGCCCAAATTTAAAATTTGGATGCACATTACAGTCAGGAACAAGCAAATTCACCGACGAACGTGCACTACCAGAATCCTTCACATCCGCCCGCCTCCTCCGCCTCGGCCATTTTTGGACCCGGTGCTGATGGAGCTTCAGCACCGGGTCCAACGGCTAGGAGCGGGGGCGGCGCTGCGGGGTGTCAGGGCGAAGACATTAGCACCGGGTCGTGGCAAGACCCGGTGCTAATGCGCCCCCTTTAGCACCGGGTGCAGCCAGCAACCGGTGCTAATGTGCCGAGGCCATTTCGCACCGGTTGCTGGCTGCACCCGGTGCTAAAGGGTGCGCATTAGCACCGGGTCTTGCCACGACCCGGTGCTAATGTGTTTGAATATAGGGGCTTCCTCCTCCCCCGCCCGAGCCAGCCGAACACTTAGGCGTTGTGTTCATGCTGCTCGGCCGTGGGAGGGGAGGTGCTGCCCAAATTTTTTTCAAAATTTATGAAGATTCTACTCATCTAAGGAGCACTACAAGGTACACTCTTTCATTCTCTAATGTTTTATTTAGCTTGTAATCCTTCTATGATTTAGAAATAGAGGGATTTGTGAATCAAAGTAAAGCTAGCTAGAGAGAGCTTGTGTTCTTGGAGGAGAGAGAGGAGAGAGCTTGAGTTCATGGTGGAGAGAGTATTCATGTTGTATTTTAAAAGGAGAGAGAAGGCAAGCTAGTTAGTATTTTGTTTTGTATGACTTGTGAATAGTCATAAGGCTTATAGTAATGTAGTTTTAGAAATTACTAGAAAATCAATATAAAATGCTAGAAAATCTTATAAATTAATAGAAAATCTTATAAATTACTAGAAAATCTTATAAATTACTAGAAAATCAATATAAAATGCTAGAAAATCTTATAAATTAATAGAAAATCTTATAAATTACTAGAAAATCAATATAAAATGCTAGAAAATCTTATAAATTAATAGAAAATCTTATAAATCTTATAAATCTTATAAGGCTTATAGTAATGTTATATTTAATGAATATAGTAATGTAGTTTTAGAAATTTATTTATATAATGGAATATATATTATAATTTGTATTTATTTATATATTAAATTTTTTTATCTTTAAATTGTATTGTATATTTGTTATTGGTTAATAATGCAGATGAATAGACAATGGATGTACGGGGACCCCCACGCTCAGGCGTTCTGTGATGGCCTTAGGACGTTTCTCGATGCCGCCGAGGCTAATAGGACGTCGTCCGGTTTCATGTTCTGCCCATGCACCCATTGTAAAAATATACAATCGTACAAACAAAGAGGTTGTCTTCAGGTGCATTTGATGAGGCACGGTTTCATGAGGAATTATTCTGTTTGGACGAAGCATGGTGAAAGAGGAATTCTAATGGATGAAGATGAAGAAGACGAGGCCGATGACGACATTCCGTTATTGGCTCAATACTACGGTTCCTTTGCATATGCTGCAATGAGTGATGCCGATGAGGAAGATGTTGCTCGGGAAGGCGATGCTCAGGAAGATGTTGCTCAGGAAAATGAACCTACTGATGGACTCGGGCAAATGTTGCGTGATGCCGAGAAAGACCGTGGCAATGATAAGGAACTGAAAAAGATACAGCGCATGTTGCAGGACCACAAGACTGACCTGTACCCAGATTGCAAAGAGGGGCTAAAGAAGTTGGGTAGCACACTTGAACTTCTGCAGTGGAAGGCAACAAATAGTGTTACTGATAAGGGTTTCGAGGAGCTACTGAAACTCATAAAGAAGATTCTTCCAGAGGGTAACAAATTGCCATCGACGACGTATCAAGCAAAACGTGTTGTTTGCCCTCTCGGTTTGGAGGTGCAGAAGATACATGCGTGTCCTAATGACTGTATCCTCTATCGCGGACAATACGAACACTTGGATCGTTGTCCGGTTTGCACCTGCGCACGATACAAGATTAGGCGGGACGACCCTGGTGATGTTGGGGGAGAGCGTTCTAAGAAAAAAATCCCTGCGAAGGTGATGTGGTATTTCCCTCTGATACCCCGTCTGAAGCATTTGTTCAGGAACAAAGACCATGCCAAACTGATGCGCTGGCACAAAGAAGAACGTAAGCAGGATGGCATGTTGAGACACCCCGCCGATGGATCCCAGTGGAGGAACATCGACAGAGCATTCCCAGAGTTTGATGCTGATGCGAGGAATGTTAGGCTTGGTTTAAGTACCGATGGCATGAACCCTTTTGGTGAAATGAGCAGTAGTCATAGCACTTGGCCCGTGACTGTTTGTATCTACAACCTACCCCCTGGCTCTGCATGAAGCGGAAGTTCATTATGATGCCAGTGCTCATCGAAGGCCCAAAGCAACCTGGCAACGACATTGATGTGTACCTAAGACCATTGGTTGACGAACTTTTGCAGCTGTGGAAGAATGAAGGTGTTAGCATGTGGGATGAGGACAAGCAGGAGCAGTTTGACCTTCGAGCACTGCTTTTCATAAGCATCAACCACTGGCCTGCACTAAGTAACCTATCAGGACAATCAAACAAAGTATATAAAGCATGCACTCACTGTTTAGAGGAAACCGAAAGCATGTATTTGAAACATTGTCGTAAAGTTGTGTACATGGGTCACCGTCGATTCCTTCCGGCGAAGCATGAGCTACGAAAGAAATGTGCGCATTTTGGCGGGAATGCTGACCGCCGTACAAAGCCGAGACACCGGAGTGGAGAAGAGCTATTTGATATGGTGAAGGACCTACACGTGGTGTTTGGCAAGGGAGACGGAAGCCAGGCTGCTCCGACGGGCGAGGATGGTCGTGCCGCGATGTGGAAGAAGAAGTCTATCTTTTGGGAGCTACCTTATTGGCAACGTTTAGAGGTCCGTAACGCGATTGATGTGATGCATCTGACGAAGAATCTTTGCGTGAACTTGATAAGCTTCCTGGGTACTTATGGGAAGCCAAAAGATACACTGGAAGCACGTCAGGATCTGAAACGATTGAAGCAACGGACTGATCTACATCCAGAAAAGAGAGACAAAGGACGCCAGTACTTGCGTCCTGCCAGCTTCACTCTCAGCAAAGAAGAGAAGGCAAGCATGTTTGAATGCTTGAACAGTATCAAGGTTCCGTCTGGCTACTCCTCCAATATTACGGGAATAATAAATATGAAAGAGAAGAAGTTCACAAACCTGAAGTCTCACGACTGCCATGTGTTGATGACACAGCTGCTTCCCGTCATACTCAGGGGTGTGCTACCAGTTAACGTGCGGAAAGCCATTGTGAAGCTATGTGCATTCCTCAATGCAATTTCTCAGAAGGTGATCAATCTAGACCATTTAGATCAGCTACAGAACGACGTGGTGCAATGTCTTGTCAGCTTTGAGATGATATTTCCACCATCCTTCTTCAATATCATGACACATCTATTGGTTCACCTCGTCAAAGAGATTCGTATATTGGGCCCAGTATTTCTACACAACATGTTCCCATTTGAGAGGTTTTTCGCTGTCCTAAAGAAGTATGTCCGTAATCGTTCTCGTCTAGAAGGATGCATTGCTAAGGGATACGAAACAGAGGAGGTCATTGAATTCTGTGTTGACTTTGTCGACGATCTTATGCCGATTGGTGTGCCCGAATCCCATCACGAGGGGAGACTTGGTGGAAAGGGCACACTAGGGAGAAGATCGATGGTGATCAAGGACGTTGAGACATTTCGTAAAGCGCACCTCACAGTTTTGCAACAATCAACCTTAGTTGCTCTGTACATCGAGGAGCACATGCAGATTCTCAGGGACGAAAACTCAACAAAGTCTGCGGCCTTCATTCAGCGTCTGCACAATAGTACTTTCGCCGATTGGTTGCGAAGACGTCTTATGGGTGTCGAGGGCATTGATGCGCAGCTAGCTTTTGTAGCTAGAGGTCCATCGAGCACGATCTTGACATTCCAAGGATACGACATCAATGGGTATACATTTTACACAAGAGCCCAGGACAAGAAAAGCACCAACCAAAACAGTGGTGTCCGGATCGACGCGACAGACACCAATGGCAATACAAACTCATACTATGGAATCATAGAGGAGATATGGGAACTAGAGTACGGACCTTTGAAGATCCCACTGTTCAAGTGCCAATGGGTGAAGCTGACTGGAGGAGGTGTTAAAGTTGAAGCGGACTATGGAATGACGTTAGTGGACCTAAACAAGATTGGCTTTCTAGATGAACCGTTCGTGTAACAACCCTAATTTTCCTATAGGATTTGTTGAGTGCAAAAATTCGAATTTAAAAATTTTTGGTGGAATTGTGTGCATGCAAACCAACATATAAGAGTGTCTTCTATTTGCTCCCTAAATTCTTAGGCAATTTAAATTCAAATTTAAAATCAATTTGAAGTGCTAAGGATGAGATAGTGTGATTTGGAGTTATTTGGATTTATTTGGATTTTTGGTTGGTTTGAATTCAAATTCTAGATTTGAATTCAAACTCTAATTGACTAAACTAATTTCCAAATCCTATTCCTGTTCGTGGGCCGAAATTCCCCGCAGCCAAGTCCATCTTTCGCCCTTCAACTTCTTTTCCGAGCCAGCGAACCCAGCCGGCCTGCTCGGCCTTTCGGCCCAGCCTCCTCTCCGCGTCCGCTCCGCGTCGCCGCCTTCTCTCCCACTGACAGGCGGGCCCCGCCTGTTAGTCATCTTCCTCCCCCGCGTCTCCTTCCTCGCGACGCCGCCCGCTCTCTCTCTCCCGCGACGCGCCGCCCGTGACTCAACCACCCGAGCTCCGTGCGGCCCGTCGCGATTGCGCCGCGTGTCCGCAGCTGCTCGAGCTCTCCATCTCGCCGTCCGTGCCCGCCAAACCCTAGCCCTAGCGCCTATAAAACCCGCCGCCGGCCATCTTCTTCCCCAAGCCGCGCCGCCCTTCGGGGTTCCATCCAGATCCAGTTCATGGGAGGGGAGGAGTAGGAGAGGGGTGGGGAAGGTCCTGGAGCAGTCGGAGCAAGAGGAAGAGAAGCCGGAGCGCCTTCCCCGCATCGCCGCCGCCGAAGCCATCGCCGCCGCTCGTGGAGCCGTCGAAGGGGAGCCGGACCAGGGACGAGAGGAAGCGCACGAGCATCGCCGAGCCTCGACGAGTCTTCCCCGAGCTGCAGCGTACGACGACGTGACCCTAGGTGAGCTAACCGCGTTCGCCCCCCTTCTTCTCTGTTTCCGGCGGAGCGCCGCCGCGCGTGCTCGCCGTGCCAAGCCAAGCCTTCTGTGTGCCAGCCTTCGTGCTGTGCAGTCTCTTGTGCAGGTTCCCGAGCCGCTAAACCCTTTGCAACCCGCCATCGCTAGATCCCCGCAGCCGAGGCCGCCGCGGCCGAGCTCCGCTCGCCCCGCGCGCGAACGCCGAGGCCACGCGCGGCCGTGGGCGACCACGAGCCCGCGCGTGCGCACCTAGCCGTGCCCCAGCAGTCGCTGGAGGCCACGAGCGTGCTAGCCGAACCCGAATCGAGCGCAGTTGAACCAAAACCCGAGCCGCCGTCGTGCTCGCCGGCGCACATGGCCGTGTCGCCGCCGTCGCACGTCGGGAAGCCCAAGCCAAACCCTAATCCGAGCCTTGTTCACCCCATCCGTGTTCGCCTAACCCTAGTCGTGCTGTTCCGACCGTTCTTGAGCCCAGCCGTGCCATCCCCGGCCGAATCCGCCGTCGACCATCGCCGCCGGCGTGCTCCAGTGCGCGCCGCGCGCGCGCGTCGCGTCGCGCCGCAGCCGCCCCTTCGTGGGCCGAATTCTCGCAAGTTAAGTCTGTTTAACACCCTTGAACTTTTCCGGCCCATTCGCTTTCGGCCCAATTCCAGCCCAGCCATCGTTTATTCTTTTTCTTTTCCTTTTTCTTTTAACAGCGCTGACGTATGGGACCCACCTGTCATACTCTGCGAGTCACTGACACATGGGACCCACTGACCAGAGTTGACCCGCTGACCGTTGACCGTTGACCCCGTTGACCGTTGACCGGTCAACGCTGACGTCAGCAGGGCCCACTGCTGACGTCATCCTAGGCGGACCCCACTGCTGACGTCAGCATGACGTCATGCTGATGTCAGCAGGCTAATTTCTGTCTGTTTTCCTTTTCGGAAATTATTTAATATTTTCAGAAAATGATTTAAACTTCGAAAATTAATAACAAATCAACCGTAGCTCAGAAAAATATGAAACCAGTTTCTATATTTTTCTAAAATCATGATCTACGCGTTAGTGTAGAGTTTGGTGTTATTTGAGTCTTCTTTCATCGCTGTCTTAGTGTTTCTTTGCTAGTAGCCGCGTCTTATTTTCTTTCCGCGCCCCTAGGAGCTCCGGAGAGTCAGGAGGAGCCGGACTACTACAACAACTGCTTCGACGAGGACGAAGACCTTTGCCCAGGTTCACGCCCGACCATCTCTGAAATACCTATTAGACATGCAAACTAGTATGCTAGCGCTTTACTTTACTCGCATGATAAACCTGCACTGCCTTTGATGTTATCCTGTTACCTTGCTACCTACTACTCACTTTATGAAATATGCTATGCTATGCATGTGTTGGGATGGTTGTGATTGATCCTCTTGGCATGAGTTGTGGGTGGTTTGGGAGGAGTAGTGCAGCTAGGCGGTGTAAGCGAGTAAATAACAACTCGATCGTTGATCGAGGTGCTGAGGGGCTGCACTCGGGCAGTCCCTATGGGGTACCTGTTGCGGGTACATGGTTACTGGTTACTTGGGGTTGGTACTCGGTGAGTACCTGAGGAGTTTGGGCGGCAATACCTGTTATGGGTGCCGATTGCGGACCGTTGCGGCGGATCGCTTGTGATGCAGATACTCGCTTTACCGAACAATTAAGGACCGAGTCGTGCCCCCACTTCGGACTTGGGAATTACCGTGCTCACCATCTACCCAGTATGGGGAGGGTTCCAGCAAGCCTACTCTAGTGCGGCGCCGAGACTGTAGGAGAATCGAGTTTGATATGTGTAGGGGGGATTCGTTGCGGCGTAATCTCCCTGATTTACCACGGCCCCCGACTGGCCCCGGTGGGAAGGTTTCACGACCCTGGGGCAGATGTTAGATCGGATGTTTCCCGAGCCCAGGGAGACAGGATTGGCGCCGTTACTGTTTAGGGTCTTTGCTGTGGGCTGTGTCTCAGGTTGGTTGCGGACTAGCCTTGCAGCCCGGATGGATTCCTGGAGTGCCACCTCTGCAGAGTGTAAACTATACGTATAGCCGTGTCCACGGTTACGGACGACCCATTTCTGAGAAGCCCCGGCTAGCATGGGAATCTGCTTTCTTACCTCATCCTTGATTTGGGTTATGAGAGATTGGTCCAGCTGAGGCTGTTGAGACGAGGTGGGGAGGGAGCTCACCGAGTCGACTAGTGAGTGAAAGGTGATTGGTGGATGATGATTTGCGGGAACCTGCCGTGGCAGGACGAGCCCGATGGGAAAATGTGAGGCTGATGGTTGGTTTTGGGGAGCGGATGGATGTATGTGTGTGAGCAGGAGTTGGTGATGAGTTGAATTTGGGTTATTGCTGCTGCTTGCATAAGAAAACCCTGGCTTAAACCTTGATTATTTCTATATCCATAGAATAGGCCACCTTTAAAGCTTGCATCATATTATGGTTGGTGACGTGGACCTGTCCCATTTCCTTGGGGACAGACTTTGGGTTCTCAGGTGAAGACCCCGGCCGCGAGTTCAACCAGGACGGGTGGTACGATTGAAGGGTGTGCGCTACGCTCAAGGATGCCTGTGGAGGAGTGGTCCCTGTTGTTCTAGCTACCGCTGCGCAGTTGTTTCCTATTGTCGTTTTAGCCCAGAGGGCTTGTACCAGACGCTTTGTCTTTATATGAGTCATGTAATGAATCTTTTATCGTTGTATGGATGTGATATTCGACTGAGATGAGTTCTGTACGAGATAGCTGCTATTCCTGGGACTATCTCAAGGGTACAGGGAGTCGGGTTCTCGTCGGTGAGAATCCGGTTCGCCACAGTTCGTCCTGGCCAAAGCTGTCACACAAGTTTTTTATGTGAAGGACATGGCTAGTAGACCGAAGAAAGGGGCGGATAAGAAAGGTGGGGGTAAGCAATTGGACCCATCACAAAACGAGCCAAAGCGTCATATAGTTCTTCCTGGAAAGAGAAAAATCATAGGAGTTGAGGACAAGACGGATGAAGATTATGATATGCTCGATGGCCGGCCTCCATTCTCAGTGGCTGATGACCCAAGCATCCTGTTAGCGGCGGAGGAGACACCGTATCTACGGCGTGATCACAATCAAGGAACATTTGTAAAGAGGAAGTTTATTAGTGTCTGAGTAAACGATGATGCCATGTAATTTAATTGCACTATGTTCCACCCAATTTGTAATAACTATATTTGCATTTATGTTCAACCTATGTTCTAAGATTTTCTATTGATTTGTAAGATTGTTTTTATTAATTCTAGCATTTTATATTGATTTTCTAGTAATTTATAAGATTTTCTAGTAATTTATAAGATTTTCTAGCATTTTATATTGATTTTCTAGTAATTTATAAGATTTTCTATTAATTTATAAGATTTTCTAGCATTTTATATTGATTTTCTAGTAATTTATAATATTTTCTATTAATTTATAAGATTTTCTATTAATTTATAAGATTTTCTAGCATTTTATATTGATTTTCTAGTAATTTATAAGATTTTCTATTAATTTATAAGATTTTCTAGCATTTTATATTGATTTTGGAAACTGGGTGCCAAATGAAAATTTGGGGCCTTTAGCACCGGGTTGATCTAGCACCGGGTCGTGGCTGCACCCGGTGCTAAAGGCCACGACCGGTGCGGCGGGGCCAAAGACCGGCCTGGCCACGGAGGCCGTGCGGCAGCTGGCCACGTCACCGGGCACACACGTGCCACGTCACTGGATGAACAAGAACAATTTTTCTTTTTAATCTCTGTATAAAAGTTGTAACTAGTCGTTCTCCTTCGTACAAACTTCAAAAAAGATCATTTTTCTTCCTAAAAATTCCTAAAATCATACTCTATCAAGTTATGAAACTTATTAATGTTATTATTTTGAAAAATCTTCTCGTGTGAGACTGTTTGAACAATCCAAATTTTGAATTAAAAATGACAACTACAACCAAGGTTTTTTTCACACTAGGTGATGTCAAATGAAAAAGTGATGAATACCAAAGTTTCATATTTCATCATGATCTACAATCTTTATTTAGGTCATTTTGTCATTTTCAAAATGGGTAATAACATGTAGTACAAATTTGACAAGTCTCTAACAAAGTTTTAGAAACTATGCGAGTGAATCTAGGATTAATGAACAATGTATACTACCACTTTCTCAAATGCAAAAATGACTTAAATAAAGATTGTAGATCTTGATGAGATATGAAATTTTGGTATTCATGACTTTTTCATCTGAGACCATTTAATGTTCCAAAATCTTTCTTTTAGTTATCAATTTTTGTAATTTATAAGATTTTCTAGTAATTTATAAGATTTTCTAGTAATTTATAAGATTTTCTAGTAAGTTATAAGATTTTCTAGTAATTTATAAGATTTTCTATTAATTTATAAGATTTTCTATTAATTTATAAGATTTTCTATTAATTTATAAGATTTTCTATTAATTTATAAGATTTTCTAGAATTTTATATTGATTTTCTAGTAATTTATAACATTTTCTTATTTAATATATATTTTTAATAGGTATTAATAACTGAATTAAAACAAGTATTAATAACTATATATTAAAAACTATATTTATAAGATTCCCAAATAGTAGCCCCCGGTGCTAAAGGCCGGTTTGGAAACTGGGCGCCAAACGAAAATTTGGGGCCTTTAGCACCGGGTTGATCTAAAATCCGGTGCTAAAGGCCCCCAATTTTCGTTTGACGCCACTTACGGCCTTTAGCACCGAGTGTAGAAGACCCGGTGCTAAAGGGGGGGCCTTTAGCACCGGGTCCTGTACAGACCCGGTGCCAAAGGGCCTTTAGCACCGGGTCCTGTACAGACCCGGTGCCAAAGGGCCTTTAGCACCGGGTCGTGGCTGCACCCGGTGCTAAAGGCCCCCGTCTGGCGCACAGTTACGGCCTTTAGCACCGGTCGTAGAAGACCCGGTTCTAAAGGGCCTTTAGCACCGGGTGGTGGGAAGACCCGGTGCTAAAGGGGGGGCCATTAGCACCGGGTCGTGGCTGCACCCGGTGCTAAATGCCCCGGACCTATATAGGCCGGGGACTTCTCTCCCCTCCCTCACTTCGCCCTCATCTCCTCCAGATCGAAACCGCCGGCGCCCCCTCGTCTCCTCAGCCGCTGCTGCCCGTCGCCGTCGCCAGTCGCCGCCGCCACCTGTGGTCCCCGTGCCCACGCCGCCGCCTGTCGTCCCCACGCCCACGCCGCGCCGCCGCCCTCGTCCCGGGCCGCGCCGCCGTCCCCGCGCCCGTCGGTCGTCCCCGCGCCCGGCCGTCGGTCGTCCCCGCAGCCGTCGTCGTCCCCGCCGCCGTCGCCCCTCGTCCCCGCGCCGCCCCTCGTCCCCGCGCCGGTGCCGCTCCTCTTCCCCTCGCCGCCGCCGCCGCTCGTCCCCGCGCCGCCGTCGCCCACCGCCCATCACGCGGTGAGCCTCTGTGAAGCCGGCCTTCGTGCCGTGCGTGCATGTTTGTGAGCCGGCTTTCGTGCCGTGTACGTGTTTGTGTGTGCAGGTACCCGTTGCATGGCCGAACACGTTCGGCCATGCACATTTGCTTAGCGAACGTGTTCGGCCATGCGCATTTGGTTAGCGAACGCGTTCGCTAACCAAATGCGCTTAGCCGAACGCGTTCGCTAAGCACATACATTGAAAATATTAGAAATTACATTGAAATGTATATTGGAAATGTTATATTGGAAATGTATATTGGAAATGTTATATGTTTGAAATGTATATTGGAAAATGCTTCATTTAAATGTATTGGAGATATTTACATTGAAATGTATATTGGAAATGTTATATGTTTGAAATGTATATTGGAAAATGCTTCATTTTAATGTATATTGGAAATTCTATGTATATTAGAAATATATGTGCTTCATTTAAATGTATATATTTCTTATCAATTATTTTTAATTCTATGTATATTAGAAATATATGTGCTTCATTTAAATGTATATTGGAAATGTTATATGTTTGTATAATGTATACTATCGAAAATGTTTATTATCGGAAATTCTATGGCGTACCCGAACCCACCGCGCACCCAAACCCCTTAGCGAATCCGTTTTTCGCGCACCGACCCCCTTAGCGAACCCGTTCGCGTCACGTACCCGAACCCTTAGCGAATCAATTCACACCGCGCACCCGAACCCCTTGGCGAATCCGTTTTTCACGCACCGACCCCCTTAGCGAAAATGTTAGAAATATTGGGAATATGTATGCTTTGTATATATTTCTTATCAATTATTTTTAATTCTATAGATGGCGGACAACAACAACCCCGTCCCACCCATGCAAGAGGACAACAACACCCCTGTCCCACCCATGCAAGAGGACAACAACACCCCTGTCCCACCCATGCAAGAGGACAACGACACGTTCTTTGCGAATCAACTTTTCAATATTGTAACCCAACCAATGTCCATGGATGATGTGTTGGGGATCATTGGAAGGGACGACAATATCCAGGGCGACAATGTTGCAAGGGCCGAAAATGTTGAAGGGGCCGCCAATGTCCAGGGCGAACGTGTCCAGGGCAGCACTATTGAAGGGGCCGGTAACGAGCCCTCGTCTAGTCAGGTGTGTATATAGATAACATAAATTTGTACTGTACATGTCAATTATGTATACCATCTCTATATCATCTCGTATATATGTAATTTGTGTAGGCCACCTCTGCTAAGAAATCAAAACGATCGACCACGAAGAAGCTGAAGGATGTCAAGTTACACATCACCCGAGTGGAGGATGACGGGGAGCCAGTTGAGCCCCCAAAAGTGGCCAAGAAATTTGTATCTCAGTGCGGGGTAATTGTACGGGACAATGTGCCCATTAGTATCAGAAAATGGAAGTCCACGGACCCCACTGAGGAGTACGTGCTCCCCGATACAGAGAAGGAGATGCTATGGAGGGAATTAAAGGCAATATTCGACTGGCCTAGCACTCATGAAGCAGAACTGAGGGATTGGACAATGAAGAAGATGGCAGTTCTGTTTCAGGATTTCAAGAAGAAGTTGTACTCGCATTTTCTCAAAACCGGAGAGGCCCCGGATCCTGAGAAGTATAAGAAGATCACTAATGACGAGTGGGAAGCATTCCTTGAGTACAAAACCTCTGAAGAGGGTGCAACGGCTAGCGCTAGAAACGCTGGAAACGCCGCAAATAAGAAGTACTCTCATAAGATGGGTTCGGGAGGTTACAAGGCAAGCATCGCTAAATGGGAGAAGATGGAAGAAGATCTATATGCTAGAGGCATCACTCCAACGACACATGACTGGCCCACAAGGACCAAGCATTGGTACTATGGTCATGGAGGCACCCTAAGCCCAATCGACGGCTCCTTAGTTTTTCCCGAGGACTTGCGAGAACTAGCTCAGCGTCTCCTCGATATCCTTAGGGTATTTGAGAGGGGAGAATTTGTTGCTGATAGAGACAGAGATGAGCTAACCTATGCCTTAGGGAACAAGGAGCATCCTGGACGGATGCGCGGCGTAGGCACAAGCATCTCATGGAAGAAAGGTTTCCAAGAGCATGCCGCCACCTATAGGAGCCGTTCGAGGAAGAAGGCTGAATATGAGCAGAGGATGAGGGACCTAGAGCAAACAGTTGCCGCCCAGGGCTCAAAGCTCCAAGAAATGGAGTCAGAGATGGAGCGACGGATGAAGGTAGCATGGCTGCAGATACAACAAGCCACAGGCGGGACCGGTTCCACAGAGCCTGCACCTCTCCAACAAGCCGCAGGCGGGACCAGTTCCATAGAGCATGCACCTCTCCAAGATGCGGCCCTTATTAGCCCTCCACAACAATATCAAAGCAGTCACGCTTCCACACAGGCCGCCGAAGCGGTCCGTTACACCGTGGATGAAATAACTCAACGGACCGCGTGCGAGCTTGTCGTCAGGCAGAAGAACTTAGCTGTGGTGGTACGTATGCGACCTTAGTTCGTACTGCATACATTTCACCGTAAATACCATTCATTTACTAACTTTCTTTGTGACTACTAACTTATCAGGTCGCATACGGTATGACCAAACGTGTGGAAGAAGGGCAAAAATGGCACTGCAATGACATTCCACATGGTTACATACCTGTTGAGGTGGAGCAAGTCGTCACCAACTGGGAAGACTTGGAACTTGACATCCCCGGAGGTGACGGAGAAACAAAACTCGGTCAGTGTTCTCACTGCATCGTTCTATGGAGCAAGGCAGACGTCGTCATACCCGGTACACCTGCGGCTACCAACAAGCCTCCGTCACCTCCACCGTCTCCAAGAGATCCACTGGATCATGACGATTCTCCGGGAGCTCCTGATGCAAGCCCGTCTCCTCCGCCGAAGAGGTCTCCGTCTCCTCCGCCGCGGAGGTCTCCACCCCCTCCGCTGAAGAGGGGACGCCGCACTAAAGCCTCTGCCCCCACTCCACCAGCGAAGAAGGCGCGGAAAACTAGAGAGAAGCCCGCACCAGAGAAAAGAGCGGGTGAGAAGACTCTAGAGGAGCTCGAAGCCTCGGTCAAAGCAGACACAAAGAGGCAAATGGCCGAATGGAGGAAAAAACCTGAGCCGGAGCCGAAGCTTGATCCCACCGTCGTCAAGTCATTCCTCGGTAATTTGAGCAAGGGTCAACAGAAGGAAGTAATAGTAACAGACTATGACCGCTCATTATTGAAATCTCACCGGAAGCGGAAGGCTGCATATAAGGAGGCGGGCCCATCCAAAAAGGTTCCTCAGCTCGGCCAGCAACCTCAGCGGCCCTTGGGTCCATTGCCATCTCTGGACGAGCTTAACGTGCAACGAGTAATGGCCGAGACTGGACTAACCAGAGCGCAAGTCCTGGGGGAAGAAGAGGTGCCTGTAAGCACAATGCTGAAGTGGCCGTTTAAGCTTGGCGAGCCTTTGGTCCCTCCTAAAATGGAGAGCAAGCTACAGACGAAGATGCGCCGATTCCATGAGTGGTACTTGGAAGAATCAAGAAGGAATAAACGGCGCATGATCAAAGTAGGCGTGAAGGACCATAATTTCTACAATGGTGACGAGGATTGGGTCTGGCTGAGGTTTAAGGATATATATGAGCTGTACCACCGCGACGCCATGGACATGGATTTGATCACCTGTTGGACACTGTAATTACTTTGTTGTTTCTTATAATTCACAGTTTGAAAACAATAATTCCAATCTATGCTGACGCGGGCTTTATTTATTGCTTAACATATGCAGAATGGAGATTCAAAAATGTCGGAGATCCGGGATATATGACGTTGGTTTCGTGGATCCTCGAAGGATAAGTGAACAAATGATATTGATGAATCCTGAGGAAACATATTTAAACCTATACAAGTATATTAAGAAACAAAATTACTACGACTCCATACTAATCTCGTACAACATCGAGTGAGTACATACACAGGCTTCTTCTTATACTGTCTATGTACTATTTCATTTCTGATTATAATGTATACATGTATACAGATTCCACTGGTTCCTAATAATATTGTGTCCTGACCGGGGTGTCGTGGACGTCTTTGATTCATTGTACACTCCAAAAGAAAAACTACAGAACATCATGGACATGATGACAAGGTGATGTATATTTTCCCCTACTTAATTCACCCCTTACACTCGCAATGACGTAACTCAATTTTTTTGTTCGCAGGGCCTGGATTCAATTTCGTCAAGAACACCCGGGTATTCAACATGAAACACTAAAATGGAACATTGGCTTTCCGGTACGCAAGTAATTTGTACATGTAGGCCTCGGCTAATATATTATATGAATTTTACTTAATTTCTTTTGGTCGACAGTGTGCCAAACAGGGGCCGGGAAATAATTTATGTGCATACTATGTTTGCGATTACATGTGGAATTGGGGACATAAAAAGCTTACACAACACGATATTATGGTACGTAATAATAAACACATTTGCATTATTATTAAGTGCACAATTATTGTCTCCAACTTGGCGGATTAAATATCTTTCAATTATTTGTAAATTATAGATGTTCAACCTGAAGGAAGAGTCTCTAGAGCTAGAAAGAATCGACGCAATTGCAGAACAGCTCGTCGGATGGATCTGGGACGAGGTCGTCAATCCCCGAGGAGAATTCTACTCGCCAGTACTGGAGGACGTGCCGGATAGTCCAACAAGCTAGTCGTCAATCTTAATTAAGTAGAAAATACAGTTTAAATATATATAACTCGAGTTGACATGCATGAATATCTACTTTTGTAATATATATGTCTTCTATTTTGATGAAATGTCAGCTAATATGAATATAGAGTCGGCCGAATACGCATTAGAATACACGTATTAGAATATATACGTATATACATGTATATAGACGTGCATGCATGGCTACTGAAAAAAGCAAAAAAAAAGAAATTCGGGGCCTTTAGCACCGGGTGCAGCCACGACCCGGTGCTAAAGGCCCTGCTAAAGGCCCTTTAGCACCGGGTCATGGCTGCACCCGTTGCTAAAGGGACCCTTTAGCACCGGTTATTCAACCCGGTGCTAAAGGGGTACCCCTTTAGCCTCGTATTAATTGCACCGGGTGGGAAACCGGTGCTAAAGGGCTTTCCCACCCGGTGCAGATATCGATCATTCTGGTAGTGGTGTCCGGACTCACTACCAACATTCTAGTGCTAGCTACTAATAGCCTAACATAAGCATGTGCCATTAGAAAAAGGCTACTCCGCTAGCACTAAACCAAAGCAACACATTCATTGAGAAACGGCACGGTGGGACAAAAGAAGCAGAGTGCGAATTACTGAATTATTAGTAGAGATACCCGAGAGCTTATCAGAACTTGGTGTCTAACACCATTGGTCTTATGTCAAGACTGGGGAAACAGAAACATGAATTTTGAACAAATACTGAAAGGTTCTAATCACAACAGGATACCATGCCTAAAAAGATGGCCAGCACAGGAAACAATACATACAAGCCTCAGAGATCTTGGTGGTTATGATCATCAACTGGACTGTACCCATCAAGAGTAGCAAATGTTTATCTCACATCACAGGCTCATGGGAAGTAACAAAGAAAAAAGACAAGAAATGAAACCAAAGGCTCCACTTGCGAGTGAAATCAGAACAAAGATTGCCAGAAGAGCCCATAACACCATTCGTTAAATCAGTAGGGACCAATATATTTCTACTACCAATCAGTAATGCGCATAGTTAGAAAAGGGTGATTAACACACAGCTTAAAGGCATTGCGCATTCACAAATAATTCAGAAGGCATTCACATACAAAATTTGGCAATAACATGATTGGTCGGAAGGTAGCTGGTTACTTACATCATATTTCGAAAAAAGTCAATGGGAATCTGTTTGATTTTCTTCACCATCAGTATCATGTCTTCTACATAAAAAGAACTAAGTGCATATTCGTCCAAGATAGGAAATGGCATGTCTCTAATAACATGTGACTGGAAGTACCGGAGGCACACATTCAAACTTGAATGGGAACAAATTTGAATAGCAAAATACTAGTCATGCTGATTCTGACAGTGAGCTATATGCATCATCTTAAACAAACAGTTTACCTACAAGAAAGCAATGTGACCAATACGTCCAACACATCACAGAACAAAATTGCAACTGGGACTCACTAACGCTGAGGAATTGAAATCCATATAACCTAACGACTGGTTCGTTGGTATCAATACCAAGCACCGACGGTTGCAACACAAATTAAAATTCGACGCCTGCAGACTTATATGTACTCTATGTAGGGAAACCAGATTCAGCATTTCACCCAACAGTGCTGAAATGAAAAAGAAAATTATGCGCACTACTATCAGATACAAGCGAATTGAATGATAAAAAAGTCCGACCTCACTACCGGCATTCTAGTAGCTATTAACAGCCTGACATAAGTCTGCCAATTGAAAAGACTCTCAGCTAGCACCAAATCAAAGCAACACATTCATTGGGCAACGACACAGTCGGACAAAACAAGCAGAGTAGAAAAGACTTGTCTTCCGCCCCCGCCCACGCGTCTGGGCGACTCGGGCGGCCCCTCCCCAAGCCACCGCCGCCACCCCTCTCACCTTCAACCTCGCCGCACCGCCACCGGAGCCGGCCGCCGGAAGTCCGTGCGGCCCGCCGGGATGGTGGCGGCGTGGCTCCCTCCCACCTTTTCCTCCCTCTCTCAGCAGACGCGGCCGTCAACGGAGGTTGGAAGGCCCACCTCGAGCTGCTCGCCGGCGTCACCGGGAAGGGGCATCGGCGGATCTAACGCCGGGGTGGTGTTTGCCCGCGTGCCGGCGCCTGGGGCGGCGGTCGGCGAGCGCTGGCGCCTGGGGCTGTGGGTCCTTTCCCCAACTCAGGAGGCTATAAGTTTATCCTAATGGCTGTGGATTACGTTTCTAAATGGGTCTAAATGGGTGGAACCCTTGCCTTGTACCGGCGGAGATTCCAAGAATGCGAGACGAATGTTTCATGAAACCATCTTTCCCCATTTCGGTATTCTTAGAATAGTCATTAGCGATGGAGGTTCCCACTTCATTGACCATGTTTTCCGTACATACCTATCCAGTTTGGGGGTGCAACACAATGTAGCTACACCCTATCACCCCCAAACAAGTGGCCAAGCAGAAACATCTAACAAACAATTCGAGAATATTCTGCAAAAGACCGTCAATGAGATAGGTAAGCATTGGAGGGAGAAACTCCCGGATGCACTCTGGATATACCGCACAACCTATAAGATACCCATTGAGATAACCCTATATCAATTGGTCTTTGGCAAAACTTGTCACTTACAAGTAGAAATGGAGTTCAAGGCTCATTGGGAAATTAGGAAATTGGGTATGGATCTCCCAGCAGCCAGCCTTAAGAGACAGATTTAGTTGGCTGAGCTAGATGAAATGAGAGGAAGAGCATATCACAACTCCGGACTATATAAGGAACGAACAAAGAGATGGCATGACAAATGGATCAAGATCAAGACGTTCAAGCCGCGAGACAAGGTCTTAGTTTTCAACTCCCGCATGAAGCTTTTCAGTCGAGGCAAGCTCAGGAGTAAGTGGGACGGCCGTTCACTGTGATCAACACATCATCCCACACATCTATTACCTTGCAAAATGAAGATGGAAACATTTTCAAGGCCAATGGGCAACGCTTGAAGATCTTCTTAGAACCAGAACCACCACTACTCGAGGACTTAGATGTCATCGAGTTTTTAGAAATCTAAAGCTGGCCCTAAACCTTTGCCCATAATTTTGAATGAAACAATCTTTCTGGGCAGATCCACCTCGACAACATAAACCCCAAAGTCACGATTGATCCACCTACATGTTAGTTGTTCTGTGGTTGTATCGTTTAGAGCACCATTAGTTTAAATTTATTTCCCAATTTTATTTCCATTTGCTTCAATCAATGTTTAGGAGGTGCTCCCTTTATTTCCTTTCCCAACTTTTGTGTTCCCAAATTTAGCTTGATGAATAAACAAATAAAATTGTAAGTTTGAATTGCTAGAAATAATGCTCTGACTGGTGCAATTGAGCCAGTTAGCGAATGCCCAATTTAACAGAGTGCACAAAGTACAGAAATGATGCAGGGAAGGACCAACACGATGGCCTGTTGGATGACACGTTCGGCCGAACCATGTGGTTCGGGCGAACCGGCCAGTTCGGCCAAACTGATTTGTTTGGCCAAACTAGCCAGGCTCAACCACTTTGCACACATGCACGCTGGTTTGTACTCCTTACTCCTGTTCAATTATTGTTGACGTAAAATCCGCACTTCACGCCAAGCACACAGCAAGCCGAATTAGCTAGCTTCACACGTGGCCCGAGCGTTTGAATCCGAAAGCGTGCCAGTCAATTTTCCTGAAACTGACAAAGGGAGAAAAGATGTTTGGATAACACCTGGAACGTACCGGGTGATACCAGTCAGTTCCATATTTGTGGCTACGGAGCCAGTTTCGAACGACATATAGCTACAGAGAAGCTATCTGTCAGCAGTTAAAGCATCATTCGGCAATCGGCAAAGCACACAGGAAGCGCACTGCCGAATGCGTGACGTAAGCATGACGAAAGATCGGTTTTTGACTGAATAAACATTGTAACGCAAATTCATAACCGATTAACGGGGAACATAGCATGATAAATAAATAAAAGGGCGAAAACATGACCATAATTTCATAATAAACAAGAATGCATAGATTAAAAGCACTAGTCTACCGCATGTCTAGGTACTTTTCAACCCGTCGAGTATGAGACAAGCAAGTTAATCCACCGCATGATACTACTTGCTTGGAATCACACCACCAACCAAGAATAGATCAATCCACCGCATGATACGACTCTAAACGTGGAAGGCTAAAAGCATTCTTTATTTAAAACAAAACCATGAACATGTTTCACTCGTGGCGATACTGCCGAATACAGCTATATAGCCGAATCGGGTTCCATGAAGAAGGAACATGCTTCATTGATGATGATAGGTCTATCAGATCGAATCGAATTCTAATCCACCGGATGATTAGCTCTAAGACGACCCAAAAACCTGCATCCACCGCATGATACCCGGTTCTGTCAAGATCTACACAAGACCAACGAGCTTGGACCCGCAACACGTGGCAATCTAGATTGACTTCGAATTCGGCTATGGAAACGCAGTGCATTACGAGCTAGAACCGAATCTAATCAATCTATACTGGGCAAAAGAGTGTTGTAATGAATTAAACATGAAGGTAAAATCCAGAGCAACACATGATAACTTAATGGATCTATCAGATCTTGCCAAAATCCAATAGAACCGATAACTTGTTCCAAGCTAAAACTTAGCCCACCGCATGGCTCATGATCTAACAATGGAACCTTCCTGAACCAAAGCCTAAATCCACCGCATGATACTAGGCATGGTACAGGGTTGCCGGTACTTACGGAGGTCGACGGATCGATGATTCCTCTCGAAGAAACTCGACGACTCGACTAAAGGACTCGAAGTTGGCACGGGGCCAGTTTGTTGTATGATTGATTGATTGTCTCTTTTATAATTACCACGGGTTTATATTTATACCCAGGTTTCGACACGACTCCTAATCGATTACGATTACATTATTTATTTCCTAAAAAAGATAAACGCCGGGGCACCGTATCCGTCTTGCATTCCAAGTTAAACCAGCCTTTTCCTTATACTTGATCCACGTCATCACGCACTCCCGAATGCCTCCCGTGGAACAGTTTTCTTGCCGAATGACGATGCGTTCCCGACCGCAGAACGTCTTTACCGAATGCTCTGGGGAAAAACTTCTTTGCCGAATGATATCTTTTCAACGAATCCGGCCCACATGTCGGCCTCTTCCTGGTGCCAATTTTTGGTGTCAACACATGCCCCTTCAATTTCGGGATAAAAGATAATTTTATCTCGGAATTGACTAGAAGCACTCAACATTCCCAAGTTAGTTCTGCTCGACACTCGCTTCTCCTTTTGAATCTTTAGAGCTCTCATCCAGATCCGAACCCTAGGTTATCGACTTCCAAGATTCAATCTTCAAATGGCGGACCAAGATTTTGCCCTCCAGGTAAACTTCAATCCCCTCAAGCACATTCGGTATTCTTCTTTCGATTTGCATTTTAAATTTCCTCTCATCTTTTTCCATTCTTGATAGGCACTAGCTGCCGAAATCCTTATCCCCGTTGAGGAAAAAGCTCCATCCTACTTCCTCGGCCCTGTAGGGAATTCAGATCCTTCCGAACTCATCGCGGCCGAATCTCAGAGGGTTCCTTTCAAGATTTCATTGACAAAACCTCATGAGTGGCAAGACGCCTTCAAGAACTGGCCTTTGCCCCCAATTGCCGGTTGGAAAAATTGGTACAAAAGGATATCTGATGACAAAAGCCCCCAAACACAGAACTGGGACCATCTGCGCATTTTTCATTGCCTGGAGCTGTCACTAGCCGAAACACCAAAGAACGAGAACCTTCTGATTGCAGCTTGTCATTTTTGGTCCAATGGCGCAAATGCTTTTCTCTTCGGTCATGGCCCAATGTCTCCCACTTTGGCCGATGTCTACATGATGACCGGCCTGAACGTTACAGGAACTGTATATCCATATGACCACAAAGGTTCCTCCAAGCAGACAGGAGTAAAAATAGGGGTTGGATACAAGAGATACATCCAAAACCATATGTCTGATGGCCCTCTGACCGATGTCGAATATAGAGCCTTCCTGAACATGTGGCTATGCAGATCAGTCTTCTGTGGCAAAGCCAATGAGCCAACCCTGAATCATATCGTGATGGCTGAAGAGCTGGCTGCCGGAAAACTCATTCCACTTGGGAAATACCTCTTGGGAAGTGTCTACCATATGCTCAATCAAACCACTCACCTGATGCATACCAGCAAGAAAATCCCCTGTGTCAATGGTCCTTGGTGGTTTGTCCAAATGTGGCTGCAGCTGTACATGCATCAAATCGTCGCTATTGATCTCAACAGCCGAGATTTTCCTTCAATCAATTACAAAGAAGGAGAAACCCGGAGAACCAAAGGTTGTCAAACCTATGGAGAAGCTGCCTCCACTGTCTCTATCAACAAGAACATCGGTGAACTGTTTGAGCTCTTCTTCAAAGGCTTTGCTCATCCTCTTTGGTTCCCATATCTGGACAATGACAACCTCACTCTCCCTTGCGAATTCAGCTTTGAAACTGGATGCACTGATGTACAATCTATAGCGATCTTCAATGCCTTCATCCAGCCCTGCATCTTGCCAGCCGAATTCTGTGGAGGAAGGCTGGTTCAAAGCACTTACGAATATTACCAGCCAAACATGATGGCTAGATAGTTGGGATGTGGCCAAGTGCCCCCTAGGCTATTTCTTCACGAATTTCTCAAGCCTAGGGAAATTGTCAAGGATTCCACAGAGACAAGAAGGATTTTTACTTATAAATGCTGCGAAACTATCTATGCACCTGAGCCTTTTGTGCCAATAATATCTGCCCATCCTTCTTTCACTCTCTGGTGGCAAGAACTCCATGATCATATCTTCAACATGCCAATCCATCCCTTCTGTCTCGAGTTAATGCCTGATTATCAGCCAACTTCAGAGGTAATATGCTCATCCCTCATTTGTCTCAATAATATTAACCCCAATTGATTCTGATTCTGTCATCTTGCAGGATATAACACCTGCCCCTCTTGCCAGGGCGATCTCATACAAAGCTGCAGGCCCAATATCTGCTTTGGGGCACCAATCTCCTACCTTGGCTCAACTGATGGCTAGACAGGCTTCTCTAGATCCAAAACTTACTAGACCATCATCTGTCAAGAGAAAAACCCTTCCTTTAGCTGCTCCCTCAGTTGTAAAGAAGAAAAGAACAAGCAGCAAAAAAGTTATCAAGGTCAGAGCCTTCTTTCTTTAACCATAATGCCATTGGTATTTTGCTCAGTTTTATCTCTTCTTGGTTTCAGGCCAGAACACAGCAACTAGCAATCAGTGCAGATCTTGCCGATGCTTCATTGACTGGTAAAATTCTACCACTTTATCCTCTTAACTTCTTTTTCATCGGCACTCATCCCTTGTTAACTGCAGAACAATCCTCAATGGATCCAATCTTGGAGAGCTCTTCTTCTCATCACGATTCATCTTTAGCTTTGCAACTTCTTCCTCAATCAGAAGCATTATCTTCACCAAGAAATCTTCCAGCTTCTCCTCAGCAAGATACACAGAATCTTTCCATTGAGCCTGAGAGGCTTCCTCCCCCCACTCAGGAAGTCAGGAACGAGGTAAACAAAATCATTCAACTTTCTCTACCCTTTTACTCAGTGGATTATTACTAATTCGGCAAGACTTTTTTTTCAAGAGAAATCCATTTCATCATCCAGCTATTCTTTTGCTGTGGACGACTTGGTTGCCGAACAAGGGGAAGAAACATCTTCTGGCCAAACTCTGTCAGAAGAAAATCAAACAAAGCTGAAAGACATCCTCGCTTTGCTGCACAAGAGTATTCAAGATCAAGTCAAAGATGCTGATCTCTTAAGGGATGCACTGGAATCCATTAACCAAGAACTCCCTGATGATATCAAAACTTCTTTGGAACCAGTTTCTCATTTGGATCAACAATACGCCGCAGTAAAGCAGGCTCTAAAAAACCAATCTTCTCAACCAGCTCTGGAACAGAGGAGATCCACAGCCAAACAATCTGTGAAAGACCTGCATACTCAAGCTCAGAACAGCAAAGAATTACTGACCAAATTGGAATCTGAACTTGAAAAGAAGAAGGTCAGAAAAGCTGCACTTGAAGCCGAATTGAGAGATCTATCGGCCGAAATTGAAGCTGATGAGAAAAAGATAGCTGAGCTCCCCAAATTAACAGAGAAGATACGCAAGGAAGCTTCAGCATCTCTGAACGAAGAAAAACAACTCAAGGCAAAGCTTGCTGCTCTGGCTAGAACCCAAGAAGCTGACAAAAACTTACTAGAGAGTATTAGCAATATGATATCAGATGCTAGAAATGTGATCTCAAAGTATTTGGGCTTGTAATTGTAACAAATAGTTGATAACCGAATGCTCTATCAATCCTGTAACTTTGTTATTTCTTAACTCTGTCTTTTCTCCATTGTGAATAACTCATTCGGCAAAGCTGATTGTAACAGTGTCAGACCCGAAAATGCTTCAAACACGACACAGCCGAATCTCATTCAGTCAAAACCGAATACGACTTCGGCAAGAATCCCAAACGACATGGAAATCGATCGGTTGGAGAATCCTTTCCACTTTCCGAACTCCTTGGGATGTGCACCACAATTTTCGGCCACGATCTCTTCGTTAGTTCCATAAATAAGAACCTTGAGCACTCCTAATCTTTTATCAAATCCTCCGTCTTCCAACTTTTCTGCTAGCCTGAGCCCCCTCTTCTTCGAGCACAGTAATCTCCAGAAAAACCCCAATGACCAACAACAACGGAAGACGCCCGGCCGCCGACGAAGCTGAAGGGAGTCGCGCCGGTGCTCGTCGGAGGTGATGACTGTCTGCCTCTCCTTATCCTTTCCTCCAGATTTTGCCTTATTCTCAACTTTCTTTGTGTTTTCAGGCTCATCCAATGGAACCCCGCTACTGCCTTGACTGCGGCTCCGGCTGCAGCGGGTGATTCTTCGGAGTCATCTAGCCGATCCCCCAGGCCCGACTGGGATCTGCGCTATTCAGATAGCGATGCCCGCCGATTCAAGCAGGAACGTGACGACACTCGGCATGAGCTGGAGGTCATCTCCAAACAAGCCGGGATCGCAGATCTGGAGTGGCAACACCAGCGCAAGCAGCTGCTCGAGACCATCGACGGTAATTTCTGCGGTTCGCTTAACTTCAATCTGATCTTGGACTAACCCGCCGTTGCTTCGTAATCCTACAGCTCGCGACGCCGAACTCGATCAGCTGAAGACATTGGTTGAGTCTTTGGCAAACAAGGTGAATGCTCCTGGGGACACGCCAGAAGCTCGCCTCGGTGCAGTGGCAGGCCGCATCGATGAGGTGGCCTCACACGGCATCCGTCTGGGCACTGCCGCAGGCCTAGTCGCCATGTCGACGCACACTGGCACTGACTATTCCAGGCAACCGCCCGGCTTTGCCAATGGCAATCCGGAGGAGATCGACGACATTGAGGCCTCCATAGATCGCCTTGATGCTCATGGCGTCGCCATTGCCGATTCCATTCATCCCCAGTCTGTTCTGAACAGGTTGTTCCATTAGTTTGTACTAGGGATTATGGAATTTCGGCAATAAAACTTATCTTTTGCAGTCCTTTTTGTGATAACTTGGTCAAACTCACTTTTTGTAATATATTTGCACTAAGGGCAATACGCTCTGGTATTGGCCATTTCTTCTTCTGTCAATATTTTTGTTCTGAAGACGGCTCCTTCCCGAATACCGGCTGTTTCAGTCGTTCTGACATCAAATATTTCAATCAGCGATCAATCTCAATACTAGGATAATATTTCTTCAAGTATCTCCCATTGATAGCAGCAGTAAACTCCTCTCCTAGTAAAGTTTTCAGGATATATGTATTTCCAGGCACGCATCTGACTACTCTGAAAGGACCTTCCCAGTTTGGAGACCACTTACCGAATGCACTGTATTTAGTTCCAATCGGCAATATTGCTTTCCAAACCAAATCTCCTTCTGCAAATTGCTTGACTTTCACCTTCTTGTTGTAATATTTAGCAACTCGCATTTTATTTTTCTCAACATTTTCCAAGGCCCTGAGACGAATCATATGCAAATCTTCTAATTCGTCCATCATTAAATCATTATAATCTTTAGAACTTAAATCTTTTTGCAACTTAATTCTCCTAGAGTCTGACTGCATCTCCCATGGCAAGATAGCATGATGTCCATATACCAATTCATAAGGAGACGTCTGTGTAGCTCCATGTGGAGCCATTCGGTAAGCCCATAAAGCATCATTGAGTACCGAATGCCACTTTCTTGGCTTCTGATCAATCTTCTTCTGTATAATTTTAATCATAATCTTGTTAGAAGCCTCTGCCTGACCATTAGCTTGGGCATAATAAGGAGAAGAATTCAACAATTTGATGCCCATACTTTCAGCAAAATTTCTGAACTCTGAAGATGTAAACTGAGTTCCTTGATCTGTGGTGATTGTTTGAGGAATTCCAAATCTGTAAATAATATGTTCTTTAACAAATTCAACCATATTCTCTGATGTCACCTTCTTTAATGGAATCGCCTCAACCCACTTAGTAAAATAATCGGTTGCTAAAAGCACAAACTTATGCCCCTTGCTAGACGGAGGATTTATTTGGCCAATCAAATCTATTCCCCATCCTCTGAATGGCCATGGCTTGATAATAGGATTCAGGACCGATGCTGGAACTCTTTGAATGTTTCCAAATCTCTGGCAATCTTGGCATCCTTTGTAATATTCAAAGCAGTCTTCTAGCATTGTGGGCCAATAGTACCCAGTTCTCCTAATAACCCATTTCATTCGGTAAGCCGATTGATGTGCTCTACACAGCCCATCATGCACTTCACTTATCAGCCTTTTTGCTTCTTCTTGACTTAAACAACGTAACAGCACCCCATCCAAGGATTTATAATATAAATTATCATCAAGAAGAACAAACTTTAAGGCTTTATACCTGAGCTTTCTAGAAACTTTTCGGGATGGATTCTCCAGATAATCAACAATTTCTTTTTTCCAATCATCTTCTGCTAGATTACTCCCGAAAGCATATACATCATTAGCAAAAACTTCTTGAAGCTCTCTATAACCCGAAGCACTTTGAGCTAATCTGTTCGCCTCTTCATTGTCTTTCCTAGGAATATGCCGTAGAATTACTGACTGAAACTCCTTTAAGATTTGCTTGCATTCCTCATAGTAATTCCTTAAGATATCGTTTCTGCACTCATATTCGCCATTTAGTTGCCTTACGACTAATTCTGAATCTCCAAAAATTTCAACTGCAATGGCCCTTGCTTCTCTCAAGTATCGAAGTCCTCTGAGCAACGCTTCATACTCGGCTTGATTATTAGTGACAGTAGGTTGAATAGGAATAGCAAATTCAAATACCTCTCCTCTTGGCGAAATTAACAAAATACCTACTCCACCACCTTTGTCACATGAAGATCCATCGAAGAATAATACCCAAGGGGTAATTTCAAGCAAATTAACTGATGAATCGCGATGTTCAGTAATGAAGTCAGCAATAATCTGTCCTTTAACAGCTTTTGCCGATTCAAACTTTAACTCAAATTCAGACAAAGCTAAAATCCATTTGCCAATCCTTCCGTTCAAAATTGGCATAGACAACATGTGCTTAATCACATCAAATTTTGAATACACAATGCATTCGGCATGTAGCAAGTAGTGCCGAAATTTTGTACAGGAGTAGTAAACACATAAACAAAGTTTCTCGGTAGCCGAATACCTCGTTTCGGGATCAAGCAATTTTCGGCTAAGGTATGCAACTACCCTTTCCTTTCCCTCAAATTCTTGTATGAGGGCCGATCCAATAGTTTGGGTATCGGCCGCCACGTACAACTTAAAAGGCTTGTTTAGCTGTGGAGGTACCAATACTGGTGGTTCTTTCATGTATTCCTTGATCTCATCAAAAGCCTTCTGTTGTTCGTCACCCCATACAAATTTCTGATCCTTCTTGACTTTTAGCAGTGAAGAGAAAGGCAACACCTTTTGTGATAAGTTTGATATGAATCTTCTCACGAAATTAATCTTGCCAAGTAATGACTGTAATTCCTTAAGATTAGTTGGAGGAACAACTTCATCAATGGTTTTCATACTTTTCTTGCCAACTCCTATTCCTCCTTCATGCACCAAAAATCCCAGAAATTCTCCTGCCGAAACTCCAAAAGCACATTTATTCGGGTTCATCTTGAGCCCATGTTTCCTAGTGCACTCTAGAGTTTTCCTTATGTCGGCCAAATGTGCTTCATGATCCAATGACTTAATCACAATATCATCGATATATATCTCCACAATCTTGCCGATCAACTCATGAAAAATATAATTCATGGCTCTCTGATAAGTTGCACCAGCATTCTTCAAACCAAACGTCATGACAACCCATTCAAACAACCCTATATGTCCTGGACATCTGAAAGCTGTTTTCGCTATATCTTCCAATGCCATAAAAATTTGATTGTACCCTGCATTACCATCCATGAAACTAATGACTTTATAACCAGCAGCAGCATCAACCAACGAGTCAGCAATAGGCATTGGATATCCATCCATTGGTGTAGCTCTGTTCAGATCTCTAAAATCTATGCAAACTCTCATCTTCCCATTTTTCTTGTACACAGGAACAATATTAGAGATCCATTCTGCATATCTGCATGGCCGAATAAAATTTGCCGATATTAATCTTTCCACTTCTTTCTTCACATCGGCCAACACTTCATCTTTGTAGATCTTTCGGGGTGGTTGCTTGTAAGGCTTATAACCAGGCTTGATCGGCAATCGATGCTCAACAATGGAACGATCTAAACCAGGCATCTCCGAATAATCCCAAGCAAAACAATCTCTGTATTCTTTTAACAATTCAATCAACTTTTCTCTGAAAACCGAATCCAAGCTAGCACTGATGAATATCGGCCTTGGTTTGTCACCGTCTCCAATGTCTACTTCTTCTAATTTATCAGCCGACACAAATCCATGTCCTAGCTTCCCGTCAGTCCCATCGATTGGATTATCCATTAAAAATTACTAAAAGAGCCGACTGCTTCGATCGGCTGCTGATCACTGCTGACTGGCTCAACAGGACCTTCTCCCCAGTCCTTACCTGAGAAACAATCTATGCCTTGATATTCCCAGAAGGCTGGTTCCACATTAGCCACGCTAATTGAATCATCTGCTGGGACAATTTCCACTTCATCATCTATCCATTGAATAAGCTGCTGATGCATAGTAGATGGAATACAGCAATTCGCATGGATCCAATCCCTTCCAAGTAGCAAGCTGTATGCCCCTTTGCCTTCAATAACAAAGAAGGTTGTAAGCAGAATCTTAGACCCAATCATCAGATCTACATGTACACATCCTTTGGTGTCCGACGGATTTCCAGCAAAATCATTCAAAACTATGCTTGTTGGCGTTAAATCTCCAGGGCTCATGCCAAGTTTCCTGAATGTATTGTATGGCATCACATTAACAGCAGCTCCACCATCAACAAACATCTTCGTCAGTGGCTTTCTGTTGACATATCCTCTTAAGTACAGTGGCTTCATGTGCCGATTCTGGACTGGCTTCTCGAAAATAGCTTGCTTATTCAATACCAATTGTGCCATTAACCCATATTGCTCGGCTTCATCCACTTCTGACAATATCTCTTCCTGTACAATCTGATTAGCTGGAGCCATGAATTCATTCGGCAAGAAACATACCATGCATGTAGGAGCCGAATGACCCGATTCGTCGGGTTTGTCTTTTGGACGCCATATCGATCTCATCCTGGTTCCTGCTCGCTTCAACTCTTGATTCCTCAGGCGTTGGACTCTTCTCTTCTGGCTCTTTCTTAAACCAGGTGGACACCACTGTCCTTTCTGCCAGACATACTCACGATCTTCTTCTTCATGATCAATCCATCTATGATCAACACGTCTTTTCCCTGGTTGATCGTCATTCTTATATATTTTTAGACGCCGATCATCACTAGGATGTATCCTTCCAATTCTTTCGTGGACAGATCGGCGACTGGCACCATTTTGCCTATATTCGATAAATCCATTATTGCATTCAATACAGTTATTCCATGTAGGCAGCTTTAAACCCTCGTTCCAACAGTGTCTGAAGAAGGCACAATCCCAATGTGCACGTTCTCGTTCTCGGACATATTCCTCTTGTTCTTCCTCATACCTTTTTTCTTCGCACCTCCTCTTCTCCTCCTCGTATTCACGTCTCTGATAGCGTTCTTTTTCTTGCTGACGCTGCCACTTATTGAGGAGAATGCGCGATGTGACTCTGGGTTTAGAAGATTTCCCAATTTCAAATCGGCTATTCGGGAAGCGAGGCTTTTCCTCGCGAATCTGTTCGATCGTGATTTGCCGATTAGGATCGACTGAGCCATTCTGCTTCGCTTCCTTCGACGTCAGGACTCTCATCTTTCCCTTTTCTCCAGATTCGGCAACATTCACCATATTGATTGAGAATCCAATCATGTTCTGAGGAAACGGGTTATTGTCCAACTTCATCTTATTGTTGAATTTCAGATGCCCTTCTTGGATAGCTTTCTGAATCCTCACTCTAAAAACCCTGCATTCATTGATGGAATGAGAATTTCTATCATGGAATCCACAATACCTTTTATCTTTCACTCCATCAGGCCGAAGCATAGAATGCCCCTCTGGTAGCTTGATCCGGCCTTCTTTTACAAGATAGTCAAACAATTTATCTGCCTTAGTTACATCAAAATCATAGGTGCCCTTATTCTGTTTAATCCACCTCTGATTCACCATGACTGGTTCTTTGCCCCACACTATCTCTGCTGCAGCTATCTCCTCACTATCTTCATACTCATCTTCTTGATCTGCTCTTTCAAGGAATTGGTTATAGATATCGGCTACATCATTGTGTTTAGCAAATCTGGCATCTTTCTTGAAACCATATGCCTGGTTACTCATTAAGGCCAATCTGTGTGACAACTGGCCCAGATCATCAAACTCCATCCCGAATAGCTTTTCCCGAATGGCAGGCAGCATGCCAGCTACAGCCATACCAGCTAGCTGGTCATCAGGTATGTTCAGAGAAAAGCACATGCTCTTTGTTTCCCTAAATCTCCTGAGGAACTCCGTAGGTGTCTCATTATTCCTCTGCCTTAAGCTGGTCAAATCAACCAACTTTTTCTCGGTACTGCCAATGTAATAATGAGCATGGAATTTCTGCTCCAGGTCCTTCCAAGTACAAATTGACTGAGCAGGCAGAGAAGCAAACCATGTAAAAGCTGGACCCGTCAGTGACAAAGGAAAGTATCTGATTTTGAAAGCCTCATCTGCTGAAGCTTCTCCAAGCTGCATCAGATATCGAGCTATATGTTCCACAGTGCTAGTATCGTCTTGTCCTGAGAACTTAGTAAACTCTGTAGGCACCTTGACTCTATTCGGCAATGATACCCTTTGGTACCATTCTGGGAAAGGAGACGAGTACATGTACCCCTGATTTTTAGGCTTCAGACCGAATTGATTTTGCAATACATCGGTCATCTTTTGCACCATGAGGTCAATATTGGTATCTTGATTCCCTGGTCTTCCAGCAGGCATCCCTGTAGTACCAACATACCCGGGATTCGGGAGAGCGTCGATAGCATTGTAATCCATAAACTCTGAATATCCGTTCCCATACACATCCCTTTGTAGCCTGTTGTTTAGAGGGGATATCTTGTAAGCAGAAGCAGGTGGATTTCCCGTGGTGCCGGATGCCATATCACCATATGTACGAGGTTTCGGCAATGCATGCTGAAGCTCTTGTTGAATCGGCTGTCCACTCGCGTCTTTGGTTCCAGAAACTTCAGTTTCTTCAATACCTTTACCATGACGTTTTGGGACCGATGCTTGAATATTGAAATATGTTGGTCCACCAAGTTGTCCATGCGCTTGTTCAAAAGGTTTATCCACGTGTTGACCAAAGATATTGACCAGTATGAGCCGAAAACTGTTCAGGAATGCAGCATTATGATTGGTCATTGTTTCTCCTAAAGCTTTGTACAACAAGCTAGAGAACTTCTCCCTTTCTTCATCTTCAGTAAGATCAGATTGTCCCGGCAAAAGAACTCTTGGCAGATCTGACTTGAGAAACGGTGCACCACTCCTGTTCTTAGCAAAAGACAGCAAGCATTTCTTGATGAACTGATCTGCAGCAGTCTTCACCATTTGTTGATGTTCATCAGACAATTCTTCAAAAGTGACATCCAGAATGTCTTTTAATTCAGGCATCTTCGAAGCTTGTTGTCCCACCGGGCGTGCCAAAAAGTGTGTTGACGTAAAATCCGCACTTCACGCCAAGCACACAGCAAGCCGAATTAGCTAGCTTCACACGTGGCCCGAGCGTTTGAATCCGAAAGCGTGCCAGTCAATTTTCCTGAAACTGACAAAGGGAGAAAAGATGTTTGGATAACACCTGGAACGTACCGGGTGATACCAGTCAGTTCCATATTTGTGGCTACGGAGCCAGTTTCGAACGACATATAGCTACAGAGAAGCTATCTGTCAGCAGTTAAAGCATCATTCGGCAATCGGCAAAGCACACAGGAAGCGCACTGCCGAATGCGTGACGTAAGCATGACGAAAGATCGGTTTTTGACTGAATAAACATTGTAACGCAAATTCATAACCGATTAACGGGGAACATAGCATGATAAATAAATAAAAGGGCGAAAACATGACCATAATTTCATAATAAACAAGAATGCATAGATTAAAAGCACTAGTCTACCGCATGTCTAGGTACTTTTCAACCCGTCGAGTATGAGACAAGCAAGTTAATCCACCGCATGATACTACTTGCTTGGAATCACACCACCAACCAAGAATAGATCAATCCACCGCATGATACGACTCTAAACGTGGAAGGCTAAAAGCATTCTTTATTTAAAACAAAACCATGAACATGTTTCACTCGTGGCGATACTGCCGAATACAGCTATATAGCCGAATCGGGTTCCATGAAGAAGGAACATGCTTCATTGATGATGATAGGTCTATCAGATCGAATCGAATTCTAATCCACCGGATGATTAGCTCTAAGACGACCCAAAAACCTGCATCCACCGCATGATACCCGGTTCTGTCAAGATCTACACAAGACCAACGAGCTTGGACCCGCAACACGTGGCAATCTAGATTGACTTCGAATTCGGCTATGGAAACGCAGTGCATTACGAGCTAGAACCGAATCTAATCAATCTATACTGGGCAAAAGAGTGTTGTAATGAATTAAACATGAAGGTAAAATCCAGAGCAACACATGATAACTTAATGGATCTATCAGATCTTGCCAAAATCCAATAGAACCGATAACTTGTTCCAAGCTAAAACTTAGCCCACCGCATGGCTCATGATCTAACAATGGAACCTTCCTGAACCAAAGCCTAAATCCACCGCATGATACTAGGCATGGTACAGGGTTGCCGGTACTTACGGAGGTCGACAGATCGATGATTCCTCTCGAAGAAACTCGACGACTCGACTAAAGGACTCGAAGTTGGCACGGGGCCGGTTTGTTGTATGATTGATTGATTGTCTCTTTTACAATTACCACGGGTTTATATTTATACCCAGGTTTCGACACGACTCCTAATCGATTACGATTACATTATTTATTTCCTAAAAAAGATAAACGCCGGGGCACCGTATCCGTCTTGCATTCCAAGTTAAACCAGCCTTTTCCTTATACTTGATCCACGTCATCACGCACTCCCGAATGCCTCCCGTGGAACAGTTTTCTTGCCGAATGACGATGCGTTCCCGACCGCAGAACGTCTTTACCGAATGCTCTGGGGAAAAACTTCTTTGCCGAATGATATCTTTTCAACGAATCCGGCCCACATGTCGGCCTCTTCCTGGTGCCAATTTTTGGTGTCAACAATTATGGTTTCTCTTTGTTACCATGTTTCAATATTTGAACCTTGCACAAAGCACTCAAATGAAACATTCTCGGTTATCTTTCATGCCATGAATTGTGCCTATTGTTTATTGCAAACTAAGTATCCACATGTGTATGAAATCTTTTAGACCCCCTGGTCTAAGCTGTTGATGAATGTGATATGACTTGATAAAATAAACCTCTTGTTCATTCATGTATTCATGTGAATTTATTTTGAAAATATGAAATCATACCCTATCCTTTCATCCTATCCATATACCTCTACATCCACTTTACGTATTTGCTTGAGATATCACTACTGAAATCCTTGTCATGATTAGTACAATGTCTTGTCGAAATCCGAGTCCGAGAGGTAGTCATTTTGCTTATCAATTGCAAGAATATTTTTCATCAGAGCCGCATTGGAAGTCCTCATGCCTTGGTGATACCCTAAAAAAAGGATGAGAAAAAAATAAACTTGAGAAAAAGTCCAAGTATGCAAAAAAAGAAAAAGAAGAATGAGAAAAAAGTTCCCAAAAGGGAAAGAAAAAGAAAAGTGGTCACAGGGCCGAGGACCAACAATGGACTCTTCATCCCAAACTTGCAATTTGAAGAAAAAGAAGGAGAACTCTCTCAGATCTTTGGTTGTGAGAAAGGTTCTTATCCTTTTAGATACTTGGGAATCCCCATGCATCATCGTAAAATTAGCAATGTGGATTGGAGGGGTGTGGAGGAAAGGTTTCAAAAGAAACTTAGTTGTTGGACAGGAAATATGTTATCTGCTGGGAGTCGTTTGGTGTTGATTAACTCTGTTCTTAGTAATTTATCTATGTTTATGTTGTCATTCTTTGAGTACCGAGAGAGGTGCTGAAAAAACTTGATTTATTTTAGATCAAGGCTTTTTTGGCAAAGTAATGAGCATAAACGAAAATACAGACTTACAAAATGGAGTATTCTTTACACACCAAAGGACCAGGGAGGTCTTGATATTCTTAACTTAGACATACAAAACATGCGTCTTTTGAGTAAGTGGCTTTTTAAACTTATCAATGAAGATGGGGTATGGCAACAACTCCTTAGAAGGAAAGATCTGAGAAATAAAACTATAGCTCAGGTTGAACACAAACCGAGAGACTGACACTTTTGGTCGGGCCTAATAAAGGTCAAACCTCAGTTCATGAGTATGGGTAGGTTCAATCTAGGGGACGGTTCTCAAATAAGATTTTCGGAGGATGTCCGGTTAGGTAATGTTGCTTTTAAACATCTATATGCCGGTTTATATAGCATAGTCAGGAGAAAAAGTGATACGGTGCACTCTATTTTGAGTTCCACACCTTTGAATGTCTCATTTAGAAGGTCATTAGTGGGTGAAAACTTGATATCATGGTATGTTCTAGTTGCTTCAGTCAAGCACATAGACCTTTCTAATACAAGAGATCACTTTACCTGGTTACACACTCAACATTGGTCATTTTCTACCCATTCTATGTATAATACTTTGACTACTAATGTGCCCCGGAGAAAACATTTAATTTGGAAGTTGAAATTGCCACTTAAAATCAAAATCTTTATGTGGTATATTATTAAAGGAGTCACCTTGAATAAAGATAACTTGGCTAAACGACGCTGGAGTAGTAGTACTAACTGTAGTTTCTGCAATTGTGAAGAGACTATACAACATCTTTTCTTTGATTGTTTTATTGCCAAGCTTATCTAGAGAGTGATACAAGTATCTTTTAACTTACCCTGTTCGTTAAGTAGTTTGCATATGTTTGATGGACGGCTGAATGGGGTAGACAAGAAAACAAAATATCAATCTTTGTCAGGGGCGGCTGCGTTTTGTTGGGCTATATGGATAAGCCGAAATGATATTGTTTTTAACAATGCGAAAGTTTTCTCTCCGATGCAAGTACTGTTCCATGGAACTCATTGGGTTCGGTTTTGGGCGCTTATGCAAAGAGAGGAAGATCGGCCTCGCATTCATTTGGCATGTCGTGCTCTTGATACTTTAATGATGGAGTTTTTTGCTTCCAATGGCTGGCCTTTCATTAATAGACTTTCGGTTAATTGAATTGTTGGGGATACTCCGTTTGTTGGGTCATCCCTGCTTGGTTTACCTCACTTTTATAATAAGAAACCCGGACGTGGTTGTTTGGTTCGAGAATTTGGATAGCTACATGTATCAATCGATATAGAGGCTTGAATATTAATAGATATTCCCTTTTCTAAAAAGAACATGCAATTTGATTGAGGGTTATTGACATAATCTCATTGAACCAGTTATCACCACTTGAGAGACAAAAAGAAGACATACAAAAGAGAGCGAGTGAAAAGAAAGAGTGACCCCAGAGAGCATGAGAGTACCACATGATGAAAGGACAAGGGCTATTTATTTGTGAAAATATTAGAAAATCCTGAATGCGAGGCATTTATTCACTTAAAGGTTTGGAATAATCAATATGCATTTATTCATTTCATGAAAGATCCCTTACCTTGGTCCTTGCTCTAATTTCAATTCTTTACTCGAGGACGAGCAAAGATCTAAGTAGGGTGGAGTTATTGGCGGTCGTTATGGCCTGATTTCTAACCTCCAACCGAGCATAAAATGAATACAATGGAACAATGCACCATAGCTATAGGGTTTATCTCTAATCATTTCCACAAGTTTTGGCGTCTATTCGATTCTAGGAGGCGTATTACCAAAGTTGGGGTAAAACCACCCAAAATAGTGGATTCAGCCGAATCCCATGATTCAGCCGAACTCCACCCTCATACCCGGAGTATGCCACAACATGAAAACATACAAAAGACCAAGACTCCATGGATGAGTAGAGTAGATGATCAGGATCACCCCCAACACAAATACGGTAGACCGGCAGGAGAAAAGGCCATCAACCCAATCCTGCCTAACATCCCACTTTGCCCGAACACCACAACCAACCTAGAACCGACCTAGGGAGGAAATCTGGTGCGTTGGAGGCCGAGGCGGTGGAATTTGGTGGTTCGGCCGAACTGGATGGTTCGGCCGAACCCGCCAAGTTCGGCCGAATTGCTCGGAACCGCCCTGAGTGTCGTGGCTGCTGCTCCACTTCAAATCACCCTTCTTCAGCTATAAATAGGACCCTCCAGCACCTGTATCAAACACATAAGAGAGAAGAGAAGAAAGGCTCCCTAGTGAAGCCTGTCACTTTCATACTTAGAAGATAGGGAGAGAAGAGATGTGAGCAAGCCGGAGAGGAGCCGTAGTGTCGGCCCCTCTAGCACCTGTACCTCTATGAATGCGGCGCTTCTTCGAGTAACATCTGGGTCATGTCTGGTAACTCTTGTATCTCTCTTTCTCTGATTAATTGAGCATCAGTTCTTACTTTTATATACTTGCTAGTTCCTCGTTCAATGCTTGGTTACTTGATATAATTGTATACTGGTCACTTAAACTTCTAGAAGATGACTCATATGTAGTCTATTACATATAAAAAATGAGTTGGTGTATATAAGATAATTATTTTTATGTGCTACTTTACAATGGTGCAATAAATGAAAAAAGAAAAAGAAAAACCTTATGCATCGAAAATAAAAAAGGTCCATTTTGGCCCAAATAGCCCAATAAAATTTCACCGTTCGATTTCAATTGTATGGCTGATCGTGCACCCGTTAATATAAAATAGCGCTTCCTTAAACCCTAACACACCCATTCCACTTGGTCTCCCTCCGCCACTCTCCACCTAGGTCTTCGACTCTACCTCAAGTTCCGCCCCTCTCCACCGCCCGCTCTCTCTCCTCGCTTCCCCCGTCCTTCTCCACACGGCCTGCTCCCTCTCCTCACCTCCACGCGGCCGCTCCCTCTCCTACCTCCCACCTCCTCCACTCATCCCAGGCTACCGCTAGCTTCAATCCCTCCTCCGGCAATGGGCGGCTGGCCGATGCCAGATCCGGTCGCAGTATACTTTGAAACAATTGTCGTGGACCCAGATCCGGTGGACGGGCGCACGGCTAGGCGGCTCGGTTTGGTGGTCGCCTCACCGCCTCAGATCCCCTCCTTCCCCCAGATGCCATGCCCTCCTCCTGAGATCCACAATGCTCCTCTTCTCCTCTGGTCCACCCATGGGCGAGGGCACGACCAATGCATCATGGCCCCATCGGCGCCAGGGCGGAGCTCTGTCTCTCCACAGTGGGGCTCTGCCCGGGGCGGGGCCCCATCGTTCCATATTGGAGCTAGTGCCGAGGTGGGCGTTGCCACTCTCTATTAGGGGCACTACCACTAGTGCTCCTCTTGCGCGGTCTTCTACTCGTCACCGCCGCTGGATCTCCCCAAGCCTAGGCCGTCGGGGTCATTTGACCGACCTTGGACTCCATCGTTGGGTCAACCTATGCCTCCGTCGTGGGGGATGGACCTGCACGCGTACCCAGTTGCGGCACGGCCACCTGCTGCCGCCACTACCACGGCCCTGGTCCTACTCTTCCCCGCTGCCATCCTGCCTGGCCGCGACGGAGTTCCCTCACGAGATAGCAGCAGCTCACGGACGCCCAGCTCATGTCAGAGGACAGCATCTTCTCCAGGGTTGTGTTTAGTTCCCGAAATTCCACCCAAAATTCCACTATGTAAAATGTCCCATCACATCACATCAAAATGCCAGCACATGCATGGACATTAAATATAGGTAAATAAAAAAACTAAACTAATTGCATAGTTTTGATGTACAGAACGAGACGAATCTTTTGAGCCTAGTTAGGTCATGGTAGGACAACAATTACCATAAATAAACGAAAAGTGGTACAGTGTGCTACAGTGTCCGATGTAACACCCATGGTATTCTTGGAATGATTCTTCAGAATTCACGTGTTTGTTCCATCCCTTTCCTACCACGGTTCTCAACACTTCCATCCAATTCTAGTTTTGTTGTCCAGATATATTAGTGTTATTAACTCGTATGCTACCTTTAATATCTCAATCTCACTGATCTAGACACACAATTATCTATTTTAAGGAATAAAATATACAATTGCTGTTGACTGTAGGAACGCAGCCTAGTTAGAACGGTTGATAAATCATTAGGAGACCACCATGATTTTTGAGTTACGAATCATTTAGTTACGCTTTTTCAAAACCAGTGTTGTCGAGTCTTGTGTGAATCATGTTCTTAGGTGCTTGATTTGATTGTCATTATGCTTATGTTTGATTTGGATTTTTGTATTGATTGTGATGGTCATAGACGCGAGTCTATCTCCATCTAGATATAGGACTAAGGCTTAAGGATATTAATGTTTACATAGAGGGGGTATTTATTTCTCTTGCTCTTTATCTATCAAATCCTCCATCCTAACAAGTTAGTAATCCTCTGAAGACACTTGGTTAATTGGAGTTCTGATGAGAATTACTTGCTACTGATAGATGGTGAACACAAGGAGCAACACTGGTGCTGATGGAAGCAACCAGAACCAGCCACCGCCTCCACCACCGCCACTCACCATGGAGCAGATGATGCAGATGCAGCTCCAGCTGACGCAGCAGATGGCCCAGACCATAGCGTTGATGCAACAGCAACAGCAGAACCCTCCTCACCAGCCTCACGTGCCGCCACGAGACAAGAGGGGTGAATTTCTGAAGGGACGCCCTCCTACCTTCACCAAGGCCAGTGACCCTCTGCAGGCAGATGATTGGCTCAAGGCAGTGGAGAGACAGCTCGACATTGCGCAGTGCAACGACCGGGAGAAGGTGTTGTATGCGCGAGGACAGCTTCAGGGACCAGCATTGGACTGGTGGGATTCATACCAGTATGCCCACCCCAATCGTGATCAGATCACCTGGCAGGAGTTCCATGACAGCTTCCGCTCTCACCATGTGCCGAAAGCTCTGATGGTCCTTAAGAAGGAGTTCCTGGCGCTGAAGCAGGAAGGGATGAGTGTCACCGCCTACCGTGACAAGTTCATCGAGCTGGCCCGTTACGCTCCAGAGGACATGGACACCGACAGGAAGAAGCAGACCAGATTTCGTGATGGCCTGCAGGATGCTCTACAGTACCAGCTGATGTGCACCAAGTTCCCCAACTTTCAGGAACTGGTGGACAACGCCTTTATGCTAGAACACAAGCGTCGTGAGATAGAGGAGAAGGGGAAGATCCAGGGCCAGCAGACAGGGAGCAGCAGCCGCCATCGCTTCACTCCTCCATAGTGAAATCAGCAGATGGGGAGCCAGCAGCGCTTCCAGGGCCAGTCCAGCTTGCTGAGTCGTGGCCAGCACCAGCAGCGCCCCCAGTACCCTCTGGCGCCACAGCAGCAGCGTTTCCAGAAGCAGCTGCAGAATGTCCCAACTCAGCGCAACCAGGCACAGCCAGGTCCTGTTCAGCACCCCAACCAAGCCAGCAATGAACCAGCGGGACAGAGGGCGTGCTTCCACTGTGGAGAGACTGGACATTATGCTCACTTTTGCCCCCGCAAGACTCAGAACGCCGCCGGACAGAACCAGCAGGCCGCACAGCAGCAAGCGCAGGCAGGTTGGGGCCCGCAGAACCCTATCAGAGGCAAGATCAACCACATGGGCGCAGAAACCGCAGAGGGAGGTACCGACGTGGTTGTGGGTACGTTCCTTGTCAATTCGGCCCCTGCAACTGTTTTATTTGATTCTGGAGCTTCGCATGCTGTCATCTCTGCTGCATTTGTACAAAAGAATATGTTGAACCTACAACCCATGGGGAATACTATGCTAGTTAGCTCACCGGGTGGAGAGCAATTCTGTTGGGTTCGACTTGATCTTGGGAATGAATTGGTTGGCCTACTATGACGCGGTGATCAAGTGTGCCGAAAAGAAGATACAACTGACAACGAAGTCCGGAGATGTGGTGGAGTACCAGGCAGTCAAATCCCCAGAACAGAGTCAAGTCAATAAAGCTGAGGGTGCAGCTCTTGATGACATCAGAGTGGTGGGCGAGTACCCGGATGTGTTCCCAGATGAATTGCCAGGTATGCCCCCAGAACGCGAAGTTGAATTCGTTATTGAACTGAAACCTGGCACTGCACCTATAGCCAAGAGGCCATATAGGATGAGAGTAAAGGAACTAGCGAAGCTTAAGGAGGAGTTGGACGCATTGCTAGCCAAAGGGTACATTCGTCCAAGTTCTTCACCATGGGGAGCACCGGTGTTGTTCACGGACAAAAAAGATGGGACACAAAGGTTGTGTGTGGACTATCGAGCCCTCAATGAAGTGACCATCAAGAACAAGTACCCGTTGCCAAGGATTGATGATCTGTTCGATCAGCTGAAGGGAGCTTGTGTGTTCTCCAAGATAGATCTTCGATCGGGCTATCACCAGATGAGGATCCGCCCGTCAGACATACCCAAGACCGCTTTCACCACTCGGTACGGGTTGTATGAGTTCTTGGTCATGTCTTTTGGATTGACCAACGCTCCTGCATACTTCATGTACCTGATGAACAGTGTGTTCATAGACTACCTGGACAAATTTGTGGTGGTGTTCATTGATGGCATTCTGGTATTCTCCAAGAATGAGGAAGAACATGAGGAATAATTGAGATTGGTGCTGCAGAGACTCCGAGAACATCAGTTGTATGCTAAGCTGAACAAGTGTGAATTTTGGTTGAATGAAGTGGCATTCTTGGGTCATGTGTTGTCCAATGGAGGAGTGGCAGTCGATCTGAAGAAGGTCAGCGATGTGTTAAGCTGGAATCCTCTTCGGGATGTGAGCAAAATCAGGAGTTTCCTTGGGATGGCCGGATATTATCGATGGTTCATCGAAGGATTCTCCAAGATTGCTAAGCCCTTGACGGCGTTATTGGAGAAAAATGCAAAGTTTGTCTGGACTTAGGAGTGTCAAGCCAGTTTTGAGGAGTTGAAGAAGAGACTAACAACAGCCCCAGTGCTGGTTTTGTCTGACATAGCCAAGAGCTTCTCTATCTACTGCGATGCATCCCGTCTAGGACTGGGGTGTGTGCTCATGTAGGAAGGGAGAGTTGTGGCATATGCTTCGAGGCAATTGAGGAAACATGAGCAGAACTACCCAACGCATGATCTGGAGTTGGCAGTTGTGGTACATGCTCTGAAGATTTGGTGGCACTACTTGATTGGACACAAGTGTGACATCTACACCGATCATAAGAGCCTCAAGTATGTCTTCACTCAGTCATAGCTGAATATGAGGCAACGCCGATGGTTGAAGTTGATCAAAGACTATGATCTAGGGATCCACTACCACCTAGGCAAGGCTAACTTGGTGGTAGATGCTCTGAGTAGGAGAAGTTATGTGAACAAGGCCACCGGTCACTGTCTACCAACAGAGCTCAGCTTGGAGTTTGAGAGGATGAGTCTGGGATTTGTGACTAGTATCACAGAGATGTCAGTAGAACCGACTCTGGAACAGGAGATCCGGAAAGGTCAGCTAAAAGATGAGAAGATCAAGGGGATTGTGGAGCACGTTGCTCTAGGAAAGGCACCTGGTTTTTGAGTGGATGATCAAGGAACCTTGTGGCATTGGAAGAGGATATGTCTACCCGATGTTGGCAGTCGTTACAACCCAAATCCGACCACCAATACTCGGGAATAAATGAGGTTTTATGCAACATTCCATGTACATAGGTTTTATTTCTAATTTAGTTCCACGAGTTTTGGTGAGTGTCACTTGTGCAGGTACAACTATGACAAATATGCGCTATTGGGGCCGAAAATGACCAAATCGGCCGAACGACTCCGTTCGGCCGGTTACCCCCTTAGCCGTAAACAATGCGAAGCATCACCGGAGGCCGTCCACATCAGCAATGACCAAGCGGCGACTGCGCAAGACACCTCATCACTACCACGTCACTCCTGGGCCAGAAATACATGAAGTCCATCACCAGAAGCAAAGCCCAGGAGGTCCAGAGGGAAGAGGCGGTGCAGGGGGGTGCTGCTGGGCCTCCAGGCCCATTCGGCCGAACAAGGCGGTTCGACCGAACCGCCCCCAATCTAGCACCGCCTCCCAGGGCTGAATCTTGGCCGTGGGAGCCAGAGGCGGCACATCCCACAGTCCGGCCGAACTGGCCAGTTCGGCTGAACCAGGGAATTCGGCCGAAGGCCCGGCACCGCCTCTCTGGCTGCCTTGGTGGTTACCCTGCCTACAACCTCCATCAACCGCTATAAATTGGACAGCCTCGGCCCTCATTCAATACACACCAAGCCAAGGAGCTCATTTCCACTTTCATTCTAGTAGAGTTAGGATAGTTTAGTTGGGAGTTAAAGTTGAGTCGAGCTTTGCCTCGGAGGTTCCGGAGTCGTCTTCAGAAGCTCTGGTATTAGCTCGTGTATCTTTTACTTTTCCTTTTTTAAGACTTTCAGTTATCAATATAGTTATCTTTATCTTATTTCCTTTATCATTTATATCTTGCTTCTACTTTATCCTAGTTGCAACTATATCTTGTTTAGACTATAGTTAGTTATAGTTCTAGTGCTGGTAGTCTTGTTTAAGTCTTTGTCTTGGCTGGTTCTTTGATCTTGCTTGATACTGGAGGTGAATTGTCACCAAGAGTATTGACAAGGTTGCTTGCTCTTGCTAGCAGAGTAAGTAGTCGTTGCCTAGTGTAGGAGTGGTTCCTAGACTAGTCGGTGGCCTTAGTTTATTCCCGTCGCAACGGAGGTGGTAGCCGGGAGGTGGTGACAGCCCTTTCGGTCTTCGTAGCCCATCACGTTAGTTCCGGTCCGTAGGATCCCCCAGTTGGGAAATAGTGGCACCCCTTCTCATCCCTTTCTGTGTGTTCACCGGTTCCCTTGTCCCAAAGCTAAGACAATAGAGTTATCCCAGATCTCCTAGTGCTGGCTTTGTAGCCGCTGTATCTCTAAGCTAGAGTGACATAGGTAGATAAAGTATCCAGGAGTCCTCTATCTCTTCTCGTTGTCCTCCTAGCTATCTATCTCTTCTCTCCCTTACCTGAGTATCCCTTGAGCTGTGTGTCCGGTATATCCACTCCTATCCAATACCGTTGTCCACTGTCTTGTCTAGTCGTGTGCCCTTCTCTGATAGTCTCGAATATTTGTTCACTAGTAATCTTGCCAAAGCTTCCCTGCGGAAATATAAATTACGATACCTCGGGATACTCCCAGGTGAAGTGCTACAGCGGTGATTATGTGCGCTTGCACAATATTTCTATATTTTACTAAGCCATAAGGAAAACCACTGAAACACTCCTTACCCCAGTACCAGGATTCTCAATTCTGATATTGGATCATATGAAGTGCCAACAAGCATTTCTGGCGCCGTTGCCGGGGAAGCATTTGGCTAGATTACTTTTGACTTTATCTTGAGCTATCTTAGTTGAGTACCGCTACTCAAGCGGGTTTATCCTTGCTCTGTTCGTTGGTCCTTGTGGAACAGAGCAGTGCATGACTGGTTTCCAACTACCGTCAAACTTCCAAGAAAATCTGGAGTCACTTGTGAGGAAAGTGCGACCCCGTGTTGTACCTCCTCAGAAGCAACTCCTTCCGACGAACCCAGTCTTTCCCGTCGTTGACCAGGCTACATCGAGGATGGCAACCAAGACGATCCGTGAGTTCTCCGCTCCATCAAGCGAGAACGTACGTGTCGGACTAGCTCCGCCAGTCGGAGATGGTAACTTCGAGCTCAAGCCAGCCCTCATCAACATGGTGCAGGCTAGCCCGTTCTGCGGCAAGCCACACGAAGATGCCAATGCTCATCTCCAGCACTTCCTGGAGATTTGCAACACCTTCACCATCCGCGGAGTAAGTATCGATGCCATTCACCTTCGTTTATTTCCATTCTCATTACTAGGCAAGGCAAAGCAATGGTTTTATGCTAACCGCGAAGCTATAGACACTTGGGATAAATGCACTAGCGCTTTCTTGCTAAAATTCTTTCCGGTTGGGAAAACCAACGCCCTCCGGAACAAAATAGCTAGTTTCCAGCAGCTAAAAGATGAAATAGTCCCGGAGGCATGGGATCGCCTCCAGGACTATATTTCTGCTTGTCCTCACCATGGTATGCAGAGTTGGTTCATGTTGACACTTCTTACGGTCCACTATCAGGATTGCGAATCCCGGTAATGGTGCAAGGAGTGTTCATTGGTATTCTTACGATACAGATGTAAATCCGCAAGCGCACGGATACCGATGTAGCATTTCACCCGCGAATATTCCTAGGTATCGTATTTATTTCCATAGGGAAGCATTGGATAAAGAGTATTGACTATTGACAAGGATGTAACTACTAACTAAAGTACAGGCTAACAAGGCGGGGGTAAAGGATAGGATAGGAGTGATATGCAAGCGACACACACAAGGAAAAGTCCAAGATAGAGATAGAAGAGCAGTCTAGCTAGTGGGAGGACAACGAGTCAGGAAAGGATTCCTATATACTTCCACTGACCTTGAGATATCTCTAGCAAAGGTTACGGCTAGCATGGAGAATGACATCTGTGGTTCTTTTCCTAGTTATATTATCTCAACATCGGGAACGGAGCCAGCGACACACAGAAAGGGATGAGAAGGGGTGCCACCAACATCCGTCATCTTACGGGGTGCCTACGGGCCGAGCCAGGCGTGATGGGATACGAAGGCCGTATAGGGCTGTCACCACCTAACAGCTACCACCTCCGTGCCAGCTCAGGAGCATTCCAAGGTCATTGATTAATCTAGGAACCACTCCTACACTAGTCAACAACTACTTACTCTACTAGAAAGAGCAAGCAACCCTGTCAATACCCCAGTGACAATTCACCGCAAGCATTGAGCAGAGACGAGGAACCAGCTGAGATAAATGACTAAGGAGAGAACTTATAGAGACAGACTACAACAGCATATAACCAAGACTAGACATTCTACAGTTACTCACGAAATAAATGCAGAATAATTAACTCAAGTAAATGCAGAAGATAAATATATTAAATGCTCAGAGTCTTACATAAAGGAAAGGAAAAGATACAAGAGCTTTACTTTAACTCCAGAAGACGACTCCGGAACCCCGAGCGAAGCTCGACTCCGACTCTAACTCCCAACTAGACTAGCCTAACTCTACATCTTGTTAGAGGGGAATGGAGACTTGGTCCCAAGTGGTGTGTGTGAAATCGGGCATTGGACACTTGTATTTATAGCTAAACAGGTCGGTGGAGGTTGAGTAGCAGCCAAGGGAGTGAGGAGGCGGAGCCCGGCCAGTTCGGCCGAATCCTCCGGTTCGGCCGAACGGCTCGGTTCGCCCGAACCGTGGGATGTACCGCCCTTTGCTCCCACGGCCTGGATGCACTCCTGGGAGGTGGTGCCAGCTCGGGGGCGGTTTGGCCGAACCGCCTAGTTCGGCCGAACGGGCCTGGAGGCCCAGGCCTGCCCCCTGGCGCCGCCTTTGCTCCGTGGACCTTCTGGGCTGTTTGTACTTGGTGGTCTTCATGTTGATTCGGCCCAGAGTTGTTGTGTTGGTTGTCCAAGTGGCGGCACAGTCATCTGCTTAGTCATCACTGACATGGATGACTTCCGGTTATGCTATTCGTCATGTTCGGCTAAGGAGGGTAACCGGCCGAACGGAGTCGTTCGGCCGATTCGGTCATTTCCGGCCCCTATAGCACGTATTTGTCGTAATTGTACCTGCACAAGTGACACTCACCAAAACTCGTGGAACTTTATTAGAAATAAAACCTAAGTACATGGAATGTTGCATAAAACCTCATTTATTCCCGAGTATTGGTGGTCGGATTTGGGTTGTAACGACCGCCAACAAGCTCCCCCAAGCTTAGCTCTTTGCTCGTCCTCGAGCAAAGATATAAACTTAGGCTCGGTGGATCAGGAGTTGCTACCATGTCATTTACTTTGCAAGTAACTTTATAAACAACTAGTGCTCAAAAATACTTGAATCATAGGCAAAGTTTTTAATTCACCTTTTTACCTATGGGGCTTATAGCAATCTCCTTATCTTGGGCGGTTGAAAGGATGAACAGATTGAATTCAGTTTTATTCCACTCTACTCTTTTCAGGATCCCATCTCGGAGTTTTTCACAAGTTTTGAAAACTTCAAATTGTTCCTCAATGGCACACTCAATCACTCAAGTGTATTTGAATCCTCGCCAAAGGCTTGTGCCTTCTTTTTCATCCTAACATCTAATTTGGCTTTTTGTGTGGCTCAGGGACAAAGGATGAAGGCATGCATGCATCTTATATTTTGCTAAGTCAAAGACTGGATCTTTGAGGAAACAAATCATACCTTAAGATCGAGAAGTGCATATGTGTGGAATATATGGAGTGGGATATGATGGAGTGGAGTATGGTGGAATGGAATATGGTCGAATGGAATATGGTGGAATATGGTGGAACTCCTTGGATGAATTTCCCTCTCCTTGATTTATTTTCGAGAACATGAGCTATCTTTTATTCTCATATTTTTGCCACGCCACTTGGCATGCTTTCTTTTTTTTTTTGCCATGCTCTTTGGCATGCTTTTCTTTTTCTCTTATTTTTGCCATGCTTCTTTGGCATGCTTTTCTTTTTGCATAGCCCATGTCTCTATCAAGAATATTTGGAGAGAAAAATCATAGAACATGGAGCATTTTATTTTTGTGGATGGATGATGGAAAATGTTTGCTAACTCCCAGTGTAGGAATTGCAAGTGAGAAGTGGTGTGTGTACGTGGATCTCGATCTCTAAGAGTATGAAAGCTTCACTCAAAGGTCACAACAATTTGACAAAGCTCACTAAGATAACAAGCAACATATGAGTAGAAATTTTCAACTAAGTTTATCATATGGCTCTGGTAGGTAGTTTGACCAATGAGGAACTTGTTTCATTTTGAAAGCATAGATCTCCGAGATTTTTCCCGTACTAAGAGCAGAATTAGAACTTAACCAAATTCTCACTATATCAATCCCCACAACAATTTAAACTTGGAATAAAGCATGTGCTCCCACAAGGTTTTCAGGTTCATTATTACTCATGCCAACTAATTCAAGCACAGAATAATAAACTAGTTGAAACAAAGTATCTGCAAAATTAATGACAGAGCAACTATTCATCATTTCCAAAGTGAAGGGCATATGATTCATTCCATGCATAGTTGGGAGTTATTTATTCGAAAGCAAATATTTTTGGTATTTTTTTTATTATTATTCAAACTAAAATGAAAGCAAAACCAGATCAAAGATGCAGCTTATAATGATACGATTGGGACTTACCTCGTGAGGGTCCTCCCCCAAGCTTGGCTTGGAACATCGGTGTCAGTGATGTCTGAGTTGGCCTTCATCGGTGCCGAGACATGTGACGAAGTAGGGGAGTGTCCCTAGCCTCACCAATGCTCGTGTACCGAATGTGCTTGATCATCTTTAGGAATAGAGACCACGAGATGATGCCTGCAAAATGTTAGAACGACAATACCCGAGGGACTATAGGATCAAGGTTCAACATTTAGTTATTTGGGGTTTGTTACTCTTACAGGGATTTAGCCTCCATAAACCGTTTTCATGAAGCAGCATAATGATCAGAACAAAGGAAATGTTTTTGTTGTTTTTCTGTTTGTAATCAAGCAAGTGAATCAATCTTTGCAAAGAAATGCGAGAGATGTGCTCAAAGAATGTACAAGTGCAAACCTAATTGGAGCACGTTTTCTCCATGCATCCAGAGTGTCACCCATAGGCGAGTGAGAGGAGGAGGAACTCGGTTGAATCACCATGACTCGACTAAACCACTGTGATGTTCAACCTATTGACCTCCTCTTACGAGCCTCGTCCAGCACAAAGACATGGGAACTTTGGTGGATTTTTGTGGACAGGATAACATGACCAAAGGATCAAAATGATCACACCACTCCCATGCTGCCATGATTGTGATGGAATGAGTGTGCCGGCATGTGGAGTGGTGGAGATCATGCTTTTGTGCTGGTTGGGGCAAATTTCATGGTAGAAGGTGCAGGTTAGGATCGGTCGAGGATGAGACCCTCGGCCGATCTGACCAAGTATGGGGTTTGCACAAAATTTGGCTCTGGATGGATGGATGCGTTGAGTGCTGGGTGAAAGGATGTTGCAGATGGAGCATTTGGCACAGGAAGAAAGGATTTGGACGTGAATGGTGTATCTAGGTTTCCCTTAACATATCCCTACAGGTTGGTGCACATGTGGGCGTAGGGGTAGGCTCGGCCGAACTAGAGAGATTAGCTGAGCCAACCATTGCCCAAGAATTTTCCTTTTTGCTATCTCTTAATTCTAATGCAAGAGTGATTCGCATTCGGAAAGGGAAACATGCAAATGCAGTAATGGAATTAAAATTTTGGAAAGGGAAATATGGGATACATACCGGTTTGCCTCGCGGTGAGAGCTCTTGTTTAAGTCCATGAGCGGGACTTCTCCTTCCTTCAATTGTTCTTGTCACCATCCGATCTGGAGAGAATGCCTCGGACGATGCAACTTCCTGTTCCAAGTTATTTGTAATTGTACTAGAAATGCATACCTGGGAACATTATTCCACCTTGGGCTTCAAATGTATCAGCGGTCGTGGCTCATCTCGATGTGAAGTAGATTTTGGGACTTCCCACTCAAATTTGATGATTTTTTTCTGCAGGGGTTAGTCCATACATGCAACCAATATCCATAAAAGTATTGCTCTAAAGGTTCATTAATCGAACATGACACCATGTCTAATTTGATTAAAGAAAGCTAATTAACCTAAGCACCATGCTTAATTCAAATAGCTTATGAATGTATTCGCGAGATCACATTCAAACCAGTGCAAACCAAAATAAATAGAGAGAGCATGAAAGCATCAAGAAATATCCACATGAAGATTAGCATAGGGAAACCGATGGACTTTGCTTTAATTTATTAGGTAAAAATCAAAAACCTTTTCACGTACCTTTGCGTGCCTACCGTTGGCATCTGATGATGAAGGCTTTCAGAACTGATGCAAACGGTGATGGCACTACGCCGACGTGACAGCACGTAGTTGGCTGAGTCTTCCTCCGTGTTGATGTCGTCGTGTAAGAATACACGGTCGTGGGTGTGGCAAAGGGGATCGACTCTCAAACACGCCAACTAGTGGGATGCCGCGGAGCTAGCTTGGGTGTAGACAGTATTGCAACAATGGGTTCCAAACCAAGCTAGTGGAGCAGCAAAGGAGCAGAGGCGTAGAGTACGTCTCCTCTCTTGCACGGAGCGCAAAGATGAGCGAAAGCTGGCCAGGCCAGGTGAAGTTTGGCCACCAGCCTCGAATTGAGAGCTTGCAGACAAACGCACACCTTGGTCTAAAACCAGCGGTTGCTTGAATTTTTTTTATGTTTTTTTAATTTCTTTTTTTTATGCAAAGTGATGATGGGGGGTGAATGAATGCGAATGCAAGAATGAGAAATATGCAGTGGATTGGAAAAAAATGGGGTGATGGAATGCATGAGTTCCTAAATTAAGTGATTCAAAGCAAACATGCAATGGATAATGCAAACATTTAAAGGATAAAGCTCAAAATTTAAAGTCTAAGAGCTGGACTACCTCACATACCTTGATTTTTCTCGCCATTACCAACAATTTGAGACAGAATTGCAGTGATGCAGCATCATTCGTCTGTCACATTTGATTTTCTTTTCTTCCTTGACGACGATCATTCCTCCAGGCTGCACATGATGATAATGTATATATTTTTGTGTTTTAAACACATACCTGTGAGGATTTTTCTTCTAAAACTTGCACGTGCATCATAATAGACAGGGGCAAAAATTGATGAATCCTGCATGATCGGGCACCCTGGGCTCTCTGCTTTCCTCCTGTTTGAAACAAACTCAAGCAAACAGGGGTGATCCGCTAATGCTAGCGGTAGATTAAATTAGTAGACACCATTGTTAATCATCAATATCTTTCGCCAATTGCTTCCCCGGCAACGGCGCTAGAAATGCTTGTTGACACTTCTTACGGTCCACTATCAGGATTGTGAATCCCGGTAATGGTGCAAGGAGTGTTCATTGGTATTCTTACGATACAGATGTAAATCCGCAAGCGCACGAATACCGATGTAGCATTTCACCCGGGAGTATTCCTAGGTATCGTATTTATTTCCACAGGGAAGCATTGGATAAAGAGTATTGACTATTGACAAGGATGTAACTACTAACTAAAGTACCGGCTAACAAGGCGGGGGTAAAGGATAGGATAGGAGTGATATGCAAGCAACACACACAAGGAGAAGTCCAAGATAGAGATAGAAGAGCAGTCTAGCAAGTGGGAGAACAACGAGTCAGGAAAGGATTTCTATATACTTCCACTGACCTTGAGATATCTCTAGCAAAGGTTACGGCTAGCATGGAGAATGACATCTGTGGTTCTTTTCCTAGTTATATTATCTCAACATCGGGAACGGAGCCAGCGACACACAGAAAGGGATGAGAAGGGGTGCCACCAACATCCGTCATCTTACGGGGTGCCTACGGGCCGAGCCAGGCGTGATGGGATACGAAGGCCGTATAGGGCTGTCACCACCTAACGGCTACCACCACCGTGCCAGCTCAGGAGCATTCCAAGGTCATTGATTAATCTAGGAACCACTCCTACACTAGTCAACAACTACTTACTCTACTAGAAAGAGCAAGCAACCCTGTCAATACCCCAGTGACAATTCACCGCAAGCATTGAGCAGAGACGAGGAACCAGCTGAGATAAAGGACTAAGGAGAGAACTTATAGAGACAGACTACAACAGCATATAACCAAGACTAGACATTCTACAGTTACTCGCGAAATAAATACAGAATAAATAACTCAAGTAAATGCAGAAGATAAATATATTAAATGCTCAGAGTCTTGCATAAAGGAAAGGAAAAGATACAAGAGCTTTACCAGAACTCCAGAAGACGACTCCAGAACCCCGAGCGAAGCTCGACTCCGACTCTAACTCCCAACTAGACTAGCCTAACTCTACATCTTGCAAGAGGGGAATGGAGACTTGCTCCCAAGTGGTGTGTGTGAAACCGGGCATTGGACACTTGTATTTATAGCTAAACAGGTCGGTGGAGCTTGAGTAGCAGCCAAGGGAGTGAGGACGCGGTGCCCGGCCAGTTTGGCCGAATCCTCCGGTTCGGCCGAACGGCTCGGTTCGCCCGAACCGTGTGATGCACCGCCCTTTGCTCCCACGGCCTGGATGCACTCCTGGGAGGTGGTGCCAGCTCGGGGGCGGTTTGGCCGAACTGCCTAGTTCGGCCGAACGGGCCTGGAGGCCCAGGCCTGCCCCCCGGCGCCGCCTTGGCTCCGTGGACCTTCTGGGCTGTTTGTACTTGGTGGTCTTCGTGTTGATTCGGCCCAGAGTTGTTTTGTTGGTTGTCCAAGTGGCGTGCACAGTCATCTGCTTAGTCATCACTAACATCGACGACTTCCGGTTATGCTTTTCGTCGTGTTCGGCTAAGGGGGGTAACCGGCCGAACGGAGTCGTTCGGCCGATTCGGTCATTTCCGGCCCCTATAGCACATATTTGTCGTAATTGTACTTGCACAAGTGACACTCCCCAAAACTCGTGGAACTTTATTAGAAATAAAACCTAAGTACATGAATGTTGCATAAAACCTCATTTATTCCCGAGAATTGGTGGTCGGATTTGGGTTGTAACGACCGCCAACAATTCATAATCCAAACCTTCTATCACGGGCTGAGAAACTCTGCCCGTGAGTACCTAGATGCTGCTGCGGGAGGCTTGTTCTTCACTCTTGAGGAGAGTCATGCGAAGGCCCTCACAGAGAAGATGGTCGACAACCAAGGTTGGTCCGATGACCGGACTCAACCGAAGACCCGAGGAGTTCACCAAGTTGAAGCTCTGGACATGCTCGCTGCCAAGATGGACCTCCTGATGAAGAAACTGGAGGCCCCTGCTCAAGAAACGGTGCAAGCCATGGACGCTCGCATGATCTGCGAAGTCTGTGGCAACATTGGCCATTCACGGAATGACTGCCCCGAAACGCAAGAAGATGCCCACTACGTCAACAACTCCAACAACAACGGGTACCGACCGAACAACTACGGCAACCAAGGCTGGAATCTGCGCCCAAACCTCCCTTTCGAGAGGCCTCAACAAGGTAACAATTTCAATTCCAGCAATTTTAATAATCAGCCGTCTCTTAGAGATCTTGTGTTTGCCCAGATGAAAATAACTGAAAACATCAATAAAAAGCTTGCTGCTAATGATAAAACATTGGAAAGCATAGACTCTAGGATGGAATCATTTTCTTCTGCCATGAAAAGTCAACTCAGCTTTAATAAAATGATAGAAACTCAAGTCGCTCAGTTAGCTGTTGCTGTTCCTGTCACTGAATCGGGGAAGATTCCGGGGCAGCCCGAACCTTCCATCGAGACAGTGAAAGTCGTCACTACAAGGTAGGGTAAGATGCCTCGTAGTGTGTTCCGTACTAACCACGCAGGGAAGGTCGCACGCATCCAAGTCCTGACACCAAGATGGACCTACCTGCCAAGAGCTGCAAAAAGGGCGATCATCAAGACCTCTCCGGACAGGAAGGAAGATCCCGGAGTGCCCATCATTCAGTGCACGATCTGGAATCTTCGCATTGATGACGCACTCTGTGATCTCGGGGCAAGCGTCAACATCATGTCTAAGGTATTATTTAAGAAATTACGCTACCCTACTTTGTCACCTACTACTGCCCAGGTACAGCTTGCGGACTCAACCATCCGCTACCCCGAGGGGGTGATCGAGAATGTACCGGTCCGGATCTGGGGACGATATGTCCCTGTGGACTTTGTTGTCCTCGACACGGGGAACGAGCATTCGTTTCCCCTTGTGTTGGGTCGACCATTCTTGAACACGACCTGGGCTAGGATCGATATGGATGCGAGAGAAATCTCATTCCGTATCGACGGAAGGTTGACCTACTTCAAATTCCAACCCCGGGAAGAGAAGAAGGCAGAGCCACTCACACCGGAGCAGAGGAGCGCCGAGTGTTTCCTTAAGGCTCTCATTAATGGAGAGCTGGAAATACTCAGTGGCGAGCAGCTCAAATGGAACGAGCCGACAAAGCCGACGGCTGCAGAAGAAATGGACTTCCTCTTAAAGAAATACGAGGAAGAGCAAGCCCTCTAGAATTCTCCAGAGACGCCGATCCCACCGCCACCAACACCGAAGAAGAAGAACAAGAAGATGTGGCGGAAGAAGATTGCATCGTCCGAGTCATCCACTCCGGGACCGGACGATGACACAAGCAACTGAAGACAGGAGAAGTCCCGCTCGCGGACTTAAAAGCTGAGCTCTCGCCGTGAGGAAAACCGGTATGTATCCCATATTTCCCTTCCAAATTTTAATATTTTCAATTGCATTTGCATGTTTCCCTTTCCAAAATAAATGAACCACTTGAGTAATTAATTTGAGAGAGAGTAGAAAATTTTGCAAGCTTGGTTAGAAATAATTGGACACATGCTGAAATTTAATTAGAGAGGGTGTAATTTGTAACTCTCTTCATTTTCACCCATTCTAGAACATCTCCAATTATTTACCATCACCACCAACCAGCACCAAACATGTCTACCCCACTTAAAATGGCTGCACACTCACCAATTATCACAAACATGGCAGCATGGGGGTGACTCCACTAAACTCCACTTGGGTCATGTCAATTTTGCATCTTACCTACTACAAACCACCAAATTTCCATGACCTAGTGCTGCACCCATCAAGGATTTTTGTGCTGGTAGGGGGGCATGAGTGGGCAGCACTCACATGGCCCTTCGGTCGAACACACTGGTTCGCCCGAACCAGCCAGTTCGGCCAAACCAGGCCTGCTGCCCCCTCGCGCCTATAAATGCCTCCCTTGCTTGCTTGTTTCTCCCACACAACCATTCACTCATACACTCTGAAAAATTTCTGATAGGAGCTCCCTCTCTCTCTCTCATTTCTTTGCTCAAGTGCTTGCTCAAGTCCTTCCCAAAGTTCTTGCACAAGTTTTGGTTCCCTTGAATCTCTAGAAAAACCCAAAAAATATTTTGTTGTTGTTGTGTTCTTTGTGCTGAAATTCTGGACGATTTTGTGGTGGTCACCGACACCCACAAGAACGACTAACCTTTTGTGGTGGTTTTCATCCCCGCAAGAACAACTAACTATCTCGAACGACTGACTTGATTTTCTTGTGCTAACCATATATATTCAGTCCTTCGGTAGTTGTTGTTGCACTAACCTTTTGCAAGAATCATGTCGAAGTTCTTCATGTCGCTCCGTCGTTCCGCCCGGCTAGGCCGACGATCGGATGATGCTGGGAGTTCCCCAGCTCCGTCCCGAGGCTCGAGCCGGATGGACATGGACGAGCATAGAGCAACCAGCTCGGGATGGGGCCATGCCACGCCCCCAGCCAGGCAGCTCCTGAGCGAGAGCGACATCAACCTCATGACAGAACGTGAGCAGAACACCTTCAACGAGCTTCGGCTGAAGGAGTTCGAGCACACTCGTGTTTTTGAGCAAGACTTGCTCAGGGACACGGGTATGGACGTAGAGTTCACGGAAATTTTCTAGGCCATTGGCTGGGAGAATTTCTGGCACATCAATGAAGAAGGTTCGTACCTGCTCACCCTTGAATTCCTCTCGACTTTGGTTTCTGAAACTGGGGGGATTCATTTTCGGTTTTTCAACCAATAGTTCTTTTGCTCTTGGAGGGATTTCAGTTCGGGTCTCGGATTTTCAAGCCGTTGTTCCTTAGACCCGAACAAAGCGCTAAAAAGATTTGATCGGGTTGCATTTTGGAAAAAGATTTCGGGGAATACCAACTGTCATGCGCCACGCACAAACAGTATACATAACCCCACTCTGCGTTTCATGCATCGTTGGGTGTCTATGACAGTATTCCCCCGGGCAGATTTGCGCCCTGTCAACACCATCGAGTTGCGGGTTCTTTTTGCCATGGTCAAGCAAATTCCCTATTCGCCTGTGAAAGACATGGTTGGTCACTGGCTGTCTCATATTTCTCGTACGGGTAGCATGGCGATGACTTCTCTAGTCACTCGCCTCGCTAACCATCTGGGCGTCCTTCAAGGCGCCCGGCTCACGTACATCGAGACAGCGCGTTCTGTCGTGGATGCCGAGCATTTTGTGCATGCCCACATGATACGGCGGACGCCTGATGCAACGCTGGCAATGATTTACCGTGGCTATTCAACTAAAGTGCCTTTGCCTTGTGCAGCACTAAGGTTGTATACCACGCCGAAACTAATTCTTCAGTTGAGGACCGAGTCGGACGATTCTCCACCTTGGAGAGAGCCCGCTCGGCACAGTGTTGCAGGTGATGGACCAGTCACGAGGAGACGAGCCAGGCGTGATGCTGGGCTCGCCACCTCACAGGAGCCAGAAGATGCACCACAAATGCCGCACCGACACACTTCCGCTTTCAAGGCCACCTACGACATGTACACCGGTGCTGGGAAGTCCAGAGCAGGAGGCTCCGGGCAACACCAGGAACCGAACTACTTCGCCTGAGGGCGCTGGGACTATGGCCAGGACACAGACTCTAAGTGGTCCGGGAGCCGGTATGGAGAGGGATACGACAGTGCCTCCCAACCATGCTACCCTGGATACTCACAGTCCGCACGCTTCGACTACGGCCGGGAGTTGTCCTACATCTCCGACCGAGTCGAGCTCATCGACGAACGTACCCGAGAGATTTAGGACACGCAAGCCCACCATTCTCACTACCACCAAGAGAATAGCGGGATGGTAGCGTCCATCCAGCATGACGTCCACAAGCAAGCGGAACAGTTGAGCCAGTACCTCTCAAGGCTCAACCCCTACCAGTGAAGAGTCCAAGCTTTGGGGAGGACCCCCACCAGGTATGTCCCGATTTATCCAGCACTTTGATCTTTTAATTTCCCTTTCATTTCCCTTCATGTTAGTTTGCATTTTAAAAAAAAATGAAAATACCAAAAATATTTCCCTTAAACAATATTTCCCTTGAATAAAATAACTCCCAACTATGCATGGAATGAATCATATGCCTCTCACCTTGGAAATGATGAATGGTTGCTCTGTCATTAATTTCGCAAGTACTTTGTTTCAACTAGTTGCTAGATTGTGCTTGAGTTATTTGGCATGAGTAAAAATGATCCTGAAAACCTTGTGGGAGCACATGCTTTATTCCAAGTTTAAGTTGTTGTGGGGATTGATATAGTGAGAATTTGGTTAAGTTCTATTTTGCTCTTAGTACGGGGAAAATCTCGGAGATTTATGCTTTCAAAATGAAACAAGTTCCTCATTGGTCAAAATACCTACCAGAGCCATATGATAAGCCTAGTTGAAGACATCTACTCATATGCTGCTTGTTATCTTAGTGAGCTTAGTCAAATTGCTGTGACCTTTGAGTGAAGCTTTCATATTCTTAAAGATCGAGATCCACGTACACACACCGCCTCTCACTTGCAATTCCTACACTGGGAGTTAGCAAATATTTTCCATCACCCATCCACAAAAATAAATGCTCCATGTTCTATGATTTTCCTCTCCAAATATTCTTGATAGAGACATGGGCTATGCAAAAAAAGAAAAGCATGCCAAAGAAGCATGGCAAAAATAAGAGAAAAAGAAAAGCATGCCAAAAAAGCATGGCAAAAAGAAAGAGAAAAAGAAAAGCATGCCAAGTGGCATGGCAAAAATATGAATAAAAGATAGCCCATGTTCTCGAAAATAAATCAAGGAGAGGGAAATTCATCCAAGGAGTTCCACCATATTCCATTCCACCATTCCACCATTTTCCACTCCATCCATATCCACACACTTGCACCTCTCGATCTTAAGGTATGATTTGTTTCCTGAGAGATCCAGTCTTTGACTTAACAAAATATAAGATGCATGCATGCCTTCATCCTTTGTCCCTGAGCCACACAAAAAAAGTCATATTAGATGTTAGGATGAAAAAGAAGGCACAAGCCTTTGGTGAGGATTCAAATACACTTGAGCGATTGAGTGTGCCAATTGAGGAACAATTTGAAGTTTTCAAAACTTGTGAAAAAATTCCGAGATGGGATCCTGAAAAGAGTAGAGTGGAATAAAACTGATTTTAAACTATTCATCCCTTCAACCGCCCAAGATAAGGAGATTGCTATAAGCCCCATAGGTAAAAAGGTGATTTGAAACTTTGCCTATGATTCAAGTATTTTTGAGCACTAGTTTATAAAGTTACCTGCAAAAGAAATGACATTGTAGCAACTCCTAATCCACCGAGCCTAAGTTTTTATCTTTGCTCGAGGACGAGCAAAGAGCTAAGCTTGGGGGAGCTTGTTGGCGGTCGTTACAACCCAAATCCGACCACCAATACTCGGGAATAAATGAGGTTTTATGCAACATTCCATGTACTTAGGTTTTATTTCTAATTTAGTTCCATGAGTTTTGGTGAGTGTCGCTTGTGCAGGTACAACTATGACAAATATGCGCTATTGGGGCTGAAAATGACCGAATCGGCCGAACGACTTTGTTCGGCCGGTTACCCCCTTAGCCGTAAACAATGCGAAGCATCACCGGAGGCCGTCCACATCAGCAATGACCAAGCGGCGACTGTGCAAGACACCTCATCACTGCCACGTCACTCCTGGGCCAGAAATACACGAAGTCCATCACCAGAAGCAAAGCCCAGGAGGTCCAGAGGGAAGAGGCGGTGCAGGGGGGTGCTGCTGTGCCTCCAGGCCCATTCAGCCGAACAAGGCGGTTCGACCGAACCGCCCCCAATCCAACACCGCCTCCCAGGGCTGAATCCTGGCCGTGGGAGCCAGAGGCGGCACATCCCACGGTTCGGCCGAACTGGCCAGTTCGGCCGAACCAGGGAATTCTGCCGAAGGCCCGGCACTGCCTCTCTGGCTGCCTTGGCGGTTACCCTGCCTACAACCGCCATCAACCGCTATAAATTGGACAGCCTCGGCCCTCATTCAACACACACCAAGCCAAGGAGCTCATTTCCACTTTCATTCTAGTAGAGTTAGGATAGTTTAGTTGGGAGTTAGAGTTGAGTCGAGCTTTGCCTCGGAGGTTCCAGAGTCGTCTTCAGAAGCTCTGGTATTAGCTCTTGTATCTTTTACTTTTCCTTTTGTAAGACTTTCAGTTATCAATATAGTTATCTTTATCTTATTGCCTTTGTCATTTGTATCTTGCTTCTACTTTATCCTAGTTGCAACTATATCTTGTTTAGACTATAGTCAGTTATAGTTCTAGTGCTGGAAGTCTTGTTTAAGTCTTTGTCTTGGCTGGTTCTTCGATCTTGCTTGATACTGGAGGTGAATTGTCACCAAGAGTATTGACAATGTTGCTTGCTCTTGCTAGTAGAGTAAGTAGTCGTTGCCTAGTGTAGGAGTGGTTCCTAGACTAGTCGGTGGCCTTAGTTTATTCCCGTCGCAACGGAGGTGGTAGCCGAGAGGTGGTGACAGTCCTTTCGGTCTTCGTAGCCCATCACGTTAGTTCCTGTCCGTAGGATCCCCTAGTTGGGAAATAGTGGCACCCCTTCTCATCCCTTTCTGTGTGTTCACCGATTCCCTTGTCCTGAAGCTAAGACAATAGAGTTATCCCAGATCTCCTAGTGCTGGTTTTGTAGCCGCTGTATCTCTAAGCTAGAGTGACATAGGTAGATAAAGTATCCAGGAGTCCTCTATCTCTTCTCGTTGTCCTCCTAGCTATCTATCTCTTCTCTCCCTTACCTGAGTATCCCTTGAGCTGTGTGTCCGGTATATCCAGTCCTATACAATACTATTGTCCCCTGTCTTGTCTAGTCATGTGCCCTTCTCTGATAGTCTCGAATATCTGTTCACTAGTAATCTTGCCAAAGCTTCCCTGCAGAAATATAAATTACGATACCTCGTGATACTCCCAGGTGAAATGCTACAGCGGTGATTCTGTGCGCTTGTAGAATATTTCTATATTTTACTAAGCCATAAGGAAAACCACTGAAACACTCCTTACCCCAGTACCAGGATTCTCAATTCTGATATTGGATCGTAAGAAGTGCCAACACCCGATGTGGCAAAGATCAAGGATACAATCCTGAGAGAGGCACATGACTCAACTTATTCAATCCACCCAGGAAGTACCAAGATGTACCAAGACATCAAGGAGAGATTCTAGTGGTATGGATTGAAGCGAGATGTGGCAACCTATGTGGCTCTATGTGGCACATGTCAGAGAGTCAAGGCTGAACATCAGAGGCCAGCAGGTTTGCTCCAGCCCTTGAAGATACCTGAATGGAAATGGGAAGAAGTTGGTATGGACATCATCACTGGTCTGCCTCGCACTCAGAGAGGATTTGACTCCATTTGGGTGATTGTGGATCACTTGACCAAAGTGGCACATTTTCTTCCAGTGAAGACCACTTATACAGGCGCCAGATTAGCAGAGCTGTACATGGAGTTCCAAAGCGGATAGTGTCTGACTGAGGTACTCAGTTCACATCACACTTCTGGCAGAAGTTACATGAGTCCATGGATACTAAGCTGCATTTCAGTTCAGCTTATCACCCACAGACGGATGGACAGGCAGAGCGGACCAATCAGATCTTGGAGGACATGTTGAGGGCATGTGCTTTGCAGTATGGTGTCAGTTGGGACAAGAGTCTGCCCAATGCAGAATTCTCGTACAACAACAGCTACCAGAAGAGTCTGCAGATGGCACCATTCGAGGCCTTGTATGGCACGAAGTGCAGAACACCATTGTTCTGGAATCAGACAGGAGAAAGTCAGGTTTTTGGACCTGAGGTACTTAGAGAAGCAGAGAGGCAAGTGCAAGTGATCAGGCAGAATTTGAAGGTGGCACAATCCTGGCAGAAGAGTTATGCTGATGTCAGGAGGAGGAATCTCACCTTCGAGGTCGATGACTTTGTGTACCTCAAGGTGTCACCTATGAGGGGTGTGAAGATGTTTAATGTTAAGGGCAAATTGGCGCCTCGTTACATTGGACCATTCAAGATATTGGAACGGATGGGCGAAGTGGCATATCGGCTAGAGTTACCTGAGAAACTGGCCGGAGTGCACAATGTGTTCCATGTGTCTCAGCTGAAGAAATGTTTGCGGGTGCTTGAAGAGCAGATCCCAATAGATGAGCTGGATGTACAAGAGGACCTCACCTATGATGAGTATCCAGTCAGGATTTTGGAGGAGTCTGAGAGGGTGACAAGAAACAAGGTTATTCGGATGTGCAAGGTGCAGTGGAACCGACACTCAGAGGATGAGGCGACTTGGGAAAGGGAAGAAGACCTCAAGGCCAAATATCAACAGCTCTTCGCATCCACATCCGAATCTCGAGGCGAGGGGGGTAGGTTTGTAACACCCTAAAATAGCCTATTTAAAATTTTTAGTAATTAAATGATTATTAAATGTCTTGTTCATAATTAATATAGGGTAAATAAATATTTTCTGAGAATTAAAAAAAATATAAGGCTTAGAAACATTTTTGTTGCATTCATGCTGCTGCATTGAGTTTTGTATTGCTTGTGGTTCAAATGAGAGTTTAAATATATTTAAATTTGAGTTTGAATCACTTTGTTTGGAGCGCTAGAAAAGTTGTTTAGGTTGGAGTCCGCTTTCGCTCCCTGAACTATTCCTTTGATTCTCTTTCGCTCCCTCTATTTCTTTTCCAGCGCAGCAACTCTCTCCGGCCCAGCAGCACTCACCCCTCTCTCGGCCCAACTCGCGGCCCGGCCAGCTCTCCCCAGCTTGCTCTCCGCAGCGGCCCACCACTCCTCCTCGGCCCGTCTCGCGCGCCAGCGCCCCAGCAGCCCATCTCCTTCTCCTCGCCTCTGCAGCCCACCCAGCCCGCGCTCGCACAGCGGCCCAGCGGCCTCCCCGCACCGACCCAACGACAGCGCCGACCCGCTCCCTCGCCCCCCTCTCCAACGCACGGGACCCACTGGCCAGGCCCATCTTCTTCCTCCAGCCAGGCCGCGCCAGAGCCGAGCTCAACCTCGGCCGCGCCTCGGCCCACACCCAGCCGACTCCCGCGTCCCCCGTGGCCCCTGGGAGCTTCTCGGAAGCTTCCTGGACCGCTCCCTTCCTTCTTCGCGCTGCTCCACCAAAGGAAACCAATCCCCTCGTATGGAAGGTGAGCGCCGCCGCTGGCTGCCGCGTGATTTGGCGTGGCCCGCACGCCGAGGCTCCCTCAGGGCTATAGTAGCCGAGCCACCGTGCCCCTAACCCTCACCTCGCCATCTTCCCCCTCAAGCACCAAGCCGTAGCGCCTTCTCCTCCCTCCGCTTCGCGCCGCCGCCTTACCCTCTCGGGCGTCGCCGCTGTCGAGTTCCCGATACCGGCGCCGCCCCGCTCCCTCAGCACTCCTGGTAGCATCTCAGCGTGGTAAGGAACCTCCTCCTCCAGCCAGCACGTCAATTCGGGCTCCAATTTTGGTCTAACCGACTCGCCGGGCACCTGTAGCTCCGCCGCCGCCGTCGTCGATCTCCACCACCGTCGCCCTTTGCTCGACGAGAAGCCGCCCAGAAGCGCATCCAGGTGGTAACGACGCTCTCTGACCACCTCCCGACCCTCGCTACGCCTTTTTCCCGCATCTAATTCCTCGCCGCCCGTACACAGAGCCGCCGGCGCCATCCCACCTCGTCGTCCGTGCACCTTGTCACCGCACCGCCGTTGTAAACACCCCAGGTGAACTCGCCGTTCAACCCCGAAGCTTTAGGGCCAAACCCCGTGGCAAATAGTGGCCAGGAGCTCGAGTTCGGCACCGCTTCGGCGATGTGCCGCCGCCGCCCGAGCAGCGCCGCCGCGTCCCTGCCGCCACCGGCGACCAAGCCCCCTCTTTGAACCCTAACCGTTAGATCTCGATCCAACGCCCCAAATCCAACCAACCCCCAGGTCAAACCGGAGCCTACCGGTCAGCGCGGGAAGTTTTTCTAAAGAGCCCCTCGGCTTTTCTGTATTCAACCCGCGGTCCACCCCCATTCAAAAATACTTACATCCAGGTCCTGTTTTATTCAAAAATACCCCTAACCTTTTAAACAATAGAACCCGCGGTCCAGCCCTCGTCTTGTAATACTTAAATCCTTGCTACCTACTCACTTGTAATACATTATTTCATACATGCATGTGTCTAATTTGATGTACCTCTAAGGTTGTACCTAGTCTTGTTTATCCTGTCTCTTGTTTACCTTGGGTTTATGCATATGGGTAGATCTTTGCTATGCGCAGCCACTGTCACCTTTACTTAATTGTTAACTTTGACATAATGGTTCACTCCAACTTTAATGTTAAAACCTGCTTTTTAGCAACATGGATCAGGGAGCTAGGGCGTGTGCTTGGTGCTCGGCCCTAGTGTCTCCCTCTAAGGACCGGTTCTTAAAGTGGCAACCCAGGAGCCTATCGCCACCGCCAGTACTATAATGGCTCTGGTCTTGGTCAAGTAGCTTGTACGGCTCTAGCTTCACAGTAGTTACCGAGGGGCCAACGGCGTTGTGGGAGGCAAGGTGAAAGGGTGTTTCTTGATTCCACCGAGGACGGATGCGCTCCGTTGGCTATGTCTCGTTAGGCACAGTCTCGTGTTGGGAGTCCTCGCGTTGGAACTCTGCACGTTGCGCTTTGGTTGGCTTGCGTAGCCTGCGCTCTGGACGCCATTGACCCTCCTACCGCTGCGCCCTGGGAGTCAGTCGATCTCGGTGCCTAGGGTCTCACCGCCTTGTAGTACCACAGCGGCTACTGTCTTGTTAGGTTATCTTTCGAAAAGCCTCGTAGCGTCCCTATGCGATCACACCTCGGAAGTGTGGTTTAAGAGGTTTGGCCACCTCGGCATGGTTGGGTTTAAAGTTCATTTGAGCTTTTACGCGACTGGTGGGTAAAGGGCGAAACCTCTGCAGAGTGTAAATCTATCATGATAGCCTTGCTCAGGGTCACGAGCGGCCTGGATCCTTTTTGATTAGAAGATGATGTTTATTTATGTTTAATATCACTTACACTTTATTAAATGGGGTTACAATTGGGATTCATACACTTGTAGTAACTTGGATAATGATAAAACGAACCAACTAGAAGTGCTAATGCAGTTAAGCCGTGTGTAGCCTTTTTGAGCCTTCATAACCCGTGCTATACTTGCTAAGTAATTATGTTACTTACACTTGCTATTTTATTCAACAAAATCCCGGACGGGTAACAGATTGGGTTGTGCATGAGTCGGCTGCTGAGTTTCCAGAAGATCTACCGTACTACTGAGTTGCGTTCTCCCAGTCAGAGTCCCTGTGGAGTGCGGCTTCATTAGAGAGAGTTATTAGTCTTCCGCTGTATTGGTTAGTTATTTATGATGCACTCTGATGTAAAACTCTTTTTATTCGAGTAATATATTCAGCATATATTCTTTGTTTACCATATTTGTTTGCTATATATGTACTGAGACTTCCTGGGCACACATATGACCACATTCAGGTTTCTGTGTAAATCCGGGTGTGACATTTTAGAATCACATTCTTTTCTAGGATTTTTTAATCAGAATTACATTTTAGGATGGAGGATTTTTTCCCGAATACCCATGGGAGCTTATGCTATTTTAGTTAAACCAGGTAACCTTGTGGGTGAAAAACAAACATGCAAAAATATCAGCAGAATTACACATTGCAATGTATCCGTCAATCCTGAGTAGGCGGTGAAAAATAACAAGCAAAAATAAGGGTAGAATTATACATTCCATTGATCCATATCCCACATCAGCCGCCACCTGATGATGCCTACTCTACTCCTGTCGTGATGGCTTGGTACAGCTGCTCCATGAACCCTCTGAACCGTTTGATGTCCAGGATAACGTGCTGGCCGTTGATGAAGATGTTCCACACCTTGTCGAACCCCTGGCGGTGTATGGAGAGCGGGTCGGTAAACACCGCGTGGTCCCTGGGGTAAGTCTCGTTCAGCGTGGTTTCCATCGCCGTCGCCTCGTACTCCAGATACCTGAGGCCCATGGGGGCCACCGGGTCCCCGAACGAATGCCGGCACGGCCACTTGAGCTCGCCCCACGGGATGATCTGCACCACCGTGGCGTTGTGAGGCAGGAACAGCATGTTGGCCAGCCCAGCGCCGTGCACGCCCATCAGCACGTCGCAGGAGTTCACCATCCCGGAGAACCGCTCCAGGTCACTGACGTCGTCCGGCCCCGCGGCGACCACCTCGAAGCCCGCATCGGCCGCGGTGGCGATGGCGTCGGCTTCGTTCATCAGCTGCCTCGAGTTGCGCCGCAGGATCAGGACGAGCCGAGGCTTCCGTCCGGAGCTCTTGCTCACGGGCGCCGCCCGTGGCCGCTGCAGCGAGTAGGCAGAGCGGATGAAGTCCCGGAAGCTCACCATGGTGTAGCCGTTGCGGGAGAGGCCCGGGACGATGCCGAGCTCCTTGTGACTCTCCAGCCCGACACGAACCGACGGGAAGCAGCGCACGCTGTCCTCCGAGTCCATGTCTATGACGGGGTAGGTGGACAACGCGGCGAGGATGGCCTTATACTTGGCGATCCACTGGGGCTCGTAGTCGGTGGCGAGCAGCTGCACGCGGCCGTTGTACTCACGGGCCGTGAGGTAGAGCGGGATGATCACGTCGGTCATGACGTGGAAGAAGTTGCGGTTGTAGCCGCCGGTGGAGAAGACCACGGCCGGCACGTCGTTCAAGACCGAGCACTCCGGTGGGGTGATGTCGTCCTCGGCGCCTGATAATGGCGGGCTGGATCGCACGGTGACCTCACGAACCAGCAGCATGACCTGGTCCTCCCACTTTCGTGCATACGGGCGGAGTTTGATCGTCGAGTTCTCCGGCCGGTAGGTGGACGCCGAGACGACGTAGACGGTGGCGGATTTGCCGTGGACGCGCAAGTCGCCTTCCATGGTGCAGGTGTTGGATTGACGATTGCTGAAGTTGCAGGTTAACTTGCTTCCTACTATTGGTGTTGCCACATCTGCATACGAAATAATGACAGAATAGTATACGTGATGACTAGCTAGCAGGAATAACTTTTGATATATATTTTGTTACAATTCTTTGACAATTTTTCTGCATCTACTATTGGGTTAGGCAGATTGTACAACACACCAATAGGGCCCTCTTTTATGGATAATCAATGTCAACGCTCATAGAGCAAAGATGGAACCTACAGTAGTAAGTATTCAGTACTCGAGTACTATCATTTATTACCCCTGATTGTTGCGCAGGGATTTTGTTTTGTTGGTTGTAATCTACAGATAATTAAATATAGCGATAAAAATGCACTTGGACTGCATTGTACAGTAAATAAACAAAATATAATGAATACCTACATCAAAATATTAATCATACTGTATTGATTAAGAGATACTGATTTGCACAGCGCAAATAAATAGTTGAGCACACTATGCTTAATTATTGTACTAGTCTGTTTGAAGTTAAGCGTGCCTGCTATCTATGGGTGGTAGAGGGCCCTCTAATTTATAATAGAAATTTTAAGAATCAGAATCAATTAAGGCCGAGTCACAATACTATTAGTTTTTAAGCTAAAATTGATTAGGACCAGATTGGATTATGAAAAAGTAGGCCACGATCCATTCCACCCCTACTACAACCTAATGGTAGCTAGCTACTAGCTAAAGGTTAGAATATTTATTTCGTCGACCGGGCAACTTGTGCTGCACAAGATAAAAATGATATTCCACGAACCTAGATCGCGGGAAACACTGACATGGCTATCACAATATTAAAGTTTCTTAGTGCTGACTCACGAATGAATTTTCTTAAGTTTATGGCTTCTACGTTTAATTTTATACACATTCTCACGGGCTGCATACTTGCGGAGTATCTCATTTCTGTAATCTAATCCCACGAATTAGCTTATCTGGCTCCAATCCTTTAATGGCCTATCGTAGATGGTTCTTAATTTCCTTGTGACAAATTAAGTCAAATAATCCTTGCTCCTATTGAACCATCAATGATAATTTCATTTTGATCATAGTTCCGTGAAAGTAACACGTAAAGGCACGGCACACTACTAGTCACTCTTGAATATGTAAACCTTGGTTCTGCAGAACTGTGTAGTTAATTACCTTTCGTCGCATCAACGTTGCCAGTCCTCTCGTCTCTAGATGCTGCAGAAGGTGGTGAGCCGACAATGGAATCTGAATTCGAATGAGAGGTCACATGGAGTATACTCTTGTTAATACGAATCGAGGAAGAGAACTGAAGTAATTGATGGAATACACAGTTGTTTCTTTGCAGATCTTTGGCATACTATGTCAAGTGGCATTACTCTTCCAGGACACACAAGAATAGGGTGGTGAACTATAGCACCATATACCCGCAAAAAAAAACTATAGCACCATATATTAATTTTTAATTTTGGACATAATATGTATTCGGTTGCAAAAAAGTTCAGTACATAATCTGAGGCTGCCGAGGATGAAACCTTGTGAACCGTTGTTCTAGTGTTCTACGGAAGTGATATATAGACAATTATTAAACATCCCCTGTCTTCGTCTTCAGAGATGCAGATCAGAATGGGATATTCACGTTCCATAATCAACCAGGACAAAAGGTTTGGTCTGCGGGCACTATTAGTATTTCAAAACTGCTTAGGCTGTGTTTAGTTCCACAAACTTCCTAAAAATTCTCTCTCCAAACTTCACTATTCACCTATCACATCAAATCACATCAAATCTCTCTCCTTATTTCCAAAGAAGCGATTGACTTGGGTAATGCCCTCGCATGGGAATTTTCCAGGTAAAATCCTTATAAACTTCATGTGTCTAGCATACTTTTTGGATAAAGAACGATGGAAAAAGCAAAATGTCATGAGGGGAGACGGCTCTGGTTATTATAACTGCGAGGAAACTAAAGATGATCGGGAAAGAATGAAGCAATCTTTCTTCTGCAACATCATGAAAATGCGACTTACAGCGTGCAACCTGCGGGAGGAGGTTGGTCTTGAGCACCATCAAGACAAGAAGAGGCAGCAGGAGCCACAGCGCTGCCGCGCTGCTCCCATGCTTCTTGGTCTTGTGCCTTCCGCCCCTCATCTCCCACAAGCTCCAACACGGCTAGAACTCTCAAATGCTCTCAACTGAATCCTAGCCAGCAAGCTCGGTTCGCAGATAAGCTGCTATCCAGCTAGCTAGCAGCTACCGTGTGTGTTTGTCAGTGTACGTCTCAGTGATGTTTGCTAGTTATTTCAACTTGCTGCCATCTTCTATCACGTTTGCGCTTCGATTTGCTAACTAGTCCATGGGTTGACTTGCACGCAGCATTAATGCCATGCACATGCAGGCATGGAATCAGTGTTCAGTAGTGAGAGCCAATTGTAATAAATTTCTGCCACATAATTTTTTTTCAACATATCAGGAAGGGGGTGTTGGGATCCCTTGACTAAAGTTTTAGTGCCGTGATGGTAATTAGATCTATTAAATATAGATTAATTAAAAACACATTACATAAATAAGGGCTAATTTACGAGATGAATCTATTAAACCTAATTAGTACACGATTAGACAATGTAATGCTACAGTAAATATAATTATGTACTAATTATAGATTAATTAGGCTTGTTAGGTTCATCTCATGAAGTAGACATGACTTATGCAATGCAATTAGTTTTATAATTAGTTTATATTTAATACTCCTAATTATTATTTATTTAAGTGACTAAACTTTAGCCCCTTGAATCCAAACATCCCTAACACGTAAATTCATTTGCACATCGGATTCCATAGCTTCGTCAGTTCCTTTCTTGACTCTCAAGAACTGTTTTGTCAATGAGTATGTAGATGCATCCCATATTGATAGGCGTATATTATGCCAAGATTTGATCAAACTAAAAGATTGATTACATAACTTACTCTCTTTGTCCAAAAAATAATGATACCAGGGGATTCAAATTTTGTTTTAGGACAAGTGAGTAAGTGACCCTAAAAGATCCAAACTTCATAAATGCATAATCAGAAGCGCTAACCTCATATATGCATAAACATGCTAATCTTTTGAACAGATTCCCTCCTCTTTGTACATGTAACTCGAGCACGTACATGCATCCTTTTCATCCACTCTAAATCTGTCCAAAAGTTTCTATAATATTTTATTTTTGGGATGGAGGGGAGGACATTTCCACCCTACGGTTTGATCAATATAAGGTGAATAATCGTAAGTTATATCTTAATTACAGTCTGCAAAAAAAAATCGACCTGCGAGGGGCAAGCCGCCCCTGGGCATTTTATTTAATAAGAAGACTTTCTCACGCAGTCCAAGAAAACCCCCGCACCCCGGTCTCGCCCTGACACTGGGAAACGTAACCCGTGAGACGCTGCCTGGCCACACACGGTCCTCGGACCGACCTGGGTCGTCTCTTGACCACTGCTTTGGCACACGGGACTTTTTTTATTTTCCACAAATTGTGCAGCACCTAGGGATTGAACCCTGGGTGGGAGCTCCCCAGCCGGGTGTCCTTTGCCACTGCAATGAAAACAAATAGTTTGTAAAAATGTCAATATATCTTACATGTTCATTTAATTTCCTAAAAGAATAAAGTATCTTGCTTTTAAGTTTTACATTGGTTTCATGCAAAAATTTAGCATAATTTCACTAAAAAAATTATATACTATTATATAAGACAACAGATTGAATAGGGAAATGTTTGGAAATCAGGGATATAGTTTGAGTTGAAGAAGGGGTAGTACAAAATTTTATTTCTCTTGGAGGCGGCCATGGCCCCTGCTGGTTTTTAGGGTTTCTAGGGCTGGTTAAAAAGCTACTTGCAGTAGTGGAATCGCCGCCCACGCTTGCTTTTCATAGCTAAGAATAGCGTGTTTGTATGCGCGGGCGGCCACCCATAGATGCAAATTTATTTATTGGGGTGGGTCATGGCATGGCCCGCCCCTAGAGAGGATTAAAAAAATAAAAAAATCTCATGCCGCTTGCCGACGGTGTTGGCACTCCTTACGGCCTACAGATAAATCCGCAAGCGGACGGATACCGATGTATTCCAAGGTATCGATTTCCACGGGGAACGAGAAGTGAACTGAATCTAAACTAAGTTGTCCAAGGGTGGTATGGTGGAGTGGATGACATAGAAGAAGAGAGAGAAGCGATAGGAGGGTAGAGAAGGTACGGGTCTAAAACCTATATCTCCTTTGATCAACTGACCAACCAGGTACTACAGATAGATGCTTGTGTCGGGACACAGGACACGTGATACGCAGAAAGGGATAAGAAGGGGTATCAGTAACCCTGTACGTTTGGGGATCCTGCAGGCCGAGCCAGGCATGATGGAATACAAAAGCCGTACAGGGCTGTCACCACCTAACGACTACTGTGGGATATGGGTACCCCTGGGTCCACTGTCAGGCTAGACAACGGCGGCCAGGGCCCACATCTGACAAGCTTGTGGGCCGACCCCTATGCGGCCCACACGGGCTCCCTGACTTGGCGGACAAATTTGATGAATACCCGGCGGGCGGCTCATCCGGATATCCAGGGATATTCTGTTGTAACTGACTCGAACTAGAGTCCTTGTTGACACCGAGTAGGTTTAGATGGGAAACCGTCTTGTAAACCCTAGCCCGTCACCCTATATAAGATGGCCTAGGGCGCCCCCATGAGGGACATCGACTCACAACATTGCATCTCGCATTGTAACCCAAACGCTCGTCCAAGCTTCCTGAAGCTCGGCCGAGTACCAGCAATACAAACGATGCCACCGACACAGGACGTAGGGTATTATACCTCCGGGTAGTCCGAACCTGTCTAAATCAGTGCCTCCTGTGTACCATCAAGCTGCTAGCTCATCAATCGCCCTGCCTACAAATCAACCACTCGGGTACCCCCAGGTGGATTGCCGGTCCTAAGGTCCGTCAGTTGGCACGCCAGGTAGGGGTAGATTGTTGAGCTTTTTCGATCCGAAAACACCATTGGCTTGATGGTAGATCGATCCGACGTCGTCTTCCCGGCGAGCATGAGCGACAGCCCCAAGCACCTTCCGGGCGTCAGCTTCTTCGCCGACTCCAGCGACTCAAGCTCCACCAACGTCAACTTGACGCCGATGGACTCGACTTCGACAACTCCGGGGACTCCCCCCGGTGTGCCCGATCGGTTCACGCAGCAGATCACGCAACTCAGCATCCGAGATCGGATCCCAGATCTGCTTCCCTATCGCTGAGTCCTTTACCCCGATCAGATCATCGATGGGCTAGATCGCATCAACGACACGCTCACCGAATGCATCACCATATCCGAGCGAGCGTTAGATCGCTCAGGGAACAAGTTCCCTTACGGACTGAAGAACGAGGCTGCCGACTACTCCGGACGGCTCCCGCATCGCGCGGCCCAGATCCAATCTGGAAACCCACCCGAACTCACCCAGTTTCCAGACTGCGGCGAGTTCCAGGTCACTACAACCGTGCTTACACCCGCCGAGAACTCGGCCGACGCAGCAGAAAGCTACACCACACCACCTGATCGCGAGATGTTCTTCTCTGAAGACCAAGCAACTCAGGACAATGAGACCGCATCCGCGTGGCATCACCGCCTAGATGCAAACGATGCCCAAGCTCAGCGCCATGTGGCTGAGGGAGCAGACCTCGAAGCCGAGGACGACCCGCGCGACGAAGACTACATTGACCCCTTGGACCCGCGCAACCTGGAGCGCGAGTTCGAGCAAGCCAAGGCCGACTTCCTCACCCCATCCGCGGCAGTGGCGGCGTGCATCTCCGAGTTAGCTCACATGGAAGCCACCCAGAGGCAGCTCGAGTCAGAGCTCAGCTAGTTGTCGCTCAACAACTCCACCAAAAAGACAGGCAGGCTAGATCCTGATCTAGCCGGTCACGCTCGAGCAGATCGAACTCCCGCAAAACCGGGTATAGCAGATCTGATCGAGACAGGCGCCGACATAGATCCCCAACCCTGGAGGTCATTCAAGAAGAGGTCGACCAATAGCGCACGGCTTACAACCATCCAGACGAGTCCGAGGGTAGGCACCCTCGCAACCAAAGAGGTGGAGGCAACAGAAGGCGCGACAATCACCAACACGATGGCGACCTCCGCGATCTGCTCCATTTGCGGGATCACGATGTGCGAGGAGTGCTCAACGACCGGCATCGTGAGCGCGACGCGGCCGAGTTGGAACGCCGCGAGCGATATGATCAAGACTACGACCGACCTGATCCCAGAGCCAATCACTCCGATGAAGACAACCGCCGCGCACGTCGCGAGCTCGACGAGCGCGACCGCTACTGTCACACCCGGCCCAGTTTGTATGGCCCAGTAGTGGCCCATGAGTGCGGGATGCACGTGTTTAGTGCCTCATTGCTAGTTTAGCAAGGGTGGAGGCAACTTATAAGCCTTTGTCTTCCAGCCATAGCACCTTTGGGTTAACCCTTTTACACGAAGCGAGGACGAAAGTGTAAGCAGGGTGCTATGTGTACGCGTGCGCGCCCCTCGGAAGGGCTGTGCGGGGCGGCTCGTGGAAGACGGGTGTGACAGATTGGTATCAGAGCTATGTTGACTGTAAGATCGCAGCTTAGTTAGAACGGTTGATAAAACCTTAGTTGACCACCATGATTCTATGATACGCATAATCTAGTTACGTTTTTCAAAACCCAGTGGTGTCAGTCTTGTGTGAATCTTGTCTGTATGTGCTTGGTTTGGTTGTTATTATGCCTATGCGTGATTTGGATCCTTGTAATGATTGTGTAGTTGTGATCCCTCTGCTTTCCCCGTATCTCGTTTTTCTTGCTATCTTTTCTCACAAAACGATGAAGAGTATGAAGAAGGAAACCAGAAGATAATCCCAACAACAGAAGATTCCAAGTAGGAGACTTCGCAACTACATCGACGAAGAAGCATGGTGATACGACTGATCTCTGTTTTTAGAATCTTGTTGCTTCGTCTCCTCCTTGCTCCTATTCCCTTGCGAATCTCGGGACGAGATTCAGTTTAAGGGGGGTAGTTTGTCACACCCCAAAATTTTCAGATTTTGGGTTGTGAACTTTTAACATAATTAATACAATAATTTTCTCAATTTTCTAAAATTTCCCAAGCTTTTTTTAATTTACAGGGAATTTAGTATAGGAAAAAAAATTGTTTTCTAAATTAAATTAAAGCAACATAGGTTTAAATTTTGAGTGTGTTGCATTCATGCTGCTGCATTGAGTTTTGTTTGTGTGTGGTTTAAATTGGAATTTAAATCTAGTTTAAATTCGAGTTTGAATCGCTTTGATTTAAGCCCATGAAAAGTTGTTTCGACCTTAGTTTACTTTTGCCCCTCCAATTCCTTCCCCGGCTCGCTTTTGCTCCTTTCTATCTTTTGAAGCCCAGCTTTCCCGCACGGACCATGGCCCAACCCCTCTGCAACCCAGCCGCTTCCCTTCCTCCCCGCTCGGCCCACTCCACGCCCTCGGCCCATCTGCTCTTTCAGCGCAGCTTGGCCCAGCCGCGCCTCCCCTCGGGCCTATGTAAAGCCGCCACCCCGCCGCTCCTCAGCACCAACCCAGCCACCGCCTCCGCAGCGCCTCCCCCTACACAGCCCTGCGTCGCCGCCATTGCTCGCCGTGGAGCACCGAGCCACCGCCGGCCTCACCGATTTCCGGGCCTCGGTCATCCTCGGGTGAAGCAGTGGCCACCACGAGCTACCCCTCGCCAAGCCGCGTCCGCTCCGCTGGTCCTCGTCATTGCCCCGCCGCCGGAGCACCCCTGTCCGCATGAAGGCGCCGCCGCCGCCGGGCATTGACAGCGGAGACCGGCCGCCACAGTCGCCGCCGGCGAAGGAGAGCTCCACCATGAGCTTCCCCTCGTCTAACCGGAGCTTCGCCGCCAAGCCACGTCACCGTTCGGTCACCGGAACCCCCTCCCCTGCGGGAGCCCCCATCGCCGGCCTTCTGTTTCCGCTGCGGGCTCGATTCCGGCCAGTGCCATCCACATCTGCCCATGGTGAGCACCTACACGCGATCCCCTACCCCTCCCCTCTCTATTGCGCCCCTCTCCGGAGCCTTAGACCCACCCAATCGCCGGCGACGCCGACGAGCAGAGCCGCCGCCGGTAGAAGCTCTACTCTGACTGGAGGTAGAAGATGGCATTCTCGCATTTTAGCCCCTGAAGAATCGAGTAACCATTTGATTTGTTTCTGTGTCTTGGCTGTCTTTCAGAAAACCCCCTGCAAGTTTTTCTCCTACGCACATAAACCCAGCCGAACCTCATTTTGCAGATCCAACCCCGGCTTTTACCAGATTCGCGAACACTGCTCAGTGTGCCTTGCGAATCTTCTGAGTTAGCCCCTGTCGTCTACGGTTATTCACGAATAGGTCCCTACAATCTTGTTTAGCCCATAAAATCCGCGTTTTAGCTCCGTTTCAAACCATTTTCAGTGCGTTAGATTCATATCAACTTAAACTACACGTTAGCATTGTTATTTAACATGCAACTTGTTTCTGAATTTTTATTTAATATTAAGTTGATTAAATGCTATTTAAATGTCTTTTCCAAATAAAAGCAAATTAGGGTTTACATATCGATTTTCTATAATACTTATTAATTTGGTTAATTCTATTTAATCATGTTTTCAGAATAATATTTAATTAGAGTTTTACCTCGGCTCTATAAAATAATATTAATTTGATTAATGTTTACTTAACTAACTCTTTCTAATTAAAAGAAATTTAGAGTTAAACTCTGGCTTTTCTAAATATTTAATTATAATTTGTGTTGACTTAATTAACCCTCATAAATTATTTTATTTAATTAAAATATACCCAGCACATAGTTTTATTTGTTTAATCACCAAATCTTCTGATAGTTGTATCTTTTCAACCATAACTTCGTTTTCAACGATTCTTGCGCTCACGTGATCATCGAACCAAGCCCTACCCGTTAGCGCGCTCTTTTAAAGCTTTTCCTTTGATTGGTGTATTGTTCTTAGTTGTATATTGTTTGTTTGCTTGTTTAGCTACATGTTGTGCTCGATGATTGCTGCGACTAGAAGGAACGTGTTTTGAGTGCTATCAAGGAGAAGACTTGAAGATCAAGAGTTGAAGTCTATGAATAAATTATATTGGAATTGAGGCAAGTCATAGCACGGACAATCCTTGCTACCTACACACCTTTAATACTTTATTTACTACATATGCATGTGTCTAAATTGTTTCCCATTAAGGTTGTACCTAGCTTTGTTTATCCTGTACCTTGATTTACCTAGGCTTATGCATATGGATAGATTCTTGCTAGGCATAGCTAGTGTCACCTTTGCTTAACTGTTAACTTTGATATAATGGTCCACTTCAACCTTATTGTTAAAATTGTTTTTTAGCAACATGGATCAGGGAGCTAGGGCGTACGCTTCGTGCCTGGCCCTAGTGTTTCTCCATAAGGACTGGTTCTTAAAGCGTTAACTGTTGACACTTCTTACGGTCCACTATTAGGATTGCCAATCCCAGTAATGGTGCAAGTAGTGTTCATTGGTATTCTTATGATACAGATATAAATCCGCAAGTGCATGGATACCGATGTAGCATTTCACCCGGGAGTATTCCTAGGTATCGTATTTATATTTCCGCAGGGAAGCATTGGATAAAGAGTATCGACTATTGACAAGGATGTAACTACTAAATAAAGTACTGGCTAACAAGGCGGGGGTAAAGGATAGGATAGGAGTGATATGCAGTTGACACACACAAGGAGAAGTTCAGGATAGAGATAGAAGAGCGGTCTAGCTAGTGGGAGAACAACGAGACAGGAAAGGATTCGTATATACTTCCACCGGCCTTGAGATATCTCTAGCAGAGATTACAGCTACTATGAAGAATGACTTCTATGGTTCTCTTCCTAGTTCTATTATCTCAGCATCGGGGACGGAGCCCGTGACACACAGAAAGGGATGAGAAGGGGTGCCACAAACTCCGTGCAATTACGGGGAACCTGTAGACCGGAACTAACGTGATGGACTACAAAGACCGAAAGGGCTGTCACCACCTCACGGCTACCACCTCTGTTGCGACGGGGACAAACCAAGGTTACCATCTAGACTAGGCACCACACCTATGCTAGGCAATAACTACTCACTCTCCTAGTAAGAGCAAGCAATCATGTCAATACCCCCGGTGACAATTCACCGGAAGCATTGAGCAGAAACGAGGAACCAGCTGAGACAAAGAACTAAGACAGAACTTATAGAACCAGACTACAACAGCTTATAACCAAGGCTAGACATTCCACAATTACTCGTGAAATAAATGCAGAACAAATAGCTCAAGTAAATGTAGAGGAAATATATTGATTACTCAGAGTCGAACATAAAGAAAAAGAAAAGATACAAGAGCCTCCAGAAGACGACTCCGGAACCCCGAGCGAAGCTCGACCCTGACTCTAACTCCCAACAGGACTAGCCTAACTCTACATCTTGAAAGAGTGGAATGAAGACTTGCTCCCAAAATAGTGTGTGTTACAAGTGAGGAGAGGGGGTCCTATTTATAGTGGAGAGGTGACTTGGGGATGTGGAGATGCTCTAGGAATATTCCCCTCAAGTCTCTCCCTTGGCACCAAGTGTCCAGCTTGTACCGACCTCCCCCTGGCGGATCCGCGTGTGGAGTTGCTCTGCGAATCGGCAGCTGCCACGCGCCTACTGCTTGCGCCGCCTCTGCTGCTCATGCATGTGCGAACGGTGGTTGTGGCTCAGGGCCAACGGTCATGCGCCACGTGTCCCGGCGGTTGCATGTGCTGCACCGCCTTCGCGTAGAGGCCGCTGGCTTGCATGCGCATGGGCCCTCTGGCTCTGTTGCGCTGTGCTTTTCGGCTGGGCCTCCTGCCCCTGGCGCTGGCCCACCTGGCCTGCCGCTGCCGTTGTCGGCCTGCTGGCTTGCGCATGCGCATCAGCAGCTGCTCTGCTCAAGCCGCTGCACTGCTGTGCGTGTGGGGCCGGCCTGCATGCATGCCTTTGCTTGCGCTGCTGCTGTGTTGCTGGCTGCATGCTACGTGGGGGACAGCAACTGCACGTGGGTTCCACTGCTACTTGATGACGTCAGCACTAACCTTTGGAGTTTAATATCTTTTTATCCCGAACTCCAAACAATGCAAATGACATGTCCGCTGGGATGGTCTCGACGAGCACTTCGCAACAGTGTACTCTAATTGGACATTTGAGGTCCTTTGTGTTCGAGATAATTCCGGGTCCAATTCTAGCCCGAACAGCGGATTGTCCATTTAATACCAGTTTTGGGTATAATCCTACAAAGCACTTAGAAACACCAAGACTTGTGGAAATGGTTAGTATAAGCCTAGTAATGCATGGAACTATGTCGATATACCTTTTATTTACCAAGACTTTGGCGGTCAAAAGCAGTCAAAATTAGGCTGTAACGACCGCCAACAAGCTCCCCCAAGCTTAGACCTTTGCTCGTCCTCGAGCAAAGGTAAAAACTTAGGCTCGGTGGATCAGGAGTTGCTACAATATCAGTACCTTTGCAAGCAATCTAAATGCACAACTAGTACTCTATAATACTTAAATCATCGGCAAAGTATTAACTCACCATTTTACCTATGGGGCGTATAACAATCTCCTTGCCTTAGTCGGTTGAAAGGTTGAACAGTTTAACTTGATCTTATTCCACTCCTACTCTTTTCAGGATCCATCTCGGAGTTTTCCATAATTTTTGAAAAATTAAATTTGTTCTTCAATTGGCACACTCAATCACTCAAGTGGTATTTGTATCCTCACCAAAGGCTTGTGCCTTCTTTCATCCTAAAGTCTAACAAAGCTTTTTGTGGGGCTCAGGTAGGACAGAAGGATAAAGGCATACTTGCATCTTATATTTTCCTAAGTCAAAAACCGGATCCTTGGGAAATCAAATCACACCTTTAGATCGAGAAGTGCAAGTGTGTGGAATATGTGGAGTGGAATATGGTGGAATGAAATATGGTGGAACTCCTTGGGATGATTCTTCCTCTCCTTGATTTATTTTTCGAGAACATGGGCTATCTTTATTTTCATATTTTTGCCATGCCACTTGGCATGCTTTTCTTTTTTTCTCATTTCTTTTGCCATGCTCTTTGGCATGCTTCTTTTTTTTCACTTCTTCTTGCCATGCTCTTTGGCATGCTTTTCTTTTTCTTATTTTTTTTTGCATAGCCCATGCCTCTATCAAGGATATTTGGAAAGGAAGATCATAGAACATGGAGCATTTACTTTGTGGATGAATGATGGAAAATGGTTGCTAACTCCCAGTGTAAGAATTGCAAGTGAGAGGTGGTGTGTATGTGAATCTCGATCTTTAAAGCATGAAAGTTTCACCCAAAGGTCACAACAATTTGACAAAGCTCACTAAGATGACAAGCAACATATGAGTAGAGGTTTTTCAACTAAGCTTAACATGTGGCTTTGGTAGGGATTGTAACCAATGAGGAACTTTATTTTATTTTTGAAAGAGAAAGACATCCGAGATTTTCACCATACTAAGAGCAAAAGTAAGAACTCAACCACAGTCTCACCATATCATTCCTCACAACAACCTAGACTTGGAATAAAGCATGTGCTCCCACAAGGTTTTTAGGTTCATTTTTCACTCATGCCAAATAACTCAAGCACCAATAGAATAACGAGTTGTGAACAAGGTACTTGCAAAATATAAGACAGAGCAACTATTCATCATTTCCATGGTGAGAAGCATATGATTCATTCCATGCATAGTTGGGAGTTATTTATTCGAAAGCAAATCTTTTTGGTATTCTTTTATTATTCAAACTAAAATGAAAGCAAAATCAGCTCAAAGATGCAACATGTAATGATACGGTTGGGACTTACCTTGTGAGGGTCCTCCCCCAAGCTTGGCTTGGAACATCGGTGTCAGTGATCTCTGAGCTGGCCTTCATCGGTGCCGAGATATGTGATGAAGTAGGGGAGTGTCCCTAGCCTCACCAATGCTCGTGTACCGAATGTGCTTGATCGTTTTTAGGAATAGAGACCACGAGATGATGCCTGCAAAATGTTAGAACGACAATACCCGAGGGACTATAGGATCAAGGTTCAGCATTTAGTTACACTGTGTTTGTCATTCTTATAGGGATTTAACCTCCACAAACCGTTTTCAAGAAGCAGCATAATGATCAGGAGAAGGGAAATATTTTTGTTGTTTTTCTATTTTTTTTCATGCAAGTGAATCAAACATTGCATAGGATTGAGAGAGAAATGTACTCAGAGAGTGTACAAGTGCATACCTGAATGGAGCAAACTTCCTCCATGCATCCAGAGTGTCACCCACCGGCGAGTGAGAGGAGGAACTCAGTTGAATCACCATGGCTTGACCGAACCACTGTGATATTCATCCTGCTGGTCTCCTCTTACGAGCCTCGTCCAGCACAAAAGGCATGGGAACTTTGGTGGATTTTTGTGGATAGGATAACACGACCAAAGGATCAAAGGGATCACACCACTCTCATGCTGCCATGATTGTGATGAAATGAAGTGTGCAGCAGTGTGGAGTGGTGGAGACCATGCTTTTGTGCTGGTGGGGCAAATTTTGTGGTAGACGGTGAGGTTAGGATTGGTCTAGGACGAGATCCTCGGCCGACCTGACCAAGTATGAGGTTTGCGTGAAATTTGGCTCTCGATGGATGGATGGATGGATGTGTTGAGTGCTGGGTGAAAGGATATTGCAGGTGGAGCATTTGGCACAAGAAGAAAGGATTTGGATGTGAATGGTGGACCCGGCCAACGTCACACCTTTGACCGAACCCTGCAGGTTAGTGCACATTTGGGCATAGGGGTAGGTTCGACCGAACTAGACAGATCGGCTGAACTACCCACTTCTCCGATAAATTTCCTTTTTGTTTTCTCTTAATTCTAATGCAAGGGTGATTCACATTTGGAAAGGGAAACATGCAAATGCAGTGATGAAAATAAAATTTTGGAAAGGGAAACATGGGATACATACCGGTTTACCTCGCGGCGAGAGCTCGTGTTTTAAGTCCGTAAGCAGGACTTCTCCTTCCTTTGATTGTTCTTGTCACCGTCCGATCTGGAGAGGATGCCTCGGACGATGCAGCTTCCTGGGAACACTATTCCACCCCGGGGCTTCAAATGTATCCATGGTCGTGGCTCATCTCTGATGTGAAGTAGATTGTGGGGCCACCTAATCATCATTTTTTTGTTTTTTTTGATGATTTTTCTGCAGGGGTTAATCCACACATGCAACCAACATCCATAAAAGTATTGCTCTGAAGGTTCATTAATCAAACTTGACACCATGTCTAATTTGATTAAAGCAAACTAATTAACCTAAGAACCATGCTTAATTTAAAGAGCTTATGAATGTATTGTACAGTACATTCAAACCAGAGCAAACAAAGACAGATAGAGAAAGCATGAAAGCATCAAGAAGTATTCGCACGGAGATGGCAACTAGTGAACTTTGCTTTGATTCAGGTAAAAAGCAAAAAACTTTTTCACGTACCTGAGTGTGCTTACCGTTGGCATCTGGTGATGAAGACTTTCGGAACTGATGCAACGGTGATGGCGCTACGCCGACGTGACTCCCCGTAGTTGGTTGAATCATCCTCCGTGTTGATGTTGCCGTGTACGAATACACGGTCGTGGGTGTGGCAACGGGGATCGGCTCTCAAACATGCCAACTGGTGGGATGCCGCGGAGCTAGCTTGGGTGTAGACAATATGTTGCAACAATGGGTTCCAAACCAGGCTAGTGGAGCGGCAACGGAGCGGAGGCGTAGAGTACGTCTCCTCTCTTGCGCAAAGCGCAAAGAACGAGCAAAAACTGGCCAGGCCAGGTGAAGTTTGGTCACTAGCCTTGAATCAAGGCTTGCAGACATACAAACGCCTTGGCCTAAAACCGGTGGTCGCTGTATATTTATTTTGTTTTTTGTTTTTTTCTTATTTTTTTAAATTTTTTCAATGCAAAATGGTGATGGGGCGAATGAATGCAAATGCAAGAACGAGAAGTATGCAGTGGATTGGAAAAAAATGGGGTGATAATATGCATGAATTCCTAAATTAAATGATTCAAAGCAAACATGAAGTGGATAATGCAAAAATTTAAAGGATAAAGCTCAAAATTTAAAGTCTAAGAGCTGGACTATCTCACATACCTTGATTTTTTTCCACCATTACCGACAATTTGAGATAGAATTGCGGTGATGCAGCGTCGTTCGTCGGTCACATTTGTGTAACACCCTAAAAATGCCTATTTTAAAAAAAATTAGTAATTAAATTGTTTTTATTTAATTTTATGCTCATATTTATCTAAGGGAAATAAATTATTTATGAGAAATAAAATTTAATATCAGGTTAGAAACATTTTTGTTGCATTCATGCCGACTGCATAGTGTTTTGTTTGTGTGTGGTTCAATTGGAATTTAAATTCTGTTTAAATTCAAATTTGAATCGCTGCCTTATTTAAAATTTGTATCCGAGGTCCTGTTTTAGTTAATTTGCAAATAAACCCTCCTGTTTTTATATAAAATTATGTTTTAGCCCCTGAATTTTTGCAAATAAGCCCCTGAAACTTTTAATACTTTGCCAGCAAGTCCCTGAACCTTAGAAAAGCCATAACTTCTTCGTTTTAGCTCCGATTTGAGTAATTTTCGCGCTCACGTGATCGTAGCGAAGCGTAGATTAGTTTTTCAGCCTTCTTTTGTTCTGTTGCTACTGTTTGGTGTACTGTTCTAATAGATTAATATTGTTTGCATGTACTGGCCTGTATGAATGCTTGTGTGTTGATGTATGAGTCCAGTCGGTGAGCCGTACGCGTTTGGGTTCGAGGGTTACGAGGAGCAGGATCAACAGCAGCAGCAAGAGCAACAGCAGCAGTTGGACGAAGGCAAGTACAACACGGACAATCCTTGCTACCTAAACACACCTTTACATTATTTACTGCATATGCATGTGTCTAAATTGTTCCTATTAAGGTTATTCCTAGCTTTGTTTACCCTTTGCCTTGATTACCTTGGGTTATTGCATTTGGGTAGAACTTTGCTAGGTGCAGCTACTGTCACCAATGTTTAACTGTTAATCTTGACTTAATGGTTCACTTCAATGTTAATGGTAAAACTTGCTTTTTAGCAACATGGAACAGGGAGCTAGGGCGTATGCTTCATGCTTGGCCCTAGTGTCCCTCCGTAAGGACTGGTTCTTAAAGCGGCAACCCAGGAACCTGTCGCCACCGCCAGAACTATAATGGCTCTGGTCTTGGACGAGTAGCCTGTACGGCTCTAGCTTGACAGTAGTTACCGACGGGCCGACGGCGTTATGGGAAGCATGGGTGAGAGTATGGTTTGATCCACCGAGGATGGAGTATCCGTTGGCTATGTCCCCGTGAGGCACAGTCCCGTGTTGGGAGCTTCCGTATGGCGGGGGTTCCACACGTTGCGCTATTTATTTTGTTGTTGTTGTTCTTTACCGCGCTTGGACGCCATTGACCCCCTCGTGTTGCGACATGGGCGTCAGTCAATCTCGGTGCCTTGGGTCATGCTGCCTAGGTTGTACCATAACGGCTACTGTTTTGTTAGGGTGTCTTGTGAAAAGCCTCGTAGCGTCCCTATGCAGTCACACCTCGGAAGTGTTGATGTGCGTGGTTGGGTGCAAAGTTCCTTTGAACTTTTACGCGTCTGGTGGGAAAAGGGCGAAACCTCTGCAGAGTGTATAATCTATCATGATAGCCTTGCTTAGGGTCAAGAGCGGTCTGGATCCTTTTTGATTAGAAGATGATGTTTATTAATGTTCACCTCTACTTTATTAATTAGGATGCAACTGGGATTCACTTAATGTAGTAATTATGATGGTGATAAAATGAAACAACTAAAATTGCTAATGCAGTTCAGCCGTGTCAAGCCTTTCTTTTAAGCCTTCATTATCCGTGTTGTATTTGCTAAGTAAGACATTTACTTACACTTGCTATTCAACAAAATCCCGGATGGGTAACAGATGGATTAGATGGTACTGCTGCTATTGAATTTCCTGAAGATCTGTCATTCTACTAGCTGTGCTCAACCAGTCGGTGTCCCTGTGGATTTTGGCTTTCGGCTTCGTCTTCGTCTTCGTTTAGAGAGAGTTAATAAAGAGTCTTCCGCTGTTTTATTTAGTTATTTGAGTCAAACTCTGATGTAAAACCATTTTATTCGAGCATATGTACTCTGTTTATCATATTTGTTAACTATATGTGTTCTGTGGACTTCCTGGGCACACATATAGTAGCATTCGGGTTTCTGTGTAAATCCGGGTGTGACAGATTGGTATCAGAGCCGTGCTGACTGTAGGAACGCAGCCTAGTTAGAACGGTTGATAAATCACTAGGAGACCACCATGATTTTGTTTCAGATCTTTTAGTTACGTTTTTTCAAAACCAGTGCTGTCGAGTCTTGTGTGAATCATGTCCTTGGGTGCTTGATTTTGTTGTCATTATGCTATGGTAGATGGTTAACACCAGAGGCAACCCCGGAGGCACTGGAAGCATCCAGAACCAGAACCCACCACCTCCACCACCGCCACTCACCATGGAGCAGATGATGCAGATGCAACTCCAGCTGACACAGCAAATGGCGCAAACCATAGCACTGATGCAGTAGAATCAGCAGAACCCGCCCCAACAGCACTACGTGCAACCCAGAGATAAAAGGGGCGAGTTTATGAAGGGACGCCCTCCTACCTTCAACAAGTCTAGCGACCCAATGCAAGTAGAGGACTGGCTCAAGGCAGTGGAACGACAGCTGGACATCGCACAGTGCAACGATCGGGAGAAGGTGCTATATGGAGGTGGACAGCTCCAGGGAGCAGCTTTGGATTGGTGGGATGCATACCAGTATGCTCACCCCAATCATGATCAGATCACTTGGCAGGAGTTCCGCGACAGCTTCCGTTCTCACCACGTGCCGGAAGCGCTGATGACCTTGAAGAAGGAGTTCCTGGCTTTGAAGCAGGAAGGTATGAGTGTCACCGCTTATCGTGACAAGTTCATTGAGTTGGCCCGTTATGCTCCAGAGGATGTGAATACGGATAGGAAGAAACAGACCCGATTCCGTGATGGCCAGCATGATACACTCCAGTACCAGGTCCTGTGCTCTAGGTTCGCCACTTTTCAAGAACTGGTGGATAGCGCACTACTGCTGGAGCACAAGCGCCGTGAGATGGAAGAAAAGAAGAGGAAGCTTCAAGGCACACCGTCAGGAAGCAACGTTCGCCCTCGCTTCAATCCTCAGCAAGGAAACCAGCAGATGGTGACTCCACAGCGTTTCCAGGGACAGTCCGGTTTGATGAACCGCAACCAATATCAGCCACGTCCCCAGTACCCCTCAGCACTACCTCAGCAGCGTCCTCAGAACCAGCCACAGAATGGTCCTGTCCAACGCCCCACTCCGACCAACAATGCACCTACGGCTCCGAGGTGTTTTGGTTGTGGTGAGCTGGGACACTATGCCAGCGCTTGTCCTCGCAAGGCTCAGAACGCCGTTGGTCAGAACAACAATCCGAGGGTTGGACAACCGCAGCACCAAAATGGAAATCAGCAGCAGAACCCAGCGAGAGGAAAGGTCAACCACATGGGTGCGGAAACCGCAGAAGGAGCAACGGATGTCGTTGTGGGTACGTTCCCTGTCAACTTGACTCTCGCAACTGTTTTGTTTGATACTGGAGCTTCGCATGCTTTCATATCTGCTGCCTTCGTGAAAAAGAACATGATGATCTTGCAACCTATGGGAAACCCCATGGTAGTTAGTTCACCCGGGGGAGAACAGCGTGCCACTTTACGTTGCCCCTGTATCACCATCACAATAAGGGGGGTAGACTTTGTGGTGAACCCAATAGTCCTAGAAACTCTTGGGTTCGACTTGATTCTGGGTATGAGCTGGTTAGCCAGATATGATGGGGTGATTCAATGCTCCAAAAGAACAGTGCAGCTGACAGCAAAGACTGGTGAGAAAGTGGAACACCAAGCAGCTAGCCCCGTGGGACACAATCAGATCTACCAAGCCGAAGGTGTAGCACTGGAAGACATCAGAGTGGTGTGCGAATTCCCAGACGTGTTTCCAGATGAGTTACCAGGTATGCCCCCAGACCGCGAAGTTGAATTTGTTATTGATCTTAAGCCTGGTACTGCACCTATAGCTAAGAGGCCATATAGAATGGGAGTAAAAGAACTAGAGAAACTCAAGGAGGAATTAAGGGCATTGTTAGCAAAAGGGTATATTCGTCCTAGTTCATCCCCTTGGGGAGCACCAGTTTTGTTTGTGGATAAGAAAGATGGGACCCAGAGATTGTGTGTGGATTATCGAGCTTTGAATGAAGTGACCATCAAGAACAAGTACCCGCTGCCAAGGATTGATGATCTCTTTGACCAGTTGAAAGGAGCATGTGTGTTCTCTAAGATCGATCTTCGATCCGGTTACCATCAGATGAGGATACGAGTGACTGACATCCCCAAAACAGCCTTCACAACCCGATATGGTCTATATGAGTTCACTGTCATGTCTTTTGGTCTGACAAATGCACCGGCATACTTCATGTATCTGATGAACAGTGTGTTCATGGACTATCTTGACGAGTTCGTGGTAGTGTTCATTGACGACATTCTGGTTTTCTCCAAGAATGAGGAAGAGCACGAAGAACATCTGAGGTTGGTGATGCAAAGACTTCGTGAGCATCAGTTGTATGCCAAGCTGAGCAAGTGTGAGTTTTGGTTAAAGGAAGTAGCCTTCTTGGGACACGTATTGTCCAATGGTGGAGTGGCAGTTGATCCGAAGAAGGTTAGTGATGTGTTGAGTTGGAATCCGCCTAAGGATTTGAGTGAAATCGGAAGTTTCCTTGGAATGGCTGGATACTATCGGAGCTTTATTGAAGGATTCTCCAAGATTGCTAAACCCTTGACGGCATTATTGGAGAAAAATGCCAAGTTTGTCTGGACTGAAGAGTGTCAAGTCAGCTTTGAGGAATTGAAGAAGAGGTTGACAACGGCCCCCGTGCTAGTATTGCCGGATATAACCAAGAGCTTCTCTATCTATTGTGATGCGTCTCGTCTAGGATTGGGATGTGTACTCATGCAGGAAGGCAGAGTAGTAGCTTACGCGTCGAGGCAGTTGAGGAAGCATGAGCAGAACTATCCGACACACGACCTGGAATTAGCAGCTGTAGTACATGCTTTGAAGATTTGGAGGCATTACTTGATTGGTCATAAATGTGATATTTACACTGACCACAAGAGTCTCAAGTATGTGTTCACACAGTCAGATCTGAATATGAGGCAACGTCGTTGGTTAGAGTTGATCAAGGACTACGACTTGGAGATACATTATCATCCAGGGAAGGCCAACTTGGTGGCAGATGCTCTAAGCAGAAGGAGTTACGTGAATAAGATCACAGGACATTGCTTATCGGAGGAGCTTAGTTCAGAATTTGAAAGGATGAGTCTGGGATTTGTGACCAGCGTCACCGAGATGGCAGTAGAACCGACCTTGGAACAAGAGATCCGAAAAGGACAGCTCACAGATGAGAAGATCAAGGAGATCGTGGAACTGGTGGCATTAGGAAAAGCCCCTGGTTTTCGAGTGGATGACCATGACCAAGGAACATTGTGGTATGAGAAGCGGATCTGTGTACCAGATATAGTGCAGATCAGGGATGCAATTCTCAGGGAAGCCCATGAATCGGCGTATTCGATACACCCAGGTAGTACCAAGATGTATCAAGATATCAAAGAGAGATTTTGGTGGTACGGATTGAAGAGGGATGTGGCCACATACGTAGCTCTATGTGACACGTGTCAGAGAGTCAAGGCTAAACATCAGAGGCCAGCAGGTTTGCTCCAGCCCCTGAAGGTACCTGAATGGAAGTGGGAAGAAGTCGGTATGGATTTCATCACTGGCTTACCTCGCACTCAGAGGGGATTTGACTCAATTTGGGTAATCGTGGATCGTCTGACCAAGGTGGCGCATTTCCTACCAGTAAAGACCACCTACTCGGGAGCCAGACTAGCAGAGTTGTATATGGAGAGGATTGTGTGTTTGCATGGGGTACCGAAAAGAATAGTGTCAGATCGAGGTACCCAGTTCACATCACACTTTTGGCGACAATTGCATGAGTCTATGGACACTAAGCTACAGTTCAGTTCAGCTTACCATCCGCAGACAGATGGGCAGACAGAACGGACGAATCAGATATTAGAGGATATGTTGAGAGCTTGTGCTCTACAATACGGTGCCAGTTGGGACAAGAGTTTACCATACGCGGAATTCTCGTACAACAACAGCTATCAGAAGAGTTTGCAGATGGCACCATTCGAGGCTCTGTATGGTAGAAAGTGTAGGACACCACTATTCTGGAATCAGACGGGAGAAAGTCAGGTATTTGGACCTGAGATACTAAGAGAGGCAGAGCGACAAGTGCAGATAATCAGACAGAATCTGAAAGTGGCACAATCCAGACAGAAGAGCTATGCAGATAACCGACGGAGAGATCTCAGCTTTGAAGTTGGAAACTTCGTGTATCTCAAGGTGTCACCCATGAGAGGCGTGAAGAGGTTCAACGTCAAGGGCAAGCTAGCACCTCGATACATTGGACCGTTCAAGGTACTTGGTCGGAAGGGTGAGGTGGCATATCAGTTAGAGCTACCGGAGAAGTTAGCAGGAGTACATGATGTGTTCCATGTGTCTCAGTTGAAAAAGTGTTTGCGAGTACCTGAGGAACAGATTCCGATTGATGAGCTAAATGTGGAGGAAGATCTTACCTATACTGAGCATCCTGTCAAGATTTTGGGGGAGTCAGAAAGAGTCACCAGAAATAAAGTGATCCGGATGTGCAAGGTTCAGTGGAGCCGTCATTCAGTGGATGAAGCGACTTGGGAAAGAGAAGAAGATCTCAGAGCTGAATATCCACAGTTATTCCCATCCACATCCGAATCTCGAGGACGAGATTCATCTTAAGGGGGGTAGGTTTGTAACACCCTAAAAATGCCTATTTTAAAAAAATTTAGTAATTAAATTGTTTTTATTTAATTTTATGCTCATATTTATCTAAGGGAAATAAATTATTTATGAGAAATAAAATTTAATATCAGGTTAGAAACATTTTTGTTGCATTCATGCCGACTGCATAGTGTTTTGTTTGTGTGTGGTTCAATTGGAATTTAAATTCTGTTTAAATTCGAATTTGAATCGCTTAGTTTGGAGCTCTAGAAAAGTTTCTGCGGTCCGAGTCCGTTTTTCCTCCCTAAACTTTTCTCTCGGCCGATTTTGCTCCTCCTACTCCTCTTTTCTGCAGCAGCCCAGCTTCCCCTCGCTCCGCTTCTGGCCCAGCTGCGGCCCACTCCGTTCCCCCGCCGGCCTGCTCGTCGCCCCGTTTTCGGCCCGGCCCAGCGGCCTGCCTCCCGCTTCTCCCGCTCCGCATCGCCCCCTCGCGGCCCAGCAAGCCAGCAACTCCCCGGTCCATCTCGCGTCACACTCCTGGCCGCTGGCTTGTGGGACCCGTCGGTCAGACCGTCCCCTTCCTCTCGCCCGACTCCCTCCCGGACACGGCGCCGGAGTCCCGACCGGCCACGGCACGGACGCCGAGGGACCCCGGACTCTCCCCTCGGCCGCTCCATAAAAGGCCGCGGCCGTGCCGCCCCTAACCCCCAATTTGCGCCGCCAATCCTCCGCCGCTCGAGCTCGTACTCGCCGCCGCCGCTTCCAAACCCGCCGCCGTCGATCTCGCCGCCCGCCGTCGTTCTTCCTCGGCCGGCAGCCCCAGGACCATCGCGTGGAGGTGAGGAACCTCTCGAGCTCCTTCTCGCCCCTTCCCGTGCTCTGTAGCGCCGCCCCCGCGTTGAACCGCCACCGCCCGAGCGCCGCCGCCGCCATAGTTCGTCGCGCGCCGCCGCCGCTGCTCCGCCGCCGACGAGACCTACCCTGACGAGTTCGCCGCGTCGCCCCGGTACTGTAGAGCCAGACCGCGTCCCGAACCGTGCCCCGTAGCGCGCTCGCGCAGTTTTGCCGGCGAACCTCCGCCGCGCGCGGAGGCGGCGCCGCCGCATTGACCTACCGCCGGCAACCCCCTCTTCCCGATCTAATCTAAAGCCGTCCAAATCGAATCCGACGGCCCAGATCGAGTCAAGCCTCGGGGTCAAAGTTGACCATACCGGTCAACTAAGTCAGCCGCATCTGTTTTGCAAAAGAACCCCTGTCCTCTTTTAAAATTAACCCGCAGTCCAAATCTATTCAAAAGTAATTACAATTAAGTCCTGAGTTTTACAGAAAACCCCCTGCCTTATTTAAAATTTGTATCCGAGGTCCTGTTTTAGTTAATTTGCAAATAAACCCTCCTGTTTTTATATAAAATTATGTTTTAGCCCCTGAATTTTTGCAAATAAGCCCCTGGAACTTTTAATACTTTGCCAGCAAATCCCTGAACCTTAGAAAAGCCATAACTTCTTCGTTTTAGCTCCGATTTGAGTAATTTTCGCGCTCACGTGTTCGTAGTGAAGCGTAGATTAGTTTTTCAGCCTTCTTTTGTTCTGTTGCTACTGTTTGGTGTACTGTTCTAATAGATTAATATTGTTTGCATGTACTGGCCTGTATGAATGCTTGTGTGTTGATGTATGAGTCCAGTCGGTGAGCCGTACGCGTTTGGGTTCGAGGGTTACGAGGAGCAGGATCAACAGCAGCAGCAAGAGCAACAGCAGCAGTTGGACGAAGGCAAGTACAGCACGGACAATCCTTGCTACCTAAACACACCTTTACATTATTTACTGCATATGCATGTGTCTAAATTGTTCCTATTAAGGTTATTCCTAGCTTTGTTTACCCTTTGCCTTGATTACCTTGGGTTATTGCATTTGGGTAGAACTTTGCTAGGTGCAGCTACTGTCACCAATGTTTAACTGTTAATCTTGACTTAATGGTTCACTTCAATGTTAATGGTAAAACTTGCTTTTTAGCAACATGGAACAGGGAGCTAGGGCGTATGCTTCATGCTTGGCCCTAGTGTCCCTCCGTAAGGACTGGTTCTTAAAGCGGCAACCCAGGAACCTGTCGCCACCGCCGGAACTATAATGGCTCTGGTCTTGGACGAGTAGCCTGTACGGCTCTAGCTTGACAGTAGTTACCGATGGGCCGACGGCGTTATGGGAAGCATGGGTGAGAGTATGGTTTGATCCACCGAGGATGGAGTATCCGTTGGCTATGTCCCCGTGAGGCACAGTCCCGTGTTGGGAGCTTCCGTATGGCGGGGGTTCCACACGTTGCGCTATTTATTTTGTTGTTGTTGTTCTTTACCGCGCTTGGACGCCATTGACACCCTCGTGTTGCGACATGGGCGATAGTCAATCTCGGTGCCTTGGGTCATGCTGCCTAGGTTGTACCATAACGGCTACTGTTTTGTTAGGGTGTCTTGTGAAAAGCCTCGTAGCGTCCCTATGCAGTCACACCTCGGAAGTGTTGATGTGCGTGGTTGGGTGCAAAGTTCCTTTGAACTTTTACGCGTCTGGTGGGAAAAGGGCGAAACCTCTGCAGAGTGTATAATCTATCATGATAGCCTTGCTCAGGGTCAAGAGCGGCCTAGATCCTTTTTGATTAGAAGATGATGTTTATTAATGTTCACCTCTACTTTATTAATTAGGATGCAACTGGTATTCACTTAATGTAGTAATTATGATGGTGATAAAATGAAACAACTAAAATTGCTAATGCAGTTCAGCCGTGTCAAGCCTTTCTTTTAAGCCTTCATTATCCGTGTTGTATTTGCTAAGTAAGACATTTACTTACACTGGCTATTCAACAAAATCCCGGATGGGTAACAGATGGATTAGATGGTACTGCTGCTATTGAATTTCCTGAAGATCTGCCATTCTACTAGCTGTGCTCAACCAGTCGGTGTCCCTGTGGATTTTGGCTTTCGGCTTCGTCTTCGTCTTCGTTTAGAGAGAGTTAATAAAGAGTCTTCCGCTGTTTTATTTAGTTATTTGAGTCAAACTCTGATGTAAAACCATTTTATTCGAGCATATGTACTCTGTTTATCATATTTGTTAACTATATGTGTTCTGTGGACTTCCTGGGCACACATATAGTAGCATTCGGGTTTTTGTGTAAATCCGGGTGTGACAATTTGATTTTGTTTTTCTCTTGGACGACGATCTTCCCTCCAGGCTGCACATGATTATGATAGTATCTATGTATATTTTTTAATATAAACACATACCTGTGGGAATTTTTTTTCTAAGATTTTCGGCCGAATCGCAGTAGTCAGGGGCAAACATTGGTAAATCCTGCATGATCGGGCACCCTGGGCTCTCTGCATCCTCCTGTTTGAAACAAACTCAAACAAACAGGGGTGATCCCGCTAATGCTAGCGGTAAATTAAATTAGTAGACACCAATGTCAATGATCAATATCTTTCGCCAATTGCTTCCCCGGCAACGGCGCCACAAATGCTTGTTGACACTTCTTACGGTCCACTATTCGGATTGCCAATCCCAGTAATGGTGCAAGTAGTGTTTACTGGTATTCTTACGATACAGATATAAATCCGCAAGCGCACGGATACCGATGTAGCATTTCACCCGGGAGTATTCCTAGGTATCGTATTTATATTTCCGCAGGGAAGCATTGGATAAAGAGTATCGACTATTGACAAGGATGTAACTACTAATTACAGTACCGGCTAACAAGGCGGCGGTAAAGGATAGGATTGGAGTGATATGCAGTTGACACACACAAGGAGAAGTTCAGGATAGAGATAGAAGAGCGGTCCAGCTAGTGGGAGAACAACGAGACAGGAAAGGATTCCTATATACTTCCACCGGCCTTGAGATATCTCTAGCAGAGATTACAGCTAGTATGAAGAATGACTTCTATGGTTCTCTTCCTAGTTCTATTATCTCAGCATCGGGGACGGAGCCCGTGACACACAGAAAGGGATGAGAAGGGGTGCCACAAACTTCGTGCAATTACGGGGAACCTGTAGACCGGAACTAACGTGATGGACTACAAAGACCGAAAGGGCTGTCACCACCTCACGGCTACCACCTCTGTTGCGACGGGGACAAACTAAGGTTACCATCTAGACTAGGCACCACACCTATGCTAGGCAATAACTACTCACTCTCCTAGTAAGAGCAAGCAATCATGTCAATACCCCCGGTGACAATTCACCGGAAGCATTGAGCAGAAACGAGGAACCAGCTGAGACAAAGAACTAAGACAGAACTTATAGAACCAGACTACAACAGCTTATAACCAAGGCTAGACATTCCACAATTACTCGTGAAATAAATGCAGAACAAATAGCTCAAGTAAATGTAGAGGAAATATATTGATTACTCAGAGTCGAACATAAAGAAAAGGAAAAGATACAAGAGCTTTACCAGAACTCTAGAAGACGACTCCGGAACCCCGAGCGAAGCTCGACCCTGACTCTAACTCCCAACAGGACTAGCCTAACTCTACATCTTGAAAGAGTGGAATGAAGACTTGCTCCCAAAATGGTGTGTGTTACGAGTGAGGAGAGGGGGTCCTATTTATAGTGGAGAGGTGACTTGGGGATGTGGAGATGCTCTAGGAATATTCCCCTCAAGTCTCTCCCTTGGCGCCAAGTGTACAGCTTCTACCGACCTCCCCCTGGCGGATCCGCGTGTGGAGTTGCTCTGCGAATCGGCAGCTGCCACGCGCCTACTCCCTGCGCCGCCTCTGCTGCTCATGCATGTGCGAACGGCGGTTGTGGCTTAGGGGCAACGGTCATGCGCCACGTGTCCCGGCGGTTGCATGTGCTGCACCGCCTTCGCGTAGAGGCCGCTAGCTTGCATGCGCATGGGCCCTCTGGCTCGGTTGCGCTGTGCTGCTCGGTTGGGCCTCCTGCCCCTGGCGCTGGCCCACCTGGCCTGCCGCTGCCGTTGTCGGCTTGCTGGCTTGCGCATGCGCATCAGCAGCTGCTCTGCTCAAGCCGCTGCACTGTTGTGCGTGTGGGGCCGGCCTGCATGCATGCCTTTACTTGCGCTGCTGCTGTGTTGCTGGCTGCATGCTATGTGGGGGACAGCAACTGCACGTGGGTTCCACTGCTACTTGATGACGTCAGCACTAACCTTTGGAGTTTAATATCTTTTTATCCCGAACTCCAAACAATGCAAATGACATGTCCGCTGGGATCGTCTCGACAAACACTTCGCAACAGTGTACTCTAATTGGACATTTGAGGTCCTTTGTGTTCGAGATAATTTCGGGTCCAATTCTAGCCCGAACAGCGGATTGTCCATTTAATACCAATTTTGGGTATAATCCTACAAAGCACTTAGAAACACCAAGACTCGTGGAAATGGTTAGTATAAGCCTAGTAATGCATGGAATTATGTCGATATACCTTTTATGTACCAAGACTTTGGCGGTCAAAAGCAGTCAAAATTAGGCTGTAACGACCGTCAACAGCAACCCAGGAGCCTGTCGCCACCGCCAGAACCATAATGGCTCTGGTCTTGGACAAGTAGCATGTACGGCTCTAGCTTGACAGTAGTTACCGACGGGCCGACGACGTTATGGGAAGCACTCGTGAGAGTATGGTTTGATCCACCGAGGACGGGGATACCGTCGGCTATGCCTCGTTAGGCACAGTCCCATGTTGGGAGCCACCGTGAGTGTGGGAGCTCCACATGTTGCGCTATTTATTTTGTTGTTGGCATGTGATGCCGCGCTCTTAACGCCATTGACCCTCCTATGGGAGCGCCCTGGGAGTCAGTCGATCTCGGTGCCTTGGGTCATGCTGCCTGTGTTGTACCATAATGGCTACTGTTTTGTTAGGGTGTCTTGTGAAAAGCCTCGTAGCGTCCCTATGCGATCACACCTCAGAAGTGTGGTTCGTGAGGTCTGATCCACCTCCGCGTGGTTGGGTGCAAAGTTCCTTTGAACTTTTACGCGACTCGTGGGTAAAGGGCGAAACCTCTGCAGAGTGTAAATCTATCATGATAGCCTTGCTCAGGGTCACGAGCGGCCTGGATCCTTTTTGATTAAAAGATTATGTTTATTTATACTTAATGACACTTATACTTTATTAATTGGATTGCAATTGGGATCTCATTCATTTGTAGTAACTTGGACAATGTTAAAACGAACCAACTAAAAGTGCTAATGCAGTTAAGCCGTGTCAAGACATTTTGAGCCTTCATACACCCGTGCTATACTTGCTAAGTAAGACATTTACTTACGCTTGCTGTTATTCAACAAAATCCCGGATGGGTAACAGATGAAGTTTCTTGAGGATCTTCCGTACTACTGAGCTGTGGTCAACCAGTCGGTGTCCCTATGGACTTGAGGCTCTACCTGTCGAGAGAGTTAGACTTCCGCTGTGTTTTAGGTAAACTCTGATGTAAAACTATTTTATTCGAGCATATGTACTCTGTTTATCATATTTGTTAGTTGTATGTGTTCTGTGGACTTCCTGGTTACACATATAGCAGCATTCGGGTTTCTGTGTAAACCCGGGTGTGACAGATTGGTATCAAGAGCCGACCCTCGCGGTTGCGCGTACGGGTCAGTGTGCGGGCATAGGGCGCATGGCGCGTATGGCCTGGGTAGGGCATACGACATGGACTATGGCGCTAGCACTGGACGTACAGTCGTGCACTAAGGGGAAACGTTCCTGGACATTTGCCCGTGTGGATGAGTTGCGCCGACGAGGACGTCGGGTTCTTTGAGGGGGGTGTATGTCACACCCGGCCTAGTTTGTATGGCCCAGTAGTGGCCCATGAGTGCGGGATGCACGTGTTTAGTGCCACATTGCTAGTTTAGCAAGGGTGGAGGCAACTTATAAGCCTTTGTCTTCCAGCCATAGCACCTTCGGGTTAACCCTTTTACACGAAGCGAGGACGAAAGTGTAAGCAGGGTGTTATGTGTACGCGTGCGCGCCCCTCGGAAGGGCTGTGCGGGGCGGCTCGTGGAAGGCGGTGTGTTACAGCTACGACTGCCGATATGGCTTACCCCGTGCTCGCGACCACTGCCAAGGTGGTGCCAACGACAATTTCGACGACAACGACTTTGACATCGAAGGCTTTCAGGCCTTTACCAAGCGACTCCACCAAGTCCAATGGTCGGACACCTTCAAGCCTGCCATGGTCAAAAAGTTCGATGGCCGCTCCGACCGCAAGCTCTGGACCCAGACTTACATCATGGCGGTCCAGGCCGCACACGGCAACACAGATGAGGCAGCAGCCTATTTCCCGGTCATGTTCGGGAATGCGACACTCTTATGGCTCTCAGGACTCCAGGAGAACTCCATCGACAGCTGGGTGCAACTCTGTAAGGTCTTCACGGAGAACTACCAGGCCACCTACACTCATCCTGGCACTAGACTCGATCTGGATTTGGTATGCTAAAACAGAGGTGAAAGTCTCCGAGACTACACCAACCGCTTCTTCGACAACCGTAACAAGCATACAAACGTCGAAGAGAGGGATGTCATTGACGCCTTCCGGTGCGGACTGTACGACAAGGACGTCTTCCGCAACCTGTTCAACAAAGACCCCAAGACAATTGGGGAGATGATGAAGGTGGTCGAAGAGGAGGCCAAAGGCTACACAGCCGAGCTGGCTCAATTTCGAACCAGGGACCGGAGGGACAAAGACCACGACCGACCGGCAGCCGAGGACAAGAAGGCAGAACCAGTACGCAACAGACGCAGCAGGCCTGACGTCGCTACCGTTGCGGAAGGCGAAGGCTGAGTGGAGTCACAACTCCAACCCGCCGAGCTCGCCCGCCTAAACGAGCAGTGTCCTCTCCACAAGGACGTGAAGCACTTGTTCAGGGACTGATGGACACTAAAGAAAGTACTCGGCATTCCCCCGGCGTCGAAAAAGCCGTGCTACTCAAACAATCGCGGTGACAGAAGGTACGACGATAGAAGAGACAGCGACCGCTGCAACGAACGTCGCGATGACCGCCGCGATGATCGCGGTCACCGCCGCAACAATCGGCCGCAGGATGGCGACGACTGTCGCCCGGACCCGAACGCAGGGCCATCTAAGGAGCCCCACGACAACTTCCAGCACGCCGGCCGCGAGGTCAACGTGATCCTGGGAGGCCCTGACGCGTTCCAGGAACGAAGGAAGAAGAAGCTCCACAGCCGCGAGATAAACCTTAGCTCGTTGGCACCAAGGGGATCGAGTACCTCAGGTGGTCGGAAATGCCGATCACCTTCAACAGGAAGGACCATTGGGTCTACCTGCCTGAACCAGGCTCTTACCCTTTGATCGTTAGCCCGGTTGTTGACAGAGTCCTCCTGACCAAGGTGCTGGTCGATGGGGGCAGCGCCCTCAACATCATCTTCACCAAGACCCTAAACGACATGGGGTTCGACTATAGCAAGCTCTGAGGCTCCAACCACCCATTCTACGACGTCATCCCAGGAAAGGCGGCTTACCTAGTGGGACGAGTCACCTTGCTGGTAACCTTCGGCACGCCCGATAACTACCGCACAAAGTGCCTGCACTTCGAGGTTGCCGACTTCAACAGCTCCTACCATGCCATCTTTGGGCGGCCCATGCTGGCACGCTTCATGGCAATCCCCAACCACAGCTACTTGGTGATGAAGATGCCGGCTCCAAACGGGGTCATCAGCATCAGGGGCGACGTCAAGACGTCATACGAGTGCGACGGAGAAGCAGTACGCCTTGCCGACCTCTCCCATCAACTCGGCAACAGTGTACTCCTCGCAAGCGAGGCCAAGGCCAACCCACCCGCCAACTCCAAGGTGCCGGAGCAGGCTGCAACCATGACAGCGCTCGAGCCGGACTCGGCGACCAAGACGATCATCGTCTCCAGCGACGACCCCTCCAAGACAGCGCTGATAGGCCCAGGCCTGTCCCCTAAATAGGAAAGCGCGCTCAGCTCCTTCCTGCAGGACAACTGGGACATATTCGCGTGGAAACCCTCGGACATGCTCGGAGTTCCAAGGGAGAAGGCTGAGCACTCCTTGGATTTGGTGAAGACCGCCAAGCCGGTCAAGCAGAAGCTTCGATGGTTCGCCCAAGATCGCAAGGAGGCCATTAGGGTAGAATTAAATAAACTCTTAGCCGCTGGTTTCATTCAGGAGTGCAAGCATCCCAAATGGCTCGCAAATCCTGTACTTGTGAAAAAGAAAACCGGTGAATGGAGAATCTGTATTGATTATACCGATCTCAATAGGTACTGCCCTAAGGACTCCTTCCCCTCCCTCGCATCAACCAAGTTGTCGATTCTATGGACGGGTGCCTACTACTCTCCTTTCTCGACTTCTACTCCGGCTATCATCAGATAGCCCTCAACCCGAACGACCAAGACAAGACGGAGTTCATCATGCCTCATGGCATATACTGCTACAATACAATGACCTTTGGCCTCAAGAATGCCAGAGCGACTACCAGAAAGCAATCTAGAATTGCTTGTCCAACCAAATCGGCTTTAACTCTAAAGCTTACGTGGATGATGCTGTGGTCAAGACCTACAACCCGGACGACCTGGTCGCCGACCTCCAGGAGACATTCAACAACATCCGGCGCTACAGATGGACGCTAAATCCGACCAAGTGCATCTTCGAGGTACCCTCAGGCAAGCTCCTGGGGTTTCTGGTAAGCCAACGAGGCATTGAGGCTAACCCCACTAAGATCGCGGCGATCCAAAATCTGCCGCCTCCAAAGAACAAGAAAGAGGTGATGAAGCTTACAGGGATGATGGCGGCCCTAAGCCGATTCATCAGCAAGCTAGGTAAAAGCGACGCCCTTTTCTTCAAGCTCTTGAAGATGGCCGACAAGTTCAAGTGGACGCCAGAAGTCAACCAAGCGTTGGCCGACCTCAAAGCCTTCCTAGCCACCCCGTCGATGCTCACCGAGCCTAAAAACGATGAACCCCTCCTGCTATATATAGAAGCAACCACAAATGTGGTAAGCGCAGCCTTGGTCATAGAACGCCAAGAAGATGGACACTCTTACCCGATTCGAAGGCCGGTGTACTACATCAGCGAAGTGCTAGCCGACTCCAAAGTTTGCTACTAGCACCCTCAGAAGCTACTTTACGCGCTCTTGATCTGTTCAAAAAAGCTGCATCACTACTTCCAGGCGCATCCCATACATGTGGTGTCCAATTTCCCGCTCGGCGAGATGCTCCATGTTGGCACTTCTTACGATCCAATATCAGAATTGAGAATCCTGGTGCTGGGGTAAGGAGTGTTTCAGTGGTTTTCCTTATGGCTTAGTAAAATATAGAAATATTCTGCAAGCGCACAGAATCACCGCTGTAGCACTTCACCTAGGAGTATCCCGAGGTATCGTAATTTATATTTCCGCAAGGAAGCTTTGGCAAGACTACTAGTGAACAGATATTCGAGACTATCAGAGAAGGGTACACGACTAGACAAGACAGGGGATAACGGTATTGGATAGGAGTGGATATACCGGACACACAGCTCAAGGGATGCTCAGGTAAGGGAGAGAATAGATAGATAGCTGGGAGGACAACGAGAAGAGATAGGGGACTCCTGGATACTTTATCTACCTATGTCACTCTAGCTTAGAGATACAGCTGCTACAGAGCCAGCACTAGGAGATCTGGGATAACTCTTGTCACACCCCAAAATTTTCGAATTTTGGGATGTGAATCTTTAACGTAATTAATATAATAATTTTCTCAAATTTCTAAAAATTTTCCAAGCTTTGTTTAATTTACAGGGAATTTTTAATAAAAAAAACTATTTACGAAATACAAATAAATTGCATTGTATGTTGCATTCATGCTGCTGCATTGAGTTTTGCTTGTGTGTAGTTCAAATTGGAATTTAAATCTAATTTAAATTCTGGTTTGAATCGTCTTTGTTTGAGCTCTAGAAAAGTGGTTTGGCCCATAGTTCAATTTTGCTCCCTAAGCTCTTTCCCCGGATCGCTTTCGCTCCCTCCTCTCTTTTCCAAGCGCGCGGCCCAGCTCCCCCCTTGCGGCCCAGCACCTCAGCTCCGTCCGGCCCAACCCCGACGTCCCAGCTCGCTCCCCGCTCGCCGGCCCAGCCCGCCTGGCCTTCACCCATTGCGGCCCAGCGCGCTTCCCCCGCCAGCGCCTTTCGTGACCCAGCTCGCCCCGCGGCCCACCCAGCCTCCGCCTGTTTCGGCCCACCACGGCCCAGTTCGCGATCCAGCCTCTCGCGCGCAGCGCCGCCGCCGCTCCTCCCTTGGCGTGCGTGCCGCGCCGCCTTGGCGATGGTGCCACCCCGGCTTCCGAGCTCCGGCTACCCCTCCCTTGGCCTACTTAAGCAGCCGCCCACCACCTCCCAGCATCATCCCACCACCGCCGCTCTCCTCCTCGCCTTACGAGCGCCGCCGCCCTCTCCTCCCTGTGCCGAGCGCCGCCGGCCGCCATTGCCACCGTTCCGCGGCCTCTGCTGGTCGCCGGTTCGAATTGAGGCCACCACGAGCCCCTCCTCGATGAGCCGCACCTCCCCCACCTTTCTTCGTCGATGTCTCTCCGCCAGAGGCGCTCCTCCACGAGAAGCTGTCGCCGCCGGTCATGGCCTGCGGAGGCCGGCCGCCATAGTTGACGCCGTCGAGGGAGATCACCACCCGGAGGTTCCCCACGTCGAGCGGCATCTACTCCGCCACCTCTCGTCGCCGAATCGACGCCGGCTCCTCACCCGCGCGAAGCCGCTGCGCTGGGCCCTGTCATCCGCCGCGGGCCACATCCGGCCACCTCTGTGGTTCCCCACTGCTGGTGAGCACTCCCAATGTAATCCCCTCATCCTCCTCTCCCTGTTGCGCACCTCCACTTGGACCGCCACCGACCGAAGCGCCGGCGAGCTACGCCGCCCGGGACACCGGGAGCACCCGCGAGGCCCCTGTCCTGCCTAAACGGAGGAAGAAGATGGCCGATTTGCACTTAGGTCCCTGAAGAATCACGTAAACTTTAGATGTATTCTTGTGTCTTGGCTATCTTTCCAAAACCCCCCCTGAAAATATTAGATCCCAACACTTAAACCCAGCCCGAGCCTTTTATCAAATCTAACCCCATCCTTTAACCTTTTTGCGGCCTCCGTTCGCTGTGTCTTGCAAAATTCCTTAGCTAACCCCTGTAGGCTATAGTTAATCGCGTATAGTCCTTCAATCTTGTTTAGCCCATATCTTCCACGTTTTAGATCCGTTTCGATCCATTTTCGTTGCGTTAGATTCATATCAACTTAAACTACTCGTTAGCACTGTTAATTGGCATCTAATTTGTTTCTGAATTTTATTCAATATTAATTTGACTAAAGATTATTTAAATGTGTTTTCTAATTAAAATCCAATTAAGGTTTATACTCGGCTTTTTATATTAAATGTTAAAATTAATTAATAAATTATTCAATTTATTTCTGAATAAAGTATAATTAAGTTTCATCTCGGTTCTTGTAAAGAGATGTTAATTTGATTATGCATTACTAAGCTCTTTCTAATTAAAAGCAATTTAGAGTTAAACCCCGACTTTTCATAAATAAATGCTAACATTTATTAATATTAACATAAATGTGTTTTTGATTATAATATTGATTTAAGCAACACGGTTCAGAAAATTATTCGATTAGATGCTCTCACATGTTTTATCTTAAATAAAATATTTAACTTTGCATAATTTATACATAAACAATTATAAATAAAATATGATTAAGTCCTACCTTGGTTTTAAAAATTCAAATAGAATTATTTGAAATAATCTCTACTTATGATTTTCTTTAGTTAAAATCAATCCAGCATATAGTTGTGTTATCTAATAATCCAAATCTTTCGATAGTTGTATCTTTTCCACCGTAGCTTCGTTTTCAGCGTTTCTTGCGCTCATGTGACCATCGAACCAAGCCCTATCCTTTAGCGCCTTCTTTTAAGCCTTTTGATTGGTGTATTGTTCTTAGTTGTATATTGTTTGTTTGCTTGTTTAGCTGCATGTGTTGTGCTCGATGTTTGCTGCGACTAGAAGGAACCCGCTGTGAGTGCGACCAAGAAGAAGACATTGAAGATCAAGAGCTGAAGATTGAGAGTAATTATAATGGATTTGAGGCAAGTTATAGCATGGACAATCCTTGCTAGCCACACACCTTTAATACATTATTTATTGCATTTGCATGTGTCTAAATTGATCTACCTTTAAGGTTGATCCTAGTTTTGATTATCCTGTCCTTTGATTACCTTGGGTTTATTGCATATGGGTAGATCATTGCTATGCGCAGCTACTATCACTACCATTTAATTGATTGATTTTGACTTAATGATTCACTTCAATATAATGATAAAACTTGCTTTTTAGCAACTAGGATCAGGGAGCTAGAGCATGTGTTGTGTGCTTTGTTCTAGTGTCTCCCTCTAAGGACCGGTTCTTAAAGCGGCAACCCAGGAGCCTGTCGTCACCGCCAGAACTATAATGGCTCTAGTCTTGGTCAAGTAGCTTGTACGGCTCTAGCTTGGCAGTGGTTACCGAGGGGCCAACGGCGTTGTGGGAGGCAAGGTACGGGGTGTTTCTTGATTCCACCGAGGACGGATGTGCTCCGTTGGCTATGTCTCGTTAGGCACAGTCTAGTGTTTGGAGTCCTCGCATTGGAACTCCGCACGTTGCGCTTTGGTTGGCTTGCGTAGCCTGCGCTCCGGACGCCATTGACCCTCCTATCGCTGCGCCCTGGGAGTCAGTCGATCTCGGTGCCTAGGGTCTCACCGCCTTGTAGTACCACAGCGGCTACTGTCTTGTTAGGGTGTCTTGTGAAAGCCTCGTAGCATCCCTATGCGATCACACCTCGGAAGTGTGGTTTGTGAGGTTTGATCCACCTCCACGTGGTTGGGTGCACAGTTCCTTTGAACTTTTACGCGACTCGTGGGTAAAGGGCGAAACCTCTATAGAATGTAAATCTATCATGATAGCCTTGCTCAGGGTCACGAGAAGCCTGGATCCTTTTTGATTAGAAGCTGATGTTTATTTATGCTTAATGTCACTTACACTTTATTAATTGGGTTGCAACTGGGATTTCATTCACTTGAAGTAACTTGGATGATGTTAAAACGAACCAACTAAAAGTGCTAATGCAGTTAAGCCGTGTCTAGCCTTTTTGAGCCTTCATAACCCGTGCTATACTTGCTAAGTAAGACATTTACTTACGCTTGCTATTATTCAACAAAATCCCGGATGGGTAACAGATTGAAGTTTCTTGAGGATCGTCTGTACTACTGAGCTGTGGTCAACCAGTCAGTGTCCCTGTGGACTTGAGGCTCTACCTGTCGAGAGAGGTAGACTTCCGCTGTGTTTTAGGTAAACTCTGATGCAAAACTATTTTTATTCGAGCATATGTACCCTGTTTATCATATTTGTTAACTACATGTGTTCTGTGGACTTCCTGGGCACACATATAGTAGCATTCGAGTTTCTGTGTAAATCCGGGTGTGACAGATTGGTATCAGAGCCGTGCTGACTGTAGGATCGCAGCTTAGTTAGAACGGTTGATAAAACCTTAGGAGACCACCATGATTTTGTGATACACATCATTTTAGTTATGCTTTTCAAAATCCTGTGATGTCGAGTCCTGTGTGAATCTTGTCTGAAGGTGCTTGAATTGTTGTCATTATGCCTATACGTGATTTGGATCTTTGTAATGATTGTGTCGTTGGGATCCCTCTGTTTTCCCCGCATCTCCTTGTTTTTCTTGCTATCTTTTTCTCATTAATGTCACACCCGGATTTACACAGAAACCCGAATGCTACTATATGTGTGCCCAGGAAGTCCATAGAACACATATAGATAACAAATATGATAAACAGAGTACATATGCTTGAATAAAATGGTTTTACATCAGAGTTTGACTCAAATAACTAAATAAAACAGCGGAAGACTCTTTATTAACTCTCTCTAAACGAAGACGAAGACGAAGCCGAAATCCATAATCCACAGGGACACCGACTGGTTGAGCACAGCTAGTAGAATGGCAGATCTTCAGGAAATTCAATAGCAGCAGTACCATCTAATCCATCTGTTACCCATCCGTGATTTTGTTGAATGGCAAGTGTAAGTAATTGTCTTACTTAGCAAATACAACACGGATAATGAAGGCTTAAAAGAAAAGGCTTGACACGGGTGTACTGCATTAGCAATTTTAGTTGTTTCATTTTATCATAAACCAAGATTACTACAATTAAGTGAATCCCAGTTGCAAACCCAATTATTGAAGTAGGGGTGAACATTAAACCATAATAAACATCAACTTCTAATCAAAAAGGATCCAGGCCGCTCTTGACCCTGAGCAAGGCTATCATGATAGATTATACACTCTGCAGAGGTTTCGCCCTTTTCCCACCAGTCGCGTAAAAGTTCAAGGAACTTTGCACCCAACCACGCACATCAACACTTCCGAGGTGTGACTGCATAGGGACGCTACGAGGCTTTTCACAAGACACCCTAACAAAACAGTAGCCATTATGGTACAACCTAGGCAGCATGACCCAAGGCACCGAGATTGACTGACGCCCATGTCGCAACACGAGGGGGTCAATGGCGTCCAAGCGCGGTAAAGAACAACAACAACAAAAATAAATAGCGCAACGTGCGGAACCCCCGCCATACGGAAGCTCCCAACACGGGACTGTGCCTCACGGGGACATAGCCAACGGATACTCCGTCCTCGGTGGATCAAACCATACTCTCACCCATGCTTCCCATAACGCCGTCGGCCCATCGGTAACTACTGTCAAGCTAGAGACGTACATGCTACTCGTCCAAGACTAGAGCCATTATAGTTCCGGCGGTGGCGACAGGTTCCTGGGTTGCCGCTTTATGAACCAATCCTTACGGAGAGACACTAGGGCCAAGCATGAAGCATACACCCTAGCTCCCTGTTCCATGTTGCTAAAAAGCAAGTTTTACCATTATCATTGAAGTAAACCATTAAGTCAAGATTAACAGTTAAACATTGGTGACAGTAGCTGCGCTTAGCAAAGGTCTACCCAAATGCAATAACCCAAGGTAATCAAGGTATAGGGTAAACAAAACTAGGTACAACCTTAATAGGAACAATTTAGACACATGCATATGCAGTAAATAGTGTAAAGGTGTGTTTAGGTAGCAAGGATTGTCCGTGCTGTACTTGCCTTCGTCCAACTGTTGCTGCTGCTCCTGCTGCTGCTGTTGGTCCTGCTCCTCGTAACCCTCGAACTCAAATGCGTACGGCTCACCGACTGGACTCAAACATCAACACACAAGCATCCATACAAGCCAGTACATGCAAACAATATTAATCTATTAGAACAGTACACCAAACAGTAGCAACAGAACAAAAGAAGGCTGAAAAACTAATCTACGCTTCGCCACGAACACGTGAGCGCGAGAATCACTCAAATCGGAGCTAAAACGAAGAAGTTATGGCTTTCCTAAGGTTCAGGGACTTGCTGGCAAAGTTTTAAAAGTTCCAGGGGCTTATTTGCAAAAATTCAGGGGCTAAAACATAATTTTATATAAAAACAGGAGGGTTTATTTGCAATTTAACCAACACAGGACCTCGGGTACTATTTTTAAATAAGTCAGGGGGTTTTCTGTAAAAATCAGGACTTAATTGTAATTATTTTTGAATAGATTTGGACTGCGGGTTAATTTTGAAAAAGTGGAGGGGTTTTTTTGAAAAACTGGCACGGCTGACTGGGGGTTGACCGGTATGGGTTTGTTTGACCCGGGGCTTGACTCGATCTGAGTCGTCGGTTTCGATTTGGACGGCTTAGATTAGATCGGGGAGGGGGGTTGCCGTCGGCGGGCTGAGCTGCGGCGGCGAGCGGCGGCGCTAGCAGGTGGCGGCGGAGCTTCGCCGGCGAAGAGTGGTTCTCGAGCTACGGGGCACGGTTGACGCGGGTTTTGGGCGCTACAGGACTGGGGCGACGCGACGAGTTGAATGGGGAGGTTCTCGTCGACGACGGTGCGGCGGAGATGGCTCACGACGAGCTACAGCGGCGGCGGCGGTCGGGTGACGGCGGCGAGGCCTCGGCAGAGTGGGAGGGAGAGCAAAGAGGGGCGTGGGAGCACTCTTACCACCACGCGAAGCTGCCCGGGCGGTTGTTGGCGACGGAGCGGCGCTAGACCGGCGGATCGACGGCGGCGATTTGGAAACCGTGGCGGCGGCGATGCGAGCTCGGGCGGCGGAGATTTGGCGGCGCGAGGGTTTCCGATAGGGGTTGGGAGGCGGCGGCGGGGCTTAAATAGGGTGGACGAGGGAGAGTCCGGTCGGTTCTCGGCGTTCGCGACCGTGCCTCGGCCGGACTCCATGGCCGGGCCGGACTCGAACTCGGCTGGAGCAAGGAGACGGGCTGACGGGTGGGACCCGTGTGTCAGTCGGCGTGGAGGGGGCGACGCTGCGGTGGGCTGGCCTGGTGGGCCGACTTGGGCTGCGAGCGGGCGAAAGAGAACGGGCCAGTGGGGGGAAAAGACGGAGCAGGCCGCGCTGGGCCGAAAGCGGGGCGCGCGTGCTGGGCTTCTGCGGGAGCGGAAAAAGAGAAAGGGCTGGGCCGGCTGGAGAGAAAAGAAGAGGGGGAAAGTTCGGCCGAGGGAAAAGTTTAGGGAGGGAAAGTGGACTCGGGCCAAAACAACTTTTCTAGAGCTCCAAACAATGCGATTCAAATTCGAATTTAAACAGAATTTAAATTCCAATTGAACCACACACAAACAAATCACTATGCAGTCGGCATGAATGCAACAAAAATGTTTCTAACCTTATATTAAATTTTACTTCTCATAAATAATTTATTTTCCTTAGATAAATATGAGCATAAAATTAAATAAAAACAATTTAATTACTAAATTTTAAAATAAGCATTTTTAGGGTGTTACAATTAATCAAGTGGAGAACATCAAGAAGGAAGACAAAAGGCGATCATCGTAATAAAAAAAACGAAGCTAAAGAAGATTTGGAGTAGAAGCTTTGCAACTATATCAAAATAGAAGGTGAAGAAGCATGGTCATCCAACTCCAGAAGATCTCTATTTTTAGAATCTTGTTGTTTCGTCTCCTCCTTGCTCCTAGTCTCTACGAATCTCGGGACGAGATTCAGTTTAAGGGGGGTAGTTTGTCACACCCAAAATTTTCAAATTTTGGGATGTGAATCTTTAACGTAATTAATATAATAATTTTCTCAAATTTCTAAAAATTTTCCAAACTTTGTTTAATTTACAGGGAATTTTTAATAAAAAAACTATTTACGAAATACAAATAAATTGCATTGTATGTTGCATTCATGCTGCTGCATTGAGTTCTGCTTGTGTGTAGTTCAAATTGGAATTTAAATCTAATTTAAATTCTAGTTTGAATCGTCTTTGTTTGAGCTCTAGAAAAGTGGTTTGGCCCATAGTTCGATTTTGCTCCCTAAGCTCTTTCCCTAGATCGCTTTCGCTCCCTCCTCTCTTTTCCAAGCGCGCGGCCCAGCTCTCCCCTTGCAGCCCAGCGCCTCAGCTCCGTCCGGCCCAACCCCGACGTCCCAGCTCGCTCCCCGCTCGCCGGCCCAGCCCACCTGGCCTTCACCCTCTGCAGCCTAGCGCGCTTCCCCCGCCAGCGCCTTTCGCGACCCACCTCGCCCCGCGGCCCACCCAGCCTCCGCTTGTTTCGGCCCACCACGGCCCGGTTCGCGATCCGGCCTCCCGCGCGCAGCGCCGCCGCCGCTCCTCCCTTGGCGTGCGCGCCGTGACGCCTTGGCAATGGTGCCACCCCGGCTTCCGAGCTCCGGCTGCCCCTCCCTTGGCCTACTTAAGCAGCCGCCCGCTGTTGGCGGTCGTTACAGACCAATTTCCGACCTCCAACCAAGTATAAAATGAACACAATGGAATCACACACCACAGCTATAGGACTTATTTCTAACCATTTCCATGAGTTTTGGTGTTTATTCGATTCCAGGAGGCACATGACCAGAGTTGAGGCAAAAGGCATAAGAAAAGATGTGTTCGGCCGAATCCCGTGATTCGACCGAACTCCGTCTATGAACCCAGTGGACCAGAAGACGGGAGAGGCCCAAGTCCATCTCGACCGAAGCCCGTCACTCCACCAGAACGCCTCCAGCTCAGCCCAGACCGAGGAACCGACCTGCCAACCGACCCAGCAAGTGATCCAGCACGTGGGAGGAGCGAAGGCGGTGCAGAGGGTGGTTCGGCCGAACTTCCCGGGTTCGGCCAAACCCCCCAGTTCGCCCGAATCAAGCCCGCTGCCTCACAACTGACCCTGGGAAGTGATCTTGATCGTAGAGGGCAGAGGCGGTGCAAAATGGGTGGTTCGGCCGAACTGGGCAAATCGGCCGAACCGACCCCCTTCGGCCGAACGCGGCATCTTCGGCCGAAGATGCTGGAAGCGCCTCTGAGGTTGCTTGGCCGCTGCTGCATCCTCTACCGCCCTTCCTTGCTATAAGTAGGACCCTCCAGCACCTGTATCAAACACACAACACAAGAGTAGAGTGCAGGCGAAGCACTGTTAGTTTTCCACTTGTATCAGTAGAGATAGGGAGAGAGAGGAGAGGTGAGCGTCCCGGAGAGGAGCCGAAGTGTCGGCCCCTCTTCCCGCTGTACCTCTACGGATGCGACTTCACTTTGAGTAACATCCGGGTCTTGTCTGGTAACTCTTGTATCTCCCTCTGATTAATTGAGCATTCAGTTCTTACTTTTATATGCTTGCTGGTTCTTCGTTCAATGCTTAGTTGATTGGTATAATTGTATACTGGTTGCTTAGCTTGGGTGCTTATCTTTCTATAGGAGATAAGTATTAGTTGACTAGTATAGGCGTGGTGCCTATACTTGAGACTAACTTAGTTTATTCCCGTCGCAATGGAGGTGGTAGCCGTAAGGTGGTGACAGCCCTTCCGGTCTTTGTAGCACATCACGTTAGTTCCGGTCCGTAGGATTCCCGGTTGGGAAATAGTGGCACCCCTTCTCATCCCTTTCTGTGTGTCCACCGGTTCCCTTGTCCCGAAGCAAGTATCTATCTGTACCCTCTGATCTGCTCGATCAATCAGTAGAATACCTCTACCAGACTCGTACCCTCTCTACCCTCCTATCACTCCTCTTCTCTCTTTGTTGTTGTCATCCACCTCATCCATACCATTCACTCCACTACATCTACCTAGGACAACTTAGTTTAGAATCAGTCCACTTCTCGTTCTCCGTGGAAATCGATACCTTGGAATACTCCCGGGTGAAAGCTACATCGGTATCCGTCCGCTTGCGGATTTATCTGTAGGCCGTAAGGAGTGCCAACAAGCTTTTTGGCCCGTTGCCAGGGATCGGTAGCTGTTCTGATTCCGAACCCAAGTTATCCGTGTATCTCACTGGCCCCAGCTCAACTACGCAACCACGGAAAAGGAACTCTTAGCAACTATGTTTGTTATAGACAAATTCCGGTCCTACCAAGTTAGGGCAAAGGTCATAGTCTATTCCGACCATACTGCTCTGAAGTATTTCTTGGCCAAAAAGGATGCGAACCCAAGACTCATTCGTTGGGTCTGTCTCGGGTATAAGTCACGTTTGATCTTTCCATCAGCGATTTTCTTACGGGGTGATACACTCCTCAAAGCCACAACACTAGAGTCGTGGTACGTGTTGGCACTTCTTACGATCCAATATCAGAATTGAGAATCCTGGTACTGGGGTAAGGAGTGTTTCAGTGGTTTTCCTTATGGCTTAGTAAAATATAGAAATATTCTGCAAGCGCACAGAATCACCGCTGTAGCACTTCACCTGGGAGTATCCCGAGGTATCGTAATTTATATTTCCGCAGGGAAGCTTTGGCAAGATTACTAGTGAACAGATATTCGAGACTATCAGAGAAGGGTACATGACTAGACAAGACAGGGGATAACGGTATTGGATAGGAGTGGATATACCGGACACACAGCTCAAGGGATACTCAGGTAAGGGAGAGAAGAGATAGATAGTTGGGAGGACAACGAGAAGAGATAGAGGACTCCTGGATACTTTATCTACCTATGTCACTCTAGCTTAGAGATACAACGGCTACAGAGCCAGCACTAGGAGATCTGGGATAACTCTAATGTCTTAGCATCGGGACAAGGGAAACGGTGAACACACAGAAAGGGATGAGAAGGGGTGCCACTATTTCCCAACTGGGGGATCCTACGGACCAGAACTAACGTGATGGGCTACGAAGACAGAAAGGACTGTCACCACCTCCCGGCTACCACCTCAATTGCGACGGGAATAAACTAAGGCCACCGACTAGTCTAGAAACCACTCCTACACTAGGCAACGACTACTTACTCTGCTAGCAAGAGCAAGCAACCTTGTCAATACTCTTGGTGACAATTCACCTCCAGTATCAAGCAAGATCGAAGAACCAGCCAAGACAAAGACTTAAACAAGACTACAAACACTAGAACTATAACTGACTATAGTCTAAACAAGATATATGCTGCAACTAGGATAAAGTAGAAGCAAGATATAAATGACAAAGGCAAAGTGATAAAGATAACTATATTGATACTCAAAGTCTTGCAAAAGGGAAAGTAAAAGATACAAGAGCTATTACCAGAGCTTCTGAAGACGACTCTGGAACCTCCGAGGCACAGCTCGACTCAACTCTAACTCCCAACTAAACTATCCTAACTTTACTAGAATGAAAGTGGAAATGAGCTCCTTGGCTTGGTGTGTGTTACAAGAGGGGGTATGGGGTCCTATTTATAGTTGCATAGGACGGTTGGGGCTGGAGTAGCCGCCAAGGGACCAGGGGGGTACCCCCTGGGATTTCGGCCGGGGACGTCGGTTCGGCCGAACCCTGGCGTTCGGCCGAACGCAGGATCCACTGCCATCTGCACCAGGGGCCGAGATGCAGTGCTGGGAGTTGGTTTGGCAACTGGGGGCGGTTCGGGCGAACCCCCCAGTTCGGCCGAACTGGGCTGGGAGCCCAGGCCAACCCCCCAGCACCGCCTCTGCTGTGTGGTGCTCCTGGACCAGCCTCTGATGCGTGGGATTGAGTTGTGTGGGCCCAGGATGACTTGGCATGGGTCCGGGTTGCGTTGGCAGTCGTCCACTTGTCATATGTTGTGTCCGCTTGGTCATCGGTGATGTGGACGGCTTCCGGCGGCCTGTACGGCTAAGGGGGATAACCGGCCGAACGGAGTCGTTCGGCCGATTCGGTCATTTCCGGCCCCAATAGCACATATTTGTCGTAGTTGTACCTGCACAAGTGACACTCACCAAAACTCATGGAACTTTATTAGAAATAAAACCTAAGTACATGGAATGTTGCATATAACCTCATTTATTCCCGAGTATTGGTGGTCGGATTTGGGCTGTAACGACCGCCAACAGTACGCCACCATAGTTGACTTCATGGTGTTAGGGTACGTCCCATCAGGTGAAAATAGGAAAAGATTGGTTTATGAGAGCAGACATCACCTATGGGACAACTCGTATCTCTTCTGGATACAAAATGGACTCAGACGATGCATGCCTGCACCTGAGGCACATAAAACCTGGGAGAGATATCATGGAGCACCTTCTGAAGGACATTATGGAGTGTTCAGAATAAAGGTCTGGCAATATGGAGAAGCTAAGAAACTTAGCAAGAGATGCCCACACTGCTAGAAACTCGGGAAAGAGACGCGAAGCCACTCACCAGTAATATTCAGTAGAAATCTTTGATGTAAGGGGAATAGACCCCATGGGTCCTTTCCCTAACTCAGAGAACTACGAGTTTATTCTGCTAGCCGTAGATAGCGTCTCTAACTGGGTAGAAGCCAAGCCCTATCGATCCGCAGCCACTAGGCACGCTGAGCAAATGACCCATGAAAACATCTTTCCTCGCTTTGGCGTCCCTGGGCTAGTCATAGGGGCTCCACTCTCATTGACTCCCGAAAATATCTAAGCTTGGGGGAGCCGCATTTTATAGCCACACCTTAACACCCCTAAGCTAGTGGTCAAGCTGAACATCCAGCATGAAGATCAAGAACACTTTGTAAAGACCGTCAATGAGATGGGTAGGCACTAGAGAGATAGACTCACTGAAGCACTTTGGGCAAACTAGACCACTCTAGTTTGGGCAAATTAGGACAATTCGGCCAAACCATGTTGGTTCGACTGAAGGACCCCTCGGTTGCCCCTTGAGCGTCCTTTTTGACCCTTGATCCTATCTCTATCCCATCTTGTCTCGAAGTCACTAGGAAATGTTGGGAAAGCTGCTTGTCGATCTCAAGTCAGAAACCATCCTCCATCACTTTTCCGAACACGACCAAGTGTTTACATTTCCCAGCCACCATGACCACCCAATCCTTATCCAAAGACCTTTCCTCACCTAATGGTTCTCTCTCCATGAGTACGACAAGTCCACCAATGAAGAAAGCCATGGAGGAGGGAGAAGAGAAACCCATGGTTGAAGAGCCTAAAAAAGAACTGGCACAAACATGCCAGAAGTTGAGCAACCAGGATGAAAAGGTCACTGAAGGCGAGCCTTGGCAGATGGACAAGAACAATGTCCTGTACCAAGCATTCATAGCCAAATCAGAGAGGCTCGCCAAAGCCACGTAACATCTAGACCTTTATGATCCATCTATAGAGCAGATGTCATGTTGTATCCTGTAGAGCACCATTAGTTTCAATTTATTTCCAATTCAATTTCCCTTTGCTCAAATCATTGTTTAGGAGGTGCTCTAATTATTTCCCTTCCAAACATTTTGTTTACAACCTTAGCTTGATGAATAAATAAAATTAGAGTTGAATGCAAAAAGAATAAAATTGTCGCTCCGGTTGGTGCATTTGAACCAACCGGAGATTGCCCTGTTTAACGAAAAGATACATGAGTACAGGCATGACACAATAGAGGAACAGGACGAGAACGAGTAGGCCGACCAGCTGACTCAGTACCTTTCAAGGTTGAATCCCTACCAGTGAAGAGTCCAAGCTTGGGGGAGGACCCCCATCAGGTACGTTCCGAATTACTCAGCACTTTGGTCATTCAATTGAAAATACTTCCCTTGAATAAAATTAACTCTCAACCATGCATGGAATGAATCATATGCCTCTCACTTTGGAAATGATGAATGATTGCTCTATCATTAATTTTGCTAGTACTTTGTTGCAACTAGTTGCTTGACTATGCTTGAGTTATTTGGCAAGAGTAAAAATGAACCTGAAAACCTTGTGGGAGCACATGCTTTATTCCAAGTCTAGGTTGTTGTGGGGATTGATATAGTGAGACTTTGGTTGAACTCTATTTCTATTCTTAGTATGCTGCAAATCTCGGATGTTTATGTTTTCAAAACAAAGTTCCTCATTGGTCAAACATTCCTACCAGAGCCATATGATAGGATTAGTTTCAAACTTTCTACTCATATGCTGCTTGTTATCTTAGTGAGCTTTGTCAAATTGTTGTGACCTTTGAGTGAAGCTTTCATATTCTTAGAGATCGAGATCCACGTACACACACCACCTCTCACTTGCAATTCCTACACTGGGAGTTAGCAAACATTTTCCATCATCCATCCACAAAAATAAAATGCTTCATGTTCTATGATTTCCCTCTCCAAATATTCTTGATAGAGACATGGGCTATGCAAAAAGAAAAGCATGCCAAAGAAGCATGGCAAAAATAAAAAGAAAAAGAAAAGCATAGCAAAAAGAAAGAGAAAAAAAAAAGAGAAAAGCATGTCAAGTGGCATGGCAAAAATATGAGAATAAAAGATAGCCCATGTTCTCGAAAATAAATCAAGGAGAGGGAGATTCATCCCAAGGAGCTCCACCATATTCCATTCCACCATATTCTATCCCACCATATTCCACTCCATATATCCCACACACTTGCACTTCTCGATCTTAAGGTATGATTTGTTTCCTCAGAGATCCGGTCTTTGACTTAGCAAAATATAATATGCTTGTATGCCTTCATTCTTTGTCCCTGAGCCACACAAAAAGCCAAATTAGATGTTAGGATGAAAAGAAGGCAAAGCCTTTGGTAAGGATTCAAATACACTTGAGCGATTGAGTGAGCCAATGAGGAACAATTTATCTTTTCACAAAAGGGTGAAAACGCCGAGATAGGATCCTGAAAAGAGTAGAGTGGAATAAAACTAAGTTAACCTGTTCATCCTTTCAACCACCCAAGATAAGGAGATTGCTATAAGCCCCATAGGTAAAATGGTGAATTATACCTTGCTAGTAATTCAAGTAAAAATTTGAGTACTAGTTGTTTATAAAGTTACATGCAAGAGAAATGACATTGTAGCAACTCCTGATCCACCGAGCCTAAGTTTTTATCTTTGCTCGAGGACGAGCAAAGAGCTAAGCTTGGGGGAGCTTGTTGGCGGTCGTTACAGACCGATTTTCGACCTCCAACCAAGTATAAAATGAACACAATGTAATCACACACGATAGCTATAGGACTTATTTCTAACCATTTCCATGAGTTTTGGTGTTTATTCGATTCCAGGAGGCATATGACCAGAGTTGAGGCAAAAGGCATAAGAAAAGATGTGTTCGACCGAATCCCGAGATTCGACCGAACTCCGTCTATGAACCCAGTGGACTGGAAAACGGGAGAGGCCCAAGTCCATCTCGACCGAAGCCCGTCAGTCCACCAGAAGGCCTCCAGCTCAGCCCAGACCGAGGAACCGACCTGCCAACCGACCCAGCAAGTGATCCAGCACGTGGGAGGAGCGAAGGCGGTGCAGAGCGCGGTTCGGCCGAACTTCCCGGGTTCGGCCGAACCCCCCAGTTCGCCCGAATCAAGCCCACAGCCTCACAACCGACCCTGGGAAGTGATCTTGACCGTAGAGGGCAGAGGCGGTGCAAAATGGGTGGTTCGGCCGAACTGGGCAGTTCGGCCGAACCGACCCCCTTCGGCCGAACGCGGCATCTTCGGCCGAAGATGCTGGAACCGCCTCTGAGGTTGCTTGGCCGCTGCTGCATCCTCTACCGCCCTTCCTTGCTATAAGTAGGACCCTCCAGCACCTGTATCAAACACACAACACAAGAGTAGAGTACAGGCGAAGCACTGTTAGTTTTCCACTTGTATCAGTAGAGATAGGGAGAGAGGAGAGGTGAGCGTCCCGGAGAGGAGCCAAAGTGTCGGCCCCTCTTCCCGTTGTACCTCTACGGATGCGACTTCACTTCGAGTAACATCCGGGTCTTGTCTGGTAACTCTTATATCTCTCTCTGATTAATTGAGCATTCAGTTCTTACTTTTATATGCTTGCTGGTTCTTTGTTCAATGCTTAGTTGATTGGTATAACTGTATACTGGTTGCTTAGCTTGGGTGCTTATCTTTCTATAGGAGATAAGTATTAGTTGACTAGTGTAGGCGTGGTGCCTATACTTGAGACTAACTTAGTTTATTCCCATCGCAATGGAGGTGGTAGCCGTAAGGTGGTGACAGCCCTTCCGGTCTTTGTAGCCCATCACGTTAGTTCCGGTCCGTAGGATTCCCAGTTGGGAAATAGTGGCACCCCTTCTCATCCCTTTCTGTGTGTCCACCGGTTCCCTTGTCCCGAAGCAAGTATCTATCTGTACCCTCTGATCTGCTCGATCAATCAGTAGAATACCTCTACCAGACTCGTACCCTCTCTACCCTCCTATCACTCCTCTTCTCTCTTTGTTGTTGTCATCCACCTCATCCATACCATTCACTCCACTACATCTACCTAGGACAACTTAGTTTAGAATCAGTCCACTTCTTGTTCTTCGTGGAAATCGATACCTTGGAATACTCCCGGGTGAAAGCTACATCGGTATCCGTCCGCTTGCGGATTTATCTGTAGGCCGTAAGGAGTGCCAACACCCGCCGCCTCCCAGCATCATCCCACCACCGCCGCTCTCCTCCTCGCCTTACGAGTGCCGCCGCCCTCTCCTCCCTGTGCCGAGTGCCGCCGGCCGCCATTGCCACCGTTTCGCGGCCTCTGCTGGTCGCCGGTTCGAATTGAGGCCACCATGAGCCCCTCCTCGACGAGCCGCACCTCCCCCGCCTTTCTTCGTCGACGTCTCTCCGCCAGAGGCGCTCCTCCACGAGAAGCCACCGCCGCCGGTCATGGCCTGCGGAGGCCGGCCGCCATAGTTGACGCTGGCGAGGGAGATCACCACCAGGAGGTTCCCCACGTCGAGCGGCATCTACTCCGCCACCTCTCGTCGCCGAATCGACGCCGGCTCCTCACCCGCGCGAAACCGCTGCCGCTGGCCCCTGTCATCCACCGCGGGCCAAATCCGGCCACCTCTGTGGTTCCCCACTGCCGGTGAGCACTCCCAACGTAATCCCCTCATCCTCCTCTCCCTGTTGCGCACCTCCACTTGGACCGCCACCGACCGAAGCGCCGGCGAGCTACGCCGCCCGGGACTCCGGGAGCACCCGCGAGGCCCTTGTCCTGCCTAAACCGAGGAAGAAGATGGCCGATTTGCACTTAGGTCCCTGAAGAATCACGTAAACTTTAGATGTATTCTTGTGTCTTGGCTATCTTTCCAAAAACCCCCCTGAAAATATTAGATCCCAACACTTAAACCCAGCCCGAGCCTTTTATCAGATCTAACCCCATCCTTTAACCTTTTTGCGGCCTCCGTTCGCTGTGTCTTGCAAAATTCCTTAGCTAACCCCTGTAGGCTATAGTTAATCGCGTATAAGTCCTTCAATCTTGTTTAGCCCATATCTTCCACGTTTTAGATCCGTTTCGATCCGTTTTCGTTGCGTTAGATTCATATCAACTTAAACTACTCGTTAGCACTGTTAATTGACATCTAATTTGTTTCTGAATTTTATTCAATATTAAATTGACTAAAGATTATTTAAATGTGTTTTCTAATTAAAATCCAATTAAGGTTTATACTCGGCTTTTTATGTTAAATGTTAAAATTAATTAATAAATTATTCAATTTATTTCTGAATAAAGTATAATTAAGTTTCATCTCGGTTCTTGTAAAGATATGTTAATTTGATTAATGATTACCAAGCTCTTTCTAATTAAAAGCAATTTAGAGTTAAACCCCGACATTTCATAAATAAATGCTAACATTTATTAATATTAACATAAATGTATTTTTGATTATAATATTGATTTAAGCAACACGGTTCATAAAATTATTCGATTAGATGCTCTCACATGTTTTATCTTAAATAAAGTATTTAACTTTGCATAATTTATACATAAACAATTATAAATAAAATATGATTAAGTCCTACCTTGGTTTTACAAATTCAAATAGAATTATTTGAAATAATCTCTACTAATGATTTTCTTTAGTTAAAATCAATCCAGCATATAGTTGTGTTATCTAATAATCCAAATCTTTCGATAGTTGTATCTTTTCCACCGTAGCTTCGTTTTCAGCGTTTCTTGCGCTCACGTGACCATCGAACCAAGCCCTATCCTTTAGCGCGTTCTTTTAAGCCTTTTGATTGGTGTATTGTTCTTAGTTGTATATTGTTTGTTTGCTTGTTTAGCTGCATGTGTTGTGCTCGTCGTTTGCTGCGACTAGAAGGAACCCGCTGTGAGTGCGATCAAGAAGAAGACATTGAAGATCAAGAGCTGAAGATTGAGAGTAATTATAATGGATTTGAGGCAAGTTATAGCATGGACAATCCTTGCTACCCACACACCTTTAATACATTATTTATTGCATTTGCATGTGTCTAAATTGATCTACCTTTAATGTTGATCCTAGTTTTGATTATCCTGTCCTTTGATTACCTTGGGTTTATTGCATATGGGTAGATCATTGCTATGCGCAGCTACTATCACTACCATTTAATTGATTAATTTTGACTTAATGATTCACTTCAATATAATGATAAAACTTGCTTTTTAGCAACTAGGATCAGGGAGCTAGAGCATGTGCTGTGTGCTTTGTTCTAGTGTCTCCCTCTAAGGACCGGTTCTTAAAGCGGCAACCCAGGAGCCTGTCGTCACCGCCAGAACTATAATGGCTCTGGTCTTGGTCAAGTAGCTTGTACGGCTCTAGCTTGGCAGTGGTTACCGAGGGGCCAACGGCATTGTGGGAGGCAAGGTACGGGGTGTTTCTTGATTCCACCGAGGACGGATGCGCTCCGTTGGCTATGTCTCGTTAGGCACAGTCCCATGTTGGGAGTCCTTGTGTTGGAACTCCGCACGTTGCGCTTTGGTTGGTTTGCGTAGCCTGCGCTCCGGACGCCATTGACCCTCCTCTCGCTGCGCCCTGGGAGTCAGTCGATCTCGGTGCCTAGGGTCTCACCGCCTTGTAGTACCACAGCGGCTACTGTCTTGTTAGGGTGTCTTGTGAAAGCCTCGTAGCATCCCTATGCGATCACACCTCGGAAGTGTGGTTTGTGAGGTTTGATCCACCTCCGCGTGGTTGGGTGCAAAGTTCCTTTGAACTTTTACGCGACTGGTGGGTAAAGGGCGAAACCTCTGCAGAGTGTAAATCTATCATGATAGCCTTGCTCAGGGTCACGAGTGGCCTGGATCCTTTTTTATTAGAAGCTGCTGTTTATTTATGCTTAATGTCACTTACACTTTATTAATTGGGTTGCAACTGGGATTTTATTCACTTGTAGTAACTTGGATGATGTTAAAACGAACCAACTAAAAGTGCTATTGCAGTTAAGCCGTGTCTAGCCTTTTTGAGCCTTCATAACCCGTGCTATACTTGCTAAGTAAGACATTTACTTACGCTTGCTATTATTCAACAAAATCCCGGATGGGTAACAGATTGAAGTTTCTTGAGGATCGTCCGTACTACTGAGCTGTGGTCAACCAGTCAGTGTCCCTGTGGACTTGAGGCTCTACCTGTCGAGAGAGTTAGACTTCCGCTGTGTTTTAGGTAAACTCTGATGTAAAACTATTTTTATTCGAGCATATGTACTCTGTTTATCATATTTGTTAACTATATGTGTTCTGTGGACTTCCTAGGCACACATATAGTAGCATTCGGGTTTCTGTGTAAATCCGGGTGTGAGAACTCTATTGTCTTAGCTTTGGGATAGGGAACCGGTGGACACACAGAATGGGATGAGAAGGGGTGCCACTATTTCACGGGCTGGGGGGATCCTACGGACCGGAACTAACGTGATGGGCTACGAAGACTGAAAGGGCTGTCACCACCTCACGGCTACCACCTCCGTTGCGACGGGAATACTCTAAGGCCATTGGCTAGGCTAGGAACCACTCCTACACTAGTCAACAACTACTTACTCCGCTAGCAAGAGCAAGCAACCTTGTCAATACTCTTGGTGACAATTCACCTCCAGTATTAAGCAAGATCGAAGAACCAGCCAAGACAAAGACTTAAACAAGACTACAAGCACTAGAACTATAACTGACTATAGTCTAAACAAGATATATTTGCAACTAGAATAAAGTAGAAGCAATATATAAATGACAAAGGCAATAAGATAAAGATAATTATATTGATAACTAAAAGTCTTACAAAAGGAAAAGTAAAAGATACAAGAGCTATTACCAGAGCTTCTGAAGACGACTCCGGAACCTCCGAGGCAAAGCTCGACTCAACTCTAACTCCCAACTAAACTATCCTAACTCTACTAGAACAAGTGGAATGAGAGCTCCTTGGCTTGGTGTGTGTGAAACCAGGGCTTGGACACCTCCTTTTATAGCAAGTGATGGCCGAACTGGGCCTGGCCCGTGGCCGGCCTCCCCAGCACCGCCTCTTGCTTGTGGACCTCTTGGGCCAGCTTATAAGCATTGGACTTCATGTGTTTCCGGCCCGGAGGTGATGTGTCATGGCCCGGGATGAGATGGCTGCCGTTGTGTTCGCTCGATACTCGTTGACGTGGACGACTCTTGGTGGCATGCATGGCTAAGGGGGGTAACCGGTCGAACGGAGTCGTTCGGCCGATTCGGTCATTTTCAGCCCCAATAGCGTGTATTTGTCGTAGTTGTACCTGCACCAGTGTCACTCACCAAAACCCGTGGAACTTTATTAGAAATAAAAGCTAAGTACATGGAATGTTGCATATCACCTCATTTATTCCCGAGTATTGGTGGTCGGATTTGGGTTGTAACGACCGCCAACAAGCTCCCCCAAGCTTAGCTCTTTGCTCGTCCTCGAGCAAAGATATAAACTTAGGCTCGGTGGATCAGGAGTTTCTACTATGTCATTTCTTTTGCAGGTAACTTTATAAACAACTAGTGTTCAGCAATGCTTGAATCATAGGCAAAGTTTCAAATCACCTTTTTACCTATGGGGCTTATAGCAATCTCCTTATCTTGGGCGGTTGAAAGGATGAACAGTTTAAACTCATTTTTATTCCACCCTACTCTTTTCAGGATCCCATCTCGGAGTTTTTTCACAAGTTTTGAAAACTTCAAATTGTTCCTCAATTGGCACACTCAATCACTCAAGTGTATTTGAATCCTCACCAAAGGCTCGTGCCTTCTTTTTCATCCTAACATCTAATATGGATTTTTGTATGGCTCAGGGACAAAGGATGAAGGCATGCATGCATATTATATTTTGCTAAGTCAAAGACCGGATCTCAGAGGAGATAAATCATACCTTAAGATCGAGAGGTGCAAGTGTGTGGATATGGATGGAGTGGAATATGGTGGAACTCCTTGGATGAACTTCCCTCTCCTTGATTTATTTTCGAGAGCATGGGCTATCTTTTATTCATATTTTTGCCATGCCACTTGGCATGCTTTTCTTTTTCTCTTTCTTTTTGCCATGCTCTTTGGCATGCTTTTCTTTTTCTCTTATTTTTGCCATGCTTCTTTGGCATGCTTTTCTTTTTGCATAGCCCATGTCTCTATCAAGAATATTTGGAGAGGGAAATCATAGAGCATGGAGCATTTATTTTTGTGGATGGATGATGGAAAATGTTTGCTAACTCCTAGTGTAGGAATTGCAAGTGAGAGGTGGTGTGTGTACGTGGATCTCGATCTTTAAGAATATGAAAGCTTCACTCAAAGGTCACAACAATTTGACAAAGTTCACTAAGATAACAAGCAGCATATGAGTAGAAGTTTTCAACTAAGCTTATCATATGGCTCTGGTAGGTATTTTGACCAATGAGGAACTCGTTTCATTTTGAAAACATAAATTTCTGAGACTTTCCCCGTACTAAGAGCAGAATGGAACTTAACCAAATTCTCACTATATCAATCCCCACAACAACTTAAACTTGGAATAAAGCATGTGCTCCCACAAGGTTTTTAGGTTCATTTTTACTCATACCAAATAACTCAAGCACAATCTAGCAACTAGTTGAAAACAAAGTACTTGCAAAATTAATGACAGAGCAACTATTCATCATTTCCAAGGTGACAGGCATAAGATTCATTCCATGCATAGTTGGGAGTTATTTTATTCAAGGGAAATATTGTTTAAGGGAAATATTTTTGGTATTTTTTTTAAAATGCAAACTAACATGAAGGGAAATGAAAGGGAAATTAAATGATCAAAGTGCTGGATAAATCGGGACATACCTGGTGGGGGTCCTCCCCCAAGCTTGGACTCTTCACTGGTAGGTGTTGAGCCTTGAAAGGTACTGGCTCAGTTGTTCCGCTTGTTCGTGGACGTCATGCTGGATGGACGCTACCATCCCGCTATTCTCTTGATGGTACTGAGAATGGCTGGCTAGCGTGTCTTGGATCTCTCGGGTACGGTCGTCGATGAGCTCGACTCAGTCGGAGATGTAGGACAGCTCCCGGCCGTAGTCGAAGCGTGCGGACTGTGAGCATCCGGGGTAGTATGGCTGGGAGGCACTGTCGTACCCCCCTCCATACCGGCTCCGGACCACTCAGAGTCCGTGTCCTGGCTGTAGTCCCAGTGTCCTGAGGCGAAGTAGTTCGGCTCCTGGTGTTGCCCGGAGCCTCCTGCTCCGGACGTCCCAGCACCGGTGTACATGTCGTAGGTGGCCTCGAAAGTGGAAGTGTGTCGGTGCGGCATTTGTGGTGCATCCTCCGGTTCCTCTAAGGTAGCGAGCCCAGCATCACGCCTGGCACGTACCCTCGTGACTGGCCCGTCACCTGCAACGGTGTGCCGAGCGGGCTCTCTCCAAGGTGGAGAATCGTCCGACTCAGTCCTCAACTGTAGAGTTAGTTTCGGTGTGGTATACAACCTTAGTGCTGCACAAGGCAAAGGCACTTCAGTTGTATATCCACGGTAGATCATTACCAGCGTTGCGTCAGACGTCCGCCGTATCATGTGGGCTTGCACGAAGTACTCGGCATCCACGACGGAACACGCTGTCTCGATGTACGTGGGCCGGGTGCCTTGAAGGATGCCCAGGTGGTTCGCGAGGCGAGTGACTAGAGAAGTCATCGCCATGCTACCCGCATGAGAAATATGAGACAGCCAGTGACCAACCATGTCTTTCACAGGTGAATAGGGAATTTGCTTGACCATGGCAAAAAGAACCTGCAACTCGATGGTGTTGACAGGGCGCAAATCTGCCTGGGGGAATACCGTCATAGACACCCAACGATGCATGAAACGCAAAGTGGGGTTATGTATACTGTTTGTGCGCGGTGCATGACAGTTGGTATTCCCCGAAATCTTTTTCCAAAATGCCACCCGATCAAATCTTTTCAGCGCTTTGTTCGGGTCTAAGGAACATGTAACACCCTAAAAATGCCTATTTTAAAATTTAGTAATTAAATGGCTTTTATTTAATTTAATGCTCATATTTATCTAAGGAAAATAAATTATTTATGAGAAATAAAATTAAATATAAGGTTAGAAAACATTTTTGTTGCATTCATGCCGGCTACATTGAGTTTTGTTTGTGTGCGGTTCAATTGGAATTTAAATTCTGTTTAAATTCGAATTTGAATCGTTGTGTTTGGAGCTCTAGAAAAGTTGCAGTGGCCCGAGTCCACTTTTTCCCCCTGAACTCTTTTCCCGGCCAAATCTGCCCCCTCTTCTTTTCTCTCCAGTCGGCCCAGCCCCTTTCTCTTTTTCCTCACGTGCGGCCCAGTCCGGCCCAGCCGCGGCCAGCAGCCCACCTTGCGGCCCAGCTCTCTCCCTCTCTCTTCCTGTTGCGGCTTTCCCCTCCCCGGCCGGCCCAGCTTCGCCCGGCCCATCTTCCACCGCGCGGCCCACGATGCTCCGCCCTCCCGAGTCCGACGCGAACTCGCCGCCGCCGGATTCCTTGGCGTGCGCGCCACGGTCACCTCGGCGTGCGCGCGAGACAGGGCCGCATCCGCACCCCTATAAAGCTCGCATGCCCGGCCGCCGCTGTTTCCTAGCCACCCCTACCGCCGCCTCGCTTCTTCCACGTGCAGCGCCGCCGCCGTGAGCAGAGCAGCGCCGCCGGACGCCCTCCGCCCCGATTCGTCGTCGTCGACCCTCCCCGGGAGGAGCCGAAGCCACCACGAGTTTCCTCGCGTCGCACCGGATCTTCTCCGCCGGTCCACGCCGCCGTTCGACCGCCGGAGCGCCTCCTCCACGTGGTACCATCACCGCCGACCCCCTGCCTCCGCCGAGGGCCAAATTCCGGCCACCGACGTCTCCATCCACCGCTGGTGAGAAGCCCCATGTGCTCTCCTCGCTCTCCTCCACCTCCTGCACTAGACCCCGACCGCCCTAGGTCGCCGGTGCGCCGACACCGCCGCCGGCCAAAGCCCCTGTCGGCAATGGGGAAGAAGGCCCGCGCCCTTTTGCACAGAACCCCCTGGAAGAACTCCACCCCTACGCATAAACCCACCCCCTCCCCTAGATCTAATCTGGATCGTTGGATCCTAATCCTACGGCCCAGATCGAAAGCCAACCTGAGTCAACCCGGGTCAATACCGGTCAACTGAGTCAGCCGTGCCAGTTTTGCAAAAGAGCCCCTCCACTATTTCAAAATTAACCCGCGATCCAGATCTATTCAAAAAAATAATTAGATTTAGGTCGTGATTTTTACAGAAAACTCCCTGCCTTATTTAAAAAATAGCACCCGAGGTCCTATTTAAGTTATTTTACATTTTAGCCCTCCTATTTTTATATAAAATTATGTTTAAGCCCTGAGTTTTTGTAAATAAGCCCCTGGAACTTTAAAACTTTGCCAGCAAGTCCCTGAACCTTAGAAAAGCCATATCTTTCTCGTTTTAGCTCCGATTTGAGTGATTTTCGCGCTCACGTGCTCGTAGCGAAGCGTAGATTAGTTTCTAAACCTTCTTTTGATCTGTTTTTATTGTTTGGTGTACTGTTCTAATAGATTAATATTGTTTGCATGTATTGGCTTGTATGGATGCTTGTGTGTTGATGTATGAGTCCAGTCGGTGAGCCGTACGCGTTTGAGTTCGAGGGTTACGAGGAGCAGGACCAACACCCGCAGCAAGAGCAACAGCAGCAGCAGCAGCAGTTTGACGAAGGCAAGTACAGCACGGACAATCCTTGCTACCTAAACACACCTTTACATTGTTTACTGCATATGCATGTGTCTAAATTGTTCCTATTAAGGTTATTCCTAGCTTTGTTTATCCTATACCTTGATTACCCTGGGTTATTGCATTTGGGTAGACCTTTGCTAAGCGCCGCTACTGTCACCAATGTTTAACTGTTAATCTTGACTTAATGGTTCACTTCAATGTTAATGGTAAAACTTGCTTTTTAGCAACATGGAACAGGGGGCTAGGGCGTATGCTTCATGCTTGGCCCTAGTGTCTCTCCGTAAGGACTGGTTCTTAAAGCGGCAACCCAGGAACCTGTCGCCACCACTGGAACTATAATGGCTCTGGTCTTGGACAAGTAACATGTACGGCTCTAGCTTGACAGTAGTTACCGACGGGCCGACGGCGTTATGGGAAACATGGGTGAGAGTATGGTTTGATCCACCGAGGACGGAGTATCCGTTGGCTATGTCCCCGTGAGGCACAGTCCCGTGTTGGGAGCTTTCGTATGGCGGGGGTTCCACACGTTGCGCTATTTATTTTGTTGTTGTTATTCATTTCTGCGCTTGGACGCCAGTGACCCCGTCGTGTTGCGACATGGGCGTCAGTCAATCTCGGTGCCTTGGGTCATGCTGCCTAGGTTGCACCATAACGGCTACTGTTTCGTTAGGGTGTCTTGTGAAACGCCTCGTAGCATCCCTATGCAGTCACACCTCGGAAGTGTTGATGTGCGTGGTTGGGTGCAAAGTTCCTTTGAACTTTTACGCGACCGGTGGGTAAAGGGCGAAACCTCTGCAGAGTGTATAATCTATCATGATAGCCTAGCTCAGGGTCAAGAGCGTCCTGGATCCTTTTTGATTAGAAGATGATACTTATTATTTAATGTTCACTACTACACTATTAGTTGGGTTGGCAACTGGGATTCATGTGAATGTAGTGGTTATGATGATGTTAAAACGAAACAACTAAAATTGCTAATGCAGTACAGCCGTGTCAAGCCTTTCTTTTAAGCCTTCATTATCCGTGTTGTATTTGCTAAGTAAGACATTTACTTACACTTGCCATTCAACAAAATCCCGGATGGGTAACAGATGGATTAGATGGTACTGCTGCTGTTGAATTTCCTGAGGATCTGCCATTCTACTAGCTGTGCTCAACCAGTCAGTGTCCCTGTGGTTATCGTTATCGGCTTCGTCTTCGTCTTCGTTAGAGAGAGTTAATAAAGAGTCTTCCGCTGTTTTATTTAGTTATTTGAGTCAAACTCTGATGTAAAACCATTTTATTCGAGCATATGTACTCTGTTTATCATATTTGTTATCTATATGTGTTCTGTGGACTTCCTGGGCACACATATAGAAGCATTCGGGTTTCCTGTAAATCCGGGTGTGACAGAACAACGGCTTGAAAATCCGAGATCTGAACTAAAATCCCTCCAAGAGAAGAACTCTTAGTTGAAAAATCGGAAACGAATCCCCCCAGATTCAGAAACCAAAGTCGAGAGGAATTCAAGGGTGAGCAGGTACGAACCTTCTTCGTTGATGCGCCAGAAATTCTCCCAGCCAATGGCCTGGAAAGTTTCCGTGAACTCTATGTCCATACCCGTGTCCCTGAGCAAGTCTTGCTCAAAAACACGGGTGTGCTCGAACTCCTTCAGCCGAAGCTCGTTAAAGGTGTTCTGTTCCCATTCTGTCCTGAGGTTGATGTCACTCTCGCTCAGGAGCTGCCTTGCTGGGGGCGTGGCATGGCCCCATCCGAGCCGGCTGCTCCATGCTCGTCCATGTCCATCCGGCTCGAGCCTCGGGACGGAGCTGGGGAACTCCCAGCATCGTCCGATCGTCGGCCTAGCCGGGCGGAACGACGGAGCGACGTGAAGAACTTCGACATGATTCCTGCAAGAGGTTAGTGCAACAACAACTACCCGAAGGACTGAATATATATGGTTAGCACAAGAAAATCAAGTCGGTCGTTTGAGATAGTTAGTCGTTCTTGCGGGGATGAAAACCACCACAAAAGGTTAGTCGTTCTTGTGGGTGTCGGTGACCACCACAAACACGTCTAGAATTTCAGCACAAAGATTACAACAAAAGCAAAATATTTTTGGGTTTTTTCTAGTGATGCAAGGGAACCAAAACTTGAGCGGGAACTTAGGAAGAACTTGAGCAAGCACTTGAGCAAAGAAATGAGAGAGAGAGCTTCTAACAGAAATTTTTCAGAGTGTATGAGTGTGTGGAGAAGCAAGCAAACAAGGCCAGCATTTATAGGCCGAGGGGAGCAGTCATGGCCGTTCGGCCGAATTGGGCAAAGTGGCCTGGCCACTCCCATGTGAGTGCAGCACTCACATGGCTTTGCTTCCACTCCAAATTTGTGTGGACAAAATTTTCCACGGACATGTACATGGATTTTAGTGGTAGGTAAGATGCAAATGTGACATGACCAAAGTGGAGTTTAGTGGAGTCACCCCCATGCTGCCATGTTTGTGATAATTGGTGAGTGTGCAGCCATTTTTAGTGGGGTAGACATGTTTGTTGCTGGTTGGTGGTGATGGTAAATATTTGGAGATGTTCTAGAAGTTGTGAAAATGAAGAAAGTTACAAATTACACCCTCTCTAATTAAATTTCAGCATGTGTCCAATTATTTCTAACCAAGCTTGCAAAATTTTCTACTCTCTCTCAAATTAATTACTCAAGTGGTTCATTTATTTTGGAAAGAGAAACATGCAAATGCAATTGGAAATTTAAAATTTGGAAGGGAAATATGGGATACATACCGATTTTCCTCGCGGCAAGAGCTCAGCTTTTAAGTCCGCGAGCGGGACTTCTCCTGTCTTCAGTTGCTTGTGTCATCGTCCGGTCCCGGAGTGGACGACTCGGACGATGCAACCTTCTTCTGCCACATCTTCTTGTTCTTCTTCTTCGGTGTCGGTGGCGGTGGGATTGGCGTCTCTGAAGATTGTGGTTCAGATGAAACCACGTTGACCTGCTCCAGGTTATTGGAATTTTGAATTGAATCAGTGCATACTTGAGAGCATTTCTCCACCCTGGGCCTGAACGCGAACTTTTCTTCCTTGCCGTTGATGTTCAGGCTGATTTCTCCGGCTCCCACGTCGATGTTTGCATTGGCGGTGCTCAGGAACGGCCTCCCGAGGATGAGAGGTGTTTTCGTGTCGACCTCCATATCGAGCACCACGAAGTCCACGGGTACGAAGAATTCCCGGATTTTCACCGGAATATCTTCGGCTATTCCCGCGGGGTAGCGAATCGATTGATCCGCTAGCTGCAAATACATGGTTGTAGGGGACAAAGAAGAATAGTTCAGTTTATCGAACACTACCTGCATAGCTTCAAGCAATGGGATATTGACATATAACTTTCGAATTACCTCAACAAATTTGCTGAATTGTTCGTCCACCGTTGGCTTATGGCATCTTCTGGGGAATGGTAGCACATTTGGTTCATAGAATTCGTGAGGGGCCGCCTTTGCTTCCTTCTGCGGACTTGTCTTCTATGGTTCTGTTGTGGCCTCCTCTTCTTCTCTATCACTTTCTGTAGTGGCTGCCTTTTTACTTGCACCGTCAGGATATGGCGGGTCCCGAGTGGTCTTACCCCCTCTCGTGGTGACCGCTTTAACCTTTTCACGAGGGCAATTGTCTGGTTGCCCAAAGAATTTCCCCGCTACGGGTGAGGGCAAAGAAGCAGCTAACTGAGCAATTTGAGTTTCTATCATTTTATTAAAGCTCAGTTGATTTTTCATAGCAGAAGAAAACGATTCCATCCTAGAGTCTATGCTTTCCAGAGTTTTATCATTAGCAGCAAGCTTTTTAGTGATATTTTTAGTTATTTTGATCTGGCCGAAAACAAGATCTCTAAGAGACGGCTGATTATTGAAATTGCTGGAATTGAAATTGTTACCTTGTTGGGACCTCTCAAAAGGGAGGTTTGGGCGCGGATTCCAGCCTTGGTTGCCGTAGTTGTTCGGTCAGTACCCGTTGTTGTTGGAGTTGTTGACGTAGTGGGCATCTTCTCGCGTTTTGGGGTAGTCATTCCCCGAATGGCCAGTGTTGCCATAGACTTCGCAGGTCATGCGAGCGTCCATGGCTTGCACCGTTTCTTGGGCAGGGGCCTCCAGTTTCTTCATCAGGAGGTCCATCTTGGCAGCGAGCATGTCTAGAGCTTCAACTTGGTGAACTCCTCGGGTCTTCGGTTGAGTCCGGTCATCAGACCAACCTTGGTTCTCGACCATCTTCTCTATGAGGGCCTTCACACGACTCTCCTCAAGAGAGAAGAACGAGCCTCCAGCAGCAGCATCCAGGTACTCACGGGCAGAATTTCTCAGCCCATGATAGAAAGTTAGGATTATGAACCAACTTTGCATACCATGGTGAGGACAAGCAGAAATATAGTCCTGGAGGCGATCCCATGCCTCTGGGACTGTTTCATCTTTTAACTGCTGGAAACTAGCTATTTTGTTCCGGAGGGCGTTGGTTTTCCCAACCGGAAAGAACATTAGCAAGAAAGAGCTAGTGCATTTATCCTAAGTGTCTATAGCTTCGCGGTTAGCATAAAACCATTGTTTTTCCTTGCCTAATAATGAGAATGGAAATAAACGAAGGCGAATGGCATCGATACTTACTCCGCGGATGGTGAAGGTGATGCAAATTTCCAGGAAATGCTGGAGATGACCATTGGCATCTTCATGTGGCTTGCCGCAGAATGGGCTAGCCTGTACCATGTTGATGAGGGCTGGCTTTAGCTCGAAACTACCATCTCCGACTGGCGGAGCTGGTCCGGTATGCACGTTCTCGCTTGATGGAGCGGAGAACTCGCGGATCGTCTTGCCGGCCATCCTCGATGAAGCTGGAGTCACAACGGGAAGGACTGGGTTCGTCGGAAGGAGTTGCTTCTAAGGAGGTACAACACGGGGTCGTACTTTCCTCACAAGTGACTCAGGATTTTCTTGGAAGTTTGACGGTAGCTGGAAACCAGTCATGCACTGCTCTGTTCCACAAAGACCAATGAACAGAGCAAGGATAAACCCGCTTGAGTAGCGGTACTCAACTAAGATAGCTCAAGATAAAAATTCAAAAGTAATCTAGCCAAATGCTTCCCCGGCAACGGCGCCAGAAATGCTTGTTGGCACTTCTTACGATCCAATATCAGAATTGAGAATCCTGGTGCTGCGGTAAGGAGTGTTTCAGTGGTTTTCCTTATGGCTTAGTAAAATATAGAAATATTCTGCAAGCGCACAGAATCACCGTTGTAGCACTTCACCTGGGAGTATCCCGAGGTATCGTAATTTATATTTCCGCAGGGAAGCTTTGGCAAGACTACTAGTGAACAGATATCCCAGACTATCAGAGAAGGGTACACGACTAGACAAGACAGGGGATAACGGTATTGGATAGGAGTGGATATACCGGACACACAGCTCAAGGGATGCTCAGGTAAGGGAGAGAAGAGGTAGATAGCTGGGAGGACAACGAGAAGAGATAGAGGACTCCTGGATACTTTATCTACCTATGTCACTCTAGCTTAGAGATACAGCTGCTACAGAGCCAGCACTAGGAGATCTGGGATAACTCTATTGTCTTAGCTTCGGGATAGGGAACCGGTGGACACACAGAAAGGGATGAGAAGGGGTGCCACTATTTCCTGGGCTGGGGGGATCCTACAGACCGGAACTAACGTGATGGGCTACGAAGACCGAAAGGGCTGTCACCACCTCACGGCTACCACCTCCGTTGCGACGAGAATACTCTAAGGCCACTGTCTAGGCTAGGAACCACTCATACACTAGTCAACAACTACTTACTCCGCTAGCAAGAGCAAGCAACCTTGTCAATACTCCAGTATTTAGCAAGATCGAAGAACTAGCCAAGACAAAGAATTAAACAAGACTACAAGCACTAGAACTATAACTGACTATAGTCTAAACAAGATATATTTGCAACTAGAATAAAGTAGAAGCAAGATATAAATGACAAAGGAAATAAGATAAAGATAACTATATTGATAACTGAAAGTCTTACAAAAGGAAAAGTAAAAGATACAAGAGCTATTACCAGAGCTTCTGAAGACGACTCCGAAACCTCCTTGGCAAAGCTCGACTCAACTCTAACTCCCAACTAAACTATCCTAACTCTACTAGAACAAGTGGAATGAGAGCTCATTGGCTTGGTGTGTGTGAAACTAGGGCTTGGACACCTCCTTTTATAGCAAGTGATGGCGGTTGAGCTTGGGTAACCGCCAAGGCAGCCAGGGGGGCAGAGAGGCGGTTCGGCCGAATTCCTCGGTTCGGCCGAACTCCCTGGTCCGCCCGAACCGAGGGATGCACTGCCTTGGCCACCAAGGGCCAGGATGCAGCCCCAGGGTTGGTTCTGGTGCTGGGGGTGGTTCGGCCGAAGGCTCCAGTTCGACCGAACTGGGCCTGGCCCGTGGCCGGCCTCCCCAGCACCGCCTCTTGCTTGTGGACCTCCTGGGCCGACTTATATGCATTGGACTTTGTGTGTTTCCGGCCCGGAGGTGATGTGTCATGGCCCGGGATGAGATGGTTGCCGTCCATATGTCGTTTGTCGTGTTCGCTCGATACTCGTTGACGTGGACGACTCCCGGTGGCATGCATGGCTAAGGGGGGTAACCGGCCGAACGGAGTCGTTCGGCCGATTCGGTCATTTCCGGCCCCAATAGCGTGTATTTATCGTAGTTGTACCTGCACAAGTGTCACTCACCAAAACTCGTGGAACTTTATTAGAAATAAAACCTAAGTACATGGAATGTTGCATATAACCTCATTTATTCCCGAGTATTGGTGGTCGGATTTGGGTTGTAACGACCGCCAACACTCCACAACCGCGACATCAATGGCCGAGTTGTCAAATGGGCAGTAGAACACGGAAGCTTTGATATTACCTTAAGGTCAAGGCAATCCATCAAATCACAAGTGTTGGTTGATTTTCTGGCTGAGTGGACGGAAATCCGAGCACCTACACCAGTGGAACCACCCGAGCATTGGACCATGTACTTCAACGGTGCCCTAAACCTCGAAGGAACCGGTGCAGGAGTACTGTTCATATCGCCAGAAGGCAAGCATCTAAAGTATGTGCTGCAGATCCATTACAAGGCGACAAACAACGGCGCCGAGTACGAAGCACTGATCCATGGGCTCAGGATAGCCATCACCTTGGGCATCAAGCGTCTGCTATGCTTCAGAGACTCGAAGGTGGTGTTCGAACAAGTTAACAAAAATTGGGACTGCTCCAAAGAAACCATGGACACCTACTGAGCCGAAGTCCGCAAGCTGGAAGCCCACTTCTACGGGCTCGAATGCCGCCACGTACCACGCGAAGAAAACGTGGAAGCTGACGTCCTGTCCAAATTCAGATCCAAGCGATCCCAAGTACCCGCCGGTATATTCATACAAGATTTACGAAAACCATCCATCAAAATGCTGGAAGAAGAAGAAGCCACAACTACTGCCGACCAAGTTGTCGCAACAGTCACGGTCCCTTCAGAAAAAGAAGAAGATTGGCGCGAACCACTCATCGCGTTCGTAAAAAATGACCGTATGGCCATAAAAGAAAAATACTAGGAAGACAAGGTCGCCCTCCAATAGCTTAGTCGGTGTCACACCCGGATTTACACAGAATCCCGAATGCTGCCGTATGTGTGCCCAGGAAGTCCACAGACACATACAACAAACAAATATGGTATTACAGAGTTCACAATGCTCAAAGTAAAACGTTTACATCCGAGTTTAACATAAATAAGTAAACAAAACAGCGGAAGTCTATTTATTAACTCTCTCTACTAAGCGGAGCCGCAGTCCACAGGGACTCTGACTGGTTGACCACAGCTTAGTAAAATGGCAGATCCTCCGGGTACTCAGCAGTAGCCACATCATTCTCAAAACAATCTGTTACCCATCTGGGATTTTGTTGAATAGCAGCAAGTGTAAGTAAAATGTTTACTTAGCAAGTACAACACAGATTATGAAGGCTCAAAGTAAGGCTAGACACGGCTGTACTGCGTTAGCACTTTTAGTTGTTTCATTTTAGCATATTCCAAAGTTACTACAATAATATGAATCCCAGTTGTAACCCAGTTAATAAAGTAGAAGTTTATTAAGCAGAAGTAAAACATCATCTTAATCAGAGAACCACTAATCGAAAAGGATCCAGGCCGCTCGTGACCCTGAGCAAGACTATCATGATAGATTGTACACTCTGCAGAGGTTTCGCCCTTTACCCACCAGTCGCGTAAAAGCTCAAACGAACTTTAAACCCAACCACGCACGTCAACACTACCGAGGTGTGACTGCATAGGGACGCTATGAGGCTTTTCACAAGACACCCTAACCCAACAGTAGTCGTTATGGTACAACATAGGCAGCATGATCCGAGGCACCGAGATCGACTGACTCCCAGGGCGCTCCCATAGGAGGGTCAATGGCATCCAGAGCGTGGCAACACATGCAACAACAAAAATAAAGAGCGCAACTTGTGGAGCTCCCAACACATGAGCGCTCCCAACACGGGACTGTGCCTAACGAGACATAGCCGATGGATCTTCCGTCCTCGGTGGATCAAACCATACTCTCACGAGTGCTTCCCATACCGCCGTCGGCCCCATCGGTAACTACTGTTAAGCTAGAGTCGTACATGCTACTTGTCCAAGACCAAAGCCATTATAGTTCTGGCGGTGGCGACAGGCTCCTGGGTTGTCGCTTTAGGAACCAGTCCTTACGGAGAGACACTAGGGCCAAGCACGAAGCGCATAATTACATAATTAAAACATAATTACACATTAAAACCCGAGGGCTAACGCGCAAAATGTCCAGGGCTGGGTTTCGGGGTGTAAAAACAGGGAAACTCGGGGGCTAAAGCGCGAAGCAGGGGCATATTTGTAAATAGTTTTGAAAAGGTTCGGACGGCGGGTTGATTTTCAGGAAGTCGGGGGCTCTTTTGAAAAAAACTACCGGCGCTGACCGGTATGCTGGAGATTTGACTCGGGTAGGGGCGCGATCTGTGCCGCTGGATCCGGATCAGACGGTGGGGATTGGCTCGGGGATTGGCGTAGCCGGCGACAGCAGGGATGTGGCGGCGCCGCCCGCGGGAGCGGCGGTGGCTCGCCGGAGTGGAGCCTAGAGGGCGCTAGAGGGCTCGGTTTGGGACGGGATCGAAACCTATGGCTTCAGGGTGGCATGGCGAGCACACCAGGGTGGTTCACGTCGAGGGGAAGGCGATGTGGGTGGTGTGCGGCGGTGGCCGGCGGACAGCCATCTCCGGCGAGGCAGAACGCGCTCATTGGGGGTCGGTTAGGGACGGGGCTTGATGCTATGGGTTCAAGGATACATGACAAAAACAACTAGAGGGGCCTGGTTGTAGGGGAGGCTGCACGGCCATCGTTTCGACGGCGACCGGCGGCGGATTGCGCCGGTGAGCAGAGGCGGGGAGGCTACAGAGCACGGAGAGGAGCGGGAAGGGGCTTAGGAGATTTCTCACCCCGTGGCGAAGGTCTGGGTGCAGCCAAACTAGTCAAAGCGGCGCCGGAGAGGGGTGGTCGACGGCGGCGGCGGACTGCAAGGCGACCGGTGAAGAATTAGTCACAATGCAAGGCGGAATTGAGCTCGAGGACGACTCGGCTATCTTCGTTACCTCGGTGCGAAGCCCTTCGAGCGGCTGGACAGCGCGGAGCGACAACGGAGGAGGGGATCGACGGCGGCCGGCGCTCGGCTCGAAGAAAACGGCGGCGGCGTTATTGGTGCTGCGGCGGCTAGGGTTTCTGGTGAGGGGTGAGGGTGAGGGCGGCGTCGCGAGGCGCGTTAAGAAGGCACTGGGGAAGGTGGCCTCGGCGTGCAGGCCCTGTCACTGCAGAAGCGCGGCCGGCCGCGCCATTAGCGGGGGGAAGAAGAAAGGAAGGTGACGTCAACCTGGCGTAAGCAACCTGACCAGCGGGCCTGGCGTGTGTTGGCTGTCGTTACAACCCAAATCCGACCACCAATACTCGGGAATAAACGAGGTTATATGCAACATTCCATGTACTTAGGTTTTATTTCTAATAAAGTTCCACGAGTTTTGGTGAGTGACACTTGTGCAGGCACAACTACAACAAATACGTGCTTTCGGGGCCGAAAATGACCGAATCGGCCGAACAACTCCGTTCGGCCGGTTACCCCCCTTAGCCGAACACAACGAGAAGCACAACCGGAGGCCGTCCAAGTCAGCGATGACCAAGCGACGACCGATCACGACACTTGCACTACTGCCACATCACTTCTGGGCCCACACAACACGAAGAACACCACCAGGAGCCAGCCCAGGGGGTCCAGGAGCTAGAGGCGGTGCAGGGAAGCGGGCCTGGGCCGCCAGCCCAGTTCGGCCGAACTACAGGCTTCGGCCGAACCGCCCCCACTGCGCCAAACCGACCCCAAGGTGCAATCCTGGCCCTTGGTGGCCAATGCGGTGCATCCCTCGGTTCGGCCGAACCGCTGAGTTCGGCCGAACCGCTGAGTTCGGCCGAACCGAGGAATTCGGCCGAACCGCCTCCCTGCCGCCTCTGGTTGCCTTGGCGGTTACCCTGCCTACAACCGCCATCAACTGCTATAAATGCAGTGGTCCAAGCCCCGGTTTCACACACACCAAGCCAAGGAGCTCATTTCCACTTTCATTCTAGTAGAGTTAGGATAGATTAGTTGGGAGTTTGAGTTGAGTCGAGCTTTGCCTCGGAGGTTCCGGAGTCGTCTTCAGAAGCTCTGGTATTAGCTCTTGTATCTTTTACCTTTCCTTTTGAAAGACTTTCAGTTGTCAATATAGTTATCTTTATCACTTTGCCTTTGTCATTTATATCTTGCTTCTACTTTATTCTAGTAGCAAATATATCTTGTTTAGACTATAGTCAGTTATAGTTCTAGTGCTTGTAGTCTTGTTTAAGTCTTTGTCTTGGCTGGTTCTTCGATCTTGCTTGATACTGGAGGTGAACTGTCACCAAGAGTATTGACAAGGTTGCTTGCTCTTGCTAGCAGAGTAAGTAGTCATTGTCTAGTGTAGGAGTGGTTCCTAGACTAGTCAGTGGCCTTAGTTTATTCCCGTCGCAACGGAGGTGGTAGCCGGGAGGTGGTGACAGCCCTTTCGGTCTTCGTAGCCCATCACGTTAGTTCCGGTCCGTAGGATTCCCCAGTTGGGAAATAGTGGCACCCCTTCTCATCCCTTTCTGTGTGTTCACCGGTTCCCTTGTCCCGAAGCTAAGACATTAGAGTTATCCCAGATCTCCTAGTGCTGGCTCTGTAGCCGCTGTATCTCTAAGCTAGAGTGACATAGGTAGATAAAGAATCCAGGAGTCCTCTATCTCTTCTCGTTGTCCTCCCAGCTATCTATCTCTTCTCTCCCTTACCTGAGTATCCCTTGAGCTGTGTGTCCGGTATATCCACTCCTATCCAATACCGTTATCCCCTGTCTTGTCTAGTCGTGTGCCCTTCTCTGATAGTCTCGAATATCTGTTCACTACTAATCTTGCCAAAGCTTCCCTGCGGAAATATAAATTACGATACCTCGGGATACTCCCAGGTGAAGTGCTACAGCGTAGTCTCGAATATCTGTTCACTAGTAATCTTGCCAAAGCTTCCCTGTGGAAATATAAATTACGATACCTCAGGATACTCCCAGGTGAAGTGCTACAGCGGTGATTCTGTGCGCTTGCAGAATATTTCTATATTTTACTAAGCCATAAGGAAAACCACTGAAACACTCCTTACCCCAGTACCAGGATTCTCAATTCTGATATTGGATCGTAAGAAGTGCTAACAGCGTGGCAGTGAGAGACGGGGAGGAAACTCGGTAGTGGGCCGGCGGTGCTGCTGGGCTGGGTGAGGTGGAGGAGGTGATGGGCCGAACTGGGCCGTGGGAGAAACTGGGCTGTGAGGGAAAAAGAAGAGGGATGGAAGTAGGCCGGGAGGAAAAGCTCAGGGGGCAAAAGTGAACCAGGCCGCAACAACTTTTCTACGGCTCCAAACAAAGCGATTTGAATTCGAATTTAAACTAGATTTAAATTCCAATTGAACCGCACACAATCAAAACACAATGGAGCCAACATGTATGCAACAAAAATGTTTCTAACCTTATATTTGATTTTATTTTTTAAAAAATAATTATTTTCCCCTAGGTAATTATGAACATTAATTAAATAAGAGCAAATGAATTACTAAATTTTAAATAGGCACTTTTAGGGTGTTACAGTCGGCGAAGCGCCAACTATGTGGTCATCGGCTCGGAGTTATACAGGAAAGCAGCATCCTCAGGAGTACTCATGAAGTGCGTCCTGCGCATTGAAGTTCATTCAGGCCCTTGCAGTAACCACGCGGCAGCTAAAACGCTGGTTGGTAAGATCTATAGATCCGGGTTCTTTTGGCCCACCGCGGTCTCTAACGCAAGGGAACTCGTTTAGCGTTGCGCCGGGTGCCAGTTCTTCAAGAAGCAAAAGCATCTGCCGGCTCAGGCTCACGGTGGAGAAGTTCACCAAATGGATCGAGTACAAGGTCGTCACCGACACCAAGTCGGCTACCGCAGCGCCCTTCATAGAACAGTTAACGCATCGCTTTGGCATTCCAAACCAAATCATCACTGACCTCGGCCCCCAATTCACAGGGCACGAGTTCTGAGACTTTTGCCAAGAAAGCCAGATCGACATCTACTACTCGTCCTCAGCTCACCTGCGTTGCAACGGGCAGGTTGAGAGGGCGAACGACATGGTCTTGGATGCCCTCAAGAAGGACATCTATGACGCACTCAACCCACGTGCAGGTCGTTGGGATAAAGAAGTACCACATATGGTTTGGGGCCTCAGAACCTAGAGAAGCCGAGCAACCGGGTACTCACCCTTCTTCATGGTATACGGATCCGAGGCAGAACTCCCAGCTGATTTGGCGTTTGGTGCTCCGCGCATCAAGCATTATGAGGAAGGAGAAGCAGAAACAAGTTGGCAAGTCCACATCGATGCACTAGAAGAACACAGGCTCTGCACCTTAACTCGACATGCACGCCATGAGCAGCAGATTTGCCGGTACCACGACAGGAACGTCAAGGAACGCTCCCTGAATGTCGGCGACCTCGCCCTGCGCCGAGTCATGAGCTTGGTAGGCCAGCAAAAGTTGTCGGCACCCTGGGAAGGCCCCTTTATAGTTAAAGAGGTCATATCCCAGGAACCTATCGCCTGGAATGGGCTAATTGCGATCCAGTCCCGAACGTCTGGAACATCCAGCACCTCACCAAGTTCTATCCTTAGTCCATGAAACAGCTATGTACCTCTCCCTTTTTGTTTCAGCATTCAATAAAAGTTTTCTGTCTCACAGATAAAATTTGTGCATCTTGATATTGCCAAGCCGCATTAACTATTCCATGACAGCCATGTGCTCGTCCATAAAAACAAAATGCTCATACAAGCAAACAAACATGGCAAGTCTGACTCACTATATCCAAAATCTAAACACCCGTGAAAGTACTCGGCCGGGACCCTGCCTATGACTAAGCCTCCATGCAGAGCATCATAGCATGTAGGAGTGCTGCTTTCATGAGAGCTCCAGCCAGTTCTTTGCCCGAGTCCCTAGCACTTGTCATGATCACAGTGAAGTGATAGGGGTTGATAATCCAACTCAAAATAAAAAAGCACGTTCAAAGCTAAAAGTTAAAGGTAGCAGATAAGTTTGCAAAATATTCTCCACGATACTACATGTCTTGTTTTTTGCCTACTCAGCAGGACCCGACTCCGGCTCCGACACGACGCTACGAACTATGTCGATAGCCAAGTTGGAGAACGAATCCGCCGAAGCTCCAAATTGCTCCTCCGAGTAGCTGGGGTGGTACCCGTCCCGAACTTCCTCCAGATCAAGGTCGACGTGGTTCTAGAAGCGCTCCTTCTCTTGGGCATGACCTGAGAACACCGAACAACCAAAGATAATCACAACATCGCGAACAGCCGAGTACTCCGCCGACAAAAGTACTCGGATAGCAGAAGTCAAGAGCACCTACTGGCATTGCCAGCCTCCAGTTGAACCACGAGCTCCTGGTTGAGCTGAGCAGTACCCTCCGCGTCTGAGTCCTTCTGGATGGTGAGTCCTCGTGCCTTGCTGGCGATGGTGCGCACCCTCGTCCTGAGTTCCTATAGCTCGCGGTACTCATCCTCGGCCACGCGCATCATTCGCGCGCACTCCTCAGGGCCAGACATCAGAACCTGCATTCAACAAAGCTCAACACCCGTTCAAGAACCACGAGCAAGGCATAGAAGAAATTACCTCCATATTCTCCAGCATCGCGAAGGAGGAGATGTGAATCCGCTCCAGCGCCTCTTGGTTCTTTTTGTCCATGTGCTCGAAGCGCTCAGGCCAACCCAGCTCCTCCTCTTCAACAACATCCTCCTGCTCGGCATGCTGTCTAGGAGGGGCATCATCGGTGAGCTCCGGCTTGTCTGCATCCACATTAGACCCAGCACCTCCCCCAGCGCTTGGGGCAATCTGCGGCGTGATAGCCACATCCGTCGGAGGCGCCGAGCTTCCCCCCGCAGCTACATCAACGACCGAGCCCGCTGGTGGTACCACTTGTTGCGGCAACGGCCCAGTGACGGTCGGGTTCGGCGATATTTGGGTGGCATGCCAGTCCTCCTTGGAGCATGGGCGGCTGGTCCGTCATCAAGAACCAGTCCCGGCGCCAATCCTTGTGGCAGTCATTCAGCTGCTGATCAAAGTACTCCTTGTCACACCTCAAAATTTTCGGATTTTGGGATGTGAATTTTTACATAATTTACACCATGATTTCTCAATTTTCTAAATTTTTTCAAGTTTTATTTAACTTTACAGGAAATTTATAATAATAAAAAAATACAAAAATATTTGAGAAATATAAATAAATTGCTTTTAATGTTGCATTCATGCTGCTGCATGGAGTTTTGCTTGTGTGTAGTTCAAATTAGAATTTAAATCTAATTTAAATTCAAGTTTGAATTACCTTTGTTTGAGCCCTATAAAAGTTCTTTTGGTCATAGTTCGTTTTTGCCCCTCAATCTTTTAGCCCAACCCATCTTCGCTCCTTCTCTTCTATCTCCTCAGCCCGGCCCAGTAGTCTTCCTCTTCTTTCCTCGCTTCCGCCCAACAGCAGCGACTCGGCCTGCTCCACCATCTCGGCCCGCACCGCGTGCGCCAGCCCAGCCACCTCCAACTCGGCCCGCCTTGCTCCTCCACTTGGGCCGGCTTCACCGCCTCGGCCCAACTCGCGACGCCAGCACACCGGCCGAGCTACCCGCTCCTCTGTCCCCTCTCCTCAAACTGACAGTGGGGACCACCTGTCATCTCCTACCTCCGGCCACCGAGCCGAGCTCGACTCAGCCTCGCGCGCCGCCGCGGCCCAGGCCCTGGCCCATCCCCGCGGCACCCATGACCCCTTGGAAACTTCCCCGAAGCTTCCCGCGCCCGCACCTTCCTTCTACGCCTCGCTCCCCGCAAGGAAAGCCCTCCCAGGCATGGAACGCTCAGCGCCGCCGCTGCCTCGAGGCATTTGTCCCACCCCGGCACCCGAAGCTCCGCCGCGTCCCTAACCGCCGTCGACGACCGCCCCCTCGCCCGATCTGTTTTGAGCCATCGGATCTAGATCTGACGGCCCACATCGCATCCACGCCCCAAGTCAAACCCAGCCATAATGGTCAGCGCCGGTCTTTTTGCTAAAGAACCCCTTTGGTTTTGCCAAATCAACCCGCCATCCATCTCAGTTCAAAAGTAATTGCAACTAGGCCCCTGGTTCACTCTTTAGCCCCTGAACTTTTAAAAAATTGCCTCCCAAAGTCCAGCCCCTGCCATTTGGCATGTTAGCCCTCAGGTTTTAGCGCATAATTATGTTTGGGTCTCTGGTTCTTCGCAAATAAGCCCCTGAAAGTTTCTAAAACTTGCTAGCAAGCCCATGAACCTTAGTAAAGCCATATCTTTTCCGTTTTAGCTCCGATTAGAGTGATTCTTGCGCTCACATGTTCGTAGCAAAGCGTAGATTAGTTTTAAAGCCTTCTTTTCTTCTGTTTCTACTGGTTGCTGTATTTTTCTTAGTTATTCTTGTTTGTTTGCTTGTATGTTTGTGCCGATGTTTGCTACGAGTAGAAGGACGCCATCAAGAGACTGCAAGAACAAGATTGAATACTTTAAGCAGCAATACTATGGATTGAGGCAAGTTATAGCACGGACAATCCTTGCTACCTACACACCCCTTTAATCATTTATTTCATACCTGCATGTGTCTAATTTATCGTACCTTTAAGAATGTACCTAGTCTTGTTTCTCCTGTCACATGGTTACCTTGGGTTTATTGCATATGGGTAAACTCTTGCAATGCGCAGCTACTATCACCATTGTACAACCGTTAACTTTGACTTAATGGTTCACTTCAACATAAAGATTAAAACTTGCTTTTTAACAACTTGGTTTAGGGAGCTAGAGCATGTGTTGTGTGCTTTGCTCTAGTGTCTCTACTTAAGGTCCGGTTCTTAAAGCGGCAACCCAGGAGCCTGTCGCCACCGCTAGAACTATAATGCCTCTGGTCTTGGACAAGTAGCATGTACGGCTCTAGCTTGACAGTGGTTACCCTGGGGCCAACGACGTTAGTGGAAACAAGGTGAAAGGTTGTTTCTTGATCCATCGAGGACGGTGTGTGTATCCGTCGGTTATGTCTCGTTAGGCATAGTCCCGTGTTGGGAGTCCTCGCGTTGGAACTCCGCACGTTGCGCTCTTTATTTTTGTTGGCATGCGTTGCTTGCTCTCTGGACACCATTGACCCTCCTATCGCTGCGCCTTGGGAGTCAGTCAATCTCAGTGCCTTGGGTCTCACTGCCTTGTTACACTAGCGGCTACTGTCTTGTTAGGGTGTCTTGTGAAAAGCCTCGTAGCGTCCCTATGCTGTCACACCTCGGTAGTGTTGATGTGCGTGGTTGGGTGCAAAGTTCCTTTGAACTTTTACGCGACTGGTGGGTAAAGGGCGAAACCTCTGCAGAGTGTAAATCTATCATGATAGCCTTGCTCAGGGTCACGAACGACATGGATCCTTTTTGATTAGAAGATGATGTTTATTTATATTTAATGTCACTTACACTGTATTAATTGGGTTGAAACTGGGATTCATACACTTGTAGTAACTTGGATATTGATAAAATAAACCAACTAAAAGTGCTAATGCGGTTCAGCCTTGTCTAGCCTTTTTGAGTTTCATACACCGTGCTATACTTGCTAAGTAAGACATTTACTTATGCTTGCTATTATTCAACAAAATCCCGGATGGGTAACAGATGGAGTTTCTTGAGGATCTTTTGTACTTCTAAGCTGTGGTCAACCAGTCGGTGTCCATGTGGACTTGAGGCTCTTCCCGTTGAGAGAGTTAGACTTCCGCTGTGTTTTAGGTAAACTCTAATGTAAAACTATTTTTATTCGAGCATATGTACTATGTTTATCATATTTGTTAGCTGTATGTGTTCTGTGGACTTCATGGGCACACATATAGCAGCATTCGGATTTCTGTGTAAATCCGGGTGTGACACTCCTTCTGCTTCCCCCCGTGCAAGGCAATCCCTGCCCCGCTGGTAATCCGAGTGGGATCATCCCCCTTGGCCCCCGAGCCGATGCGCTTAACGCGGTACAGGTACCGCCACAAGTGAAAATGGGGGGCGATTCCCAAGTACGCCTCACATAGATAGATGATGAAAGAAATGTCAAAAATCCCATTGGGATTGAGATGGGAGAGCTCCAGACTGTAGTAGTACAGCAGCCTGCGGAAGAAGTCATCGGTCGGTGTACTGAAGCCACGCTCGATGAAGTGCACGAAGATGGCGACCTCATTGGTGTTCTCGTACGGCCTCTTCTCCTTCCCCGGCAGCCTCCGCGCCATGGAGTCCTTCGTGGGTAGCACCCCCCGATTCGCCATGCCCTCAAGACGGTCTGTCGTCATCTTCGTCTTGCCCCAGCTGGCCTCCTGCTCGGTCTCCGACAGCACTCTGGCCGCGACCAGGGCTTCAGCGGCAGCACGTGCGGCGGCTTCCTCGGCCATGAATCTCTCTCGATGGCAGTGAAATGAGGGGTGGATGTATGCCGGGGTGTGCAGCCTCACTAGCGAGGACCGATCTATGGGTCCTACGCGGCCTCGGGCAGCTCGCTTGGGCGTGATGGCGGGCTGAGCAAAAAGCAAAGGTCCTAAGGTGCGGCGCAACGGCTGGATGACGACGACGGCGGCTGTGGTCACATATTTATAACGCAGTGTTTAGTCCTAAGGTCCGACAACTACCACCTTCGTGCTAGCTCAGAGACAATCCAAGCTAACCTCAAGTCTAAGCACCGTGCTTACACTAGTTGGCTAGTACCTATGCCGTATATTAAGATAGGCACCCAAGCAAAGCAACCAATATACAATTATACCAATCAACTAAGCAGTGAACAAGGAACTGTCACACCCGGATTTACATAGAAACCCGAATGCTTCTATATGTGTGCCCAGGAAGTCCACAGAACACATATAGATAACAAATATGATAAACAGAGTACATATGCTCGAATAAAATGGTTTTACATCAGAGTTTGACTAAAATAACTAAATAAAACAGCGGAAGACTCTTTATTAACTCTCTCTAAACGAAGACGAAGACGAAGCCGAAAACCATAATCCACAGGGACACCGACTGGTTGAGCACAGCTAGTAGAATGGTAGATCTTCAGGAAATTCAATAGCAGCAGTACCATCTAATCCATCTGTTACCCATTCGGGATTTTGTTGAATGGCAAGTGTAAGTAAATGTCTTACTTAGCAAATACAACACGGTTAATGAAGGCTTAAAAGAAAGGCTTGACACGGCTGTACTGCATTAGCAATTTTAGTTGATTCATTTTAACATAAACCAAGATTACTACAATTAAGTGAATCCCAGTTGCAGTTCCCAATTAATGAAGTAGAGGTGAACATTTAAACAATAATAAATATCAATTTCTAATCAAAAAGGATCCAGGCCGCTCTTGACCCTGAGCAAGGCTATCATGATAGATTATACACTCTGCAGAGGTTTCGCCCTTTTCCCACCAGTCGCGTAAAAGTTCAAAGGAACTTTGCACCCAACCACGCACATCAACACTTCCGAGGTGTGACTGCATAGGGACGCTACGAGGCTTTTCACATGACACCCTAACAAAACAGTAGCCGTTATGGTACAACCTAGGCAGCATGACCCAAGGCACCGAGATTGACTGACGCCCATGTCGCAACACGAGGGGGTCAATGGCGTCCAAGCGCGGAAAAGAACAACAACAACAAAATAAATAGCGCAACGTGTGGAACCCCCGCCATACGGAAGCTCCCAACACGGGACTGTGCCTCACGGGGACATAGCCAACGGATACTCCGTCCTCGGTGGATCAAACCATACTCTCACCCATGCTTCCCATAACGCCGTCGGCCCGTCGGTAACTACTGTCAAGCTAGAGCCGTACATGCTACTCGTCCAAGACCAGAGCCATTATAGTTCCAGTGGTGACGACAGGTTCCTGGGTTGCCGCTTTAAGAACCAGTCCTTACGGAGAGACACTAGGACCAAGCATAAAGCATACGCCCTAGCTCCCTGATCCATGTTGCTAAAAAGCAAATTTTAACATTAACGTTGAAGTGAACCATTAAGTCAAGATTAACAGTTAAGCATTGGTGACAGTAGCTGCGCTTAGCAAAGGTCTACCCAAATGCAATAACCCGGGGTAATCAAGGTATAGGATAAAACAAAGCTAGGAATAACCTTAATAGGAACAATTTAGACACATGCATATGCAGTAATTGATGTAAAGGTGTGTTTAGGTAGCAAGGATTGTCCGTGCTGTACTTGCCTTCGTCAAACTGCTACCGTTGCTCTTGCTGCTGCTGTTGTTCCTGCTCCTCGTAACCCTCGAACTCAAACGCGTATGGCTCACCGACTGGACTCATACATCAACACACAAGCATCCATACAAGCCAGTACATGCAAACAATATTAATCTATTAGAACAGTACACCAAACAATAGAAATAGAACAAAAGAAGGCTGAAAAACTAATCTACGCTTCGCTACGAACACGTGAGCGCGAAAATCACTCAAATCGGAGCTAAAACGAAGAAGTTATGGCTTTTCTAAGGTTCGGGGACTTGCTGGCAAAGTTTTAAAAGTTCCAGGGGCTTATTTGCAAAAATTCAGGGGCTAAAACATAATTTTATATGAAAACAGGAGGATTTATTTGCAAATTAACTGAAACAGGACCTCGGGCACTAATTTCAAATAAGCCAAGGGGTTTTCTGTAAAAATCAGGACTTAATTGTAATTATTTTTGAATAAAACAGGACTGCGGGTTAATTTTGAAAAAGGATAGGGGTTCTTTTGCAAAACGCCATAGTTGACCGTTATTGACCCAAGTTGACTCCGGTTGGCTTTCGATCTGGGCCGTCGGATCTAGTTTGGACGACTGAGATTGGATCAAGGGGAAGAGGGGTCACCGGCGGCGGCGGAGCTGCGGCGGCGAGCGGCGGCGCTTCGCCGGCGTTGCTCGAAATCGAGCTAGGGGCCTCGATTTGGGACGGGGTTTGGCGCTATGTGACCGGGGCAACGCGACGAGTCCTCCAGAGGGGATCATGACGACGACCGCACGGCGAGGACGACGGACGGCGAGCAATGGCGGCTACGGCCTCCGGCGACGGCGGTGAAGAGCGGCGGCGGCGCTACGGAGCATGGTTCGGAGCGTGGCCGGGCGCTACAGACGCGCGGAAAGATGGCGAGTCGACGGGAGGGGCTCTCGTCAGTGGAGACGCGGCAGCGGCGGCCGGCGACGACGAGCAGGAGCGGCGGAGCTCGGGCGATAATGGCGACGGGGCTACGGCGCGCGGAACAGAGCGACATCGGGCTTGGGAGCGAGCTTACCACCTGGCGGAGCTTCCCCGCCGGTTGAATCGACCGGAGCGACGGCGAGACGGCGGATCAACGGCAGCGGCGGCGCTCGGCTGCGGCAGCGGCGCGAGCTCGGATGGGGCGGCTAGAGCTAGGGTTTTCGGGGCAGGGGGATCGAGAGGCGACGCGGCTATTTGTAAGGAGGACGAGGGGAGTCCTGGTGGCCTCGGCGTTCGCGTCGTGGCCGGACCGGACACCGGCGCCGGGGCCGAGTCCAACTCGGACGGAGGAAGGGGACGGGGCTGACACGGGGGGTCCGCGCGTCAGTCGGCAGAGAGGGGGGCGAGGCGTTGCGGCGGTTGCTGGGCCGTGGGGTGGGCCGCGGGCGAGGGGAGGCGGAGCAGGCCGGGGAAAGGAAAGCCGCAACAGGCCGCGTCGCTCCTTGGGCCCGAATCGGGCCGAGCCTCGCGAGCAGGCCGGCAGCGGGCCAAAAGGGAGAGGGAGTGAACTGGGCCGCGGCTGGGCTGAAAGCGTGGGCAGGGGAGCTGGAGCGAGCAGGCCGGCAGCGGGCCAAAAGTGGAGCGAGAGGGAGGCGGGCCGCTGCGGGAAAAAGAGAAAGAGGGCCAAAATCGGACGAGGAAAATAGTTAAGGGAGGAAAAGTGGACTCGGCCGCAGAAACTTTTCTAGAGCTCCAATCTAAGCGATTCAAATTCGAATTTAAACAGATTTTAAATTCAAATTGAACCACACACAAACAAAACACCATGCAGTCGGCATGAATGCAACAAAAATGTTTCTAACCTTATATTTAATTTTATTTCTCATAAATAATTTTATTTTCCTTAGATAAATATGAGCATAGAATTAAATAAAAATAATTTAATTTCTAAATTTTTAAAATAAGCATTTTTAGGGTGTTACAAACCTACCCCCCTTAAGATGAATCTCGTCCTCGAGATTCGGATGAGGATGAGAATAACTGTGGATATTCAGCTCTGAGTTCTTCTTCTCTTTCCCAAGTCGCTTCATCCACTGAATGTCGGCTCCACTGAACCTTGCACATACGAATCACTTTATTTCTGGTGACTCTTTCTGACTCCTCCAAAATTCTGACAGGATGCTCAGTATAGGTAAGATCTTCCTCCACATTCAGCTCATCAATCGGAATCTGTTCCTCAGGTACTCGCAAGCACTTTTTCAACTGAGACACATGAAACACATCATGTACTCCCGCTAACTTCTCTGGTAGCTCTAGCTGATATGCCACCTCACCTTTCCGACCAAGTACCTTGAACGGTCCAATGTATCGAGGTGCTAACTTGCCCTTGACGTTGAACCTCTTCACGCCTCTCATTGGTGACACCTTGAGATACACGAAGTCTCCAACTTCGAAACTGAGATCCCTTCGTCGGTTATCTGCATAGCTCTTCTGTCTGGATTGTGCCACTTTCAGATTCTGTCTGATTATCTGCACTTGTCGCTCTGCTTCTCTTAGTATCTCAGGTCCAAATACCTGACTTTCTCCGGTCTGATTCCAGAATAGTGGTGTCCTACACTTTCTGCCATACAGAGCCTCGAAGGGTGCCATCTGCAAACTCTTCTGATAACTATTGTTGTACGAGAATTCTGCGTATGGTAAACTCTTATCCCAACTGGCACCATACTGTAAGGCACATGCTCTCAACATATCTTCCAATATCTGATTCGTCCGTTCTGTCTGCCCATCTGTCTGCGGATGGTATGCTGAACTGAACTGTAGCTTAGTGTCCATAGACTCATGCAGTTGTCGCCAAAAGTGCGATGTGAATTGGGTACCTCGATCTGACACTATTCTTTTCGGTACCCCATGCAAACACACAATCCTCTCCATATACAACTCCGCTAGTCTGGCTCCTGAGTAGGTGGTCTTTACTGGTAGGAAATGCGCCACCTTGGTCAGACGATCCACAATTACCCAGATTGAGTCAAATCCCCTCTGAGTGCGAGGTAAGCCAGTGATGAAATCCATACCGACTTCTTCCCACTTCCATTCAGGTACCTTCAGGGGCTGGAGCAAACCTGCTGGCCTCTGATGTTCAGCCTTGACTCTCTGACATGTGTCACATAGAGCTACGTATGTGGCCACATCTCTCTTCAATCCGTACCACCAAAATCTCTCTTTGATATCTTGGTACATCTTGGTACTACCTGGGTGTATCGAATATGCCGATTCATGGGCTTCCCTGAGAATTGCATCCCTGATCTGTACTATATCTAGTACACAGATCCTCTTCTCATACCACAATGTTCCTCGGTCATCCACTCGAAAACCAGGGGCTTTTCCTAATGCCACCAGTTCTACGATCTCCTTGATCTTCTCATCTGTGAGCTGTCCTTTTCGGATCTCTTGTTCCAAGGTCGGTTCTACTGCCATCTCGGTGACGCTGGTCACAAATCCCAGACTCATCCTTTCGAACTCTGCACTGAGTTCTTCCGGTAAGCAATGTCCTGTGATCCTTTTCACGTAACTCCTTCTACTCAGAGCATCTGCCACCAAGTTGGCCTTCCCTGGATGGTAATGTATCTCCAAGTCGTAGTCCTTGATCAGTTCTAACCAACGACATTGTCTCATATTCAGATCTGACTGTGTGAACACATACTTGAGACTCTTATGGTCAGTGTAAATGTCACACTTATGCCCAATCAAGTAATGCCTCCAAATTTTCAAAGCATGTACTACAGCTGCTAACTCCAGATCGTGTGTCGGGTAGTTCTGCTCATGTTTCCTCAACTGCCTCGATGCATATGCTACTACTCTGCCTTCCTGCATGAGCACACATCCCAATCCTAAACGAGACGCATCACAGTAGATAGAGAAGTTCTTGGTTATATCCGGCAATACTAGCACGGGTGCCGTTGTCAGCCTCTTCTTCAATTCTTCAAAGCTAACTTGACACTCTTCAGTCCAGACAAACTTGGCATTTTTCTCCAATAATGCCGTCAGGGGTTTAGCAATCTTGGAGAATCCTTCAATGAACCTCCGATAGTATCCAGCCATTCCAAGGAAACTTCTGATTTCACTCACATCCTTAGGCGGATTCCAACTCAACACATCACTAACCTTCTTCGGATCAACTGCCACTCCACCATTGGACAGTACGTGACCAAAAAATGCTACTTCCTTCAACCAAAACTCACACTTGCTCAGCTTGGCATACAACTGATGCTCACGAAGTCTCTGCATCACCAACCTCAGATGTTCTTCATGCTCTTCCTCATTCTTGGAGAAAACCAAAATGTCGTCAATGAACACCACTACGAATTTGTCAAGATAGTCCATGAACACACTGTTCATCAAATACATGAAGTATGCCGGTGCATTTGTCAATCCAAAAGACATGACTGTGAACTCATATAGACCATATCGGGTTGTGAAGGCTGTTTTGGGGATGTCAGTCACTCGTATCCTCATCTGATGGTAACCGGATCGGAGATCGATCTTAGAGAACACACATGCTCCTTTCAACTGGTCGAAAAGATCATCAATCCTTGGCAGCGGGTACTTGTTCTTGATGGTCACTTCATTCAAAGCTCGATAATCCACACACAATCTCTGGGTCCCATCTTTCTTATCCACAAACAAAACCGGTGCTCCCCAAGGGGATGAACTAGGACGAATATACCCTTATGCTAACAATGCCCTTAACTCCTCCTTAAGTTTTTCTAGTTCTTTTACTCCCATTCTATATGGCCTCTTAGCTATAGGTGCAGTACCGGGCTTAAGATCAATAACAAATTCAACTTCGCGGTCTGGGGGCATACCTGGTAACTCATCGGGAAACACGTCTGGGAATTCGCACACCACTCTGATGTCTTCCAGTGCTACACCTTCGGCTTGGTAGATCTGATTGTGTCCCAAGGGACTAGCTGCTTGGTATTCCACTTTCTCACCAGTCTTTGCTGTCAGCTGCACTGTTCTTTTGGAGCATTGAATCACCCCATCGTATCTGGCTAACCAGCTCATACCCAGAATCAAGTCAAACCCAAGGGTTTCTAGGACTATTGGGTTTACCACAAAGTCTACCCCCCTTATTGTGATGGTGATACAGGGGCAACGTAAAGTGGCGCGCTGTTCTCCCCTAGGTGAACTAACTACCATGGGGTTTCCCATAGGTTGCAAGATCATCATGTTCTTTTTCACGAAAGCAGCAGATATGAAAGCATGCGAAGCTCCAGTATCAAACAAAACAGTTGCGAGAGACGAGTTGACAGGGAACGTACCCACAACGACATCCGTTGCTCCTTCTGTGGTTTCCGCACCCATGTGGTTGACCTTTCCTCTCGCTGGGTTCTGCTGCTGATTCCCGTTCTGGTTCTGCGGTTGTCCAACCCTCTGATTGCTGTTCTGACCCACGGTGTTCTGAGCCTTGCGAGGACAAGCACTGGCATAGTGTCCCAGCTCACCACAACCAAAACACCTCGGAGCCGTAGGTGCAATGTTGGTCGGATTGGGACGTTGGACAGGACCACTCTGTGGCTGGTTCTGAGGACGCTGCTGAGGTAGTGCTGAGGGGTACTGGGGACGTGGCTGGTACTGGGGACGCTGCTGATACTGGTTGCGGTTCATCAAACCGGACTGTCCCTGGAAACGCTGTGGAGTCACCATCTGCTGGTTTCCTTGCTGAGGATTGAAGCGAGGGCGAACATTGCTTCCTGACGGTGTGCCTTGAAGCTTCCTTTTCATTTCTTCTATCTCACGGCGCTTGTGCTCCAGCAGTAGTGCGCTATCCACCAGTTCTTGAAAAGTGGCGAACCTAGAGCACAGGAGCTGGTACTGGAGTGTATCATGTAGGCCATCTCGGAATCGGGTCTGCTTCTTCTTGTCCGTATTCACGTCCTCTGGAGCATAACGGGCCAACTCAATGAACTTGTCACGATAAGCGGTGACACTCATACCTTCTTGCTTCAATGCCAGGAACTCCTTCTTCAAAGTCATCAGCGCTTCCGGCACGTGGTGAGAACGGAAGCTGTCGCGGAACTCCTGCCAAGTGATCTGATCACGATTGGGGTGAGCATACTGGTACGCATCCCACCAATCCAAAGCTGCTCCCTGGAGCTGTCCACTTCCATACAACACCTTCTCCCGGTCGTTGCACTGTGCGATGTCCAGCTGACGTTCCACTGCCTTGAGCCAGTCCTCTGCTTGCATTGGGTCGCTAGACTTGTTGAAGGTAGGAGGGCGTCCTTTCATAAACTCGCCCCTTTTATCTCTGGGTTGCACGTAGTGCTGTTGGGGTGGGTTCTGCTGATTCTGCTGCATCAGTGCTATGGTTTGCGCCATCTGTTGTGTCAGCTGAAGTTGCATCTGCATCATCTGCTCCATGGTGAGTGGCGGTGGTGGAGGTGGTGGGTTCTGGTTCTGAATGCTTCCACTGCCTCCGGGGTTGCTTCTGGTGTTAACCATCTACCATATCAAGAGATCTCCCATCAGTATTACCGCCAACTAGTATTAGATAACCCAGGCTTGCAGATGGTGTATGAGAAGATAGCAGTACTTGGAAAGATACGATAAAGAGTAAGACTGAGGAAGTGCAAAGGAGATAGATAACCCAAACTATTTATTCACTAATATTCCTTAAACCTTAGTCCTATATCTAGATGGAGATAGACTCGCGTCTATGACCATCACAATCATTACAAAGATCCAAATCAAACATAAGCATAATAACAACAAAATCAAGCACCCAAAGACATGATTCACACAAGACTCGACAGCACTGGTTTTGAAAAACGTAACTAAATGATCCGAACAAAAATCATGGTAGTCTCCTAGTGATTTTTCAACCGTTCTAACTAGGCTGCGTTCCTACAGTCAGCACGGCTCTGATACCAATCTGTCACACCCGGATTTACATAGAAACCCGAATGCTTCTATATGTGTGCCCAGGAAGTCCACAGAACACATATAGATAACAAATATGATAAACAGAGTACATATGCTCGAATAAAATGGTTTTACATCAGAGTTTGACTAAAATAACTAAATAAAACAGCGGAAGACTCTTTATTAACTCTCTCTAAACGAAGACGAAGACGAAGCCGAAAACCATAATCCACAGGGACACCGACTGGTTGAGCACAGCTAGTAGAATGGTAGATCTTCAGGAAATTCAATAGCAGCAGTACCATCTAATCCATCTGTTACCCATTCGGGATTTTGTTGAATGGCAAGTGTAAGTAAATGTCTTACTTAGCAAATACAACACGGTTAATGAAGGCTTAAAAGAAAGGCTTGACACGGCTGTACTGCATTAGCAATTTTAGTTGATTCATTTTAACATAAACCAAGATTACTACAATTAAGTGAATCCCAGTTGCAGTTCCCAATTAATGAAGTAGAGGTGAACATTTAAACAATAATAAATATCAATTTCTAATCAAAAAGGATCCAGGCCGCTCTTGACCCTGAGCAAGGCTATCATGATAGATTATACACTCTGCAGAGGTTTCGCCCTTTTCCCACCAGTCGCGTAAAAGTTCAAAGGAACTTTGCACCCAACCACGCACATCAACACTTCCGAGGTGTGACTGCATAGGGACGCTACGAGGCTTTTCACATGACACCCTAACAAAACAGTAGCCGTTATGGTACAACCTAGGCAGCATGACCCAAGGCACCGAGATTGACTGACGCCCATGTCGCAACACGAGGGGGTCAATGGCGTCCAAGCGCGGAAAAGAACAACAACAACAAAATAAATAGCGCAACGTGTGGAACCCCCGCCATACGGAAGCTCCCAACACGGGACTGTGCCTCACGGGGACATAGCCAACGGATACTCCGTCCTCGGTGGATCAAACCATACTCTCACCCATGCTTCCCATAACGCCGTCGGCCCGTCGGTAACTACTGTCAAGCTAGAGCCGTACATGCTACTCGTCCAAGACCAGAGCCATTATAGTTCCAGTGGTGACGACAGGTTCCTGGGTTGCCGCTTTAAGAACCAGTCCTTACGGAGAGACACTAGGACCAAGCATAAAGCATACGCCCTAGCTCCCTGATCCATGTTGCTAAAAAGCAAATTTTAACATTAACGTTGAAGTGAACCATTAAGTCAAGATTAACAGTTAAGCATTGGTGACAGTAGCTGCGCTTAGCAAAGGTCTACCCAAATGCAATAACCCGGGGTAATCAAGGTATAGGATAAAACAAAGCTAGGAATAACCTTAATAGGAACAATTTAGACACATGCATATGCAGTAATTGATGTAAAGGTGTGTTTAGGTAGCAAGGATTGTCCGTGCTGTACTTGCCTTCGTCAAACTGCTACCGTTGCTCTTGCTGCTGCTGTTGTTCCTGCTCCTCGTAACCCTCGAACTCAAACGCGTATGGCTCACCGACTGGACTCATACATCAACACACAAGCATCCATACAAGCCAGTACATGCAAACAATATTAATCTATTAGAACAGTACACCAAACAATAGAAATAGAACAAAAGAAGGCTGAAAAACTAATCTACGCTTCGCTACGAACACGTGAGCGCGAAAATCACTCAAATCGGAGCTAAAACGAAGAAGTTATGGCTTTTCTAAGGTTCGGGGACTTGCTGGCAAAGTTTTAAAAGTTCCAGGGGCTTATTTGCAAAAATTCAGGGGCTAAAACATAATTTTATATGAAAACAGGAGGATTTATTTGCAAATTAACTGAAACAGGACCTCGGGCACTAATTTCAAATAAGCCAAGGGGTTTTCTGTAAAAATTAGGACTTAATTGTAATTATTTTTGAATAAAACAGGACTGCGGGTTAATTTTGAAAAAGGATAGGGGTTCTTTTGCAAAACGCCATAGTTGACCGTTATTGACCCGAGTTGACTCCGGTTGGCTTTCGATCTGGGCCGTCGGATCTAGTTTGGACGACTGAGATTGGATCAAGGGGAAGAGGGGTCACCGGCGGCGGCGGAGCTGCGGCGGCGAGCGGCGGCGCTTCGCCGGCGTTGCTCGAAATCGAGCTAGGGGCCTCGATTTGGGACGGGGTTTGGCGCTATGTGACCGGGGCAACGCGACGAGTCCTCCAGAGGGGATCATGACGACGACCGCACGGCGAGGACGACGGACGGCGAGCAATGGCGGCTACGGCCTCCGGCGACGGCGGTGAAGAGCGGCGGCGGCGCTACGGAGCATGGTTCGGAGCGTGGCCGGGCGCTACAGACGCGCGGAAAGATGGCGAGTCGACGGGAGGGGCTCTCGTCAGTGGAGACGCGGCAGCGGCGGCCGGCGACGACGAGCAGGAGCGGCGGAGCTCGGGCGATAATGGCGACGGGGCTACGGCGCGCGGAACAGAGCGAGATCGGGCTTGGGAGCGAGCTTACCACCTGGCGGAGCTTCCCCGCCGGTTGAATCGACCGGAGCGACGGCGAGACGGCGGATCAACGGCAGCGGCGGCGCTCGGCTGCGGCAGCGGCGCGAGCTCGGATGGGGCGGCTAGAGCTAGGGTTTTCGGGGCAGGGGGATCGAGAGGCGACGCGGCTATTTGTAAGGAGGACGAGGGGAGTCCTGGTGGCCTCGACGTTCGCGTCGTGGCCGGACCGGACACCGGCGCCGGGGCCGAGTCCAACTCGGACGGAGGAAGGGGACGGGGCTGACACGGGGGGTCCGCGCGTCAGTCGGCAGAGAGGGGGGCGAGGCGTTGCGGCGGTTGCTGGGCCGTGGGGTGGGCCGCGGGCGAGGGGAGGCGGAGCAGGCCGGGGAAAGGAAAGCCGCAACAGGCCGCGTCGCTCCTTGGGCCCGAATCGGGCCGAGCCTCGCGAGCAGGCCGGCAGCGGGCCAAAAGGGAGAGGGAGTGAACTGGGCCGCGGCTGGGCTGAAAGCGTGGGCAGGGGAGCTGGAGCGAGCAGGCCGGCAGCGGGCCAAAAGTGGAGCGAGAGGGAGGCGGGCCGCTGCGGGAAAAAGAGAAAGAGGGCCAAAATCGGACGAGGAAAATAGTTAAGGGAGGAAAAGTGGACTCGGCCGCAGAAACTTTTCTAGAGCTCCAATCTAAGCGATTCAAATTCGAATTTAAACAGATTTTAAATTCAAATTGAACCACACACAAACAAAACACCATGCAGTCGGCATGAATGCAACAAAAATGTTTCTAACCTTATATTTAATTTTATTTCTCATAAATAATTTTATTTTCCTTAGATAAATATGAGCATAGAATTAAATAAAAATAATTTAATTTCTAAATTTTTAAAATAAGCATTTTTAGGGTGTTACAGGAACAAACTAGCATATAAAAGTAGAATTGAATGCTCAATTAATCAGAGAGAGATACAAGAGTTACCAGACATGACCCGGATGTTACTCGAAGCAGAGCCGCATCCGTATAGGTACTGGTGGAGAAGAGGGGCCAACACTTCAACTCCTCTCCTGCACGCTCACCTCTCCTCTCTCCCTACTTTCTAAGTGTATGAGTGGCAGCACTTCGCAACTAGACTCTTCTCTTCTTGTGTGTTTGATACAGGTGCCGGAGGGTCCTATTTATAGTGGAGAAGGGCGGTTTGAAGTGGAGCAGCGGCCACGACACCCTAGGGGCGCGGTTCCGGGTGATTCGGCCGAACTTGGCGGGTACTGGTCGGTTCGGCCGAACCATCCAGTTTGTCCGAACCACCAACTTCCACCGCCTCAGCCTCCAACGCTTAGTATTGCACCCCAGAGGCGGTTGTAGGTCAGTTAGGCTTCGGCCGAATCCTGGAAGTTCGGCCGAACGGGTCTAGGTGCCCGTCTGCCCTTGGTTCCATCGCCTTTTTGCTGGGCTTGATCCTGATAGTCGACTCATGCCTAGGTCTTGGTGTTTTGTATGTTTTCATGTCGTGGCATACTCTGGGTATGAGGGTGGAGTTCGGTTGAATCATGGGATTCGGCCAAACACGTCGTTTCGAGTGGCTTTCCGTCAACTTTAGTTGGTTGCTTCCTGAAATCAAATAAACACCAAAACTCATGGAAATGGTTAGCTAAGGTGTGTGATTCCATTGTGTTTATTTTATACTCGGTTGGAGGTCGGGAATCGGTCCATAACGACCGCCAACAAGCTCCCCCAAACTTAGATCTTTGCCCGTCCCGAGTAAATAATTGAAATAGGAGCAAGACTAAGATAAGGGTTCTTTCATGAAATGAATAAACACATATTGTTTACTCAAACCTTTCTCCATACCTGTGGATTTGAAGTGGCTACTCCCTGGATCTTTGGTTGTTGATGAACGCAATGGCTCTTACAACAAGATCCATCTTGATCATCCTGTATTCGGGGTTTTCTGATTTTCACAAATAAATAACCCTTGGCCTTTCATCCTTGATACTCTCATCTCTTTGGAGTCACTACTTCTCACTCACTCTCTTTTATATGTTTTCTTTGGTCTCTCAGTTGGTGATCTTATCAAGACACATATTTCTGTCAAGTTGAAGATTGGTTCCTCGAGATTGTGTCGGTCACCCTTGATCAAATCACGAGTTTGTAATAAAGAGCTCATTATTTGGTTCTCAGCCTCATGTCCCCTTTTCTCTTTTTTGTTTCCATTTTTTCTTCTTCCCTTTTGGGAACTTTTTTCTTTCTTTCCTTTTTTTTTGCATACTTGGACTTTCATGAGTCCTTTATTTTTCTCATCATTCTTCCTCTTTTTTTTCAGGGAATCGCCAAGGCATGAGAACTTCTAATGCGACTCTAATGATAAATATTCTTGCAATTGATCTGGGCTACATGACTATCTTTAGGGACTCAAAATTCGACAAGACAATATACTAGTCATGGCAAGCTTTTCATAAGTGATCTCTCAAGTAAATTTGTCAAGTGGACGTAGAGGTATATGGACAGGATGAAAGGATAGGGTATAATTTTATATTTTCAAAATAAATTCACCCGAATACTTGAATGAGCAAGATGTTTGTTTTATCAAGTCATATCACATTCATCAACAACTTAGATCAGGGGATCCTAACATGAAGATTTCACAGGCATGTGGATACTTAGTTGGAAATGAACAATAGGCACAATTCATGTCATGAAAGATAACCGAGAACATTTCATTTAAGTGGTCTATGCAAGGTTCACATATTGTAACGTGGTGACAGAGAGAAACGAAAATGAGAGGAGTAAGGAGTGCAAACCAGCGTGCGTGTGCGCGAAGTGGTTGAGTCGGGCTAGTTCGGCTGAACCAACCAGTTCGCCTGAACATGCCAGTTCACCCGAACCAAATGGTTCACCTGAATGGGTCGTCCTACGCATTCTCATCCTGTTCCTCCACTGTGTCATCCCTGAACTCATGTAACATCTGTTAAATTGGGCATTCTCTGACTGGCTCAACTGCACCAGCCAGAGCATTATTTTGGATATTTCAAACTAAGGTTTTTATTTTATTCATCAAGCTAAATTTGGGAAAACAAATATTGGAAGGGAAATAAAGAGAGCACCTCCTAAACATTGATTTAAGCAAAGGGAAATTAAATTGGGAAAATAAATTTAAACTAATGGTGCTCTAAAAGATACAACCACTAGACATCTACTCTATAGGTGGATCATAATGGTTTAGATTTCCTGTGGCTCTGGCGAGCCTCTTGAATTTGGCTGTGAATGCTCGGCGGAGGACAATTGTCTTGTTATCCGTGTCCATCCACCGAAGCTCGCCTTTAGCGACCTTCTCCTCCATGTTGTTTAGTTTCTGGCGTGTTGCGCCACTTCTTCATTCAGGCTCTCAACTACGGGCTCCTCTTATTTCTCCTCCTCGAAGTGCTCATGGCTTTCTCTGTTGGTTCGGTTTTGAGGATGATAGTCTTGGAGAGGGAACCCTTGGGTGAGGAAAGGTCATTGGACGATGATTGGGTGGTCATGGTGGCTAGGAAATGTAAGCATTGGGTTGTGCTTGGGACGGAGAAAGACGACAACCTTTCGCAACGTGCGACTCCGGGATAAGATGGGATAGAGATAGTATCTAAGGTTCAAATGGATGCGCATGGGAAAAGGGTTGCCTTCGGCCGAACAATGGTTTGGCCAAAGTGGCCCAGTTTGCCAGAACCAATATGGTTTGGTATGCCCATAGTGCATCCAGGAGCTAATCTTTTCCAGCGCGTTCCTATCTCATCGACGGTCTTTTGCAGAATGTTCTTGATCTGCGTATTGGATGTTCTGCTTGACCACTAGTTTGGGGGTGATAAGGTCTTTTCCAGGATTTTTCACGATTGGCCTAGCAATAAAGATAGAATGTGTGGAATTTTTGGGTAGGTCAAAGATATGGAAATCCATGAAGAGTTCAGGGTCACTAATCTTAACGGGTGTGACGCGCAAGACCCCTAAACAATCGAGGATCATTCCCGATGTTATCTTAGACATTTATGAGATGATGACAATGGTTCATCGGGAAATTGAGCTCGCACCAAAGAGCTAGAAATGATGTTGATTCCGAGGCTCGGGTCGTACCCGATTTCCTTGTCTATGCCCATAACTTCACAAAACATCCTTCGAATCCTTTTGGGCATTTCAACAACCTCGGTTGAGGCTTCAGCCTCTGATGGAATGGAGGAGCTGATTGATTTGGATTGGATTTGCACTAGCTCTTCAGGTTCAGGTTCAGGTTGCCTCTTTTCTTCATCGGGGAGTTCATCATAAACTCCAGTGTAGGGAGTGCCGTCCAAGATACGATCCAGGATTACCCTCGCTTCACTAGGACTCAGATGAGAGAACGACCCTCCTAAAGCAGAGTTCAAGAAAGTGGTGGCTGTTGGCACTCCTTACGGCCTACAGATAAATCCGCAAGCGAACGAATACCGATGTAGCTTTCACCCGGGAGTATTCCTATGTATCGATTTCCACGAGGAACGAGAAGTGAACTAATTCTAAACTTAGTTGTCCAAGGATAGTAGAATGGATGAGTGGAGTGGATGACAACAACAAAGAGAGAAGAGGAGTGATAGGAGGGTAGAGAGGGTATGAGTCTGATAAAGGTATTCTACTGATTGATCGAGCAGATCAGGGGATACAGATAGATACTTGCTTCGGGACAGCGGAACCTATGACACGCAGAAGGGGACGAGAAGGGGTGTCACCAACTCCGCAATGGGGGATCCTGCAGGCCGAGACGGACGTGATGGGCTACGAAGACCGGAAGGGCTGTCACCACCTAACGGCTACCACCTCCGTGGACTCAGGGGCAAACTAAGTTAGTCTCAAGTCTAGGCACCGCGCCTACACTAGTCGACTAATGCTTATCTCCTATAGAAAGATAAGCACTCAATCTAAGCAACCAGTATACAACTATACCAATCAACTAAGCATTGAACGAAGAACCAGCAAGCATATAAAAGTAGAACTGAATGCTCAATTAATCGGAGAGAGATACAAGAGTTACCAGACAAGACCCGGATGTTACACGAAGCAGAGCCGCATCCGAAGAGGTATAGCGGAAAGAGGGGCCGACACTCCGACTCCTCTCCGAGACGCTCACCTCTCCTCTCTCCCTATTTCTACCGATACAAGTGGGGAACTAACAGCGCCTCACTAAGCACTCTATCTCTTGTGTTGTGTCTTTTGTAGGTCGGTGGAGCAGTGGAGCAGCTGCCAAGCAACAGAGGGCGGCGCCGGGCCCTTCGGCCGAATCTCCTGCCTTCGGGCAAATTGGAGGGTTCGGCCGAACGATACATGTTCGGCCGAACCACCTCCCTGTACCGCCTCTTGCTTCCCCACGTGCTGGCTTGGCTCAAGGTGGTGTCCAGGTTGGTTTGGAGGCGGTTCTTGCTTTGGGCTGGGCTGGAGGCCTTCTAGTGGACTTTGTGGGCTTCGTCGAGTTGGATTCGAGCCATTGGTCTTCTAGGTAGGGGTTGTGCCGGCCCGGAGCGGCATGGTGGTGGTCCACGTGTCTTGCCTGGTTACTGCTCGATTGTCGAGTACGACTAAGGGGGTAACCGGCCGAATCATGTCGTTCGGCCGAATCGGTCAATTCTGACGCCCTATAGCACGTTTCTTCTGTTGTTGTACCAGCACAATGGACAATCACCAAAACTTGTAGAAATAGTTTGTAGTAAGCCCTATAGCTATGGTGTGAGTCTCCATAGTATTTGTTTTATACTTGGTTGGAGGTCGGAAATTGGTCCGTAACGACCGCCAACAAGCTCCCCCAAACTTAGATCTTTGCTCGTCCCGAGTAAAGAAATTAAAACATGAGCTAGATTAAAGTCAGGGTTCTTTCATGACATGAATATTGCATATTGAATATTCGAAACTGTTCTCCATACATGTGTGTTTTGTAGTGGCTAATCCCTGAATCTTGTGTGGTTGATAGGCGGATCGACTCTTACAACAAGATCCTCTTGCTCATCCTGCATTCGGGGTTTTTCTGATTTTCACAAATCAATGACCATTGTCCCTTCATCCCTAGTACTCTCAACTCCCTGGAGTCACTCCTTTTTACTCACTTTCTCTTGGTGTTTTCATTTGTCTCTCAGGTAGTAGTCTTGTCAAGTCATGTAATTCTGTCGAGTCGAAGATTGGTTCTCAGAGTGTTCATCATCGCCCTTGGTCGGTTGCAAGCTAAGGATGCAGAGTTCATGTCGGTCCTTGTAACACCCCGCCTTCCACGAGCCGCCCCGCACAGCCTTTCCGAGGGGCACACACACGTACACATAGCACCCTGCTTACACTTTCGTCCTCGCTTCGTGTAAAAGGGTTAACCCGAAGGTGCTATGGCTGGAAGACAAAGGCTTATAAGTTGCCTCCACCCTTGCTAAACTAGCAATGTGCTACTAACCACGTGTATCCCTCACTCATGGGCCACTACGGGGCCATACAAACGGGGCCGGGTGTGACATACACCCCCCTTAAAGAACCCGACGTCCTCGTTGGTGCAACTCACCCACACGGGCAAATGTCCAGGAACGATCCCTCTTACCGCACGACCGTACGTCTAGTGTCGGTGCCATAGTCCATGCCGTATGACCTACCCGGGCCATACGCGCCATGCGCCCTATGCCCGCACACTGACCCGTACGCGTAACCGCGAGGGTCGGCTCTGATACCATTTGTAACACCCCGCCTTCCACGAGCCGCCCCGCACAGCCCTTCCGAGGGGCGCGCACGCGTACACATAGCACCCTGCTTACACTTTCGTCCTCGCTTCGTATAAGAAGGTTAACCCGAAGGTGCTATGGCTGGAAGACAAAGGCTTATAAGTTGCCTCCACCCTTGCTAAACTAGCAATGTGGCACTAAACACGTGCATCCCACACTCATGGGCCACTACTGGGCCATACAAACTGGGCCGGGTGTGACAGTCCTCAGCCTCGTGACCCCTTTTCTTTTCTCTTCCCTTTTTGGGAATTTTCCTCTTCTTTCTCTTTTTTCATTTGGACTTTCATGAGTCCTTTATTATATTTTTCAGGGCATCACTGAGGCATGAGAGCTTCTACTATACTCTGATGATAATTTGCTTGCAACAGACTTGAGGTAACGTGATCATCTCTGGGGACTCAAAATTCGACAAGACATTATACTCACCAAGACAAGTTTCAGGAGTAAACTCTCAAGCATATATGTCAAGTGGTATTTGTGGACAGGATGAAAAGATAGGGTATAATTTTATATTTTAAAAATGTAAATTCTCCCGAATGATGGAATGCACAATTGGTTTGTTTTATCGAGACCATAACATAATCATCAACAACCTAGATCAGGGGGTTCCTATCATGAGATATTTTCACAGGCAATAGGTACTTGGTTTGAAACACACAATAGACAAATTCATGCATAAAAGAAAAACCGAGTTCGTTTTGTTTAGATGATGTGCAAAATCAAAATTTCAAAACGTGTCAACATAGAAAAGAGGGACAGGGACCAGAGGTGCAAACCAGCGTGCAGTGCGCATAGGAGGGCGAGGCAGGCCGGTTCGGCCGAACTGGGTGGTTTGGCCGAACTGCCCAGTTCGCCCGAACCACCTGGTTCGGCCGAACGGGCCTCTGCGCACGTCCTCGGTCTTCTTCGTCCCCGTGTCGTTCCTGTACTCGTGCATCTCTCTGTTAAACATGGCATACTCCGGGTGGCTCAAATGCACCAGCCGAAGCGTCATTTTTATTCTTTTTTCGCAAACAATTCTGATTTTATTTATTCAACTAGCTATGATTGGAAACAAATGTTGGGAAGGGAAATAAATTCAGAGCACCCTAAACATGAATCTAAGGAAATCTATCAAACAACTAGCAAACTAAATTAACTAAACTAACGGTGCTCTATCTAAAAACGAGACGACCGCGGAACACTATTGTGCAGGTGGTCCATAGAGGTACTCGTGTCCCGTGGCCTTGAAGAGCCTCTTAAGCTTCGCGCACAAGCCCCTGCGGAGGACTTCCATCTTGTCCTCCCACTCCATGCATGCAAGCTCGCCCTCTGCCACCTTCTCATCCAGGTGGTTGATCTTCTACTGCGCCATGGCCAGCTCTACATTCAGGCTCTCCAGTGTAGGCGGCTTCTCCTCCTCCTCGCCGTTCTCATCGTCGGAGAACTCCATGTCCCCAGGAAGCCCTTTGATAGCCGGGGGCTGCGTATGGCGATGAACTCTAGGGTGGCGCTGCGGAGGAGTGGACTTGGATGAATCTGCCAGCCCCAGCTCGTCCCGATTTAGCGGCGGAATGAGGACCTTGCCGTAGCCTGTAGCGGTACGCTCGACCTTGATGAAGAAATGAGGTGGGCTCTCCGGTGTGTACTCTGGCACCTCCTCGGCCTTCTCCTTGGGCAGCAGCAGCGCCAAGTCCGGTACCCTCGAGGAGGATATTGATCTCGGGCGCAGCTGGCCCGTGTTCGGCCTTGGCGATGGCGAGTGGGGCGGCTTCTTGATTCCTATCAGCAGGGCGAGGAGTTCGTTGATCACTGAACGGTGAGGGGAGTTTGGACGCCGCATCGAGCTGCGAGCAGGTGTCCTTCCCCGCTGCCCCTCTCCTAATTTGTCGGAGATGCGATAGGCGTGCTCGCGCCGGGATGAGTCGCCGTTCCGGCTTGCGAGGCTTGACCTCTTGGTTGAGGAGGGATCATTGGAGGAGGATGTGGCCATGGTGGCTGTGTGCTAGTGTCTAGAAGGTAGTAGATGGGATGAAGGAGTCGACAGAAAGTCTTCGGGTTTTATCGGGGATTTCTGATCGGAAAATAGCGTTTCCCGACGTTTCCCTCGCACGACTCGGGAAAAAATCTTCTTCTGTTGCATCTAGGCATGCTTATCTACATGTGGGGCCAGGGAGGCCAGTTCGGCCGAAACCTAGCATTCGGTCGAACTGGTCTGTTCGCCCGAACCACCCAGGTTCGGCCGAATAGGCCCCTAGGCACCCAGGTGTGCGGCCCATGCATGGTTTCGATCTTTTGGGTCGTGTAGAAAAAAGATCAAGGTAGTTTTTGGGCCCAGAAGGATTTAGATTTGAAGTTTTGGGCCGAAATTCCAGGATGGGGTTTTCTAGAGCTGCACGAACACGATGACATCTAGATCATCGAGTGGCGGGGGTTCCGGTTCTAAGAAAATTTTCAACTGCTGTCTGTTCACCTTGAAAGTGTTTCCAACCTTGTCTTGTAGTGTGACTGCCCCATGAGATGCAGCGTTAATTACTGTGGATGGGCCATCCCATTTGCTTATTAACTTCCTGTGACCAAAAAGTCCATGGGAACTGAAGACGAGAACCTTGTCTCCCGGCTTGAACGTTTTGACCTTAATCCTTTTGTTATGTCATCTCTTGGTCCGTTCTTTGTATAGCCGGGAGCTGTGGTAAGCTCATTCCCTTATTTCATCTAACTCGGCCAGCTGGATTTTCCGTTTAAGGCCGGCTGCTCGAAGGTTCATACCCCACTTCCTAATGGTCCAGTGAGCTTTAAACTCCATTTCTACTGGTAAGTGGCAGGTCTTGCCATAAACTAGCTAATATGGGGTCATTCCTATGGGTGTTTTATAGATCGTGCGGTATGTCCAAAGTGCACCTGGGAGTTTATCTTTCCATTGCCTGCCCATCTCATTCACGTTCTTTTGCAGAATATTTTTAATTTGTTTGTTTGAAGTTTCTGCTTGACCGCTAGTTTGGGGATGATAGGGTGTGGCTACATTATGCTGCACCCCCAAACTTGAGAGATACCTACAGAAGGTTGAATCGATAAAGTGGGAGCCGCCGTCACTGATGACTATCCTAGGAACTCCAAAACGATGAAAGATAACCTCATGGAACATTCGTCTCACGCTCCTAGAGTCAGCAGCCACACACGACAAGGCTTCCACCCACTTAGAGACATAGTCTACAGCCACTAGGATGAACTGGCAACCTTCTGAGTTCGGGAAGGGACCCATGAAGTCCACTCCCCACACATCGAAGATTTCTACTTGGAGATTGCTAGTGAGTGGCATAGCGTCTCTGTTGTTGATGTTTTCGTGTTTTTGGCAGCGGGGGCACCGTCTGATAAATGCTTTAGCATCCTCGTACATGCTGGGCCAGTAGAACCCGCACTGCGAGACTTTAGCATTGGTGCGGAACAAACACCCTTACTAATATCACCCATAATTTGATCAATGGGATGATCTTTGGCGACTTGACCATGGATTCTTGGTTGAACAAATTGGTCTTCAGAAGATATGGATGGAGCTGTAGCGGAGATCAATTGCTCATCATCTTGGGAAGAGTCGTTTACATTGGATTCACCATTTTCTTGATCTTGAGAAGATGATGCATCCACTTGAATAGAAGTAATTGGTTCTTCATCAACATCTTCTTCTTCTTCTCTTGGTCGAATATCACCAATGCCCATATTCTTCATGGCCTCTCTTAGACCATCACCTCCCACATCATCCAAGTTATCCTTTTCATCTTGAGACCCATTTGTTTCATCAAATTGAACATCATAGGCCTCTTCAACAAATCCCTTGGATTTATTATAAACTCTATAGGACTTTCTACAAGACGAATATCCAAGGAAAAACCCTTCATCACACTTGCTTTGAAATTTGGATAACCAAGAGCATTTTCTCAACATATTTACAACCAAATTCCCAAAAATAAGAAATATTTGGTTTCCTTCCAACAAGCAGCTCATATGTAGTTTTGTTGAAAAACCCATGGCAATATAGTCCATTTGATGAGTGACAAGCGGTGTTGATAGCCTCAGCCCAAAAAGAATCCGAGACATTGTGTTCGGCTAACATTGATCTTGCCATCTCAATCAAGGTTCTATTCTTTCAATCAACCAACCCATTTTGCTCCGGGGTATATGTGGTTGAAAATTCTTGTTTTATTCCCTTCTCATTGCAAAATTCTTCAACTCGAGTATTCTTAAACTCACAACCATTGTCACTTCTTACTTTCTTCAACTTTTGTTCTAATTCATTTTCAGCTCTTGTGACAAAGTTCTTAAAGATATCACATGAATCGGCTTTGTCATGAAGAAAGAATACCCATGTGAATCTTGAGAAATCATCCACGATAACAAGACAATAGCTATTGCCACCAATGCTTCTATATGTAGTTGTACCTAATAAATCCATATGAAATAATTCCAAAGGTCTTGTGGTGGATATGACACTCTTGGTTGGATGAGAGTTAGCTACCTGTTTACCAGCTTGACAAGCACTTCACAATTTATCCTTCTCAAATTGGACATCTTTCAAGCCAAGAAGTAAATCATGCTTAATCAAACGATTGGCTTATATGCCATAACCAACCCATAGAGGCTTTAGAGAATAAACAAGTAGAAAGATTTGCCTCATTTGAAGTGAAATCCACAAGATATAAACTATCATGTTGGAAACCGTTGAAGTTAGTTTCCTTTCCATCAAGAGAGGTTACAACAAAGTCATTGCTAGTAAAAGAACATCTATATACATTATCATAAAGTTGAGCAATAGATAATAGATTGAAATTCATTGAGTCAACTAGCAAAACATCAATCACCCAAGTGTAACACCCTAAAATAGTCTATTTAAAATTTCCAGTAATTAATTGGTTATTTAATGCCATGCTCATAATTAACATAGGGTAAATAAATAATTTCTGGAGATTAAAATCAAATATAAGGTGTAGAAACATTTTTGTTGCATTCATGCTGTTGCATTGAGTTTTGATTGTGTGTGGTTCAAATTGGAATTTAAACCTAGTTTAAATTCGAGTTTGAATCGTGTTGTTTTGAGCCCTAGAAAAGTTCTTTCGACCTAAGTTCGTTTTCACCCCTCCAACTTTCTCTCTGGTTCACTTTTGCTCCCCCCTCCAGTATCCTCTCCTCCAATCGCTCGGCCCAGTGCCAACGCTCTCCTCGGCCCAGCTTGCTCTCCACTTCGGCCCGCTCGCACGCCCACCGTGCGGCCCAGCGCAGCACCCCACCGCTCAGCCCAGCTCACCACACCTCCGCCGGCCCAGCTCCCAGCTTCGGCCCGCTTCTCCAACAGCCTAGCTCCCACCCCGCTCGGCCCAGTCCATTTCAGCCCAGCGTGCCCCGCCAGCACCTCGGGCCGTCTCTTGGGCCGTCCCCCGAGCCGGCCCAGCTCGCACCACCACAGCCCCTCCCTCTCCACTCGCTGACGAGCAGGCCCCGCCCGTCATCCCCGACCTCCCGCCGCTCGCGCCCGAGCCGAGCTCGGCGTGGTGTCCCCACCTTGACCCAAGGCCTGTGCCGTCCCCGCGCCACTGATGGGCCTCCTGAAGCTTCGAGGAAGCTTCCCCGCTGCCACTTTCCTTTCTTCGCGCCGCTCCCCGCTTGGAAAGGATGCCTCCGCAAGGAAGGGGATCACCGGCCACTGCCCCTCCTTGGCGTGCGTGCCACGCCCACCCTGCAGCCCCTGAGCACTATAAAACCACGCCACCGAGACCCCAACCCTCACCTCGCCATCTTCCCCCGAGCTCGAGCCCTCCTGCGCTAGCGCCACCGCCACCGCCGCCGCTTTCTGCGAGTCGAGCGTCGGCCGCCGTCGATCCCCTCCGTCGGCGCCGCTCCGCTTCGTCTGGGTGCACTGGGAGTTTCGCACGAAGGTAGGGATGCTGCCGTGCCGTTCTCGCTGAGTTTTCCCCACCCTTTGGACCCCCCGCGAACTCACTGTCGTTCTCGCAGCGCCGCCGCCTCCCGAGCTCGCGCCGCCGTCGTCAATTCGCCGCTCCGGATCAACTTCGTCCTCTTCGAAGCACCAGATAAACTCGCCTCATGGTAGGGAAGCCTTTCCCCTTCGTGTTTTCGCTCAAACTTCGCCGCGCCGATCTAACCGACTCGCCGGCCAACTATAGCTCTGCCGCCATCGTCGATCTCCCTCACCGCCGCCCCAAGCACATCGAGATCTACCGGCGCAGCTTCCCCGTGAGGTGAGCCAACTGCAGAGCTGTTTTCCCCTTTCTCTTTCGCCCCAACGTGTGCACCTCCACCTCACCGGAGATGGCCGCTCGCCGGCCGCCGCCGCACATCACCCACACCGCCTTTCCCTTGACTTGAACCCCGTAGTTGAACTCGCCATGTCATCCCGCACCTATAGCACCTTTTCCCTTCGCAAACCGAGCCTTGTAGCTCGATTTCGAGCTAGCTCCGGCGAGCCTCCGCCGCCGACCCGAGCGGCGCCGCCGTCCCCCGACGCCGCCGGCAGTCTCCTCCCCCCTGACTCGATATGGACCGTTGGATCAAGATCCAATGGTTCCTGTCGCGGCCTGCACCCAAGTCAAACTGCCTCGTACCGGTCAACCTTGGCCCTTTTTCTGAAGAGACCCTCTACTATTTCTAAATAAACCCGCGGTCCTTCCTAGTTGTAACAATATTTTCATCCGGGTCCTTTTTCATCACTTGAGCCCCTGAGTTTTCAAACAATCATGCGCGCCGTCCTGTTTCGGTTAAATTGCACGGCAGCCCTCGAGTTTTAATACGCAATTATGTTTAGTTCCCTGATTTTTCTCAAATAAGCCCCTGGAAGTTTCTGAAACTTGCCAGCAAGTCCTTGAACCTTAGAATCGCCATATCTTTCTCGTTTTAGCTCCGATTAGTGTGATTTTTGCGCTCACGTATTCGTAGCGAAGCGTAGATTATTTCTAGAACCTTATTTTGTATTGTTTCTACTGTTTGGTGTACTGTTTCTAATAGAATACTTTTGTTTGCATGTATTGGCTTGTGTGGATGTTTGTGTGGTGATTCGTGTCTAGTCGGTGAGCCGTTCGCGTTGGACTTTGAGTACAAGGACTTTCAGGAGCCGGACTCGCAGCAGCAGCAGCACGTTGAGGAAGGCAAGTTATAGCACGGACAATCCTTGCTACCTACTCACTTGTAATAAATTATTTCATACATGCATGTGTCAAATTTGATGTACCTTTAAGGTTGTACCTAGCTTTTGTTTATCCTGTCCTTGTTTACCTTGGGTTTATGCATATGGATAGAATTTTGCTATGTGCAGCTACTATAACCATTGTACAACTGTTAACTTTGACTTAATGGTTCACTTCAACGTAATGATTAAAACTTGCTTTTTAGCAACTTGGTTTAGGGAGCTAGAGCATGTGCTGTGTGCTTTGCTCTAGTGTCTCACCTTAAGGTTCGGTTCTTAAAGCGGCAACCCAGGAGCCTGTCGCCACCGCCAGAACTATAATGGCTCTGGTCTTGGTCAAGTAGCTTGTACGGATCTAGCTTGATAGTGGTTACCGACGGGCCGACGACGCTACGAGAACCACTCGTGAGTGTATGGTTTGATCCACCGAGGGCAGGAGATCCGTCGGCTTTGTCCCTGTGAGGCACGGTCCCGTGTTGGGAGTCTCATTGATTGAGAACCTTGCACGTTGCGCATTGATGGGTGTGATACCCGCGCGTTGGACACTATTGACCCCCCTATGGTGTGACTCCATAGGCGTATGTCATTCTCGGTGCCTTGGGCCATACTACCTGTGTTGTACCATAGCGGCAACTGTCTTGTTAGGGTGTCTTGTCAAAAGCCTCATAGCGTCCCTATGCGATAACACCTCGGAAGTGTGGTTTAAGAGGTTTGGCCACCTCGGCATGGTTGGGTTTAAAGTTCTTTTGAGCTTTTACGCGACTGGTGGGTAAAGGGTGAAACCTCTGCAGAGTGTAAATCTATCATGATAGCCTTGCTCAGGGTCACGAGCGGCCTGGATCTTTTTTTATTAGAAGATGATATTTATTTATGCTTAATGTCACTTACACTTGATTAATTGGGTTACAACTGGGATTCATACACTTGTAGTGACTTGGATAATGATAAAATGAACCAACTAAAAGTGCTAATGCAACTAAGCCGTGTCTAGCCTTTTTAAGCCTTCATAACCCGTGCTATACTTGCTAAGTAATTGTTTTACTTACACTTGCTATTTATTCAACAAAATCCCGGACGGGTAACAAATTGGGATGTGCATGAGTCTACTGCTGAGTTTCCAGAAGATCTACCATACTACTGAGTTGCGTTCTCCCAGTCAGAGTCCCTGTGGAGTGCGGCTTCATTAGAGAGAGTTATTAGTCTTCCGCTGTATTGGTTAGTTTATTTATGATGCACTCTGATGTAAAACTCTTTTTATTCGAGTAATATATTCAGCATATGTTCTTTGTTTACCATATTTATTTGCTATATGTGTACTGAGACTTCCTGGGCACACATATGGCCATATTCGGGTTTCTGTGTAAATCCGGGTGTGACACCAAGGTCTTCCTCTGGCTTTGTAATTCACCTACAAGAAGAGATTACTTCCTTTTAGGTACCCAACTTTTCTTGGGTCCTTCAATGTTAGTGATCAAAACCTTAGGTACCCAAATGGATTTCACCTTAGAGCTACCTATGGAACGACCAACAAATTTAGAACAAACAACACCCTTAGAATCTTTCTTAAGAATGCAAGATGGATCAAAGGATACGATCTTCTTGCTCTTACACTTGTGATTTACTTTAACTTTTGTCTTGCAAACATGACATACTTTGAATTTTGCTTCTTCTTCAAGAGTCACATTAGCTTTGACAAAAGATGTCTTCTTGGGAATGAAAGCTGTCTTCAAAGCTTTGGCAAATAATTAATGTCATTCTTGTTCAAAGTGAATTTTTGACTTGTCCGACAATGATTGAACCGGACATGGCTTCCAAACCAATTAGAGAGATCCTTGGACAAGCATTCAACTTCCTTTTTCAAAGATTCATTTTCCAATAATAAGAGAGATGCATCAATGGAATCTTTTTCATTAATGCAAGAGCTAGTGCATGTGCAACAAGTGGGGTTAGTTGAACATGACAAGCAAGTATTACATTTATCATTATTGGCAACAAATTTTTCTTTGGCCTCTTGCGCCAGGAGTGAGTTGTGAACTTCCTTAAGCTCCTCATGCAGAATTCCCCATGAAGTGTTGATGGTGTTATGGGATTCTTTTAGGTTAGCATGAGAAGTCTTTAGCTCCTCATAGGAATCTTGGAGTGAAATATTTTTCAACTCCATATCCTTCAACTTGGCCCTTTCCTTGCACAATTTGTCATCGGATTTAATAAGCAAGCTAACAAGATCTTCATAAGAATACTTATTATCATCACAAACATCATCATCATCATCATGATCATTTATTACCTTTGGTTCACCTCTTGCCATGAGACAATATGGCTTGGAGAAAAATGAAGGGGCTTCCTTGATAGCAATCCCGGCAAGACTCTTTGATGGCTTGTCATCATCATCATCTTCGTAGCTTGCATCGGAATCCCATTCAATAAAATATGCTTGCTCATTCTTCTCCTTCTTGTACTCATTTTTTGTCTTTGTTCTTGCCTTCTTTCTTGTTTGGACAATTCATTGATATATGTCTCTTTTCACCACATGTGAATCACTCTTTTCCTTCAAAAGGATTCTTCTTTGAGAATTGACTTTTCTTCCCAAATTTCTTCTTTTCTAGAATTCTTTTGAGCCCTCTAACAATGAGAGCCTTTTCCTCATCTGAATCATCTTCTTTTTCTTCATGATGACCATCTTCCCGAGTACCTTGGGCCTTGAGTGCAATATTTTTCTTCTCTTCACTCGTTGATTGACCATGAGCATATCTTTGTGATTGCTTGAAGATATCATGTGTAAGCACTTTACCAAGTACCTCAGTGGGAGTCATATTCTTCAAGTTCTCGCTCACAAGTAATGTCACTATAGTTTCATATTTTTCCGGGAGAAACCAAACAAATTTTTGAGAGAAGTCTTGATCGGGTATATCATGATCAAGACACTTGAGCTCATTCACAATATCATTCAACCAATTGAACATGGTTGAAACATATTCATCCTTTTTCATAGTGAACTCATTAAATTTTCCCTTGTACACATAAAGCTTGGCTTCCTTCACCGAGGATGTTCCTTCATAAATTTCCGCAAGCTTGTTCCAAACATCCTTTGCAATGGTGATCCCCTTGACACGACTGAATTGATCAAGTGAAAGTCCCTCATACAAAATGCACAAGGATTCCTCATTGAGATCTTCATTTTCCAAATCCAATTGAGTTTTGTTATCCTTGTCTAGAATGACAAACCCATGTTCAACAATATTCCAAACCTTTCTCCCAGTTATCCTTAAATAGGTTGTGTCGGGAACCAAACTAGGGGGTCCCTTAACCATCAGGGTAATCACCCTCAAAAAACGCAAAATAAGGCTGTCACCCATAAGCACATGGACCCGCATCAGTGAAACCACATAGCCCACTGCCGGCCAGCAGGGCCCAACAACGGCCCACGAAGGCACGTTGCCCTCGCACCCAAGTTCCGCCTCGCTCGAGGGTCCCTCGCCCCCCTCGAGCTACGGACCACCACTCCGCCTCGCTAGGACTCACTCCGACCCCTCGAGCAAACGCCACGTCTGCGGTACGGGCACTGACAATCCCAACTCCCGCACCGGGCGCCAGAGTCAAAAGGAGAATCCCCCTTGCACGTCGCTCCTGACAGGATTCGGGAGCACTGTGCCCCCTGCAACATGGACAGGCGGAGGCTGTGCAGGGCCTGCACAACACTGTACCCCTGACATCGCTGACCCCAACCGTACCTCTGGGCGATTCCACCAGGGGCGCTCCATCGCCTCCCGCACCGGAACGCCCTCGAAAGGGTGCTGGGGACCCCATCAACGGGAAAATGACCAATGACCGGGGGAGAACCCTGGTCAAACGACGTTACTGGTCTGGCAAGGCAAGGAACGGACCCCTTGACCCTTGCCCACCACGTCTCCTGGCGACAGTGCACACACTGTGGCAACAGTAGGCGCCTCACCTACATCACCTACGCCCGTCCTCAACGGAGGGGTGCCCCCATGGCGAATACGGGAAACCTTCGAATCGCCCTGACGGCGGCCGCCCCGCACGGATATGAACTGACCCCGTCGCCAGGGCAAAAGCCGGTCGTACTGGCCCAGTAAACTAGGCCATGTCCTCTCTGTCATCATACCGGATAAAGGAGTCTGGCGCTGAGGCGACAGCCTACGCCACGCTAGCCCCAGTGCCCCCAGCAGGCTGCCCCCCGAAGCAGCATGGACGCCCCCTCGAGTGAAGCCCCGAATGATGACCCGGTCCCCCTCGATGACTGGGTGACCCCTCAAGGCCCCTTCGAGACAGATGCAAGAAGGCGCCGTATCAATGGACAAGACCGGAGGGCGATCTCAACCGAACCTGCAAGGCACGGAGATGCCAGGGACAAGCACGCCCATTGCAAGATACGCCGTATGACTCACACTGTAGCGCGCACTGTACCCACGACTGTAACCTTTGTCCCCCTTGAACTATAAAAGGGATAGTTAGGAGTCCCGTACGGGACAACGACACAAGGTTCGCACTCCTTGGCTCCCACTCAGACACGAACACACACACACACACTCGATATTGGCATCTGCCTCAATCACCTTCACCACCGAACAGGGACTTGGAGACCGTCTCTCCTCTCCCGCATCCACTTGTAGCCCCCTTTCTACAAGCACCCCGGTGCAAAGCTAATACGAGTGCGCGAGCACACCCCTGCTGGACGTACGTCCCGGTGGCCGGAACCAGGATAAACCCGTGTCCTTGTGTTAGCTTCCGCATCGACCGTCAAGGGACGAGACACAGCGCATTTCTGCGTAGTGTAGGGAGTGCCGGCCATTTCCGACACCGATAGTGGCGCGCCAGGTAGGGGGAGCGCTGTGCGATTCACTTTTCTCGCCAGTTCCCTTGATGGCATCTTGCGATGAGCCACCGACGACAGGGTCCCCCGATGTGACCGCCGGTGGATTCCCACCTGGATTCATGATCCAGTTCGGGAGCCTGACGTTCGAGTCGGACGGGTCCAACTACCTCATGCAGCTTCATCGCACCGACAAGGTAGAGACATCGTCATCATCGTCTTCGGCGGGCGGGCTCCTGAGCCGCCGCCGGCTGCGAGGCCTGCAGGTGCAGGTGGAGCAGCGCCGGCCCGTGCGCGTAACGCTCCAAGATATGGACGACCTGTGGGCGCCGCTGCCTGATGGGGAGTCGGGATGGACCGCGACGTCCTCGGCGAGCCCTGCGGAAGGGAACCGCCAGGGAACGGCTGTCGCGCCAGCCCAGTTCTCGATGGGGCTGCGCAACATGCGTGCCAACATGCGTGCCAGCCGCGACGCCACTACGCCATCGTGAGCCGGGCTGCCCCCGACCCACCAGGGACAGGCAAGCTGCCGACCACGACGTGCGCAACCGGAACGGCCCAGGGCACCCCGCTGTTGGCACTCCTTACGACCTACAGATAAATCCACAAGCGGACGGACCCCGATGTAGCTTTCACCCGGGAGTATTCCAAGGTATCGATTTCCACGGAGAACGAGAAGTGGACTGATTCTAAACTAAGTTGTCCTAGGTAGATGGAATGGAGTGAATGGTATGAATGAGGTGGATGACAACAACAAAGAGAGGAGAGGAGTGATAGGAGGGTAGAGAGGGTACGAGTCTGGTAGAGGTATTCTACTGATTGATCGAGCAGATCAGAGGGTACAGATAGATACTTGCTTTGGGACAAGGGAACCGGTGGACACATAGAAAGGGATGAGAAGGGGTGCCACTATTTCCCAACTGGGAATCCTACGGACCGGAACTAACTTGATGGGCTACAAAGACCGGAAGGGCTGTCACCACCTTACGGCTACCACCTCCGTTGCGACGGGAATAAACAAAGTTAGTCTCAAGTATAGGCACCACGCCTACACTAGTCAACTAATACTTATCTCCTATAGAAAGATAAGCACCCAAGCTAAGCAACCAGTATACAGTTATACCAATCAACTAAGCATTGAACTAAGAACCAGCAAGCATATAAAAGTAAGAACTGAATGCTCAATTAATCAGAGAGAGATACAAGAGTTACCAGACAAGACCCGGATGTTACTCGAAGTGAAGTCGCATCCGTAGAGGTACAACGGGAAGAGGGGCCGACACTTCGGCTCCTCTCCGGGACGCTCACCTCTCCTCTCTCCCCATCTCTACTGATACAAGTGGAAAACTAACAGTGCTTCGCCTGTACTCTACTCTTGTGTTGTATGTTGATCCAGGAGGCGAAGGCCAGCATTTATAGAGACTTGGAGGCGGTGGAGGAAGCGCAGGGGCCAAGCCATCGCAAGGCGGTGCAACCCGGCCAGTTCGGCCGAACCGGGGAGTTCGGGCGAACTGGTCAGTTCGGCCGAACCCTCTAGTTCGGCCGAACCATTGATCTTGCACCGCCATGCTTCCCACGGCCCTGATTTGCTTGTGGAGTCGGTTGTGGGTCGGTTTGTGCAGTGGGGGCGGTTCGGCCGAATGGATGGATTCGGCCGAACTGGGCCGGAGGCCCAGGCCTGCCCCCCTGCACTGCCTTTGCAACCTGGGCTTCGTGGATGACTTGATTCAGATGGTCTTCGTGTGGTTCGGCCCAGATATGACGTGGCGGTGATCCTACGTGGCTTGTACGGTGGTTGCTGACGTGGCCGGCCCTCGGTTGCACTTCGCGTCGTGTACGGCTAAGGGGAGGTAACTGGCCGAACGGAGTCATTCGGCCGATTCGGTCAATTTCAGCCCCAATAGCACGTATTTGTCGTAGTCGTACCTGCACAAGTGACACTCACCAAAACTTGTGGAACTTTATTAGAAATAAAACCTAAGTACATGGAATGTTGCATAAAGCCTCATTTATTCCCGAGTATTGGTTGTCGGATTTGGGTTGTAACGACCGCCAACAAGCTCCCCCAAGCTTAGCTCGTTGCTCGTCCTCGAGCAAAGATAAAAACTTAGGCTCGGTGGATCAGGAGTTGCTACAATGTCATTTCTCTTGCAGGTAACTTTATAAACAACTAGTACTCAACTTTTTACTTGAATTACTAGCAAGGTATAATTCACCATTTTACCTATGGGGCTTATAGCAATCTCCTTATCTTGGGCAGTTGAAAGGATGAACAGGTTAACTTAGTTTTACTCAACTCTACTCTTTTCAGGATCCTATCTCGGCATTTTTCACCCTTTTGTTCCACATTGGTTCACTCAATCGCTCAAGTGTATTTGAATCCTCACCAAAGGTTTTGCCTTCTTTTTATCCTAACATCTAATTTGGCTTTTTGTGTGGCTCAGGGACAAAGGATGAAGGCATACAAGCATCTTATATTTTGCTAAATCAAAAACTGGACCTTAGGAGAATCAATTCACACTCTTAGATCGAGAAGTGCAAGTGTGTGGAATATGCGGAGTGGAATATGTGGAGTGGAATTTGGTGGAACTTCATGGAGTGATTCTTCCTCTCCTCTATTTATTATTTTTGAGAGCATGGGCTATCATTTTTTTTGCCACGCCTTTTTGGCATGCTTTTCTTTTTCTCATATTTTTGCCATGCCAGTTGGCATGCTTTTCTTTTTCTTTTTGCATAGCCCATGCCTCTACTTTAAAGATATTTGGAGAGGGAATCAAAGAACATGAAATTTATTTTGTGGAATGGATGATGGCATGGTTTTTGCTAACTCCCAGTGTAGGAATTGCAAGTGAGAGGTGGAGTGTATGTGAATCTCGATCTTGAAAGTATGACATATTCCTCACAAAGGTCACAACAATTTGACAAAGCTCACTAAGATGACAAGCAGCATATGGTAGAAAGTTTAGAACTAATCCTATCATATGGCTCTGGTAGGTATTATGACCAATGAGGAACTTTGTTTTTTTTTGAAAGCATAAACATTCGAGATTTTCACCATACTAAGAGCAGAATTAGAGTTCAACCAAAGTCTCACTATATCCATCCCCACAACAACCTAGACTTGGAATAAAGCATGTGCTCCCACAAGGTTTTCAGGTTCATTTTTACTCGTGCCAAATAACTCAAGCACTAATAAGCAACTAGTTGAAACAAAGTACTTGCAAAATTAATGACAGAGCAACTATTCATCATTTCCAAAGTGAGAGGCAAATGATTCATTCCATGCATAGTTGGGAGTTAATTTTATTCAAGGGAAATATTTTTGGTATTTTCAATTGAATGACCAAAGTGCTGAGTAATTCAGAACGTACCTGATGGGGGTCCTCCCCCAAGCTTGGACTCTTCACTGGTAGGGATTCAACCTTGAAAGGTACTAAGTCAGCTGGTCGGCCTGCTCTCGGATGTCGTGCAAGGCATTATACAGCGTGCGTGCGTGCGAAGTGGTTGAGTCTGGCTGGTTTGCCTGAACCAACAAGGTCGCCTAGACAAGCCAATTCGCCCGAACCAAATGGTTCAGCCGAACGGGTCATCCTGCGTGTTCTTGTCATGTTCGTCCACTGTGTCATGCCTGTACTCATGTATCTTTCTGTTAGACAGGGCGATCTCCGGTTGGCTCAAATGCACCAACCGGAGTGACAATTTTATTCTTTTTGCATTCAACTCTAATTTTATTTATTCATCAAGCTAAGATTTGGAAAATCAAATATTGGAAGGGAAATAAAGAGAGCACCTCCTAAACAATGATTTAAGCAAAGGGAAATTGAATTGGGAAATAAATTGAAACTAGTGGTGCTCTACAGGATACAACCACATGACATCTACTCTATAGATTGATCGTGAAGGTCTAGATGTTACGTGGCTTTGGCGAGCCTCTTAAATTTTGCTGTGGGCGCTTGGCAGAGGACATTGATCTTGTCATCCTTGTCCATCTGCCAAGGCTCGCCTTCGATGACCTTCTCACCGAGATTGTTAAATTTCTGGTGTGTTTGCACCAGATCTCCATTCAGGCTCTTCATCCGTGGGCTCCTCTTCTTCCTTCTCCTCGGGATGTTCAATCAGAAGGCTTTAGGGGTTTTGACAGTTTTGCTCATGATACTCTTGGAGAGGGAACCCCTGGGTGAGGAAAGGTCTTTGGATAAGGCTTGGGTGGTCATGGCGGCTGGGAAATGTGAACACTTGGTCATGTTCGGGAAAGTGATGGAGGATGGATTCTGACTTGAGATCGACAAGCAGCTTTCCCAACATTTTCCTAGCGACTTCGAGACAAGATGGGATAGAGATAGGATCAAGGGTCCAAAAGGACGCTCAGGGGGCAAAAGAGGGGTCCTTCAGTCGAACCAACATGGTTTGGCCGAATTGTCCTAGAGTGGTCTAGTATGCCCAATGAGCCTATCTCTCTAGTGCCTACACATCTCCTTGACGGTCTTTGCAGAGTGTTCTTGTTCCTCACGCTGGATGTTCTGCTTGACCACTAGTTTGGGGGTGATAAGGTGTGGCTATCATATGAGGCTCCCCCAAACTTAGATATTTCCAGGAGGTGGAGTCAATGAGATGAGAGCCTCTACGACTAGCCCAGGACGCCAAAGCGAGGAAAGATGTTTCATGGGATATTTGCTTACTGTGCCTGGTGGCTGCGGCTCGGTAGGGCTTGGCTTCTACCCAGTTAGAGACGGGATCTATGGCTACCAGAGTAAACTCGTAGTTTTCTGAGTTAGGGAAATGACCCATGGGGTCTATTCCCCATACATCAAAGGTTTCTACTTGAAGACTACTGGTAAGCGGCTTTGCGTCTCTTATATTCCCGTGTTTCTGGAAGTGTGAGCATCTCTTGCTAGATTTCTTAGCATCTCCATATTGCCAGACCTTTGTTCTGAACGCTCCATAATGTCCTTCATAAGGTGCTCCATGATATCTTTCCCAGGTATTATGTGCCTCAGGTGCAGGTATGCATCGTCTGAGTCCATTTTGTATCCAGAAGAGATACGAATCGTCCCATAGGTGAAGTCTGCTCTCATAAACCAATCTTTTCCTATTTTCACCTGATGGGACGTACCCTAACACCATGAAGTCAACTATGGTGGCGTACCACGACTCTAGTGTTGTGGCCTTGAGGAGCGTATCACCACGTAAGAAAATCGCTGATGGAAAGATCAAACGGGGCTTGTACCCGAGACAGGCCCAATGGACGAGTCTTGGGTTCGCATCCTTTTTGGCCAAGAAATACTTCAGAGCAGCATGGTCTGAATAGACTATGACCTTAGCCCCAATTTGGTAGGACCGGAATTTGTCTACAACAAACACAGCTGCTAAGAGTTTCTTTTTCCGTGGTTGCATAGCTGAGCTGGGGCCAGTGAGCATAATGCTTCTTGTCCTTGATTTGGCCCACAACAGCTCCTCTGGCAAAATCGCTTGCATCCCACATGATTTCTAGTGGAATGCTCTAGTCGTGGGACTGGATGATGGGAGTGAAACTAAGTGCTTTCTTGAGGGTGTAAAAGAGAATTCTTGATCAGAGAAGAGAGGGGTTTCCTTGGCTAAGAGATTGGTCAACGACCGGGCTATTTGAGAGAAATTTTCGATGAAACACCTATAAAGCCCGGTGTGGCCAAAGGAACTACGAATCCCCTTTACTCGTAGGAGGTGTAGGCATAGGGTTGTATTAGAGGGTATGACAAGGGAAGATGATGGCTCCAGGCTTTGATTCTAGTCTTTCCCCGATCAAAGACGAATCTCCGTGACATTTGCCTTACGACCCCAAGATAAGATGAGATAGGGATATGATGAGTATGAAGGTTAGGAGTAATCCCTTTTAAGTCTTGGACCGAATATCCATAGACTGATCGATCTTCCTCCAGGGCAGTGAAAGTCGGTTGGGTTCCAGGGGTTTTGTCATTGATGGTCACTGGAGTTTGTCCGTCCTTAAAGAGGGAAGCACACTTCAATCCAGAGGGAAGAGGCATAGGCTCGATTGGAGGATGAATTTATTCTTCCTCCATAAGGAATTGGGCATCTTCTTCTAGGAAAGGTTGCTCTAAGTCTATCAAGGATGTTGACATGACCTCCTCTTTAGGATCAGGATCGGGATCTGTCATTATTGGGATATTCAAGGAATAGGAATAAGAGACTGGGACGAGTTCTTCTCCGATCCTAAGCTCTAGCTGGATTATTGGTGATTTCTCTAGGATTTTCATGATTGGCCTACCAATAAAGATGGAATGTGTGGAATCGTTGGGTAGGTCAAAGATATGGAAATCTAGGAAAAGTTCAGGGTCGTTAATCTTAACGGGTATGACCCGCAAGATCCCTAAACAGTCAAGGACCCTTCCTGATATGAACCTTAGATGTTTCTGAGATGATGACCATGGTTCATCGGGAAGTTGGGCTCGCACCAAGGAGCTAGAGATTATGTTGATTCCGAGGTTCGGGTCATACCCGATTTCTTTGTCCATGCCCATAACTTCACAAAAGATTGTTCGGATTGTCTTGGGCATTTTAACTACCTCGGTCATTCCCGACTCTTGATGGCAGAGAGACGGCCTAAGTACTCTCTTTGATATTCTAATGCTTCCTTGTCGGGGGGTGGATCTTTTTGCTCTACACATCGTGCCCGTGGGAAACTTATGGCACAGTCGATGTCATCGAATAGATCATCGTCAAAATCGTAGGGAGTGGTGTAGAGTGGATGATGGTAGTCCAGACTAGAGTAAGGTTGTGGTTCGAATTGAGCATCGGGTTCTGATGGAATGGAAGAGCTGATAGATTTGGATTGTTGGTGTACAGGCTGCTTCTCTTCTTCATCGGGGAGTTCGTCATAGACTCCAGTGTAGGGAGTGTCGTCCAGGATACGCTCCAGGACTATCCTCGCTTCACTGGGAGTCAAATGAAAAAACGACCCTTTTGAAGCAGAGTCCAAGAAAGTGGTGGCTACGGGACAGAGGCCAAGGCTGAAATGTTGGAGAATGATAGGTTCAGATAGGCCTAGGTCTGGTCCGGATGCCAAGATTTTCTTGAAACGAGCCCAGACAGCTCCTAACGACTCTCCCTCTAATTGCTTAAAGGTAAGAACTTCGATTCGGAGGCTAGCTACCTTGGAGATTGGGAAGAAATTTAGACAGAATTTTTCTCTATGAGTCTCCCAACTCCCTTCCGTAGTACTGACAGCCAGAGAGTACCATTTCTTCGCTCCTCCCGTTAATGAGAACGGGAATAGCTTCCATTTGAGTGTCTCTTGTGTCATGTCCGCAATGGTCAGGCACGAGCAGAGTTGCTCAAACTCGCGCAAATGTGCGTATGGACTCTCGGCCTTCGTTCCTGAGAACGATTGCTCACAAACCATGGCTATGAAGCTGGGACGTAGCTCATAGCCGGGTGTGGATATGGGGTGTGATGAAGGTGATGGCTCCAAACAATCGCCCTTTGGAGCCGAGTGTTGACGTAAGGTAAGGGTGGAATCCATATGATGGATGATGCTGGGGTACACGGACAACTTGGGTTCGGAATCAGAACAGCTACTGTTCCCCGGCAACGGCGCCAGAAAGCTTGTTGGCACTCCTTACGGCCTACAGATAAATCCGCAAGCGGACGGATACCGATGTAGCTTTCACCCGGGAGTATTCCAAGGTATCGATTTCCACGGAGAACGAGAAGTGGACTGATTCTAAACTAAGTTGTCCTAGGTAGATGGAATGGAGTAAATGGTATGGATGAGGTGGATGACAACAACAAAGAGAGAAGAGGAGTGATAGGAGGGTAGAGAGGGTACGAGTCTGGTAGAGGTATTCTACTGATTGATCGAGCAGATCAGAGGGTACAGATAGATACTTGCTTTGGGACAAGGGAACCGGTGGACACATAGAAAGGGATGAGAAGGGGTGCCACTATTTCCCAACTGGGGAATCCTACGGACCGGAACTAACGTGATGGGCTACAAAGACCGGAAGGGCTGTCACCACCTTACGGCTACCACTTCCCTTGCAACGGGAATAAACTAAGTTAGTCTAAGGTATAGGCACCACGCCTACACTAGTCAACTAATACTTATCTCCTATAGAAAGATAAGCACCCAAGCTAAGCAACCAGTATATAGTTATACCAATCAACTAAGCATTAAACGAAGAACCAGCAAGCATATAAAAGTAAGAACTGAATGCTCAATTAATCAGAGAGAGATACAAGAGTTACCAGACACAACCCGGATGTTACTCGAAGTGAAGCCGCATCCGTAGAGGTACATCGGGAAGAGGGGCCGACACTCCGGCTCCTCTCCGGGACGCTCACCTCTCCTCGCTCCCTATTCTACTGATACTAGTGGCGGAACTTAGCAACACTCACTCTACTCTTGTGTTGTGTGTTGATCCAGGAAGCGAAGGCCAGCATTTATAGAGACTTGGAGGCGGTGGAGGAAGCGCAGGGGCCAAGGCATCGCAAGGCGGTGCACCCCGGCCAGTTCGGCCAAACCGGGGAATTCGGGCGAACTGGTCAGGGCCGAACCCTCCAGTTCGGCCAAACCATTGATCTTGCACCGCCATGCTTCCCACGGCCCTGATTTGCTTGTGGAGTCGGTTGTGGGTCGGTTTGTGCAGTGGGGGCGGTTCGGCCGAATGGATGGATTCGGCCGAACTGGGCCGGAGGCCCAGGCCTGCCCCCCTGCACCGCCTTTGCAACCTGGGCTTCGTGGATGACTTGATTCAGGTGGTCTTCGTGTGATTCAGGCGGTGATCCTACGTGGCTTGTACGGTGGTTGCTGACGTGGCCGGCCCTCGGTTGCACTTCGCGTCGTGTACGGCTAAGGGGAGGTAACCGGCCGAACGGAGTCATTCGGCCAATTCGGTCAATTTCGGCCCCAATAGCACGTATTTGTTGTAGTCGTACCTGCACAAGTGACACTCACCAAAACTCGTGGAACTTTATTAGAAATAAAACCTAAGTACATGGAATGTTGCATAAAGCCTCATTTATTCCCGAGTATTGGTGGTCGGATATGGGTTGTAACGACCGCCAACACCCGCACTGCTGCTCAGCGTGGCAGTGGGGGAACCTACCAGCCCACCCCGTCAGGAGGCGGGTACCAGCCGACGTACCGGCGCCACACGAGCGCGCCACGGGGAAGAAGGACGGCGCGACCCGCGCGCCAGCGCAGGGCCCGAAACCGCGCTGGCCACTCATCCTTGTCATACGGCGCGACGCGCTGCCACGCTCCTCACCCGACGAGTGGTATCCACCCGGCTCCAGCAGCGAAGAGTGGGACTACGCCGGGCTCCGAGACGCCGAGGCACTCCGACAGTTCCTGAACTCCATCGACCAATGCTTCGACATCTCCAGCGAGGGAGAAAGCGACCCCACACTGGGATGCTTCGTCATCGACGGCGAAGTCGGGACCGGAAGCAAGGACGAAAGCGGCGACGACGACAACCGGAACAAGACTCCGGCGGCGGCTGTGGCCATTCGCGAGCGACCTCCGGATGCGGGCGCCGCGACGCTCACCAATGCCAACGCCACGACGCCTCAGGGTGATGAGGCGTTGACACAGGCCCAGCTTGCGCAGGTGAAGGAGTTGGAGGATAGGCTCCAGGAGGAACGCCGTCAGGTGCAGCAGCTGCGAGCAGCACTAGAGGCACAGCAGCCCCAGCGTGGCGAACGTGCCAGGGCCGCGGGGCATCTTGCCCACATCCGCATCGAGAAGGACGACAACGCCAACTTGCCACGCGCGAGCCAAAAGCTCGTTACCGCATCGACGCTACTACGGGCCATCCCCGAGCCGTCCACACCATCGGCTCGGCTCCTGCACCGCGAGGCGCGGAACCTCGTCGAGCAGGCGGCCGTCCTATAGGCTAAGAGTTCTGCCTCCCGCATTCGACATCAGGCCAACTCGAGGGCCGAAGTCAACGGGCAGGACAAGGAGGAGTCCATCCACACCCCTCGCTGGGAGGTGTGGATGCCGAACCGTCCAACAAACGACGGTAAGGCACTCGTAACCCATCGCCTCGGCGAACAGAGGCCCGCGAGGGACTGGCTTCAGAACATGTGTGGCACCGCCGACGATGGCGATGCCCGCAACATCCTGAACAAGAAGAGGTACGACACCGCGACGAGCCGAGGGTACCATCCCGACGAGCAGGAGGACAAGAGCCTGACGCCTGAGCCCACGGGAACTCTGGTGTTCAGCCCCGCCATCCACACGGCGGCCATTCCCCCTCGTTTCTGACAGCCGGCGACTATCACCAATTACTCAGGTGAGACTAACCCTGAGGTTTGGCTCAATGATTACCGTTTGGCTTGTCAGTTGGGTGGCGCCACGGATGACTACATGATCATCCGCAACCTTCCCCTCCACCTCGCGGACTCAGCCCGACAGTGGCTCAAGCACTTGCCCGCGAATCAGATCCACGACTGGGGCGACCTGGTCAAGCTATTCGTGGGAAACTTTCAGGGCACCTACGTGCGCCCAGGCAACTCCTGGGACCTACGGGGGTGCCGCTACAGGTCAAGCGAGCCCATGTAACACCCTAAAAATGCCTATTTTAAAATTTAGTAATTAAATTTGCTTTTATTTAATTTAATGCTCATATTTATCTAAGGAAAATAAATTATTTCTGAGGAAATAAAATTTAATATAAGGTTAGAAACATTTTTGTTGCATTCATGCTGTCTGCATTGTGTTTTGTTTGTGTGCGGTTCAATTGGAATTTAAATTCTGTTTAAATTCGAATTTGAATCGTTTTGTTTGGAGCTCTAGAAAAGTTGTAGCAGCCCGAGTCCGTTTTCACTCCCTGAACTATTTTTCCCCGGCCGAACTTGCCCCTCTTTCTTTTCTTCTGCGCAGCAGCCCGCTCCCCGCTTCCCCGCTTTCGGCCCGCCTTCGGCCTGCTCCGCTTCCCCGCCGGCCTGCCTCCTCTCCCGCTCTCGCGACAGCCCGCGCTTCCCCGCTTGCGGCCCAGTCCGGCCCAGCAGCCAGCCCGCCGCGGCACACCCGCCTTTCCCCAACGCGGCCCACCATGCCGACCCGCCTCACGCCGCCTCCAGCCGCTGACACGCGGGACCCGCGTGTCAGGGTCGTCCCCTACCCCCGACCGAGTTCGACTCGGCCACGAGCCCGAGTCCGGCCGAGGCCCGGCACGCACGCCAAGGTCCACCGGGACCCTCCCTCGGCCGCTCTGTAAAATCCGCAACCGCGACGCCCCTCTGCTCCTCTCTCGCACGCTCGCGACGGGCAAACCCTAGCCGCTGCCTTCTCCGAGCGCCGCCGCCGCCCGAGCTCGCGCGCCGCCGTCGATCTCGCCGCCCGCCGTCGTTCTACCACGGCCGGCAGCCCCAGGACCCTCGCGTGGAGGTAAGGAACCCCCCGAGCCCCTCCTTGCTCCCTCTCTCCCTCTGTTGCGTGCTCGCCGCCCTCGCCGGAGTCCGCAGCCGCCATTGCTCGTCGTCCGCCGCCTCTGCTGCTTCGCCGCCGACGAGATCCACCCCGCTCGACTCGCCGTCGTCCCGCGCACCCGTAGCACCAGACCGCGCCCCGAACCGAGCCTCCTAGCGCTTTTGCGCGTTTCGCCGGCGAAGCGCCGCCGCAGCCGCCCAGCGCCGCCGCCGACTTCCCCTCCCCTAGATCTAATCTGGATCGTCGGATCCAAATCCGACGGCCGCATCCGCCGGAGCCCGAGTCAAACCCGGGTCAATACCGGTCAACCCGAGTCAGCCGTGCCAGTTTTGCAACAGAGCCCCTGACCTTTTTCGAAATCAACCCGCGGTCCAGATCTATTCATATATAATTAGAATTAGGTCCTGATTTTTATAGAAAACCCCTTGTCTTATGTAACACCCTAAAAATGCCTATTTTAAAAATTTAGTAATTAAATTGTTTTTATTTAATTTTATGCTCATATTTATCTAAGGAAAATAAATTATTTATGAGAAATAAAATTAAATATAAGGTTAGAAACATTTTTGTTGCATTCATGCCGACTGCATTGTGTTTTGTTTGTGTGTGGTTCAGTTGGAATTTAAATTCTGTTTAAATTCGAATTTGAATCGCTGTGTTTGGAGCTCTAGAAAAGTTTCTGCGGCCCGAGTCCGTTTTTCCACCCTTAACTTTTTCTCTCGGCCGAATCTGGCCCTCCTACTCTTTTTCCGCAGCGGCCCATCTCCCCGCGCTCCCACTTTTGGCCCACTGCTGGCCTGCTTCGCCCGGCCTGCCGGCCTGCTCGCCCCCAGCCCACGCGCCCCGCTTCCGGCCCAGCGCAGCGCCGCTTCCCTTTTTCCCCGACTCGGCCCAACAGCCAGGCCGGCCCGCCTTGCACCGCAGCCGCTGGCGAGTGGGACCCGCGGGCAGGTCGTCCCCTACATCTCACTCGAGTCCCTCCCGGACACGGCGCCGGAGTCCCGACCGGCCACGGCGCGAGCGCCGAGGATCCCCGGACTCTCCCCTCGTCCGGGATATAAAGGCCGAAGCCCTGCCGCCTTTTTTCCCAACAAATCCGTGCCCAAGTCGCCGCTCCAAGCTCACCCACCCGAAGTCGCCGCCGTCGTCGACTCGCCGCTCCGTCACCCTTCCGCGCCGGCCGACCCACGGATTAGCATCGCCGAGCCATCAGGAACACGCCAGGCCCCCGCTTAACCCCTCCCGCGCACCGGAACATCATCGCCGGCACATCCCGACGCTGTTGTCCGCCGGCCGCCGTCGATCCGTCGGTGCAGCACCGTTCGGGCCAAATTGATCGCCGGAGAAGCTTTCCTGGCAGGTAAGCTCGCTCCCAAGCCGGTTCTTGTTCAGACTCGCGCACCGTAGCCTCGTCGCCGCCGTTACCCGAGCGCCGCCGCCGCCATAGATCGTCGCGCGCCGCCTCCGCTGCTCCGCCGCCGACGAGAGCTACTCCGGTGAACTCGTCGCGTTGCCCCGGTCACGTAGCGCCAATCCCCACCCCAAACCGAGTCTCCTAGCTTGTTTTTGCGCAACGCCGGCGAAGCGCCGCCGCTCGCCGCCGCAGCTCCGCTCGCCGTCGGCAACCCCTCTCCCCGATCTAATCTAAGCCGTCCAAACCGAATCCGACGGCTCAGATCGAGTCAACCAAGCCAAGTCAGACAGCCTTTACCGGTCAACCTTGGCCGTTTTGCAAAAGAATCCCTGTCCTTTTTCAAAATTAACCCGCAGTCCAAATCTATTCAAAAATAATTACAATTAAGTCCTGATTTTTACAGGAAACCCCCTGTCTTATTTAAAAATAGCACCCGAGGTCCTGTTTTAGATTAATTGCAAATAAACCCTCCTGTTTTTATATAAAATTATGTTTTAGCCCCTGAGTTTTTGCAAATAAGCCCCTGGAACTTTTAAAACTTTGCCAGCAAGTCCCTGAACCTTAGAAGAGCCATATCTTTCTCGTTTTAGCTCCGATTTGAGTGATTTTCGCGCTCACGTGTTCGTAGCGAAGCGTAGATTAGTTTCTAAGCCTTCTTTTGATCTGTTTCTGTTGTTTGGTGTACTGTTCTAATAGATTAATATTGTTTGCATGTACTGGCTTGTATGGATGCTTGTGTGTTGATGTATGAGTCCAGTCGGTGAGCCATACGCGTTTGAGTTCGAGGGTTACGAGGAGCAGGACCAACAGCAGGAGCAGCAGCAGCAGCAACAGTTGGACGAAGGCAAGTACAGCACGGACAATCCTTGCTACCTAAACACACCTTTACACTATTTACTGCATATGCATGTGTCTAAATTGTTCCTATTAAGGTTATTCCTAGCTTTGTTTATCCTATACCTTGATTACCTTGGGTTATAGCATTTGGGTAGACCTTTGCTAAGCGCAGCTACTGTCACCTTTGTTTAACCGTTAATCTTGACTTAATGGTTCACTTCAATGTTAATGGTAAAACTTGCTTTTTAGCAACATGGAACAGGGAGCTAGGGCGTATGCTTCATGCTTGGCCATAGTGTCTCTCCGTAAGGACTGGTTCTTAAAGCGGCAACACAGGAACCTGTCGCCACCGCTGGAACTATAATGGCTCTGGTCTTGGACAAGTAACATGTACGGCTCTAGCTTGACAGTAGTTACCGACGGGCCGACGGCGTTATGGGAAGCATGGGTGAGAGTATGGTTTGATCCACCGAGGACGGAGTATCCGTTTTCTATGTCCCCGTGAGGCACAGTCCCGTGTTGGGAGCTTCCATATGGCGGGGGTTCCACACGTTGCGCTATTTATTTTGTTGTTGATGTTTATTACCGCGCTTGGACGCCATTGACCCCCTCGTGTTGCGACATGGGCGTCAGTCAATCTCGGTGCCTTGGGTCATGCTGCCTAGGTTGTACCATAACGGCTACTGTTTCGTTAGGGTGTCTTGTGAAAAGCCTCGTAGCGTCCCTATGCAGTCACACCTCGGAAGTGTTGATGTGCGTGGTTGGGTGCAAAGTTCCTTTGAACTTTTACGCGACTGGTGGGTAAAGGGCGAAACCTCTGCAGAGTGTATGATCTATCATGATAGCCTTGCTCAGGGTCAAGAGCGGCCTGGATCCTTTTTGATTAGAAGTTGATATTTATTATTGTTTAATGTTCACCTCTACTTCATTAATTGGGATTGCAACTGGGATTCACTTATATGTAGTAATCTTGGTTTATGTTAAAATGAATCAACTAAAATTGCTAATGCAGTATAGCCGTGTCAAGCCTTTCTTTTAAGCCTTCATTACCCGTGTTGTATTTGCTAAGTAAGACAATTACTTACACTTGCCATTCAACAAAATCCCGGATGGGTAACAGATGGATTAGATGGTACTGCTGCTATTGAATTTCCTGAAGATCTGCCATTCTACTAGTTGTGCTCAACCAGTCGGTGTCCCTGTGGATTATGGTTTTCGGCTTCGTCTTCGTCCTCGTTTAGAGAGAGTTAACAAAGAGTCTTCCGCTGTTTTGTTTAGTTATTTTAGTCAAACTCTGATGTAAAACCATTTTAATCGAGCATATGTACTCTGTTTATCATATTTGTTATCTATATGTGTTCTGTGGACTTCCTGGGCACACATGTAGAGGCATTCGGGTTTCTGTGTAAATCCGGGTGTGACATCTTATTTAAAAATAGCACCTGAGGTCTTGTCTTGGTTAATTTGCAATTAAACCCTCCTATTTTAATATAAAATTATGTTTTAGCCCCTGAGTTTTTGCAAATAAGCCCCTGGAACTTTTAAAACTTTGCCAGCAAGCCCCCGAACCGTAGAAACGCCATAACTTTCTCGTTTTAGCTCCGATTTGAGTAATTTTCGCGCTCACGTGTTCGTAGTGAAGCGTAGATTAGTTTCTAAGCCTTCTTTTGTTCTGTTTTTACTGTTTGGTGTACTGTTCTAATAGATTAATATTGTTTGCATGTACTGGCTTGTGTGGATGTTTGTGTGTTGATGTATGAGTCCAGTCGGTGAGCCGTACGCGTTTGAGTTCGAGGGTTACGAGGAGAAGGACCAGCAGCAGCAGCAGTTTGACGAAGGCAAGTATAGCATGGACAATTCTTGCTACCTACACACAGCTTACACTATTTACTGCATATGCATGTGTCTAAATTGTTACCCTTTTAAGGTTGTACCTAGTTTGTTTATCCTATACCTTGATTACCTTGGGTTATTGCATTTGGGTAGAACTTTGCTAGGTGAAGCTACCGTCACCATTGTTTAACTGTTAATCTTGACTTAATGGTTCACTTCAATGTTAATGGTAAAACTTGCTTTTTAGCAACATGGATCAGGGAGCTAGGGCGTACGCTTCGTGCTTGGCCCTAGTGTCTCTCCGTAAGGACTGGTTCTTAAAGCGGCAACCCAGAAACCTGTCGCCACTGCTGGAACTATAATGGCTCTGGTCTTGGACAAGTAACATGTACGGCTCTAGCTTGACAGTAGTTACCGACGGGCCGACGGCGTTATGGGAAGCATGGGTGAGAGTATGGTTTGATCCACCGAGGACGGAGTATCCGTCGGCTATGTCCCCGTGAGGCACAGTCCCGTGTTGGGAGCCACCGTATGGCGGGGGTTCCACACGTTGCGCTATTTATTTTGTTGTTGATATTTATTACCGCGCTTGGACGCCATTGACCCCCCTCGTGTTGCTACATGAGCGTCAGTCAATCTCGGTGCCTTGGGTCATGCTGACTAGGTTGTACCATAACGGCTACTGTTTCGTTAGGGTGTCTTGTGAAAAGCCTCGTAGCGTCCCTATGCAGTCACACCTCGGAAGTGTTGATGTGCGTGGTTGGGTGCAAAGTTCCTTTGAACTTTTACGCGACTGGTGGGTAAAGGGCGAAACCTCTGCAGAGTGTATAATCTATCATGATAGCCTTGCTCAGGGTCACGAGCAGCCTGGATCCTTTTTTATTAGAAGTTGATATTTATTATCGTTTATAGTTCACTTCTACTGTATTAATTGGGTTACAACTGGGATTCATTTATTTGTAGTAAATCTGGATTATGATAAAATGAATCAACTAAAATTGCTAATGCAGTACAGCCGCGTCAAGCCTTTCTTTTAAGCCTTCATTATCCGTGTTGTATTTGCTAAGTAAGACATTTACTTACACTTGCTATTCAACAAAATCCCAGATGGGTAACAGATGGATTAGATGGTACTGCTGCTGTTGAATTTCCTGAGGATCTGCCATTCTACTAGCTGTGCTCAACCAGTCGGTGTCCCCGTGGGTTATGGTTATCGGCTTCGTCTTCGTATTCATTTAGAGAGATTTAATAAAGAGACTTCCACTGTTTTATTTAGTTATTTGAGTCAAACTCTGATGTAAAACCATTTTATTCGAGCATATGTACTCTGTTTATCATATTTGTTAACTATATGTGTTATGTGGACATCCTGGGCACACATATAGTAGCATTCGGGTTTCTGTGTAAATCCGGGTGTGACAGCCCAAGAGGGACTACATACGTCGCTTCTCCAAGCGTTGCACCGAGCTCCCCAACGTTGGTGACGCCGAGGTCATCAATGCGTTCCTCGAGGGTACGACATGCCGTGAGCTGGTGCACGAGCTCGGCCGCAACCATCCCACCAGCGTCGACAAGCGCACGCCGAGGCCCGGCGCCCCCGCCCCTACTTAACCATCAGCGCCGCTGCCTCCCTCACCCTCTCACCCCTCGCTCGAAACCCTAGCACCGCCGCTTGCCCCTGCGCCAGCGCCGCCGCTCTTCGTCGCCCGAGCGCCCACGCCGACGAACTCGCCGCTCCGTCATCCCTCCGCCCCGGCCGACCCTCGGAGCTGCTTCACCGCTCCACGAGGAACACGCCGAGCCGCAGCACAACTCCTCCCGCGCCCCGGAGCTCCATCACCAACGCACCCTTCCACCGTCGCCGTCGATCTCCGCCGCCGGCGCAAACCCGTCGACAAGATCCCACCCAAAAGTGCCCCTAGGAGGTAACAAACTCTCGACCCTCGCGACACCTTCTCCCACGCCTAATTTCCTCGCCAGCCACTTGCAGTTCCGCCACTGCCCTTGGAGCTCACCGCCGTCGTCGTCGACCTCCCGCTCCGGTGACACCCCGCCCCTTTCGACGCCTCCGACCGTTTCGCCTGGTGGTAAGCATCCTCTGAAGCCTCTCCTTGCTCTCTATCTCGCTCTGACTAAGCGCACGCCGCCCCACCAGAGCCCGCGGCCACTGCACGCCGCCGTGCGCTGCAGTAGTAGCCAAGCCGTCGACTTGATCCCCACCATCGCGTTCACCGTTCTCTCCTGGTTCCGTAGGACCAAACCCCGTCCCGTTTCGTGGCCTCTAGCATGTTTTCTACCTCTTTCCAGCGAGCCTCCGCCGCGATTCATGGCGGTGCCGCCGCACACCCGTCCCCGCCGGCGACCTAGCCTCCCCAATCAACCCTATCCACCCGATCCCGATCCGACGGTCGTCAGCGCCTCCAGCCTCGAGTCAAACTCACCCCTACTGGTCAACCGCGGTCAGCCGTGGTCACTTTGCTAAAGAGCCCCCTTGCTTTCCTCAAATCAACCCGCAGTCCACCTGAGTTCAAAAGTATTTACAAAAAGGTCCTGTTTTATTCATTTAACTCCCTGGAAGTTTCTGAAACTTGCCAGCAAGCCCCTGAACCGTAGAAACGCCATATCTTCTTCGTTTTAGCTCCGATTAGAGTGATTCTCGCGCTCATGTGTTCGTAGCGAAGCGTAGAATAGATTTAAAGCATTCTTTTGTACTGTTTTTATTGTTTGGTGTACTGTTCTAATAGATTAAATATGTTTGCATGTACTGGCTTGCGTGGATGTTTGTATGGTGCTTCTCGAGTCCAGTCGGTGAGCCGATAGCTTTGGAGTTCGAGTACGAGGACGTCCAGGAGCCATACTGTTAGCACTTCTTACGATCCAATATCAGAATTGAGAATCCTGGTACTGGGATAAGGAGTGTTTCAGTGGTTTTGCTTATGGCTTAGTAAAATATAGAAATATTCTGCAAGCGCACAGAATCACCGCTGTAGCACTTCACCTGAGAGTATCCCGAGGTATCGTAATTTATATTTCTGCAGCGAAGCTTTGGCAAGATTACTAGTGAACAGATATTCGAGACTATCAGAGGAGGGTACACGACTAGACAAGACAGGGGATAACGGTATTGGATAGGAGTGGATATACCGGACACACAGCTCAAGGGATACTCAGGTAAGGGAGAGAAGAGATAGATAGCTGGGAGGACAACGAGAAGAGATAGAGGACTCCTGGATTCTTTATCTACCTATGTCACTCTAGCTTAGAGATACAGCGGCTACAGAGCCAGCACTAGGAGATCTGGGATAACTCTAATGTCTTAGCTTCGGGACAAGGGAACCGGTGAACACACAGAAAGGGATGAGAAGGGGTGCCACTATTTCCCAACTGGGGAATCCTACGGACCGGAACTAACGTGATGGGCTACGAAGACCGAAAGGGCTGTCACCACCTCCCGGCTACCACCTCCGTTGCGACGGGAATAAACTAAGGCCACTGACTAGTCTAGGAACCACTCCTACACTAGACAACGACTACTTACTCTGCTAGCAAGAGCAAGCAACCTTGTCAATACTCTTGGTTACAGTTCACCTCCAGTATCAAGCAAGATCGAAGAACCAGCCAAGACAAAGACTTAAAAAAGACTACAAGCACTAGAACAAGATATATTTGCTACTAGAATAAAGTAGAAGCAAGATATAAATGACAAAGGCAAAGTGATAAAGATAACTATATTGATAACTGAAAGTCTTACAAAAGGAAAGGTAAAAGATACAAGAGCTAATACCAGAGCTTCTGAAGACGACTCCGGAACCTCCGAGGCAAAGCTTGACTCAACTCTAACTCCCAACTAATCTATCCTAACTCTACTAGAATGAATGTGGAAATGAGCTCCTTGGCTTGGTGTGTGTTGCAAATGAAGTGTGCCACTCTATATATAGTGCTCCAGGGTTGGTTGAAGTGGAGTAACAGTCAAGGGAGAGGGCAGAGGCGGTGGCCGGCCGTTTCGGCCGACAGGGTCGGTTCGGCCGAACCCTGGCGTTCGGCCGAACGCCAGATCCACCGACCTGGCCACCAAGGGCCAGGATTGCTCCCCTGTGGCGGTTTTGGGCAGTGAGGGCGGTTCGGCCGAAGGCCTCAGTTCGGCCGAACTGGGCCCGGCAGCCCCCCTGCACCGCCTCTCCTCCTGGGCCTTCCTGGGCTGCTCTGGGTTGATGTAGTACGTGTACTTCTGTTGTTTTAGCCCAGAGATGACGTGGCAGTAGCCCGGGAGGAAGTGGCGGTCGTCCACGTGGCGTGTGATGTGTCGTTTGGTCCTCATCGTCGTGGACGGCTCCCGGTTACGTTGTACGGCAAAAGGGGGGTAACCGGCCGAACGGAGTCGTTTGGCCGATTCGGTCATTTTCGGCCCCAATAGCACGTATTTGTCGTAGTTGTACCTTTACAAGTGACACTCACCAAAACTCGTGGAACTTTATTAGAAATAAAACCTAAGTACATGGAATGTTGCATAAAACCTCATTTATTCCCGAGTATTGGTGGTCGGATTTGGGTTGTAACGACCGCCAACACATACTAGCAAGACCAGCAGCAGCAGCACCACCACCACCACTTTGAGGAAGGCAAGTATAGCACGGACAATCCTTGCTACCTAAACACCCTCTGTAATTAAATTATTTTACCTCATATGCATGTGTCTAATTTGATGTACCCTAAGGTTGATCCTAGATTTGTTTACCCTATTCCGTTGTTATCCCGGGTTCATGCATATGGGTAGATAATTGCTAGGCGCGGCTACTGCCACCTTTGCTTAATTGTAAATTTTGAAATTAATGGTTCACTTCAATGTTAATTGTAAAACTTGCTTTTTAGCAACATGGTTAAGGGAGCTGGAACATCTACTTTGTGCTTTGTTCCAGTGTCTCTCCTTAAGGTCCGGTTCTGAAAGCGGCAACCTAGGAGCCTGTCGCCACCGCCAGAACTATAATGGCTCTGGTCTTGGACAAGTAGCTTGTACATCTCTAGCTTGCCAGTAGTTACCGAAGGGCCGGCGGCGTTAGGGGAGGCAAGGTGCGGGGTGATATCCCGATTCCACAGAGGACGGTTAATCCGTTGGCTAAGTCTTGTTAGACTCAGTCCCGTGTCGGGAGTCCTCGCAATGGGGCACTCCGCATGTTGCACTTTTATTTTGTTGATGGCATTCTTGCCACGCTCTGGACGCCATTGACCCCCTTACGGTGGACTCCGTAGGCGTAAGTCAATCTCGTTGCCTAAGGTCTCACCGCCTTGTATTACCTTAGCGGCTACTGTCTGGTTAGGGTGTCTTGTGAAAAGCCTCATACCGTCTCTATGCGATCACACCTCGGAAGTGTGGTTTAAGAGGTTTGGCCACCTCGGCATGGTTGGGTTTAAAGTTCGTTTGATCATTTACGCGACTGGTGGGTAAAGGGCGAAACCTCTGCTTTATTAATTGGGTTGCAACTGGGATTCATATACTGGTAGTAATTTGTTTAATGCTAAAACAAACCAACTAAAAGTGCTAATGCAGTACAACCTTGTCTAGCCTTACTTTGAGCCTTCATAATCCATGTTGTACTTGCTAAGTAAACATTTTACTTACACTTGCTGCTATTCAACAAAATCCCGGATGGGTAACAGATGGTTATGAAAATGATGTGGCTGCTGCTGAGTACCCGGAGGATCTGCCATTTTACTAAGCTGTGATCAACCAGTCAGAGTCCCTGTGGACTGCGGCTCCGCTTAGTAGAGAGAGTTAATAAATAGACTTCCGCTGTTTTATTTACTTATTTATGTCAAACTCTGATGTAAACGATTTTATTCGAGCATTGTGAACTCTGTAATACCATATTTGTACGTTGTATGTGTCTGTGGACTTCCTGGGCACACATACGGCAGCACTCAGGATTCTGTGTACACCCGGGTGTGACATAAAATATGGAAACATTGTTACTAATAACAATGAAACAGGGTGACCCGCCTTTACCCTCGAAACGAACTCAGGTAAAGCCGAGCCCCTCTCGGGGGCTACTGGGGGACTAACCCCCCAACAGTCCTAACTTTTTTCCATGCACTTTTTTCGAAAACGTGCTGCCAAGCCTTTTCTCGACAGTTCAGAATGATGTAAGCGAGGTGCAAGCCTACCGCGGCTGAGAGTCGGCCGAGTCGAGGGACCGCCTACGCTTAGGTTACTTGTGTTCCTCCGCCGAAATCGATCTCAAACTAAGAGAAAGGCGCAACACATCGAATGAAACAAATCCAGCCGCAAAACCAAAAAACAACGCCTGAATTAAATTTATACATCCTTATTTGTCACACAACTAATCACGAAAATACGGGGCCAAATGCCCGGAATTACTGCAGGAACTCACGGAAACGGTTTCGGCGCCCCCCAAGCCGCGATACAAGGCTCACTAATACGCCCCGAAGATCGCAAGGAAGATCCGACTTTCCCTCGGACGAAACCTAGAATGCGTTATCGGTCCTTTCCCCTCAAAGATCGAGGAGGACGAAAGCAATGCATGAGTTTACTACGGTGGAAAGGTGGCCGGGTCGCGGGACCGCCTACGCCCTTGAAAGGCTACGGCATCCCCCTCGCCACTCAACACTTAAGTTGCTCATGAAACGAATTCCTTCACGAAAGTCAATCTAGAATCATGGGAAAAGGCACAGTATCGCGCAAAAAATCTCCGATACGAGTACAAGATCGTGCTAACCCACGAAAAGGTTAGACACATAAACAAGATTTATTCCTTACACGCCACGAACTGCAAATTTGTGAGGATAAATTACACTCGGTCATAGGCCGTTTAAAGATACAAAGACCAGAGCCGCCCTAACGAGGCTCTTGGACCACTTTAGCTAGCCGGCCAGCACACTGTCACGAGAAGCAGTTTCCACAGCTTTCTCGCCGATTTTCCTCTGGCACCCAACTAACCGATGGACCTGGCGGTCGAGCGGCTGCGGAACAGAGAGACGTTGAACCCCTTCACTGTCGAACAAGACCTGGCTTCATGCCCTGCCGTTGATGAGCGCCTAGCAAACGAAGCGCCTGCTGCAACATCCTTGCAGCGCCTCACAACTGGCAAGGTCACCGCCTCCCTGATGAGGAGCGCGATGTCCTGCTCCTTTCCCGCAGCATGCCCGCCGCCTCTCGCCGACTTTCTTCTGGCATCAATGGCGCGCGCCAAGGCCGGAACCCCGAACAACAATATTCTCACTCTCGAACCCATCGGGAGGACGAAGTTTGTGGCTCCGCATGCTCGCCAAGCTACACAAAAGCCTGGTGCTGGTCCTCTTCCCCCCCCCCCCCCGGACGCCTGTTTTTATAGGCACCCGAGGGCGGCGACTGTTACTCCCGTGGCAAGATAGCCGCGGGATTCGCATGCGGATGCGAATCGCCGTCCGTATCGGGCGGCCAGCCTTAATCACCTCCTTGACTCAGCCCGCCTGCCCCGCGATTCCTGCGCCCAACCACCCGGACCGATTCACGGGCGAAACAGCCATGGCCCAGGTGGAAAGGCTGGGGCAAAGGAAATCACCTAAGAGCCATCTAGGCAGGGGGGCTAGCTCCGGCCATTTACGACTGGTCCCAGCCGCGCGGAAAACCACCCCAAAATGAGCAAGCGCGTCCACCCAGGCGCGATAAAAACGAACCCGCGCGCTTGACGCTCTGGTCGTCATGTCGCCTCAGCTCCCAACCGCACATGCCACTCCGGCTGGAAAGACGTGCTCATTCAAACCATGCCATCGGAACGGCCTGGCCGCCTAGACCGGGGAGCACACGCGTCAAACGCGGCGGTGGGCTGAGCCGCTGGAACACGGGCCCCATCAGCGAAAAACCGTCCCGGCGTGGGCGGCCACATTAACCGCGGCACGGTAAAACGAACCAATGCCGCAGTAGCTCTGGGCACCCCGTCACCTCAACCACGCCCGCGCACGCCACTCCGCTTAAAAAGGCGCGCCCATTACTCCCACGCGGAGCGCCGCACCACGTCAGCCGAGATCGTGTGGACACGAATGGCTAATTCCGGTCTACGGGCCGATGTGCCACCACGTTAACCACGACTCGCGCAAGATGCGGACGACCGCCGCCGGTCAAAAGGGCCAATGAACGATGACAGCTTCCAAGGTAAGCCAAATCGCCTCAAGGCATTCCGTGGAGGCCTGGGTTCGAAGTCCGACCCTCGAATGGGTCCAAACGGACGCCCCGGCCGAATCGGAAATGAATGAGGGAAGGGCGACTAACCCGACCCTCGAGCGGAGGGGCTCACACGCCCCCTCTGTGGCCTTACTGATCAGGAGTTCAAAGCCTGGCCCTCGAACAGGTTCGACAGGCGCTCCAGATCAACAGAGTTAGGGATGATTGGGGCGTGCTCATCAGGACTTTACCCCGAACGCGGAGTTTGGGGACGCCCCTATTGTGTTTGAGGCCAGACAAAGGCAGCTAGTTGAGGGATCCCATCGAGGGAGTGCTTCCGCGCCCTTGGCCCCGGTCGGACGGGACCAAGCCCCTGCCTAGCAAACCTTTGCGAGTGCTCATCGATGGACGTGTCTCCGGACCACGAGCCGACCCCCAACGAATGGGGTATGGATGCCCACTCGAACTACCCGCTAAAAGCTCAAACGAGTCAGCCGCGTTCGCGAACCCGCTCGAGGGTAGCGCAGAGCGTCTCACCCCTCAGCCCCTCGAAGGGGAAGTGACGGTCGCTATACGAAAAGACGAGGAACTCGACCTGATCGTCCCTTCTAGGCCAGAGGGCTCGGAGGCTCCCCGCACAGCAACATGACACCCCTCGAGCGTGAAGCTCGGACCCGTGCGCGGTGCTGCCTCGAAATCTAAAACCCAACACGTGAGGGTATAGCCTTTGCACGAGTAAAATCACTCCTATGAAGGCTCGGGGGCTACAACCGCGGGTGCGCTAGCGCGCCCCCATGAAATTCATGCGCATTCCAAATCGAATCCAGACACAAGGCATCCACGAGATGCCGGCTCGGTCTTGGACCTTTATGCGAGCAATCACTCCCATAAAGGCCCGGGGGCTACTGTCGGGAACCAAACTAGGGGGTCCCTTAACCATCAGGGTAATCACCCTCAAAAAACGCAAAATAAGGCTGTCACCCATAAGCACATGGACCCGCACCAGCGAAACCACGTAGCCCACTGCCGGCCAGCAGGGCCCAACAACGGCCCACGAAGGCACGTTGCCCTCGCACCCAAGTTCCGCCTCGCTCGAGGGTCCCTCGCCCCCCTCGAGCTACGGACCGCCACTCCGCCTCGCTAGGACTCACTCCGACCCCTCGAGCAAACGCCACGTCTGCGGTACGGGCACTAACAATCCCAACTCCGCACCGGGCGCCAGAGTCAAAAGGAGAATCCCCCTTGCACGTCGCTCCTGACAGGATCTGGTAGCACTGTGCCCCCTGCAACACGGACAGGCGGAGGCTGTACAGGGCCTGCGCGGCACTGTACCCCCGACATTGCTGACCCCAACCATACCTCTGGGTGGTTCCACCAGGGGCCCCCCATCGCCTCCCGCACCAGAACGCCCTCAAACGGGTGCTGGGGACCCCATCAACGGGAAAATGACCAATGACCGGGGGCGAACCCTAGTCAAACGAAGTTACAGGTCCGGCAAGGCAAGGAACGGACCCCTTGACCCTTGCCCACCACGTCTCCAGGCGACAGTGCACACACTGGGGCAACAGTAGGCGCCTCACCTACATCACCTACGCACGTCCTCAACGGAGGGCCTCCCCATGGCGAATACGAGAAACCTTCAAATCGCCCCGACGGCGGCCGCCCCGCATGGATATGAACTGACCCCGTCGCCAGGGCAAAAGTCGGCCGTACCGGCCCAGTAAAGCAGGCCATGTCCTCTTTGTCATCATACCTGATAAAGGAGTCTGGCACTGAGATGACAGCCTATGCCACGCTAGCCCCAGTGCCCCCAGCAGGCTGCCCCCCGAAGCAGCATGGACGCCCCCTCGAGTGAAGCCCCGAATGACGACCCGGTCCCCCTCGACGACTGGGTGACCCCTCGAGGCCCCTTCGAGATAGATGCAAGAAGGCGCCGTATCAACAGACAAGACCGGAGGGCGATCTCAACCGAACCTGCAAGGCACGGATACTCCAGGGACAATCACGCCCATTGCAAGATACGCCGTACGACTCGCACTGTAGCGCGCACTGTACCCACGACTGTAACCTTTCTCCCCCTTGAACTATAAAAGGGAGAGTTAGGAGTCCTGCACGGGACAACGACACAAGGTTCGCACTCCTTGGCTCCCGCTCAGACATGAACACACACACACTCGATATTGGCATCTGCCTCATTTGCCTTCACCACCGAACAAGGATTTGGAGACCGTTTCTCCTCTCCCGCATCCACTTGTAGCCCCCTTTCTATAAACACCCCTGCTGGAAGTACGGCCCCGCGGCCAGAACCAGGATAAACCCGTGTCCTTGTGTTAGCTTCCGCATCGACCATCAAGGGACGAGACAACACATTTCTGCGCGGTGTAGGGAGTGCCGGCCATTTCTAACACCGACAGGTTGTCATCCTAGTTTTCCAATAATCATAGTTTTCCCCATCAAAGTAAGGTGTCTTCCTTTACTTCATTTTTGTAACACCCTAAAATAGACTTATTTAAAATTTGAGAAATTAAAGTAATTAATATAGGGTAAATTAATAATATCTAGGAAATTAAAATCAATTATAAGACCTAGAAACATTTTTGTTGCATTCATGCTGCTGCATTGAGTTTTGGTTGCTAGCGGTTCAAATAAGAATTTAAATCTAGTTTAAATTCGAATTTGAATCACTTTGTTTCGAGCTCTAGAAAAGTTGTTACGGTCCGAGTTCGATTATGCCCCTCCAACTTTTCCCCGACCTGTTTTCCCTCCCTCTATTCTTTTCCCGCGTGCAGCCTAGCACCTCTCCTTCTCCCCTTGTGGCCGAACCAGCCCAGCTTTTCCCCCCCCCCACCCAGCAAGCCTAGCTGACCAACACTGCGGCCCAACCAGCAGCTCGGCCCAGCTCGCCCTGCTCCCCTCCCCACCTTCGCTTGGGCCGTCAACCACTAGCGCCAGCCCAACCACCTCCACTCTCGGCCCAGCGACAGCCCAACCCCGTGCCTCATGCTCCCGAGTCACTGACGAGAGGGCCCCGCCTGTCGGGGTCATCTTCTTCCCCGCGCCAGGCTCAGACTCGAGCCCGATCTCAACTTCTCGCTCTAGCCCAAGCACCAGAGCCCATCCCCGCGCTGTTGTGGCCCTCCCGCACATTCAAGGAGGTATCGCGCCTATTGGCACTTCTTACGATACAATATTAGAATTGAGAATCCTGGTACTGGGGTAAGGAGTGTTTCAGTGGTTTTCCTTATGGCTTAGTAAAATATATAAATATTCTACAAGCGCACAGAATCACCACTTTAGCACTTCACCTGGGAGTATCCTGAGGTATTGTAATTTATATTTCCGCAGGGAAGCTTTGGCAAGACTACTAGTGAACAAATATTTGAGACTATCAGAGAAGGGTACACGACTAGACAAGACAGGGGATAACGGTATTGGATAGGAGTGGATATACCAGACACACAGCTCAAGGGATACTCAGGTAAGGGAGAGAAGAGATAGATAGCTGGGAGGACAACAAGAAGAGATAGATAGCTGGGAGGACAACGAGAAGAGATAGAGGACTCTTGGATACTTTATCTACCTATGTCACTCTAGCTTAGAGATACAACGGCTAAGGATCCAGCACTAGAAGATCTGGGTTAACTCTATTGTCTTAGGTTCAGGACAAAGGAACCTATGGCACACAACAAGGGATGAGAAGGGGTGCCACCAACTCCTCACTGGGGGATCCTACACCACCTTACGGCTACCACCTCCGTTGCGACGGGGGCAAACTAAGGCCACTGGCTAGGCTAGGAACCACTCCTACACTAGTCAACAACTACTTACTCTGCTAGCAAGAGCAAGCAACCTTGTCAATACTTTTGGTGACAATTCACCTCCAGTATCAAGCAAGATCGAAGAACAAGCCAAGACAAATACTTAAACAAGAACTGCAAGCACTAGAACTATAACTGACTATAGTCTAAGCAAGATATAGATGCAACTAGAATAAAGCAGAGGCAAGCTATAAATGATAAAGGGCAAGTGATAAAGATAACTATATTGATAACTCAAAGTCTTACAAAAGGAAAAGTAAAAGATACAAGAGCTTATACCAGAGCTTCTGAAGACGACTCCGAAACCTCCGAGGCAAGCTCGACTCAACTCTAACTCCCAACTAAACTATCCTAACTCTACTAGAATGAAAGTGGAAATGAGCTCCTTGGCTTGGTGTGTGTGAAATGAGGGCTGGGGCTGTCCAATTTATAGCAGTTGATGGCGGTTGTAGGCAGGGTAACCGCCAAGGCAGCCAGGGAGGCGGTGTCGGGCCTTCGGCCGAATTTCCCGGGTTTGCCGAACTGGCCAGTTCAGCCGAACCGTGGGATCTGCGGCCTCTAGCTCCCACGGCCAGGATTCACCCCTGGAAGGCGGTGCTGGCTTGGGGGCGGTTCGGCCGAACCGCCTTGTTCGGCCGAACGGGCCTGGAGGCTGTTGGCGGTCGTTACAACCCAATTTCGACCACCAATACTCGGGAATAATGGAGGACATATGTGACAATCCATGTACCTAGGTTTCATTTCTAATAAAGTTCCGCTAGTTTTGGTGAGTGTCGCTTGTGCAGGTACAACTACAACAAATACGTGCTATAGGGGTCAGAATTGACCGATTCGGTCGAACGACTCCGTTCGGCCGGTTACCCCCCTTAGCCGTACACGACGCGGAGCACAACCGGAAGGGCCGTCCATGTGAGCGATGACCGAGTGACAACCATGCAGGACACTTCGACCATCACCACCTCACCTTTGGGCCAAAACAACATGAAGTACATCACAAGAAGCCAGCCCAAGAGGACCAGGAGCAAGAGGCGGTGCGCGGGGGCGTTCTGGGCTGAAAGCCCAGTTCGGCCGAACCCTCCAGTTCGGCCGAACCGCCCCCAATGCACAAACCGCCTCCAGGAGTCAGCACCAACCGCCTCCAAGCCGTCCAGAGCCAAGGCGGTGGATCCAGGGGTTCGGCCGAACCGACCTGTTCGGCCGAACCCGGTCTCTTCGCCCGAATCAACAGGGAATATCCCCTGGATCCCTTGACGGTTACTCCACTCCAAACCGCCTTAGGACACCTATATATGCAGTGGCATACCTCTTGTATCACACACACCACTTGGGAGCAAGTCTCCATTCCTCTCTTTCAAGATGTAGAGTTAGGCTAGTCTACTTGGGAGTTAGAGTCAGAGTCGAGCTTCGCTCGGGGTTCCGGAGTTGTCTTCTGGAGTTTTGGTAAAGCTCTTGTATCTTTTCCATTTCTTTATGCAAGACTCTGAGTATTTAATATATTATCTTCCGCATTTACTTGAGTTATTTGTTCTACATTTATTTCGCGGATGCATGTGGAATGTTTAGCCTTGATTAAGCTGTTGTAGTTTGGTTCTAGAAGTTCTAGCCTAGTTCTTTAACTTAGCTGGTTCCTCTGCCTTCGTGGGGTGGATGAGTATAATTGTATACTTGTTGCTCTGCTGGGTTGCTTGCTCTTTCTAGGAGAGTAAGTAGTTATTGTCTAGCGTAGGCGTGGTGCCTAGTCTAGATAGTAACCTTGGTTTGCATTCGAGTCCACGGTTGTGTGGTAGCCGTTAGGTGGTGTCACACCCGGATTTACACAGAAACCCGTATGTGGCCATATGTGTGCCCATGAAGTCACAGTACACATATAGCAAACAAATATGGTAAACAAAGAACATATGCTGAATATATTACTCGAATAAAAAGAGTTTTACATCAGAGTGCATCATAAATAAACTAACCAATACAGCGGAAGACTAAAAACTCTCTCTAAATGAAGCCGCCCTCCACAGGGACTCTGACTGGGAGAACACAACTCAGTAGTACGGTAGACCTTCTGGAAACTCAGCAGCAGACTCATGCACAACCCAATCTGTTACCCGTCCGGGATTTTGTTGAATAAATAGCAAGTGTAAGTAAAACAATTACTTAGCAAGTATAGCACGGGTTATGAAGGCTCAAAAAGGCTAGACACGGCTTAACTGCATTAGCACTTTTAGTTGGTTCGTTTTAACATTATCCAAGTTACTACAAGTGAATGAAACCCGGTTGAAACCCAATTAATAAGGTATAAGTGACATTAAGCACAAATAAACATCATGTTCTAATCAAAAAGGATCTAGGCCGCTCGTGACCCTGAGCAAGGCTATCATGATAGATTTACATTCTGCAGAGGTTTCGCCCTTTTCCCACCAGTCGCGTAAAAGTTCAAAGGAACTTTGCACCCAACCACGCACATCGACACTTCCGAGGTGTGACTGCATAGGGACGCTACGAGGCTTTTCACAAGACACCCTAACAAGTCAGTAGCCGCTGGGGTACTACAAGGTGGTGAGTCCTTAGGCACCGAGATCGACGTACGCCTACGGAGTCCACCGTAAGGGGGTCGATGGCATCCAGAGCGCGGGTATCCACCCAACAATGCGCAACGCGCGGAGTTCTCAATCGCTGAGACTCCCAACACGGGACTGGGTCTAACGAGACCTAGCCGACGGGGCTACCGTCCTCGGTGGAATCGGGAAAACACCCCGTGCCTTGCCTCCCACAACGCCGTTGGCCCCGCAATAACCACTGTGAAGCTAGGGCCGTACAAGCTACTTGTCCAAGACCAGAGCCATTATAGTTCTAGCGGTGGTGATAGGCTCCTGGGTTGCCGCTTTAAGAACCGGTCCTTAGAGGGAGACACTAGAACAAAGCACACAGCACATGCTCTAGCTCCCTAATCCATGTTGCTAAAAAGCAAGTTTTAACGTTAAGGTTGAAGTGGACCATTAATACAAGTTTAACAGTTAAATAAAGGTGATAGTAGCTGCGCCTAGCAAAGTTCTACCCATATGCAATAAACCCAAGGTAAACAAGGATAGGATAATGAAAAACTAGGTACAACCTTAAAGGATACATCATATTTGACACATGCATGTATGAAATAATGTATTACAAGTGAGTAGGTAGCAAGGATTGTCCGTGCTATAACTTGCCTTCCTCAAAGTGCTGCTGCTGCGAGTCCGGCTCCTGAAAGTCCTCGTACTCAAAGTCCAACGCGAACGGCTCACCGACTGGACACGAATCACCGCACAACATCCACACAAGACAATACATGCAAACAAAAGTATTCTATTAGAAATAGTACACCAAACAGTAGAAACAGTACAAAAGAAGGTTCTAGAAATAATCTACGCTTTGCTACGAACATGTGAGCGCAGGAATCACACTAATCGGAGATAAAACGAGAAAGTTATGGCATTTCTAAGTTTTAGGGGCTTATTTGTAAAAAACCGAGGACCTATACGTAATTTCGTATTAAACCAGAAGGGCTAACGTGCAAAAACAGCAGGGCAGGATCGTGGGTTAGTTTGTTCAAAACTACAGGGGGCTAAACGAATGAAAATAGGACCTATATATAAATAGTTTTGAACTACGATGGGCAGCGGGTTGATTTGAGGAAAATAGGGGGACTCTTTTGCAAAACGGTCAGAGTTGACCGGTACGCTGGGAATTGACTTGGGTCTAGGGTGGTCAGGGACCGTTGGATCTGGATCCAACGATCCAAATTCGATCGAGCGGGGGAGGCGTCCGCCGGCGGCGGCGGGCGGCGGCGCTGCCTGCGACAGCGGCGGCGCATCGCCGGAGCAGGATCGATCCAGGGCTAGGGTGCTCGGTTTCCCTCGGGATTTGGTCGGGGATGGAGCTGGTGGTGTGGCGAGCTCGAACCGGCGGTTCGAGTCAAGGCGGAGGCAGTGTGGATGGTGCGCGGCGGCGGCCGGCAGGCGACCACCTCAGGCGAGGCGGTACGAGCGCTACGGGGTGAAAGAGCGAGGGAGGCGTGGTTCGGGAGAACACTCACCAGTACACGAAGCTAACAGGGGCGCCGAGAGGGTCGGTGCGACAGCGAACCGTCGGGTCGACGGCGCGGGGCGGCTCGGCGGCTCTTGGAGCGGTGGCTCCACGTGGGGAAGATGCTTCCGGCGGTGAGAGGTCGTCTGGGACCACCGCTACGTGACCGGGTCGATGAGAGGGTGCTCGTGGTTGCCTTGGCTTGGTCTGAGGGAGCCTGACGGCGGCGAGCCGGCGATGCCGGTCGGCGGCACTGCAAGGGCCGGTAAGCCAATTAGAGCATGGTGGAGCCGGAATTGGAGCGCTAACACGACGATGAGCTTCCTTACCTCTCGAAGAAGCTACCAGGGGTGTCAAGAGGAGCAGAGCGACGCCGGAGGTGGGGAATCGACGGCGGCGCTCGGGCTCGAGGGGGCGGCGGCGCTGCGAGACGAGGGGAATGGTGCTGGGGGGCTTGGTGCTCGGAAGCAAGGGTTGGTGAGGGCTTGGGGTCTCGGGGCGTGGCTTTTATAGCCCGGGGAGAGGGTCGCCTTGGCGTGCGAGCCACGCGAATCGGGGCGGCAGCGGCGGCGATCGCCTTCCATTCCGGGAGCCGCTTTCCAAGCGAGGAGCGGCGCGAGGAAGGAAAGGAGCGGCCGCGGGAAGCTTCGCGGAATCTTCAGCGGGACCTACGGCAGCGCGGGAGTGGCTCAGGCCTTGGGCCGAGGCGGCGGTGCGGCCCGAGCCCGACCGAGCTTGGTTCGGCCGGAGGTAGGGGATGACACTGTTGGGCGGGGCCCACGTGTCGGTGGCAGGGAGCGGCGGGGTAGTATTGGGCCGAGGGAAGGAAATGGGGGCGGGGTGGTGACTGGGCCGAGCTGGGAAGTAGAAGGGGCAGAAGGAAGCCGGGGCAAAACTCGAGGGGCCGAAGGTGGACTTTCGGCCGTGAGAGGGGTTCGGGCCGCGCGCTGTGCTTCGAAGCGGTTTAGGCCGACTGGGTGTTGGACCATGTGGAGGAGTGGGGCTGGGCTGTTGCAATGGGGAGGGGTTGGGCCGCTCGGGGAGGAGAGAGGAGGGGAGCAGAGGTGGACCAGCGGAAGAGTTCAGGGAGCAGAAGTGGACTCAGGCTAAAGAACTTTTCTAACGCTCAAACAAATGCAAATTAAATCTGAATTTAAATAGAATTTAAATTCCAATTTAATTCACAAGCAAGCAAAACTCAATGCAGCAGCATGAATGTAACAAAAATGTTTCTACACCTTATATTAAATTTTAATTTCCAGAAAATGTTTATTTACCCTATATTAATTATGAACAAGACATAAAATAATCAATTAATTACTAGAAATTTTAAATAGGCTATTTTAGGGTGTTACAGGTGGTGACAGCCCTATATGGCCTACGTAGTCCACCACGTCCGGCTCGACCCGTAGGAGCCTCCTGCGGTTGTTCACTAACACCCCTTCTCATCCCTTTCTGAGTGTCGGGTGCTCCGCTTCCCGACGCCGAGATAATAGAACTAGGAAAAGAACCATAGATATCATTCTTCATGCTAGCCGTAACCTTTGCTAGAGATATCTCAAGGCCAGTGGAAGTATATAGGAATCCTTTCCTGTCTCATTGTCCTCCCACTAGCTAGACCGCTCTTCTATCTCTATCCTGAACTTCTCCTTGTGTGTGTCAACTACGTATCATTCCTATCCTATCCTTTACTCCCGCCTTGTTAGCCGGTACTTTAATTAGTAGTTACATCCTTGTCAATAGTCGATACTCTTTATCCAATGCTTCCCTGCGGAAATATAAATACGATACCTAGGAATACTCCCGGGTGAAATGCTACATCGGTATCCGTGCGCTTGCGGATTTATATCTGTATCATAAGAATACCAATGAACACTCTTTGCACCATTACTAGGATTGACAATCCTGATAGTGGACTGTAAGAAGTGTCAACAAGCATTTCTGGCGCCATTGCCGGGGAAGCAATTGGCGAAAGATATTGATGATTGACATTGGTGTCTACTAATTTAATCTACCGCTAGCATTAGCGGATCACCCTTGTTTGCTTGAGTTTGTTTCAAACAGGAGGAAAGCATAGAGCCCAGGGTGCCTGATTATGCAGGATTTATCAATTTTTGCCCCTGTCTGCTACGATGTGTACACAAATTCCGGAAAGAAAATAAAAATAAGAAAAATTCTCATAGGTATGTGTTTATACTTATACAAATATATTGTATCATAACCATGTGCATAATGGAAGAAAGATCGTCATCAAGGAAGAAAAAGGAAATCAAATGTGACGGACGAACGACGCTGCATCACCGCAATTTCATCTCAAATTTTCGGTAATGGCAAAGAAAAATTAAGGTATCTGAGATAGTCTAGCTCTTAGACTTTAAATTTTGAGCAATATCATTTTAATTTTTGCATTATCCAGTGCATGTTTGCTATTAATCACTCAATTTAGGAATTCATGCATTTCATCACCCCATTTTTTTTCCAATCCACTGCATATTTCCCATTCTTGCATTTGCATCCATTCGCCCCATCATAGTTTTACATTGAAAAAAAGAATAAACAAAAAAAACACTAAAACAAAAACAAAATAAATATCCAGCGACCACCGGTTTTAGGCCAAGGTGTGTGTGCCTGCAAGCCTTGATTCAAGGCTAGTGGCCAAACATTACCTAGCCTGGCTAGTTTTCGCTCGTTCTTTGCACTTTGCGCAAGAGAGGAGACGTACTCTACGCCTCCGCTCCTTTGCCGCTCCACTAGCTTGGTTTGGAACCCATTGTTGCAACATATTGTTTACACCCAAGCTAGCTCCGCGGCATCCCACTAGTTGGCATGTTTGAGAGCCGATCCCCTTTGCCACACCCACGACCGTGTATCCTTACACGACAACATCAACACGGAGAAGGATTTAGCCAACTACGTGGAGTCACGTCGGCGTAGTGCCATCACCGTGGCATCAGTTCCAAAATTCTTCATCATCAGATGCCAACGGTGGGCACACTTAGGTACGTGAAAAGGTTTTTGCTTTTTACCTTAATCAAAGCAAAGTACACCAGTTTCCATATGCTTATCTCCATGTGAATGTTTCTTGATGTTTTCATGCTACCTTTATCTGTTTTGGTTTGCTTTGGTTTGAATGTATGATGCATAATACATTCAGAAGCTCTTTAAATTAAGCATGGTGCTTAGGTTAATTAGCTTGCTTTAATCAAATTTAACATGGTGTCAAGTTTGATTAATGAACCTTTAGAGCAATACTTTTATAGATATTGGTTACATGTGTGGACTAACCCCTGCAGAAAAAAAAATCAACAAATATGAATGGGAAGTCCCCGAATCTACTTCACATCGGAGGAAGTTGCATTGTCCTAGGCATTCTCTCTGGATCGGACGGTGACAAGAACAATTGAAGGAAGGAGAAGTCCCGCTCATGGACTTAAACAAGAACTCTCACCGCGAGGTAAACCGGTATGTATCCATATTTCCCTTTCCAAAATTTGATTTCCATCTTTGCATTTGCATATTTCCCTTTCCAAATGTGAATCACCATTGCTTTAGAATTAAGAGATAGCAAAAAGGAAAATTCTCGGCAATGGGTGGTTCAGCTGATCTCTCTAGTTCGGCCGGGCCTACCCCTGCGACCACATGTGCACCAACCTGTAGGGATATGTTCGGCCAAAGCCAAATTTCGTGCAAACCCCATACTTGGTCAGATCAGCCGAGGGTCTCATCCCCGACCGATCCTAACCTGCACCTTCTACCACGAAATTTGCCGCACCAGCACAAAAGCATGGTCTCCACCACTCCACACCGCTGCACACTTCATTCCTTCACAATCATGGCAGCATGGGAGTGGTGTGATCCTTTTGATCCTTTGGTCATGTTATCCTGTCCACAAAAATCCACCAAAGTTCTCATGCCTTTGTGCCGGACGAGGCTCGTAAGAGGAGGCCAACAGGGTGAATATCACAGTGGCTCGATCGAGCCATGGTGATTTATCCGAGTTCCTCCTCTCACTCGCCTGTGGGTGACACTCTGGAAGCATGGAGGAAGCTTGCTCCAGTCAGGTTTGCACTTGTATATATATTCCTTGAGTGCATTTCTCTCTCAATTCTATGCAATGTTTGATTCAGTTGCATGATTAAAAAATAGAAAAACAACAAAAACATTTCCTTTGTTCTGATCATTATGCCGCTTCATGAAAACGGTTTGTGGAGGCTAAATCCCTGTAAGAGTGACAAACCCCGAATAACTAAATGCTAAACCTTGATCATATAGTCCCTCGGGTATTGTCGTTCTAACAATTTGCAGGCATCAATTCGTGGTCTCTATTCCTGAGAACGATCAAGCACATTCGATACACAAGCCTTGGTGAGGCTAGAGACGCTCCCCTACTTCATCACATATCTCGGCACCGATGAAGGCCAGCTCAGAGATCACTGACACCGATGTTCCAAGCCAAGCTTGGGGGAGGACCCTCACAAGGTAAGTCCCAACCGTATCATTACATGCTGCATCTTTGATCTTGTTTTGCTTCAATTCTAGTCTCAATAATAAAAATACCAAAAATATTTGCTTTCGAATAAAACAACTCCCAGCTATGCATGGAATGAATCATATGCCTCTCATTTTCGAAATGATGAATAGTTGCTCTGTCATTAATCTTGCTAGTACTTTGTTTCAACTAGTTGCTTGATGGTACTTGAATTAATTGGCATGAGTACAAATGAACCTGAAAACCTTGTGGGAGCACATGCTTTATTCCAAGTCTAAGTTGTTGTGGGGATTGATATAGTGTGATTTTGGTCAAGTTCTATTTCTGCTCTCAGTACGGTGAAATATCGGAGATTTATGCTTTCAAAATAAAATAAGTTCCTCATTGGTCAAAATACCTACCAGAGCCATATGATAAGCTTAGTTGAAAAATCTCTACTCATATGCTGCTTGTTATCTTAGTGAGCTTTGTCAAATTGTTGTGACCTTTGGGTGAAACTTTCATACTCTTAAAGATCGAGATTCACGTACACACCACTTCTCACTTGCAATTCCTACACTAGGAGTTAGCAAACATTTTCCATCCACAAAAATAAATGCTCCATGTTATATGATCTTTCTCTCCAAATATTCTTGATAGAGACATGGGCTAGGCAAAAGAAGAGCATGCCAAAGAAGCATGGCAAAAAAAAGCATGCCAAAGAGCATGGAAAAAAGAAAGATAAAAGAAAAGCATGCCAAGTGGCATGGAAAAAATATGAATAAAAGATAGCCCATGTTCTCGAAAATTAATCAAGGAGAGGAAGGTTCATCCCAAGGAGTTCCACCATATTCCATTCCATCATATTCCATTCCACCCCATCCATCCCACACACTTGCACTTCTCGATCTTAAGACATGATTTGATTCCTCAAAGATCCGGTTTTTGACTTAGCAAAATATAAGATGCATGCATGCCTTCACCCCTTGTCCCTGAGCTACACAAAAAGCCATATTAGATGTTAGGATGAAGAAGAAGGCACAAGCCTTTGGTGAGGATTCAAATACACTTGAGCGATTGAGTGTGCCAATTGAGGAACAAATTTAAGTTTTTCAAAACTTGTGAAAACTCCGAGACGGGGTCCTAAAAAGAGTAGAGGAGAATAAAAGTGAAGTCACATTGTTAATCCTTTCAACCGCCCAAGATAAGGAGATTGCTAAAAGCCCCATAGGTAAAATGGTGAGTTAATACTTTGCCTATGATTCAAGTATTTTTGAGCACTAGTTGTTTATAAAGTTTACCTGCAAGACAATGACATTGTAGCAACTCCTGATCCACCGAGCCTAAGTTTCTATCTTTGCTCAAGGACGAGCAAAGGTCTAAGCTTGGGGGAGCTTGTTGGCGGTCGTTACAACCCAATTTCGACCACCAATACTCGGGAATAATGGAGGACATATGTGACAATCCATGTACCTAGGTTTCATTTCTAATAAAGTTCCACGAGTTTTGGTGAGTGTCGCTTGTGCAGGTACAACTACAACAAATACGTGCTGTAGGGGTCGGAATTGACCGATTCGGCCGAACGACTCCGTTCGGTCGGTTACCCCCATTAGCCGTACACGACGCGGAGCACAACCAGAAGGGTCGTCCATGTGAGCGATGACCGAGTGACAACTGTGCAAGACACTTGGACCATCGCCACCTCACCTTTGGGCCAAAACAACATGAAGTACATCACCAGAATCTAGCCCAAGAGGACCAGGAGCAAGAGGCGGTGCACGGGGGGCGTTCTGGGCTGAAAGCCCAGTTCGGCCTAACCCTCCAGTTCGGCCGAACCGCCCCCAATGCACCAAACGCCTCCAGGAGTGCATCCAAGCCATCCAGAGCCAAGGTGGTGGATCCAGGGGTTCGGCTGAACCGACCTGTTCGACCGAACCCGGTCTCTTCGCCCGAATCAACAGGGAATATCCCCTGGATCCCTTGACAGTTACTCCACTCCAAACTGCCTTAGGACACCTATATAAGCAGTGGCATACCCCTTGTATCACACGCACCACTTGGGAGCAAGTCTCAATTCCCCTCTTCCAAGATGTAGAGTTAGGCTAGTCTAGTTGGGAGTTAGAGTCAGAGTCGAGCTTCGCTCGGGGTTCCGGAGTCGTCTTCTGGAGTTCTGGTAAAGCTCTTGTATCTTTTCCATTTCTTTATGCAAGACTCTAAGTATTTAATATATTATCTTCCACATTTACTTGAGTTATTTGTTTTACATTTATTTCGCGGATGCATGTGGAATGTTTAGCCTTGGTTAAGCTGTTGTAGTTTGGTTCTAGAAGTTCTAGCCTAGTTCTTTATCTTAGCTGGTTCCTTGTCCTTCGTGGGGTGGATGAGTATAATTGTATACTTGTTGCTCTGCTGGGTTGCTTACTCTTTCTAGGAGAGTAAGTAGTTATTGTCTAGCGTAGGCGTGGTGCCTAGTCTAGATAGTAACCTTGGTTTGCATTCGAGTCCACGGTTGTGTGGTAGCCGTTAGGTGGTGACAGCCCTATATGGCCTACGTAGTCCACCACGTCCGGCTCGACCCGTAGGAGCCTCCTGCGGTTGTTCACTGACACCCCTTCTCATCCCTTTATGAGTGTCGGGTGCTCCGCTTCCCGACGCCGAGATAATAGAACTAGGAAAAGAAACATGGATGTCATTCTTCATCCTAGCCGTAACCTTTGCTATAGATATCTCAAGGCCTGTGGAAGTATATAGGAATCCTTTCCTTTCTCGTTGTCCTCCCACTAGCTAGACCGCTCTTCTATCTCTATCCTGAACTTCTCCTTGTGTGTGTCAACTACATATCACTCCTATCCTATCCTTTACCCCCGCCTTGTTAGCCGGTACTTTAATTAGTAGTTACATCCTTGTCAATAGTCGATACTCTTTATCCAATGCTTCCCTGCGGAAATATAAATACGATACCTAGGAATACTCCCGGGTGAAATGCTACATCGGTATCCGTGCGCTTGCGGATTTATATCTGTATCGTAAGAATACCAATGAACACTCTTTGCACCATTACTAGGATTGACAGTCCTGATAGTGGACTGTAAGAAGTGTCAACAGAGGCCCAGCAGCACCCCCCTGCACCGCCTCTTCCCTCTGGACCTCCTGGGCTTGCTTCTGGTTGCTTGGCTTCGTGTTGTTCTGGCCCAGGATGATGTGGCAGTGGTCCGGGATGAGTTGGCGGTCGTCCACTTGTCATGTGTCGTGTTTGCTCGGTCAGCGTTAACGTGGATGACTCCCGGTGGCCTGTACGGCTAAGGGGGGTAACCGTCCGAACATGTCGTTCGGCCGAATCGGTCAATTCCGACCGCAATAGCACGTAGTTGTCTTAGTTGTACTTGCACAAGTGAAACTCACCAAAACTCGTGGAACTTTATTAGAAATAAAACCTAAGTACATGGAATGTTGCATAAAACCTCATTTATTCCCGAGTATTGGTGGTCGGATTTGGGTTGTAACGACCGCCAACAAACTCCCCCAAGCTTAGACCTTTGTTCGTCCTCAAGCAAAGACAGAAACTTAGGCTCGTTGGATCAGGAGGATCTACAATGTCATTTCTTTTGCAGGTAACTTTATAAACAACTAGTGTTCAACAACACTTGAATCATAGGCAGAGTTTTAATTCACCTTTTTACCTATGGGGCTTATAGCAATCTCCTTATCTTGGGCGGTTGAAAGGATGAACAGTTTAAATTCAATTTTATTCCACTCTACTCTTTTTAGGATCCCATCTCGGAGTTTTTCATAAGTTTTGAAAACTATTAATTGTTCCTCAATTGGCACACTCAATCACTCAAGTGTATTTAAATCCTCACAAAGGCTTGTGCCTTCTTTTCATCCTAACATCTAATATGGCTTTTTGTGTGGCTCAGGGACAAAGGATGAAGGCATGCATGCATCTTATATTTTGCTAAGTTAAAGACCGGATCTCTAAGGAAACAAATCATATCTTAAGATCAAGAAGTGCAGGTGTATGGAATGGATGGAGTGGAATATGGTGGAACGGAATATGGTGGAACTCCTTGGATGAATCTCCCTCTCCTTGATTTATTTTCGAGAACATGGGCTATCTTTTATTCTCATATTTTTGCCATGCCACTTGGCATGCTTTTCTTTTTCTTCTTCTTTTTGTCATGCTCTTTGGCATGCTTTTCTTTTTGCATAGCCCATGTCTCTATCAAGAATTTTTGGAGAGGGAAATCATAGAACATGGAGCATTTTATTTTTGTGGATGAATGATGGAAAATGGTTGCTAACTCCCAGTCTAGGAATTGCAAGTGAGAGGTGGTGTGTGTATGTGGATCTCGATCTCTAAGAATATGAAAGCTTCACTCAAAGGTCACAACAATTTGACAAAGCTCACTAAGATAACAAGCAGCATATGAGTAGAAATTTTCAACTAAGCTTATCATATGGCTCTAGTAGGTATTTTGACCAAAACTTATTTCATTTGAAAAGCATAAATCTCTGAGATTTTCCCCATACTAAGAGCAGAAATAGAACTTAACCAAATTCTCACTATATCAATCCCCACAACAACTTAGACTTGGAATAAAGCATGTGCTCCCACAAGGTTTTTAGGTTCATTATTACTCATGCCAATTAACTCAAGCACTATTAAGCAACTAGTTGAAACAAAGTACTTACAAAATTAATGACAGAACAACTATTCATCATTTCCAAAGTGAGAGGCATATGATTCTTTCCATGCATAGTTGGGAATTATTTTATTCACGGGAAATGTAATTGAATGACCAGAGTGCTGGGTAAGTCGGGACGTACCTGGTGGGGTCCTCCCCCAAGCTTGGATTCTTCACTGGTAGGGATTAAACCTTGAAAGGTACTGACTCAACTGGTCCGCCTGCTCGTGGACGTCGTGCTGGATGGACGCTACCATCCCGCTATTCTCTTGGTGATACTGAGAATGGCGGGCTAGCGTGTCTTGGATATCTCGAGTACGGTCGTCGATGAGATCGACTGGATCGGAGATGTAGGACAGCTCCCGATCGTAGTCGAATCCCGCGGACTATGAGTATCCGAGATTGTATGGCTGGGAGGCATTGTTGTACCCCCTGCATACCAGCTCCCAGACCACTCAGAGTCTGTGCTCTGGCCGTAGTCCCAGCATCATGAGGTGAAGTAGTTCGGTTCCTGGTGTTGTGTAGAGCCTCCTGCTCCAGACGTCCCAGCACCGGTGTACGTACATGTCGTAGGTGGCCTCAAATGCGGACGTGTGTTGGTGCGGCATTTGTGGTGCATCCTTTGGCTCCTGTGAGGTGGCGAGCCCGGCGTCACGCCTAGCTCGTCCCCTCGTGACTGGTCCATAACCTGCAACGCTGTGCCGAGCGGGCTATCTCCGAGGTGGAGAGACGTCCGACTCGGTCCTCAATTGAAGAGTTAGTTTAGGGATGGTATACAACCGCAATGCTGCACAAGGCAAAAGCACTTCGGTTGTATAGCCACGGTAAATCATGACCAGCGTTGCGTCAGGCGTCCGCCGTATCATGTGGGCTTGCACGAAATGCTCGGCGTCCACGACGGAACGCACTGTCTTAATGTACGTGAGTCGGACGCCCTGAAGAACGCCCAGATGGTTAGCGAGGCGAGTGACTAAAGAAGTTATCGCCATGCTACCCACATGAGAAATGTGAGACAACCAGTGACTAACCATATCCTTCACATGTGAATAAGGAATTTGCTTGACCATAGCATAAGGAACCCGCAACTCAATTGTGTTTACGGGGTGCACATCAGCCAGGGGAAACACCGTCATAGACACCCATCGATGCATGAAACGCAAAGTGGGGTTATGAATACTGTTTGTGCGAGGTGCATGACAGTTGGTGCTTCCTGAAATTTTTCTCCAAAACGCATGTAGGGTCGAGATGGCGGACTAGAGGGGGGGTGAATAGTCCTTTCTAAAAATTATCGCGCAAGCTAACCGAAACAAATGCGGAATTAAAACTATCGGTCTAGCCAAGACTTCACCCCCTTATATCTAAGTTCACTCGCACCTTATGAAAGATTCTAAAACAAGCAAATAAGGTGTCGGGCTAGCAAGTGCTCACCTAGATAATTCTAAGAGCAAGGTCATACAAACCTATGCCTCTAGTACTTCACACACCGGGGAGCTCCTACACAACTAGTAAGCAAAAGCACAAAGCCCCTAAGCTCACTAGCAATGCTCAATGGACAAGACTATACAAGTCTAATCCAAAGGCTCAATTTATTTAGCTACACAAACGAAGCAAAGAGACTAATTAAGCTACTCAAGCTAATTAGTCACAAGATCACTACTTCTAGCTACAGAAGCAAGAAGACAACTAGCAAGCTACACAAGCCAACTAATTGTAAGAGCAACCACACAAGCACAAGATATATATAAGGATGTAAATACAATGCTTGTGATCAAGAAGTGCAAACCACCGAGAAGAGTAGACAAGTTGACACGTTGATTTTTATCCCGAGGTTCACTTGTTTGCCACCAAGCTAGTCCTCATTGTGTCGACCAACACCTCGATGGTTCTTGGGCAAAGCTCGCAAGCCGCTGGCCACTCCGGGCACACCAAGACACCACTCGCAAGTGAGGTAACTCAATGACACGCTCCACTAGAGTTGCTCTTCGCGATCCCCGCGGGGTGAGCACAATCCCCCTCACAAATCCTTCTCCGGAGCACCGCATAATCTCCTTGCGTGCTTCAACGGAGCCTCAATCCACCAAGCCGTCTAGGAGGTGGCAACCTCCAAGAGTAACAAGCAAACCGGCTTACAACACGAACACCTAGTGCCACTCAATGCAATCTCTCAAAGCAACGCACTAGATTCGCACCCACTCGCAATAGATTCGCAATCTCGCATGAACAAGTGAGTTAGTGGACTCCCAAGGCAAGCACAACCATGGAAAACACATTCCCAAGGTGCTCAACCTTCTCCAAGGCCCGGGCACCCTTCTATTTATAGAGGGGAGGGGAAAACTAGCCGTTACACACTTTTCCCGAGCTCTAACCGTCCGCGGTGCATTCCCGGACCGTCCGCCATTCAAAAAAACTAGCCGTTGAGATCCAAACGGTCAAAAACTCGTCATCCGCGGACCGTCCGCAGTCACCCGCGGACCTTCCGACCCCCTAGATCTCGAACCCCCAAACCTTCTGGTAAAACTGGGCGATTTTACGGACTGTTTCGCGGACCGTTCGCAGTATTCGCGGACCGTCCGCAGTAACCGTGGACCGTCCGCCACTCTATTTTCAGCACAGCCGACACTCGGTAAAACGCCCATAACTTTTAGCTCCGATGTCCAAATTAGGTGTTCTTGGAGTCTATGGAAAGCTCATTTAGAGGGCTATCCAACCCAACTGAATTCTTGATCCAAAACATTTTGGATCAAAGCAGAATTGCATACCAAGATCACCACAACCCATGGCCATCAACCAATTTCATCAACCGCTTTGCAAATGTGCTAACCCCATAAGTGTAGCTCCTTATGTGTGAGTGAGTTAGCATTTTCACAAACATTTCTCAAAGGGTTTTTGAGCACAACATTAAAAACATGGCCATCACGGACTGTCCGAGCCCAAGCCACGGACAGTCCGATGCACGATCGGACAAGCCGATCGGACACCCGAACGGAATTTCCCACATATTTTATTCTCATCTCACCACGGACTGTCCGAGGCACCCCCACGGACGGTCTGACACTTAGCTCAAAGTTCTCAAGTCAGCGCTCAAGTCAACCCACGAGTCACGGACTGTCCGAGACCTATCCACTGACAGTCCGACCCTCACGTCAGAACTTTGCTTTCTCAAGATATTCAACAACGCCCTTTCCCAAGGTTAGTCGCCGCTCATCTAAATGCAAACCATGCAAGTCAATGATCAAGTGGCACTAAATGACCGATATGCAAACAAGTTTGCCCCTCTTGATAGTACAGCCATCTATCCTAAACCCGGTCATAAACTTCTCTACTCTACTATGACCGGTTAAATGAAATGCCTATTGGTTATACCTTTGCCTTGCGCATTCCATTTCATCTTCTCCAATGTTGATGCAACACATGCACCAACATCATCACAAATGATATGATCCACTTCATATCATCATGCGACTCATTGGTTCATCGATCTTGACTCCACTTGCTCTTCACCGTTGCAACGGTCCATCGGTGCCAAGTCATTGCTCAAGCATCCCGCCACGCGGTCCAGCGCTTAGCCTCTAACTTGCCCTTCACACTTGCAACCGGTCCATCAAACCAAGTCTTGTCTTGATCTTCTCCACTTAGTCACATGACTCTATGTCATGTCCCATATGCAATGAGCTCCTTCATCACATAATCACCTGTGGACTAATCACCTGTGTATTTCACTTAAACACATATTAGTCCACCTAAGTTGTCACTCAATTACCAAAACCAAACAAGGACCTTCAACGCAGCCCGATCAAACCTTTTCAATGCTTTGTTCGTGTCTGAATAACAACGGCTTGAAAATCCGAGACCCTAACTGAAATCCCTCAAAGAGCAAAAGAACTCTTGGTTGAAAAATCGAAAGCGAATCCCCCCATTTTCCAGAACCAAAGTCGAAAGAAATTCGAGGGTGAGTAAGTACGAACCTTCCTCGTTGATGTACCAGAAATTTTCCCAGCCAATGGCCTGGAAAATCTCTGGGAACTCCTCGTCCATACCCGTTTCCCTGAGCAGGTCTTGCTCAAAAACACAGGTGTGTTCGAACTCATTCAACCGAAGCTCGTTGAAGGTGTTCTGCTCCCGCTCCGTCCTGAGGTTGATGTCGTTCACGCTTAGGAGCTGCCTGGCCGGGGGCGTGGCATGGCCCCATCCCGAGCCGGCTGCTTCATGTTCGTCAGTGTCCATCCAGCTCGAGCCTCGAGACGGAGCTGGGGAACTCCCATCATCGTCCGATCGTCGGCCTAGCCAGGCGGAACGACGGAGTGAAGTGAAGAACTTCTACATGGCTCTGAAAAAGGTTAGTGCAACAACAACTACCCGACCCGAAGGACTGAATATACAATGTTAGCACAAGAAAATCAAGTCAGTCGTTCGAGAAAGTTAGTCGTTCTTGCGGGGATGAAAACCACCACAAAATGTTAGTCGTTCTTGTGGGTGTCGGAGACAACCACAAATACGTCCAGAATTTCAGCACAAAGATCACAACAAAAGCAAAATATTTTTGGGTTTTCCTAGCGATGCAAGGGAACCGAAACTTGAGCAAGCACTAGAGCAAGAAATGAGAGAGAGAGCTCCTAGCAGAAATTTTCAGAATGGAAGTGAGTGAATGGTGCAAGGAAGCAAGCAGCAAGAGGGTGCCATTTATAGGCCGAGGGGCAGCAGCAGGCTGGTTCGTCCGAACTGCCTGGTTCGGGCGAACTAGTGCATTTGGCCGAATGGCCATGTGGGTGCTGCCCATTCATGCCCCCTACCAGCACAAAAATCATTGATGGGTGCAGCACTAGGTCATGAAAAGTTTGGTGGTTTTTGATAGGTAAGATGCATTTTTGACATGACCAAAGTGGAGTTTAGTGGAGTCACCCCCATGCTGCCATGTTTGTGATAATTGGTGAGTGTGCAACCATTTTTAGTGGGGTAGACATGTTTGGTGCTGGTTGGTGGTGATGGTAAATGTTGGCGGTCGTTATAGACTGATTTCCGACCTCCAACCGAGTATAAAACAAAAGCAATGGAGACACACACCATAGCTATAGGGCTTATTACTGACTATTTCCACAAGTTTTGGTGATTGTCCATTGTGCAGGTACAAAATGGAGAAACACATACTAAATGGGGCGGAAATGACCGATTCGGCCGAACGATACGATTCGGCCGGTTACCCCCCTTAGCTGTGTACGACACTGGGAGCCGTCTACGTCAACAATGACCAAGAAACAACGACGTACAACACGTGGATGACCGCTACCTCTTCCTGGGCCAATACAGCATGAAAGACAACACTACAACGTTTGGTGCTGTTGGCGACGCCTCCAAGTGGTCGCTATATGGGGTATTTGGTCGCGATACATATAGATTACGACGGTTTCATTCCGTCGGCAGGCGTTGCAATATGATCCGTCGCAATATGTTGCTGCAACGATTCCAAAACGGTGTCGCAATAAAAAGAACGTGTTGCGACGGTGCCTGACGATGCAATTAGGTGAAGTAGCGACAACCGGTGGCGTTGCAACACAGGTTATTGCAACGAAAGGCGTCGTCGCGATAGCGGTTGTTGCGACATGTTTGGTCTGTTCCAAACAAGATCTGTTGCAATGATAGAATCGTGTCGCAATACGATACCTGTCGTTGCAATTCGTATGTAGGCTATCACAACGGAGTCGTAATCCATTGCCATATGCTTGAGCTATAATGCAACCAAACTCAGGGTCGTCGACGCATTATGCTTCAACCAAATCGCGACTCTAATTGCCGTCGCCACACACGAAGAGGGTCACGCAACAAATATGGTTCGTCGCCATACGATCCAACGAAATTGCAGCACTATGTGTCGTCGCCATACACGAAGGGATTCACGCAACCAACTACGCGTCGTCGCCATAAGATTGAACCAATTCGCAATAATAATAACCGTTGTTATACACATAGATGGTGACGCTACCAACTATGAGTGGTCGCCATATGCTTTAACAATAGCGCAACACAAATTACCGTGGCTATACACGTTGACGGTCATGCAACCGAAGATTGGTCATCGCCATATGCTTGAACAAAATCACAACGCTGATTTCCGTCGCTATACACGTAGACAGTCACGCAACCAAAGATTGGTCGTCGCCATATGCTTGAACAAAATCACAACGCTGATTTCCATTGCTATACACGTAGATGGTCATGCAACCAAAGATTGGTCGTCGCCATATGCTTTAACCAAAGCGCAACGCGTACAGCCGTTGCTACATGGGTGTAGAAGTACCGCAACGAAGCATGCATCGACGCTATATGCCCTAGTGATAATGCATCAGATGAATTTTGGTTGCCATATGCATGTACTATATCACTACGAACTATGGTCCGTCGCTATTGGCATAGAGGAAAGCGCAACGAAATATTGGTTGCCATAGGACACACGCTGGATGCCCACCATCCCGAATTTATGATTCTTTAATCAGCAAAAATAGTCAAAACATAGACTGTTGCAACCAATGTACATTCATATCATTCAATACCACAATTCTTCATATAACAGAATAAAATTCTGCACATTATAGTATGCACTCTTGTCCATCACTCACATCATAATGTAGTAACAAAAGTTTTTAAAGAGCCTAGCATCGCAACAGTCTGGGTATCACTCCCACCCAGTATTGTTGATGGTCTTCATCATTTCTGGAGCTGAGGTTTGCTTGAAGGCCTGTGCTTCTTGTTTGGCAAAGGGTTTTTGTTGGCCGATCTTGAGTCTTTTATCGTCTCCAGAGCTTCTCTTTCCATGCCAGTTTGAATGTAAAGAAATTAGAGAATTAGATCATCTGAACCCAATTTGTGTTGGAATGAGAATATATGCAGCAACATATGGATTGGAACTTGAAAAATATAAGTGGCATTAAGAAATGACAATTCAGTTAGTACATACCTCTTGTGCTCTCTTCTTTGCCAATCGCGTCTTGGAGTGACCCACCAGCATGTTTGAAGCGATATATCTTGGAGGTCCAGCATAAGGTGCAGCACGATTACCATGTTTGTCGCCGAACAATGTCTTGGTAATCCTGGCACTTGCATGACTGTTGGTAGGTGGCACATCTTCTTTATCTTTTGTCACGGCGGTGCTTGGTGGATGCATCTGGAATGTTTAGTTTTATATTGCAAGTATATCAGCTGTGATTGAAAGCATGACACCATGCAACCTGATTGGAAAGCTTGTTCGGTGTTGTTACCTGGGGTGCTGTTACATGATCCTGCCCAACTGATGTTGCAGGAATGTTTTCCTCCTGCCTCGTATGTACAGCTTCATTAGAACTATTGTTGATGGTTTCAGAGGGAGTCTGCACATTGTGAAAGAGGACAGGGGAGAGATAAGTGGCATAAATATGCATTTTCTCAATCACAACCAAGTATAGTCGTTACCATGTTCGTTGTGCCCTGATTCTGCACTAACGTTATTGCAGCAGTGCCGACCTCTTCGACCCTAGGTTCAGGTGGACCTGTACTGTTGTTGGATGGAGGTGTATTCTGCTTATTTGAAATGATGGAAGGTAAGATATTATTAGCTGAATTGGCCCAGTTATGAACACAACAGGTACAATCATCTGGTTACCTCTGAACATGGCAGCAAGTGTTTGTATGGAGCGATCATCTTTGCAAATTGTTCCTCCACTTGCTTTTTCATCTTTTCCTCCATTTCTTCTTTCTCGCGTGCCTTGTCAGCTTCATGGTTCTTGAGTATTTCTTCCAGCTGACGTTCTCGTGCTTCGACCTTATCGAGCTTCTCCTGTAACAACCTCTCCCGATACACTCTGCTGCTTCTTTGAGTGGCCATGTAACCATAACCACGTGACACGGAGGTTTTGACATGTGTTCTTTCCTTGTATGTTTCCTGGAAAATGTTATCTTCATGTTCATCTCGCGGAGTGGAACTTGTGCCTTCATCCCCCTCCTCTTGATTTGCTAGTTTAGCTAATTTCCTGACTGTACAATCCTGTGGGCAAGAAATAATTGTAAGATAGAAAAACCCATGCCCATGGTTTGATTCAAAATTAAACGAGTGTTATGTGCACGCAAGGTTACAATCAAATTTGTACTTTGTTGGCGGTCGTTACAACCCAACTTCGACCACCAATACTCAAGAATAAAAGAGGCTTTATGTAACATTCCATGTACTTAGGTTTTAGTTCTAATAAAGTTCCACAAGTTTTGGTGAGTGTTGCTTATGCAAGTACAATATCTACAAATACGTGCTATAGGGGTCGGAAATGACCAATTCGGCTGAACGACACGTTCGGCCTGTTACCCCCCTTAGCCGTACAGGCCAGCGGGAGCCGTCCACGTCAACCAAACGACAACACACGACACGTGGACGACCGCCAACACATCCCGGAGCACCGACACATCATCCTGGGCCGAATCAACTCAAACCCAAGCACCAGAGGCCAGCCCAAGGGGTCCAGGAGCAAGAGGCGGTGCACGGGGGCGTTCTGGGCTGAAAGCCCAGTTCGGCCGAACCCACCAGTTCGGCCGAACCGCCCCCAATGCACCAACCGCCTCCAGGAGTGCATCCATGCCATCCAGAGCCAAGGCGGTGGATCCAGGGGTTCGGCCGAACTGACCTGTTCGGCCGAACCCTGTCTCTTCGCCCAAATCAACAGGGAATATCCCTTGGATCCCTTGGCGGTTACTCCACTCCAAACCGCCTTAGGACACCTATATAAGTAGTGGCATACCCCTTGTATCAAACACAACACAAGAGAAGAAGAAGAGTAGGCGTCGCTAGGTTCTGCCACTAGTAGAAATAGGGAGAGAGGAGAGGTGAGCGTCCCGGAGAGGAACCGGAGTGCCGGCCCCTCTTCCCGCTATACCTCTACGGATGCGGCTCTGCTTCGAGTGACATCCGGGTCATGTTTGGTAACTCTTGTATCTCTCTCTGATTAATTGAGCATTCAGTTCTTACATTTATATACTTGTCTCGTTCTTCGTTCAATGCTTAGTTGATTGGTATAACTGTATACTGGTTGCTTAGCTTGGGCGCTTATCTTGCTATAGGAGATAAGTAGTTATTGACTAGTGTAGGAGTGGTTCCTAGACTTGCCAGTAACCTTAGTTTCTGCCCGTCGCAACGGAGGTGGTGGCCGTAAGGTGGTGACAGCCCTTTCGGTCTTCGTAGTCCATCACGTTAGTTCCGGTGTCCTAGGACCCAAGGTTCAGGGTAACCGGCACCCCTTCTCATCCCTTTCTGTGTGTCGGAGGCTCTGTAGTCCCGAAGCAAGTATCTATCTGTATCTTCTGCTCTGCTCAGTCAATCGGTAGAATACCCTTACCAGACCTGTACCCTCTCTACCCTCCTACCTCTTCTCTTCTCTCCTTGTTGTCGTCATCCACCTCATCCATTTCATTCATCCACTCCATCTACCTAGGACAACTTAGTTTAGGATTAGTACACTTCTCGTTCCCCGTGGAAATCGATACCTTGGAATACTCCCGGGTGAAAGCTACATCGGTATCCGTCCGCTTGCGGATTTATCTGTAGGCCGTAAGGAGTGCCAACAAGCTTTCTGGCGCCGTTGCCGGGGAACGGTAGCTGTTCTGATTCCGAACCCAAGTTGTCTGTGTATCCCACCACCATCCACCATCCATATGGATCCCACTCTTACCTTGCGCCAACACTCGGCTCCAAAGGGCGCTTGTTTGGAGCCACCACCATCATCACATCCCATATCCACACCCGGCTATGAGCTACGTCCCGGCTTCATAGCCATGGTTCGTGAGCAATTGTTCTCAGGAACGAAGGCCAAGAGTCCATACGCGCATTTGTGCGAGTTTGAGCAACTCTGCTCGTGCCTGACCATTGTGGGCATGACACAAGAGACACTCAAATGGAAGCTATTCCCGTTCTCATTAACGGGAGGAGCGAAGAAATGGTACTCTCTCGCTGTTGGCACTATGGAAGGGAGTTGGGAAACTCTCAGAGAGAAATTCTGCCTAAATTTCTTCCCAATTTCCAAGGTAACCAGCATCCGAATCGAAGTTCTTACCTTTAAGCAATTAGAGGGAGAGTCGTTAGGAGCTGCCTGGGCTCGTTTCAAGCAAATCTTGGCATCCGGACCAGACCTAAGCCTACCAGAACCTGTTGTTTTACAACACTTCAGCCTTGGCCTCTATCCCGTAGTCGCAACTTTCTTGGACTCTGCTTCAAAAGGGTCATTTTTTCATTTGACTCCTAGTGAAGCGAGGATAGTCCTGGAGCGCATCCTGGACGACACTCCCTACACTGGAGTCTATGACGAACTCCCTGATGAAGAAGAGAAGCAGCCTAAACCTGAAGAGCCTGTACACCAACAATCAAAATCTATTAGCCCTTCCATTCCATCAGAACCCGATGCTCAATTCGAACCACAACCTTACTCTAGCCTGGACTACTATCCTCCACTCTACACCACTCCCTACGATTTTGACGATGGTCTATTCGATGACATCGACTGCGCCATACGTTTCCCACGGGGACAATGTGTAGAGCAAAAGGATCCACCACCCGACAAGGAAGCACTAGAATATCAAAGAGAGTACTTAGGCCGTCTCTCTGCTATCAAGAGTCGGGAATGGCTAGACGAGGCCGAAGCCTCGACCGAGGTTGTCAAAATGCCCAAAAGGATCAGAAGCATATTCTATGAAGTTATGGGCAATGACAGATAAATCGGGTACGACCCAAGCCTCGGAATCAACATAATCTCTAGCTCTTTGGTGCGAGCGCAACTCCCGAATGAACCATGGTCATCATCTCAGAAACGTTTAAGGTTCACATTGGGAAGGATCCTCGACTGTTTAGGGATCTTGCGGGTCACACCCGTTAAGATTAACGACCCTGAACTTTTCTTGGATTTCCATATCTTTGACCTACCCACAAACTCCACTCATTCCATCTTTATTGGTAGGCCAATCATGAAAATCCTAGAAAATTCACTAATAATCCAGCTAGAGCTTAGGATCGGAGAAGAACTCGTCCCAGTCTCTTATTCCTATTCCTTGAATACCCTAATAGAGACAGACCCCGATCCTGATCCTATAGAGCAGGTCATGTCAACATCTTTGATAGACTTAGGGCAACCTTTCCTAAGAGAAGATGCCCAATTCCTTATGAAGGAAGAAGACATTCATCCTCCAATCGAACCTAAGCCTCTTCCCTCTGGATTGAAGTGTTCTTCCCTCTTTAAGGACGAACACACTCCAGTGACCATCAGTGATGAACCCTCTAACGTTGAAACCCAGCAAATTTTCACTGTCTTGGAGGAATATCAATCAGTCTTTGGACACTCGGTCCAAGATTTCAAAGGGATTACTCCTAACCTTCATACACATCATATCCCTGTCTCATCTTATCTTGGGGTCGCTAGGCAATTGTCACGGAGATTCGTCTTTGACCGGGGAAAGACTAGATTTAAAGCCAGAGGCGATCATCTTCCCTTGTCATACTCCCTAATACGATCCTCTGCCTACACCTCCCACGATTAAAGGGGATTCGTAGTTTCCTTGGCCGCACCGGGCTTTATAGGTGTTTCATCGAAAATTTCTCTCAAATAGCCCGGTCATTGACCAATCTCTTAGCCAAGGAAACCCCTCTCTTCTCTGATCAAGAGTTCTCTTTTACACCCTCAAGAAAGCACTCAGTTTCGCTCCCATCATCCAGTCCCACGACTAGAGCATTCCACTAGAAATCATGTGGGATGCGAGAGATTTTGCCATAGGAGCTGTTGTGGGCCAAATCAAGGGCAAGAAGCATTATGCTCACTGGCCCCAGCTCAGCTATGCAACCACGGAAAAAGAAACTCTTAGCAGCTGTGTTTGTTGTAGACAAATTCCGGTCCTACCAAGTTGGGGCTAAGGTCATAGTCTATTCAGACCATGCTGCTCTGAAGTATCTCTTGGCCAAAAAGGATGCGAACCCAAGACTCATTCGTTGGGTCTGTCTCGGGTATAAGTCTCGTTTGATCTTTCCATCAGCGATTTTCTTACGGGGTGATACGCTCCTCAAGGCCACAACACTAGAGCCGTGGTACGCCACCATAGTTGACTTCATGGTGTTAGGGTACGTCCCATCAGGTGAAAATAGGAAAAGATTGGTTTATGAGAGCAGACTTCACCTATGGGACGATCCGTATCTCTTCTGGATACAAGACGGACTCAGACGATGCATACCTGCACCTGAGGCACATAAAACCTGGGAGAGATATCATGCAACACCTTGTGAACGACATTATGGAGTGTTTAGAACAAAGGTCTGGCAATATGGAGATACTAAGAAATTTAGCAAGAGATGCCCACACTTCCAGAAACACGGGAATATAAGAGACGCAAAGCCGCTTACCTTTGGTGTATGGGGAATAGACCCCATGGGTCATTTCCCTAACTTAGAGAACTATGAGTTTACTCTGGTAGCCATAGATCCCGTCTCTAACTAGGTAGAAGCCAAGCCCTACCGAGCCGCAACCACCAGGCACGCTAAGCAAATTTCCCATGAAACATCTTTCCTCGCTTTGGCGTCCTTGGGCTAGTCATAGGGGCTCCTATCTCATTGACTCCATCTCACGGAAATATCTAAGTTTGGGGGAGCCGCATTTTATAGCCACACCTTCTCACCCCCAAACTAGTGGTCAAGCAGAACATCCAACACTCACATCAAGAACGTTCTGCAAAAAGATCGTCAATGAGATGGGTGTGTACTAGAGAGATAGACTCTGTAAAAGAACTTTGGGCAAACTAGACCACTCTAGTTTGGGAAAATTAGGACAATTCGGCCAAACCATGTTGGTTCGACCGAAGGACCCCTCTTTTGCCCCCTGAGCGTCCTTTTGGACCCTTGATCCTATCTCTATCCCATCTTGTCTCGAAGTCGCTAGGAAAATGTTGGGAAAGCTGCTTGTCGATCTCAAGTCAGAAACCATCTTCCATCACTTTCCCGAACACGACCAAGTGTTCACATTTCCCAGCCGCCATGACCACCCAAGCCTTATCCAAAGACCTTTCCTCACCCAGGGGTTCCCTCTCCAAGAGTATCACGAGCAAAACTATCAAAACCCCTAAAGCCTTCTGATTGAACATCCCGAGGAGGAGGAAGAAGAGGAGCCCATGGATGAAGAGCCTGAATGGAGATCTGGTGCAAACACACCAGAAATTTAACAATCTCAGTGAGAAGGTCATCGAAGGCGAGCCTTGGCAGATGGACAAGGATGACAAGATCAATGTCCTCTACCAAGCACCCACAGCAAAATTCAAGAGGCTCGCCAAAGCCACATGACATCTAGACCTTTACAATCCATCTATAGAGTAGATGTCGTGTAGTTGTATCTTTTAGAGCACCATTAGTTTCAATTTATTTTCCAATTCAATTTCCCTTTACTTAAATCATTGTTTAGGAGGTGCTCTAATTATTTCCCTTCCAACACATTTTGTTTCCAACCTTAGCTTGATGAATAAATAAAATCAGAGTTGAATGCAGAAAGAATAAAATTGTCGCTCCGGTTGGTGCATTTGAGCCAACCGGAGATTGCCCTGTTTAACGAAAAGATACATGAGTACAGGCATGGCACAGTGGAGGAGCAGGACGAGAATGAGCAGGCCGACCAGCTGGCTCAGTACCTTTCAAGGATTGAATCCCTACCAGTGAAGAGTCCAAGCTTGGGGGAGGACCCCCATCAGGTATGTTCCGAATCACTCAGCACTTTGGTCATTCAATTGAAAATACCAATTAACTCCCAACCATGTATGGAATGAAACATATGCCTCTCACTTTGGAAATGATGAATAGTTGCTCTGTCACTAATTTTGCTAGTACTTTGTTGCAACTAGTTGCTTGACTATGCTTGAGTTATTTGGCTTGAGTAGAAATGAACCTGAAAACCTTGTGGGAGCATATGCCTTATTGCAAGTCTCGGTTGTTGTGGGGATTGATATAGTGAGACTTCGGTTGAATTCTATTTTGGCTCTTAGTATGGTGAAAATCTCGGATGTTATGTTTTCAAAAATAAAACAAAGTTCCTCATTGGTCAAAAATTCCTACCAGAGCCATATGATAGGATTAGTTCTAAACTTTCTACCATATGCTGCTTGTCATCTTAGTGAGCCTTGTCAAATTGTTGTAACCTTTGAGGGATCTTTCATGCTTTCAAGATCGAGATTCACAAACACTCCACCTCTCACTTGCAATTCCTACACTGGGAGTTAGCAAAACCATGCCATCATCCATTCCACAAAAATAAACTTCATGTTCTCTGATTCCCTCTCCAAATATCTTTGAAGTAGAGGCATGGGCTATGCAAAAAGAAAAAGAAAAGCATGCCAAGTGGCATGGCAAAAATATGAGAAAAAGAAAAGCATGCCAAAAAGGCATGGCAAAAAAAAGGGAATAAAAGATAGCCCATGCTCTCGAAAAATAAATAAAGGAGAGGAAGAATCATTCCATGAAGTTCCACCAAATTCCACTCCACATATTTCACACACTTGCACTTCTCGATCTAAGAGTGTGATTTGATTCTCCTAAGGTCCGGTCTTTGACTTAGCAAAATATAAGATGCTTGTATGCCTTCATCCTTTGTCCCTGAGCCACACAAAAAGCCAAATTAGATGTTAGGATAAAAAGAAGGCAAAGCCTTTGGTAAGGATTCAAATACACTTGAGCGATTGAGTGAACCAATGAGGAACAACTTATCTTTTCACAAAAGGGGTGCAAAATCCGAGATAGGATCCTGAAAAGAGTAGAGTGGAATAAAACTAAGTTAACCTATTCATCCTTTCAACCGCCCAAGATAAGGAGATTGCTATAAGCCCCATAGGTAAAATGGTGAATTAATACTTTGCTAAGTGATTCAAGTAAAATTTGAGTACTAGTTGTTTATAAAGTTACCTGCAAGAGAAATGACATTGTAGCAACTCCTGATCCACCAAGCCTAAGTTTTTATCTTTGCTCGAGGACGAGCAAAGAGCTAAGCTTGGGGGAGCTTGTTGGCGGTCGTTACAACCCATCTTCGACCACCAATACTCGGGAATAAAAGAGGCTTTATGTAACATTCCATGTACTTAGGTTTTAGTTCTAATAAAGTTCCACGAGTTTTGGTGAGTGTTGCTTATGCAGGTACAATATCTACAAATACGTGCTATAGGGGCCGGAAATGACCAATTCGGGCGAACGACACGTTCGGCCGGTTACCCCCCTTAGCCGTACAGGCCAGCGGGAGCCGTCCGCGTCAACCAAACGACAACACACGACACGTGGACGACCACCAACACATCCCGGAGCACCGACACATCATCCTGGGTCGAATCAACTCAAACCCAAGCACCAGAGGCCAGCCCAAGGGGTCCAGGAGCAAGAGGCGGTGCATGGGGGCATTCTGGGCTGAAAGCCCAGTTTGGCCGAACCCACCAGTTCGGCCAAACTGCCCCCAATGCACCAACCACCTCTAGGAGTGCATCCATGCCGTCCAGAGCCAAAGCGGTGGATCCAGGGGTTCGGCCGAACTGACCTATTCGGCCGAACCCGGTCTCTTCGCCCGAATCAACAGGGAATATCCCTTGGATCCCATGGCGGTTACTCCACTCCAAACCGCCTTAGGACACCTATATAAGCAATGGCATACCCCTTGTATCAAACACAACACGATAGAAGAAGAAGAGTAGGCGTCGCTAGGTTCTGCCACTAGTAGAAATAGGGAGAGAGGAGAGGTGAGCATCCCGGAGAGGAACCGGAGTGTCGGCCCCTCTTCCCGCTATACCTCTACGGATGCGGCTCTGCTTCGAGTGACATCCGGGTCATGTCTGGTAACTCTTGTATCTCTCTCTGATTAATTGAGCATTCAGTTCTTACATTTATATACTTGTCTCGTTCTTCGTTCAATGCTTAGTTGATTGGTATAACTATATACTGGTTGCTTAGCTTGGGTGCTTATCTTGCTATAGGAGATAAGTAGTTATTGACTAGTGTAGGAGTGGTTCCTAGACTTGCCAGTAACCTTAGTTTCTGCCCATCGCAACGGAGGTGGTAGCCGTAAGGTGGTGACAACCCTTTCGGTCTTCGTAGTCCATCACGTTAGTTCCGGTGTCCTAGGACCCAAGATTCAGGGTAACTGGCACCCCTTCCCATCCCTTTCTGTGTGTCGGAGGCTCTGTAGTCCCGAAGCAAGTATCTATCTGTATCTTCTGCTCTGCTCAGTCAATCGGTAGAATACCCTTACCAGACCTGTACCCTCTCTACCCTCCTACCTCTTCTCTTCTCTCCTTGTTGTCGTCATCCACCTCATCCATTTCATTCATCCACTCCATCTACCTAGGACAACTTAGTTTAGGATTAGTACACTTCTCGTTCCCCGTGGAAATCGATACCTTGGAATACTCCTGGGTGAAAGCTACATCGGTATCCGTCCGCTTGCGGATTTATCTGTAGGCCGTAAGGAGTGCCAACATACTCACATAAATAGTCTCAGCCACCTCATCTCTCCATTTTCCATCCCTAGAGTGAGTAATCTTCCAAAGCTCCAACTAGCATGGCTCAGCACCAGTTTCAGGATCTCGCTGTGATTGCACCAATACACAGCATCAATATATGATTTTCTTATGTAGATAGTGAGAGATGAGAATGTTGTAACCAATCTTTACCTTTTCCCAACTCCACTGAGAGTAAGGTTTTGAACCCCCCGTATGATTGCTAGCCACTTTGCCACGATTGCCTGAGTTCTGGGTGCTTGCATTCTGCAAGGAGTGAACCAGTAATGTTAAGCGATGAAAGGTTGAACTCATCTTCTATATAACTTACCCTGAATGTTGTTGTTCCAAAGTAGTGGCACAAATAGTGCCACTCCACAATGTTTAGCTCAGCAGGCTTGTGCCTCATTCTATCCTCATAACTATCGAACGCCTTGTATGTAGCACTCATGTCGCCTCGCCAACCTTTGTAGCGTGCGTGAGCAATCTTCAATATCTTTTCCTCTGGATTTTGAATGCCCCCAAAATCCCATTTTTCCTGGTCGGAAGGAAACTTGTTATTCATGCATGATTCAATCATAACACTGGATATGAACAAAAAAGAGGGAACGCATCTGCTATATAACATTAACAAGGTGCATGCGGTGGACAGTGACTTACCATCACAGCTTCTACGATTTCAGCCTTGACTACTGGATCCACATCACTCCAAAATCGGACTCCAATTAGTGGAGCCTTCGCCCTAGTATTTACAACAATATCATCAACAAAGGTATGTTTGTTTTCTCCACAGGGACCACCCAACTTTGATGAAAATTGGATTTTCATCTTTTCGCTGCCAGATCTTGATCTCTTGGCAACTGAAGATAACCCTTTCAGGGTTCCACGGCCAACTGGCTTGCCACCTACTTGCATTCACACCAGAGAAAATAACATTCACTGCTGAACAATAGAAGTTGTAGAAACCAATGGAAAATAAAGAGTGAAGTTTTTGGAGGTGTAAAGCTTCTATAACCTTTTGTCTTCCTTGGTCTCCTAGCATGCGATGGAAGTTGTGGTGGTTGCATAGTTTCTGGTGGCGGCGTCGGGCTGCTGTCATTGCTGTCTTCTTGTTGGAGTACGACTACTTCTGTAGGTTTAGCTTGAGCTTTATCAAACGCCTCTAAAAACACATGTACGTACTTAGTAGGTTCACATTTTTCATCACAAATAAGCTGCAGTCGACAAGGATAAAGGACTTACTAACTCCTTTGATAGCTCTGACACTAGTTAACCATTTACCGAACGTTGTAATTGTATCCTCCCTGAACTCATCGTGAAGGTCTGCAAATTAATTAGAAACACTGGTATGAGAATAATGTGCAGTCAAGGCTACATGTTGCTAGTGTAGAACAATCAACATACATACCACATTCGTCGTCTTGTTTTTCAAGCCAATTTTTGTATTCATCAAGATGAAAGTACTCTTCATCATCAGAAAAATAACCATAAGCACCATTAGGCTCATGCCTCCTTTGTCGTTTCAGGGGTGTAACACTAACCGCCCCTGCATCAATAGCTGTTTTTGACAGGACCAACCTTAATTTCCTCTCATTGGTTGAATCCACATACCGAATCATTTGAAGTATATCTTTCTTAGATTTAATTTCTATAAGACTCACTCTACTGGTATCATCTTCATTTCTCTTCATGTAGTACATGTAGTCCCGCTACTCAAATCCAAGCGATTCTTTAACATCTGCCAGGGTAGTAACGTCTATAACACCCTTGTCCAATTGACAAGAGAAGTAGTGTACTGCTTCCCCACGACTTTCGACTAGAACAGTCGACACCTCTCCTGTAAATTCGGATTCTCTACACGTGCACATAAATATTAATACAGCAGCATGGAAAACTTGGTGTATGCAAATATGTATGAAAAATAAATATGTAGTGAACAAATAGCACAATGCCTATTCAGTTTCACAACAACAATTACTTTATGTTAAAATGTTTTAGATAGATATAGACCTGCATGAGCACATATTGGGAGTTTATGTTTGAGATCCTTTCATCTAGGGGTTTTAGTGACAGATGGGTAAACTGGATGCAAAGCTCAGTAAAAGGTGGCTCTGCAGGGTTCAATCTGAAAGGGGAGGAGAGTAATCTTAAAAAGATTTTGTTCCTTCTGTTTCAGCGCTGTAAAATGATAAACCTTCATGCCTTTTAATTAACGTTGGGGCGTTTTGTCACACCCGGATTTACACAGAAACCCGAATGCTACTATATGTGTGCCCAGGAAGTCCACAGAACACATATAGTTAACAAATATGATAAACAGAGTACATATGCTCGAATAAAATAGTTTTACATCAGAGTTTACCTAAAACACAGCGGAAGTCTAACTCTTTCAACAGGTAGAGCCTCAAGTCCACAGGGACACCGACTGGTTGACTACAGCTCAGTAGTACGGAAGAAGACACTTCATCTGTTACCCATCCGGGATTTTGTTGAATAATAGCAAGCGTAAGTAAATGTCTTACTTAGCAAGTATAGCACGGGTGTATGAAGGCTCAAAAAGGCTAGACACGGCTTAACTGCATTAGCACTTTTAGTTGGTTCGTTTCAACATTGTCCAAGTTACTACAAGTGAATGAGAACCCAGTTGCAACCCAATTAATGAGGTATAAGTGACATTAAGCATAAATCAACATCATCTTCTAATCAAAAAGGATCCAGGCCGCTCGTGACCCTGAGCAAGGCTATCATGATAGATTTACACTCTGCAGAGGTTTCACCCTTTACCCACCAGTTGCGTAAAAGATGAAAAGAACTTTAAACCCAACCATGCCGAGGTGGCCAAACCTCTTAAACCACACTTCCGAGGTATGATCGCATAGGGACGCTACGAGGCTTTTCACAAGACACCCTAACAAGACAGTAAACGCTGGGGTACTACAAGGTGGTGAGTCCTTAGGCACCGAGATCGACGTACGCCTACGGAGTCCACCGTAAGGGGGTCGTTGGCGTCCAGAGCCCGGGAATCCACCCAACAATGCGCAACGTGAGGAGTTCTCAATTCCTGAGACTCCCAACACGGGACTGGGTCTAACGAGACCTAGCCAACGGGGCTACCGTCCTCGGTGGAATCGAGAAAACACCCCGCGCCTTGCCTCCCACCACGCCGTCGGCTCGTCGGTAACCACTGCCAAGGTAGAGCCATACAAGCTACTTGTCCAAGACCAGATCCATTATAGTTCTGGCGATGGTGACAGGCTCCTGGGTTGCCGCTTTAAGAACTGGTCCTTAGAGGGAGACACTAGGGCCAAGCACGAAGCGCACGCCCTAGCTCCCTGATCCATGTTGCTAAAAAGCAAGTTTTATCGTCATGTTGAAGTGAACTGTTAAGTCAAATTTAACAATTCAACAATGGTGACAGTAGCTGCGCATAGCAAAGATTCTACCCATATGTATAAACCCATGGTAAACAAGGACATGATAATCAATACTAGGAACAAGCTTAAAGGTACATAAATTTAGACACATGCATGTATGAAATAAATGATTAAAGAGTGTGTAGGTAGCAAGGATTGTCCGTGCTATAACTTGCCTCAAATCCAGTATAATTACTCTCGCACTTGATATTCAAGCTCTTCTTCTTGATGTTACGAGCAACGTGTTCCTTCTAGTCGCCGCAAGCATCGAGCACACAAGTAGCTAAACAAGCAAAAAATATACAACTAAGAACATTACACCAATGAAAGGAAAAGCTTTAGAAGAGAGGACTACGCGGAATGGCTTGGTTTTATGGTCACGTGAGTGCAAGAATCGCTGAAAACGGAGTAACGGTTGAAAAGATGCAACTATCGGAAGATTTGTATTTAATGAAAGACTATAAGCTTCATTTATTTTAATTAAAGGATATTCCATAGAAACACCTGTTATAATTAATTCAAATTATATTTGAATTTATAAAACCGAGGTAGAACCTAATCATATTTTATCTATAATTGTTTATGTATAAATTATATCACATTAAACATTAACTTAAAATATACGATAGCATCTAATCGAATAATTTTATGAGTGGTGTTGAACTAGTCATATTAATTATTCACAACATATTCATGTTGATATTAATCAAATTAACATTTATTTATGAAATCCGAAGTTTAACTCTAAATTGATTTTAATTTAGAAAGAGCTAGTTAAATAATCATTAGTCAAATTAATATCACTTTATAAACCGAGATGGAACTTAATTATACTTTATTTAGAAAACTAATTTGACAAATATTAATCATGTTAACATTAATATGAAAAACCGGAGTATAAACCTTAATTAGATCTTATTTAAGAAACACATTTAGATAACATTTAATCAACTTAATATTAAATAAAAATTCAGAAACATTTTGTATGTTAAAGAACAGCGCTAACACATAGTTTAAGTTGATATAAACTTAACGCAACGAAAACGGATTGAAACAGAGTTAAAACGTATAATCTATGCATAAAACAATGTTATAGGGACCTAGGTGTGACGAACCGGATCCTCAACGACGAGAATCCGACTCCCTGTACCCTCGAGATAGTCCCAGGAATAGCAGCTATCTCGTACAGAACTTATCTCAGTCGAATATCACATCCATACAACGATAAAAGATCCATTACATGACATATATAAAACTTAGCGTCTGGTACAAGCCCTCTGGGCTAAATCGACAATAAGAAACAACTGCGCAGCGGTAGCTAGATCATTAGGGTCCACTCCTCCACAGGCATCCTTGAGCGTAGGACGCTCCCTTCAGTCGTACCACCCATCCTGGTTGAACTCGTGGTCTTGGTCTTCACCTGAGAACCCAAAGTCTGTCCCCAAGGAAATGGGACAGGTCCACGTCACCAACCATAATATGATGCAAGCTTTAAAGTGGCCTAATCTAGGGTATAGAAATAATCAAGGTTTGAGCCAGGGTTTTCTTATGCAAGCAGCAGCAATAACCCAATATTCAACTCATCACCAACTCCTTCCTCACAAGCACATCCACTCCCCAAAACCACCCGTCAACCTCACATTTTCCCATCGGGCTCGTCCTGCCACAGCAGGTTCCCGCAAACATTAATCACCAACACCTTTCTCTCTCTAGTCGACTCGGTGAGCTCCCTCCCCACCTTGTCTCAACAGCCTCAGCTGGACCAATCTCTCATTACCCAAAACAAAGGATGAGGTAAGAAAGCAGATTCCCATGCTAGTCGGAACTTATCAGAAATGGGTCGTCCGTAACCGTGGACACGGCTATACGTATAGTTTACACTCTGCAGAGGTGGCACTCCAGTAATCCATCCGGGCTGCAAGGCTAGTCCGCAACCAACCTGAGACACAGCCCACAGCAAAGACCCTAAACAGTAACGGCGCCAATCCTGTCTCCCTGGGCTCGGGAAACATACGATCTAACATTTGCCCCAGGGTCGTGAAACCTTCCCACTGGGGCCAGTCGGGGCCATGGTAAATCAGGGAGAATACGCCGCAACGATTCCCCCTACACATATCAAGCTCGATTCTCCTACAGTCTCGGCGCCGCACTAGAGTAGGCTTGCTGGAACCCTCCCCATACTGGGTAGATGGTGAGCACGGTATTCCCACGTCCAAAGTTGGAACTCGACTCGGTCCTTAATTGTTGGTAAAGCGAGTATCTGCGTCATAAGCGATCCGCCGCAACGGTCCGCAATCGGCACCCATAACAGGTATAGCCGCCCAAACTCCTCAAGTACTCCTCAAGTACCAATATCCAAGAACCATGTACCCGCAACAGGTACTCCGTAGGGACTGCCCGAGTGCAGTCCCCAAGCACCCCGATCAAACGATCGAGTTGTTATTACTCGCTTACACCGCCTATTTGCACTACTCCTCCCATACCACCCACAACTCACGCCAAGAGGATCAAATCACAAGCATCCGAACACATGCATAGCATAGCATATCTCATAAAGTGAGTAGTATGTTGCAAGGTAACAGGATAATAACAAAGGCAGTGCAGGTTTATCATGCGAGTAAAGTAAAGCGCTAGCATACTAGTTTGCATGTCTAATAGGTATTTCAGAGATGGTCGGGCGTGAACCTGGGCAAAGGTCTTCGTCCTCGTCAAAGCAGTTGTCGTAGTGGTCCGGCTCCTCCTGACTCTCCGGAGCTCCTAAGGTTGCGTAAAAATAAAATAAGGCGCGACTACTAGCAAAGAAACACCAAAACGGTGGTGAAAGAAGACCCAAATAACACCAAACTCTACACTAACGCGTAGATCATGATTTTAGAAAAATATAGAAACTGGTTTCATATTTTTCTGAGCTACGGTTGATTTATTATTAATTTTCGAAGTTTAAATCATTTTCTGAAAATCTTAAATAATTTCCGAAAAAGAAAAACAGATAAATAATTAGCCTGCTGACGTCAGCATGATGTCATGCTGACGTCAGCAGTGGGGTCCGCCTAGGATGACGTCAGCAGTGGGCCCTGCTGACGTCAGCGTTGACTGGTCAACGGTCAACGGGTCAACTCTCAACGGTCAGCTCTGGTCAGTGGGCCCCATGTGTCAGTGACTCGCAGAGTATGACATGTGGGTCCCATACGTCAGCGCAGTTAAAAGAAAAGGAAAAAGATTAAACGCTGGCTGGGCTGGAATTGGGCCGAAAGGTGAATGGGCCAAGATAGTTTAGGGTGGTTAACTGGACTTAAGGTTCAACTTTAGGCCCATGAAGGGGCGCTGCTGGAACCGCTCTGGTGGACTCGGTCCACCGTGCGCCGTGCGGTTGGTTCACGTGAGCCGGGTGCACAGGATCAGGTGTGGCCGACTCGGGATCGTCTGTGGCTACGCGTGTGGCGACTTGGTGTGGTCGTGCGTGTGGCGTGGCCACGGCGCGACGCGACGCGCGCGCGGCGCGCACTGGAGCACGACCGGCGGTGATGGTCGACGGCGAAACTCGCCGGAGACGGTTCGGCTCGGCTCAAGGGTGGCCGGAGAGGCTTGGCTAGGGTTCGGCGGTCACGAGCGGGGTGAAAAAGGGCTCGGCTTGGCTTCGGCTCGGGCTTCCCGACGCGGACGGCGGCGACGCGGCCATGGCGCCGGCGAGCATCGACGGCGGCTTGGGCGAACAGGGTTAGCGAACGGCTCGGTTGGTGCTCCAAAACAACCCAATGAGATGTGCTCAGCTGTGCGTGCGGTGTATGGGTGAGTTCGGCTCGCGCGCGCAGTTCAAGCCACGGGCTTGACCGCACCGCGGCCATGGCGCTCGCGCCGGCCGAGCATCCTCGGTGCCCGGTGGCATGGCAGCCAAGGTCAAAGCTAGGGCGTCGGCGGTTGCGGGTCGGCTACAGCGGCACGAAGAGTCCCTGCAGAAGATACACGGCTCGATGGCTGGTGCACAGATGGCTAGCACGAGCGGCGGCGGCGTTCGGCCGGAGACAGGGGAGAAGAAGGGGAAGAAGACGACGGCGCTCACCTAGGGGCCAGTAGGGGTTCGCTGCAGCTCGGTGAAGTGCTTGCGGTACTCCTCCGGTGCTCGTGCTCCTCCTCCCGTCCCAGGTCCGGCTCCTCCTCGGCGCCTCCACGGACGGCGGCGTCGGCTTCGGCGGCGGCGACGCGGGGAAAGCGATTTGCTTCCCCACTCCTTGCTCCGGCTGCTCCTCAACCTTTCCCACCCCCCTCCTACTCCTCTCCTCCCACGAATTGGATCGGGAAAACCCCAATGGGGCTGCGGCGGCGCTGGAAGGGAAGAAGGGCCGGCGGCGGCTTTTAAAGGGGATGGCGCTAGGGTTTCGCGGCACGGACGGCGAGATGGATGCGGTGGGCGGCTTCGGACACGCGTCCGCATCGCATCGGGCCGCACAGGGGGCGATGGGACCGGCTCGGGTGGTTGGAGGTCACGGGCGCGCGCGCGAGGGAGAGAGAGGAGCGGCGCGCGGGGAAGAAGAGTGAGAGGAGGAAGAAAGCTGACAGGTGGGGTCCACACGTCAGAGAGAGAAGAAGCGACGTGGAGGCGACGTGGTGAAGGGTGTGAAGGCTGGGCCACAGCTGGGCCGAAAGGCCGGCTGGGCCGCTCGGTCGGTTGGCTCGGGAAAGAAAAGATCAGGGTGGTTTCTCGGACTTGGCTCGGAGATTTGGCCCACGAACAGTTAGATAGATTTGAAAATTAGTTTAAATAGTTAGAGTTTGAATTCAAATCTAGAATTTTAATTCAAACCAACCAAAAATCCAATAAAACCCAAATAACTCCAAATCACACTATTTCATCCTTAGCACTTCAAATTGATTTTAAATTTCAAATTTAAATTGCTTAAGAATTTGGGAGCACAAGAATTAATTTTAAATATTGGTTTGCTTGCACAACAATTCACCAAAAATTTTTAAATTCACATTTTTGCACTCAAAAATCCTAAGGGTATTTTTAGGGTTGTTACACTAGGCGTAATTAAACCTAGATCTCAGAGGCTAGCTCAGAAGATCTCATAGACTCAGTGAACAGTTGTTGAGAATAGAGGAAACCTAGGGGTTAGATTTGTAAAAGAGATCGGGTGGGGTTTAGGTGCGAAGGGGAATTCTTGTAGGGGGTTTCCTGCAACGTGCGCATGACACATGAATCGATCTAAGGGAATTAGGATTTCTTTAGGGGCTAAAACGCGAGAATGCCATTTTCTCCCTTTGAACAGAACAAGGGCTCACCGGCGGCTCGGGTTCTCCAGCTCGTCGGTGATTCAGGGGACGGGGACTCGGGCGAGGTGCGCCAAGGGGAGAGGAGGGAAAGGGGATCGCGCGGATGTGCTCACCAGCGCGGGACATCGACGGGGGTGGCCGGAATTTGGAGTCCGGTGGAGGCAGTGGGTCGGCGGCGAGGGGCGTTTGCGGGGGAGGAGCTCAGGCGTCGATTCGGCGACGAGAGGTGGCGGAGTAGACGCGGCTCGACGCGGGGAAGCTCTAGGTGGGGACGGGTGCTCGAACCGGCAACGGAGGCGGCGAGTCGACGACGATGGCCGATGGCGGCTCGGCCTTCCCGTGGACGGAGGCGGCGATGGAAAGCGGCGGCGAAGCTCCGTCTCATCGAGGGGAAGCTCATGGAGGTGACGGCTTCCCCCGGCGTGCGGCGAGCGCGGTGAATTGCCGGCAATGGCGGCGGCGGCGCTCGGCACAGAGGAGAGGGCGGCGGAGCAGAGGACAGAGGCGCAGGGGGATGGAGCGGCGGTGGTGGGATGATGAGAAGCGATGGCGGTCGGCGGCTTATGTAGGGCCGAAGGAGCGCGGGTGGAGCTCGGATGCCGAGGTGGCGCTAGCGCCCAGGCTACCGCGGCACGCACGCCAAGGCCTCGGCCTGGCGGCGGCGACGCACAGCGCCTGGTGGCGCAGGGCGGGCAAGGCTGGGCCGAAAGAGGGAGGGAGTTGGGCCGGCTCGGTGGGAGTTTCGCTGGGCCAGATGCTGGCCGGAGCTGGGCCGAGCGGAGGAATAGGAGGCGGGCCGGGGGCACTGGTGGTGTTACTGGGCTGGGCCGCAAGCGGAGAAAGGGAGGCGTTGGGCCGCGGGGTTGGGCGTTGGGTCGGGGGTCGCTGCAGATGGGCCGGGAGAGTGATTGGCCGCCTGGCTGGTTGGGCTTGCGGAGCCGGTTGAGGGACTGGGCCAGGGAAGAAGCTACTGAGCTGCGGAGAGAAAAATAGAGGAAAGAGGAACAGACCGAACGAAGAGTTCGAGGGGCACAAACAAACTCAGTCCGAAACAACTTTTCTACAGCTCAAAACAAAGCGATTCAAACTCGAATTTAAACTAGATTTAAATTCTAATTCGAACCACACACAATCAAAATTCAATGCAGCCAGCATGAATGCAACACAAGCAATTTATTCATATTTCACAAATATATTATTTTTTTATTATAAATTCCCTGTAAATTAAATAAAGATTGGAAAATTTTAGAAAATTAAGAAAATTGTCGTATTAATTATATTAAAAATTCACAACCCAAAAATCGAAAATTTTGGGGTGTGACAAACTACCCCCCTTAAACTGAATCTCGTCCCGAGATTCGAAGATAGTAGAAACAAGGAGTAGAATGGAACAACAAAATTATGGAAATAGAGATCTTCAGGAGTTGGTTCACCATGCTTCTTCATCTTCAGTGTTGATTTAGTAGCGAAGCTTCTACTTCTTCTAATCTTCTTCATCCATTTGCGAGAGAAGATAGCAAGAAAACAAGGATTTATAGGGAAAAAGAGAGGGAGCCCAACTACACTCATTACAAAGAAGCAAATCACGCATGAGCATAATGACAACCAAACCAATCACCTACAGACAAGATTCACACAAGACTGACATCACTGGGTTTTGAAAAGCGTAACTAGATGATGCGTATGACAATCATGGTGGTCTCCTAAAGTTTGATCAACTGTTCTAACTAAGTTGCGATCCTACAGTCAGCATAGCGCTGATACCAATCTGTCACACCCGGATTTACACAGAAACCCGAATGCTACTATATGTGTGCCGAGGAAGTCCACAGAACACATATAGTTAACCAATATGATAAATAGAGTACATATGCTCGAATAAAATAGTTTTACATCAGAGTTTACCTAAAACACAGCGGAAGTCTAACTCTTTCAACAGGTAGAGCCTCAAGTCCACAGGGACACCGACTGGTTGACCACAGCTCAGTAGTACGGAAGAAGACACTTCATCTGTTACCCATCCGGGATTTTGTTGAATAATAGCAAGCGTAAGTAAATGTATTACTTAGCAAGTATAGCACGGGTGTATGAAGGCTCAAAAAGGCTAGACACGGCTTAACTGCATTAGCACTTTTAGTTGGTTCGTTTCAACATTGTCCAAGTTACTACAAGTGAATGAGAACCCAGTTGCAACCCAATTAATGAGGTATAAGTGACATTAAGCATAAATCAACATCATCTTCTAATCAAAAAGGATCCAGGCCGCTCGTGACCCTGAGCAAGGCTATCATGATAGATTTACACTCTGCAGAGGTTTCACCCTTTACCCACCAGTTGCGTAAAAGATGAAAAGAACTTTAAACCCAACCATGCCGAGGTGGCCAAACCTCTTAAACCACACTTCCGAGGTATGATCGCATAGGGACGCTACGAGGCTTTTCACAAGACACCCTAACAAGACAGTAAACGCTGGGGTACTACAAGGTGGTGAGTCCTTAGGCACCGAGATCGACGTACGCCTACGGAGTCCACCGTAAGGGGGTCGTTGGCGTCCAGAGCCCGGGAATCCACCCAACAATGCGCAACGTGCGGAGTTCTCAATTCCTGAGACTCCCAACACGGGACTGGGTCTAACGAGACCTAGCCAACGGGGCTACCGTCCTCGGTGGAATCGAGAAAACACCCCGCGCCTTGCCTCCCACCACGCCGTCGGCTCGTCGGTAACCACTACCAAGGTAGAGCCATACAAGCTACTTGTCCAAGACCAGATCCATTATAGTTCTGGCGATGGTGACAGGCTCCTGGGTTGCCGCTTTAAGAACTGGTCCTTAGAGGGAGACACTAGGGCCAAGCACGAAGCGCACGCCCTAGCTCCCTGATCCATGTTGCTAAAAAGCAAGTTTTATCGTCATGTTGAAGTGAACCGTTAAGTCAAATTTAACAATTCAACAATGGTGACAGTAGCTGCGCATAGCAAAGATTCTACCCATATGTATAAACCCATGGTAAACAAGGACATGATAATCAATACTAGGAACAAGCTTAAAGGTACATAAATTTAGACACATGCATGTATGAAATAAATGATTAAAGAGTGTGTAGGTAGCAAGGATTGTCCGTGCTATAACTTGCCTCAAATCCAATATAATTACTCTCGCACTTGATATTCAAGCTCTTCTCCTTGATGTTACGAGCAACGTGTTCCTTCTAGTCGCCGCAAGCATCAAGCACACAAGTAGCTAAACAAGCAAACAATATACAACTAAGAACATTACACCAATCAAAGGAAATGCTTTAGAAGAGAGGACTACGCGGAAGGGCTTGGTTTCATGGTCACGTGAGCGCAAGAATCGCTGAAAACGGAGTAACGGTTGAAAAGATGGAACTATCGGAAGATTTGTATTTAATGAAAGACTATAAGCTTCATTTATTTTAATTAAAGGATATTCCATAGAAACACTTGTTATAATTAATTCAAATTATATTTGAATTTATAAAATCGAGGTAGAACCTAATCATATTTTATCTATAATTGTTTATGTATAAATTATATCACATTAAACATTAACTTAAAATATGCGATAGCATCTAATCGAATAATTTTATGAGCGTTGTTGAACTAGTCATATTAATTATTCACAACATATTCATGTTGATATTAATCAAATTAACATTTATTTATGAAATCTGAAGTTTAACTCTAAATTGATTTTAATTTAGAAAGAGCAAGTTAAATAATCATTAATCAAGTTAATATCACTTTATAAACCGAGATGGAAATTAATTATACTTTATTTAGAAAACTAATTTGATAAATATTAATCATGTTAACATTAATATGAAAAACCGGAGTATAAACCTTAATTAGATCTTATTTAACAAACACATTTAGATAACATTTAATCAACTAAATATTAAATAAAAATTCAGAAACATTTTGTATGTTAAAGAACAGCGCTAACTCATAGTTTAAGTTGATATAAACTTAACTTAATGAAAACGGATTGAAATGGAGTTAAAACGTATAATCTATGCATAAAACAATGTTATAGGGACCTAGGCGTAATTAAACCTAGATCTTAGGGGCTAGCTCAGAAGATCTCATAGACTCAGTGAACAGCTGCTGAGAATAGAGGAAACCTAGGGCTTAGATCTGTAAAAGAGATCGGGTGGGGTTTAAGTGCGAAGGGGGAATTCTTGTAGGGGGTTTCCTGCAACTTGCGCATGACACATGAATTGATCTAAGGGAATTAGGATTTCTTCAGGGGCTAAAACGCGAGAATGCCATCTTCTCCCTTTGAACAGAATAGGGGCTCACCGGCGGCTCGGGTTCTCCAGCTCGCCGGCGATTCAGGGGACGGGGACTCGGGCGAGGTGCGCCAGGGGGAGAGGTGGGAAAGGGGATCGCGCGGATGTGCTCACCAGCGCGGGACATCGACGGGGGTGGCCAGAATTTGGAGTCCGGTGGAGGCAGTGGGTCGGCGGCGAGGGCGTTCGCGGGGGAGGAGCTCTGGCGTCGATTCGGCGACGAGAGGTGGCGGAGTAGACGCGGCTCGACGCGGGGAAGCTCGAGGTGGGGACGGGTGCTCGAACCGGCAACGGAGGCGGCGAGTCGACGACGATGGCCGATGGCGGCTCGGCCTTCCCGTGGACGACGTGGTCGGGTGACGGGGCGGCGATGGAAAGCAGCGGTGAAGCTCCATCTCGTTGTTGCCACTTCTTACGATCCAATATCAGAATTGAGAATCCTAGTACTGGGGTAAGGAGTGGTTCAGTGGTTTTCCTTATGGCTTAGTAAAATATAGAAATATTCTGCAAGCGCACAGAATCACCGTTGTAGCACTTCACCTGGGAGTATTCCGAGATATCGTAATTTATATTTCCGCAGGGAAGCTTTGGCAAGATTACTAGTGAACAGATATTCGAGACTATCAGAGGAGGGTACACGACTAGACAAGACAGGGGATAACGGTATTGGATAGGAGTGGATATACCGGACACGCAGCTCAAGGGATACTCAGGTAAGGGAGAGAAGAGATAGATAGCTGGGAGGACAACGAGAAGAGATAGAGGACTCCTGGATTCTTTATCTACCTATGTCACTGTAGCTTAGAGATACAGTGACTACAGAGCCAGCACTAGGAGATCTAGGATAACTCTAATGTCTTAGCTTCGGGACAAGGGAACCGGTGAACACACAGAAAGGGATGAGAATGGGTGCCACTATTTCCCAACTGGGGAATCCTACGGACCGGAACTAATGTGATGGGCTACGAAGACCGAAAGGGCTGTCACCACCTCCCGGCTACCACCTCCGTTGCGACGGGAATAAACTAAGGCCACTGACTAGTCTAGGAACCACTCCTACACTAGGCAACGACTACTTACTCTGCTAGCAAGAGCAAGCAACCTTGTCAATACTCTTGGTGACAATTCACCTCCAGTATCGAGCAAGATCGAAGAACCAGCCAAGACAAATACTTAAACAAGACTACAAGCACTAGAACTATAACTGACTATAGTCTAAACAAGATATATTTGCTACTAGAATAAAGTAGAAGCAAGATATAAATGACAAAGGCAAAGTGATAAAGATAACTATATTGATACTCAATGTCTTACTAAAGGTAAAGTAAAAGATACAAGAGCTATTACCAGAGCTTCTGAAGACGACTCTGGAACCTTCGAGGCAAAGCTCGACTCAACTCTAACTCCCAACTAAACTATCCTAACTCTACTAGAATGAAAGTGGAAATGAGCTCCTTGGCTTGGTGTATGTTTACAAGTGAAGTGTAAGGTCCTATATATAGTGCTCCAAGGTCGGTTTAGGTAGGGTAACGGCCAAGGGAGAGGGCAGAGGCGGTTGCCGGCCGTTTCGGCCGAGAGGGTCTGTTCGGCCGAACCCTGGCGTTCGGCCGCACGCCCGATTCACCGCCTTAGCCACCTACGGCCGAGATGCATCCCCTGGAGTTGGTTGGGCAACTTGGGGCGGTTCGGGCGAACCCCCCAGTTCGGCCGAACTGGGCTGGGAGCCCAAGCCCGCCCCCCTGCACCGCCTTTGGCTCTGGGTCCCTCCTGGGCCGGCCTCTACTGCTTAGACTTGTCTTGATTCGGCCCAGGTTGACGTGTCGGTGCTCCGGGACGTGTTGGCCATCGTCCACGTGTCATGCATCGTGTTTGCTTGGTCATCGGTGACGTGGACGGCTCCTGGTGGTCTGTACGGCTAAGGGGGGTAACCGGCCGAACGGAGTCGTTCGGCCGATTCGGTCATTTTCGGCCCCAATAGCGCGTATTTGTCGTAGTTGTACCTGCACAAGTGACACTCACCAAAACTCGTGGAACTTTATTAGTAATAAAACCTAAGTACATGGAATGTTGCATATAATCTCATTTATTCCCGAGTATTGGTGGTCGGATTTGGGCTGTAACGACCGCCAACAAGCTCCCCCGAGCTTAGCTCTTTGCTCGTCCTCGAGCAAAGATATAAACTTAGGCTCGGTGGATCAGGAGTTGCTACAATGTCATTTCTTTTGCAGGTAACTTTATAAACAACTAGTACTAAAAAATACTTGAATTATAGGCAAAGTTTTTAAATCACCTTTTTACCTATGGGGCTTATAGCAATCTCCTTATCTTGGGCGGTTGAAAGGACGAACAGTTTAAACTCAGTTTTATTCCACTCTACTCTTTTCAGGATCCCATCTTGAAATTTTTTTTTCACAAGTTTTGAAAACTTCAAATTGTTCCTCAATGGCACACTCAAGCACTCAAGTGGATTTGAATCCTCACCAAAGGCTTGTGCCTTCTTTTCATCCTAACATCTAATATGGCTTTTTGTGTGGCTCAGGGACAAAGGATGAAGGCATGCATGCATCTTATATTTTGCTAAGTCAATGACCGGATCTCTGAGGAGACAAATCACATCTTCAGATCGAGACGTGCAAGTGTGTGGGATGGATGGAGTGGAATATGGTGGAATGGACTATGGTGGAACTCCTTGGATGAAACTCCCTCTCCTTGATTTATTTTCGAGAACATGGGCTATCTTTTATTCTCATATTTTTGCCATGCCACTTGGCAAGCTTTTCTTTTTTTTTCTTTTTGCCATGCTCTTTGGCATGCTTTTCTTTTTCTCTTATTTTTGCCATGCTTCTTTGGCATGCTTTTCTTTTTGCATAGCCCATGTCTCTATCAAGAATATTTGGAGAGGGAACTCATAGAACATGGAGCATTTATTTTTGTGGATGGATGATGGAAAATGTTTGCTAACTCCCAGTGTAGGAATTGCAAGTGAGAGGTGGTGTGTGTACGTGGGTGTCGATCTTTAAGAATATGAAAGCTTCACTCAAAGGTCACAACAATTTGACAAAGCTCACTAAGATAACAAGCAGCATATAAGTAGAAATTTTCAACTAAGCTTATCATATGGCTCTGGTAGGTATTTTGACCAATGAGGAACTTGTTTTATTTTGAAAGCATAAATTTCCGAGATTTTCCACGTACTAAAAGCAGAATAGAATTTAACCAAATTCTCACTATATCAACCCCCACAACAACTTAAACTTGGAATAAAGCTTGTGCTCCCACAAGGTTTTCAGGATCATTTTTACTCATGCCAAATAACTCAAGAACAATCTAGCTCACCACAACCAAAACACCTCGGAGCCGTAGGTGCATTGTTGGCCGGGTTGGGGCATTGGACAAGACCATTCTGTGGCTGGTTCTGAAGACACTGCTGAGGTGGCGCTGGGAGGTACTGGGGACGCTGCTGGTACTGGGGACATTGCTGATACTGGTTGCGGCTCATCGGACCGGACTGTCCCTGGAAACGCTGTGGAGTCACCATCTGCTGGTTTCCTTGCTGAGGATTGAAGTGGGGGCGAACATTGCCTCCTGACGGTGGGCCTTAAAGCTTCCTCTTCTTTTCCTCCATCTCGCGGCGCTTGTGCTCCAGCAGTAGTGCGCTATCCACCAGTTCTTGAAAGGTGGCGAACTTGGAGCACAGGAGCTGGTATTGGAGTGCATCATGCAGGCCATCTCGAAATCGGGTCTGCTTCTTCCTATCCGTATTCACGTCCTCTGGAGCATAACGGGCCAACTCAATGAACTTGTCACGATAAGTGGTGACACTCATACCTTCCTGCTTCAATGCCAGGAACTCCTTCTTCTTCGAGGTCATCAGTGCTTCCGGCACGTGGTGAGAGCGGAAGCTGTCGCGGAACTCCTACCAAGTGATCTGATCACGATTGGGGTGAGCATATTGGTACGCATCCCACCAATCCAAAGCTGCTCCCCGGAGCTGTCCACTTCCATATAACACCTTCTCTCTGTCATTGCTCTGTGCAATATCCAGCTGCCTTTCCAATGCCTTGAGCCAGTCCTCTGCTTGCATTGGGTCACTAGACTTGTTGAAGGTAGGGGGGCGTCCCTTCATAAACTCGCCCCTTTTATCTCTGGGCTGCATGTGGTGCGGTTGAAGCGGGTTCTGCTGATTCTGCTGCATCAGTGCTATGGTTTGCGCCATCTGCTGTGTCAGCTGGAGTTGCATCTGCATCATCTGCTCCATGGTGAGTGGCGGTGGTGGAGGTGGTGGGTTCTGATTCTGGTTGCTTCCACTGCCACCGGGGTTGCCTCTGGTGTTAACCATCTACCATAGCAAGATATCTCCCATCAGTATTCCTGTCAATCGGTAATAGATAACCCATGCTTGCAGATGGTGCATAAGAAGATAGCAGTACTTGGAGGGATATGATTCAGAGACATAGAGGGTAAGACAGAGGAAGTGCAAAGGAGATAGGTAATCCCAACTATTTATTCACTAATATTGCTTAAACCTTAGTCCTATATCTAGATGGAGATAGACTTGCATCTATGACCATCACAGTCATTACAAAAAATCCAAATCAAACATAAGCATAATAACAACAAAATCAAGCACCCAGTGACATGATTCACACAAGACTCGACAACACTGGTTTTGAAAGAAATGTAACTAAATGATCTGAAACAAAATCATGGTGGTCTCCTAATGATTTATCAACCGTTCTAACTAGGCTACGATCCTACAGTCAGCACGGCTCTGATACCAATCTGTCACACCCGGATTTACACAGAAACCCAAATGCTACTATATGTGTGCCCAGGAAGTCCACAGAACACATATAGTTAACAAATATGATAAACAGAGTACATATGCTCGAATAAAATGGTTTTACATCAGAGTTTGACTCAAATAACTAAATAAAACAGCGGAAGTCTCTTTATTAAATCTCTCTAAACGAATACGAAGACGAAGTCGATAACCATAACCCACGGGGACACCGACTGGTTGAGCACAGCTAGTAGAATGGCAGATCCTCAGGAAATTCAACAGCAGCAGTACCATCTAATCCATCTGTTACCCATCCGGGATTTTGTTGAATAGCAAGTGTAAGTAAATGCCTTACTTAGCAAATACAACACTGATAATGAAGGCTTAAAAGAAAGGCTTGACACGGCTGAACTACATTAGCAATTTTAGTTGTTTCATTTTAACATCATCATAATCACTACATTTACATGACTCCTAGTTGTAACCCAATTAATATAGTAGAAGTGAACTATAACCAATAATAAATATCAACTTCTAATAAAAAAGGATCCAGACCGCTCGTGACCCTGAGCAAGGCTATCATGATAGATTATACACTCTGCAGAGATTTCGCCCTTTACCCACCAGTCGCGTAAAAGTTCAAAGGAACTTTGCACCCAACCACGCACATCAACACTTCCGAGGTGTGACTGCATAGGGACGCTACGAGGCTTTTCACAAGACACCCTAACGAAACAGTAGCCGTTATGGTACAACCTAGGCAGCATGACCCAAGGCACCGAGATTGACTGACGCTCATGTAGCAACACGAGGGGGGTCAATGGCGTCCAAGCGCGGTAATAAATATCAACAACAAAATAAATAGCGCAACGTGTGGAACCCCCGCCATACGGTGGCTCCCAACACGGGATTGTGCCTCACAGGGACATAGCCGACGGATACTCCGTCCTCGGTGGATCAAACCATACTCTCACCCATGCTTCCCATAACGCCGTCGGCCCGTCGGTAACTACTGTCAAGCTAGAGCCGTACATGTTACTTGTCCAAGACCAGAGCCATTATAGTTCCAACGGTGGCGACAGGTTCCTGGGTTGCCGCTTTAAGAACCAGTCCTTACGGAGAGACACTAGGGCCAAGAACAAAGCGTACGCCCTAGCTCCCTGATCCATGTTGCTAAAAAGCAAGTTTTACCATTAACATTGAAGTGAACCATTAAGTCAAGATTAACAGTTAAACAATGAGGACGGTAGTTGCACCTAGCAAAGTTCTACCCAAATGCAATAACCCAAGGTAATCAAGGTATATGATAAACAAACTAGGTACAACCTTAAAAGGGTAACAATTTAGACACATGCATATGTAGTAAATAGTGTAAGGTGTGTGTAGGTAGCAAGGATTGTCCGTGCTATACTTGCCTTCGTCAAACTGCTGCTGCTGGTCTTGCTCCTCGTAACCCTCGAACTCAAACGCGTACGGCTCACCGACTGGACTCATACATCAACACACAAACGTCCACACAAGCCAGTACATGCAAATAATATTAATCTATTAGAACAGTACACCAAACAGTAAAAACAGATCAAAAGAAGGCTTAGAAACTAATCTACGCTTCGCTACGAACACGTGAGCGCGAAAATCACTCAAATCGGAGCTAAAACGAGAAAGTTATGGCGTTTCTACGGTTCGGGGGCTTGCTGGCAAAGTTTTAAAAGTTCCAGGGGCTTATTTGCAAAAACTCAGGGGCTAAAACATAATTTTATATTAAAACAGGAGGGTTTAATTGCAAATTAACAAAGACAGGACCTCGGGTGCTATTTTTAAATAAGACAGGGGGTTTTCTGTAAAAATAAGGACCTAATTCTAATTATTTTTGAATAGATCTGGACCGCAGGTTGATTTCAAAAAAGGTCAGGGGCTCTTTTGCAAAACTGGCACGGCTGACTCGGGTTGACCGGTATTGACCCAGGTTTGACTCGGGCTTCGGCGGATGCGGGCCATCGGATTTGGATCCGACGATCCAGATTAGATCTAGGGGAGGGGAAGTCGGCGGCGGCGCTGGGCGGCTGCGGCGGCGCTTCGCCGGCGAAACGCGCAAAAGCGCTAGGAGGCTCGGTTTGGGGCGCGGTCTGGTGCTACGGGTGCGCGGGACGACGGCGAGTCGAGCGGGGTGGATCTCATCGGCGGCGAAGCAGCAGCGGATTCAGCACACCGTCCGGCGACTTCTTCTGCGGGCTGCTGCATTACTATGGTCTGGAGCTCTCCCATCTCAATCCCAATGGGATTTTTGACATTTCATTCTTCATCTACCTTTGTGAGGCGTTTCTTGGAATCACCCCTCATTTCCATCTCTGGCGGTACTTGTACCGCGTCAAGAACATTGGGTCGGGCAACAAGGGGGACGGCCCGACTCGGATTACCGGCGGGGCTGGTATTGCCTTGCGCATAGGTAAGCAGAGGGATTATTTTGATCTTCAGCTGAACGACGGCCACAAGGAATGGCATCGCGAGTGGTTCTATATGGTGGATCAGCCACCATTGTTGCCGGGTAGGACTGGTATGGCGCCGAAGGAGCAGGAGTCCTGGCGCAGTCTTCCGGTCGGGGGTGAGTGCGATGACATCCCCGAGCTGATGTCGATGATAGCTGACCTGAAGCAGAAGGGACTAACCGCCATGGCGGTTATAGTGTCATTTGTAGCCCGGACCATCCAGCCAATCAAGGACCGGGTGCACACGGCTTACGAGTTCTCGGGCCGCCTGGACCCAACCCGGGAAACTTCTCAAGGCTTCGACTCAGATGAGGTCGACAGGCGAGTGAGCACCATGATGAGAGGTGCCGTGAACAATGTTGGTGCGTCGCACCCTTATTCGTTGAAGAATCCTCCGCTTGCGGTAAGGTTTCCGTTCCAAGTCTTTGTCTTGTTCTTCTGATATCTTCATTGCCCATTGTCTAAACTTTACATTGCGTTCTTCGTGCTAGGAGGTGACCAAGCACTTCTTCTGCCCAGCACCCTTGCCTGAAGGGGATCCGGCGTTCAGGCAGAAGGTGATGAGGCCGGAGGAAGCTAGGGATGACCGTCTTCCGGCCATCGAGGATTTGGAGGGCTGGGTCTCGGAAGAGCTCGGCTCCCCACCAAGCCCGAGTTGTACTGCTGTAGTGGAATCCACGGCCGCTGCTGCCCGCACCCGAGATGGTACTCGGAAGTACTACTCGTCGCAGGTGCAGACTGCGGCGACCGAGTCACGGAAGAGGTCGGCGCAGGCACAGGTCAGACCCTGTGCCACCAAATGCTGAAGACACTGGTGCCTCTCCGGAGGCAGAAGCTAAAGGTCGGGACCTAGATGCTGTGACGGAGGTCTTTGTGGTTGTTGGCACTTCTTATGATCCAATATCAGAATTGAGAATCCTGGTACTGGGGTAAGGAGTGTTTCAGTGGTTTTCCTTATGGCTTAGTAAAATATAGAAATATTCTGCAAGCACACAGAATCACCGCTGTAGTACTTCACCTGGGAGTATTCCGAGGTATCGTAATTTATATTTCCGCAGGGAAGCTTTGGCAAGATTACTAGTGAACAGATATTCGAGACTATCAGAGGAGGGTACACGACTAGACAAGACAGGGGATAACGGTATTGGATAGGAGTGGATATACCGGACACACAGCTCAAGGGATACTCAGGTAAGGGAGAGAAGAGATAGATAGCTGGGAGGACAACGAGAAGAGATAGAGGACTCCTGGATTCTTTATCTACCTATGTCACTGTAGCTTAGAGATACAGCGACTACAGAGCCAGCACTAGGAGATCTAGGATAACTCTAATGTCTTAGCTTCGGGACAAGGGAACCGGTGAACACACAGAAAGGGATGAGAAGGGGTGCCACTATTTCCCAACTGGGGAATCCTACGGACCGGAACTAATGTGATGGGCTACGAAGACCGAAAGGGCTGTCACCACCTCCCGGCTACCACCTCCGTTGCGACGGGAATAAACTAAGGCCACTGACTAGTCTAGGAACCACTCCTACACTAGGCAACGACTACTTACTCTGCTAGCAAGAGCAAGCAACCTTGTCAATACTCTTTGTGACAATTCACCTCCAGTATCGAGCAAGATCGAAGAACCAGCCAAGACAAAGACTTAAACAAGACTACAAGCACTAGAACTATAACTGACTATAGTCTAAACAAGATATATTTGCTCTAGAATAAAGTAGAAGCAAGATATAAATGACAAAGGCAAAGTGATAAAGATAACTATATTGATACTCAATGTCTTACAAAAGGTAAAGTAAAAGATACAAGAGCTATTACCAGAGCTTCTGAAGATGACTCCGGAACCTCCGAGGTAAAGCTCGACTCAACTCTAACTCCCAACTAAACTATCCTAACTCTACTAGAATGAAAGTGGAAATGAGCTCCTTGGCTTGGTGTGTGTTTACAAGTGAAGTGTAAGGTCCTATATATAGTGCTCCAGGGTCGGTTCAGGTAGGGTAACGGCGAAGGGAGGGGGCAGAGGCGGTTGCTGGCCGTTTCGGCCGAGAGGGTCGGTTCGTCCGAACCCTGGCGTTCGGCCGAACGCCTGATCCACCGCCTTAGCCAACTACGGCCGAGATGCATCCCCTGGAGTCGGTTGGGCAACTGGGGGCAGTTCGGGCGAACCCCCCAGTTCGGCCGAACTGGGCTGGGCGCCCAGGCCCGCCCCCCTGCACCGCCTTCGGCTCTGGGTACCTCCTGGGCCGGCCTCTACTGCTTGGACTTGTCTTGATTCGGCCCAGGTTGACATGTCGGTGCTCCGGGACGTGTTGGCGATCGTCCACGTGTCGTGCATCGTGTTTGCTTGGTCATTGGTGACGTGGACGGCTCCCGGTGGTCTGTACGGCTAAGGGGGGTAACCGGCCGAACGTAGTCGTTCGGCTGATTCGGTCATTTTCGGCCCCAATAGCGCGTATTTGTCGTAGTTGTACCTGCACAAGTGACACTCACCAAAACTCGTGGAACTTTATTAGAAATAAAACCTAAGTACATGGAATGTTGCATATAACCTCATTTATTCCCGAGTATTGGTGGTCGGATTTGGGCTGTAATGCCAACAAGCTCCCCCAAGCTTAGCTCTTTGCTCGTCCTCGAGCAAAGATATAAACTTAGGCTCGGTGGATCACGAGTTTCTACAATGTCATTTCTTTTGCAGGTAACTTTATAAACAACTAGTACTCAAAAATACTTGAATTATAGGCAAAGTTTTTAAATCACCTTTTTACCTATGGGGCTTATAGCAATCTCCTTATCTTGGGCAGTTGAAAGGACGAACAGTTTAAACTCAGTTTTATTCCACTCTACTCTTTTCAGGATCCCATCTCGGAATTTTTTTTTCACAAGTTTTGAAAACTTCAAATTGTTCCTCAATGGCACACTCAATCACTCAAGTGTATTTGAATCCTCACCAAAGGCTTGTGCCTTCTTCTCATCCTAACATCTAATATGGCTTTTTGTGTGGCTCAGGGACAAAGGATGAAGGCATGCATGCATCTTATATTTTGCTAAGTCAAAGACCGGATCTCTGAGGAGACAAATCACATCTTAAGATCGAGACGTGCAAGTGTGTGGATATGAATGGAGTGGAATATGGTGGAATGGTGGAATGGAATATGGTGGAACTCCTTGGATGAAACTCCCTCTCCTTGATTTATTTTCGAGAACATGGGCTATCTTTTATTCTCATATTTTTGCCATGCCACTTGGCAAGCTTTTCTTTTTTTTTTCTTTTTGCCATGGTCTTTGGCATGCTTTTATTTTTCTCTTATTTTTGCCATGCTTCTTTGGCATGCTTTTCTTTTTGCATAGCCCATGTCTCTATCAAGAATATTTGGAGAGGGAACTCATAGAACATGGAGCATTTATTTTTGTGGATGGATGATGGAAAATGTTTGCTAACTCCCAGTGTAGGAATTGCTAGTGAGAGGTGGTGTGTGTACGTGGGTCTCGATCTTTAAGAATATGAAAGCTTCACTCAAAGGTCACAACAATTTGACAAAGCTCACTAAGATAACAAGCAGCATATGAGTAGAAATTTTCAACTAAGCTTATCATATGGCTCTGGTAGGTATTTTGACCAATGAGGAACTTGTTTTATTTTGAAAGCATAAATTTCCGAGATTTTCCCCGTACTAAAAGCAGAATAGAATTTAACCAAATTATCACTATATCAACCCCCACAACAACTTTGTAACACCCTAAATTAGGCCTATTTAAAATTTTAGTGATTAATATGCTTTTTATTAAAGTCCCATGCTCAACATAGGGTAAATAAATAATTTTTGGCAAAATAAAATCAAATATAAGGTTAGAAACATTTTTGTTGCATCCATGCTGCTACATTGTGTTTTGTTTGTGTGCGGTTCAATTGGAATTTAAATTCTGTTTAAATTCGAATTTGAATCGTCTTGTTTGGAGCCCTAGAAAAGTTGCTACAGCCCGAGTTCGTTTTCCCTCCCTGAACTTCTCTCCCCGGCCGAGCTTGCCCCCTCTTTCCTTTCTCTCCGCAGCAGCCCAGCTCGCCCCGCTCCACTTTCGGCCCAGCTTGGCCCGCTCCACCTCCCTCCCCTCGCCAGCGCCAGCGCTTGCGGCCCAGCGCGCAGCCCAGCCAGTCGAATCGGCCCAGCTCCGCCCCGCAGTCGCTGACCGAGCGGGACCCGCCCGTCGGGTCCGTCCCCGACCTTCGACCAGGCCGACTCGGCCTTGAGCCGGACTCCGACCAGGGGGGGGCCTGGCGCGGACGCCAAGGACTCGGGGCCACCTCTGCGGCCGTCCTATTTATAGCAGTCGCCGCCGCCTCCCAACCCCCTACCGAAAACCCTAGCGCCTCCGCCGCTCGAGCTCGCAGCGTCGTCGCCATCTTCAAGTCGCGCGCCGCCGTCGATCCGCCGGTCCAGCCCCGCTCGGCCGCCATCGACCGCCAGGAAAGCTTCGCGTGGAGGTAAGAGATCTCCCGAGCCCCTCCCCGTCCTTCCCCGTGCTCTGTAGCGCCGCCACCGCGTCTTGCTGCCGTCGCCGAGCGTCGCCACCGCCATTGCTCGTCGCCCGTCGCCCCCGCTGCGCCGCCGTCGTCTTGAACCTCCTGGACGCGTTCGCCATCGTGCCCCGAAGCCGTAGGTGCAAACCGCTCCCAAAACCGAGCTCCGCAGCCCCAGTTCGAAGGCACGCCGGTGATGCGCCGCCGCCTACGACCCAGCGCCGCCGCCCCCCAGCGCCGCCGCCGGCGACACCCCGCCCAGATCTGTTCCTAGCCCTAAGATCTTGATCCAACGGCTTAGATCGAAACCAGCCCGGGTCAATACCGGTCAACCCCGAGTCAGCCGCATTGTTTTGCAAAAGAACCCCTGCCCTTTTTGGAAATCAACCCGCGGTCCAGTTCTATTCAAAAATAATTAGATTTAGGTCCTGAATTTTATGACAGACCCCTGTCTTATTTAAAAATAGCACCCGAGGTCCTGTTTAACTTATTTTACGCTTTAGCCCTGCTGTTTTTATTTTAAATTACATTTAGGTCCCTAGTTTTTCACAAATAAGCCCCTGGAACTTTTAAAACTTTGCCAGCAAGCCCCCGAACCGTAGAAACGCCATAACTTCTCCGTTTTAGCTCTGATTTGAGTGATTTTCACGCTCACGTGTTCGTAGTGAAGCGTAGATTAGTTTCCAAGCCTTATTTTGTTCTGTTTTTACTGTTTCATGTACTGTTCTAATAGAATAATATTGTTTGCATGTACTGGCTTGTGTGGATGCTTGTGTGTTGCTTCGTGAGTCCAGTCGGTGAGCCGTACGTGCTTGAGTTCGAGGGTTACGAGGAGTAGGACCAGCAGCAGCAGCCACAGTTTGAGGAAGGCAAGTATAGCACGGACAATCCTTGCTACCTAAACACACCTCTTACATTATTTACTGCATACACATGTGTCTAAATTGTTACCCTTTTAAGGTTGTACCTAGCTTTGTTTATCCTATACCTTGATTACCTTGGGTTATTGCATTTGGGTAGAACTATGCTAGGCGCAGCTACTGTCACCTTTGCTTAACTGTTAATCTTGACTTAATGGTTCACTTCAATGTTAATGGTAAAACTTGCTTTTTAGCAACATGGATCAGGGAGCTAGGGTGTACGCTTCGTGCTTGGCCCTAGTGTCTCTCCGTAAGGACTGGTTCTTAAAGCGGCAACCCAGGAACTTGTTGCCACCGCTGGAACTATAATGGCTCTGGTCTTGGACAAGTAGCATGTACGGCTCTAGCTTGACAGTAGTTACCGACGGGACGACGGCGTTATGGGAAGCATGGGTGAGAGTATGGTTTGATCCACCGAGGACGGGGTATCCGTCGGCTAAGTCCCCGTGAGACACAGTCCCGTGTTGGGAGCCACCGTATGGACGCCATTGACCCCCTCCACACGTTGCGCTATTTTTTTGTTGTTGATATTCTTTGCCGCGCTTGGACGCCATTGACCCCCTCGTGTCGCTACATGAGCGTCAGTCAATCTCGGTGCCTTGGGTCATGCTGCCTAGGTTGTACCATAACAGCTACTGTTTTGTTAGGGTGTCTTGTGAAAAGCCTCGTAGCGTCCCTATGCAGTCGCACCTCGGAAGCGTTGATGTGCGTGGTTGGGTGCAAAGCTCCATGAGCTTTTACGCGACCGGTGGGTAAAGGGTGAAACCTCTGCAGAGTGTATAATCTATCATGATAGCCTTGCTCAGGGTCACGAGCGGCCTGGATCCTTTATGATTAGAAGATGTTGTTATTTATTATCGCTTAATGTTCACTTCTACTACATTAATTGGGTTACAATTGGGATTCATGTAAATGTAGTGATTATGATGATGTTAAAATGAATCCACTAAAATTGCTAATGCAGTACAGCCGTCTCAAGCCTTTATTTTAAGCCTTCATTATCCGTGTTGTACATGCTAAGTAAGACATTTACTTACACTTGCTATTCAACAAAATCCCGGATGGGTAATAGATGGATTAGATGGTACTATTGCTATTGAATTTCCTGAGGATCTGCCATTCTACTAGCTGTGCTCAACCAGTCGGTGTCCCCGTGGGTTATCGGCTTCGTTTTCGTTTAGAGAGAGTTAATAATGAGACTTTCGCTGTTTTATTCATTTATTTGAGTCAAACTCTGATGTAAAACCATTTATTTTATTCGAGCACTGTATTCTATTATCATATTTGTTCGCTATATGTGTAATGACTTCCTGGGAACACATATGGCCGCATTTCGGGTTTCTGTGTAAATCCGGGTGTGACAGATTGGTATCAGAGCCGTGCTGACTGTAGGATCGCAGCCTAGTTAGAATGGTCGGTTAGATTTTGCTTTATCCTTGCTCTCTCTATTCTACTTAGATTTGTGTTGGGTTTTTCTTTAAAATGGTGCTGTGTTTTCTCTCCCCTCTGTCCATTGCAAAGATTCTTAGGCATTCTTTCCTCTCTGCTTCCTCCTTTCCAGCAGTAGATGGCTCGCACGAAGTTGACCGCACGCAAGACAACCTGTGGCTACCTTCCGCCACGCGTCCCCGAGGAGGCATTAGGCGCTGGATACCAGGACGCCTACCGTGTGTGGAGGGACAGGCGTGAGGAGGCATTCCTGTTGCAGCAGCAGGAGCTCGAGAGGCAGCAGCTGGAGGAGCCTCAGGAGGAGGCGCCTCAGCAGCAGGAGCCCGCTGAGGAGGAAGAGCCCGAAGAGGAAGAGCCCGGGGAGAGGGAGCTCTCCGACCCCGACGAGGAGTCTTCACCAGTAGAGGGTGGAGAGGCTGCCGGAGACCCTGATGATGATGATGGTGGGGATGATGACTCTGAGCCTTCAGACGAGGGGGAGGAGTCAGACGAAGACCCAGATGAGGAGGGGGAGCCTCTAGTGCCTGCAGTATGGCCAGCGCCAGATGTTTTGGAGCCACCCAGGTGGACCGTGTATGACTACGTCCGGGATGGAGGCGACAACTACTACCACCGGCGCCTCATGGGGATGCTGCGTGCCCGCTATGGTTCACATAACGTAGCCACAGAGTACCACAGTGAGATGTGGATGCACCCCCGCTTCCCGACCTTCTGGAGGACGGTGTTGCACGTCCGTAGGCCGGATCACCAAGTGAGAGCTGCTAGGATTGAGACGACGCACTTCGCTCTCAGTGACAGAGACTCCCAGCAGGCAGGGATACTGGACGCGGCCCGTCAAGCTTACTACACCTACCGTGATAGGCTCTGGCATCAGGTGCACAATGGTCCAGACCGGTATCACCCCCGCAGGATGAGCGGACAGACAACTTGCACCATAGCCTCCACAGCTGGCATCGATGACCCCCAGTTCGTTTCAGCTGTTGGAATGGTGGCTACTCTCAACACCGACCTGGACGCTTCTTCTGATGAGAACTACAGGCTGAGGCAGCAGTTGCACGAGTTGCAGGCCAGAGTGCTGCTACTAGAGGAGCAGCTGGGAGCTCCCGCACCGCGCAGTCCAGACTACCGTGCAGAGTCCCCGCCGCGCAAGAGGCCACGCTTCGGTTCCACCACCGCCAGCACCACCATCGTTGACCCTTAGGGGGCTACCATGAGTCTGTAATAGGGAATCAATTAATCCACGCTTTTTTGGTTGAGTCTAAGCTTAGTGTGTCGAGTCCAGTGTGAAACTTTGCTTTTAGGTGCTTGGTTGGTTTGTTATTATGGTTATGAGTGATTTGGATTTTTGTAATGAGTGTGATGGGCGTAGACGCAAATCTGCCACCATCTAGAGATTGGAATAAGGTTTAAGGAATATTAATGAATAAATAGTTGGGTTATCTATCTCCTTTGCACTTCCTCTGTCTTACTCTCTATGTCTCTGAATCATATCCCTCCAAGTACTGCTATCATCTTATGCACCATCTGCAAGCATGGGTTATCTAGTACCGATTGACAGGAATACTGATGGGAGATACCTTGCTATGATAGATGGTTAACACTAGAGGCAACCCCGGTGGCAGTGGAAGCAATCAGAATCAGAAACCACCACCTCCACCACCGCCACTCACCATGGAGCAGATGATGCAGATGCAACTCCAGCTGACACAGCAGATGGCGCAAACCATAGCACTGATGCAGCAGAATCAGCAGAACCCGCCTCAACAGCACCACGTGCAGCCCAGAGATAAAAGGGGTGAGTTTATGAAGGGACGCCCTCCTACCTTCAACAAGTCTAGTGACCCAATGCAGGCAGAGGACTGGCTTAAGGCAGTGGAAAGGCAGCTGGACATTGCACAGTGCAATGACAGGGAGAAGGTGTTATATGGAAGTGGACAGCTCCAGGGAGCAGCTTTGGATTGGTGGGATGCGTACCAATATGCTCACCCCAATCGTGATCAGATCACTTGGCAGGAGTTCCGCGACAGCTTCCGATCTCACCACGTGCCAGAAGCGCTGATGACCTTGAAGGAGTTCCTGGCATTGAAGCAGGAAGGTATGAGTGTCACCACTTATCGTGACAAGTTCATTGAGTTGGCCCGTTATGCTCCAGAGGACGTGAATACTGATAGGAAGAAGCAGACCCGATTCCGAGATGGCCTGCATGATGCACTCCAGTACCAGCTCCTGTGCTCCAAGTTCGCCACCTTTCAAGAACTGGTGGATAGCGCACTATTGCTGGAGCACAAGCGCTGCGAGATGGAGGAAAAGAAGAGGAAGCTTCAAGGCCCACCGTCAGGAAGCAACGTTCGCCCCCGCTTCAATCCTCAGCAAGGAAACCACCAGATGGTGACTCCACAACGCTTCCAGGGACAGTCCGGTTCGATGAACCGCAACCAGTATCAGCAACGTCCCCAGTACCAGCAGCGTCCACAGTACCTCCTAGCACCACCTCAGCAGCGTCTTCAGAACCAGCCACAGAATGGTCTTGTCCAACGCCCCAACCCGGCCAACAATGCACCTATGGCTCCGAGGTGCTTTGGTTGTGGTGAGCCGGGACACTATGACAGCGCTTGTCCTCGCAAGGCTCAGAACACCGTTGGTCAGAACAACAATCAGAGGGTTGGGCAACCGCAGTACCAGAATGGGAATCAGCAGCAGAACCCAGCAAGAGGCAAGGTCAACCACATGGGTGTGGAAACCACAGAAGGAGCAACGGATGTCATTGTGGGTACGTTCCCTGTCAACTCGACTCTCGCAACTGTTTTGTTTGATACTGGAGCTTCACATGCTTTCATATCTGCTGCTTTCGTGAAAAAGAACATGATGATCTTGCAACCTATGGGGAACCCCATGGTAGTTAGTTCACCTGGGGGGGAACAACGTGCCACTTTACGTTGCCCCTGTATCACCATCACAATAAGGGGGGTAGACTTTGTGGTGAACCCAATAGTCCTAGAAACCCTTGGGTTTGACTTGATTCTGGGTATGAGATGGTTAGCCAGATATGATGGGGTGATTCAATGTTCCAAAAGAGCAGTGCAGCTGACAGCAAAGACTAGTGAGAAAGTGGAGTATCAAGCAGCTAGTCTCTTGGAGGACAACCAGATCTACCAAGCCGAGGGTGTAGCACTGGAAGACATCAGAGTGGTGTGCGATTTCTCAGATGTGTTTCCAGATGAGTTACCAGGTATGCCCCCAGACCACAAAGTTGAATTTGTTATTGATCTTAAGCCTGGTACTGCACCTATAGCTAAGAGGCCATATAGAATGGGAGTAAAAGAACTAGAGAAACTTAAGGAGGAATTAAGGGCGTTGTTAGCAAAAGGGTATATTCGTCCTAGTTCTTCCCCTTGGGGAGCACCGGTTTTGTTTGTGGATAAGTAAGATGGGACCCAGAGAATGTGTGTGGATTATCGATCTTTGAATGAAGTGACCATCAAGAACAAGTATCCGGTGCCGAGGATTGATGATCTCTTCGACCAGTTGAAAGGAGCATGTGTGTTCTCTAAGATCGATCTCCGATCCGGTTACCATCAGATGAGGATACGAGTGACTGACATCCCCAAAACAGCCTTCACAACCCGATATGGTCTATATGAGTTCACTGTCATGTCTTTTGGTTTGACAAATGCACCGGCATACTTCATGTATTTGATGAACAGCGTGTTCATGGACTATCTTGACAAATTCGTGGTGGTGTTCATTGACGATATTCCGGTTTTCTCCAAGAATGAGGAAGAGCATGAAGAACATCTGAGGTTGGTAATGCAGAGACTTCGTGAGCATCAGTTGTATGCCAAGCTGAGCAAGTGTGAGTTCTAGTTGAAGGAAGTAGCATTCTTGGGTCACGTGTTGTCCAATGGTGGAGTGGCAGTTGATCCGAAGAAGGTTAGTGATGTGTTGAGTTGGAATCTGCCTAAGGATGTGAGTGAAATCAGAAGCTTCCTTGGAATGGCTGGATATTATCGGAGATTCATTGAAGGATTTTCAAAGATTGCTAAACCCATGACGGCACTATTGGAGAAAAATGCTAAGTTTGTCTGGACAGGTGAGTGTTAGGCTAGCTTTGAGGAATTGAAGAAGAGGTTGACAATGGCACCCGTGCTAGTGTTGCCGGATATAACCAAGAGTTTCTCTATCTACTGTGATGCATCTCGTCAAGGCTTGGGATGTGTGCTTATGCAGGAGGGCAGACTAGTAGCTTATGCATCGAGGCAGTTGAGGAAACATGAGCAGAACTACCCGACACACGATCTGGAGTTAGCAACTGTGGTGCATGCTTTGAAGATTTGGAGGCATTACTTGATTGGTCATAAGTGTGATATTTACACTGACCACAAGAGTCTCAAGTATGTGTTCACACGGTCAGATCTGAATATGAGGCAACGTCGTTGGTTAGAGTTAATCAAGGACTACGACCTGGAGATTCATTATCATCCAGGGAAGGCCAACCTGGTGGCAGATGCTCTGAGTAGAAGGAGTTACGTGAATAAGATCATGGGACATTGCTTACCGGAGGAACTCAATACAGAGTTTGAGAGGATGAGTCTGGGATTTATTACCAGCGTCACCGAGATGGCAGTGGAACCGACCTTGGAACAAGAGATCCGAAAAGGACAGCTCGCAGATGAGAAGATCAAGGAGATCATGGAACTGGTGGCATTAGGAAAAGCCCCTGGTTTTCGAGTGGATGACCAAGGGACATTATGGTATGAGAAGAGGATCTGTGTACCAGATATAGTGCAGATCAGGGATGCAATTCTCAGGGAAGCCCATGAATCGGCGTATTTGATACACCCGGGTAGTACCAAGTTGTACCAGGATATCAAAGAGAGATTTTGGTGGTACGGATTGAAGAGAGATGTGGCCACATACGTAGCCCTATGTGACATGTGCCAGAGAGACAAAGCTGAGCACCAGAGACCTGCAGGTTTGCTCCAACCCCTGAAGGTACCTGAATGGAAGTGGGAAGAAGTCGGTATGGATTTCATCACTGGCTTACCTCGCACTCAGAGGGGATTTCACTCAATCTGGGTAATCGTGGATCGTCTGACCAAGGTGGCGCATTTCCTTCCAGTAAAGACCACCTACACGGGAGCCAGACTAGCGGAGTTGTATATGGAGAGGATTGTGTGTTTGCATGGGGTACCGAAAAGGATAGTGTCAGATCGAGGTACCCAGTTCACATCACACTTTTGGCGACAACTGCATGAGTCTATGGACACTAAGCTACAATTCAGTTTAGCTTACCATCCGCAGATAGATGGGCAGACAGAACGGACAAATCAGATATTGGAGGATATGTTGAGAGCATGTGCTCTACAATATGGTGCCAGTTGGGATAGGACTTTACTGTACGCGGAATTCTCGTACAACAACAGCTACCAGAAGAGTTTGCAGATGGCACCATTCGAGGCTCTGTATGGCAGAAAGTGTAGGACACCACTATTCCGGAATCAGACGGGAGAAAGTCAGGTATTTGGACCTGAGATACTAAGAGAGGCAGAGCGACAAGTGCAGATGATCAGATAGAATTTGAAAGTGGCACAGTCTAGACAGAAAAGCTATGCAGATGTCAGACGAACAGACCTTTACTTTGAGGTCGATGACTTTGTGTACCTCAAGGTGTCACCTATGAGAGGAGTAAGGAGATTCAACGTTAAAGGTAAGTTAGCGCGTCACTACATCAGACCGTTCAAGGTACTGGAACGCAAGGATGAGGTAGCTTATCAACTAGAGTTACCTGAGCAGTTGGCAGGAGTGCATGATGTGTTCCATGTGTCTCAGTTGAAAAAGTGCTTGCGAGTACCTGAGGAACAGATTCCGATTGATGATCTTAATATGAAGGAAGATCTTACCTATACTGAGCATCCTGTCAAGATTTTGGAGGAGTCAGAAAGAGTCACCAGAAATAAAGTGATCCGGATGTGCAAGGTTCAGTGGAGCCGCCATTCAGTGGAAGAAGCGACTTGGGAAAGAGAAGAGGATCTCAAAGCAGAGTATCCACAGTTATTCCCATCCACATCCGAATCTCGAGGGCGAGATTCATCTTAAGGGGGGTAGGTTTGTAACACCCTAAATTAGGCCTATTTAAAATTTTAGTAATTAATATGCTTTTTATTAAAGTCCCAAGCTCAACATAGGGTAAATAAATAATTTTTGGCAAAATAAAATCAAATATAAGGTTAGAAACATTTTTGTTGCATCCATGCTGCTGCATTGTGTTTTGTTTGTGTGCAGTTCAATTGGAATTTAAATTCTGTTTAAATTCGAATTTGAATCGTCTTGTTTGGAGCCCTAGAAAAGTTGCTACAGCCCAAGTTCGTTTTCCCTCCCTGAACTTCTCCCCCGGCCGAGCTTGCCCCCTCTTTCCTTTCTCTCCGCAGCAGCCCAGCTCAGCCCGCTCCGCTTTTGACCCAGCTTGGCCTGCTCCGCCTCCCTCCCCTCGCCAGCGCCAGTGCTTGCGGCCCTGCGCGCAGCCCAGCCAGCCGAGCCGGCCCAGCTCCGCCCCGCAGTCGCTGACCGAGCGGGACCCACCCGTCGGGTCCGTCCCCGACCTTCGGCCAGGCCGACTCGGCCTTGAGTGGGACTCCGACCAGGGGGCCTGGCACGGACGCCAAGGACTCAGGGCCACCTCTGCGCCCGTCCTATTTATAGCAGCCGCCGCCGCCTCCCAACCCCCTACCAAAAACCATAGCGCCTCCGCCGCTCGAGCTCGCAGCGCCGCCGCCATCTTCAAGTCGCGCGCCGCCGTCGATCCGCCGGTCCAGCGCCGCTCCGCTGCCATCGACCGCCAGGAAAGCTTTGCGTGGAGGTAAGGGATCTCCGGAGCCCCTCCCCGTCCTTCCCCGTGCTCTGTAGTGCCGCCACCGCGTCGAGCCGCCGTCGCCGAGCGCCGCCGCCGCCATTGCTCGTCGCCCGTCACCACCGCTGCACCGCCGTCGTCTTGAACCCCCTGGACGCGATCGCCGTCGTGCCCCGAAGCCGTAGGTGCAAACCGCTCCAAAAACCGAGCTCCGCAGCCCCAGTTCGAAGCCACGCCGGTGATGCGCCGCCGCCTCCGACCCAGCGCCGCCGCCCCCCAGCGCCGCCGCTGGCGACACCCCGCCCAGATCTGTTCCTAGCCCTAAGATCTTGATCCAACGGCTTAGATCGAAACCAGCCCGGGTCAATACCGGTCAACCCCGAGTCAGCCGCATCGTTTTGGAAAAGAACCCCTGCCCTTTTTGGAAATCAACCCGCGGTCCAGATCTATTCAAAAATAATTAGATTTAGGTACTGAATTTTATTGAAGACCCCCTGTCTTATTTAAAAATAGCACCCGAGGTCCTGTTTAAGTTATTTTACGCTTTAGCCGTGCTGTTTTTATATTAAATTATGTTTAGGTCCCTGGTTTTTCACAAATAAGCCCCTGGAACTTTTAAAACTTTGCCAGCAAGCCCCCGAACCGTAGAAACGCCATAACTTCTCCGTGTTAGCTCCGATTTGAGTGATTTTCGCGCTCACTTGTTCGTAGCGAAGCGTAGATTAGTTTCCAAGCCTTCTTTTGTTCTGTTTTTACTATTTAGTGTACTGTTCTAATCGAATAATATTGTTTGCATGTACTGGCTTGTGTGAATGCTTGTGTGTTGCTTCATGAGTCCAGTTGGTGAGCCGTACGTGCTTGAGTTCGAGGGTTACGAGGAGCAGGACCAGCAGCAGCAGCAGCAGTTTGAGGAAGGCAAGTATAGCATGGACAATCCTTGCTACCTAAACACACCTGCTACATGATTTACTGCATACGCATGTGTCTAAATTGTTACCCTTTTAAGGTTGTACCTAGCTTTGTTTATCCTATACCTTGATTACCTTGGGTTATTGCATTTGGGTAGAACTATGCTAGGCGCAGCTACTGTCACCTTTGCTTAACTGTTAATCTTGACTTAATGGTTCACTTCAATGTTAATGGTAAAACTTGCTTTTTAGCAACATGGATCAGGGAGCTAGGGTGTACGCTTCGTGCTTGGCCCTAGTGTCTCTCCCTAAGGACTGGTTCTTAAAGCGGCAACCTAGGAACATGTCGCCACCGCTGGAACTATAATGGCTCTGGTCTTGGAAAAGTAGCATGTACGGCTCTAGCTTAACAGTAGTTACCGACGGGCCGACGACGTTATGGGAAGCATGGGTGAGAGTATGGTTTGATCCACCGAGGATGGGGTATCCGTCGGCTATGTCCCCGTGAGGCACAGTCCCGTGTTGGGAGCCACCGTATGGCGGGGGCTCCACACGTTGCGCTATTTATTTTGTTGTTGATATTCTTTGCCGCACTTGGACGCCATTGACCCCCTCGTGTCGCTACATGAGCGTCAGTCAATCTCGGTGCCTTGGGTCATGCTGCCTAGGTTGTACCATAACGGCTACTGTTTTGTTAGGGTGTCTTGTGAAAAGCCTCGTAGTGTCCCTATGCAGTCGCACCTCGGAAGTGTTGGTGTGCGTGGTTGTGTGCAAAGCTCCATGAGCTTTTACGCGACCGGTGGGTAAAGGGTGAAACCTCTGCAGAGTGTATAATCTATCATGATAGCCTTGCTCAGGGTCACGAGCGGCCAGGATCCTTTATGATTAGAAGATGCTGTTATTTATTATCGCTTAATGTTCACTTCTACTACATTAATTGGGTTACAATTGGGATTCATGTAAATGTAGTGATTATGATGATGTTAAAATGAAACCACTAAAATTGCTAATGCAATACAGCCGTGTCAAGCCTTTCTTTTAAGCCTTCATTATTCGTGTTGTACTTGCTAAGTAAGACATTTACTTACACTTGCTATTCAACAAAATCCTGGATGGGTAACAGATGGATTAGATGGTACTGCTGCTGTTGAATTTCCTGAGGATCTGCCGTTCTACTAGCTGTGCTCAACCAGTCGGTGTCCCCGTGGGTTATCGGCTTCGTTTTCGTTTAGAGAGAGTTAATAATGAGACTTCAGCTATTTTATTCATTTATTTGAGTCAAACTCTGATGTAAAACCATTTATTTTATTCGAGCACTGTATTCTGTTATCATATTTGTTCGCTATATGTGTAATGACTTCCTGGGAACACATATGGCCGCATTTCGGGTTTCTGTGTAAATCCGGGTGTGACAAACTTAAACTTGGAATAAAGCATGTGCTCCCACAAGGTTTTCAGGATCATTTTTACTCATGCCAAATAACTCAAGCACAATCTAGCAACTAGTTGAAACAAAGTACTTGCAAAATTAATGACAGAGCAACTATTCATCATTTCCAAGGTGAGAGGCATATGATTCATTCCATGCATATTTGGGAGTTATTTTTATTCAAGGGAAATATTGTTTAAGGGAAATATTTTTGGTATTTTCCTTTTTTTTAAATGCAAATTATCATGAAGGAAAATGAAAGGGAAATTAAAAGATCAAAGTACTGGATAAATAGGGACATACCCGGTGGGGGTCCTCCCCCAAGCTTTGACTTTCACTGGTAGGGGTTGAGCCTTGAAAGGTACTGGCTCAGCTGTTCCGCTTGCTCGTGGACGTCATGCTGGATGGATGCCACCATCCCGCTATTCTCTTGATGGTACTGAGAATGGCGGGCTAGTGTGTCCTGGATCTCTCGGGTACGGTCATCGATGAGCTCGACTCGGTCGGAGATGTAGGACAGCTCCCGGCCGTAGTCGAAGTGTGCGGACTGTGAGTATCCGAGGTAGTATGGCTGGGAGGCACTGTCGTATCCCCCTCCATACCGGCTCCCGGACCACTCAGAGTCCGTGTCCTGGCCGTGGTCCCAGCGTCCTGAGGTGAAGTAGTTCGGCTCCTGATGCTGCCCGGAGCCTCCTGCTCCGGACGTCCCAGCGCCGGTGTACGTGTCGTAGGTGGCCTCAAAAGCGGAAGTGTGTCGGTGCGGCATCTGTGGTGCATCTTCCGGCTCCTGTGAGGTGGCGAGCCCAGCATCACGCCTGGCTCGTCCCCTCGTGACTGGTCCGTCACCTGCAACGCTGTGCCGAGCGGGCTCTCTCCAAGGTGGAGAATCGTCCGACTCGGTCCTCAACTGAATAGTTAGTTTCGGTGTGGTATACAACCTTAGTGCTGCACAGGGCAAAGGCACTTCAGTTGTATATCCACGGTAAATCATTGCCAGCGTTGCGTCAGGCGTCCGCCGTATCATGTGGGCCTGCACGAAGTGCTCGGTATCCACGACGGAACGCGCTGTCTCGATGTACGTGAGCCGGGTGCCTTGAAGGATGCCCAGGTGGTTAGCGAGGCGAGTGACTAGAGAAGTCATCGCCATGCTACCCGCACGAGAAATATGAGACAGCCAGTGACCAACCATGTCTTTCACAGGTGAATAGGGAATCTGCTTGACCATGGCAAAAAGAACCCGCAACTCGATGGTGTTGACAGGGCGCAAATCTGCCCGGGGGAATACCGTCATAGACACCCAACGATGCATGAAACGCAAAGTGGGGTTATGTATGCTGTTCATGCGTGGCGCATGACAGTTGGTATCCCCCGAAATCTTTTTCCAAAATGCCACCCGGTCAAATCTTTTAAGCGCTTTGTTCGGGTCTAAGGAACAACGGCTTGAAAATCCAAGACCCGAACTAAAATCCCTCCAAGAGCAGAAGAACTCTCGGTTGAAGAATCGGAAACGAATCCCCCCAGTTTCAGAAACCAAAGTCGAGAGGAATTCAAGGGTGAGCAGGTACGAACCTTCTTCGTTGATGTGCCAGAAATTCTCCCAGCCAATGGCTTGGAAGATTTCTGTGAAATCTACGTCCATCCCCGTGTCCCTGAGCAAATCTTGCTCAAATACACGGGTGTGCTCGAACTCCTTCAGCCGAAGCTTGTTGAAGGTGTTCTACTCCCGTTCTGTCCTGAGGTTGATGTCACTCTCGCTCAGTAGCTGCCTGGCTGGGGGCGTGGCATGGCCCCATCCCGAGCCGGCTGCTTCATGCTCGTCCGTGTCCATCCGGCTCGAGCCTCGGGACGGAGCTGGGGAGCTCCCAGCATCGTCCGATCGTCGGCCTAGCCGGGCGGAATGACGGAGCGAAGTGTAGAACTTCGACATGATTCCTGTAAAAAGTTAGTGCAACAACAACTACCCGAAGGACTGAATATATATATGGTTAGCACAAGAAAATCAAGTCAGTCGTTCGAGATAGTTAGTCGTTCTTGCGGGGATGAAAACCACCACAAAAGGTTAGTCGTTCTTGCGGGTGTCGGTGACCACCACAAAATCGTCCAGAAATTCAGCACAAAGATCACAACCAAAGCAAAATATTTTTTTTTGGGATTTTCTAGTGATGCAAGTAAACCAAAACTTGAGCAAGAACTTGGGAAGAACTTGAGCAAGCACTAGAGCAAAGGACTTAAGAGAGAGGGAGAGAGCTCCTAGCAGAATTTTTCTGAGTGAATGAATGTGTGAGGAGCTAACAAGCTTGCACCAGCATTTATAGGCCGAGGGGGGGTAGGCCCCTGGTTCGGCCGAACCGGGCAGGTGTGGCCTGGCCACTCCATGTGAGTGCATCCCCCTCCTTTGCTTTGATTCCACGCCAAAATGTGTGGCCACAAAATTTTTAAGTCATGTGAGTGGAGTTAGTGGCAGGTGAGATGCAAAATTGACATGACCAAAGTGGATTTTAGTGGAGTCACCCCCATGCTGCCATGTTTGTGATAATTGGTGAGTGTGCAGCCAATTTTAGTGGGGTAGACATGTTTGGTGCTGGTTGGTGGTGATGGTAAATAATTGGAGATGTTCTAGAAGGGATGAAAATGATAAAAGTTACCAATTACATCCACCCTAGGTAAAATTTCAGCATGTGTCCAATTATTTCTAACCAAGCTTGCAAAATTTTCTACTCTCTCTCAAATTAATTACTCAAGTGGTTCTTTTATTTTGGAAAGGGAAACATGAAAATACAATTGAGAATTTAAAAATTGGAAGGGAAATATGGGATACATACCGGTTTTCCTCGCGGCGAGAGCTCAGCTTTTAAGTCCGCGAGCGGGACTTCTCCTGTCTTCAGTTGCTCTTGTCATCGTTCGGTCCCGGAGTGGACGACTCGGATGATGAAACCTTCTTCCGCCACATTTTCGTGTTCTTCTACTTCGGTGTTGGTGACGGTGGGATCGGCGTCTCTGGAGAATTCCAGAGGGCTTGTTCTTCCTCGTATTTCTTTACGAGGAAATCCATTTCTTCTGCACTTGTCGGTTTTGTCGGCTCATTCCACTTGAGCTGCTCACCACCGAGTATTTCCAACTCTCCATTAATGAGAGCCTTAAGGAAACACTCGGCGCTCCTTTGCTCCGGTGTGAGTGGCTCTGTCTTCTTATCTTCCCGGGGTTGAAACTTGAAGTAAGTCAACCTTCCATCGATACGGAACGAGATTTCTCTCGCATCCATATCGATCCTAGCCCGGGTGGTGTTCAAGAATGGTCGGCCCAACACAAGGGCCGAATGCTCGTTCCCCATGTCGAGGACAACAAAGTCCACAGGGACATATCGTCCCCAGATTCGGATCGGTATATTCTCGATCACCCCCTCGGGGTAGCGGATGGTTGAGTCCGCAAGCTGTACCTGGGCAGTAGTAGGTGACAAAGTAGGGTAGAGTAATTTCTTAAATAATACCTTAGACATGATGTTGACGCTTGCCCCTAGATCACAAAGTGCATCATCAATGCGACGATTCCAGATCGTGCACTGAATGATGGGCACTCCGGGATCTTCCTTCCTATGCGGAGAGGTCTTGATGATCGCCCTTTTTGCAGCTCTCGGCAGGTATGTCCATCTTGGTGTCAGCACTTGTATACGTGCGACCTTCCCTGCATGGTTAGTACGGAAGACACTACGAGGCATCTTACCATGCCTTGTAGTGACGGCTTTCACTGTCTCGATGGAAGGTTCGGGTTGCCCCGGAATCTTTCCCGATTCAGTGACAGGAACAGTAGCAGCTAACTAAGCGACTTGAGTTTCTATCATTTTATTAAAGCTCAGCTGATTTTTCATGGCGGAAGAAAACGATTCCATCCTAGAGTCTATGCTTTCCAGAGTTTTATCATTAGCATCAAGCTTTTTATTGATGTTTTCAGTTATTTTCATCTAGCCAAACACAAGATCTCTAAGAGACGGCTGATTATTGAAATTACTGGAATTGAAATTGTTACCTTGTTGAGGCCTCTCAAAAGGGAGGTTTGGGCGCGGATTCCAGCCTTGGTTGCCGTAGTTGTTCGGTCGGTACCCGTTGTTGTTGGAGTTGTTGACGTAGTGGGCATCTTCTCGCGTTTCGGGGCAGTCATTCCCCGAATGGCCAGTGTTGCCACAGACTTCGCAGGTCATGCGAGCGTCCATGGCTTGCACCGTTTCTTGAGCAAGGGCCTCCAGTTTCTTCATCAGGAGGTCCATCTTGGCAGCGAGCATGTCCAGAGCTTCAACTTGGTGAACTCCTCGGGTCTTTGGTTGAGTCCGGTCATCGGACCAACCTTGGTTCTCGACCATCTTCTCTATGAGGGCCTTCGCACGTCTCTCCTCAAGAGAGAAGAACGAGCCTCCAGCAGCAGCATCCAGGTACTCTCGGGCAGAATTTCTCAGCCCGTGATAGAAAGTTTGGATTATGAACCAACTCTGCATACCATGGTGAGGACAAGCAGAAATATAGTCCTGGAGGCGATCCCATGCCTCCGGGACTGTTTCATCTTTTAGCTGCTGGAAACTAGCTATTTTGTTCCGGAGGGCGTTGGTTTTCCCAACCGGAAAGAATTTTAGCAAGAAAGCGCTAGTGCATTTATCCCAGGTATCTATTGCTTCGCGGTTAGCATAAAACCATTGTTTCGCCTTGCCTAATAATGAGAATGGAAATAAACGAAGGCGAATGGCATCGATACTTACTTCGCGGATGGTGAAGGTGTTGCAAATCTCTAGGAAATGCTGGAGATGAGCATTGGCATCTTCGTCTGGCTTGCCGCAGAATGGGCTAGCCTGTACCATGTTGATGAGGGATGGCTTTAGCTCGAAGTTACCATCTCCGACTGGCGGAGCTGGTCCGACACGTACGTTCTCGCTTGATGGAGCGGAGAACTCACGGATCGTCTTGGTTGCCATCCTCGATGTAGCCTGGTCAACGACGGGAAGGACTGGGTTCGTCGGAAGGAGTTGCTTCTGAGGAGGTACAACACAGAGTCCTACTTTCCTCACAAGTGACTCCGGATTTTCTTGGAAGTTTGACGGTAGTTGGAAACCAGTCATGCACTGCTCTGTTCCACAAAGACCAACGAACAGAGCAAGGATAAACCCGCTTGAGTAGCGGTACTCAACTAAGATAGCTCAAGATAAAAATTCAAAAGTAATCTAGCCAAAGACTTCCCCGGCAACGGCGCCAGAAATGCTTGTTGGCACTTCTTATGATCCAATATCAGAATTAAGAATCCTGGTACTGGGGTAAGGAGTGTTTCAGTGGTTTTCCTTATGGCTTAGTAAAATATAGAAATATTCTGCAAGCGCACAGAATCACTGCTGTAGCACTTCACCTGGGAGTATTCCGAGGTATTGTAATTTATATTTCCGCAGGGAAGCTTTGACAAGATTACTAGTGAACAGATATTCGAGACTATCAGAGGAGGGTACACGACTAGACAAGACAGGGGATAACGGTATTGGATAGGAGTGGATATACCGGACACACAGCTCAAGGGATACTCAGGTAAGGGAGAGAAAAGACAGATAGCTGGGAGGACAACGAGAAGAGATAGAGGACTCCTGGATTATTTATCTACCTATGTCACTCTAGCTTAGAGATACTGCGGCTACAGAGCCAGCACTAGGAGATCTGGGATAACTCTAATGTCTTAGCTTCGGGACAAGGGAACCGGTGAACACACAGAAAGGGATGAGAAGGGGTACCACTATTTCCCAACTGGGGAATCCTACGGACCGGAACTAACGTGATGGGCTACGAAGACCGAAAGGGCTGTCACCACCTCCCGGCTACCACCTCCGTTGCGACGGGAATAAACTAAGGCAACGACTACTTACTCTGCTAGCAAGAGCAAGCAACCTTGTCAATACTCTTGGTGACAATTCACCTCCAGTATCGAGCAAGATCGAAGAACCAGCCAAGACAAAGACTTAAACAAGACTACAAGCACTAGAACTATAACTGACTATAGTCTAAACAAGATATATTTGCTACTAGAATAAAGTAGAAGCAAGATATAAATGACAAAGGCAAAGTGATAAAGATAAATATATTGATACTCAATGTCTTACAAAAGGTAAAGTAAAAGATACAAGAGCTATTACCAGAGCTTCTGAAGTCGACTCTAGAACCTCCGAGGTAAAGCTCGACTCAACTCTAACTCCCAACTAAACTATCCTAATTCTACTAGAATGAAAGTGGAAATGAGCTCCTTGGCTTGGTGTGTGTTTACAAGTGAAGTGTAAGGTCCTATATATAGTGCTCCAGGGTCGGTTCAGGTAGGGTAACGGCCAAGGGAGGGGGCAGAGGCGGTTGCCGGCCATTTCGGCCGAGAGGGTCGGTTCGGCCGAACCCTGGCGTTGGGCCGAACGCCCGATCCACCGCCTTAGCCACCTACGGCCGAGATGCATCCCCTGGAGTCGGTTGGGCAACTGGGGGCGGTTCGGGCGAACCCCCCAGTTCGGCCGAACTGGGCTGGGAGCCCAGGCCCGCCCCCCTGCACCGCCTTCGGCTCTGGGTCCGTCCTGGGCCGGCCTCTACTGCTTGGACTTGTCTTGATTCGGCCCAGGTTGACGTGTCGGTGCTCCTGGACATGTTGGCGGTCGTCCACGTGTCGTGCATCGTGTTTGCTTGGTCATCGGTGACGTGGACGGCTCCCGGTAGTCTGTACGGCTAAGGGGGGTAACCGGCCGAACGGAGTCGTTCGGCCGATTCGGTCATTTTCGGCCCCAATAGCGCGTATTTGTCGTAGTTGTACCTGCACAAGTGACACTCACCAAAACTCGTGGAACTTTATTAGAAATAAAACCTAAGTACATGGAATGTTGCATATAACCTCATTTATTCCCGAGTATTGGTGGTCGGATTTGGGCTGTAACGACCGCCAACACTCGTCGAGGGGAAGCTCATGGAGGTGATGGCTTCCCCCGGCGTGCGGCGAGCGCGGCGAATTGCCGGCAATGGCGGCGGCGGCGCTCGGCACAGAGGAGAGGGCGGCGGAGCAAAGGACAGAGGCGCAGGGGGATGGAGCGGCGGTGGTGGGATGATGAGAAGCGATGGCGGTCGGCGGCTTATGTAGGGCCAAAGGAGCGTGGGCGGAGCTCGGATGCCGAGGTGGCGCTAGCGCCCAGGCGTCCGCGGCACGCACGCCAAGGCCTCGGCCTGGCGGCGGCGACGCACAGCGCCTGGTGGCGCAGGGCGGGCAAGGCTGGGCCGAAAGAGGGAGGGAGTTGGGCCGGCTCGGTGGGTGGTTCACTTGGCCAGATGCTGGCCGGAGCTGGGCCGAGCGGAGGAATAGGAGGTGGGCCGGGGGCACTGGTGGGGTTACTGGGCTGGGCCGCAAGCGGAGAAAGGGAGGCGCTGGGCCGCGGGGTTGGGCGCTGGGCCGGGGGGGCGCTGCAGATGGGCCGGGAGAGTGATTGGCCGCCTGGCTGGTTGGGCTTGCGGAGCCGGTTGAGGGACTGGGCCGGGGAAGAAGCTATTGAGCTGCGGAGAGAAAAATAGAGGGAAGAGGAACAGACCGAACGAAGAGTTCGAGGGGCAGAAACAAACTCGGTCCGAAACAACTTTTCTAGAGCTCAAAACAAAGCGATTCAAACTGGAATTTAAACTAGATTTAAATTCTAATTCGAACCACACACAATCAAAATTCAATGCAGCCAGCATGAATGCTACACAAGCAATTTATTCATATTTCACAAATATATTTTTTTTATTATAAATTCCCTGTAAATTAAATAAAGATTGGAAAATTTTAGAAAATTAAGAAAATTGTCGTATTAATTATATTAAAAATTCACAACCCAAAATTCGAAAATTTTGGGGTGTGACACGTTTTGCCCTCGAACTCCAAGAAAACAAATGAGATTAATGGACAAACATGTGACAAAACATCACAGGCTTAATCAAATTTTCCCTGGTGCCTAACTGAGTGACTTGTACAAGATGCGCCAATATATAGAAGAATGACACAACAACGATTCATTGACAAGTGAGAACCCTAGATGGGATTAGAGGTATATCTAATCGATTGCATGGAGGGAACAATGTAACTACTGCACACAATTTTATCATGAAAGCTAGGAAACTCATAAAGAAGGTGCAGAGCGAAGCGGCCGATACGCACCTGACATTATGAAGAAGGTCAACTTCGAGGTCCATGACATCAATCCCATTTCGTTGTTCCACGGGTTCTCCATTGCTGGCCATGGATGGCATCGAGGTGTGCGAGGGCAGAGATCGAGGAACCGTCCTCCCCCTCCGGCCTCCAAGTTCCCCTCGTCGTCGCCTTCCCGAGAAGACCAGATTCAGTAACTATGGTCGCCGCCGCCGCGCGAGGTTTAGGGGGACGTGGGATGAGGACGCCTTATTTAAACTGGTGGTAATGGCGGGATGTGAAATTTTTTTTCGGCTGAAAACGTTCTGAGGCGATATTTAACTTGGGTTTTAATCTGGCGCGCTTGGAAAAAAAATTTGGCAAAAAATAGTGCTGAGTTTTCCCTCCTGCCGCATGTAGTGGGTCCCACATGCTCAATTCTGGATATTGAAACTATGGAATTTGTACTACAATATTTATTCATTCACATGGTATAAGAAGCTATGCCATAGACTTGTCAAATTTGTACTACATGTTATTACCACTTTTGAATTTCACAAAACGACCTAAATAAATATTTTAGACCTTGAAGAGTTATGAAACTTTGTTATTCAACATTTTTCCATTTCACCTCATTGAGTGTAACAAAATCTTGGTTGTATTTGTCCATTTTTGAATGTGAAAACCTTTGTGGATATAAGAATGACATGTGGGTCCAGCTGTCCAATTTCCGTTAAAGACTGACATGGGGTGAACCAGTACTTCAGTAGCAGAGTACTTGACTACATCACCACTGCATACATACTGAATTCCATTGTTCTTAATCTACCACATACCAAACATGAATTCCATTACATTAAAACACCAAAAGAAACCGTAGGCAACCAACAGACAGCTGCCCATGACACATCTTCTTAGGGAACCTCCTCAGTCGTAAATTTCATCATCGAAACCGTATTTATTTTGCTGCAGCTTCCGTTTGATAGCTCTGCGAAGCTTTTCCGCCATTTGTCGTACCTAACATTTTAGGATGGGGTTAGTTACCAAAATGGAATAAGCTAAAGTCCAAAAAGCCTCACATAATTTTAGCTTCCTATCTGAATGCAAAAAAACAAAATCAAGAACGAAAGGAATACAGTGATGTTACACTTGAAGTTTAGGAACATCACCTCCCTACCAGACGGAACTAGATCACTGGTAACCTCGTCGTCGCTGTCACCGGTTATCACCAACCTACATAATATCTTGTAACTAACATATCCAAAATAGTGCCTGGATCATTGTATTATAGGAGGAGAATTGATCCAATTACAAAAACCCCACTAGAACTAGCACAATATCAAAAGAAAACCCCAATCCCTGCTGCAAACTTACCACATCTGCAAATGGTTTATCCAGTTTTGGACTGTTTGGATCATCGGCCCACATGTCATACAACACCACAAGGGGTTTTTTTCTTTTGCAATGGCGCCTATCATGACATCAGAAATTCTAACATTATTTCATTGAATCAAGTAATTAAGTATGTGGTGACTAATCTGAATCAGTAAATATACCAAATGTGAGTATTTATCTAGCATCAGAGAATCTAGCAAAAGTAATTCTTGGTCCACCATAAGTGAATCTAGCAACATTGATTCTTGGTATACCATCAGTAAATATACCTACCAAAAGTGAGTCTGTATCTAGCATCGGAGAAACTAGCAAAAGTGATGCTTGGTCTATCATAAGTGAATCTAGCAAAATTGATTCTTGGTCTACCATCAGTAAACCTAGCAGAAGTGAATCTAGCGAAAGTGATTCTTTATCTAGAATGCATTCAATCTTAATGTCACAATTCCCCTATCGAGCATCCTGGCAGAGAAGCATTCATTTGAAAAAATGCAAACTATACCAATCTTACCACATCTGCTCCTACATCCTTCTCTTTCCCCTTGCTTGGGCCTGGGGTTGCAGATGGCAACGAGGTGGTTGCGGTACCGTGGCTTGCCGATGGCCCCACCGTGGACGAGGAGAGGCGGATTGGAGAAGGACGCGACGCCGCTGGTGAGCGTGGGGACAGAGGCACCGAGGTCTCCGGGAGATGTGGTCGCTCCGCTTGCGCCTAGCCATCGTCCGCTTGCGCCCAGCCATCGTCGTTGCCCCGATCCGTACGCAAGCTGCGGCAAGGGATCTAGATGTAGGCGGCTTAGGGTTTTGTTGGGGTTTCTTCGACGTTCTGCAGCTGGGGGAGGAACAGGGCAGGACCAAAGCAGGGAGGCCACAATTTTTTGTTTCGGTAGAATATCCAATTTCGTCCTCGAAGTATCGACCAAAGCACAATTTCGTCCCTGAATGAGCCATATGAGGAAGTTTATTCTGAATCTTTTCCTTTACACTTTTCTTCAATTTATTCTGATTCTTTCCAAACACAAAAAAGAGCCAGCTAGATTATGATTTCCTGCTGGATCGACCAAATACCAAATTGATCACAACATAAATCAACCAGCAAAGATAGAATATCGATTGATTGAAGGTTGCATATACTTCCTCGATCCGTTCTTGAATATATGACTAAATAGGTTGTCCTAAATGACATATATTTTATAACTGAGGTGGTATATTCTTTTAGTCTACTAACAACCATCACACATAGATCCTACATAATAAGAAGTTTATTCAATTTTGTAGTACATGATATTACCACTTTGGATTTTGACAAAACGACCCAAATAAATAATGTAGACCTCGAAGAGTTATGAAACTTTGTTATTCAACATTTTTCCATTTGACCTCATTGAGTGAAACAAAATCTTGGTTTTATTTGTCCATTTTTTGAATGTGAAAACCTTTCTGGATATAAGAATGGCATGTGGGTCCGGCTGTCAAATTTCCGTTAAAGACTGACATGTGGTGAACCAGTACTATTTTTTGTCGCCAAAATCTGTTTCATAGATCATGAAGATGTTAAAATTGTGCCTTGGTCTTTATCGATGCCTTGGCCAGCAGCAGCCTCGCCCTGGCCGCTTCTGGCCACATACAGCCTCAACCAGCCAACTGCGGCCACCCTCTGGCCGGCCGTAGCCTTGCCCAGCCACAAGGAACCTGGCCGCGGCCACGTACTGCCTGGCCATAGCCGGCCAGACCTGGCCATGCTTGGCCACAGCTAGCCAACCTTGGCCGCAAGCCTTCCAATGGCCTCTAGAACATCCCGACCATCCAGAGAGTTCAATAGACAGTAATTCAATAACATACACCACGGAAATTAAGTAATAGAGTAACAGGCATCACACAAATTAGGTTACCAACTAAGAATGGGCATCCATGGCATACAAAATAAATGGACTGAGTACACATAATGGCTTCCCGAGCCACAAGGACACCACGCTAATTAAGGAAAGGATTCTTCGACACTAGTTTTTAGACACAATGATAGAAGTTCTTCCGACCACATATTCTTCATAGGCCACACCGATACAACTTCGACTTTACTTGCTCCACCTCTTGTAGTTCCGCCTGAGAGCACGTCGAAGCTTCTCCGCAAGCTCCTTGATCTGTCATTCATTTCAAAAAAAGGGGTTAGCGAAGTACGTATCTATACAAATCTGTCACTAACATAAAGTAATTAAGTGAAGGCCCATCACCTCATATGCTCTAAGAACCTGTTCGTCTTCGCCATCGCTCTCCTCAGTGTATAAGAATGTAACAGACACCCTGTCGAAATCGTAGAATACTTCGGGCTTGTCCTTCAATAACATGTGCCTCAATAATGAATTTATCACATAAACTTGGTATACGAATCAACATATGCCAACTTAGTAACTGTACAGAACCTATCATGCATTCAATCAAATGTACAGAAACTATCATGTATTCAATCAATGTACCCAAAGTATGTCTTTTTGATTCAAACATGTTGAATATAGAAAATCCGTAACCTATGCAGAAAATCCATTAATATTTTTGCAGAAAATACAACTAATATATGCAACAAAATATTGATATGGGCAAAGCAGTATTAATGCTAGACTAAATGAGTTGAAAATTAACCTACCAATTTATATTGATTGTTGAATTAAAGCAGTAACCTATGTGACAACATAACTATATGGTAGACTAAACCGTTAATAACAAACCGGCCCTTTCCATTCAAACTGAATGCATCTACAAGATCATTAACCTACCAATTTGTAGAAAATCAATCTACCTCATTTCTGTGTATTATTTTCTTCGTTGCGGCGACATGAGCTTCGAATCCCGGTGGCAGCTCCGAGACCTCCTCGTCGCCCTGCGCCTCCTCACCGCCCTGCGCCTCCTCTTTGATATGGATATCACCAGTGGCAGCCATGGATTTGGAGGTCGAGGCCCGGGTGCGGCGGCACGGCCCGATGGCCGGCGACGATGTCGAGGTGGGGCGGCGCCAAGGGATGGTGGCACCTGCCGGCGTTGGGGTGGAGGTGGGGCGGCGCCCAGCGATGGTGGCACCTGCCCGCGACGAGGTCGAGATTCGGCGCCGCGAGGCCACGCTGGCATATGCCGGCGACGACGACGAGGTCTGGCGCCACGGGGTCGCAGACGGCGGAGTATGCATGAAGCGTCCATTGTCGTCGCGCAGCTGCATATGGGACGGGTGCCAGGCGCGCTTGCGACCGGCCATCGCGAGGGAAGGGGAGAGCGGCGAGGGATTCGGCGGCAGGCAGCGGCGGCAATGGATTGGTGCGAAATGAACAGTTGCTTCCTGGGGGGGAGAGCACGCGGTGATTACGGGATTCTGGAGTCAGACGCGGTGGGTGCGGGTCGTTAACGCGGGCACCGTGGGCAGGGGTTCCAAAGAGTCAAAAACCCCATTGATTGATCGGTCATTTTGGGGAGGAGGCATTGATTTATGATTTATCTCGATTTTTTTGTCTACTGCCATAACATTTTAATGCCAAAGGTGGTGTTTAGTTTGGAAAAAGGGAGTGTGAAGTTTGGTGAAAATGTCACATCGTGCACTGTAGCGTACTGTAGCACTTTTCATTTGTTTGTGGTAATCATTGTCCTACCATGACCTAACTAGGCTCAAAAGATTCGTCTCGTCGTGTACATCAAAACCATGTACTTAGTTTCTTTATTTACCTACGTTTAGTGTTCCATGTATGAGGAGAGAGATTTGATGTGATTTGATGTGATAGGTGAATAGTTCATCCAATTTTTTCTCTCGATTTTTTGTCTACTGCCATAACATTTTACAAGAGGCATTCAAGCTTTGTGATGGCTAGAGAACTTTATTGTAATGTGTGATTTTGTGTGTAATGTCTATTTGTAAAGCACTAAGTGACTGAATGCTAGTGTGTGATGAATGATTAGTTTATGACTTTGTCGATGATTTGTGTAGTGATGTTTGATGTTGATGATTAGGATGATGAAGATGACACGTACATTGATGATGGTGTTGTTGCACCAGTTGAGGCACAAGGCCTAGATGATGACTTTTTTATTTGATTCTTACATGGTTTACTCATGGGTCCCACAAGCTGTATTTACAAATGTTTATGCAACAGCCCAAATTTGTTGAAATTGATCATATATGGGTGCAATAAGACTTAATGTACCCCTAGGCCTACCCCAGCCGCACTCTAGCCACCTCTGGCCACCTACGGCCTCTACCAGCCAACTGCGGCCACCCTCTAGCCGGCCATAGACTCGGCCAGCCACAAGAAACCTGGCCGCGGCCAGGTACTGCCTGGCCATAGCCGGCCAAAGCTAGCCATCCTTGGCCAAAGCTGGCCAACCTTGGCTACAAGCCTACCAATAGCCTCTAGACCATCTCGATCATCCAAAACATTCAATAGAAAGTACCACAACAACATTTACCACACAAATTACGTAACAGAACAACATTTATCACACAAATATCATAAAATTTGCTGAATGCCATTGAAATAAAATCCGTAAGTGCCGACAAAGTAAACTGTTTGCAAACCCAAATGCTTCATTTGCCAACAGCATTATCATACATAGCCATACTTGACACGAGAGAATTAGACATGGCATTCGTAACGAAGCCGACATTCATCACTACAGAAATACATGCAACACCCCCTCCGGCTGGGCTCCCTACCGCAGTGTGTTGGGCCTTCGCAATGTTGAATGTCGCCTCGTAGCACCACCGTTGGCAGTGTCGGCCGGCGGAGGCCTAGGCGGAGGGCAACACTCCGCATTTGCCAAGCCAGATTAACACCACGACTCCGCCAATGTAGGGATTGCAAGTTGTTGATCAAAGACGGACGCCACTGCCCTTGATCCTCGCCCTCAACCTGTTTCATGTACGCAATCGCAGTGGCGTCAGCGTCGTCCCCGATGTTGGCCCTGTAGAGGAAGACGGTGGCCACATAGGCCGCCCCTCTGTGCCCGGCCTGGGCAGCGCGGCGGAGCTGGTCGAGGGGAGGCCGGGGGCTGCGGTTCCTTCCGAAGATGTCGTCCATCCCGATCAGGAAGCATGCCATCGGGTTGCCGCATTTGGCAAGGCTACGAATGAAGATGTCGTAGAGGTAGGGGTCATTGTCCTACATCTGCTGGATTGGTACCCGATGAAGTGCCAGGCACTTGCCGACGTCTGTATCGCGGCAAGGCCTGAGCATGGTCGTGCAGGTGGCCCGTAGGCTCCGAAGGTCCTCCATAGGCCTGACCGATGTCGCCCCTACTCGGCCAGCGATCATTGCCAACAACTCCTCTGGGAGTTCCGCCAGTGACCGCGGGTGCTCCCTCGATGCCATGAGTGCAGGCGTGGAAGGGACATTGTCACGCGGCGCGGAGCGCGAGATCGACGAGCGCAGAGTGAGGGCGCGATGGCGAGGATCGCGGAGGGGGCTTGGCGGATGAGGCAGAGTGGCGGGGGCGCAACAGAATAAATTACCAATCTACAGTTTCCATCCTAAAGTACCACGCGTGTAGCAACCGCCGACCTTCCAGTTTCCAACAACCGGCGGCCATTCAGTTTCCATTAACCCGTGGCATTTCAGTTTCCATTAACCGGTGGCCTTTCAGTTCTCAGTAACGCGGTGGATGCGGGTCAATGCTACACGATGCGCACGTGGGGCCCACAACTGCTTCAAGCGGCTGCGGATGGGTGACTGACCTGTGGGTCATACATGTCGGCACATGTTTGTTGGGCGATTCAACTTCTGTTCCTCGTGACTTTTTTTATTATTTGTTGTTCTCCTCATCTTCATTCACTAGTACATCTAAGTCATTGACTTTGGAAAGGTGGATACCATGTCGTTGTTATTAGAGTAGCACTGTGAAGTAAAATATTAAAATAAAATTATGTTACATCCACTTGATTTTACCTAAAATCTTATTCCTACATGAAAATGTTGAAATTATTCAAATTTTGTATTAAAAAACTAGGTGAACCAAGATTTTGATACCCAAAATAATTTCATCTCAAAAAATAAAGAGTGACAAGTTATTTTATATGACTTTGTTTGGTCAGTTCCAATTTTCAAATTCTTAATATGCATACTTTGTACAACATTTAGTGATGGCTAGAGGAAGAAGAAGAAGAAGGATGAATGGCTAGAGAACTCTGTTGTAATGTGGGATATTTTGTCTAATGTCTATCTGTAAAGCACTAAGTGACATCAATATCCACAATATTTGACAATGTGGTAGTACAGATGTTAGTTGATCTTACATATACACTCACATGGCACGTTGGGATTGGACTAATCCACTGTTTTTACATAATGTACACAAAATTTGTATGCAATCACAACCTAATGCGCAGTGTATTGCTGAGGTTCTTAAATGCTGAACCTAAGGATCTGGGTTCGAATTCTAGGTCCTCTTTTTTTGGGTATTTATTTTATCATTTTATTTTTTTGCACCACTGTGATGTAACATATGAAAATAAAATTATCTTACTAACTTTACATTATTGAAATTATTCAAATTTTGTATTAAAAAAAATAGTTGAAGCAAGTTTTTGATTTTCAAAATGATTTCATTTGAAAAAATCTCGTGCTTCATTTTTGTGTCTATTTGAGGAAATGTCAAGCTATCTCATGGAAAGCATTGATTTATGATTTATCTCGATTTTTTTGTGTACTGCCATAACATTTTGATGCCAAAGAGTTCTTTTAGGACATATGAAGAAGAGGCATTCAAGCTTTGTGATGGCTAGAGGAAGAAGAAGAAGAAGGATGAATGGCTAGAGAACTCTGTTGTAATGTGGGATATTTTGTCTAATGTCTATCTGTAAAGCACTAAGTGACATCAATATCCACAATATTTGACAATGTGGTAGTACACATGTTATTTGATCTTACATATACATTCACGTGGCACGTTGGGATTATGCAACAATCCACTATTTTTACATAATGTACACAAAAAAATTGTATGAAATCACAACCTAATGCGCAGTATATTGGTGAGGTGCTTAACTCCTGAACCAAAGGATCTGGGTTCGAATCCTAGGTCCTCTATTTTTGGATATTTCCTTTATTCTTTTATTTCGTTGCACCACTGTGATGTAAATGACTCATATGCAGATGTAGACCCATGAGTAGGTGACACAACCATTCAGCAGGGATATATTATATATAGCCACATAGAGTACCACAATAGTGCCATTGCAACTGCACTACACACTACATTAGTTGTCCATCAGGCACAAGCAAAAGGCCTCCATTACATTGTGACCAAAAGCAAGCACACAAAAGCGCGTCCAACGCGTTACAGTTATGGTAGTATTTACATTAACAAACTAACATCAACCTAACCATCAACCTAACTACGAGAAGACTTCATCCTCCATCGTGTACCAGTGACCCGCTTGCACCTTCTTCTTCACGAGAAGGCACACCTCCTCCACCTTGCTTCGAATCTAGCAAAAATTCAATGGAAAAACAGAACTAAGATGTCAAGGGTTTACACAATGTTTGAAATAACCCCTATGATTAATTGAAGGGCATGAACTTCACCTCCTTTGCAGACAGTAGAGGAACATCGTCTTCATCATCGCTACCCGCATTTACCTCCATAGTGCAAGTGATCTTTTTGTAGCATAATTGAAAAGCCTTTCGACGTTTTCCCTTGAATCCAAGCGAAACAGGGCCACAATTTATACAAAAACTGGTGAACAAGTTGTGAACCTATTTTGAAGTAAACAAGCAGTTGCCCTCACCTAATGAACCAGAGGCTTCGCTGGACACTCTGGCAAGTCATTTAGGGAGTTTGGTTCTTCTTCAGTGGCCTCACAATCCATAAATATGTGCAGTGGGTTGCCCTATCATAACATCACAAAGATCTCAAATGGCAAACTTGCAAAGTTGTAGTTATACATAATTTCATAGTTCATATATTTCCTATGTTTTGTTGCTGCATTCCTCCAGAGTTCCAATCAGTGCTGCGAAATCTAATTACAATCTATCATTTAATAAATAAACCTCCAAAAAAACCCCCAAATACAACATTCAATCAGTGCTACTTGCATTTATTCAACACATCGCATATAACAAATACCTCACTGCAGCCATATAAAGAAAACCCCAATCAGTGCTCCCTCAACCTAGCATTTATTCAACACATCGCATATAACAAATACCTCACTGCAGCCATATAAAGAAAACCCCAATCAGTGCTCCCTCAACTAAACTTTAATCGAAAAAACCCCCAGGTAGCAAGCATGAAGAACTTCAATCTACAAATCTAAAAATCTGGAGATGCTGCAAGGGTCTGGGCTCACCTGGCCACCTCGCCTCGCCGACCTACCCGCTAACTCCAGATTCCGCATGAATCGACCCCTCTCGTCGCGGAACAGGGTCCTCCTGGGGGCGGGATTGCGGCGCGCCATCTTCGTGATGTAGGTGGGCGAGAAGGAATGAGCGATGGAAGTAGGGGAAGAAGGCGATGGCGCCGGCGAGGGGAGGCTGAGGAAATAGCACAATGGCCCGGCGAGGGGAGGCGGAGGAAAACGCGCGAGGATGATGGGACGGCTTCTGCGAAAAGACAAGAGTCAAAAGGGGGAATACGGGCCGGGCATACCAATCTAAACACTACCGCATGCAGTTGTTACCATCGCCAGGCACTGACATGGGGCCCAGTACCAAGGTCCCACACGGAAGGGACGAGATAAGCGCATCAGGAGGCGTCTTTCTCGTTTGCGTTTTCATATCTGCCCGACACGCCGTTGAATTGGGCCGACACCGACACGCGAGCGACGCGCTCCGGAGGAAGCGATTTCATCGCGAGGAGGCGATATGCGGCTGGCACGCAGGTCCCACCTGTCGGCCCCAAAGATATATCAGGTGTTCATGATGTTTTGCTCAATCTGCTGAATATGGCTTCTAGATCCGAACTGAAATTTTCAAACATGTATAGAAATCTCATTGGGTGTCCAAATTTGATGGTTTTTTTTTCTGCATGCAGCAAAAAGGTAAAAATATTTTTTGGGTATTTCTTGTATTATTGTATTTTATTGCACCACTATGATGTAACATATGAAAATGAAATTATCTTACTAACTTTAAATTGTTTCTAAAATCGTATTTCTATGTGAACAAAGCTGGAATTATTCAATTCTTCATATTAGAAAACACTAGTTGAAACAAGATTTTGATATCCAAAATGATTTCGTATAAAAACAAAAAATCACAAATCTCGTTCTTCCTTTTTCAAACATTTGAGGAAATGTCAAGCTATCTCATGGAAAGAATTGATTTATGTTTTATCTCGATTTTTTGTCTAGTGCATGGATAATATGATGCCAAATAGGGACATATGAAGAAGGAGCATTCAAGCTATGTGATGGCTAGAGGACGAAGAAGAAGAAGGATGAATGGCTAGAGAACTCAATTGTAATGTTTGATATTTTGTCTAATGTCTATCTGTAAAGCACTAAGTGACATCAATATCCACAATATTTGACAATGTGGTAGTACACATGTTAGTTGATCTTACATATACACTCACGTGACACGTTGGGATTATGCAACAATCCACTGTTTTTACATAATGTACACAAAATTTTTTTATGCAATCACAACCTAATGCGCAGTATATTGGTGAGGTGCTTAACTCCTGAACCAAAGGATCTGGGTTCAAATCCTAGGTCCTCTATTTTTGGATATTTCCTTTGTTCTTTTATTTTGTTGCACCACTGTGATGTACCATATGAAAATGAAACTATTTCATCTGAAAAAATAACAAATCACAACTGATTTTATATGACTTTGTTTGGTCAGTTCTAATTTTAAATAATGTTAAAAATTATTAATTCTTATTATTGCACCCATTTATGGTCAATTGCCACTACGTGTTATTACCACTTTGGAACTTGACAAAACGACGTAAATAAAGATCGTAGATCTTGATGAGTTATGACACTTTCGTATTCATCAGTTTTCCATTTGACCTCATTTAGTGTAACAAAATCTTGGTTGTATTTGTAATTATTTGAATGTGAACCTTTCTGCATATAAGAATGACATGTTCGGTCACCCAGAGTCACCCAAATATTCTCTCTCCAAACTTCACTATTCACCTATCACATCAAATCTCTCTCCTCATGCGTGGAACACTAAACTTCGCATTCCCTTTTCGGGAACTAAACCATCGCCCGATGTTTCTGTACTGATTCGTGGGCCAAGAAGTGGCTGGGTCCACGCGTTATTGACTTCTGTGGAACCGACGCCACCCCTTCATTCTCGTAGTCTACCCATATATAGGAACCGCTGCCCCTTTGTTCTCGCCGCTCCACTCCGATCAGTTTGCATTTGAACACCACCCCACCGACCGCCCCTCACGCAATCCCATCTAGCTAGTCCAGGCCAACAGAGCGTAGATGAACTCCTCGTCGACGGCGGAGTCCAGGGTTTCGATGCGCCGCCGTCGTGCACCGAATCCCGCATTGGCAGGGTCATCGAGGCGCCGCCCGGAGACTGTGGCGGCGATGGTACGGAGGGGACCCACGGCGTCGGCGTTAGCGAGGGGCCTCACGGCGTCGGCCCCGGCCTCGGCGGAGGGCCCAGATCCCGTCCCCGATGTTCCGCCGGGAGTCAAGGATGCAGACTCCGGCCGACGGGTGCTGAAGCGGAAGTCCGGTGAGGGTTTTCAGCACCCCATCGTCAAGAAGGCCAAAACAGTGGATGCCTCGGCCAGCGAGTCGTCGTCGGAGGAGGAGTACCCATGACGTTTTCCGGATTTTGACTGGGAACGCCCGGTAAGATTTGTTCCTCCTACCAAATTAATTTGCCCCCTATGCAATTGGAATACGTAATATTAATACTACTGATTATTCAGATAGTTTAAGTGATTGTTTTCTTGGTGTGAGAGGTTGTTCCTGAGTTGTAATTAATTCTATGAGTAATCGTAGTATTAATTATGCATACCATTTTATGCATTCATGGTACCTAGTATGCAAATGTGAACACAATTATGCAGAATATAGTTATGAAGAGAAATGGCAAAAACTGATATGAACCATCTTATGCATTCAGTGCTACCTTGTCATCATGATATGTTATACTACAACAGATTAATCTTATCTTATCTAAAAAATTTACTAGCAAATACACCCAGCATGTTGTCCTGTTGTCCTGTATTTTTGGATGTGCTTGCAGTCTCTGAAATTGCACTCTATTATTATGTAGCATTAACAATTTTGTACATTAAAACAGTGTATAGATATGTTGTTCCTTCTTAATATCAGGCTTGTTTAAAATAATAAATCTTAGATTCAAATGATTTCATCCAGCGCACTTGAAAACCTTTCAGTAGTTTAACTAAGGCTTGTCTTTGATGTAGTTAAAGTTACATCTATAGTTGTCATTCAAGATACCATGGTAGGCCTCTTGATATAATTTTACATGTGCATGTCTTGATCCAATTTTAATCAACATCCTGTTCTAGCTTGGATGTGCAGGTTGTCGTGTTTTTTGGATGTGCATGTTGTCCTGTTTCTTTGGATGTGCATGTTGTTCTGTGTTTTTTCGGAAAAGCATATCATGCAAATGTCAACTGACAACTAATGTCAATATGAATTCCATATACAATTATTGCAAATTGTAGTATTAATTAATGTCTCCATTTCTTCATTCAGAAGAAAGGGGACAAGGCGGTGACGTACGAGCTCAACTTCCCGCGAGTCAGGATCTTCGCGGACTGCACTGCTGACAGCGATGATGAGCATTGCAGGCCCATCAATCGTAGGGCCCCTCCGAATGCCGAGGTATTACCTGAATTCCCTAGGTTCTATTTGTTCCATATGCAAATTTTGATGTACATGTCTCTGTAATTCATTTTTTTAAAAAAATGTCAGATCGAGCGTTTGGTGGAGGAGCTACGCGTGGCGATCAAGCGCTGGGTTTATTACTGCCCATAGGATTGCAGCCACCATGAAGCAGTAGCTAGTTGATGCTTTTGTTTTGTCACCTAGGAATCATGTCTTTTGTGTACTGACCTACTCCCTCCATGAATTAGCAAAAGCAGGTCGAGATGAACAAGTAGGTACTGATCAACAAATACAAACTGATGAACAATTAGGTTTGATGAATGGGCCTTTTGTTTAATGACCCTTGTGAAGTGGCATTACTGGAAATATATATTGCCCATGGTGAATGCTTCTGTAATGACCCTTGATGAAAGGGGCTTTCGTTACAATATTTATCTATTAACTATTGGTCGATGGTGAGTGCTTGTGATCTCGAGTGTCATAATTATATCATTATTGCTGCCAATTCTATTTGAGTTCAAATGGAGCTATACCAGTATGCAGTTCAGTGGTTGAGCTCTTGTTTGTTTTAAGCACAAATCAGCAAGTCAATTAGACATCTGTTTGATCATGTACCTGTACCTTTTTTGCGTTTAAAAAGTCAGAGCACAATCAACAAAAGTGATGGAACCATTGTGATGTAACATATTAAAATAAAATTATCTTAAAACCACTAAACTACATCTAAAATCTTATTCCTATGTGAAAAATGATGTAATTAATCAAAATTTGTATTTACAAAAAAACTAGTTGAAACAATATTTTGATACCCAAAATGATTTAATCTGTAAAAAACTGATGAATTTAGTTACTTGTGATAATTTTAGATTTTCAATTGGGTTATATATTGAGTCAATTAGTCAGTTGAGTAACTCACAGGTGGGGTCCAGTGTAGTGGGGCCCATATGTCATTCGCTCCAATGCTGAGTAGTATATCTATCTACCGCCCTGTTCTTCTCCCCCAAAACCTCGACTCTGCACACGCAAAACCGCCGCCCCCGCCATCGCCCCAACCCTTGTCGTAGCTAGCCTAGTAGAGGCGCCGATCAACCACGATGGCTGAGCAAGACAACCACATCTCGAAGAGGTAATTCCGGGATGCGCGTGGGTGCTTCGCTCGGAAGGAGGTGACCGCGGTGCCTCCGTCGACACGTGGTCCGGCGGCGCCGCTTCCTTCTTCAATCCGCCACCCCTCGTCCACGGGGCCATCAAGGAAACGCGGCACGTCAACCACCCTGGGGCAAAGCAGGGCGAAAGAGAAGGCAGCAGAAGAAGATGAGGTAAGTGTGCTACAGTAAATTGGGGGGTTTTCTTCTTGTGCCAGATCTAGTGGGATTTTTTAGTGCGGGTCAAATCTTTTGTTTTGATACAATGATTCAAGCACTATTTGTGTTAGTATTCATTTAGAACTTTGATCTAAGAACATTAAGTGATTTTTGTTCTGTTGTAGAATCTAGATTCAGTTGTTGCTAGGTTTTTACACCAAATTTTAGATAGCCACGTAGCAAACAAAGAAGAGATGATGTATATTTTCCTTTTCAGTGTTGTTGCAAGGTTCTCTGATGGTAGATGATGATTAACTTTTGGTACACCAAGATTCACTTTTGCTTGGTTCTCTGATACTAGTTAAAGATTCACTTTTTCTTGGTTCTCTGATACTAGTTAAAGATTCACTTTTGGTAGGTATATTGCAGATGCTAGATAACTAATTTTTTGCAAGCATGAAACAATCTCAATTTATGCATTTTGATTACTTGTTTGGTAGATTCTTGTTTCTTGTGCTAGATCTCTTGTTATGGTACATTGATTCAAGCACTTTGTCTGTTAGATGGAACCTCTAGTGTTTCTTGCTGCTTGGTTGCAAGGGCGCACGTGCACCTGCTCTGGAGGCAGTTGCGATGAAGATGAGATCGACCCATCCCGTTGTTCATTTTGCCGCGAACTCTGGGAAGCAGGCTTTCGATGCGTGGCAGTGCCACGGTTAGACAATGAGAAGGGGAAGAGGCAGAAGATGATCTAGTCTCTCCCCTCGAACCATCATATTGTTAATTCTTCATATGCGTGTACTTTGGTCAAATAGAAACTAGTTCATATGCTGATTTAGTTGGTAGTTTTAATAACAAAATCTTCGTTTGGTTTTGGTATTTTCTGCTGTCAATAAAAATAGAAAATGCTGAATGCTATTCTTACACACATTGTTTAGGTAAAAAAAGCTTGTAGGCAACTTTGCTTCATAACTCAATTTGATGCCAAAGAGTTCTTGCAGGACATATGAAGAAGAAGCATAAAAAGCTTTGTGATGGCTAGAGGAAGAAGAAGAAGGATGAATGGCTTATATCTTCAGCTAACGTATCTTTTGTAGAGAGAACTTTGCCTTATCTTAAGTATGATGAGAGACTTGGATTGTAATAATCTATCTTACCTATGTGTTAGACTTGAAAACTTTATTGTAGTGTGTGGTATTCTGTGTAATGAATATTTGTTGTGCACTAAGTGTCTGAATGATAGTGTGATGCATGATTGTTTGATGACTTCGTCGATCATTTGTTGTTATTATATGACTTGGCCACTAACAGCCTTGTTCGGCAGATCATATTATGGCTGAAATTGGTTGAACGTTTAGCAACCTTCGTCCAACAACACACAGCCGAAATCAGGGCTGATGATGTTTTTATTTTGAGATTAGGGCTGATGACGTCTTATTCAAATAAAAAAACGGTGAGAGAGGTAGCTGCTGGGACTGAACTTATGAACATGCACCCGCCGAACGGCTAGGACTGAAATGTTCAACAGCTTGAGCCAAAATTAGTCTAAATGTGACCAGCCGAACAGACCCAGTGTTAACATGCATCACACAAATTGAGTAACAGAGTTACATGCATCACACAAATTAAGTTACCAACAAGTACTACATGTACATAGGGGCACAAGGACAACAGGATAGTTGCATCACAAGGGCACTACATGGGAGTCATTTCTTTTTATCTAACTCAATCTGCGCATCTACAAGTGTGTTTTTAAGGACTCCTTTTTTCACTTCCGCTTCCTTGAGTTTTTCTTTGAGTTCTTTCTTCTTCTTTTTCGTGCGCTCGAGTTCGTTGGTGAGGAAATCCTCTTCTGCTTGGAGATTTTTACTTTTTCCTTTTCTTCAAGCAGACAAAATTCCAAATGTTGTTCCTTCCTTTCTGCAGCCAAAAGCTTCATTACCAATGATTTGTTTGCCTCCCTAGCTTCATGGAGTTCTTGCATTGCCTTGTTGTACATAGTTGCTGCCTCCTTCAGCTGACAATCAAGACAAGGATGAGTGGGTTGTATCATTCAACAAGCTAAGCATGAATTTCATGGAGTGCCCCTATCATGTTTTGCTACCACAATTTTCAAAATGGCAGTAGAGATGTGTAGACAAAATTTACAGAGCCAAGAATTCATTATTACAACAGATCATAAAATCCTTTCCTATTTGAATGAGCAGAAACTCCATTCTGCATACAATATTTAAGGTTGCAATAATTGTTGACTTAGCAAAGCTATGACAAGAAGCTAAGAATTTGCATATTCCCATTTGTCAACAAGATAAGAATGAAACAAGGTCACGATTAGAGGCATTTCTAGTGTACCATTTCACACACATTTCACACACATAATTTGCATATTCCCATTTCACAATCAAAGGCATTCCCAGGTCACTTCAATCAAGACACAATTGCCAAACTTTACTATCTACCATAACAGCAAGTAATTCAATCTATCTTCCATACCAATCAGAGGCATTCCCAGGGAAAGATTGCTCACCTGAGCGTCGGAGTCATGGTTGGAGGAAGAAACAAGGTTGATTACCTACCGAGCCGGAGCTGGAGCCTGGTGGCTGTAGTCGCCGCACCCTGGTGGAAGGATGACCACAACGGAGCTGTGGTCGCTCTCATCCGCAGCGGCTTCCCTTGTAGCAGCGGCGGCGGCACCTGCGGAGGCTGGCGGAGACCGAGGGCGCGCCGAGGAGGAAGCACCGCCCTCTCCCCGGCGCAACGACGTCGCCTACCTCGCCGCAGAGGCGCGTGTGCAAGGGCCGCGCCACCCTTGCTGCCACCCCCTTGTCTTGCTCTTGCCTTGATTCTCCTCGCGCCGCTTGAAGTCACCTGCACCGCCGCTCGCCGCTCGCTCCACCGTGGCCTTGCTCGTGCAAGAAACCCTCTCCTTGGGCAGGGAGGGCTTCTTCTTCGCGCTTCCGCTTGCCCGGATCCACCGACCGGTTGCGGGATCGCGTGGCTGGGCGGGATTGAAGCCTGACATCTCGTCATTTGCGCTGCGGCTCGCCTCTCCTCTTCTTTGCGCCGCCACTCGCCGGTTGCCACGGTCTTATCCAAATCCCGGTGATGTAAAAAAAACTACGGTGTGGCCCAATCCCGGCCCATTGCGATATTCGAAGCCCAATCCCGCCTGACCATTTCTGTTCCCAAAATTCTCGCGGGCTTTCTTCCTTCCTCGCCGCCTATAACTGCTTCCACCCCTCCCATCTCCGCCGCCACCGTCTCACCCACCTGCATCACGACGATGGCCCGACGCACGCACCCAGCTCGCAAGCAGCCGCGCGACACTATTGGTCGCTTCTCGCAAAGTCCGTCATCGACATCGTCGACTCCATCGAGCGGCCGCCACTCCTCATCCAACCCACAACCACAGAGGAGGCGTCGGCATGCCGTGGAGGCGCGGGTCGAAGTCGACCTGGACCACGCCGTGCATGTAGAAGTGCCCTTCGTCCCAATGGGTTTCTGATCTGCCATGACCGCCCCCAAGAAGAACAGAGGAATAGTAATCGTCACCGAAGCCTCGTCGTCGCGCAGGAAGAACAAGGTGAGGCAGACCCTATCATGCATCTTATCGTGTCACCATATATATGTACAATCTGTCGACGACAAATTGAAAAAAATTATTTCGATGTAGCAAAAGAGCCGCCACTTATACACCCAGGCTTGGCCCACTACTGAATCGGACGCGGAAATGGGCATCGACGATTTTGGCCTGCGAGGATGCTTGTATGAGGTGAGGGTGCAAAACACTACTTGTCTAGATGAAATGGAGTAAATTTGCTTCGTAATTATTATGTGTGCCTTATGTTCTGATCAAGATTTACATGTAATTCTGTCAAAAGGAAAGAAGTATGAGTTTTGTTTCCCAAAGATTCAATGCAAGATGATGCTGAATTACGACAGCGATGAAGATGAATACGATGGACCTACTAAGTCTCTTCGTGAGGTGATGTTCCTATCCTTCAAGTTAAACATCAGTAAGAGAATTTCTGAAAATAGTTGATGACCTTCTGTAAATGCTTACTATGACGCCTTTGTGAAATGACAGATTTATCAGATGGCTGAAGATCTTCGCGTTGCAGTAAAGCGGAAGCATAAGAGGGGTGAGTTCTACACCCAGGAATCTGATCGGGAATGAAGCGGACTATGAAGCGATGATCTGAACAGAGGAAGTAGATATGATACCTTCTTCTCTGTCTTTTGTCTGTTGCTTTTGCTTCTCTGATGAACAAAGATGCCGATTGTACTGATTTATGCTACCTTATGTATTTCCTACATATATTGTCTTTGTTTGTCTTTTGACTGTTGCTTTTGCTTTGTTTTTTCATGAGAATAATGGTGATATACAAATTAAGCCCATGAAGTTGTCATCATAAACATAAACATGAACGCACAGAAACACTATATAACAAGGCTCAAGCCAAGCTTGCATACATAACTGAAATCTTCACCAAAAATTATTTGTTGCAGACAAACTTTGGACCTATTGGTTCAATAGAAGTAAACAAATCAACCCCTTATTATTAAGACAAACATCAACCCCAAATTATGTAAAAAACTGTCGTCGTCTTATCCATCTGAATTGGCTGGAGCAACCACTCCGTCTCCGGTGTAGGTGTCATCAGCATCGTCGTCATCTTCAGATATGTCTACGTGATCCGGTTCAGGCATTGGTTTAGCAAGCTCAACAACAGAAGCATCAACACTTGTCCCTTCCACATCAGGACTCCTCCAAGTTGACACATCGTCTTGGTCCACAACAGAAATTTTTTCTACACCTATAACAACCTCGTCTATATTAGTATCACCAACATTAATGTCAGTGTCTTCCTCTCCTCCAGGCATGGCAAACAGTTTCCTAGGTTTCATTCTGAGGACGTTGCACCAGTTTTCTTTCTTCGAATTCCCGCTTTTCTCAAAGCACACATGCTCCGCTTGAGTCGCCAGGACGTAAGGCTCAGCTGAATAGCGACGCTGAGAGGTATCAATATCGATAATCCCAAATTTATCTTTATTGTACCCTTTTGATCTGTTTGTTCCTGGTTTAGGAACATCATACCAGTCACACTCAAACAATGTGACTTCCTGCCTTTCATGAAAATCAAGGATGTAGATTCTTTTGATCTGTCCAAACCATTCCATGACATCTTGACTCCTGACGACAACACCAATGTTCTATGTTGTTAGATTTTTCTCCACATGCGATGCCCGAAAATAGAAACCATTGATTGAGCACCTATTCTTCACAGTAGCTATATTTGTTTCAGGACCACGAGATAGAGAATAAACCATGGGATCTGCTTTCCCCTCCCTATGCAGGTTCCTCAACTACACTCACAAATGTTTTGACAATATGTTACGACCACATTCAAGATTGACGAGTTTAAATTTAACACAAATGTATATTACTCACCTTTCGTTCGAACCATGATACAAATTCATCGGTGTGCCTCCTATCAACATTCTTCGATCTAACTTTCTCCAATTCGGCCTTATGCTCACTGCAACATTTTTGAAAAGAAAAACAATCACAATGAGATATGTAGTGTGGACCATGTAACAAGATTCAAATAATTTACATGTGGTACTTACTTTATCCATGGAAGTTCCTCATCACAGTTTGATATTATGTAATGCCTCATCGTCTGCAAGACTTCGGGACCTAGTGCCTCCATATTATGCTTAGAAGTAGTTCTCTTTATGTTCATGTCCCTGCTTGCAAATACACTCAGACCAGCAGGTGGTTCATTAACAGCGCTCTTTTCTTGACGCTCTGGCCGATCAATCTTCGTACTCACACCTTGAAAGAACCGAGTACAGAATGTAAGGCACTCCTCCGAAATATATCCCTCTGCTATTGAACCCTCTGGGTGCGCTTTGTTCCTCACATATCCTTTGACTGTGCGTAGGTACCTCTCAACTGGATACATCCACCTATAGTAAGCAGGGCCTCCACATTCAGCCTCCCAAACAAGATGCACCGGTAAGTGCATCATAATATCAAAAAAATGCTGGAGGGAAAATCATCTCAAGACGACAAAGGGTCTCTGCAATCAATTTGCTAAGTTCCTGCATCTCGGTCACGGCAACCTCCTTTGAACATAACGAGTTAAAAAACCTGCTGAGCTGGATCAACGGGATCGCTACTTCTTCAGGCAATATTTCACGTACCACAAAAGGCAGGAGTTTTTGTAAGATAATATGGTAGTCATGACTTTTCAGGACAAAAACCTTGCACTCATGGACATCAACACATCTCCTGATATTAGCGGCATCATCTTAACACCTTGTAGATAGTTGCACAGGATTTTCTTTTGATGAGGCCCTAACGAGTACAATGCTGCTGGCATGTCGTATTTACCTTTCTCATTGCGAACTGGATGTTGATCCTTCCTTATTCCCAATTCTTTCAGATCAAGTCGAGCCTTCTCACTGTCCTTACTTTTACCAGTTATTTCGAGCAAAGTCCCAAGCAAGCTCTCACAAATATTCTTCTCAATATGCATCACATCTAGATTATGGCGTACGACCAATGAATCCCAATATGGCAATTCAAAGAAAATACTCTTCTTCCTCCAGTTGTGCCATCTAGCATCTTCATCACGCTGCTTCCCCTTCTTAGAGGTAGTGGCTCCATAGATGACTTGCTCAAAACTATCGTACTGTTGCCGAACTTGTTCACCGCTGAGTGGCCCCGGTGCCTCCCTCGTCTCAACCGAGTTATTGAAGCTGGCCTTGACCCTTCGCCACCTGTGGTTTCTAGGCAGAAAACGCCGATGCCCCATGTAGCAATGCTTCATACCGAATTTTAACCACATGCACTCAGTGTCCTTGTGACAATAAGGACAAGCAAACCTCCCTTTGGTGCTCCATCCAGATAACATCGCTTAAGCAGGAAAGTCGTTTATTGTCCAGAGTAACATGACACGCATTTTAAAATTGCGCTTATCCTTGGCATCCCAAGTATCAACTCCGTCCACACTCCAAAGTGTTTTGAGCTCATCGATGAGAGGCTGCAAATACACATCAATGTTAATCCCTGGAGATTTAGGCCCAGGAATTAGCATGGACATTATCCAATAGGATTGTTTCAAGCACAACTAAGGAGGTAGGTTGTAAGGAATTAGGATAACTGGCCATGTAGAGTAAGCCACGTTCAATATCCCGAATGGATTGAAGCCATCGGATGCAAGCCCCAGCCTGACATTACGGGGATCCTCTGCAAACTCCCCGTGCTTCTCATTCACGACCTTCCATGCCCTTGAGTTAGCCGGGTGTCTCAGTTTTCCATCATCAATCGATTCGTCCTTGTGCCAATGCATATACGCCGCTGTTTCCTCGTTCATAAATAATCTTTGCAGTCGAGGAATCAGTGGAAAATACCTCAGTATTTTGTTAGGTAATAACCGCTTCTTTTTTGCTGCATCAGTGACAACCACGTCATTCCCCCGTTCTGAATCTGAAAATTTCCACCTACTGGCGTTGCAAGTTGGGCAGTTCTCCATGTCTGCGTACGCTCCACGGAATAACACACAGTCATTGACACAAGCATGGATCTTTTGGCAGTCCAAGCCAAGGTCTCGAACCACCTTTTGAACTTTGTCCAGTGAATCCGGGAGACAATGCCCTTCAGGCAGCACAAGACGGAATAACAACAGTATTTGCTCCATTGCAGCGTTGCTAAGACCACACATGCACTTGATCTGATATAGCCTGACAATGAAAGAAACCTTTGAAGCGTCCTTGCATCCAAGGTACAACTTGATCTTAGCTTGCTCCAATAATTCAAAAAATTTGTGTGCTGACTCATTTGGCTCCTCTTCATTACCACCTTGAATTCCACCATGTATGGCACCACTGATCAGCAAGGAAAACAAATTATTGGTGGCCTCCCGATCGTCATGATCGTCATGATCGTCAAGATCGTCGTAATCAAACCCATGGACGATAGGGTCAGCAGCAAGATGATGACGTTTTTTTGGGTTTTTATGAAATCCGCATCAAACCCTGAGTTAACCAGGTGACCTTCGATATTCTCTCTATTATGATATGCCATGCAACGACACATAGTACACGGACAATGCTCAGACTCTCCTTCCTCTTTTCCTTCAAACAGATCATTCATAAACTTGTCGAAACCGCGATGCCACGCATCATCTTTAGTCGGCAATTCCATCCAACTGCAATCCTCTTCACTTGCCATTGCAAAAAAACAACTATAGCGCGCAGATTTTAATCTCCTAAACCATATGTACAAAGGGCGTGCTTGATCAGTGTTCCATACTACAGTATTAAAATAGATGTACATACAAATAATTAACAAACTAATAAACATCGATCATATACCTTGGCAGATTGGATCTGAAGAACAGACTTTTTCCCGTCGCGATGCAGGTGATCGCACGTGCACCCCGGTGGATTGCGAGACATCAACAAGATGTGTTGATTTGGTTTCGTTCGTTCCTTCGTCGTATATTTATTAGGGTGAGGATCGGTGAAACGACAAAGATCGAGTTGGGTTAGGACTCGGTGGGTCTGTTAGGCTTCCAATTTTCGGTGGGTTCCAAGTTGGGCAGATGTCGATTTCATTGATGGGCCTAATTGGCAGGGTTTAGAAACAAGCCCGATCTTTGGCTAAAAGTGACACACGAGAACACATCAATTGCGACTAATATTGCTTTCGATTGCAACGGGGATATTTTTGTCGCAATAGCATCTTCTCTAGTGCGACGATTGCGTGCTAGCGTCGCCATACCCCTCTCTAGTTTGCAACGATTTCGATTCAGGTTGCAATATCAAACATTTCATTCGCAATGAGTACATTGCCGTCGCTATACCCCTCTATAGTTTGCAACACTTTCGATTCAGGTTGCAATATCAAACATTTCATTCGCAACGAGCACATTGTCGTCGCTATACCCCTCTATAGTTTGCAACACTTTCGATTTAGGTTGCAATATCAAACATTTCATTCGCAACGAGCACATTGGCGTCGCCATACCCCTCTATAGTTTGCAACACTTTCAATTCAGGTTGCAATATCAAATATTTCAGTCGCAACGAGTACATTGGCGTCGCTATACCCCTCTATAGTTTGTAACACTTTCGATTCACGTTGCAAAATAAAATATTTCAGTCGCAACGAGTGCATTTTCGTCGCTACAAGTAATACTCTAATAGTGACGTGTCATAGTCGTTGTGACATGGGCAACTACTGCAACCGTTACCAATAAGCGTCGCAATACCAACGCCCTAATTGCAACAGACGCCCATGCGTTGTTGCAATTGCCATTGAAATTGCAACGGTACATAATTGGCCGCAACACACACCCCTATAGCGACCAATATTGTTAATTGTCGCATTAAGCCCGGTTTATCGCAACCAAAGCACCCTGTTGCCATAAAAACCGGTCGCGATTACAGTGATGCCATTTAGATATTTTCCAATAATACCCTTATACTACTATACTACTCACTGTATACTACCTATACCACTGATCAACGTTAGACTAGTATACAATTATTCTCAACCATCATATATTTATCTACTAGTCCTTTAAATTAGTGGTATAAGGTACCGTAAAATAGCTCCAGGTAATAATAAGAGTTTGCACAAAATGAACAGAGCTCAAAACATGTACAAAGAAAATACTAAATAAAAGAATAGTGTGACTTCAAAAGGATGATTAGGAGAAATATTTCCACCCAACATGGGCCATAATCAATAGCGAAATATGAAATATATTGTGAAAACTAGACAAATCATCAAGATAATAAGAGTCCCACACAGCCAATCATGTGAGTATTGGAGTCTGATTATACCTTATCGCTTAGCATCTGTTCAAAACTAAATGTGTAATTGGTCAGCCTATTGTTCTTCAAATCAGCATACCTGCAGCAAAGTTGTGCATGTCATGATAAATTGGATTGTCACTAAAATACTTAGTTATTCATATTCCAATTGAAGACATCATGCATCTTTCATGAATAAGATATTTCAGTACATACTTCCAACAGAGAGGTACATCACAGACACATCACTCTGTTCCTATCTTGCATCTGTTCGTTTCAGGCTCGTTTTTGAACTCTTCCATGTGAAATTCCTGTGTTACTTACTTCCGGATACAATTATCCTAGCTGCTTCTTTTCTGATTCTGAGATTCTACCTGCTGGCTCTGTTTTGATCTCTATTGCTCACAATTTTGTAGGAGGACAAAGTTACTGACACAGCAAATTCAGGCCAAGAATATCATGGCACAGCGATCACCACTGCCAATGCTTCCTCCAGCGTCCAAGAGCCATTAGATCTCAACATCAATTTGGATCCGTACCACCCATACAGCGCAGTCCCGGATCAGGCACCACCACAAGAAACCTCACCTCAAGTCCATCAGCAGCTGCGTAGTGCAAGTACCAGAACCCAGCCCAAGAGGTCCAGAGGATAAGGCAGTGCAGCAGGGGCAGGCCCGGGCCTCCGGCCCAGTTCGGCCGAATTTCGGCCTTCGGCCGAACCAACCCCAGCACGGCACCGCCTCCTAAAGACAAATCCAGGCCGTAGGAGCCCGGGTCAATGGATCCACCAGTTCGGCCGAAATCCTCAGTTCGCCCGAACCGGAGATTTCGCCCGAACGGCCCGGCACCGCTCCTGGTGCCTTGGCCACTGCTCCACTACTCCACCGCCTTGGTCCACTATAAATCGGAGCTCCTGGTCACCTGCAAAGACACGCGACATAAGAGTAGAGTGCAGGTGAAGCACTGTTAGTTCTCCACTTGTATCAGTAGATATAGGGACAGAGGAGAGGTGAGCGTCCCGGAGAGGAGCCGGAGTGACGGCCCCTCTTCAAGCTGTACCTCGACGGATGTGGCTCTGCTTCGAGTAACATCCGGGTCTTGTCTGGTAACTCTTGTATCTCTCTCTGATTAATTGAGCATTCAGTTCTACTTTTATATGCTTGCTGGTTCTTCGTTCAATGCTTAGTTGATTGGTATAATTGTATATTAGTTGCTTAGCTTCGGTGCTTATCTTTCTATAGGAGATAAGTATTAGTTGACTAGTATAGGCGTGGTGCCTATACTTGAGACTAACTTAGTTTATTCCTGTCGCAACGGAGGTGGTAGCCGTAAGGTGGTGACAGCCCTTCCGATCTTTGTAGTCCATCACGTTAGTTCCGGTCCGTAGGATTCCCCAGTTCGGATCTAGTGACACCCCTTCTCATGCCTTTCTGCATGTCATAGGTTCCGTTGTCCCGAAGCAGGTATCTATCTGTATCCTCTGATCTGCTCGATGAATCAGTAGAATACCTCCATCAGACTTGTACCCTCTCTACCCTCCTATCACTCCTCTTCTCTCTTTGTTGTTGTCATCCACCTCATCCATACCTTTCACTCCATTCCATCTACCTAGGACAACTTAGTTTAGAATCAGTCCACTTCTCATTCTCCGTGGAAATCGATACCTTGGAATACTCCCAGGTGAAAGCTACATCGGTATCCGTCCGCTTGCGGATTTATCTGTAGGTCGTAAGAAGTGCCAACAAGCTTTCTGGCGCCGTTGTCGGGGAACGATAGCTGTTCTAATTCTGAACCCAAGTTATCCGTGTATCCCACCACCATCCGCCGGGTAAAACACTGTTAAACCTCGCGGGCTCAAACTCCACCAAAACCTGGCCCAGACCCTCTCCCCCACTTCCCCTTCCCAAACCAGCCCGCAACCCTTTCCCGAATTGGGCCTCCCGGCCCACTCCCCTCTCCCCGTCGCTCTCTACCTGGGCCGAGCCCACTCCCTCCCGCATACGTAGAAGGCGCCCCAGCCCTCTCCGCTTTCCCCTCCCTCCCTTCCACGCGGGGCTCACTTGTCACTCTCTCCCCTCCACCTCCCTTTCTTCTTCCCCAGGTCGCACGCACAGCCCCGCCGGCCTTCTCCCCGTTCAAATCCCGCGACACCATGACCGTCTTCCTCGCCCCGGCCCCACTCCCGTGATCCCCTCCCACCTTCCATCAACGCCCAGGCGTTTCCCCCTCTCCCTCCCCCTCTCTATGGCGCGTAATAGACATTCACCGGCCATTGAAGACCGAGACGGCCGCCGGTTGAATTCCCTCACCTCCAAGCTCTACCCCCACCCTACAAAAACCTCCCCGAGCTCCCCTTGCCTTCCCTTTACCACCCAGACGAACCATCACCACCTCCCGAGACTCCCCGGCACCAATTTGTTCCGCCCCGCCGCCATTGCCGAGCTCGGTAAGCAACTCCGCCACCGGCTAACTCCGTGGCTGAGCCGTCCCTCACTCTCCTATATCTTTTCGTAGCTCCAGAGGACCCCGACAAAGCTTCCCCGATGCCCAGGAACCCCGGACCGAGGCCGCGACGCCGTCCCACACGCGCGACCCCGAGCTGCTCCGCCTCTCTCCGTCGGCACGCATCACCACCGCGCCTCTGCTCCTTCTCTACCCTGTGGTGACCTCGCCGTTCCCTCCTCTCTCTCCCAGTCCAAACGCCGTATCGAATGGTTGCCTGTGCGCGGCGGCGGCGCCCTCCCGAGCTGGCCGGCGCGCACCGGCCGTTGATCCTGCCGTGGGAGGCCCAGATTAGATCAGGGCGTACCCCTTCGTTTCATAAAAATCCGGCCATCCATCTGTAGATCAACGGCCGAGGATCAATTTTGACCCTAGTCAGCACACTGTCGTGGCACTTTTATGATCTAGCCCCTGGAATATTTGATTTTCACGCACACTATTCCCTGAATGTTGTAAAACTTGTTAGCTACCCCCTGTTGTCTACTGTTATTTGCACATATACCCCTGCTGACGCCATATGCTTCCTAATGATGTCATATCTCACTTTTTCCAGTGTTAAAATAATTCCAGAAATGTTTATTTACAGTTTAGTCCTTGGTTTAGTAAAACGATTAGTACTTTTTACTCGTAACTCCGATTTAGATGATTCTTGCGCTCACGCGTTCGTGGAGACGAGCTCTAGCTTTTAAAATACTTTTCCTGCTGTTTTATTCTTGTTTGGTGTACTGTTCTTATACTTTTATGTGTATGCTTGTTTCCGGTAGTTGATTCGAGTAGCTGTGTTGTGAAAAGACCCGGTGTACGCGAAGGATTCAACAAGCGCTTGAGGAAGGCAAGTGTCCTTGCTGCATGTTCCTTTTTACCTTTACTTACAACATGTATCACATTTTATTTTACGCTTATTGCATGCTTCGAGTCAAATTGATGGGAATCCTATGGTAGGGTTTACTAGATTTCCTTATGACAACCTTGAAGCCTTTAGTAGTCGGTTGAGTCATGGGTAGTATCATGCTTAGTTTGCTCTACATGGGGTGGGTTAATTCTTAATCTTGATTAAACAATTATGCAACAATTTGGGTTGGTAATCTTTTAGCAACATGGAACTCTAGGGACTCGATGGACAGTGTTTATGGTTTGATGCTTGTCTCGCTCGAGTCGTCTCAAGGATTGATGCATGGAGTGACCACCTAGGATTTACAGTACAACCATGAGACTGAGTGGGCAACGGTCTTGGCTGAGAAAGTTGGGTAATCCAGGGGTACGCGTTGAGCGGGTAGGAGCCAACTAGGGCAGCGTCCCAAAAGTCGTGGCATGGCACGGTGATGGGTTTGAGCCCTGAGTGGGTCAATGCTCCCTGGAGAACCAATGGAAGGCCTCGTAGTGTACCCCGGCACGCACATCTCGGAAATGTGCGGAGGCTTGCAACCTTAGCTAAAAGGTATCACGACTCATGGGGAAAGTGTACAACCTCTGCAGAGTGTAAAACTGTTATAACAGCCGTGCTCACGGTCAAGAGCGGTCTGGACCCTCACATGTTTAGTTGGTAGTTTTGGGTTGGATCGCAGTGCGGTGACTGCGGTTTGGGTGGGCAGTTTGGCCTTAGTCGATAGGTGCTTGTCCTATAAGTTTGGTTGTGGATGGGAAGACTTTCACATGTTAATCTAAGTGTTTAATAAAACTTGACCAACTAAAATTTATGCAATGCAACCAGTTGTGTCAGCCTTCCTTGATTTTAGCCCTGCATGTCATTATTTTCCTCCACTTGCGGAGTACACGCCTCCAGGTGTACTCACCGTTTTCCCCTTCACCCCTGCTGTGTTTCCCCCTCCCCCTTGATTGCTGTTCAGGATGAAGGCCATGAAGATCTAGGATGCGACCCCGGGTTAATTGCCTGTGGTCATGGAGCTTCGCTTCCGCACAAGATTAGTAAACTATAAGTTGTACTTTTCTTTCGGACCTACGGGTCATTTTGTAATATTATAACATGATGTGGTAATGTATCAATGATGAAGTCATGCTTTATGTATGAAAATGATCGTGGCATACATAAAGTGAGCATTCGGTTGTGTTTATAAAACCGGGTGTGACAGATGAGAAGGTGGCGGAGGGCGAGCTCGCACGCATGGAGTGGGAGGACAAGATGGAAGTCCTCCGTAGGGCCCTGTGTGCGAAGCTCAAGAGGCTTTTCAAGGCCACGGGACACGAGGATCTCTATGGACCACCCGCAGAATAGTGTCCCACAGTCATTTCATTTTTAGATAGAGCACCATTAGTTTAGTTTGGTTTGCTAGTTGTTGGTTTAATTTATTTCTTTTAGATCAATGTTTAGGGTGCTCTAAATTTTATTTCCCTTCCAATTGTTTTTTTCCAATCTTAGTTCGAAGAATAAATAAAGTTAGAATTGTTTGCAAGAAAAGAATAAAATTAACGCTCCAGCTGGTGCATTTGAGCCACCCAGAGTATGCCATGACTAATAGAGAAGACACACGAGTACAGGAACTTTTCTGAAGCACCAAGGACCGAGGGAGCGCACGAGGGCCGGTTCGACCGAACCAGGTGGTTCGGGCGAACTGGCCAGTTCGGCCAAACCAGCCCGGCTGCACCCCTCTACGCACCTGCACGCTGGTTTGCACCTTCTCCCTCTGTCGCACCCGGATTTACACAAAAACCCGAATGCTACTGTATGTGTGCCCAGGAAGTCCACAGAACACATACGGCTTACAAATATGGTAAAACAGAGTACATATGCTCGAATAAAATAGTTTTGCATCAGAGTTTACCTAAAACACAGTGGAAGCCTAACTCTCAAAACAGGTAGAGCCTCAAGTCCAAAGGGACACTGACTAGTTGACCACAGGTCAGAAGTATGGAAGATCCTCAAGAAACTTCATCTGTTACCCATCCGGGATTTTGTTGAACAATAGCAAGCGTAAGTAAATGTCTTACTTAGCAAGTATAACACGGGTGTATGAAGGCTCAAAAAGGCTAGACACGGCTTAATTGCATTAGCACTTTTAGTTGGTTCGTTTTAAGATTATCCAAGTTACTACAAGTGAATGAAATTCCAGTTGCAACCCAATTAATAAGGTATAAGTGAGATTGAGCATAAATAAACATCATCTTCTAATCAAAAAGGATCCAGGCCGCTTGTGACCCTGAGCAAGGCTATCATGATAGATTTACACTCTGCAGATGTTTCGCCCTTTACCCACCAGTCGCGTAAAAGTTCAAAGGAACTTTGCACCCAACCACGCGGAGGTGGATTAGACCTCACAAATCACACTTCCGAGGTGTGATCGCATAGGGACGCTACGAGGCTTTTCACAAGACACCCTAACAAGAAAGTGGCCGCTATGGTACAACACAAGTAGTATGGCCCAAGGCACCGAGAATGACGTACGCCTACGGAGTCACACCATAGGGGGGTCAATGGCGTCCAACGCGCGGGTATCACACCCAACAATGCACAACGTGCGGAGTTCTCAATCACTGAGACTCCCAACACGGGACTGTGCCTCATAGGGACATAGCCGACGGATCTCCCACCCTCGGTGGATCAAACCATACACTCACGAGTGGTTCTCATAGCGCCGTCGGCCCGTCGGTAACCACTATCAAGCTAGAGCCGTACAAGCTACTTGACCAAGACCAGAGCCATTATAGTTCTAGCAGTGGCGACAGGCTCCTGGGTTGCCGCTCGTCACACCCCAAAATTTCAAATTTTGGGATGTGAATTTTTAACATAATTAATACAATATTTTTCTCAATTTTCTAAAATTTCCAAGTTTCATAAAATTTACAGGGAATTTAGTATAGGAATTTTTTTTCTAAATTAAAGAAACATATGTTTAAATTTTGAGTGTGTTGCATTCATGCTGGCTGCACTGAGTTTTGGTTGTGTGCAGTTCAAACTAGAATCTAAATCCAATTTAAATTCAAGTTTGAATTGCTTTTGTTTGAGCCCTAGAATAGTTTTTTTGTCCCGAGTCCGCTTTCACCCCCTGGGCTTTTACCTTGGTCCGCTTTTGCTCCTCCTGCTCTTCTTCGCGAACCGGCCCAAACCTTCCCGAGCGCCAGCCTTCCCTCGGCCCAGCTAGCTTGGTGGCCTGCTTCTCGCGGCCCAACCGCTAGCTCCCGCGCCGGCCCAGCACCGCAGCGCTGTTGGCACTTCTTACGATCCAATATCAGAATTGAGAATCCTAGTACTGGGGTAAGGAGTGTTTCAGTGGTTTTCCTTATGGCTTAGTAAAATATAGAAATATTCTGCAAGCGCACAGAATCACCGCTGTAGCACTTCACCTGGGAGTATCCCGAGGTATCATAATTTACATTTCCGCAGGGAAGCTTTGGCAAGATTACTAGTGAACAGATATTCGAGACTATTAGAGGAGGGTACACGACTAGACAAGACAGGGGATAACGGTATTGGATAGGAGTGGATATACCGGACACACAGCTCAAGGGATACTCAGGTAAGGGAGAGAAGAGATAGATAGCTGGGAGGACAACGAGAAGAGATAGAGGACTCCTGGATTATTTATCTACCTATGTCACTCTAGCTTAGAGATACAACGGCTACAGAGCCAGCACTAGGAGATCTGGGATAACTCTAATGTCTTAGCTTCGGGACAAGGGAACCGGTGAACACACAGAAAGGGATGAGAAGGGGTGCCACTATTTCCCAACTGGGGAATCCTACGGACCGGAACTAACGTGATGGGCTACGAAGACCGAAAGGGCTGTCACCACCTCCCGGCTACCACCTCCGTTGCGACGGGAATAAACTAAGGCCACTGACTAGCCTAGGAACCACTCCTACACTAGGCAACGACTACTTACTCTGCTAGCAAGAGCAAGCAACCTTGTCAATACTCTTGGTGACAATTCACCTCCAGTATCAAGCAAGATCGAAGAACCAGCCAAGACAAAGACTTAAACAAGACTACAAGCACTAGAACTCTAAGTGACTATAGTCTAAACAAGATACAGTTGCAACTAGGATAAAGTAGAAGCAAGATATAAATGACAAAGGCAAAGTGATAAAGATAACTATATTGATACTCAATGTCTTACAAAAGGTAAAGTAAAAGATACAAGAGCTATTACCAGAGCTTCTGAAGACGACTCCGGAACCTCCAAGGCAAAGCTCGACTCAACTATAACTCCCAACTAAACTATCCTAACTCTACTAGAATGAAAGTGGAATGAGCTCCTTGGCTTGGTGTCGTTCTGGCCCAGGGTGACGTATTGGTCCTTCGGGGTGAGTTGGCGGTCGTCCACATGTCGTACGTTGTGTTCGGTTGACGTGGACGGCTCCCGCTGACCCGTACAGCTAAGGGGGATAACCGGCCGAACGGAGTCGTTCGGCCGATTCGGTCATTTTAGGCCCCAATAGCGCGTATTTGTCGTAGTTGTACCTGCACAAGTGTCACTCACCAAAACTCGTGGAACTTTATTAGAAATAAAACCCAAGTACATGGAATGTTGCATATAACCTCGTTTATTGCCGAGTATTAGTGGTCGGATTTGGGCTGTAACGACCGCCAACAAGCTCCCCCAAGCTTAGCTCTTTGCTCGTCCTCGAGCAAAGATATAAACTTAGGCTCGGTGGATCAGGAGTTGCTACAATGTCATTTCTTTTGCAGGTAACTTATAAACAACTAGTCCTCAAAAATACTTGAATCATAGGCAAAGTTTCAAATCACCTTTTTACCTACGGGGCTTATAGCAATCTCCTTATCTTGGGCGGTTGAAAGGACGAACAGTTTAAATTCAGTTTTATTCCGCTCTACTCTTTTCAGGATCCCATCTCGGAGTTTTTCATATGTTTTGAAAACTATAAATTGTTCCTCATTGGCACACTCAATCGCTCAGGTGTATTTGAATCCTCACCAAGGCTTGTGCCTTCTTTTTCATCCTATCATCTAATATGGCTTTTTGTGTGGCTCAGGGATAAAGGATGAAGGCATGCATGCATCTTATATTTTGCTAAGTCAAAGACCGGATCTCTGAGGAGACAAATCACATCTTAAGATCGAGACGTGCAAGTGTGTGGATATGAATGGAGTGGAATATGGTGGAATGGTGGAATGGAGTATGGTGGAACTCCTTGGATGAAACTCCCTCTCCTTGATTTATTTTCGAGAACATGGGCTATCTTTTATTCTCATATTTTTGCCATGCCACTTGGCATGCTTTTCTTTTTTTCTCTTTCTTTTTGCCATGCTCTTTGGCATGCTATTCTATTTCTCTTATTTTTGCCATGCTTCTTTGGCATGCTTTTCTTTTTGCATAGCCCATGTCTCTATCAAGAATATTTGGAGAGGGAACTCATAGAACATGGAGCATTTATTTTTGTGGATGGATGATGGAAAATGTTTGCTAACTCCCAGTGTCGGAATTGCAAGTGAGAGGTGGTGTGTGTACGTGGGTCTCGATCTTTAAGAATATGAAAGCTTCACTCAAAGGTCACAACAATTTGACAAAGCTCACAAGCAGCATATGAGTAGAAATTTTCAACTAAGCTTATCATATGGCTTTGGTAGGTATTTTGACCAATGAGGAACTTGTTTCATTTTGAAAGCATAAATTTCCGAGATTTTCCCCGTACTAAAAGCAGAATAGAATTTAACCAAATTCTCACTATATCAACCCCCACAACAACTTAAACTTGGAATAAAGCATGTGCTCCCACAAGGTTTTCAGGATCATTTTACTCATGCCAAATAACTCAAGCACAATCTAGCAACTAGTTGAAACAAAGTACTTGCAAAATTAATGACAGAGCAACTATTCATCATTTCCTAGGTGAGAGGCATATGATTCATTCCATGCATAGTTGGGAGTTATTTTTATTCAAGGGAAATATTATTTTAGGAAAATATTTTTGGTATTTTCATTTTTTTTAAATGCAAATTATCATGAAGGAAAATGAAAGGGAAATTAAAAGATCAAAGTGCTGGATAAATCGGGACATACCTGGTGGGGGTCCTCCCCCAAGCTTGGACTTTCACTGGTAGGGGTTGAGCCTTGAAAGGTACTAGCTCAGCTGTTCTGCTTGCTCGTGGACGTCATGCTGGATGGACGCAACCATCCCGCTATTCTCTTGATGGTACTAAGAATGGTGGGCTAGCGTGTCTTGAATCTCTCGGGTACGGTCGTCGATGAGCTCGACTCGGTCGGAGATGTAGGACAACTCCCGGCCGTAGTCGAAGCGTGCGGACTGTGAGTATCCGGGGTAATATGGCTGGGAGGCACTGTCGTACCCTCCTTCATACCGACTCCTGGACCACTCAAAGTCCGTGTCCTGGCCGTAGTCCCAACGTCCTGAGGTGAAGTAGTTCGGCTCCTGGTGTTGCCCAGAGCCTCCTGCTCCGGACGTCCCAGCACCGGTGTACTTGTCGTAGGTGGCCTCAAAAGCGGAAGTCTGTCGGTGCGGCATTTGTGGTGCATCTTCCGGCCCCTGTGAGGTGGCGAGCCCAGCATCACGCCTGGCTCGTCCCCTCGTGATGGGTCCGTCACCTACAACGCTGTGCCGAGCGGGCTCTCTCCAAGGTGGAGAATCGTCCGACTCGGTCCTCAACTGAAGAGTTAGTTTCGGCGTGGTATACAACCTTAGTGCTGCACAAGGCAAAGGCACTTCAGTTGTATATCCATGGTAAATCATTGCCAGCATTGCGTCAGGCGTCCGCCATATCATGTGGGCTTGCACGAAGTGCTCGGTATCCACGACGGAACGCGCTGTCTCGATGTACGTGAGCTGGGCGCCTTGGAAGACGCCCAGATGGTTAGCGAGGCGAGTGACTAGAGAAGTCATCGCCATGCTACCCGCACGAGAAATATGAGACAGTCAGTGACCAACCATTTCTTTCACAGGTGAGTAGGGAATTTGCTTGACCATGGCGAAAAGAGACCGCAACTCGATGGTGTTGACAGGGCGCAAATCTGCCCGGGGGAATACCGTCATAGACACCCAACGATGCATGAAATGCAAAGTGGGGTTATGTATGCTGTTCGTGCGTGGCGCAGGACAGTTGGTATTCCCCGAAATCTTTTTCCAAAATGCCACCCTGTCAAATCTTTTAAGCGCTTTGTTCGGGTCTAGGGAACAACGACTTGAAAATCCGAGACCCGAACTAAAATCCCTCCAAGAGCAGAAAAACTCTTGGTTGAAGAATCGGAAACAAATCCTCCCAGTTTCAGAAACCAAAGTCAAGAGGAATTCACGGGTGAGCAGGTACGAACCTTCTTCGTTGATGTGCCAGAAATTCTCCCAGCCAATGGCCTGGAAGATTTCTGTGAACTCTACGTCCATCCCCATGTCCCTGAGCAAATCTTGCTCAAACACACGGGTGTGCTCGAACTCCTTCAGCCAAAGCTCGTTGAAGGTGTTTTGCTCCCGTTCTATCCTGAGGTTGATGTCTCTCTCGCTCAGGAGCTGCCTGGCTAGGGGCGTGGCATGGCCCCATCCCGAGCCGGCTGCTTCGTGCTCGTTCGTGTCCATCCGGCTCGAGCCTCGGGACGGAGCTGGGGAGCTCCCAGCATCGTCCGATCGTCGGCCTAGCCGGGCGGAACGACGGAGCGACGTGAAGAACTTCGACATGATTCCTGCAAAAGGTTAGTGCAACAACAACTACCCGAAGGACTGAATATATATGGTTAGCACAAGAAAATCAAGTCAGTCGTTCAAGATAGTTAGTCATTCTCGCGGGGATGAAAACCACCACAAAAGGTTAGTCGTTCTTGTGGGAGTCGGTGACCACCACAAAATCGTCCAGAAATTCAGCACAAAGATCACGACAAAAGCAAAATATTTTTTTGGGATTTTCTAGTGATGCAAGTAAACCAAAACTTGAGCAAGAACTTGGGAAGAACTTGAGCAAGCACTAGAGCAAAGGACTTGAGAGAGAGGGAGAGAGCTCCTAGCAGAATTTTTTCTGAGTGAATGAGTGTGTGAGGAGCTCACAAGCTTGCACCAGCATTTATAGGCCGAGGGGGGGCAGGCCCCTGGTTCGGCCGAATGGCCTGGTTCGGCCGAACCGGGCAGGTGTGGCCTGGCCACTCCATGTGAGTGCAGCCCCCTCCTTTGCTTTGATTCCACGCCAAAATGTGTGGCCACAAAATTTTTAAGTCATGTGAGTGGAGTTAGTGGTAGGTGAGATGCAAAATTGACATGACCAAAGTGGATTTTAGTGGAGTCACCCCCATGCTGCCATGTTTGTGATAATTGGTGAGTGTGCAGCCAATTTTAGTGGGGTAGACATGTTTGGTGCTGGTTGGTGCTGATGGTAAATAATTGGAGATGTTCTAGAAGGGATGAAAATGATAAAAGTTACCAATTACATCCACCCTAGGTAAAATTTCAGCATGTGTCCAATTATTTCTAACCAAGCTTGCAAAATTTTCTACTCTCTCTCAAATTAATTACTCAAGTGGTTCATTTATTTTGGAAAGGGAAACATGCAAATGCAATTGAAAATATTAAAATTTGGAAGGGAAATATGGGATACATACCGGTTTTCCTCACGGCGAGAGCTCAGCTTTTAAGTCCGCGAGCGGGACTTCTCCTGTCTTCAGTTGCTCTTGTCATCGTCCGGTCCCGGAGTGGATGACTCGGACAATGCAACCTTCTTCCACCACATTTTCTTGTTCTTCTTCTTCGGTGTCGGTGGCGGTGGGATCGGTGTCTCTGGAGAATTCCAGAGGGCTTGTTCTTCCTCGTATTTCTTTACGTGGAAATCCATTTCTTCTGCACTTGTCGGTTTTGTCGGCTCGTTCCACTTGAGCTGCTCACCACCGAGTATTTCCAGCTCTCCATTAATGAGAGCCTTAAGGAAACACTCGGCGCTCCTCTGCTCCGGTGTGAGTGGCTCTGTCTTCTTCTTTTCCCGGGGTTGAAACTTGAAGTAAGTCAACCTTCCGTCGATACGGAACGAGATTTCTCTCGCATCCATATCGATCCTAGCCCAGGTGGTGTTTAAGAATGGTCGGCCCAACACAAGGGGAAACGAATGCTCGTTCCCCGTGTCGAGGACAACAAAGTCCACAGGGACATATCGTCCCCAGATCCGGACCGGTACATTCTCGATCACCCCCTCGGGGTAGCGGATGGTTGAGTCCGCAAGCTGTACCGGGTAGTAGTAGGTGACAAAGTAGGTTAGCGTAATTTCTTAAATAATACCTTAGACATGATGTTGACGCTTGCCTCCAGATCACAGAGTGTATCATCAATGCGACGATTCCAGATCGTGCATTAAATGATGGGCACTCCAGGATCTTCCTTCATATCCGGAGAGGTCTTGATGATCGCCCTTTTTGCAGCTCTCGGCAGGTAGGTCCATCTTGGTGTCAGCACTTGGATGCGTGTGACCTTCCCTGCGTGGTTAGTTCGGAAGACACTACGAGGCATCTTACCATGTCTTGTAGTGATGGCTTTCACTGTCTCGATGGAAGGTTCGGGTTGCCCTGGAATCTTCCCCGATTCAGTGACAGGAACAGCAGCAGCTAATTGAGCGACTTGAGTTTGTATCATTTTATTAAAGCTCAGCTGATTTTTCATAGCAGAAGAAAATGATTCCATCCTAGAGTCTATGCTTTCCAGAGTTTTATCATTAGCAGCAAGCTTTTTATTGATGTTTTCAGTTATTTTCATCTGGCCAAACACAAGATCTCTAAGAGACGGCTGATTATTGAAATTGCTGGAATTGAAATTGTTACCTTGTTGAGGCCTCTCAAAAGGGAGGTTTGGGCGCGGATTCTAGCCTTGGTTGCCGTAGTTGTTCGGTCGGTACCCGTTGTTGTTGGAGTTGTTGACGTAGTGGGCATCTTCTCGCGTTTCAGGGTAGTCATTCCCCGAATGGCCAGTGTTGCCACAGACTTCGCAGGTCATGCGGGCATCCATGGCTTGCACCGTTTCTTGAGCAGGGGCCTCCAGTTTCTTCATTAGGAGGTCCATCTTGGCAGCGAGCATGTCCAGAGCTTCAACTTGGTGAACTACTCGGGTCTTTGGTTGAGTCCGGTCGTCGGACCAACCTTGGTTCTCGACCATCTTCTCTATGAGGGCCTTCGCACGACTCTCCTCAAGAGAGAAGAACGAGCCTCCAGCAGCAGCATCCAGGTACTCACGGGCAGAATTTCTCAGCCCATGATAGAAAGTTTGGATTATGAACCAACTCTGCATACCATGGTGAGGACAAGCAGAAATATAGTCCTAGAGGCGATCCCATGCCTCCGGGACTGTTTCATCTTTTAGCTGCTAGAAACTAGCTATTTTGTTCCGGAGGGCGTTGGTTTTCCCAACCGGAAAGAATTTTAGCAAGAAATCGCAAGTGCATTTATCCCAGGTATCTATTGCTTCGCGGTTAGCATAAAACCATTGTTTCGCCTTGCCTAATAATGAGAATGGAAATAAACGAAGGCGAGTGGCATCGATACTTACTCCGCGGATGGTGAAGGTGTTGCAAATCTCCAGGAAATGCTGGAGATGAGCATTGGCATCTTCGTGTGGCTTGCCGCAGAATGGGCTAGCCTGCACCATGTTGATGAGGGCTGGCTTCAGCTCGAAGTTACCATCTCCGACTGGCGGAGCTGGTCTGACACGTACGTTCTCGCTTGATGGAGCGGAGAACTCATAGATCGTCTTGGTTGCCATCCTCGATGTAGCCTGGTCAACGACGGGAAGGACTGGGTTCGTCGAAAGGAGTTGCTTCTGAGGAGGTACAACACGGGGTCGTACTTTCCTCACAAGTGACTCCGGATTTTCTTGGAAGTTTTACAGTAGTTGGAAACCAGTCATGCACTACTCTGTTCCACAAAGACCAACGAACAGAGCAAGGATAAACCAGCTTGAGTAGCGGTACTCAACTAAGATAGCTCAATATAAAAATTCAAAAGTAATCTAGCCAAAGACTTCCCCGGCAACGGCGCCAGAAATGCTTGTTGGCACTTCTGACGATCCAATATCACAATTGAGAATCCTGGTACTGGGGTAAGGAGTGTTTCAGTGGTTTTCCTTATGGCTTAGTAAAATATAGAAATATTCTGCAAGCGCACAGAATCACCGCTGTAGCACTTCACCTGGGAGTATCCCGAGGTATCGTAATTTATATTTCCGCAGGGAAGCTTTGGCAAGATTACTAGTGAACAGATATTCAAGACTATCAGAGGAGGGTACACGACTAGACAAGACAGGGGATAACGGTTTTGGATAGGAGTGGATATACCGGACACACAGCTCAAGGGATACTCAGGTAAGGGAGAGAAGAGATAGATAGCTGGGAGGACAATGAGAAGAGATAGATAGCTGGGAGGACAATGAGAAGAGATAGAGGACTCCTGGATTCTTTATCTACCTATGTCACTCTAGCTTAGAGATACAACGGCTACAGAGCCAGCACTAGGAGATCTGGGATAACTCTATTGTCTTAGCTACGGGACAAGGGAACTGGTGAACACATAGAAAGGGATGAGAAGGGGTGCCACTATTTCCCAACTGGGGAATCCTATGGACCGGAACTAACGTGATGGGCTACGAAGACCGAAAGGGCTGTCACCACCTCCCGGCTACCACCTCCGTTGCGACGGGAATAAACTAAGGCCACTGACTAGCCTAGGAACCACTCCTACACTAGGCAACGACTACTTACTCTGCTAGCAAGAGCAAGCAACCTTGTCAATACTCTTGGTGACAATTCACCTCCAGTATCAAGCAAGATCGAAGAACCAGCCAAGACAAAGACTTAAACAAGACTACAAGCACTTGAACTATAACTGACTATAGTCTAAACAAGATACAGTTGCAACTAGGATAAAGTAGAAGCAAGATATAAATGACAAAGGCAAAGTGATAAAGATAACTATATTGATACTCAATGTCTTACAAAAGGTAAAGTAAAAGATACAAGAGCTATTACCAGAGCTTCTGAAGACGACTCGGGAACCTCCAAGGCAAACCTCGACTCAACTATAACTCCCAACTAAACTATCCTAACTCTACTAGAATGAAAGTGGAATGAGCTCCTTGGCTTGGTGTCGTTCTGGCCCAGGGTGACGTGTTGGTCCTTCGGGGTGAGTTGGCGGTCGTCCACATGTCGTACGTTGTGTTCAGTTGACGTGGATGGCTCCCGCTGACCCGTACGGCTAAGGGGGATAACCGGCCAAACGGAGTCGTTCGGCCGATTCGGTCATTTTTGGCCCCAATAGCGCGTATTTGTCGTAGTTGTACCTGCACAAGTGTCACTAACCAAAACTCGTGGAACTTTATGAGAAATAAAACCTAAGTACATGGAATGTTGCATATAACCTCGTTTATTCCCCAGTATTGGTGGTCGGATTTGGGCTGTAACGACCGCCAACAAGCGCATCCCGCCTCCGCTCCTAGGCCGCCAACCCCGCACTGCCCCGGCCCAATTCCGCTCTGCACCGGCCCAAACTTGCTGCTCGCCCCCCCTCTCCCTCCAGCCGCTGCCACGCGGGCCCCGCTGGCCAGGCCCGTCTTCTTCCTCCTCTCGCCGGACCCAAGACGAGCTCGAGCTGCTCGCGCCGAGCCTCGGCCCAGCTCTTGAGCCCACCTCCCGTGCCTCGGCACCTTCCTGGAAGTTTCCCGCAGCCGCCCTTCCTTCTGCGCCGTCCTCCCCCGCAAGGAAAGCGCCTTCCTCCATGGAAGGGGACGGATTCACCACCGCCGTACTTTCCATCCTCGGCGAAAGGATTCAACTTCCGCGCCCCTATAAAAGCCGAGTCCCGCTGCCCAGGGTCCCCCTCAAACCGCCCTCGAGCCCCCAAGCCTCCTCCTCGCTTCGCGCCGCCGCCATCTTCTCCACGATCGCGCCGCCGCCATCTTCGCCACGATCGCGTCATCGATGAACTTCCCCCCGGGTGCCGCTTCACTCGAGCTGATGTCCCTGGAAGCTTCACACGAAGGTACCAAAGCCACCCGAGCCATTCTCGTCATTTTACCCCGAGCTTTGGGCCCCGCACGACCTCATCATCATTTTTGCAGCGCCGCTGCCCGCCATTCTCCGTCGCCGGCTAACCTCGGGCCTCCGTCCCCGTCGAGACCTAACTAGGTGAGTTCTCCGCGTCGTCCTGGTGCTCCAGAGCCAAGCCGCATCACTTTTGGTGCTTCGTAGCGCGAGATGCGCTCGTCTCCGGCGAAGCTCCGCCGAGAGCGCAAGCGGCGCCGCCGCGTTCCTACCTCCCTTCGCCCGATCTGTCCTGGGCCGCCTGTTCGAGATCCGATGGCCACCGCGCGTCCCAGCCCTGAGTCAACTCAAGCCATACCGGTCAGCGCCGGTAAACTTTGCGAAAGAGCCCCTCCCTTTTTCTAAATTCAAGCCGCCGTCCATCTTATTTGAAAAGTAATCGCAAATAGGCCCCTGGTTCACACTTTAGCCCCCGAGTTTCCCTGTTTTTACACCCCGAAGCCCAGCCCTGAACATTTTGCGCATTAACCCTCGGGTTTTAATACGTAGTTATGTTTTAGCCCCTGAGTTTTTGCAAATAAGCCCCTGAAAACTTTTAAACCTTGCCAGCAAGTCCCTGAATCTTAGAAAAGCCATATCTTTCTCGTTTTAGCTCTGATTATAGTGATTCTCGCGCTCACATGTTCATAGCCTTCTTTTGTTCTATTGCTACTGTTTGGTGTATTGTTCTTAGTTATTCTTGTTTGTTTGCTTGTATGTTGTGCGGATGATTGCTGCGAGTAGATGAGTGCCATCAAGAGATTTCAAGGAGAAGAGTTTGACGATCAATAGCCGAAGACTGAGTGATTGTACTGGATTTGAGGCAAGTTATAGCATGGACAATCCTTGCTACCTACTCACATGTATTAAATTATTTCATACATGCATGTGTCTAAATTGATGTACCTTTAAGGTTGTACCTAGCTCTTGTTTATCCTGTCCTTGTTTACCTTGGTTTATGCATATGGGTAGAATCTTTGCTAGGCGCAGCTATTGTCACCTTTATTTAACTGTTAAACTTGTATTAATGGTCCACTTCAACTTTAATGTTAAAACTTGCTTTTTAGCAACATGGATCAGGGAGCTAGAGCATGTGCTGTGTGCTTTGCTCTAGTGTCTCCCTCTAAGGACCGGTTCTTAAAGCGGCAACCTAGGAGCCTGTCGCCACCGCAAGAACTATAATGGCTCTGGTCTTGGTCAAGTAGCTTGTACGGCTCTAGCTTGATAGTGGTTACCGACGGGCCGACGTCGTTTATGAGAAACATGGGTGAGAGTATGTCTTGATCCACCGAGGACGGGAGATCTGTCGGCTATGTCCCCGTGAGGCACAGTCCCATGTTGGGAGTCTCAGTGATTGAGAACTCCGCACGTTGCGCATTGTTGGGTGTGATACCCACGCGTTGGATGCCATTGACCCCCCTATGGTGTGACTCCGTAGGCGTACGTCATTCTCGGTGCCTGGGCCATGCTGCCTGTGCTGTACCATAAGTGGCCATTGTCTTGTTAGGGTGTCTTGTGAAAAGCCTCGTAGCGTCCCTATGCGATCACACCTAGGAAGTGTGGTTTAAGAGGTTTGGCCACCTTGGCATGGTTGGGTTTAAAGTTCGTTTGAACTTTTACGCGACTGGTGGGTAAAGGGCGAAACCTCTGCAGAGTGTACAATCTATCATGATAGCCTTGCTCAGGGTCACGAGCGGCCTGGATCCTTTTTGATTAGAAGATGATGTTTATTTATGCTTAATGTTACTTACACTTTATTAATTGGGTTGCAACTGGGATTTATTCACTTGTAGTAACTTGGATAAGGTTAAAACGAACCAATTAAAATTGCTAATGCAGTTAAGCCGTGTCTAGCCTTTTTGAGCCTTCATACACCCGTGCTATACTTGCTAACTAAGACATTTACTTACGCTTGCTATTATTCAACAAAATCCCGGATGGGTAACAGATAAAGTTTCTTGAGGATCTTCCGTACTACTGAGCTGTGGTCAACCAGTCGGTGTCCCTGTGGACTTGAGGCTCTACCTGTTGAGGGAGTTAGACTTCCGTTGTGCTTTAGGTAAACTTTGATGTAAAAATTATTTTATTTGAGCAGATGTTCTCTGTTTTACCATATTTGTAAGTTGTATGTGTTCTGTGGACTTCCTGGGCACACATATAGCAGCATTCGGTTTTGATGTAAACATTCGGATTTGTGTGACACCGCTTTAAGAACCGGTCCTTAGGGGGAGACACTAGAGCAAAACACACAGCACATGCTCTAGGTCCCTGATCCATGTTACTAAAAAGCAAGTTTTAATCATCATATTGAAGTGAACCATTAAGTCAAATTTAACAATTAAATAGAGGTGACAGTAGCTACGCATAGCAAATATCCTACCCATATGCATAAACCCAGGTAAATCAAGGAAAGGATAATCAAAACTAGGATCAACCTTAAAGGTACATCAATTTAGACACATGCATGTATGAAATAAATGATTAAATGGTGTGTAGGTAGCAAGGATTGTCCGTGCTATAACTTGCCTCAAATCCATTATACAGCTGCTCAGACTCTTCAATTCTTGATCTTGAATGTCTCGAACGGCCTTCCTCTACTCGCAACAATCATCGAGCACAACAAGTAGCTAAACAAGCAAACAAACAACATACAACTAAGAACAATTCACCAATCAAAGGAAAAGCATTACACTACAGCGTTTGGTGCTGTTGGCGACGCCTCCAAGTGGTCGCTATATGGGGTATTTGGTCGCGATACATATAGATTATGACGGTTTCATTCCGTCGGCAGGCATTGCAATATGATCCGTCGCAATATGTTGCTGCAACGGTTCCAAAACGGTGTCGCAATAAAAAGAACGTGTTGCGACGGTGCCTGAGGATGCAATTAGGTGAAGTAGCGACGACCGGTGGCGTTGCAACACAGGTTATTGCAATGAAAGGCGTCGTCGCGATAGCGGTTGTTGCGACCTGTTTGGTCTGTTGCAAACAAGATCTGTTGCAATGATAGAATCATGTCGCAATACGATACCTGCCATTGCAATTCGTATGTAGGCTATCACAACGGAGTCGTAATCCATCGCCATATGCTTGAGCTATAATGCAACCAAACTCGGGGTCATCGACGCATTATGCTTCAACCAAATCGCGACTCTAATTGCCATCGCCATACACGAAGAGGGTCACGCAACAAATATGGTTCGTCGCCATACGATCCAACGAAATTGCAGCACTATGTGTCGTCGCCATACACGAAGGAATTCACGCAACCAACTATGCATCGTCGCCATAAGATTGAACCAATTCGCAACAATAATAACCGTCGTTATACACATAGATGGTGACGCTACCAACTATGGGTGGTCGCCATATGCTTTAACAATAGCGCAACGCAAATTACCGTGGCTATACACGTTGACGGTCATGCAACCGAAGATTAGTCGTCGCCATATGCTTGAACAAAATCACAACGCTGATTTCCGTCGCTATACACGTAGACGGTCATGCAACCAAAGATTGGTCGTCGCCATATGCTTGAACAAAGTCACAGCGCTAATTTCCGTTGCTATACACGTAGATGGTCACGCAACCAAAGATTGGTCGTCGCCATATGCTTTAACCAAAGCGCAACGCGTACAGCCGTCGCTACATGGTTGTAGGAGTACCGCAACGAAGCATGCATCGACGCTATATGCCCTAGTGATAACGCATCAGATGAATTTTGGTCGCCATATGCATGTACTATATCACTACGAACTATGGTCCGTCGCTATTGGCATAGAGGAAAGCGCAACGAAATATTGGTCGCCATAGGACACACGTTGGATGCCCACCATCCCCAATTTATGATTCTTTAATCAGCAAAAATAGTCAAAACATAGACTATTGCAACCAATGTACATTCATATCATGCAATACCACAATTCTTCATATAACAGAATAAAATTCTGCACATTAGAGTATGCACTCTTGTCCATCACTCACATCATAATGTAGTAACAAAAGTTTTTAAAGAGCCTAGCATCGCAACAGTCTGGGTATCACTCCCACCCAGTATTGTTGATGGTCTTCATCATTTTTGGAGCTGAGGTTTGCTTGAAGGCCTGTGCTTCTTGTTTTGCAAAGGGTTTTTGTTGGCCGATCTTGAGTCTTTTATCGTCTCCAGAGCTTCTCTTTCCATGCCAGTCTGAATGTAAAGCAATTAGAGAATTAGATCATCTGAACCCAATTTGTGTTGGAATGAGAATATATGCAGCAACATATGGATTGGAACTTGAAAAATATAAGTGGCACTAAGAAACGACAATTCAGTTAGTACATACCTCTTGTGCTCTCTTGTTTGCCAATCGTGTCTTCGACTGACTCTGCAGTGTGTTTGAAGCGATATATCTTGGAGGTCTAGCAGAAGGTGGCGCACGATTACCATGGTTGTCGCCGAACAGTGTCTTGGTAATCCTGGCACTTGCATGACTGTTGGTAGGTGGCACATCTTCTTTATCTTTTGTCACGGCGGTGCTTGGTGGATGCATCTAGAATGTTTAGTTTTATATTGCAACTATATCAGCTGTGATTGAAAGCACGACACCATGCAACCTTATTGGAAAGCTTGTTCAATGTCGTTACCTGGGGTGCTGTTACATGATCCTGCCCAACTGGTGTTGCAGGAATGTTTTCCTCCTGCCTCGTATGTACAGCTTCATTAGAACTATTGTTGATGGTTTCAGAGGGAGTCTGCACATTGTGAAAGAGGACAGGCGAGAGATAAGTGGCATAAATATGCATTTTCTCAATCACAACCAAGTATAGTCGTTACCATGTTCGTTGTGCCTTGATTCTACACTAACGTTATTGCAGCAGTGCCGACCTCTTCGACCCTAGGTTCAGGTGGACCTGTACTGTTGTTGGATGGAGGTGTATTCTGCTTATTTGAAATGATGGAAGGTAAGATATTATTAGCTGAATTGGCCAAGTTATGAACACAACAGGTACAATCATCTGGTTACCTCTGAACATGGCAGCAAGTGTTTGTATGGCGCGATCATCTTTGCAAATTGATCCTCCACTTGCTTTTGCATCTTTTTCTCCATTTCTTCTTTCTCGCTTGCCTTGTCAGCTTCATGGTTCTTGAGTATTTCTTCCAGCTGACGTTCTCATGCTTCGACCTTATCGAGCTTCTCCTGTAACAACCTCTCCTGATACACTCTGTTGCTTCTTTGAGTGGCCATGTAACCATAACCACGTGACACAGAGGTTTTGACATGTGTTCTTTCCTTGTATGTTTCCTGGAAAATGTTATCTTCATGTTCATCTCGCGGAGTGGAACTTGTGCCTTCATCCCCCTCCTCTTGATTTGCTAGTTCAGCTAATTTCCTGACTGTACAATCCTGTGGGCAAGAAATAATTATAAGATAGAAAAACCCGTGCCCATGGTTTGATTCAAAATTAAACGAGTGTTATGTGCACGCAAAGGTTACAATAAAATTTGTACTCACATAAATAGTCTCAGTCACCTCATCTCTCCATTTTCCATCCCTAGAGTGAGTAATCTTCCAAAGCTCCAACTGGCGTGGCTCAGCACCAGTTTCGGGATCTCACTGTGATTGCACCAATACACGGCATCAATATATGATTTTCTTATGTAGATAGTGAGAGATGAGAATGTTGTAACCAATCTTTACCTTTTCCCAACTCCACTAAGAGTAAGGTTTTGAACCCCCCGTATGATTGCTAGCCACTTTGCCGCGATTGCCTGAGTTCTGGGTGCTTGCATTCTGCAAGGAGTGAACCAGTGATATTAAGCGATGAAAGGTTGAACTCATCTTCTATATAACTTACCCTGAATTCTGTTGTTCCAAAGTAGTGGCACAAATAGTGCCACTCCACAATGTTTAGCTCAGCAGGCTTGTGCCTCATTCTATCCTCATAACTGTCGAATGCCTTGTATGTAGCACTCAAGTCGCCTCGGCAACCTTTGTAGCGTGCGTGAGCAATCTTCAATATCTTTTCCTCTAGATTTTGAATGCCCCCAAAATCCCATTTTTCCTGGTGGGAAGGAAACTTGTTATTCATTCATGATTCACTCATAACACTGGATACGAACAAAAAAGAGGGAACGCATCTGCTATATAACATTAACAAGGTGCATGCGGTGGATAGTGACTTACCGTCACAGCTTCTACGATTTCAGCCTTGACTACCGGATCCACATCACTCCAAAATCAGACTCCAATTAGTGGAGCCTTCGCCATAGTATTTACAACAATATCAAAAACAAAGGTACGTCTGTTTTCTCCACAGGGACCACCCAACTTTGATGAAAATTGGATTTTCATCTTTTCGCTGCCAGATCTTGATCTCTTTGCAACTGAAGATAACCCTTTCAAGGTTCCACGGCCAACTGGCTTGCCACCTACTTGCATTCACACCAGAGAAAATAACATTCACTGTTGAACAATAGCAGTTGTAGAAACCAATGAAAAATAAAGAGTGAAGTTTCTGGAGGTGTAGAGCTTCTATAACCTTTTGTCTTCCTTGGTCTCCTAGCATGCGATATGGAAGTTGTGGTGGTTGCATAGTTTCTGGTGGCGGCATCGGGCTGCTGTCATTGCTCTCTTCTTGTTGGAGTACGACTACTTCTGTAGGTTTAGCTTGAGCTTTATCAAACGCCTCTGAAAACACATGTACGTACTTAGTAGGTTCACATTTTTCATCACAAATAAGCTGCAGTCGACAAGGATAAAGGACTTACTAACTCTTTTGATAGCTCTGATACTAGTTAACCATTTACCGAACGTTGTAATTGTATCCTCCCTGAACTCATCGTGAAGGTCTGCAAATTAATTAGAAACACTGGTATGAGAATAATGTGCAGTCAAGGCTACATGTTGCTAGTGTAGAACAATCAACATACGTACCACATTCGTCGTCTTGTTTTTCAAGCCAATTTTTGTATTCATCAAGATGAAAGTACTCTTCATCATCAGAAAAATAACCATCAGCACCATTAGGCTCATGCCTCCTTTGTCGTTTCAGGGGTGTAACACTAACCGCCCCTGCATCAATAGCTGTTTTTGACAGGACCAACCTTAATTTCCTCTCATTGGTTGAATCCACATACCAAATCATTTGCAGTATATCTTTCTTAGATTTAATTTCTATAAGACTCGCTCTACTGGTATCATCTTCATTTCTCTTCATGTAGTACGTGTAGTCCCGCTGCTCAAATCCAAGCGATTCTTTAACATCTGCCAGGGCAGTAACATCTATAACACCCTTGTCCAATTGACAAGAGAAGTAGTGTACTGCTTCCCCACGACTTTCGACTAGAACAGTCCACACCTCTCCTGTAAATTCGGATTCTCTACACGTGCACATAAATATTAATACAGCAGCATGGAAAACTTGGTGTATGCATATATGTATGAAAAATAAATATGTAGTGGACAAATAGCATAATGCCTATTCAGTTTCACAACAACAATTACTTTATGTTAAAATTTTTTAGATAGATATAGACCTACATGAGCACATATTGGGAGTTTATGTTTGAGATCCTTTCATCTAGGGGTTTTAGTGACAGATGGGTAAACTGGATGCAAAGCTCAGTAAAAGGTGGCTCTGCAGGGTTCAATCTGAATGGGGAGGAGAGTAATCTTAAAAAGATTTTGTTCCTTCTGTTTCAGCGCTGTAAAATGATAAACCTTCATGCCTTTTAATTAACGCTGGGGCGTTTTGCCCTCGAACTCCAAATAAACAAATGAGATTAATGGACAAACATGTGACAAAACATCACGGGCTTAATCAAATTTTCCCTGGTGCCTAACTGAGTGACTTGTACAAGATGCGCCAATATATAGAAGAACGACACGGCAACGATTCATTGACAAGTGAGAACCCTAGATGGGATTAGAGGTATATCTAATCGATTGCATGGAGGGAACGATGTAACTACTGCACACAATTTTATCATGAAAGTCAGGAAACTCATCAAGAAGGTGTAGAGCGAAGCGGCCGATACGCACCTGACATTATGAAGAAGGTCAACTTCGAGGACCATGACATCAATCCCATTTCGTTGTTCCACGGGTTCTCCATTGCTGGCCATGGATGGCGTCGAGGTGTGCGAGGGCAGAGATCGAGGAACCGTCCTCCCCCTCCGGCCTCCAAGTTCCCCTCGTCGTTGCCTTCCCGAGAAGACCAGATTCAGTAACTATGGTGGTAATGGCGGGATGTGAAAAAATTTTCGGCTGAAAACGTTCTGAGGTGATATTTAACTTGGGTGTTAATCTGGCGCGCTGTGAAAAAATTTTTTGGCAAAAAATAGTGCTGAGTTTTCCCTCCTACCGCATGCAGTGGGTCCCACATGCTCAATTCTGGATATTGAAACAATGGAATTTGTACTACAATATTTATTCATTCACATGGTATAAGAAGCTATGCCATAGACTTGACAAATTTGTACTACATGTTATTACCACTTTTGAATTTCACAAAACGACCTAAATGGCATGTGGGTCCGGCTGTCAAATTTCCGTTAAAGACTGACATGTGGTGAACCAGTACTATTTTTTGTCGCCAAAATCCGTTTCATAGATCATGATGATGTTAAAATTGTGCCTTGGCCTTTATCGATGCCTTGGCCCGCAGCAGCCTCGCCCTGGCCGCTTGTGGCCACATACAGCCTCGACCAGCCAACTGCGGCCACCCTCTGGCCGGCCGTAGCCTTGCCCAGCCACAAGGAACCTGGCCGCGGCCACGTACTGCCTGGCCATAGCCGGCCAGACCTGGCCATGCTTGGCCACAGCTAGCCAACCTTGGCCGCAAGCCTTCCAATGGCCTCTAGAACATCCCGATCATCCAGAGAGTTCAATAGATAGTAATTCAATAACATACACCACAAAAATTAAGTAACAGAGTAACAGGCATCACACAAATTAGGTTACCAACTAAGAATGGGCATCCATGGCATACAAAATAAATGGATTGAGTACACATAATGGCTTCCCAAGCCACAAGGACACCATGCTAATTAAGGAAAGGATTCTCTGACACTAGTTTTTAGACACAATGATAGAAGTTCTTCCGACCACATAGGCTTCATAAGCCACACCGACACAACTTCGACTTTACTTGCTCCACCTCTTGTAGTTCCACCTGAGAGCACGTCGAAGTTTCTCCGCAAGCTCCCTGATCTGTCATTCATTTCAAAAAAGGGGTTAACAAAGTACGTATCTATACAAATCTGTCACTAACATAAAGTAATTAAGTGAAGGCCCATCACCTCATATGCTCTAAGAACCTGTTCGTCTTCGTCATCGCTCTCCTTAGTGTATGAGAATGTAACAGACACCCTGTCGAAATCATAGAATACTTCGGGCTTGTCCTTCAATAACATGTGCCTCAATAATGAATTTATCACATAAACTTGGTATACGAATCAACATATGCCAACTTAGTAACTGTACAGCACCTATCATGCATTCAATCAAATGTACAGAAACTATCATGTATTCAATCAATGTACCCAAAGTATGTCTTTTTGATTCAAACACGTTGAATATAGAAAATCCGTAACCTATGCAGAAAATCCATTAATATTTTTGCAGAAAATACAACTAATATATGCAACAAAATATTGATATGGGCAAAGCCGTATTAATGCCAGACTAAATGAGTTGAAAATTAACCTACCAATTTATATTGATTGTTGAATTAAAGCAGTAACCTATATGACAACATAACTATATGGTAGACTAAACGTTAATAACAAACCGGCCCTTTCCATTCAAACTGAACGCATCTACAAGATCATTAACCTACCAATTTGCAGAAAATCAATCTACCACATTTCTGTGTATTATTTTCTTCGTTGCGGCGACATGAGCTTCGAATCCCGGTGGCAGCTCTGAGACCTCCTCGTCGCCCTGCGCCTCCTCACCGCCCTGCGCCTCCTCACCGCCCTGCACCTCCTCTTTGATCTGGATATCACCAGCGGCAGCCATGGATTTGGAGGTCGAGGCCCGGGTGCGGCGGCGCGGCCCGATGGCGGGCCGAGCGGCCGGCGACGATGTCGAGTTGGGGCGGCGCCGGGGGATGGTGGCACCTGCCGGCGTTGGAGTGGAGGTGGGGCGGCGCCCAGCGATGGTGGCACCTGCCCGCGACGAGGTCGAGATTCGGCGCCGCGAGGCCACGCCGGCATATGCCGGCGACGACGACGAGGTCTGGCACCGCGGGGTCGCGGACGGCGGAGTACGCATGAAGTGTCCATTGTCGTCGCGCAGCTGCATATGGGACGGGTGCCAGGCGCGCTTGCGACCGGCCATCGTGAGGGAATGGGAGAGCGGCGAGGGATTCGGCGGCTGGCAGCGGTGGCGATGGATTGGTGAAAGATGAACAGTTGCTTCGTGGGGGGGGGGAGAGCACGCGGTGATTACGGGATTCTGGAGTCAGACGTGGTGGGCGCGGGTAGTTAACGCGGGCACCGTGGGCAGGGGTTCCGAAGAGTCAAAAACCCCATTGATTGATCGGTCGTTTTGGGGAGGAGGCATTGATTTATGATTTATCTCGATTTTTTGTCTACTGCCATAACATTTTAATGCCAAAGGCGGTGTTTAGTTTGGAAAAAGGGAGTGTGAAGTTTGGTGAAAATGTCACATCGTGCACTGTAGTGTACTGTAGCATTTTTCATTTGTTTGTGGTAATTATTGTCCTACCATGACCTAACTAGGCTCAAAAGATTCGTCTCGTCGTGTACATCAAAACCATGTACTTAGTTTCTTTATTTACCTACGTTTAGTGTTCCATGTATGAGGAGAGAGATTTGATGTGATAGGTGAATAGTTCATCCAATTTTTTCTCTCGATTTTTTGTCTACTGCCATAACATTTTACAAGAGGCATTCAAGCTTTGTGATGGCTAGAGAACTTTATTGTAATGTGTGATTTTGTGTGTAATGTCTATTTGTAAAGCACCAAGTGACTGAATGCTAGTGTGTGATGAATGTTTAGTTTATGACTTTGTCGATGATCTGTGTAGTGATGTTTGATGTTGATGATTAGGATGATGAAGATGACACATACATTGATGATGGTGTTGTTGCACCAGTTGAGGCACAAGGCCTATATGATGACTTTTTTATTTGATTCTTACATGGTTTACTCATGGGTCCCACAAGCTGTATTTACAAATGTTTATGCAACAGCCCAAATTTGTTGAAATTGATCATAAATGGGTGCAATAAAACTTCATGTACCCCTAGGCCTACCCTAGCCGCAGCCTAGCCACCTCTGGCCACCTACGGCCTCTACCAGCCAACTGCGGCCACCCTCTAGCCGGCCATAGCCTCGGCCAGCCACAAGAAACCTGGCCGCGGCCAGCCACAAGAAACCTGGCCGCGGCCAGCCGCGGCCAGGTACTGCCTGGCCATAGCCGGCCAAAGCTGGCCATCCTTGGCCAAAGCTGGCCAACCTTGGCTACAAGCCTACCAATAGCCTCTAGACCATCTCGATCATCCAAAACGTTTAATAGAAAGTACCACAACAACATTTACCACACAAATTACGTAACAGAACAACATTTATCACACAAATAACATAAAATTTGCTGAATGCCATTGAAATAAAATCCATAAGTGCCGACAAAGTAAACTGTTCGCAAACCCAAATGCTTCATTTGCCAACAGCATTATCGTACATAGCCATACTTGAAACGAGAGAAGTAGACATGGCATTCGTAACGAAGTCGACATTCATCACTACAGAAATACATGCAACACCCCCTCCGGCTGGGCTCCCTACCTCAGTGTGCTGGGCCTTCGCAATGTTGAATGTCGCCTCGCAGCAACACCATTGGCAGCGGAGGCCGGCGGAGGCCTAGGCGGAGGGCAACACTCCACATTTGCCAAGCCAGATTAACACAACGACTCTGCTAATGTAGGGATTGCAAGTTGTTGATCAAAGACGGACGCCACTACCCTTGATCCTCGCCCTCAACCTGTTTCATGTACGCAATCGCAGTGGCGTCGGCGTCGTCCCCGATGTTGGCCCTGTACAGGAAGACGGCGGCCACATAGGCCGCCCCTCTGTGCCCAGCCTGGGCAGCGCGGCGGAGCTGGTCGAGGGGAGGCCGGGGGCTGCGGTTCCTTCCGAAGATGTCATCCATCCCGGTGAGGAAGCATGCCACCGGGTTGCCGCATTTGGCAAGGCTACGAATGAAGATGTTGTAGAGGTACGGGTCATTGTCCTGCATCTGCTGGACTTGTACCCGATGAAGTGTCAGGCACTTGCCGACGTTTGTATCGCGGCAAGGCCTGAGCATGGTCGTGCAGGTGGCCCGTAGGCTCCGAAGGTCCTCCATAGGCCTGGCCGATGTCGCCCCTACCCGGCCAGCGATCATTGCCAGCAACTCCTCCGGGAGTTCCGCCAGTGACCGCGGGTGCTCCCTCGATGCCATTAGTGCAGGCGTGGAAGGGACGTTGTCACGCGGCGCGGAGCGCGAGATCGACGAGCGCAGAGCGAGGGCGCGATGGTGAGGATCGCGGAGGGGGCTTGGCGGATGAGGTAGAGTGGTGGGGGCGCAACAGAATAAATTATCAATCTACTGTTTCCATCCTAAAGTACCACGCGTGTAGCAACCGGCGGCCTTCCAGTTTCCAACAACCGGCGGCCATTCAGTTTCCATTAACCCGCGGCCTTTCAGTTTCCATTAACCGGCGGCCTTTCAGTTCTCATTAACGCAGTGGATGCGGGTCAATGCTACACGCCGCGCACGTGGGGCCCACAACTGCTTCAATCGGCTCCGGATGGGTGACTGACCTGTGGGTCATACATGTCGGCACATGTTTGTTGGGTGATTCATCTTCTGTTCCTCGTGACTTTTTTTATTATTTGTTGTTCTCTGCATCTTCATTCACTAGTACATCTAAGTCATTGACTTTGGAAAGGTGGATACCATGTCGTTGTTAGAGTAGCACTGTGAAGTAAAATATTAAAATAAAATTATGTTACATCCACTTGATTTTACCTAAAATCTTATTCCTACGTGAAAATTTTGAAATTATTCAAATTTTGTATTAAAAAACTAGGTGAACCAAGATTTTGATACCCAAAATAATTTCATCTCAAAAAATAAAGAGTGACAAATTATTTTATATGACTTTGTTTGGTCAGTTCCAATTTTCAAATTCTTAATATGCATATTTTGTACAACATTTAGTGATGGCTAGAGGAAGAAGAAGAAGAAGGATGAATGGCTAGAGAACTCTGTTGTAATGTGGGATATTTTGTCTAATGTCTATCTGTAAAGCACTAAGTGACATCAATATCCACGATATGTGACAATGTGGTAGTACACATGTTAGTTGATCTTACATATACACTCACGTGGCACGTTGGGATTGGACTAATCCACTGTTTTTACATAATATACACAAAATTTGTATGCAATCACAACCTAATGCGCAGTGTATTGGTGAGGTGCTTAAATGCTGAACCTAAGGATATGGGTTCGAATTTTAGGTCCTCTTTTTTTGGGTATTTATTTTATTATTTTATTTTATTGCACCACTGTGATGTAACATATGAAAATAAAATTATCTTACTAACTTTACATTGTTGAAATTATTCAAATTTTGTATTAAAAAAACTAGTTGAAGCAAGTTTTTGATTTTCAAAATGATTTCATTTGAAAAAATCTCGTGCTTCATTTTTGTGTCTATTTGAGGAAATGTGAAGCTATCTCATGGAAAGCATTGATTTATGATTTATCTCGATTTTTTTGTGTACTGCCATAACATTTTGATGCCAAAGAGTTCTTTTAGGACATATGAAGAAGAGGCATTCAAGCTTTGTGATGGCTAAAGGAAGAAGAAGAAGAAGGATGAATGGCTAGAGAACTCTGTTGTAATGTGGGATATTTTGTCTAATGTCTATTTGTAAAGCACTAAGTGACATCAATATCCACAATATTTGACAAGGTGGTAGTACACATGTTATTTGATCTTACATATACATTCACATGGCACGTTGGGATTATACAACAATCCACTGTTTTTACATAATGTACACAAAAAAATTGTATGCAATCACAACCTAATGCGCAGTGTATTGGTGAGGTGCTTAACTGCTGAACCAAAGGATCCGGGTTCGAATCCTAGGTCCTCTATTTTTGGATATCTCCTTTATTATTTTATTTTGTTGCACCACTGTGATGTAAATGACTCATATGCAGATGTGGACCCATGAGTAGGTGACACAACCATTCAGCAGGGATATATTATATATAGCCACATAGAGTACCACAATAGTTCCATTGCAACTGCACTACACACTACATTAGTTGTCCATCAGGCACAAGCAAAAGGCCTCCATTACATTGTAACCAAAAGCAAGCACACAAAAGCGCGTCCAACGCGTTACAGTTTTGGTAGTATTTACATTAACAAACTAACATCAACCTAACCATCAACCTAACTACGAGAAGACTTCATCCTCCATCGTGTACCAGTGACCCGCTTGCACCTTCTTCTTCACGAGAAGGCGCACCTCCTCCACCTTGCTTCGAATCTGGCAAAAATTCAATGGAAAAACAGAGCTAAGATGTCAAGGGTTTACACAATGTTTGAAATAACCCCTATGATTAATTGAAGGGCGTGAACTTCACCTCCTTTGCAGACAGTAGAGGAACATCATCTTCATCATCGCTACCCGCATTTACCTCCATAGTGCAGGTGATCTTTTTGCAGCATAATTGAAAATCCTTTCGACGTTTTCCCTTGAATCCAAGCAAACCAGGGCCACAATTTATACAAAAACAGGTGAACAAGTTGTGAACCTATTTTGAAGTAAACAAGCAGTTGCCCTCACCTGATGAACCACAGGCTTCGCTGGACACTCTGGCAAGTCGTTTAGGGAGTTTGGTTCTTCTTCAGTGGCCTCACAATCCATAAATATGTGCAGTGGGTTGCCCTATCATAACATCACAAAGATCTCAAATGGCAAACTTGCAAAGTTGCAGTTATACATAATTTCATAGTTCATATATTTCCTATGTTTTGTTGCTGCATTCCTCCAGAGTTCCAATCAGTGTTGTGAAATCTAATTATAATCTATCATTTAATAAATAAACCTCCAAAAAAACCCCCAAATACAACATTCAATCAGTGCTACTTGCATTTATTCAACACATCGCATATAACAAATACCTCACTGCAGCCATATAAAGAAAACCCCAATCAGTGCTCCCTCAACCTAGTATTTATTCAACACATCGCATATAACAAATACATCACTGCAGCCATATAAAGAAAACCCCAATCAGTGCTCCCTCAACTAAACTTTAATCGAAAAAACCCCCAGGTAGCAAGCATCAAGAACTTCAATCTACAAATCTAAAAATCTGGAGATGCTGCAAGGGTCTGGGCTCACCTGGCCACCTCGCCTCACTGACCTACCCGCTAACTCCAGATTCCGCATGAATCGACCCCTCTCGTCGTGGAACAGGGTCCTCCTGGGGGCGGGGTTGCGGCGCGCCATCTTCGTGATGTAGGTGGGCGAGAAGGAATGAGCGATGGAAGTAGGGGAAGAAGGCGATGGTGCTGGCGAGGGGAGGCGGATGAAATAGCGCAATGGCCCGGCGAGGGGAGGTGGAGGAAAACGCGCGAGGATGATGGGACGGCTTCTGCGAGAAGACAAGAGACAAAAGGGGGAATACGGGACGGGCATACCAATCTAATAAACACGACCACATGCAGTTGTTACCATCACCAGGCACTGACATGGGGCCCAGTACCAAGGTCCCACACGGAAGGGACGAGATAAGTGCATCAGGAGGCGTCTTTCTCGTTTGCGTTTTCATATCTGCCCGACACGCCGTCGAATTGGGCCGACACCGACACGCGAGCGACGCGCTCCGGAGGAAGCGATTTCATCACGAGGAGGCGATATGCGGCTGACACACAGGTCCCACCTGTCGGCCCCAAAGATATATCAGGTGTTCATGATGTTTTGCTCAATCTGCTTAATATGGCTTCTGGATCCGAACTGAAATTTTCAAACATGTATAGAAATCTCATTGGGTGTCCAAATTTGATGGTTTTTTTCTGCATGCAGCAAAAAGGTAAAAATATTTTTTGGGTATTTCTTGTATTATTGTATTTTATTGCACCACTGTGATGTAACATATGAAAATGAAATTATCTTACTAACTTTAAATTGTTTCTAAAATCATTTTTCTATGTGAACAAAGCTGGAATTATTCAATTCTTCGTATTAGAAAACACTAGTTGAAACAAGATTTTGATGTCCAAAATGATTTTGTATAAAAAACCACAAATCACAAATCTCATTCTTCCTTTTTCAAACATTTGAGGAAATGTCAAGCTATCTCATGGAAAGCATTGATTTATGTTTTATCTCGATTTTTTGTCTAGTGCATGGATTTTTTTGTCTATGTGATGGCTAGAGGATGAAGAAGAAGAAGGATGAATGGCTAGAGAACTCTGTTGTAATGTTTGATATTTTGTCTAATGTCTATCTGTAAAGCACTAAGTGACATCAATATCCACAATATTTGACAATGTGGTAGTACACATGTTAGGTGATCTTACATATACACTCACGTGGCACGTTGGGATTATGCAACAATCCACCGTTTTTACATAATGTACACAAAAAATTTGTATGCAATCACAACCTAATGCGCAGTATATGGGTGAGGTGCTTAACTCCTGAACCAAAGGATCTGGGTTCGAATCCTAGGTCCTCTATTTTTCGATATTTCCTTTATTCTTTTATTTTGTTGCACCACTGTGATGTACCATATGAAAATGAAACTATTTCATCTGAAAAAATAACAAATCACAACTGATTTTATATGACTTTGTTTGGTCAGTTCTAATTTTAAATAATGTTAAAAATACTCTTATTATTGCACTGTTGGCGGTCGTTACAACCCAATTTCGACCACCAATACTCGGGAATAATGGAGGACATATGTGACAATCCATGTACCTAGGTTTGATTTCTAATAAAGTTCCACGAGTTTTGGTGAGTGTCGCTTCTGCAGGTACAACTACAACAAATACGTGCTATAGGGGTCGGAATTGACCGATTCGGCCGAACGACTCCGTTCGTCCGGTTACCCCCCTTAGCCGTACACGACGCGGAGCACAACCGGAAGGGCCGTCCATGTGAGCGATGACTGAGCGACAACCGTGCAGGACACTTGGACCATCGCCACCTCACCTTTGGGCCAAAACAACATGAAGTACATCACCAGAAGCCAGCCCAAGAGGACCAGGAGCAAGAGGCGGTGCACGGGGGGCGTTCTGGACTGAAAGCCTAGTTCGGCCGAACCCTCCAGTTCGGCCGAACCGCCCCCAATGCACCAACCGCCTCCAAGAGTGCATCTAAACCGTCAAGAGCCAAGGCGGTGGATCCAGGGGTTCGGCCGAACCGACCTGTTCGGCCGAACCCGGTCTCTTTGCCCGAATCAACAGGGAATATCCCCTGGATACCTTGACGGTTACTCCACTCCAAACCGCCTTAGGACACCTATATATGCAGTGGCATACCCCTTGTATCACACACACCACTTGGGAGCAAGTCTCCATTCCTCTCTTTCAAGATGTAGAGCTAGGCTAGTCTACTTGGGAGTTAGAGTCAGAGTCGAGCTTCGCTCGGGGTTCCGGAGTCGTCTTCTGGAGTTCTGGTAAAGCTCTTGTATCTTTTCCATTTCTTTATGCAAGACTCTGAGTATTTAATATATTATCTTCCGCATTTACTTGAGTTATTTGTTCTACATTTATTTCGCGGATGCATGTGGAATGTTTAGCCTTGGTTAAGCTGTTGAAGTTTGGTTCTAGAAGTTCTAGCCTAGTTCTTTATCTTAGCTGGTTCCTCGTCCTTCGTGGGGTGGATGAGTATAATTATATACTTGTTGCTCTGCTGGGTTGCTTGCTCTTTCTAAGAGAGTAAGTAGTTATTGTCTAGCGTAGGCGTGGTGCCTAGTCTAGATAGTAACCTTGGTTTGCATTCGAGTCCACGGTTGTGTGGTAGCCATTAGGTGGTGATAGCCCTATATGGCCTACGTAGTCCACCACGTCCGGCTCGACCCGTAGGAGCCTCCTGCGGTTGTTCACTGACACCCCTTCTCATCCCTTTCTGAGTGTCGGGTGCTCCGCTTCCCGACGCCGAGATAATAGAACTAGGAAAAGAACCATAGATGTCATTCTTCATGCTAGCCGTAACCTTTGCTAGAGATATCTCAAGGCCAGTGGAAGTATATAGGAATCCTTTCCTGTCTCGTTGTCCTCCCACTAGCTAGACCGCTCTTCTATCTCTATCCTGAACTTCTCCTTGTGTGTGTCAACTACATATCACTCCTATCCTATCCTTTACCCCCGCCTTGTTAGCCGGTACTTTAATTAGTAGTTACATCCGTGTCAATAGTCGATACTCTTTATCCAATGCTTCCCTGCGGAAATATAAATACGATACCTAGGAATACTCCCGGGTGAAATGCTACATCGGTATCCGTGCACTTGCGGATTTATATCTGTATCGTAAGAATACCAATGTACACTCTTTGCACCATTACTAGGATTGACAATCCTGATAGTGGACTGTAAGAAGTGTCAACAAGCATTTCTGGCGCCGTTGCCGGGGAAGCAATTGGCGAAAGATATTGATGATTGACATTGGTGTCTACTAATTTAATCTACCGCTAGCATTAGCGGATCACCCCTGTTTGCTTGAGTTTGTTTCAAACAGGAGGAAAGCAGAGGGCCCAGGGTGCCCGATTATGCAGGATTTATCAATTTTTGCCCCTGTCTGCTACGATGTGTACACAAATTCCGGAAAGAAAATAAAAATAAGAAAAATTCTCACAAGTATGTGTTTATACGTATACATATATATTGTATCATAACCATGTGCAGAATGGAAGAAAGATCGTCGTCAAGGAAGAAAAAGGAAATCAAATGTGACGGACGAACGACGCTGCATCACCACAATTTCATCTCAAATTGTCGGTAATGGCGAAGAAAAATTAAGGTATGTGAGATAGTCTAGCTCTTAGACTTTAAATTTTGAGCATTATCCTTTTAATTTTTGCATTATCCACTGCATGTTTGCTATTAATCACTCAATTTAGGAATTCATGCATTTCATCACCCCATTTTTTTCCAATCCACTGCATATTTCCCATTCTTGCATTTGCATCCATTCACCCCATCATAGTTTTGCATTGAAAAAAAAGAAAAAAAGAAAAAAAACACTAAAACAAAAAAAATAAATATCCAGCGACCACCGGTTTTAGGCCAAGGTGTGTGTGCCTGCAAGCCTTGATTCAAGGCTAGTGGCCAAACATAACCTAGCCTGACTAGTTTTTGCTCGTTCTTTGAGCTTTGCGCAAGAGAGGAGACGTACTCTACGCCTCCGCTCCTTTGCCGCTCCACTAGCTTGGTTTGGAACCCATTGTTGCAACATATTGTTTACACCCAAGCTAGCTCCGCGGCATCCCACTAGTTGGCATGTTTCAGAGCCGATCCCCTTTGCCACACCCGCGACCGTGTATCCTTACACAGCAACATCAACACGGAGAAGGATTCAGCCAACTACGTGGAGTCACGTCGGCGTAGTGCCATCACCGTGGCATAGTTCCAAAAGTCTTCATCATCAGATGCCAACGGTGGGCACACTCAGGTACGTGAAAAGGTTTTTGCTTTTTACCTTAATCAAAGCAAAGTACACCAGTTTCCATATGCTTATCTCCATGTGAATATTTCTTGATGTTTTCATGCTACCTTTATCTGCTTTGGTTTTCTTTGGTTTGAATGTATGATGCATAATACATTCAGAAGCTCTTTAAATTAAGCATGGTGCTTAGGTTAATTAGCTTGCTTTAATCAAATTTAACATGGTGTCAAGTTTGATTAATGAACCTTTAGAGCAATACTTTTATAGATATTGGTTGCATGTGTGGCTTACCCCTGTAGAAAAAAAATCAACAAATATGAATGGGAAGTCCCCGAATCTACTTCACATCGGAGGAAGTTGCATCGTCCTAGGCATTCTCTCTGAATCGGACGGTGACAAGAACAATTGAAGGAAGGAGAAGTCCCGCTCATGGACTTAAACAAGAACTCTCACCGCGAGGTAAACCGGTATGTATCCATATTTCCCTTTCCAAAATTTGATTTCCATCTTTGCATTTGCATATTTCCCTTTCCAAATGTGAATCACCATTGCTTTAGAATTAAGAGATAGCAAAAAGGAAAATTCTCGGGCAATGGGTGGTTCAGCTGATCTCTCTAGTTCGGCCGGGCCTACCCCTGCGCCCACATGTGCACCAACCTGTAGGGATATGTTCGGCCAAAGCCAAATTTCGTTCAAACCCCATACTTGGTCAGATCAGCCGAGGGTCTCATCCCCGACCGATCCTAACCTGCACCTTCTACCACGAAATTTGTCGCACCAGCATAAAAGCATGGTCTCCACCACTCCACACTGATGCACACTTCATTCCTTCACAATCATGGCAACATGGGAGTGGTGTGATCCTTTTGATCCTTTGGTCATGTTATCCTGTCCACAAAAATCCACCAAAGTTCCCATGCCTTTGTGCTGGACGAGGCTCGTAAGAGGAGGCCAACAGGGTGAATATCACAGTGGCTCGATTGAGCCATGGTGATTTATCCGAGTTCCTCCTCTCACTCGCCTGTGGGTGACACTCTGGAAGCATGGAGGAACCTTGCTCCAGTCAGGTTTGCACTTGTATATATATTCCTTGAGTGCATTTCTCTCTCAATTCTATGCAATGTTTGATTCACTTGCATGATTACAAACAGAAAAACAATAAAAACATTTCCTTTGTTCTGATCATTATGCCGCTTCATGAAAACGGTTTGTGGAGGCTAAATCCCTGTAAGAGTGACAAACCCCGAATAACTAAATGCTAAACCTTGATCATATAGTCCCTCGGGTATTGTCGTTCTAACAATTTGCGGGCATCAATTCGTGGTCTCTATTCCTGAGAACGATCAAGCACATTCGATACACAAGCATTGGTGAGGCTATTGACACTCCCCTACTTCATCCCATGTCTCGGCACCGATGAAGGCCAACTCAGAGATCACTGACACCGATGTTCCAAGCCAAGCTTGGGGGAGGACCCTCACGAGGTAAGTCCCAACCATATCATTCAAGTTGCATCTTTGATCTTGTGTTGCTTCAATTCTAGTCTCAATAATAAAAATACCAAAAATATTTGCTTTCGAATAAAACAACTCCCAGCTATGCATGGAATGAATCATATGCCTCTCATTTTGGAAATGATGAATAGTTGCTCTGTCATTAATCTTGCTAGTACTTTGTTTCAACTAGTTGCTTGATGGTACTTGAATTAATTGGCATGAGTAAAAATGAACCTGAAAACCTTGTGGGAGCACATGCTTTATTCCAAGTCTAAGTTGTTGTGGGGATTGATATAGTGTGATTTTGGTCAAGTTCTAATTCTTCTCTCAGTACGGTGAAATCTCGGAGATTTATGCTTTAAAATAAAATAAGTTCCTCATTGGTCAAAATACCTACCAGAGCCATATGATAAGCTTAGTTGAAAAATCTCTACTCATATGCTGCTTGTTATCTTAGTGAGTTTTGTCCAATTGTTGTGACCTTTGGGTGAAACTTTCATACTCTTAAAGATTGAGATTCACGTACACACGACTTCTCACTTGCAATTCCTACACTGGGAGTTAGCAAACATTTTCCATCCACAAAAATAAATGCTCCATGTTATATGATCTTCCTCTCCAAATATTCTTGATAGAGACATGGGCTAGGCAAAAGAAGAGCATGCCAAAGAAGCATGGCAAAAAAAAGCATGCCAAAGAGCATGGCAAAAAGAAAGATAAAAGAAAAGCATGCCAAGTGGCATGACAAAAATATGAATAAAAGATAGCCCATGTTCTCGAAAATTAATCAAGGAGAGGAAGGTTCATCCCAAGGAGTTCCACCATATTCCATTCCATCATATTCCATTCCACCCCATCCATCCCACACACTTGCACTTCTCGATCTTAAGATGTGATTTGATTCCTCAAAGATCCGATTTTTGACTTAGCAAAATATAAGATGCATGCATGCCTTCATCCCTTGTCCCTGATCCACACAAAAAGCCATATTAGATGTTAGGATGAAGAAGAAGGCACAAGCCTTTGGTGAGGATTCAAATACACTTGAGTGATTGAGTGTGCCAATTGAGGAACAAATTTAAGTTTTTCAAAACTTGTGAAAACTCCGAGACGGGGTCCTAAAAAGAGTAGAGTAGAATAAAACTGAAGTCACATTGTTCATCCTTTCAACCGCCCAAGATAAGGAGATTGCTAAAAGCCCCATAGGTAAAATGGTGAGTTAATACTTTGCCTATGATTCAAGTATTTTTGAGCACTAGTTGTTTATAAGGTTTACCTGCAAGACAATGACATTGTAGCAACTCCTGATCCACCGAGCCTAAGTTTCTATCTCTGCTCGAGGACGAGCAAAGGTCTAAGCTTGGGGGAGCTTGTTGGCGGTCGTTACAACCCAATTTCGACCACCAATACTCGGGAATAATGGAGGACATATGTGACAATCCATGTACCTAGGTTTGATTTCTAATAAAGTTCCACGAGTTTTGGTGAGTGTCGCTTGTGCAGGTACAACTAAAACAAATACGTGCTATAGGGGTCGGAATTGACCGATTCGGCCGAACGACTCCGTTCGGCCGGTTACCCCCCTTAGCCGTACACGACGCGGAGCACAACTGGAAGGGCCGTCCATGTGAGCGATGACCGAGCGACAACCATGCAGGACACTTGGACCATCACCACCTCACCTTTGGGCCAAAACAACATGAAGTACATCACCAGAAGCCAGCCCAAGTGGACCAGGAGCAAGAGGCGGTGCACGGGGGGCGTTTTAAGCTGAAAGCCCAGTTCGGCCGAACCCTCCAGTTCGGCCGAACCGCCCCCAATGCACCAACCGCCTCCAGGAGTGCATCCAAGCCATACAGAGCCAAGACGGTGGATCCAGGGGTTCGGCCAAACCGACCTGTTCGGCCGAACCCGGTCTCTTCGCCCGAATGAACAGGGAATGTCCCCTGGATCCCTTGACGGTTACTCCACTCCAAACCGCCAAAGGACACATATATATGCAGTGGCATACCCCTTGTATCACACACACCACTTGGGAGCAAGTCTCCATTCCTCTCTTTCAAGATGTAGAGTTAGGCTAGTCTACTTGGGAGTTAGAGTCAGAGTCGAGCTTCGCTCGGGGTTCCGGAGTCGTCTTCTGGAGTTCTGGTAAAGCTCTTGTATCTTTTCCATTTCTTTATGCAAGACTCTAAGTATTTAATATATTATCTTCCGCATTTACTTGAGTTATTTGTTCTACATTTATTTCGCGGATGCATGTGGAATGTTTAGCCTTGGTTAAGCTGTTGTAGTTTGGTTCTAGAAGTTCTAGCCTAGTTCTTTATCTTAGCTGGTTCCTCGTCCTTCGTGGGGTGGATGAGTATAATTGTATACTTGTTGCTCTGCTGGGTTGCTTGCTCTTTCTAGGAGAGTAAGTAGTTATTGTCTAGCGTAGGCGTGGTGCCTAGTCTAGATAGTAACCTTGGTTTGCATTCGAGTCCACGGTTGTGTGGTAGCCGTTAGGTGGTGACAGCCCTATATGGCCTACGTAGTCCACCACGTCCGGCTCGACCCGTAGGAGCCTCTTGCGGTTGTTCACTGACACCCCTTCTCATCCCTTTCTGAGTGTCGGGTGCTCCGCTTCCCGACGCCGAGATAATAGAACTAGGAAAAGAACCATAGATGTCATTCTTCATGCTAGCCGTAACCTTTGCTAGAGATATCTCAAGGCCAGTGGAACTATATAGGAATCCTTTCCTGTCTCATTGTCCTCCCACTAGCTAGACCGCTCTTCTATCTCTATCCTGAACTTCTCCTTGTGGGTGTCAACTACATATCACTCCTATGCTATCCTTTACCCCCGCCTTGTTAGCTAGTACTTTAATTAGTAGTTACATCCTTGTCAGTAGTCGATACTCTTTATCCAATGCTTCCCTGCGGAAATATAAATACGATACCTAGGAATACTCCCGGGTGAAATGCTACATTGGTATCCGTGCGCTTGCGGATTTATATCTGTATCGTAAGAATACCAATGAACACTCTTTGCACCATTACTAGGATTGACAATCCTGATAGTGGACTGTAAGAAGTGTCAACATGCACCCATTTATGGTCAATTGCCACTATGTGTTATTACCACTTTGGAATTTGACAAAATGACGTAAATAAAGATCGTAGATCTTGATGAGTTATGACACTTTCGTATTCATCACTTTTCCATTTGACCTCATTTAGTGTAACAAAATCTTAGTTGTATTTGTAATTATTTAAATGTGAACCTTTCTGCATATAAGAATGACATGTTCGATCACCCAGAGTCACCCAAATATTCTCTCTCCAAACTTCACTATTCACCTATCACATCAAATCTCTCTCCTCATGCGTGGAACACTAAACTTCGCATTCCCTTTTCGGGAACTAAACCATCGCCTGATGTTTCTGTACAGATTCGTGGGCCAAAAAGTGGCTGGGTCCACGCGTCATTAACTTCTGTGGAACCGACGCCACCCCTTCATTCTCGTAGTCTACCCATATATAGGAACCGTTTCCCCTTCGTTCTCGCCGCTCCACTCCGATCAGTTTGCATTTCAACACCACCCCACCGACCACACCTCACGCAATCCCATCTAGCTAGTGCAGGCCAACAGAGCGTAGATGAACTCCTCGTCGACGGCGGAGTCCAGGGTTTCGATGCGCCGCCGTCGTGCACCGATTCCCGCATTGGCGGGGTCATCGAGGCGCTACCCGGAGACTGCGGCGGCGACGGTACGGAGGGGACCCGCGGCGTCGGCGTTAGCGAGGGGCCTCGTGGCGTCGGCCCCGGCCTCGGCGGAGGGCCCGGATCCCGTCCCCGATGTTCCGCCGGGAGTCAAGGATGCAGACTCCGGCCGACGGGTGCTGAAGCGGAAGTCCGGTGAGGTTTTTCAGCACCCCATCGTCAAGAAGGCCAAAAGGGTGGATGCCTCAGCCAGCGAGTCATCGTCGGAGGAGGAGTACCCGCGACGTTTTCCGGATTTTGACTGGGAACGCCCGGTAAGATTTGTTCCTCCTACCAAATTAATTTGCCCCCTATGCAATTGGAATACGTAATATTAATACTATTGATTATTCAGACAGTTTAAGTGATTGTTTTCTTGGTGTGAGAGGTTGTTCCTGAGTTGTAATTAATTCTGAGTAATCGTAGTTTTAATTATGCATACCATTTTATGCATTCATGGTACCTAGTATGCAAATGTGAACACAATTATGCAGAATATAGTTATGAAGAGAAATGGCAAAAACTGATATGAACCATCTTAGGCATTCAGTGCTACCTTGTCATCATGATATGTTATACTACAACAGATTAATCTTATCTTATCTAAAAAATTTACTAGCAAATACACCCAGCCTGTTGTCATGTTGTCCTGTATTTTTGGATGTGCTTGCATTCTCTGAAATTGCAATCTATTATTATGTAGCATTAACAATTTTGTACATTAAAACAGTGTACAAATATGTTGTTCCTTCATCCAGCGCACTTGAAAACCTTTCAGTAGTTTAACTAAGGCTTGTCTTGATCCAATTTTAATCAACATCCTATTCTAGCTTGGATGTGCAGGTTGTCATGTTTTTTTGGATGTGCATGTTGTTCTGTTTCTTTGGATGTGCATGTTGTTCTGTGTTTTTTCGGAAAAGCATATCATGCAAATGTCAGCTGACAACTAATGTCAAAATGAATTCCATATACAATTATTGCAAATTGTAGTATTAATTAATGTCTTCATTTCTTCATTCAGAAGAAAGGGGACAAGGCGGTGACGTACGAGCTCAACTTCCCGCGAGTCAGGATCTTCGCGGACTGCACTGCTGACAACGATGATGAGCACTGCAGGCCCATCAACCATAGGGCCCCTTCGAACGCCGAGGTATTACCTGAATTCCCTATGTTCTATTTGTTCCATATGCAAATTTTGATGTACACGTCTCTATAATTCATTTTTTTTAAAAATGTCAGATCGAGCGTTTGGTGGAGGAGCTACGCGTGGCGATCAAGCGTTGGATTTATTACTGCCCGTAGGATTGCAGCCACCAGGAAGTAGTAGCTAGTTGATGCTTTTGTTTTGTCACCTAGGAATCATGTCTTTTGTGTACTGACCTACTCCCTCCATGAATTAGCAAAAGGAGGTCAAGATGAACAAGTAGGTACTGATCAACAAGTACAAACTGATGAACAATTAGGTTTGATGAATGGGGCTTTTGTGTAATGACCCTTGTGAAGTGGCATTACTGGAAATATATATTGCCCATGGTGAATGCTTCTGTAATGACCCTTGATGAAAGGGGCTTTCGTTACAATATTTATCTATTAACTATTGGTCGATGGTGAGTGCTTGTGATCTCGAGTGTCATAATTATATCATTATTGCTGTCAATTCTATTTGAGTTCAAATGGAGCTATACCAGTATGCAGTTCAGTGGTTGAGCTCTTGTTTGTTTTAAGCACAAATCAGCAAGTCAATTAGACATCTGTTTGATCACGTACCTATACCTTTTTTGCGTTTAAAAAGTCGGAGCACAATCAACAAAAGTGATGGAACCACTGTGATGTAACATATTAAAATAAAATTATCTTACAACCACTAAACTACATATAAAATCTTATTCCTATGTGAAAAATGATGTAATTAATCAAAATTTGTATTTACAAAAAAAACCAATTGAAACAAGATTTTGATACCTAAAATGATTTAATCTGTAAAAACTGATGAATTTTGTTACTTGTGATAATTTTAGATTTTCAATTGGGTTATATATTGAGTCAATTCGTCAGTTGAGTAACTCACAGGTGGGGCCCAGTGTAGTGGGGCCCACATGTCATTCGCTCCAATGCTGAGTAGTATATCTATCTACCGCCCTGTTCTTCTCCCCCAAAACCTCGACTCTGCACACGCAAAACCGCCGCCCCGCCATCGCCCCAACCCTTGCGGCAGCTAGCCTAGTAGAGGCGCTGAGCAACCACGATGGCTGAGCAAGACAACCACATCTCGAAGAGGCAATTCCGGGATGCGCGTGGGCGCTTCGCGTGGAAGGAGGTGACCGCAGTGCCTCCGTCGACACGTGGTCCGGCGGCGCCGCTTCCTTCTTCAATCCGCCGCCCCTCGTCCACGGGGCCATCAAGGAGACGCGGCACGTCAACCACCCCGGGGCAAAGCAGGGGGAAAGAGAAGGCAGCAGAAGAAGATGAGGTAAGTGTGCTACAGTAAATTGGGGTTTTTTCTTCTTGTACCAGATCTAGTTGGATTTTTGTAGTGCGGGTCAAATCTTTTGTTTTGATACAATGATTCAAGCACTATTTGTGTTAGTATTCATTTAGAACTTTGATCTAAGAACATTAAGTGATTTTTGTTCTGCTGTAGAATCTAGATTCAGTTGTTGCTAGGTTTTTAGACCAAATTTTAGATAGCCACGTAGCAAACAAAGAAGAGATGACTAGTTAAAGATTTACTTTTGGTAGGTATATTGCAGATGCTAGATAACTAATTTTTTGCAAGCATGAAACAATCTCAATTTATGCATTTTGATTACTTGTTTGGTAGATTCTTGTTTCTTGTGCTAGATCTCTTGTTATGGTACATTGATTCAAGCACTTTGTCTGTTAGATGGAACCTCTATTGTTTCCTGCTGCTTGGTTGAAAGGGCGCACGTGCACCTGCTCTGGAGGCAGTTGCGATGAAGATGAGATCGACCCATCCCGTTGTTCGTTTTGCCGCGAACTCTAGGAAGCAGGCTTTCGATGCATGGCGATGCCACGGTTAGACAATGAGAAGGGGAAGAGGCAGAAGGTGATCTAGTCTCTCCCCTCGAACCATCGTATTGTTAATTCTTCATATGCTTGTACTTTGGTCAAATAGAAACTAGTTCATATGCTGATTTAGTTGGTAGTTTTAATAACAGAATCTTCATTTGTTTTTGGTATTTTCTGCTGTCAATAAAAATAGAAAATGCTGAATGCTATTCTTGCACACATTGTTTAGGTAAAAAAAAAGCTTGTAGGCAACTTTGCTTCATAACTCAATTTGATGCCAAAGAGTTCTTGCAGGACATATGAAGAAGAAGCATAAAAAGCTTTGTGATGGCTAGAGGAAGAAGAAGAAGGATGAATGGCTTATATCTTCAGCTAGCGTATCTTTTGTAGAGAGAACTTTGCCTTATCTTAAGTATGATGAGAGACTTGGATTATAATAATCTATCTTATCTATGTGTTAGACTTGAAAACTTTATTGTAATGTGTGGTATTCTGTGTAATGAATATCTGTTGTGCACTAGTGACTGATTGATAGTGTGTGATGCATGATTGTTTGATGACTTCGTCGATGATTTGTTGTTATTATATGACTTGGCCACCAACAGCCTTGTTCGGCAGATCATATTATGGCTGCAAATTGGCTGAACGTTTAGCAACCTTTGTCCAACAACACACGGCCGAAATCATGGCTGATGATGTTTTTATTTTGAGATTATGGCTGATGACGTCTTATTGTTGGCGGTCGTTACAACCCAAATCCGACCACCAATACTCGGGAATAAATGAGGCTTTATGCAACATTCCATGTACTTAGGTTTTATTTCTAATAAATTTCCACGAGTTTTGGTGAGTGTCACTTGTGCAGGTACGACTACGACAAATACGTGCTATTGGGGCCGAAATTGACCGAATCGGCCGAATGACTCCGTTCGGCCGGTTACCTCCCCTTAGCCGTACACGACGCGAAGTGCAACCGAGGGCCGGCCACGTCAGCAACCACCATACAAGCCACGTAGGATCACCGCCACGTCATATCTGGGCCGAACCACACGAAGACCACCTGAATCAAGTCATCCACGAAGCCCAGGTTGCAAAGGCGGTGCAGGGGGCAGGCCTGGGCCTCCGGCCCAGTTCGGCCGAATCCATCCATTCGGCCGAACCGCCCCCACTACACAAACCAACCCACAACAACTCCACAAGCAAATCGGGGCCGTGGGAAGCATGGCAGTGCAAGATCAATGGTTCGGCCGAACTGGAGGGTTCGGCCGAACTGACCAGTTCGCCCGAACTCCCCGGTTCGGCCGAACTGGCCGGGGTGCACCGCCTTGCGATGCCTTGGCCCCTGTGCTTCCTCCACCGCCTCCAAGTCTCTATAAATGCTGGCCTTCGCCTCCTGGATCAACACAACACAAGAGTAGAGTGCAGGCGAAGCACAGTTAGTTTTCCACTTGTATCAGTAGAGATAGGGAGAGAGGAGAGGTGAGCGTCCCGGAGAGGAGCCGAAGTGTCGGTCCCTCTTCCTGCTGTACCTCTACGGATGCGGCTTCACTTCGAGTAACATCCGGGTCATGTCTGGTAACTCTTGTATCTCTCTCTGATTAATTGAGCATTCAGTTCTGACTTTTATATGCTTGCTGGTTCTTCGTTCAATGCTTAGTTGATTGGTATAACTATATAATGGTTACTTAGCTTGGGTGCTTATCTTTCTATAGGAGATAAGTATTAGTTGACTAGTGTAGGCGTGGTGCCTATACTTGAAACTAACTTAGTTTATTCCTGTCGCAACGGAGGTGGTAGCCGTAAGGTGGTGACAGCCCTTTCGGTCTTTATAGCCCATCACGTTAGTTCCGATCCGTAGGATTCCCCAGTTTGTAAATAGTGGCACTTCTTCTCATCCCTTTCTGTGTGTCCACCGGTTCCCTTGTCCCGAAGCAAGTATCTATCTGTATCCTCTGATCTGCTCGATCAATCAGTAGAATACCTCTACCAGACTCGTACCCTCTCTAGCCTCCTATCACTCCTCTTCTCTCTTTGTTGTTGTCATCCACCTCATCCATACCATTCACTCCATTCCATCTACCTACGACAACTTAGTTTAGAATCAGTCCAGTTCTCGTTCTCCGTGGAAATCGATACCTTGGAATACTCCCGGGTGAAAGATACATCGGTATCCGTCCGCTTGCAGATTTATCTGTAGGCCATAAGGAGTGCCAACACTTATTCAAATAAAAAAGAAACGGTGAGAGAGGTAGCTGCTAGGACCAAACTTATGAACATGCACCAGCCGAACGGCTAGGACTAAAATGCTCAGCAGCTTGAGCCAAAATTAGTCTAAATGTGACCAGCTGAACAGATCCAGTGTTAACATGCATCACACAAATTGAGTAACAGAGTTACATGCATCACACAAATTAAGTTACCAACAAGTACTACATGTACATAGGGGCACAAGGACAAAAGGATAGTTGCATCACAGTCATGCATTACAAGGGCACTACATGGGAGTCATTTCTTTTTATCTAACTCAATCTGCGCATCTACAAGTGCGTTTCTAAGGACTCCTTTTTTCACTTCCACTTCCTTGAGTTTTTCTTTGAGTTCTTTCTTCATCTTTTTCATGCGCTTGAGTTCGTTGGTGAGGAAATCCTCTTCTGCTTGGAGATTTTTTACTTTTTCCTTTTCTTCAAGCAGACAAAATTCCAAATGTTGTTCCTTCCTTTCTGCAGCCAAAAGCTTCATTACCAATGATTTGTTTGCCTCCCTAGCTTCATGGAGTTCTTGCATTGCCTTGTTGTACATAGTTGCTGCCTCCTTCAGCTGACAATCAAGACAAGGATGAGTGGGTTGTATCATTCAACAAGCTAAGCATGAATTTCATGGAGTGCCCCTATCATGTTTTGCTACCACAATTTTCAAAATGGCAGTAGAGATATGTAGATAAAATTTACAGAGCCAAGAATTCATTATTACAACAGATCATAAAATCCTTTCCTATTTGAACGAGCAGAAACTCCGTTCACTAGACAATATTTAAGGTTGCAATAATTGTTGACTCAGCAAAGCTAAGAATTTGCATATTCCCATTTGTCAACAAGATAAGAATGAAACAAGGTCACGATTAGAGGCATTTCTAGTGTACCATTTCACACACATAATTTGCATATTCCCATTTCACAATCAAAGGCATTCCCAGGTCACAATCAGGGGCATTCCCAAGTCACTTCAATCAAGACACAATTGCCAAACTTTACTATCTACCATAACAGCAAGTAATTCAATCTATCTTCCATACCAATCAGAGGCATTCCCCGGGAAAGATTGCTCACCTCGGCGTCAGAGTCATGGTCGGAGGAAGAAACAAGGTCGATTACCTCCCGAGCCAGAGCTGGAGCCTGGTGGCTGTAGTCGCCCCACACTGGTGGAAGGATGACCACATCGGAGCTGTGGTCGCTCTCATCCGCAGTGGCTTCCCTTGCAGCAGCGGCGGTGGCGCCTGCGGCGGCCGGCGGAGACCGAGGGCGCGCCGAGGAGGAAGCGCCACCCTCTCCCCGGCGCAACGACCTCACCCACCTCGCCGCAGAGGTGCGTGTGCAAGGGCCGCCCCACCCTTGCTGCCACCTCCTTGTCTTGCTCTTGCCTTGATTCTCCTCGCGCCGCTGGAAGTCGCCTACGCCGCCGCTCGTCGCTCGCTCCACCGCGGCCTTGCTCGTGCAAGAAACCCTCTCTTTGGGCAGGGAGGGCTTCTTCTTCGCGCTTCCGCTTGCCCGGATCCACCGACCAGTTGCGGGATCACGTGGCTGGGCGGGATTGAAGCCTGACATCTCGTCGTTTGCGCTGCGGCTCGCCTCTCCTCTTCGTCGTTTGCGCCGCCGCTCGCTGGTTGCCACGGTCTTATCCAAATCCCGGTGATGTAAAAAAACTACGGTGCGGCCCAATCCCGGCCCATTGCGATATTCGAAGCCCAATCCCGCCTGGCCATTTCTGTTCCCAAAATTCTCGCGCGCTTTCTTCCTCCCTCGCCGCCTATAACTGCTTCCACCCCTCCCATCTCCGCCGCCACCGTCTCACCCACCTGCATCACGACGATGGCTCGACGCACGCACCCAGCTCGCAAGCAGCTGCGCGCGCTGCTGGTCGCTTCTCGCGAAGTCCGTCATCGACATCGTCGACTCCATCGAGCGGCCGCCACTCCTCATCCAACCCACGACCACAGAGGAGGCATCGGCATGTCGTGGAGGCGCGGGTCGAAGTCGACCTGGACCACGCCGTGCATGTAGAAGTGCCCTTCGTCCCAATGGGTTTCCGATCTGCCATGACCGCCCCCAGGAAGAACGGAGGAATAGTAATCATCGTCGAAGCCTCGTCGTCGCGCAGGAAGAACAAGGAGAGGCAGACCCTATCATGCGTCTTATCGTGTCACCATATATATGTACAATCTGTCGACAACAAATTGAAAAAAATTATTTCGATGTAGCAAAAGAGCCGCCACTTATACACCCAGGCTTGGCCCACTACTGAATCGGACGCGGAAATAGGCATCGACGATTTTGGCCTGCGAGGATGCTTGTATGAGGTGAGGGTGCAAAACACTACTTGTCTAGATGAAATGGAGTAAATTTGCTTCATAATTATTGTGTGCCTTATGTTCTGATTAAGATTTGCATGTAATTCAGTCAAAAGGAAAGAAGTATGAGTTTTGTTTCCCAAAGATTCAATGCAAGATGATGCTGAATTACGACAGCGATGAAGATGAATACAATGGACCTACTAAGTCTCTTCGTGAGGTGATGTTCCTATCCATCAAGTTAAACATCAGTAGCAGAGTAATTTCTGAAAACAGTTGATGACCTTCTGTAAATGCTTACTGTGATGCCTTTGTGAAATGACAGATTTATCAGATGGATGAAGATCTTCGCGTTGCAGTAAAGCGGAAGCATAAGAAGGGTGAGTTCTACACCCAGGAATCTGATCGGGAATGAAGCGGACGATGAAGCGATGATCTGAACAGAGGAAGTAGATATGATACCTTCTTGTCTGTCTTTTGTCTGTTGCTTTTGCTTCTCTGATGAACAAAGATGTTGGTTCTACTGATTTTTGCTACCTTATATATTTCCTACATATATTGTCTTTGTTTGTCTTTTGACTGTTGCTTTTGCTTTGTTTTTTCATGAGAATAATGGTGATATACAAATTAAGCCCATGAAGTTGTCGTCATAAACATAAACATGAACGCACAGAAACAATATATAACAAGGCTCAAGCCAAGCTTGCATACATAACTGAAATCTTCACCAAAAATTATTTGTTGCAGACAAACTTTGGACCTATTGGTTCAATAGAAGTAAACAAATCAACCCCTTCTTTTCAAGACAAACAGCAACCCCTAATTATGTAAAAAAACCGTCGTCGTCTTGTCCATCTGAATTGGCTGGAGCAACCACTCCGTCTCCGGTGTAGGTGTCATCAGCATCGTCGTCATCTTCAGATATGTCTGCGTGATCTAGTTCAGGCATTGGTTTAGCAAGCTCAACAACAGAAGCATCAACACTAGTCCCTTCCACATCAGGCCTCCTCCAAATTGACACATCGTCTTGGTCTGCAACAGAAATTTTTTCTACACCTATAACAACCTCGTCCATATCAGTATCACCAACATTAATGTCAGTGTCTTCCTCTCCTTCAAGCATGGCAAACAATTTCCTAGGTTTCATTTTGAGGACGCTGCACCAGTTTTCTTTCTTCGAATTCCCGCTTTTCACAAAGCACACTTGCTCCGCTTGAGTCGCCAGGACGTAAGGCTCAGTTGAATAGCGACGCTGAGAGGTATCAATATCGATAATCCCAAATTTATCTTTACTGTACCCTTTTGATCTGTTTGTTCCTGGTTTAGGAACATCATACCAGTCACACTCAAACAATGTGACTTCCTGCCTTTCATGAAAATCAAGGATGTAGATTCTTTTGATCTATCCAAACCATTCCATGCCATCTTGACTCCTGACGACAACACCACTATTCTGTGTCGTTAGATTTTTCTCCACATGCGATGCCCGAAAATAGAAACCATTGATTGAGCACCTATTCTTCACAGTAGCTATATTTGTTTCAGGACCACGAGATAGAGAATAAATCATGGGATCTGCTTTCCCCTCCCTATACAGGTTCCTCAACTACACTCACAAATGTTTTGACAATATGTTACGACCACATTCAAGATTGACGAGTTTAAATTTAACACAAATGTATATTACTCACCTTTCGCTCGAACCATGATACAAATTCATCGGTGTGCCTCCTATCAACATTCTTCGATCTAACTTTCTCCAATTCGGCCTTATGCTCACTGCAACATTTTTTAAAAGAAAAACAATCACAGTGAGATATGTAGTGTGGACCATGTAACAAGATTCAAATAATTTACATGTGGTACTTACTTTATCCATGGAAGTGCCTCATCACAGTTTGATATTATGTAGTGCCTCATCGTCTGCAAGACTTCGGGACCTAGTGCCTCCATATTATGCTTAGAAGTAGTTCTCTTTCTGTTCATGTCCCAGCTCGCAAATACACTCAGACCAGCAGGTGGTTCATTAACAGCGCTCTTTTCTTGACGCTCTGGCCGATCAATCTTCGTACTCACACCTTGAAAGAACCAAGTACAGAATGTAAGGCACTCCTCCGAAATATATCCCTCTGCTATTGAACCCTCTGGGTGCGCTTTGTTCCTCACATATCCTTTGACTGTGCGTAGGTACTTCTCAACTGGATACATCCACCTATAGCAAGCAGAGCCTCCGCATTCAGCCTCCCAAGCAAGATGCACCAGTAAGTGCATCATAATATCAAAAAATGCTGGAGGGAAAATCATCTCAAGATGACAAAGGGTCTCTGCAATCGATTTGCTAAGTTCCTGCATCTCGGTCACGACAACCTCCTTTGAACATAACGAGTTAAAAAACCTGCTGAGCTGGATCAACGGGATCGCTACTTCTTCAGGCAATATTTCACGTACCACAAAAGGCAGGAGTTTTTGTAAGATAATATGGTAGTCATGACTTTTCAGGCTAGAAACCTTGCACCCATGGACATCAACACATCTCCTGATATTAGCGGCATAACCATTGGGCATCTTAACACCTTGTAGGAAGTTGCACAGGATTTTCTTTTGATGAGGACCTAACGAGTACAATGCTGGTGGCATGTCGTATTTACCTTTCTCATTGCGAACTGGATGTTGATCCTTCCTTATTCCCAATTCTTTCAGATCAAGTCGAGCCTTCTCACTGTCCTTACTTTTACCAGTTATTTCGAGAAAAGTCCCAAGCAAGCTCTCACATATATTCTTCTCAATATGCATCACATCTAGATTATGGCATACGACCAATGAATCCCAATATGGCAGTTCAAAGAAAATACTCTTCTTCCTCCAGTTGTGCCATCTAGCATCTTCATCGCGCTGCTTCCTCTTCTTAGAGGTAGTGGCTCCATAGATGACTTGCTCAAAACTATCATACTGCTACTGAACTTGTTCACCGCTGAGTGGAACCGGTGCCTCCCTCATCTCAACCGAGTTATTGAAGCTGGCCTTGACCCTTCGCCACCTGTGGTTTCTAGGCAGAAAACGCCGATGCCCCATGTAGCAATGCTTCATACCAAATTTTAACCACATGCACTCAGTGTCCTTGTGACAATAAGGACAAGCAAACCTCCCTTTGGTGCTCCATCCAGATAACATCGCATAAGCAGGAAAGTCATTTATTGTCCAGAGTAACATGGCACACATTTTAAAATTGCGCTTATCCTTGGCATCCCAAGTATCAACTCCGTCCACACTCCAAAGCGTTTTGAGCTCATCGATCAGAGGCTGCAAATACACATCAATGTTAATCCCTAGAGATTTAGGCCCAGGAATTAGCATGGACATGATCCAATAGGATTGTTTCAAGCACAACCAAGGAGGTTGTAAGGAATTAGGATAACTGGCCATGTAGAGTAAGCCACGTTCAACATCCCGAATGGATTGAAGCCATCGGATGCAAGCCCCAGCCTGACATTACGGGGATCTTCTGCAAACTCCTTGTGCTTCTCATTCACGACCTTCCATGCCCTTGAGTTAGCCGGGTGTCTCAATTTTCCATCATCAATCGATTCGTCCTTGTGCCAACGCATATATGCTGTTGTTTCCTCGTTCATAAATAATCTTTGCAGTCGAGGAATTAGTGGAAAATACCTCAGTATTTTGTTAGGTAATAACCGCTTCTTTTTTGCTGCATCAGTGACAACCACGTCATTCCCCTGTTCTGAATCTAAAAATTTCCACCTACTGGCGTTGCAAGTTGGGCAGTTCTCAATGTCTGCGTACGCTCCACGGAATAACACACAGTCATTGACACAAGCATGGATCTTTTGGGAGTCCAAGCCAAGGTCTCGAACCACCTTTCGAACTTTGTCTAGTGAATCCGGGAGACAATGCCCTTCAGGTAGCACAAGATGGAATAATAACAGTATTTGCTCCATTGCAGCGTTGCTAAGACCACACATGCACTTGATCTGATATAGCCTGACAATGAAAGAAACCTTTGAAGCGTCCTTGCATCCAGGGTACAACTCTATCTTAGCTTACTCCAATAATTCAAAAAATTTGCGTGCTGACTCATTTGGCTCCTCTTCATTACCACCTTGAATTCCACCATGTGTGGTACCACTGATCAGCGAGGAAAACAAATTATTGGTGGCCTCCCAATCGTCATAATCGTCAAGATCGTCGTAATCAAAACCATGGACGATAGGGTCAGCAGCAAGATGATGACGTTTTTTTTTGGGTTTTTATGAAATCCGCATCAAACCCTGAGTTAACCAGGTGACCTTCGATATTCTCTCTATTATGATATGCCATGCAACGACACGTAGTACACGGACAATGCTCAGACTCTCCTTCCTCTTTTCCTTCAAACAGATCATTCATAAACTTGTCGAAGCCGCGATGCCATGCATCATCTTCAGTCGGCAATTCCATCCAACTGCAATACTCTTCACTTGCCATTGCAAAAAAAAACAACTGTAGCGCGCAGAGTTTAATCTCCTAAACCATATGTACAAAGGGTGTGCTTGATCAGTGTTCCATACTACAGTATTAAAATAGATGTACATACAAATAATTAACAAACTAATAAACATCGATCATATACCTTGGCAGATTGGATCCGAAGAACAGAATTTTTCCCGTCGTGATGCAGGTGATCGCACGTGCGCCCCGGCGGATTGCGAGACGTCAACAAGATGTGTTGATTTGGTTTCGTTCGTTCCTTCGTCGTATATTTATTAGTGTGAGTATCGGTGAAACGACAAAGATCGAGTTGGGTTAGGACTCGGTGGGTCCGTTAGGCCTCCAATTTTTGGTGGGTTCCAAGTTGGGCAGATGTCAATTTCATTGATGGGCCTAATTGGTAGGGTTTAGAAAAAAGCCCGATATTTGGCTAAAAGTGACACACAAGAACGCATCAATGGCGACTAATAATGCTTTCGATTGCAACGGGGATATTTTTGTCGCAATAGCATCTTCTCTAGTGCGACGATTGCGTGCTAGCGTCGCCATACCCCTCTCTAGTTTGCAACGATTTCGATTCAAGTTGCAATATCAAACATTTCATTCGCAACGAGTTCATTGCCATCGCTATACCCCTCTATAGTTTGCAACACTTTCGATTCAGGTTGCAATATCAAACATTTCATTCGCAACGAGCACATTGGCATCGCTATACCCCTCTATAGTTTGCAACACTTTCGATTCAGGTTGCAATATCAAACATTTCATTCGCAACGAGCACATTGGCGTCGCTATACCCCTCTATAGTTTGCAACACTTTCAATTTAGGTTGCAATATCAAATATTTCAGTCGCAACGAGTACATTGGCGTCGCTATACCCCTCTATAGTTTGCAACACTTTCGATTCACGTTGCAAAATAAAATATTTCAGTCGCAACGAGTGTATTTTCGTCGCTACAAGTAATACTCTAATAGCGACGTGTCATAGTCGTTGTGATATGGGCAACTACTGCAACCATTACCAATAAGCGTCGCAATACCAATGCCCTAATTGCAACAGACGCCCATGCGTTGTTGCAATTGCCATTGAAATTGCAACGGTACACAATTAGCCACAACACACACCCCTATCGCGACCAATATCGTTAATTGTCGCGTTAAGCCTGGTTTATCGCGACCAAAACACTCTGTTGCCATAAAAACCGGCCGCGATATGCCCAAAACGCTGTAGTGTTAAAAGAGCGCACTATGCGGACGGGCTCGATTCTAAGGTCACGTGAGCGCAAGAATCGCTGAAAATGAAGCTATGTTTGAAAAGATACAGTTATCCGAAGATTTGTATTTAATGAAAGACTATAAGCTTCATTTATTTTAACTTAAGTAAAACCATGTATAAGTAATGAATACAAATTCTATTTTGACTTTTAGAAAAGACGAAGTAAACTTAGTCGTGTTTTAATTTGCAAATGTTCAAGTATAACTTATTCTAGTTAAAGCATTAACTTGAAATAAATCATATGAGAACACCTAATCGAATATTTTTATGAGTCGTGTTTAAACTAATCAATATTTTGATAGAAACACATTTATGTTTGTATTAATAAATATTAATAAATTGTAACTCTAATTTGCTTTTAAATTGGAAAAGCTAGTTAAATAATAAGCATTAATCATATTGGTGTTAGCTTAGTAAAACCGGCAACCTAGTTGACTTTTATTTATAAAACTGATTGAATAAATATTATTCAGATTAATGTTAACATGCAAACCGGATATAAACCTTATTTAGATTTTATTTAAGAAAGCACGTGTAATTAGTCTTTAATCAAATTAATAATAAATAAATTCCAAAAATAAATAATATGTTAAATAATAGTGCTAACGCGTAGTTTAAGTTGCCATGAATCTAACGCAATGAAAACAGATTAAATCGGAGCTAAAACGCGTAATTTATGGGCTAAATAAGATTGTCGGGACCTTTTTGCAAAAACTCAAGGGCTGAAACATAATTTTATAAAAAATAGAAGGGTTTACATGTAAACAGGCAAGGGCTGGACCTCGGGACGCAGAAACCAGGAAGATTAGGGGCTTTTTCGGAAACAAGGGGCACATTTGTAAATTCTTTTGATCTTGCTCGGACGGCGGGTGGATTTCGCAAAACTTGGGGGGCTCTTTAGCAAAAAGGCCATGCTGACCGGTACGTTCTGGGTTGACCGAGGGCGGGTGCTGACGCAAGGCATCGGATCCTGATCATACGGTCGGGAAGGGTGCGAGCGGAGGGGTTGCCGGCGGCAGGTCTTGCGGCAGCGCCGCCGGTCCTTGCGGTGGTTCCTCGCCGGAGCAAGATCGATCTAGAGCTAGGGACTACCATTCGACGCGCGGTTTGGTCCTGCAGATTCAGAAGGAGATGGCGATCTCACCTAGGGGGTTGGAGTCGACGGCGGCGCGACGGAGACGGCGGTCGAGGAGTCGAGGTGGCCGCGGCGGTGCTGTGCAAGGCCGGCGAGCCATTAGGTGCTGTGTAAAGAGAAACGAAGTGTGGGAGCAACTCAGATGGCTTGGGTACCTCCTTAGGAAGTTCTGAGGTAGGCTCTCGTCGAAGTTTCGGTGGCGGCAGCGGAGATCGGCTGTTACGGCTAATGGCGGCGGCGCAAGCTGTGTGGAGGCGCCGAGGGCTCGGAGGCTCGAGAAGGGGATTTGGTAAGTTTCGGAGAGCTGCGGAGACCCGTTTTAAATAGTGCTCAGGGGAGGTGCATGAGAGCTAGGGCACCGAGGTGGCACCAATGCCAAGGAGGGGCGGCGGTGGATTGTGGAAACTCGCCTTCCATGTGGGGAGCGTGGCACGAAAAGGAAAGGCGACAGCTGCGGGAAGCTTCCGCGGAGGCTTGGGAGGGTCCACGGGGTCGCGTCGGGCCGGGCCAAGGCGCGGGCGGCGCGGCCTCAGGCGGCAGCGAGCTCGACTCGACTCGTCGGGAGGAGGAAGACGTTCCTGGCCAACGGGGCCCGCGGTGCGCGGCAGGCTGGGCTAGAGCGGAGCGGGAGTGGGCCGGCGCGAAGCAGTGGGCCGCAGGGAGAGCGGGGCGCGAGTGTTGGGCCGGAAGCGGTTTGCGGGCCGGTGCGGGAGCAGCTGGGCCGCGGGAAAATAAAGAAGGGGCTGGGCTGAGAGAGCTTAGGGAGCGAAGATGGGTTGGGCTAAAAGATTGAGGGGCAAAAACGAACTCCGGCCTAAAGAACTTTTATAGGACTCAAACAAATGCGATTCAAACGCGAATTCAAATTAGATTTCAATTCTTATTTGAAACACACACAATCAAAATTCAATGCTGCCAGCATGAATGCAACACATGCAACATTAAACCTATATTGTTTCAATTTAGTTTAAAAAAACAAGTTCTCCTATACTAAATTCCTTGTAAATTTTATAAAGCTTGAAAATTTTTTAGAAAATTGAGAAAATTATTGCGTTAATTATGTTAAAAATTCACATCCCAAAATCCAAAATTTTTGGGGTGTGACAAGCTATCCCCCTTAAATTGAATCTCGTCCCGAGATTCGTAGAGAGTGGGAACAAGGAGCAGAATGGGACAACAAGATAACAAAATGTATCACTCGATATAGACGGTTCCATCTTTTTTTATCTTCTTTGTTGGTGCAGTTGCGAATTCAAATCTCCTTTAACTTCATTTCTTCATAGTGGGGACGGTCTTCTATTTATTCTCTTCGTCTAATTTATGAGAAGATAGCAAGCAACCAAGGACATATAGGGAAAATAGGAGGAGAACCCAACTGAACAATCGTTACAAAGATCCAAATCACGCATGAGCATAATGACAACCAAATCAAGCACCTACAGACAAGATTCACACAAGACTCGACATCACTGGTTTTTGAAAAAGTGTAGCTAAATGATCTGTGTCACAAAATCATGGTGGTCTCCTAAGGTTTGATTAACCGTTCTAACTAAGCTGTGATCTTACAGTCAGGATAGCTCTGATACCAATCTATCACACCCAGATTTACACAGAAACCCGAATGCTACTGTATGTGTGCCCAGGAACTCCACAGAACACATACAGCTTACAAATATGGTAAAACAGAGTACATATGCTCGAATAAAATAGTTTTGCATTAGAGTTTACCTAAAACACAGCGGAAGCCTAACTCTCAAAACAGGTAGAGCCTCAAGTCCACAGGGACACCGACTGGTTGACCACAGGTCAGAAGTACGGAAGATCCTCAAGAAACTTCATCTGTTGAACAATAGCAAGCGTAAGCAAACGTCTTACTTAGCAAGTATAGCACGGGTGTATGAAGGCTCAAAAAGGCTAGACACGGCTTAACTGCATTAGCACTTTTAGATGGTTCGTTTTAAGATTATCCAAGTTACTACAAGTGAATGAAATTCAAGCTGCAACCCAATTAATAAGGTATAAGTGACATTAAGCATAAATAAACATCATCTTCTAATAAAAAAGGATCCAGGCCGCACGTGACCCTGAGCAAGGCTATCATGATAGATTTACACTGTGTAGAGGTTTCGCCCTTTACCCACCAGTCGCGTAAAAGTTCAAAGGAACTTAGCACCCAACCACGCGGAGGTGGATCAGATCTCACAAATCACACTTCCGAGGTGTGATCGCATAGGGACGCTACGAGGATTTTCACAAGACACCCTAACAAGACAGTGGCCACTATGGTACAACACAGGTAGTATGGCCCAAGGCACCGAGAATGACGTACGCCTACGGAGTCACACCATAGGGGGGTCAATGGCGTCCAACACGCGGGTATCACACTCAACAATGCGCAACGTGCGGAGTTCTCAATCACTGAGACTCCCAACACGGGACTGTGCCTCACAGGGACATAGCCGACGGATCTCCCGCCCTCGGTGGATCAAACCATACACTCACGAGTGGTTCTCATAGCGCCGTCGGCCCGTCGGTAACCACTATCAAGCTAGAGCCGTACAAGCTACTTGACCAAGACCAGAGCCATTATAGTTCTGGCGATGGCGACAGGCTCCTGGGTTGCCGCTTGAAGAACCGGTCCTTAGGGGGAGACACTAGAGCAAAGCACACAGCACATGCTCTAGCTCCCTGATCTATGTTACTAAAAAGGAAGTTTTAATCATCATATTGAAGTGAACCATTAAGTCAAATTTAACAATTAAATAGAGGTGACAGTAGGAGCGCATAGCAAAGATCCTACCCATATGCATAAACCCAGGTAAATCAAGGACATGATAATCAAAACTAGGATCAACCTTAAAGGTACATCAATTTAGACACATGGATGTATGAAATAAATGATTAAAGGGTGTGTAGGTAGCAAGGATTGTCCGTGCTATAACTTGCCTCAAATCCATTATACAGCTGCTCAGACTCTTCAATTCTTGATCTTGAATCTCTCGAACGACCTTCCTCTACTCGCAACAATCATCGAGCACAACAAGTAGCTAAACAAGCAAACAAATGATATACAACTAAGAACAATTCACCAATCAAAGGAAAAGCATTAAAAGAGCGCACTACATGGACGGGCTCGATTCTAAGGTCACGTGAGCGCAAGAATCGCTGAAAATGAAGCTATGTTTGAAAAGATACAGTTATCGGAAGATTTGTATTTAATGAAAGACTATAACCTTCATTTATTTTAACTTAAGTAAAACCATGTATAGGTAATGAATACAAATTCTATTTTGACTTTTGGAAAAGATGAAGTAAACTTAGTCGCATTTTAATTTGCAAATGTTCAACTATAAATTATTCTACTTAAAGCATTAACTTGAAATAAATCATATGAGACCACCTAATCGAATATTTTTATGAGTCGTGTTTAAACTAATCAATATTTTGATAGAAACACATTTATGTTTGTATTAATAAATATTAATGATTATTTATGAAAACTCGAATTGTAACTCTAATTTGCTTTTAAATTGGAAAAGCTAGTTAAATAATAAGCATTAATCATATTGGTGTTAGCTTAGTAAAACCGGCAACCTAGTTGACTTTTATTTATAAAACTGATTGAATAAATATTATTCAGATTAATGTTAACATGAAAACCGGATATAAACCTTATTTAGATTTTATTTAAGAAAGCACGTGTAATTAGTCTTTAATCAAATTAATAATAAATAAATTCCAAAAATAAATAATATGTTAAATAACAGTGCTAACGCGTAGTTTAAGTTGCCATGAATCTAACGCAACGAAAACAGATTAAATCGGAGCTAAAACGCGTAATTTATGGGCTAAATAAGATTGTCGGGACCTTTTTGCAAAAACTCAGGGGCTGAAACATAATTTTATAAAAAATAGATGGGTTTACATGTAAAGAGGCAAGGGCTGGACCTCAGGACGCAGAAACCAGGAAGATTAGGGGCTTTTTCGGAAACCAGGGGCACATTTGTAAATTCTTTTCATCTTGCTCGGACGGCGGGTGGATTTCGCAAAACTTGGGGGGCTCTTTAGCAAAAAGGCCATGCTGACCGGTACATTCCGGGTTGACCGAGGGCGGGTGCTGACGCAAGGCATCGGATCCTGATCATACGGTCGGGAAGGGTTCGAGCGGAGGGGTTGCCGGCGGCAGGTCTTGCGGCGGCGCCGCCAGTCCTTGCGGTGGTTCCTCGCCGGAGCAAGATCGATCTAGAGCTAGGGACTACCATTCGACGCGCGGTTTGGTCCTACAGATTCAGAAGGAGATGGCAATCTCACCTAGGGGGTTGGAGTCGACGGCGGCGCGACGGAGACGGCGGTCGACGAGTCGAGGTGGCCGCGGCGGTGCTGTGCAAGGCCGGCGAGCCATTAGGTGCTGTGTAAAGAGAAACGAAGTGTGGGAGCTACTCAGATGGCTTGGGTACCTCCTTAGGAAGTTCCGAGGTGGGCTCTCGTTGAAGTTTCGGTGGCGGCGGCGGAGATCGGCTGTTACGGCTAATGGCGGCGGCGCAAGCTGTGTGGAGGCGCCGAGGGCTCGGAGGCTCGAGAAGGGGATTTGGTGAGTTTCGGAGAGCTGCGGAGACCAGTTTTAAATAGTGCTCAGGGAAGGTGCATGAGAGCTAGGGCACCGAGGTGGCACCAATGCCAAGGAGGGGCGGCGGCGGATTGTGGAAACTCGCCTTCCATGTGGGGAGCGTGGCGCGAAAAGGAAAGGCGACGGCTGCGGGAAGCTTCCGCGAAAGCTTGGGAGGGTCCACGGGGTCGCGTCGGTCCGGGCCAAGGCGCGGGCGACGCGGCGTCAGGCGGCAGCGAGCTCGACTCGACTCGTCGGGAGGTGGAAGACGTTCCTGGCCAACAGGGCCCGCGGTGCGCGGCAGGCTGGGCTAGAGCGGAGCGGGAGTGGGCCGGCGCGAAGCAGTGGGCCGCAGGGAGAGCGGGGCGCGAGCGCTGGGCCGGAAGCGGTTTGCGGGCCGGTGCGGGAGCAGCTGGGCCGCTGGAAAATAAAGGAGGGGCTGGGCTGAGAGAGCTTAGGGAGCGAAGATGGGTTGGGCTAAAAGATTGAGGGGCAAAAACGAACTCGGACCTAAAGAACTTTTATAGGACTCAAACAAATGCGATTCAAACGCGAATTCAAATTAGATTTCAATTCTTATTTGAAACACACACAATCAAAATTCAATGCTGCCAGCATGAATGCAACACATGCAACATTAAACCTATATTGTTTCAATTTAGTTTAAAAAAAACAAGTTTTCCTATACTAAATTCCCTGTAAATGTTATAAAGCTTGAAAATTTTTTAGAAAATTTAGAAAATTATTGCGTTAATTATGTTAAAAATTCACATCCCAAAATCCAAAATTTTTGGGGTGTGACAAGCTATCCCCCTTAAACTGAATCTCGTCCCGAGATTCGTAGAGAGTGGGAACAAGGAGCAGAATGGGACAACAAGATAACAAAATGTATCACTCGATATAGACGGTTCCATCTTTTTTTATCTTCTTTGTTGGTGCAGTTGCGAATTCAAATCTCCTTTAACTTCATTTCTTCATAGTGGGGACGGTCTTCTATTTATTCTCTTCGTCTAATTTATGAGAAGATAGCAAGCAACCAAGGACATATAGGGAAAATAGGAGGAGAACCCAACTGAACAATCGTTACAAAGATCCAAATCACGCATGAGCATAATGACAACCAAATCAAGCACCTACAGACAAGATTCACACAAGACTCGACATCACTGGTTTTTGAAAAAGCGTAACTAAATGATCCGTGTCACAAAATCATGGTGGTCTCCTAAGGTTTGATTAACCGTTCTAACTAAGCTGTGATCTTACAGTCAGGATAGCTCTGATACCAATCTGTCACACCCAGATTTACACAGAAACCCGAATGCTACTGTATGTGTGCCCAGGAAGTCCATAGAACACATACAGCTTACAAATATGGTAAAACAGAGTACATATGCTCGAATAAAATAGTTTTGCATTAGAGTTTACCTAAAATACAGCGGAAGCCTAACTCTCAAAACAGGTAGAGCCTCAAGTCCACAGGGACACCGACTGGTTGACCACAGGTCAGAAGTACGGAAGATCCTCAAGAAACTTCATCTGTTGAACAATAGCAAGCGTAAGTAAACATCCTACTTAGCAAGTATAGCACGGGTGTATGAAGGCTCAAAAAGGCTAGACACGGCTTAACTGCATTAGCACTTTTAGATGGTTCATTTTAAGATTATCCAAGTTACTACAAGTGAATGAAATTCAAGCTGCAACCCAATTAATAAGGTATAAGTGACATTAAGCATAAATAAACATCATCTTCTAATCAGAAAGGATCCAGGCCGCACGTGACCCTGAGCAAGGCTATCATGATAGATTTACACTGTGTAGAGGTTTCGCCCTTTACCCACCAGTCGCGTAAAAGTTCAAACGAACTTTAAACCCAACCATGCCAAGGTGGATCAGATCTCACAAATCACACTTCCGAGGTGTGATCGCATAGGGACGCTACGAGGATTTTCACAAGACACCCTAACAAGACAGTGGCCACTATGGTACAACACAGGTAGTATGGCCCAAGGCACCGAGAATGACGTACGCCTACGGAGTCACACCATAGGGGGGTCAATGGCGTCCAACGCACGGGTATCACACTCAACAATGCGCAACGTGCGGAGTTCTCAATCACTGAGACTCCCAACAGGGGACTGTGCCTCACAGGGACATAGCCGACGGATCTCCCGCCCTCGGTGGATCAAATGGACACACACGAGTGGTTCTCATAGCGTCGTCGGCCCGTCGGTAACCACTATCAAGCTAGAGCCGTACAAGCTACTTGACCAAGACCAGAGCCATTATAGTTCTGGCGATGGCGACAGGCTCCTGGGTTGCCGCTTGAAGAACCGGTCCTTAGGGGGAGACACTAGAGCAAAGCACACAACACATGCTCTAGCTCCCTGATCTATGTTACTAAAAAGGAAGTTTTAATCATCATATTGAAGTGAACCATTAAGTCAAATTTAACAATTAAATAGAGGTGACAGTAGCTGCGCATAGCAAAGATCCTACCCATATGCATAAACCCAGGTAAATCAAGGACATGATAATCAAAACTAGGATCAACCTTAAAGGTACATCAATTTAGACACATGGATGTATGAAATAAATGATTAAAGGGTGTGTAGGTAGCAAGGATTGTCCGTGCTATAACTTGCCTCAAATCCATTATACAGCTGCTCAGACTCTTCAATTCTTGATCTTGAATCTCTCGAACGACCTTCCTCTACTCGCAACAATCATCGAGCACAAGTAGCTAAACAAGCAAACAAACGATATACAACTAAGAACAATTCACCAATCAAAGGAAAAGCATTAAAAGAGCGCACTACATGGACGGGCTCGATTCTAAGGTCACGTGAGCGCAAGAATCGCTGAAAACGAATCTATGTTTGAAAAGATACAGTTATCGGAAGATTTGTATTTAATGAAAGACTATAACCTTCATTTATTTTAACTTAAGTAAAACCATGTATAGGTAATGAATACAAATTCTATTCTGACTTTTGGAAAAGATGAAGTAAACTTAGTCGCATTTTAATTTGCAAATGTTCAACTATAAATTATTCTACTTAAAGCATTAACTTGAAATAAATCATATGAGACCACCTAATCGAATATTTTTTTGAGTCGTGTTTAAACTAATCAATATTTTGATAGAAACACATTTATGTTTGTATTAATAAATATTAATGATTATTTATGAAAACTCGAATTGTAACTCTAATTTGCTTTTAAATTGGAAAAGCTAGTTAAATAATAAGCATTAATCATATTGGTGTTAGCTTAGTAAAACCGGCAACCTAGTTGACTTTTATTTATAAAACTAATTGAATAAATATTATTCAGATTAATGTTAACATGAAAACCGGATATAAACCTTATTTAGATTTTATTTAAGAAAGCACGTGTAATTAGTCTTTAATCAAATTAATAATAAATAAATTCCAAAAATAAATATTATGTTAAATAACAGTGCTAACGCGTAGTTTAAGTTGCCATGAATCTAACGCAACGAAAATAGATTAAATCGGAGCTAAAACGCGTAATTTATGGGCTCAATAAGATTGTCGGGACCTTTTTGCAAAAACTCAGGGGCTGAAACATAATTTTATAAAAAATAGAAGGGTTTACATGTAAACAGGCAAGGGCTGGACCTCGGGACGCAGAAACCAGGAAGATTAGGGGCTTTTTCTGAAACCAGGGGCACATTTGTAAATTCTTTTGAACTTGCTCGGACGGCGGGTGGATTTCGCAAAACTTGGGGGCTCTTTAGCAAAAAGCGTGCTGACCGGTACGTTCCGGGTTGACCGAGGGCGGGTGCTGACGCAAGGCGTTGGATCCTGATCGTACGGTCGGGAAGGGTTCGAGCGGAGGGGTTGCCGGCGGCAGGTCTTGCGGCGGCGCCGCCAGTCCTTGCGGTGGTTCCTCGCCGGAGCGAGATCGATCTAGAGCTAGGGACTACCATTCGATACGCGGTTTGGTCCTACAGATTCAGAAGGAGATGCCGATCTCACCTAGGGGGTTGGAGTCGACGGCGGTCGACGAGTCGAGGTGGCCGCGGCGGCGCTGTGCAAGGCCGGCGAGCCATTAGGTGCTGTGTAAAGAGAAACGAAGTGCGGGAACTACTCAGATGGCTTGGGTACCTCCTTAGGAAGTTCCGAGGTGGGCTCTCGTTGAAGCTTTGGTGGCGGCGGCGGAGATCGGCTGTTACGGATAATGGCGGCGGCGAAAGCTGTGTGGAGGCATCGAGGGCTCGGAGGCTCGAGAAGGGGATTTGGTGAGTTTCAGAGAGCTGCGGAGACCCGTTTTCAATAGCGCTCTGATTTCAATCTGTCACACCCGGATTTACACAGAAACCCGAATGTGGCCATATGTGTGCCCAGGAAGTCACAGTACACATATAGCGAACAAATATGGTAAACAAAGAACATATGCTGAATAAATTATCGAACAAATAGAGTTTTACATCAGAGTGCATCATAAATAAACTAACTAATACAGCGGAAGACTAATAACTCTCTCTAAATGAAGCCGCACTCCACAGGGACTCTGACTGGGAGAACGCAACTCAGTAGTAGGGTAGATCTTCTGGAAACTCTGCAGCAGACTCATGCATATCCCAATCTGTTACCCATCCGGGATTTTTTTGAATAAATAGCAAGTGTAAGTAACATAATTACTTAGCAAGTATAGCACGGGTTATGAAGGCTCAAAAAGGCTAGACACGGCTTAACTGCATTAGCACTTTTAGTTGGTTCATTTTAGCATTATCCAAATTACTACACGTGTATGAATCCCGGTTGTAACCCAATTAATAAAGTGTAAGTGACATTAAGCATAAATAAACATCATCTTCTAATCAAAAAGGATCCAGACCGCTCGTGACCCTGAGCAAGGCTATCATGATAGATTTACACTCTGTAGAGATTTCACCCTTTACCCACCAGTCGCGTAAAAGCTCAAATGAACTTTAAACCCAACCATGCCGAGGTGGCCAAACCTCTTAAACCACACTTCCAAGGTGTGATCGCATAGGGACGCTACGAGGCTTTTGACAAGACACCCTAACAAGACAGTAGCCATTGGGCACTACGGGAAACCCGGAGTTTGCCGAGTGCCTGGGGCACTCGGCAAACCCCAAAATACACTCGGCAAAGGCTTTGCCGAGTGTAACACTCGGCAAAGGGGTTACGGCATAGCTCGTGTCGGCAAACAGGCCCTTTGCCGAGTGTCTTCTGTCGGGCACTCGGCAAAGGCTTTGCCGAGTGCAAAGCCAACACTCGGCAAAATAAAGCACTAACAGACGGCCCGGCGCCGTCCGTGGACGGCTGATAGGGCTAACGGAGCCTTTGCCGAGTGTCACACTCGGCAAAGACACCAGCCTTTGCCGAGTGTTGGACCCCGACACTCGGCAAAGCCTGGTTAGGGGGCAGGCCCTGGACAACCCTTTGCCGAGTGTAAGGGCTTTAACACTCGGCAAAGGTTGCATATTTGCCGAGTGTAAAAGCCAAGACACTCGGCAAAGCAGGAACACTCGGCAAAGGCTGTTCCAGAAATGACAGAAACAGCCTCTTTGCCGAGTGTTAAAGCCAATACACTCGGCAAAGCACCTCTTTGCCGAGTGTAACACTCGGCAAAGGCTCAAATTTTTTCCTGTTTTTATTAATTTTTTGCGTTAAAAGGACCCCTCAACAAAAACATCACAGGCAGTTTCTAATAGGCATTAGAGGCAGTTTATAATAGGCATCACAGGCAATTCATATATATATATAGCCACTAAACCATCAAACAACCATAAACAAACACATATAAGTCACTAAACCATCCAACATCACAGAAATGTCACAAATTCAATATCCAAACATCCAACATCCATCATTCATATGTTTACAAAGTCCAACATCCATCACTCACGGAAGAGGGGGTCCGAACAACGATCTAACCGCCCGCGCCGCAAGGTCTTCGTCTTGAGGGCCGTCATTCGACGCGGCCGAGCCAGGAGCCTGCCCAAAAGAGATTAGTGGTGTGTGTTACAAGATTTTCGACAGAAATGAGTTGTGAAATGAAATCATAGGGTTCTCAAGTGACTCACGGGAGAAATAGGAACACGTGGTGGTGGAGGCGGTGGTGGCATCGGCGGCGGCGGACCTTCACCCACACGCTGGCCAATGCTCTGCAGGTAGGCAAATACCTGCTCCTGCCACGCTCGGTTCGTCCGCTCGGCCTCCTCCTTCTGCATGTCTTTCTCGGCCTCCGCGTCCTTCATCCGCTGCACCTCCGCCTCCAGGAACTCCCGCCTCTGCGTCTCTTCATCCAACCAGGCCTACAATATTCAATCACATTGTTATAATACATTATAAACGTAAGCAAACTTCACGTACAAAGATAGAAATAGAAATAACCTGGAGTGCCTACATCCCGAAGTGTGAACCGGGAAGAGGCTGGCGGATAGCCGCTGAAGAGCTCGTGCTCCTGGCTCGAATCTGGGAGAGTGTGGGGGTAGAGGCCGTGTCGATGGTGTTGTTGGCGATCAAGTACCGCCCGTGCTTCTTGCCTCCTCCCGCCCTCATGACCACTTCTCCATCAATGTCGTGGGCGGTCGGATCCCAGTCTGGCCCGTGGACCTCCTTCGCGACCTCTTGATATGCTGTGAGGCAACTGTGGACGCTGGCGTTGCTGTATGCCGCGGGCCCGTCCTCCGGGTTGTACCGGACGTCGGAGGTCGCCTGGCCCTTGTGGGCCATAGCAAAAGCCTCGAGCTGTGAGCAAGGCGCACCACCATGTGACGCCGACTGAAAAAACAAACAATATGAATTAGTAATTACACAGAATAGAGTGAGCGAATATAGAAATGACTCGGCGTACCCATTTGGCCCTATACTCCTCGAGGCTAAGGCTGCCCTGATGGTGTGAGACACCGGGCATCAGCAAACGCCGCTCCCGGCAAAGGTCGTGCTGAGCGGCCCACTCGGCGCTGCACCACTTGTCGACTATCACCTCCCAGCACGTGGGATGCGGGGCGCACCACCACGGAATCGCCTACAAGACACCAAGTGTACGACATATAACAAGATCGAATTTAGAGTACTTAATCTTAGAATAAAACAGTATCGATTTACATACCGCCAGATACTGCTCCTTGGTCAACTTCATGTTTCTTGCCTCCGTTTTCTTCACGGAGATCTTGAGTGCCGCGAAATTATCAATTACGGCCTGCATGCGCGCCTCGTAGTGCAGGTCCTTGACAAGCTTCCAGCAGGCTGCATGTGCCACAGCATCCGCCGAAGCCTCCTGTCCCGGGGCGCATCTGTAAAAGTCCTGCGCACATATACACGATGAATGTTGCATTATTTGTAGATTGTTCAATGAAAGTGTTGTGTTGAGCAGTGTAGTGCAACGAATACTTACCTAAAGCTCTCCCTTTACCCGCTCGGCCTTGTTGTTGAAGATCCTGCGCTCCCGGTCCTCCTGATCGCCAGCGGCGACGTAGTGGTCAAAGGTGTAGGCCGGCTCCTCCCTGCCGCCAATGGTCACCAGACCCGGAAACAGCTCCCTGCAAAGAAGACCCAGGATGCCGTTGACTTTGCGGGCGTGACCAGCGCCTGGGGTGACCATCACCCAATTCCTGCCCAAGTGATTAAGATAAATTGTTAGTCCATATTGTGATTTCCAACATATGAATATGAAACGAGAAGGTCTGTGTAACATCTAAAATTACTTACCTTGGAGGGCTGGGTGCGATCACGGGGCGACGCTCCATGGGTATCGGGCGCTTCGGGAGTTGCGAGGGGCCTCGCTGCCAAAGGGCCGAGTTCTCAGAGGAGGTGGACCCCTCTACGTCCTCGCCCTCGGGGTCCTCGGCCCCGTGCTCCTCGGCCACGTGCTCCGCTGCCTCGTGCTCCTCGTCCTCACGGTACTCGTGCTCCCCGGCCCGAGTGTCCACCGCCGAAGGAACAAAGTCCTCGTCGGACGAAGACGATGAAGGTACGCGGGTCCGCTCTCGCCTCTTGCCCCTGCCTCGCCCCCCGCCTGTGGCCTTCTTCTTTCGCCCCTTGGCACCAGACGACCCAGCGGCCTCGGACCCCCCATCTTTAAACTTCCGGTACAACGACATGACGTTCCTCATCGCACCACCACGACCCACCATATTGGTCCAATCACCTGCGATCAACAAAAACATACAATTATTAGATTTCACATATAAACATAAATAATTAGAAAAACATGTAATATATAAGAAATATGACCCAACATAAACTATTAGAAAGAGATGATGCAATATATAAACGTACTTTTATTAGAAATAATCATCCGGATCAGGATTATCTGGATCAACGGTCGCATCATCGCTATCGTACATTTCGAGATGTTCATGGTCGTACGTCGTCTATTGCCTATACAAAAAGTTATGAACTCAAACTCTAATTCAACTTCACTTCATTTCGAAATCCAGCTGTCTCCTTCTCAACTCTCCGAATCTTCTATGGGGATATGCTCCGATTGGAAAGGCCGTATATATAAACTTTTTGAAATCATCCCAACTTTTTTGCCACAGGCTCCACATAAGATATAAAGAGCCTTTGACAAGTATTGTTAGAAAAAATAAACTTTGGATCCCAAAAACAAAAGTTTAAATAAACAGGGATAAACTTTGCCGAGTGTTTTTTAGAAAACACTCGGCAAACATAAGCTTTGCCGAGTGTCTCCTAGGAAACACTCGGCAAAGAGGTGGTTTGCCGAGTGCCCCGCCGGCCAAAAACTCTTATATTTAAAATGTTCAAATTTGTTGAGTTTGAATTTCAAGTTTTTTAAAAATATTTTTCAAATTTTCAAACTCTTTGCCGAGTATTTAACTGTACGGTATGAATTCTTTGTCATGTTTTTGCGTATCATACAGTAAATAAGATGTCATATCATCTTTCTCAAGACGCAAGAGGAAGATGACCCTTCATCTTATTTACTGTAGGAAACGCAAGAACATGGCAAAGAAGCCACACGGTAAAGATAAATACAAGAGACGAAGAAGGTACACAACTAAAAAACTGAGTGCGTATGGTTTTGCATGTGCTCACCTACGGGCTCGACGGCGGGCGAGTCGGTGACGCTCGTGTCGGTGCAGACGGCGGGGAACGACGTGCGGTGTCGGGGTCCAAGTAGAAGATGGTGCAACAGCCTCACTGAAATAAAAACAAATTTTTGTCAAATAAAAAATTCGGCAGCACCTCCCCTACACGGGGAGGTTTCTGAAACCACACATCCTGAAAAAAACACGGCACGAAGGCCGACAACCACATACACAATATTCATGGCACTTGTTTGACATGGCCTAATCCATTTGATAGTAAAACAAAGGCCGACAACCACATTCATTACTCAATTCTACCAAAAATCAACCAATTCAAAGTATACCCATTCTAAATCTAACAACTACAATTTCACATCAATTTCATAATTTCACAAAGAAATTCATATTACTACTTCCTACCACAAAAATAGCAACTACCACATCCTAGTTTTGCAGCAAAATGAACAAAATAACAAAGGTAACAAGAGGACGGGCGGGGTACCTACACGAGATGGGCAGGCGCGGGGATAGGAGGACGAGCCGGCGGCCGGGGAAGGAGCGGGGACGGGCCAGCCTGCGCGGCGGCCGGGCCGGGGCTGACACGGCCGGGGCGGGGACGGCCGGGGCTGGGGCGGGAACGGCCAGCCGGGGCGCGGGCCGAGGACGGCCAGCCGGGGCGCGAGCCGGGGACGGCCGGCCGGGGCCGGAGCGGGGACGGCCGGGGCCGGGCCGGGGACGGCCGACCGGGGCCGGGGCCGGGGCGGGGACGGCCGGCCGGGGCGCGGGCGAGGACGGCCGGCCGGGGCCGGAGCGGGGACGGCCGGGGCCGGGCCGGGGACGGCCAGCCGGGGCGCGGGCCGGGGACGGCCGGCCGGGGACGGCCGGCCGGGGCCGGAGCGGGGACGGCCGGGGCCGGGCCGGGGACGGCCGACCGGGGCCGGGGCCGGGGCGGGGGCCGGGGCCGGGGCGGGGACGGCCGGCCGGGGCGCGGGCGAGGACGGCCGGCCGGGGCCGGGGCGGGCATGGCCGGCCGGGGGGCGGGCGGGGACGGCCGGCCGGGGCCGGGGCGGGGACGGCCGGGGCCGGCGTGGGCACGGGCGGAGGCGGCGGCCGGGCCGGGCGGAGGCGGCGGCCGGCATCGCGTGCGGGGAGCGGTGGCGGTGGCGGGAAGCGGTGGCGGCGGAGTGGTGGCGGCGGGGAGCGGTGGCGATGCGCGGCGGCCGGGCAGGGCGGAGGTGGCGACGGGTGGGGAGAGGAGGCGGCGGCGACGGCGTGTGGGGAGAGGCGCGTGTAGGGCTGGGGGCCGCGTGGGCGGTTAAATCCCCCCGGGCACCGCCTGTTTGCCGAGTGTACCCTGTTTGCCGAGTGTCCCAGATCCAGGCACTCGGCAAACAGATCTACCACGTGGCCGCACGCTGGCCGCTGACGTGGCCGCGCGCGGCCGAAGGGGACGGCCACGTGGCCTGTTTGCCGAGTGTCTGCCCAAGGCACTCGGCAAACCTGCCCTTTGCCGAGCGTAGGCACTCGGCAAAGTTGCCACGTCGGCCAATGACGTGGCCCGCGCGGCCGAGGGGCGGCCAGCCCACGTGGCATCTTTGCCGAGTGTCTCTTTCCTGACACTCGGCAAAGTCTTGTTTGCCGAGTGTAGCACTCGGCAAACATTTCCCAGAACAATTCTTGCATACCAAATTTTTCAAATTCGATCAAATACACATCAAAATATCTTGTCAAATACATTCAACAATGCACATTTTATGCTTAGATGAAATGTTTTCATTATTTGAAGCATATGTATCTAATAATTCCTTCATATATTTCATTATTTTATGTGGAGATTGTTGTAAAAATAATTTAAAAAATATCAAATGGGTCCGGAAAAATATGATAACTTCAAATGAAGCAATCTACGTCGTCTATTGCCTATACAAAAAGTTATGAACTCAAACTCTAATTCAACTTCACTTCGTTTCGAAATCCAGCTGTCTCCTTCTCAACTCTCCGAATCTTCTATGGGGATATGCTCCGATTGGAAAGGCCGTATATATAAACTTTTTGAAATCATCCCAACTTTTTTGCCACGGGCTCCACATAAGATATAAAGAGCCTTTGACAAGTATTGTTAGAAAAAATAAACTTTGGATCCCAAAAACAAAAGTTTAAATAAATAGGGATAAACTTTGTCGAGACTCGGCAAACATAAGCTTTGTCGAGTGTCTCCTAGGAAACACTCGGCAAAGAGGTGGTTTGCCGAGTGCCCCGCCGAAGCACTCGGCAAAACTACCAATCCAGCCGGCCAAAAACTCTTATATTTAAAATGTTCAAATTTGTTGAGTTTGAATTTCAAGTTTTTTAAAAATATTTTTCAAATTTTCAAACTCTTTGCCGAGTATCTGACCCAGACACTCGGCAGAGGGCCAACACGTCCATCTTTGTCGAGTGTCTGGACTGTGACACTCGGCAAAGAACTGACAGGCCAAACGGCCGTAAACGGCCATTGGCGCGCGTGGCACGTGCTGGAGACGTGCCACGGCTTTGCCGAGTGTCTGCCGTGTGACACTCGTCAAAGCTACAGGAGCCCAAACGGCCGTTCGTGGCGTGGCACGCGCCCGGCACGTGCGTCAGCTTTGCCGAGTGTCTCTTTGCTGACACTCGGCAAAGATCATGTGTGCCGAGTGTCTCTTTTCTGACACTCGGCAAAGATCCTGTTTGCCGAGTGTCGCCTCTTTGCCGAGTGCCGTTGTCTGGACACTCGGCACAGCCAGTCTTTGCCGAGTGCCCGATAGAAAGCACTCGGCAAAGAGGGAAGCACTCGGCATACGTCGGGTTTCCCGTAGTGGGGGTACTACAAGGTGGTGAGTCCTTAGGCACCGAGATCGACGTACGCCCACGGAGTCACACCATGAGGGGGTCGATGGCGTCCAGAGCGCGGGTATCGCACCCATCAATGCACAACGTGCGGAGTTCTCAATCACTTAGACTCCCAACACAGTACTGGGTCTAATGGGACCTAGCCGACGGGGCTACCGTCCTCGGTGGAATCGGGAAAACACCCCGCGCCTTGCCTCCCACTACGCCGTCGGCCCGTCGGTAACCACTGCCAAGCTAGAGCCGTACAAGCTACTTGTCCAAGACCAGAGCCATTATAGTTCTGGCGGTGGCGATAGGCTCCTGGGTTGCCGCTTTAAGAACCGGTCCTTAGAGGGAGACACTAGGGCCAAGCACGAAGCACACGGCCTAGCTCCCTGATCCATGTTGCTAAAAAGCAAGTTTTAACATTAAAGTTGAAGTGGACCATTAATACAAAATTAACAGTTGAACAAAGGTGACAGTAGCTGTGCTTAGCAAAATTCTACCCATATGCAATAAAACCCGGGGAAAACAAGGACAAGGTAATGAAAAACTAGGTACAACCTTAAAGGTACATCAATTTAGACACATGCATGTATGAAATAATTTAATACAGGTGAGTAGGTAGCAAGGATTGTCTGTGCTATAACTTGCCTTCCTCAAAGTGTTGCTGCTGCTGCAAGTCCGGCTCCTGAAAGTCCTCGTACTCAAAGTCCAACGCGAACGGCTCACCGATTGGACACGAATCACCACACAAACATCCACGCAAGCCAATACATGCAAACAAAAGTATTCTATTAGAAACAGTACACCAAACAGTAGAAACAGTACAAAAGAAGGTTTTAGAAATAATCTACGCTTCGCTACGAACATGTGAGAGCAAAAATCACACTAATCGGAGCTAAAACGAGAAAGATATGGCTTTTCTAAGGTTCAGGGGCTTGCTGGCAAGTTTCAGAAACTTCCAGGGGCTTATTTGTGAAAAACCGAGGACCTAAACGTAATTATACATAAAACTATGAGGGCCAACGTGTAAAAACAGTAGGACAGGACGGCGGGTTGCATTTTTCAAAAGGTCAGGGGGCTAAACGCGAAGAAAAGGACCTGGATGCAAATACTTTTACACTACTGTGGACGACGGGTTGATTAGCTAAAAGCCGAGGGGCTCTGTTGCAAAAGGTGGCTCGCTGACCGGTACGCGGTGGCTTTGACTTGGCGCTCGGGTTCAAGCGGTCCATTGGATCGCGATCTGGCGGCTAGAATTGGATCGGCCGAAGGGTTGCCGACCGGCGGTGGGGAATGCGGCGGCGCCGCTGTTCCCCACGGCGGCGCTTCGCCGGATCGAGGCCGGGATGGCGCTAGGAGCTACCATTTCGAACGCGGGTTGGTGCTACGGATTCGTGGCGGAGCGGTGCTACGGAGTGGTCCGCGACGACGGGTAGGTGGTGTGGGTGGCATGCGGCGGCGGCCGGTGGGCGTCCGTCTCCGGCGAGCATAGGCGACAAGGCTACAGAGCGCGAGAGAGAGCAAGCAGCAGCTTGGAGGGTTCCATATCGCACGACGATGCTCGAAACAGGGTCGGGAGAAGCGTAGCAGCGCCGGGACGTGGGGCAGTGGAGACGGATCCCCGACGACGGCTTCGGGCTCCACGTGGGGGCGCGCCTCCGGTGGCCGAACAGAGACGGGGACCGGCGGTAGAGCTTCGTCTCACCGAGGGGAAGCTCGTGGCAGCCTCGGTTTTCACCGACGTACGGCGAGCGCGATGAATAGCCGGCAATGGCGGGCGGTGGCGCTGCAAATGCGAAGGTGAGCTCGTAGGTGGTCCAAAGTTTGGGAAGAACAACAAGAACGGCTCGGCGGCATCCCTACCTTCGTTCGAGGTTACCAGGGCAGCCAGACGGAGCGGAGCGGTGCCGGAATCGGGAACTTCGATGGTGGCGGCGCTCGCGAGGGGAAGGCGGTGGCGCTAGCGCTGGAGGAGGCGTGGGGGCTCGAGAGCTCGGAGGCGAGGGATGGGTGGTGGTCGTGGGGCTCTGGGCTCTGTTTATATAGGAGCTCGGGGCTGCGGGGTGGGCGTGGCACGCACGCCAAGGAGGGGCGACAACTGGTGATCCCCTTCCATGCGGAGGCCCCCTTTCCAAACGGGGAGCAGCGCGAAGAAAGGAAGGTGGCGGCGGGGAAGCTTCCTCGAAGCTTCAGGAGGCCCATCAGTAGCGCGGGAGGGCGGCTTAGGCCCTGGGCCGAGGCGGTGGCGATGCGCTGGGCTCGGCTCGAGTCTGGTCGAGAGGAGGAAGACGGCACCGACATGTGGGGTCCGCGTGTCGGCGTGAGGGGCGGCGTGAGGGGCGGCGTGAGGAACTACAGCCTAAACAACTTTTCTAGGGCTCCAAACAAAGCGATTCAAATTCGAATTTAAATAAATTTAAACTCTCATTTGAACCACAAGCAGTACATAACTCAATGCAGCAGCATGAATGCAACAAAAATGTTTCTATACCTTATATTTGATTTTAATTTCCAGAAACTATTTATTTAACCTATATTAATTATGAACATGACAGTAAATAATCAATTAATTACTGGAAATTTTAAATAGGCTATTTTAGGGTGTTACAATGAGAGCTAGGGAGCTGAGGTGGCACCAATGCCAAGGAGGGGCGGCGGTGGATGGTGGATACTCGCCTTCCATGTGGGAGCGTGGCGCGAAAAGGAAAGGGGACGGCTGCGGGAAGCTTCCGCGAAGGCTTGGAAGGGTCCACGGGGTCGCGTCGCGCCGGGCCAAGGCGCGGGCGGCGCGGCGGCAGGCGGCAGCGAGCTCGGCTCGACTTGTCGGGAGGAGGAAGACGTTCCTGGCCGGCGGGGCCCGCGGGGCGCGGCAGGATAGGCTGGAGCGAAGCGGGAGTGGGCCGGTGCGAAGTAGTGGGCCGCAGGGAGAGCGGGGCGCGAGCGCTGGGCCGGAAGCAGTAAGCGGGCCGGGGCGGGAGCAGCTGGGCCGCAGGAAAATAAAGGAGGGGCTGGGCTGAGAGAGCTTAGGGAGCGAAGATGGGTTAGGATAAAAGATTGAGGGGCAAAAGCGAACTCCGACCTAAAGAACTTTTATAGGACTCAAACAAATGCGATTCAAACGTGAATTTAAATTAGATTTAAATTCTTATTTGAACAACACACAATCAAAATTCAATGCAGCCAGCATGAATGCAACACATGCAACATTAAACCTATATTGTTTCAATTTAGTTTTAAAAAAAACAAGTTTTCCTATACTAAATTCCCTGTAATTTTATAAAGCTTGAAAAAATTTTAGAAAATTGAGAAAATTCACATCCCAAAATCCAAAAATTTTGGGGTGTGACACCCTCTGTTCTTTTTCCTATGTTGTCGCATTTCGAAATTTTGAAGTAAACATGCCTCAAATAAACGAAACGAACTCGGTTATTCTCTCATGCCATAAATTTGCCTCTTGTTTATTTCGAACCAAGTACCTTTTACCTGTGAAAATTCATCATGATAGGAACCCCCTGTTCTAGGTTGTTGATTGTTGTAATATGTCTCGATAAAGCAACCAATTGTGTATTCCATCATTCGGGAGAATTTACATTTTTGAAAATATAAAATTATACCCTATCCCTTCATCCTATCCACAAATACTACTTCCAATTTACACATATACTTGAGAGTTTACTCCTGAGGCTTGTCTTGGCTAGTGTGATGTCTTGTCGAATTTTGAGTCCTCAGAGATGGTCACATTGCCTCAAATCTGTTGCAAGCAAATCATCATCAGAGTGTAGTAGAAGCCCTCATGCCTCAGTGATGCCCTGAAAAATAAAAGACTCGTGAAAGTCCAAATAAAAAAAGAAAAAGAAAAAGAAAAAGAAAATTCCCAAAAGGGGAAGAGAAAAGAAAAGGGGTCACGAGGCTGAGGACCGACATGAACTCTGCATCCTTAACTTGCAACCGACCAAGGGCAATGATGAACACTCTGGGAACCAATCTTCGGCTCGACAGAAATACATGACACGACAAGGCCACCACCTGAGAGACAAAGAAAAATATAAAAGAGAGTGAGTGAGTAAAAAGGAGTGACTCTAGAGAGATGAGAGAATTCGGATAAAGGGACAAGGGTCATTTATTTGTGAAAACCAGAAAAACCCCGAATGCAGGATAAGCAAGAGGATCTTGTTGTAAGAGCCGTTCCGACTATCAACCGCCCAAGATTCAAGGACTAGCCACTACAAAACAAGTATGGAGAAAAGTTTGGAATATTCAATATACAGCATTTATGTCATGAAAGAACCCTTACTTTAGTCTTGCTCATGTTTTAATTTCTTTACTCGGGATGAGTAAAGATTTAAGTTTAGGGGAGCTTGTTGGCGGTCGTTACAGACCGATTGTCCATTGTGCAGGTACAAAATGGAGAAACACGTACTAAATGGGGCGGAAATGACCGATTCGGCCGAACGATACGATTCCGCCGGTTACCCCCCCCCCCCCCCCTTAGTCATGTACGACACCGGGAGACGTCTACGTCAACGATGACCAAGCAACAACGACGTACAACACGTGGATGACCGCTACCTCTTCCTGGGCCAATACAACACGAAAGCCAAGTACCAGAACCTAGCCCAGGAGGTCCAGAGGATAAGGCGGTGCAACAGGGGCAGGCCCGGGCCTCCGGCCCAGTTCGGCCGAATTCCGTCCTTCGGCCGAACCGACCCTTGCACGGCACCGCCTCCCAGAGACAAATCCAGGCCGTAGGAGCTCGGGTTCGCCCGAACGGCAGGGCACTGCCTCCTGGTGCCTTGGCCGCTGCTCCACTGCTCCACCGCCTTGGTCCACTATAAATATGAGCTCCTGGTCACCTGCAAAGACACACGACACAAAAGTAGAGTGCAGGCGAAGCACTGTTAGTTCTCCACTTGTATCAGTAGAGATAGGGAGAGAGGATAGGTGACCGTCCCGGAGAGGAGCCGGAGTGACGGCCCTCTTCAAGCTGTACCTCTACGGATGCGGCTCTGCTTCGAGTAACATCCGGGTCTTGTCTGGTAACTCTTGTATCTCTCTCTGATTAATTGAGCATTCAGTTCTACTTTTATATGCTTGCTGGTTCTTCATTCAATGCTTAGTTGATTGGTATAATTGTATATTGGTTGCTTAGCTTGGGTGCTTATCTTTCTATAGGAGATAAGTATTAGTTGACTAGTGTAGGCGTGGTGCCTATACTTGAGAATAACTTAGTTTATTCCCGTCGCTATGGAGGTGGTAGCCGTAAGGTGGTGACAGCCCTTCCGGTCTTTGTAGTCCATCACGTTAGTTCCGGTCCGTAGGATTCCCCAGTTCGGATCTGGTGACACCCCTTCTCATCCCTTTCTGTGTGTCATAGGTTCCGTTGTCCCGAAGCAAGTATCTATTTGTATCCTCTGATCTGTTCGATCAATCAGTAGAATACCTCTATCAGACTTGTAACTCTCTACCCTCCTATCACTCCTCTTCTCTCTTTGTTGTTGTCATCCACCTCATCCATACCATTCACTCCATTCCATCTACCTAGGACAACTTAGTTAAGTATCAGTCCACTTCTCGTTCTCCGTGGAAATCGATACCTTGGAATACTCCCGGGTGAAAGCTACATCGGTATCCGTCCGCTTGCAGATTTATCTGTAGGCCGTAAGGAGTGCCAACAGTAAATAAATGGAGATGTTCTAGAAGGGGTGAAAATGAAGAAAGTTATAAATTACACCCTCTCTAATTAAATTTCAGAATGTGTCCATTTATTTTCTACTCTCTCTCAAATTAATTACTCAAGTGGTTCATTTATTTTGGAAAGGGAAACATGGAAATGCATTTGGGAATTTAAAATTTGAAAGGGAAATATGAGATACATACCGGTTTTCCTCGCGGCGAGAGCTCAGCTTTTAAGTCCGCGAGCGGGACTTCTCCTGTCTTCAATTGCTCTTGTCATCGTCCGGTCCCGGAGTGGATGACTTGGACGATGCAACCTTCTTCCGCCACATTTTCTTGTTCTTCTTCTTCGGTGTTGGTGGCGGTGGGATCGGTGTCTCTGGAGAGTTCCAGAGGGCTTGCTCTTCCTCGTATTTCTCTACGAGGAAGTCCATTTCTTCTGCACTTGTTGGTTTTGTCAGCTCGTTCCACTTGAGCTGCTCGCCAACGAGTATTTCCAGTTCTCCATTGATGAGAGCCTTAAGGAAACACTCGGCGCTCCTCTGTTCCGGTGTGAGTGGCTCTTCCTTCTTCTCCTCCCGGGGTTGAAACTTGAAGTAGGTCAACCATCCGTCGATACGAAACGAGATTTCTCTCGCATCCATATCGATCCTAGCCCGGGCGGTGTTCAAGAATGGTCAACCCAACACAAGGGGAAACGAGTGCTCGTTCCCCGTGTGTTGACACTTCTTACGGTCCAAATCAGGATTGCGAATCCCGGTAATGGTGCAAGGAGTGTTCATTGGTATTCTTACGATACAGATATAAATCCGCAAGCGCACGGATACCGATGTAGCATTTCACCCAGGAGTATTCCTAAGTATCGTATTTATTTCCACAGGGAAGCATTGGATAAAGAGTATTGACTATTGACAAGGATGTAACTACTAACTAAAGTACCGGCTAACAAGGCGGGGGTAAAGGATAGGATAGGAGTGATATGCAAGCGACACACACAAGGAGAAATCCAGGATAGAGATAGAAGAGCAGTCTAGCTAGTGGGAGGACAATGAGTCAGGAAAGGATTCCTATATACTTCCACTGACCTTGAGATATCTCTAGCAAATGTTACGGCTAGCATGGAGAATGACATCTGTGGTTCTTTTCCTAGTTATATTATCTCAACATCGGGAACGGAGCCAGCGACACACAGAAAGGGATGAGAAGGGGTGCCACCAACATCCGTCATCTTACGGGGAGCCTACGGGCCGAGCCAGGCGTGATGGGATACGAAGGCCGTATAGGGCTGTCACCACCTAACGGCTACCACCTCCGTGCCAGCTCAGGAGCATTCCAAGGTCATTGATTAATCTAGGAACCACTCCTACACTAGTCAACAACTACTTACTCTACTAGAAAGAGCAAGCAACCCTGTCAATACCCCAGTGACAATTCACCGCAAGCATTGAGCAGAGACGAGGAACCAGCTGAGATAAAGGACTAAGGAGAGAACTTATAGAGACAGACTACAACAACATATAACCAAGACTAGACATTCTACAGTTACTCACGAAATAAATGCAGAATAAATAACTCAAGTAAATGCAGAAGATAAATATATTAAATGCTCAGAGTCTTGCATAAAGGAAAGGAAAAGATACGAGAGTTTTACCAGAACTCCAGAAGATGACTCCGGAACACCGAGCGAAGCTCGACTCTGACTCTAACTCCCAACTAGACTAGCCTAACTCTACATCTTGGAAGAGTGGAATGGAGACTTGCTCCCAAGTGGTGCATGTTACAAGTGAGGAGAGGGGGTTCTATTTATAGTGGAGAGGTGCCTTGGGGAAGTGGAGTTCCTTGCATGCATTCGTGCTTCCTTTCCCAGGCTGATCCGCGTGAGTGGTTGAGGAGCCAACAGCAGCTGGCCACGTGTCTGGTCTCCACCGCCTTTGCATGCGAGCTGCGCTTCTGATCTGCGTGAGTGAATCCCTGGCCAACCAGCAGCTGCCACGTCGCCCCTCTCTCCACCGTCGTTGCCTGTGCCGAGTTGCCGACTCCCTGCTCCTGCATGCGCGCTTGCGCACCGCCTTTCCTCCTTGCACCGCTGCGATGTGGGCCCGGCTGGCTGCTGTAGCGCGCGAGCGCTTGCGCCTCTGCGCTGTTGGGCCGTTGGCCGACAGGGCCTGCTTGCGCGGGGCCCATCTGCTCCCTGCGTGTGCCGCATTGCTCGCCTGCACCGCTGCGCTGCTAGCTGCTCTGCTCAAGTCGCTGCACTGCTCTGCCGCTGTGCGTGTGGGGCCGGCCTGCATGTGCCTTTGATGCTGTGCGCTGCTGGCTCTACTGCATGTATGCGCCGCCAAGCCTTGGCTGCTCTGCTGCATGTGATTGTTGCTGTTGACTTGCGTTGGTGCATTGATGGCAGCTGTGGGTCCCACCAGGTGATGACGTCACCATGGTATTTAATATCTCTTGGTCCCGATCTCCAAATGAGGCAAATAATATGTCCGCGGGAATCGTCTCGACGAGCTCTTCTCATTGGTGTACTCCAATTGGACAATTGAGATCGTTTGTGTTCATGGTAATTTATAGTCCATTTCTAGCCCAAACGGCGGATTGCTCGTTTAATGCCGTTTTTGGGTATAATCCTGCAGAGCACTTAGAAACACCAAGACTCGTGGAAATAGTTAGTATAAGCCTAATAATGCATGGGACTATGTCTATATTCCTTTTATTTACCAAGACTTTGGCGGTGAAAATCGGCCAAAATCAGGCCGTAACGACCGCCAACAAGCTCCCCCAAGCTTAGACCTTTGCTCGTCCTCGAGCGAAGATAAAAACTTAGGCTCGGTGGATCAGGAGTTGCTACAATATCAAGTATTTTGTAGGTAACATTTATAAACAACAAGTACTCTAAAATACTCAAATCATTGGCAAAGTTTTTAACTCACCTTTTTACCTATGGGGCTTATAGCAATCTCCTTGTCTTGGGCGGTTGAAAGGTTGAATAGTTTAACTCAGTTTTATTCCACTCCGACTCTTTTCAGGATCCCATCTCGGAGTTTTCTACAAGTTTTGAAAATTTAAATTTGTTCCTCAATTGGCACACTCAATCACTCAAGTGGTATTTGTATCCTCACCAAAGACTTGTGCCTTCTTTCATCCTAAAATCTAACAGAGCTTTTTGTGGGGCTCAGGTAGGACAGAAGGATAAAGGCATACTTGCATCTTATATTTTGCTAAGTCCAAAACCGAATCTTTGGGGAACCAAATCACACCTTTAGATCGAGAAATGCAAGTGTGTGGAATATGTGGAGTGGAATATGATGGACAACTCCTTGGGATGATTCTTCCTCTCCTTGATTTATTTTCGAGAACATGGACTATCTTTTATTTTCTTCATATTTTTGCCATGCCACTTGGCATGCTTTTCTTTTTCTCTTTCTTCTTTTTGCCATGCTCTTTGGCATGCTTTTCTCTTTATTTTTGCCATGCTTCTTTGGCATGCATTTTTTTTTTGCATAGCCCATGTCTCTATTCAAGGATATTTGGAGAGGAAGATCGTAGAACACGGAGCATTTATTTTGTGGATGGATGATGAAAATATTTGCTAACTCCCAGTGTAGGAATTGCAAGTGAGAGGTGGTGTGTACGTGGATCTCGATCTTTAAAGCATGAAAAGTTCTACCCAAAGGTCACAACAATTTGACAAAGCTCACTAAGATAACAAGCAGCATATGAGTAGAAATTTTGACTAAGCTTAGCATATGGCTTTGGTAGGGATTTTTGACCAATGAAGAACTTCATACTTTTTTTTGAAAATAAATTCATCCGAGATTTTCGCCATACTAAGAGCAAAAGCAAGAACTCAACCAAAGTCTCACTATATCATTCCTCACAACAACTTTGACTTGAAATAAAGCATGTGCTCCCACAAGGTTTTTAGGTTCATTTTTCACTCATGCCAAATAACTCAAGCACCAATAGAGTAACAAATTGTGAACAAGGTACTTGCAAGATATATGACAGAGCAACTATTCATCATTTTCAAGGTGAGAGGCATATGATTTATTCCATGCACAATTGGGAGTTATTTATTTGAAAGCAAATATTTTTGGTATTTTTTTTATTATTCAAACTAAAATGAAGGCAAAACCAGATCAAAGATGCAGCTTGAATGATACAGTTGGGACTTACCTCGTGAGGGTCCTCCCCCAAGCTTGGCTTGGAACATCGGTGTCAGTGATCTCTGAGTTGGCCTTCATCAGTGCCGAGACATATGATGAAGTAGGGGAGTGTCCCTAGCCTCACCAATGCTCGTGTACCGAATGTGCTTGATCGTGTTTAGGAATAGAGACCACGAGATGATGCCTGCAAAATGTTAGAACGACCATACCCAAGGGACTATATGATCAAGGTTTAGCATTTAGTTGTTTGGGGTTTGTCGTTTTTACAAGGATTTAACCTCTACAAACCGTTTTCAAGAAGCATCATAATGATCTAAACAAAGGAAATGTTTTTGTTGTTTTTTTCTATTTTTTTTCATGCAAGTGAATCAAACATTTCATAGAATTGAGAGAGAAAAGTACTTAGAGGGTGTACAAGTGCATACCTGACTGGAGTAAGCTTCTTCCATGCCTCCAGAGTGTCACCCACAAGAGAGTGAGAGGAGGAGGAACTCGGTTAAATCACCATGGCTCGACCGAGCCACTATGATATTCACCTTGTTGGCCTCCTCTTACAAGCCTCGTCCAGCACAAAGGCATGGGAACTTTGGTGGATTTTTTTGAGGACAGGATAACATGACCAAAGGATCAAAAGGATCGCACCACTCCCATGCTGCCATGATTTTGATGGAATGAAGTGTGCAGCAGTGTGGAATGGTGGAGATCATGCTTTTGTGCTGGTGGGGAGAATTTCGTGGTAGAAGGTGCAGGTTAGGATCGGTCGAGGATGAGACCCTCGGCCGATCTGACCAAGTATGGGGTTTACACGAAATTTGGCTCTGGATGGATGGATGGATGGATATGTTGAGTGTTGGGTGAAAGGATGTTGTAAATGGAGCATTTGGCTCAGGAAGAAAGGATTTGGACCTGAATGGTGTACCTGGCCGACTATACTCATCTGGGCTTCCCTTAACATATCCCTACAGGTTGGTGCACAAGTGGGCGCAGGGGTAGGCTCGGCCGAACTAGAGAGATCAGCTGAACCACCCACTGCCCGAGAATTTTCCTCATTTTTTTCTTAATTCTAATGCAAAGGGTGATTCACATTTGTAAAGGGAAACATGCAAATGCAGTGATGAAATTAAAACTTTTGGGAAGGGAAACATGGGATACATACCGGTTTACCTCACGGCGAGTGCTCGTGTTTTAAGTCCGTGAGCGGGACTTCTCCTTCCTTTGATTGTTCTTGTCATCGTCCGATCTGGAGAGGATGCCTCAGACAATGCAACTTCCTGTTCTAGGTTATTTGTAATTGTACTAGAAAGTGTGCATACCTGGGAACATTATTCCACCCTGGGCTTCAAATGTATCTACAGCCGTGGCTCATCTCCGATGTGAAGTGGATTTGAGGATTTTTTCCATTCAATTTTTTTTGAATTTGTCTTTTTTTTCTGCAGGGGTTAGTCCAAACATACAACCAATATCTATAAAAGTATTGCTCTAGAGGTTCATTAATCAAACTTGACACCATGTTAAATTTGATTAAAGTAAGCTAATTAATCTAAGCACCATGCTTAATTTAAAGAGCTTATGAATGTATTAAGCTTCATACATTCAAACCAAAGCAAACCGAAACAGATAAAAGGGGCATGATAACATCAAGAAGTATTCACATGGAGATTGAATATGAGCATATGAACTTTGCTTTAATTCAGGTGAAAAGCAAAAACCTTTTTCACGTACCTGAGTGTGCCCACCGTTGGCATCTGATGATGAAGACTTTTAGAACTGATGCCACGGTGATGGCACTAAGCCGACGTGACTCCACGTAGTTGGCTGAACGCTCCTCCGTGTTGATGTTGCCGTGTAAGGATACACGGTCGTGGGTGTGGCAAAGGGGATCGGCACTCAAATATGCCAACTAGTGGAATGCCGCGGAGCTAGCTTGTATGCGAATGTTGAAACAATGGGTCCTAAAACAAGCTAGTGGAGCGGCAAAGGAGCGGATGCGTGGAGTACGTCTCCTCTCTTGCGCGAAGCGCAAAGAACAAGCGAAAACTGGCCAGGCCAAGTGAAATTTGGCCACTAGCCTTGAAACAAGGCTTGCAGACAAATGCACACCTTGGTTTAAAACCGGTGATCGCTGGATTTTTTTTTGTTTTAGAGTTTTTTTTTGTTTTTTTTTCAATGCAAAATGGTGATGGGGCGAATGAATGCAAATGCAAGAATGAGAAATATGCAGTGGATTGGGAAAAAATGGGGTGATAATATGCATCAATTCCTAAATTAAGTGATTCAAAGCAAACATACAGTGGATAATGCAAAAATTTAAAGGATAAAGCTCAAAATTTAAAGTCTAAGAGCTGGACTATCTCACATACCTTGATTTTTTTCTCGCCATTACCGACAATTTGAGACAGAATTACGGTGATGCAGCGTCGTTCGTCCGTCACATTTGATTTTATTTTTCTTCCATGACGACGATCGTTCCTCCAGGCTGCACATGATGATAATGTATATATTTTTGTGTTTTAAACACATACCTGTGAGGATTTTTCTTCTAAAACTTGCACGTGCATCGCAGTAGGCAGGGGCAAAAATTGATGAATCCTGCATGATCGGGCACCCTGGGCTCTCTGCTTTCCTCCTATTTAAAACAAAATCAAGAAAACAGGGGTGATCCGTTAATGCTAGCGGTAGATTAAATTAGTAGACACCAACGTGAATCATCAATATCTTTCGCCAATTGCTTCCCTGGCAACGGCGCCAGAAATGCTTCTTGACACTTCTTACGGTCCACTATCAGGATTGTGAATCCCGGTAATGGTGCAAGGAGTGTTCATTGGTATTCTTACGATACAGATATAAATCCGCAAGCACACGGATACCGATGTAGCATTTCACCCGGGAGTATTCCTAGGTATCATATTTATTTCCACAGGAAAGCATTGGATAAAGAGTATTGACTATTGACAAGGATGTAACTACTAACTAAAGTACCGGCTAACAAGGCGGGGGTAAAGGATAGGATCGGAGTGATATGCAAGCGACACACACAAGGAGAAGTCCAGGATAGAGATAGAAGAGCAGTCTAGCTAGTGGGAGGACAACGAGTCAGGAAAGGATTCCTATATACTTACACTGACCTTGAGATATCTCTAGCAAAGGTTACGGCTAGCATGGAGAATGACATCTGTGGTTCTTTTCCTAGTTATATTATCTCAACATCGGGAACGGAGCCAACGACACACAGAAAGGGATGAGAAGGGGTGCCACCAACATCCGTCATCTTACGGGGAGCCTACGGGCCGAGCTAGGCGTGATGGGATACGAAGGCCATATAGGGCAGTCACCACCTAACGGCTACCACCTCCGTGCCAGCTCAGGAGCATTCCAAGGTCATTGATTAATCTAGGAACCACTCCTACACTAGTCAACAACTACTTACTCTACTAGAAAGAGCAAGCAACCCTGTCAATACCCCAGTGACAATTCACCGCATGCATTGTGCAGAGACGAAAAACCAGCCGAGATAAAGGACTAAGGAGAGAACTTATAGAGACAGACTACAACAGCATATAACCAAGACTAGACATTCTACAGTTACTCGCGAAATAAATGCAGAATAAATAACTCAAGTAAATGCAGAAGATAAATATATTAAATGCTCAGAGTCTTGTATAAAGGAAAGGAAAAGATACGAGAGTTTTACCAGAACTCCAGAAGATGACTCCGGAACCCCGAGCGAAGCTCGACTCTGACTCTAACTCCCAACTAGACTAGCCTAACTCTACATATTGGAAGAGGGGAATGGAGACTTGCTCCCAAGTGGTGCATGTTACAAGTGAGGAGAGAGGGTTCTATTTATAGTGGAGAGGTGCCTTGGGGAAGTGGAGTTCCTTGCATGCATTTGTGCTTCCTTTCCCAGGCTGATCCGCGTGAGTGGTTGAGGAGCCAACAGCAGCTGGCCACGTGTCTGGTCTCCACCGCCTTTGCATGCGAGCTGCGCTTCTGATCCGCGTGAGTGAATCCCTGGCCAACCAGCAGCTGCCACGTCGCCCCTCTCTCCACCGTCGTTGCCTGTGCCGACTCCCTGCTCCTGCATGCGCGCTTGCGCACCGCCTTTCCTCCTTGCGCCGCTGCGATGTGGGCCCGGCTGGCTGCTGTAGCGCGCGAGCGCCTGCGCCTCTGCGCTGTTGGGCCGCTGGCCGACAGGGCCTGCTTGCGCGGGGCCCATCTGCTCCCTGCGTGTGCCGCATTGCTGGCCTGCACCGCTGCGCTTCTAGCTGCTCTGCTCAAGTCGCTGCACTGCTCTGCCGCTGTGCGTGTGGGGTCGGCCTGCATGTGCCTTTGATGTTGTGCGTTGCTGGCTCTACTGCATGCATGCGCCGCCAAGCCTTGGCTGCTCTGCTGCATGTGATTGTTGCTGTTGACTTGCGTTGGTGCATTGATGGCAGCTGTGGGTCCCACCAGGTGATGACGTCACCATGGTATTTAATATCTCTTGGTCCCGATCTCCAAATGAGGCAAATAATATGTCCACGGGAATCGTCTCGACGAGCTCTTCTCATTGGTGTACTCCAATTGGACAATTGAGATCGTTTGTGTCCATGGTAATTTATAGTCCATTTCTAGCCCAAACGGTGGATTGCCCGTTTAATGCCGTTTTTGGGTATAATCCTGCACAGCACTTAGAAACACCAAGACTCGTGGAAATAGTTAGTATAAGCCTAATAATGCATGGGACTATGTCTATATGTCTTTTATTTACCAAGACTTTGGCGGTGAAAATCGGCCAAAATCAGGCCATAACGACCGCCAACACCGTGTCGAGGACAACGAAGTCCACAGGGACATATCGTCCCCAGATCCGGACCGGTACATTCTCGATCACCCCCTCGGGGTAGCGGATAGTTGAGTCTACAAGCTGAACCTAGGCAGTAGTAGATGACAAAGTAGGGTAGCGTAATTTCTTAAATAATACCTTAGACATGATGTTGACGCTTGCCCCAAGACCACTGAGTGCATCATCAATGCGACGATTCTAGATCGTGCACTGAAGGATGGGTACTCCGGGATCCTCCTTCCTTTCCGGAGAGGTCTTGATGATTGCCCTTTTTGCAGCTCTCGGCAGGTAGGTCCATCTTGGCGTCAGCACTTGGATGCATGTGACCTTCCATGCGTGGTTAGTACAGAGCATACTACGAGGCATCTTACGATGCCTTGTAGTGACGACTTTTACTGTCTCGATTGAAGGCTCGGGTTGCCCCGGAATCTTCCCCGATTCAGTGACAGGAACAGCAGCAGCCAACTGAGCGACTTGAGTTTCTATCATTTTATTAAAGCTCAGCTGACTTTTCATAGCAGAAGAAAATGATTCCATCCTAGAGTCTATGTTTTCCAGAGTTTTATCATTAGCAGCAAGCTTTTTATTGATGTTTTCAGTTATTTTCATCTGGCCAAACACAAGATCTCTAAGAGACGGCTGATTATTGCAAATTGCTGGAATTGTATTTGTTACCTTGTTGAGGCCTCTCAAATGGGTGGTTTGGGCGCGAATTTCAGCCTTGATTGCCTAGTTGTTTGGTCGGTACCCGTTGTTGTTGGAGTTGTTGACGTAGTGGGCATCTTCTCGCGTTTCGGGACAGTCATTCCCCGAGTGGCCAGTGTTGCCACAGACTTCGCAGGTCATGCGAGCGTCCATGGCTTGCACCATTTCTTGAGCAGGGACCTCCAGTTTCTTCATCAGGAGGTCCATCTTGGCAGCGAGCATGTCCAGAGCTTCAACTTGGTGAACTCCTCAGGTCTTTGGTTGAATCTGGTCGTCGGACCAACCTTGGTTCTTGACCATCTTCTCTATGAGGGCCTTTGCACGACTCTCCTGAAGAGAGAAGAACGAGCCTCCAGCAGCAGCATCCGCGTATGGTGAAGGTGTTGCAAATCTATAGGAAATGCTGGAGATGAGCATTGGCGTCTTCATGTGGCTTGCCGCAGAACGGGCTAGCGTGCACCATGTTGATGAGGGCTGGCTTTAGCTCGAAGTTGCCATCTCCGACTGGCGGAGCTGGTCCGGTACGCACATTCTCGCTTGATGGAGCGGAGAACTCGCGGATCGTCTTGCCGGCCATCCTCGATGAAGCTGGGTTCATGACGGGAAGGACTGGGTTCGTCGGAGAGAGCTTCTTCTGAGGAGGTACATCATGGGGTCACACTTTTCTCACAAGAGACTCAGGATTTTCTTGGAAGTTTGACGGTAGCTGGAAACCAGTCATGCACTGCTCTGTTCCACAAAGACCAATGAACAGAGAACGGATAAACCCGCTTGAGTAGCGATACTCAACTAAGATAGCTCAAGATAGAAATTCAAAAGTAATCTAGCCAAATGCTTCCCCGGCAACGGCGCCAGAAATGCTTGTTGGCACTTCTTACGATCCAATATCAGAATTGAGAATCCTGGTACTGGGGTAAGGAGTGTTTTAGTGGTTTTCCTTATGGTTTAGTAAAATATATAAATATTCTGCAAGCGCACAGAATCACCGCCGTAGCACTTCGCCTGGAAGTATCCCGAAGTATCGTAATTTATATTTCCGCAGGGAAGCTTTGGCAAGAATACTAGTGAACAGATATTTGAGACTATCAGAGAAGAGTACACGACTAGACAAGACAGGGTATAACGGTATTGGATAGGAGTGGATATACCGGACACACAGCTCAAGGGATACTCAGGTAAGGGAGAGAAGAGATAGATAGCTGGGAGGACAACGAGAAGAGATAGATAGCTGGGAGGACAACGAGAAGAGATAGAGGACTCCTGGATACTTTATCTACCTATGTCACTCTAGCTTAGAGATACAACGTCTAAAGAGCCAGCACTAGAAGATCTGGGTTAACTCTATTATCTTAGCATCGGGACAAAGGAACCTATGGCACACAGCAAGGGATGAGAAGGGGTGCCACCAACTCCTCACTGGGGGATCCTACAGACCGGAACTAACATGATGGGCTACTAAGACCAGAAGGGCTGTCACCACCTTACGGCTACCACCTCCGTTGCGACGGGGGCAAACTAAGGCCACTAGCTAGTCTAGGAACCACTCCTACACTAGTCAACAACTACTTACTCTGCTAGCAAGAGCAAGCAACCTTGTCAATACTCTTGGTGACAATTCACCTCCAGTATCAAGCAAGATCGAAGAACAAGCCAAGACAAATACTTAAACAAGAACTGCAAGCACTAGAACTATAACTGACTATAGTCTAAGCAAGATATAGATGCAACTAGAATAAAGCAGAGGCAAGCTATAAATGATAAAGGGAAAGTGATAAAGATAACTATATTGATAACTCAAAGTCTTATAAAAGGAAAAGTAAAAGATACAAGAGCTTATACCAGAGCTTCTGAAGACGACTCCGAAACCTCCGAGGCAAGCTCGACTCAACTCTAACTCCCAAATAAACTATCCTAACTCTACTAGAATGAAAGTGCAAATGAGCTCCTTGGCTTGGTGTGTGTGAAATGAGGGCTGGAGCTGTCCAATTTATAGCAGTTGATGGCGGTTGTAGAAAGGGTAACCGCCAAGGCAGTCAGGGAGGCGGTGCCGGGCCTTCGGCCGAATTTCCCGGTTCGGCCGAACTGGCCAGTTCGGCCGAACCGTGGGATCTGCCGCCTCTAGCTCCCATGACCAGGATTCACCCCTGGAAGGCGGTGCTGGCTTGGGGGCGGTTCGGCCGAACCACCTTGTTCAGCCGAACGGGCCTAGAGGCCCAGCAGCACCCCCCTGCACCGCCTCTTCCCTCTGGACCTCCTGGGCTTGCTTCTGGTTGCTTGGCTTCGTGTTGTTCTGGCCCAGGATGATGTGGCAGTGCTCCGGGATGAGTTGGCGGTCGTCCACTTGTCATGTGTCGTGTTTGCCTAGATGCCTTCAGTAAGAAGACTGGTCATGAGGCGCCAAGATGCTGGTACCGCTACGACGAAGATGATCAGCACCAAGGCAAGACTGAAGGAGCAGCTACAACTGGTTATGGCTATGACTCCAACTGGTATGCAGACAGTGGTGCAACAGACCATGTAACTAGTGAATTGGAGAAACTCACGGTCCATGACAAGTACACAGGGCGTGATCAAGTGCATACAACAAGTGGGTCAGGTAAGAAAATTAGTAATATTGGACATACAATTTTACATACCCCTGGTAGAGATTTATATTTGAACAATATTCTTCATGTTCCAAGTTCCAATAAAAATCTTGCTTCTATCCACAAGCTTGCTCTTGACAATAACACCTTCCTTGAATTTCATCCAACTTTTTTTCTTGTTAAGGATCAAGACACGAGGAAACTTTTCCATCACGGTAGATGCCTAGGAGGACTCTATCCCGTAGCACAGTCTCCATCCAGAGAAAGCACAAGTAAACAAGTTTATAGCGTCAATAAACCATCCATGTCAAGATGGCACAGTAGACTTGGACATTATTCCTATTATGGAAAAGACCCTTAGTACCAATAGGTTGTCTTTTGATTCTACTCAAAATATAGAAACAATGTGTGATTCAGGTCAATTGGCCAAGAGCCATCAGCTTCCTTATTCAAAGTCAAATAAAATTTCTACTGCTCCTCTTTATTTGATATTTTCTAATGTCTAGGGATCGGCGCCTGTTTCAGTAGGATGCCATACCTATTATGTTAGTTTCATTGATGATTTCTATAAATACACATGGATCTATCTCTTAAAACAAAAATCTAATGTGTTTCAAGTCTTTCATGACTTTCAAAATTAGTAGAAAGGAAGTTTAATAAGAAGATCATTGCCATGCAATCTGATTGGGGAGGAGAATATGAAAAGCTTAATTCTTTTTTCAAACGCATTGGTATCTCATCGTGTTTCCTGTCGTCACGCTCACCAAAAGAACGGTGCAGCCAAACGGAAACACAGGCACATAGTTGAAGTAGCTCTAGCCCTTCTTGCCAATGGTGGTGTTTAGATGTTAGAATTGGGAGGTTAAATTTGGGAGTAAGATGTCACTTCGTAATCATTGCGCTACTATAGCATTTCGTTTGTATTTGTAAAAAATTATCCAAAAATTGATTAATTAGGCTCAAAATGTTCGTCTCGAACAAAACTGTGCAATTAGTTTTTGATTTCATCTACATTTAATACTCCATGCATGTTATGACATTTTGATGTGACGGGGAATCTTCTTTTTGCATAGTGTATTTGGGAGTTACTTTTTGGAACTAAACAGGCCCATGCCTCTATGCCCTTGAAATATTGGGATCAAGCGTTTCTCACTGCTACATATTTGATCAATCTTCTCCCAAGCAAAGTCATTGACTATGCGTGGAATGTTTTCTTAAAGAAACGCCTAGCTATAATACCTTATGCATCTTTGGTTGTGCCTGTTGACCTAACTCTAGACCCTATAATTCTCGGAAGCTCTAGTTTCGCTGTGTTCGTTGTGTGTAACACCCTAATTTACATTTTTGCAATAGTTTAAAACTTTGTAGAAATTATTTAGGTTTGTTCATATTTAGTTATGGTTAAATAATATTTTCTAAATGAAATAAATGAATCATAAGTTATAAATTGTTTGTTGCATACGTATTGGACGCATGGTGTTTATTGTTTGAAAAATGGCTTTTGTTTTCTAAAACTCGTTAGTGGAAACGTCCGGGGCCAAACTCACCAGCAGCCAACCCGCTTGTCATCTGCCTCACCTCCTCCTTTCTTTCTTTTTCCCCATACGCCAGAACCATCACTCCATCAGCACCACCCTCCTCTCCGCACATCATCAAGGCTGCAGCACCCTGCACGGAACCTGAACAGGCTTGTGGCCAAATCGTTGCCTCCTCCACTTCCCTCCCATTGAAAACCCCTCATCAATCAGCAACAATTGTCAAGTAATTGCCATCAAGGTGCAGTTACCAGCCGTGAAGCCTCCCCTCCAAATTCCCTGCCTCACGTACTGTTCCTCTCTACAAAATAAACAGCAACGAGCCCTGCTGCTCCATTTGCCTCTCCACGCCACCAATTCACCTCACATCGTCCTGGATGCCGACGAATTGACGATCAGACCTCCATTGCTGGCCTCGGTAAGCAGCTCCGCCTCTGTTCCTCCATGACGTGGCCTCCCCTCATCCTTCGTCCCTCTCCTTGGCTTTGCAGGCAGTACAGGAGGGCACCCAGCGCCCAGCCCTGCGACCCCATACCTGGAGACGCTGCTGCACCACACGCCCGAGGCCACCTCCAGGGCTCCGCCCCCCCTCTGTCTCCGCGACGCAGCACTGTCTCTCCACCCGATTCAACACCTCGGTGAGATTCCCCGGCCTCTGGTCTTTCCATTTTGCAGCTTAGCTTTGAATTCCGTCGACCCTAGCACTCGGACCCCTGAGCTCCGGTGAGTCGCCAGCAAGACGCCGCCGTGCTCGTCCCTGTTCTGGGCGGCGCGCCGAAGAAAGAACAGGCGACGGCACTTGGGCCATCCCAACCCTCCTGCATGCAGCCCAAAATTAGATAGAATAAATAATATATATCCCTGACATTTTTAAATCCAGCCCATCCGTGTGAAAACCAGTGGCCCAGATCGCATATCTGTTTTCCCGAGATTAAATATTTCCCGCAGTGCAGTTTTGCAGATTAGTACTCATTAGTAAAACGCTTGTAACTTTTAACTCATAGCTCCGATTTAGGCGATTCTTGCGCTCACGCGATCATAGCGACGAGCTCTATCTTTTAAAAATGCTTTACTTACTGTTTTCATGTTTTATGGTGTACTGTTTTTATTTATTTGTATGTATGTTTGTTTCGGTAGTTTCTACGAGTAGACAAGGAGCTGTACGTGTTGGGCAAGATCAAGTATACGAGAAGACGGATCAGAAGTGCTTGAAGAAGGCAAGTGTCCTTGCTGCATGTTCCCATTTTGTCCTTTATTTTATTCACTTGAATCACTTTTTATTTACACTTTATGCATGCATCGAGTCAATATGATGGGAATCCTATGCTAGGGTTTACTAGAATTTTGTTATGACTTCCTTGATGCCTTTAGTTGGACGGTTTGGATATGGGTAGCTCACATGCTTAGTTGCTCAACATGGGTTGGTTTAATCTTAATCTTGACTAATAAACTATGCAACAATGTGGGCTGGTAATGTTTTAGCAACATGGAATCCTAGGACTTGAGCACTTGTTCTGAATGTTGGTTTGACGAGAAGTATGGATATAAGGTTTCATTGGATGATTTTGTCTTGCTCAAGTGGTATCAAGGACCGGTACGTGGAGCGACCACCCAGGATTACAGTGCAACCATGAGACCCAATGGGCTCTGGGCTTGGCCAAGTAATTAGGAGAAATCGGTGATTGGTGTGGCGAGACGGCGCTGATGAAATACTCGGCAAGGAGTGTGCCAACACGCACCGGTGGACCCTTTGTAAAGGTCTCGTAGTGAACCCATGCCAACACATCTTGGAAATGTGTAAGAGGTTTGGCCGCCTCGGCGTGACGGGTATCACGACTTGTGGTTAAAGTGTACAACATCTACAGAGTGTAAAACTTTTATAACAGCCGTGCTCACGGTCATGAGCGGCCTGGACCCTCACATGTTTAGACGGTGGTTTTGGGTGGTTTGGTCGGGTGGGTTTGGTGGTTAAGGGTGATTTGGCCTTAGTTGCTAGTTGTTTCGACCTTTAAGTTGGGTTTGGGTTGGAAAGACTCTCATCTAGTAATTAAGTGGCTTAATAAAATTTGACCAACTAAAATTTGTGCTATGCAACCAGTTGTGTCAGCCTTCCTTGATCTAAGCCCTGCATGTCATTAGTTTCCTCCACTTGCGGAGTACACGCCTCCAGGTGTACTCACTGTTTTCCCTTTCAACCCTTGTTGTGTCTCTCTCTCCCCATATAAATGCTGTTCAGGATGAAGGCCAAGAAGATCTAGGATGCAACCCCCGGTTGATTGCCTGTGGTTATGGAGTTCCGCTTCCGCACAAGACTATAAACATCGAGTTGTACTTTTCTTTCAGACCCACGGGTCATTTTGTACTATTTAAACGTGATATGGCAATGTATCAATGATGATGGCGTACTTTATGTATGAAATATGATCGTGGCATACATAAAGTGAGCACCTGGCCGTGTTTATTAAACCAGGTGTGAAAGAATTGGTATCAGAGCCGTATCGACCGTAGGACACAACCCTAGATAGCACCGGTCGTTTTTTGAAAGCCTATTTTACTACAAAAATGTCTTCTATAATATCCTTGACTTCTATTTTCTATAAATTTCTCAATCCTTGCCTATTGACCTCCTCCTTGTCCATTTTTATGTTGTTACCTTGAATTTGTGCAAACCCCCCTTGTTTTTTTTCTTTTCAAAAAAAAACCTTTGCGATGAGCTAACCTTGCTAACACAATGATGAAGCAACCCCGAAGGTCTCCTTTGAAGTACTCCGCTGAAGACTTTTCTTTTATGAAGTTAGAGTTGAAGAATATGTGCCACAAGAGAGTATCATGCAGTGCAATGGAGAGACTTGATCAACATCCTTACTAACTCTGACTCTGTAGGAATAAGATATTCTACCCGAGTTTCCTAAATGCTAGAATAAACGATGTTAATGGTGTACCTTTATGGAAGACCATATGTATTGGTGTGCTTGTTTGCTTGTTATTGTGTTATGCATGATTTGCTTCTTTGTAATGATTGTCGATGGAGTTGTGAGTTGTTACTCGTGACTACATCTTTTATATATTATATCTAGATCGTTAGTTGGGTTCCTTACTGCTTCATCTTCCATACACCTTTTCTCATACTCTCTCTTTTGCTGCACCAGATGGTGAAGACTAGAAGAAATGCTAGAAATTATGAAAGACAAAATGAACCAGCCACAACTTCTCCATCTTTGGTCAATGTGGAACAGTTCATGGACACTCAAACACAGCTAATGGCCACACAAACTCAGATTTTGCAAGGGATAGCTCAGGCAGTGGTTGCATCTCCACCGAAGGATACACGTGGAGAGTTTTTAAAGTCATCACCCCCTATATTCGAATATACAGCAGAACCAATACAGGCGGAAGATTGGTTGAAGGATGTGGAAAGGAAACTGATTGCAGCACAATGCAATGACATGGAAAAGGTTCTCTATGCAACCGTTCAACTTTCTGGGATAGCATCAGATTGGTGGGATACATAGGATCATGAGAATCCAGAAGGTATTTCATGGCAAGAGTTCAAGGATAGCTTTAGATCACAATATGTGCCAAGAGGAATCATGAAGTTCAAAAGGAGGCAATTTTTATGCTTGAAGCAAGGATCTATGTCAGTTAGTGAATATCATGAAAAATTCATCCATATGTCTAGATATGCTCCAGAAGATGTTGATAATGAAGAGAAGAAGCAAGATCGATTTTTGGATGGGTTGAATGATGTGCTACAACTCCAGCTCATTAAGCATGACTACCCAAACCTTCAACATCTTGTTGGCAAGGCTATGGAATTGGAGTACAAGCTCAAAGAAATGATAAATAAAAAGAGGAAGATGAATTTCCAACATGAAGTATGCAACATTCGTCCTCGACTAGTCCCTCAAATAGAATCTCAGTCTTACTCCAGCCATCACAATTGGAACATCCAAAATATGGGATTAAGACAAGCTGAACTAGTGCACCCTAAAATGCAATCTGTTCGTCATATGGCTGTGAGAAATTCCCAGAAGGGTACAACTAGTCGAAGACATGTACTAAGAGGAGTTTGTTATCATTGCAAGGAAAAAGGACATAACATTGGGCAGTGCCCAAAGAAATACCCACTAGTGTATGGAAGGAATGTGCACCAGATTCCGATTCGAGCTCCAGCAACCTGTAATGTCATGAAGAGTGTTCTCAACAAGATGAATGACATATCTATTGAAGAGATTCGAGTGGTATGTGAATTCCTAGATATTTTCCCTAATGATTTTCCAGGAATGCCACCAGACCGTGATATTGAGTTCATCATAGATCTGCTACCTAGAACAGCACCCATAGCAAAGAGGCCTTATAGAATGCCAGTCAATGAGCTTGAGGAACTCAAGAAGCAACTGAAAGAATTGTTGGATAAAGGTTTTATTCGTCCGAGTTCTTCACCATGGGGAGCCCCAGTGCTATTCGTTGAGAAGAAGGATGGTAGTCAAAGGATGTGTATTGACTATCGATCTCTAAATGAGGTAACAATTAAGAACAAGTACCCTCTACCACGAATAGAAGATTTGTTTGATCAGTTGAGAGGAGCAGCTTGTGTATTTTCCAAGATTGATCTTCGCTCTGGATATCATCAGCTTAAGATTAGAACGTCAGACATTCCTAAAACAACGTTCACCACTAGGTATGGGCTATAAGAATTCACAGTTATGTCTTTCGGATTGACTAATGCACCAGCATACTTTATGTATATGATGAACAAGGTATTCATGGAGTATCTAGATAAATTTGTGGTGGTATTTATCGACGACATTTTGGTATTCTCGAAGAATGAGGAAGAAGAACATGAAGAGCACTTAAGGCTTGTGTTGCAAAAGCTCAGAGAACATCAGTTATATGCGAAGCTTAGTAAATGTGATTTTTGGTTAAAGGAAGTCGCATTCCTTGGACATGTTATCACAGAAGGAGGAGTCAAAGTGGATCCAGGAAAAGTGAGAGATGTATTGAACTGGAATCCACCTCGAACTGTTTCAGAAACTCTGAGTTTCCTTGGTCTAGCTGGGTATTATCGTAGATTTATTGAAGGATTCTCCAAAATAGCGAAGCCTCTCACTGAGTTACTAGAGAAAAATAGAGAGTTCAAGTGGACTTCAGATTGTGATGATAGCTTTCAAGAACTAAAGAGGAGGTTGACTACTGCCCCGGTACTAAAGCTACCTGATATTCATAAGGCTTTCGATATATATTGTGATGCTTCTCATCTTGGCCTGGCATGTGTCCTAATGCAAGAGGGAAGAGTGATAGCTTATGCATCCAGACAGTTGAGAAAGCATGAGAGAAACTATCCAACTCATGATCTTGAATTGGCCGCAGTTGTTCATGCTTTGAAGATTTGGAGACATTATATACTTGGAAACCGATGCGAGATCTATACTGATCATAAGAGTTTGAAATATATCTTCACTCAAAATGACTTGAATTTGAGGCAACGTCGTTGGCTTGAGTTGATCAAGGATTACAACCTTGGGATACACTATCACCCAGGCAAGGCAAATGTGGTCGCTGATGCCTTGAGCAGAAAGAGCTATGCTAGCATGTTGTTGGTACACGAACTCCCATCTGAGTTGTGCAAAGAATTCGAGAAGCTTAATTTGGGTTTTGTTAATAGTATGGAAGGAATTTCTGTAGAAGTACAACCAACATTGGAGCAAGAAATCCGCAAAGGTCAGCTTGAGGACGGAAAGATTCAAGAAATTAAGAAGCTCATTAAGAATAACAAAGCCCCAGGATTCAAAGTCGATGATCAAGGTACAGTTTGGTTTGAGAAGCGTATATGCGTGCCGAACCTAAAGTCTCTTAAAGAAATGATATTGCGAGAAGCTCATGATTCTGCTTACTCCATCCATCCCAGTAGTACTAAAATGTACCAGGATTTGAAAACATTGTATTGGTGGTATGGTATGAAAAGAGATGTGGCAGAGTATGTAGCTTTATGTGACACTTGCCAAAGGGTGAAGGCAGAACACCAAAGACCTGCAGGTTTACTTCAACCTCTGAAGGTTCCAGAGTGGAAATGGGAGGAAATCGGTATGGATTTCATAGTTGGTTTGCCTCGTACACAAAGTGGATATGATTCGATATGGGTTATTGTGGATCGCTTCACCAAAGTGGCTCATTTCATTCTAGTTAAGACCACTTATACCGGAGCAAAGCTTGCAGAGTTATATATGGCTAGAATTGTTTGTCTTCATGGTGTGCCTAAGAAAATTGTGTCTGGCTGTGAAACTCAGTTCACTTCAAAATTCTGGCAGAAGCTGCATGAATCCATGGATACTCATCTCAATTTTAGTTCGGCGTATCATCCTCAGACTGATGGGCAAACAGAACGCATTAATCAGATCCTAGAAGATATGCTTCGAGCTTGTGCATTAAAATATGGCAAGAGTTGGGACAAGAGCCTTCCGTATGCGGAATTCTCTTATAATAATAGCTATCAGGCAAGTCTCAAGATGTCTCCGTTTGAAGCGTTATATGGCAGAAGATGTAGGACTCCATTGTTCTGGAATCAAACTGGAGAAAGTCAGGTGTTTGGGCCAGCGATATTACAAGAAGCAGAAAAACAAGTACAAATAATCAAGGAAAATTTGAGAACTGCGCAATCCAGGTAGAAGAGCTATGCTGACACTCGACGCAGAGATTTCGTGTATCTCAAAGTATCACCTATCAGGGGCCTTCGCAGATTTAAGGTCAAAGGAAAGCTAGCACCCCGATATATCGGGCCATTTAAGGTATTGGATAGAAGAGAAGTGGCTTATCAACTTGAATTACCAGCTCAACTATCTGATGTGCATGATGTGTTCCACGTATCTCAACTAAAGAAGTGTCTACGAGTTCTAGAGGAGCAGTTGCCTATGGAAGAGCTCAACCTGAAAGAAGATCTCACCTACACGGAACATCCAGTAAAGATAATAGAAATAGCTGAAAGAGTCACAAGAAGCAAAGTGATCAGAATGTGCAAAGTACAATGGAGCCATCACTCTGAAGATGAGGCAACTTGGGAGAGAGAAGAAGATTTGAAGGCAGAATTCCCGCAACTCTTTGCCGGCTCTTCCAAATCTTGAGGACGAGATTCTTCTCAGGGGGTAGGTTTGTAACACCCTAACTTACATTTTTGCAATAGTTTAAAACTTTGTAGAAATTATTTAGGTTTGTTCATATTTAGTTATGGTTAAATAATATTTTCTAAATGAAATAAATGAATCATAAGTTATAAATTGTTTGTTGCATACATATTGGATGCATGGTGTTTATTGTTTGAAAAATGGCTTTTGTTTTCTAAAACTCGTTAGTTGCATTCGGGAAATATATGAACTCTGGAAACGTCCGGGGCCAAACTTACCAGCAGCCAACCCGCTTGTCATCTGCCTCACCTCCTTTCTTTCTTTTTCCCCATACGCCAGAACCATCACTCCATCAGCACCACCCTCCTCTCCGCACATCATCAAGGCTGCAGCACCCTGCACGGAACCTGAACAGGCTTGTGGCCAAATCGTTGCCTCCTCCACTTCCCTCCCATTGAAAACCCCTCATCAATCAGCAACAATTGTCAAGTAATTGCCATCAAGGTGCAGTTACCAGCCGTGAAGCCTCCCCTCCAAATTCCCTGCCTCACGTACTGTTCCTCTCTACAAAATAAACAGCAACGAGCCCTGCTGCTCCATTTGCCTCTCCAAGGTGGAGAATCATCCGACTCGGTCCTCAACTGAAGAGTTAGTTTCGGCGTGGTATACAACCTTAGTGCTGCACAGGGCAAAGGCACTTCAGTTGTATATCCACGGTAAATCATTGTCAGCGTTGCGTCAGGCGTCCGCCGTATCATGTGGGCCTGCACGAAGTGCTCGGTATCCACGGCAGAACGCGCTGTCTCGATGTACGTGAGCCGGGTGCCTTGAAGGACGCCCAGGTGGTTAGCGAGGCAAGTGACTAGAGAAGTCATCGCCATGCTACCCGCACGAGAAATATGAGACAGCCAGTGACCAACCATGTCTTTCACAGGTGAATAGGGAATCTGCTTGACCATGGAAAAAAGAACCCGCAACTCGATGGTGTTGACAGGGCGCAAATCTGCCCGGGGGAATACCGTCATAGTCACCCAACGATGCATGAAACGCGAAGTAGGGTTATGTATGTTGTTCGTGCGTGGCGCATGACAGTTGGTATTCCCCGAAATCTTTTTCCAAAATGCCACCCGGTCAAATCTTTTAAGCGCTTTGTTCGGGTCTAAGGAACAACGGCTTGAAAATCCAAGACCCGAACTAAAATCCCTCCAAGAGTAGAAGAACTCTCGGTTGAAGAATCGGAAACGAATCCCCCTAGTTTCAGAAACAAAAGTCGAGAGGAATTCAAGGGTGAGCAGGTACGAACCTTCTTCGTTGATGTGCCAGAAATTCTCCCAGCCAATGGCTTGGAAGATTTCTGTGAACTCTACGTCCATCCCCGTGTCCCCGAGCAAATCTTGCTCAAACACACGGGTGTGCTCGAACTCCTTCAGCCGAAGCTCGTTGAAGGTGTTCTGCTCCCGTTCTGTCCTGAGGTTGATGTCACTCTCGCTCAGTAGCTGCCTGGCTGGGGGCGTGGCATGGCCCCATCCCGAGCCGGCTGCTTCGTGTTCGTCCGTGTCCATCCGGATCGAGCCTCGTGACGGAGCTGCGGAGCTCCCAGCATCGTCCGATCGTCGGCCTAGCCGGGCGGAACGACGGAGCGAAGTGAAGAACTTCGACATGATTCCTGCAAAAAGTTAGTGCAACAACAACTACCCGAAGGACTGAATATATATATGGTTAGCACAAGAAAATCAAGTCAGTCGTTCGAGATAGTTAGTCGTTCTTGCGGGGATGAAAACCACCACAAAAGGTTAGTCGTTCTTGGGGGGTGTCGGTGACCACCACAAAATCGTCCAGAAATTCAGCACAAAGATCACAACCAAAGCAAAATATTTTTTTTTTGGATTTTCTAGTGATGCAAGTAAACCAAAACTTGAGCAAGAACTTGGGAAGAACTAGAGCAAGCACTAGAGCAAAGGACTTGAGAGAGAGGGAGAGAGCTCCTAGCAGAATTTTTCTGAGTGAATGAGTGTGTGAGGAGCTCACAAGCTTGCACCAGCATTTATAGGCCGAGGGGGGCAGGCCCCTGGTTCGGCCGAACCGGGCAGGTGTGGCCTGGCCACTCCATGTGAGTGCAGCCCCCTCCTTTGCTTTGATTCCACGCCAAAATGTGTGGCCACAAAACTTTTAAGTCATGTGAGTGGAGTTAGTGGTAGGTGAGATGCAAAATTGACATGACTAAAGTGGATTTTAGTGGAGTCACCCCCATGCTGCCATGTTTGTGATAATTGGTGAGTGTGCAGCCAATTTTAGTGGGGTAGACATGTTTGGTGTTGGTTGGTGGTGATAGTAAATAATTGGAGATGTTCTAGAAGGGATGAAAATGATAAAAGTTACCAATTACATCCACCCTAGGTAAAATTTCAGCATGTGTCCAATTATTTCTAACCAAGCTTGCAAAATTTTCTACTCTCTCTCAAATTAATTACTCAAGTGGTTCATTTATTTTGGAAAGGGAAACATGAAAATGCAATTGAGAATTTAAAAATTGGAAGGGAAATATGGGATACATACCGGTTTTCCTCGCGGCGAGAGCTCAGCTTTTAAGTCCGCGAGCGGGACTTCTCCTGTCTTCAGTTGCTCTTGTCATCGTCCAGTCCCGGAGTGGACGACTCGGACGATGCAACCTTCTTCCGCCACATTTTCTTGTTCTTCTTCTTCGGTGTTGGTGGCGGTGGGATCGGCGTCTCTGGAGAATTCCAGAGGGCTTGTTCTTCCTCGTATTTCTTTACGAGGAAATCCATTTCTTCTACACTTGTCGGTTTTGTCGGCTCGTTCCACTTGAGCTGCTCACCACCGAGTATTTCCAGCTCTCCATTAATGAGAGCCTTAAGGAAACACTCGGCGCTCCTCTGCTCCGGTGTGAGTGGCTCTGTCTTCTTCTCTTCCCGGGGTTGAAACTTGAAGTAAGTCAACCTTCCGTCGATTTGGAACGAGATTTCTCTCGCATCCATATCGATCCTAGCCCGGGTGGTGTTCAAGAATGGTCGGCCCAACACAAGGGGAAACGAATGCTCGTTCCCCGTGTCGAGGACAACAAAGTCCATAGGGACATATCGTCCCCAGATCCGGACCGGTATATTCTCGATCACCCCCTCGGGGTAGCAGATGGTTGAGTCCGCAAGCTGTACCTGGGCAGTAGTAGGTGACAAAGTAGGGTAGCGTAATTTCTTAAATAATACCTTAGACATGATGTTGACGCTTGCCCCCAGATCACAAAGTGCATCATCAATGCGACGATTCCAGATCGTGCACTGAATGATGGGCACTCCGGGATCTTCCTTCCTATCCGGAGAGGTCTTGATGATCACCCTTTTTGCAGCTCTCGGCAGGTAGGTCCATCTTGGTGTCAGCACTTGGATACGTGCGACCTTCCCTACGTGGTTAGTTCGGAAGACACTACGAGGCATCTTACCATGCCTTGTAGTGACGGCTTTCACTATCTCGATGGAAGGTTCGGGTTGCCCCGGAATCTTTCCCGATTCAGTGACAGGAACAGCAACAGCTAACTGAGCGACTTGAGTTTCTATCATTTTATTAAAGCTCAGTTGATTTTTCATGGAGGAAGAAAACGATTCCATCCTAGAGTCTATGCTTTCCAGAGTTTTATCATTAGCAGCAAGCTTTTTATTGATGTTTTTAGTTATTTTCATCTGGCCAAACACAAGATCTCTAAGAGACAGCTGATTATTGAAATTGCTGGAATTGAAATTGTTACCTTGTTGAGGCCTCTCAAAAGGGAGGTTTGGGCGCGGATTCCAGCCTTGGTTGCCGTAGTTGTTCGGTCGGTACCCGTTGTTGTTGGAGTTGTTGACGTAGTGGGCATCTTCTCGCGTTTCGGGGTAGTCATTCCCCGAATGGCCAGTGTTGCCACAGACTTCGCAGGTCATGCGAGCGTCCATGGCTTGCACCGTTTCTTGAGCAGGGGCCTCCAGTTTCGTCATCAGGAGGTCCATCTTAGCAGCGAGCATGTCCAGAGCTTCAACTTGGTGAACTTCTCGGGTCTTTGGTTGAGTCCGGTCGTCGGACCAACCTTGGTTCTCGACCATCTTCTCTATGTGGGCCTTCGCACGTCTCTCCTCAAGAGAGAAGAACGAGCCTCCAGCAGCAGCATCCAGGTACTCTCGGGCAGAATTTCTCAGCCCGTGATAGAAAGTTTGGATTATGAACCAACTCTGCATACCATGGTGAGGACCAGCGGAAATATAGTCCTGGAGGTGATCCCATGCCTCCGGGACTGTTTCATCTTTTAGCTGCTGGAAACTAGCTATTTTGTTCCGGAGGGCGTTGGTTTTCCCAACCGGAAAGAATGTTAGCAAGAAAGCGCTAGTGCATTTATCCCAGGTATCTATTGCTTCGCGGTTAGCATAAAACCATTGTTTCGCCTTGCCTAATAATGAGAATGGAAATAAACGAAGGCGAATGGCATCGATACTTACTCCGCGGATGGTGAAGGTGTTGCAAATCTCCAGGAAATGCTGGAGATGAGCATTGGCATCTTCGTGTGGCTTGCCGCAGAATGGGCTAGCCTGTACCATGTTGATGAGGGCTGGTGTTGACGTAAAATCCGCACCTCACGCCAAGCACACAGCAAGCCGAATTAGCTGGCTTCACACGTGGCCCGAGCGTTTGAATCCGAGAGCGTGCCAGTCAATTTTCCTGAAAACTGACAAAGGGAGAAAAGATGTTTAGATAACACCTGGAACGTACCGGGTGATACCAGTCAGTCCCATATTTGTGGCTACGGAGCCAGTCTCGAACGACATATGGCTACGGGGAAGCTATCTGTCGGCAGTTAAAGCATCATTTGGCAATCGGCAAAGCACGCAGGAAGCGCACTGCCGAATGGCAGTTAAAGCATCATTCGGCAATCGGCAAAGCACGCAGGAAGTGCACTGCCGAATGCGTGACGTAAGCATGACGAAAGATCGGTATTTGACTGAATAAACATTGTAACGCATATTCACAACCGATTAACGAGAAACAGAGCATGATACATAAATAAAAGGGCGAAGACATGACCATAATTTCATAATAAACAAGAATGCATAGATTAAAAGCACTAGTCTACCGCATGTCTAGGTACTTTCCAATCCGTCGAGCATGAAACAAGCAAGTTAATCCACCGCATGATACGACTTGCTTGGAATCACACCACCAACCAAGAATAGACCAATCCACCGCATGATACACTCTAATCTTGGAAGGCTAAAAGCATTCTTTACTTAAAACAAAACCATGAACACGTTTCACTCGTGACGATACTGCCGAATACAGCTATATAGCCGAATCGGGTTCCATGAAGAAGGAACATGCTTCGTTGATGATGATAGATCTATCAGATCGAATCGAATTCTAATCCACCGGATGATTAGCTCTAAGACGACCCAAAAACCTGCATCCACCGCATGATACCCGGTTCTGTCAAGATCTACACAAGACCAACGAGCTTGGACCCGCAACACGTGGCAATCTAGATTGACTTCGAATTCGGCTATGGAAACGCAGTGCATTACGAGCTAGAACCGAATCTAATCAACCTAGACTGGGCAAAAGAGTGTTGTAATGAATTAAACATAAAAGTAAAATCCGAAGCAACACATGGTAACTTAATGAATCTATCAGATCTTGCCAAAATCCAATAGAGCCGATAACTTGTTCCAAGCTAAAACTTAGCCCACCGCATGGCTCATGATCTAACCATGGAACCTTCCTGAACCAAAGCCTAAATCCACCGCATGATACTAGGCATGGCGCAGGGTTGCCGGTACTTACGGAGGTCGACGGATCGATGATTCCTCTCGAAGAACTCGACGACTCGACTAAGGGACTCGAAGTTGGCACGGGGCCGGTTTGTTGTGTGATTGATTGATTTTTTACAATTACCATGGGTTTATATTTATACCCAGGTTTCGACACGACTCCTAATCGATTACGATTACATTTATTTATTTCCTAAAAAGATAAACGCCGAGGCACCGTATCCGTGTTGCATTCCAAGTTAAACCAGCCTTTTCCTTATACTTGATCCGCGTCAGCACGCACTCCCGAATGCCTCCCGCGGAACAGTTCTCTTGCCGAATGACGATGCGTTCCCGACCGCAGAACGTCCTTACCGAATGCTCTGGGGAAAAACTCCTTTGCCGAATGATATTTTTTCAACGAATCCGGCCCACATGTCAGCCTCTTTCTGGTGCCAATTTTTGGTGTCAACAGCTGGCTTCAGCTCGAAGTTACCATCTCCGTCTGGCGGAGCTGGTCCGACACGTACGTTCTCGCTTGATGGAGCGGAGAACTCACGGATCGTCTTGGTTGCCATCCTCGATGTAGCCTGGTCAACGACGGGAAGGACTGGGTTCGTCGGAAGGAGTTGCTTCTGAGGAGGTACAACACAGGGTCGTACTTTCCTCACAAGTGACTCCGGATTTTCTTGGAAGTTTGACGGTAGTTGGAAACCAGTCATGCACTGCTCTGTTCCACAAAGACCAACGAACAGAGCAAGGATAAACCCGCTTGAGTAGCGGTACTCAACTAAGATAGCTCAAGATAAAAATTCAAAAGTAATCTAGCCAAAGACGTCCCCGGCAACGGCGCCAGAATTGAGAATCCTGGTACTGGGGTAAGGAGTGTTTCAGTGGTTTTCCTTATGGCTTAGTAAAATATAGAAATATTCTGCAAGCGCACAGAATCACCGCTGTAGCACTTCACCTGGGAGTATCCCGAGGTATCGTAATTTATATTTCCGCAGGGAAGCTTTGGCAAGATTACTAGTGAACAGATATTCGAGACTATCAGAGGAGGGTACATGACTAGACAAGACAGGGGATAACGGTATTGGATAGGAGTGGATATACCGGACACACAGCTCAAGGGATGCTCAGGTAAGGGAGAGAAGAGATAGATAGCTGGGAGGACAACGAGAAGAGATAGAGGACTCCTAGATTCTTTATCTACCTATGTCACTCTAGCTTAGAGATACAGCGGCTACAGAGCCAGCACTAGGAGATCTGGGATAACTCTAATGTCTTAGCTTCGGGACAAGGGAACCGGTGAACACACAGAAAGGGATGAGAAGGGGTGCCACTATTTCCCAACTGGGGAATCCTACGGACCGGAACTAACGTGATGGGCTACGAAGACCGAAAGGGCTGTCACCACCTCCCGGCTACCACCTCCGTTGCGACGGGAATAAACTAAGGCCACTGACTAGTCTAGGAACCACTCCTACACTAGGCAACGACTACTTACTCTGCTAGCAAGAGCAAGCAAACTTGTCAATACTCTTGGTGACAATTCACCTCCAGTATCGAGCAAGATCGAAGAACCAGCCAAGACAAAGACTTAAACAAGACTACAAGCACTAGAACTATAACTGACTATAGTCTAAACAAGATATATTTCCTACTAGAATAAAGTAGAAGCAAGATATAAATGACAAAGGCAAAGTGATAAAGATAACTATATTGATACTCAATGTCTTACAAAAGGTAAAGTAAAAGATACAAGAGCTATTACCAGAGCTTCTGAAGACGACTCTGAAACCTCCGAGGCAAAGCTCGACTCAACTCTAACTCCCAACTAAACTATCCTAACTCTACTAGAATGAAAGTGGAACTGAACTTTTTGGCTTGGTGTGTGTTTACAAGTGAAGTGTAAGGTCCTATATATAGTGCTCCAGGGTCAGTTCAGGTAGGGTAACGGCCAAGGGAGGGGGCAGAGGCGGTTGCCGGCCGTTTCGGCCGAGAGGGTCGGTTCGGCCGAACCCTGGCGTTCGGCCGAACGCCCGATCCACCGCCTTAGCCACCTACGGCCGAGATGCATCCCCTGGAGTCGGTTGGGCAACTGGGGGCGGTTCGGGCGAACCCCCCAGTTCGGCCGAACTGGGCTGGGAGCCCAGGCCCGCCACCCTGCACCGCCTTCGGCTCTGGGTCCCTCCTGGGCCGGCCTTTACTGCTTGGACTTGTCTTGATTTGGCCCAGGTTGACGTGTCGGTGCTCCAGGACGTGTTGGCGGTCGTCCACGTGTCGTGCATCGTATTTGCTTGGCTCCCGGTGGTCTGTATGGCTAAGGGGGGTAACCGGCCGAACGGAGTCGTTCGGCCGATTCGGTCATTTTCGGCCCCAATAGCACGTATTTGTCGTAGTTGTACCTGCACAAGTGACACTCACCAAAACTCATGGAACTTTATTAGAAATAAAACCTAAGTACATGGAATGTTGCATATAACCTCATTTATTCCCGAGTATTGGTGGTCGGATTTGGGCTGTAACGACCGCCAACACACGCCAAGCCTTTCACCTCCGGCGCCCGGACGGTCTACTCGGTCTTGCCTCGTTCCTTGACTCGGTCGCACCCAATGTTCTGGAATCTGGACTAGACCATCCTCTCAACTCGTGTTCTGCAGCCCCGTGCGTTCAAGGTTTCATGTTCAGTTGAGAATGAGCCAGCACCCGGCTTTAAATTAGTTGTTGTTCCATCCCTACAGGACGTTCCATATATGTTTCGGCTTTCGATTCTTCAGTTTCCACTGCTGCTGCAAGTATCATCTTTTCTGGAACTACTAAAGCTTGAAGAACCGTGAGCACCATGGTTCAGAACGAACTGAATTGGATCTGCAGTAGCTGCTCATTCTTCAGTAGCATCGAATAATGCTGATGTATATGGGCAATTGGGCATGGCTGTTGTTGCTAGAAGTTAGAACAATCTGATCGAAGCCGTGCGTGCTGTGTTCGCCTGCTCATCCGTTCTGTTGATATGCGTTCATATACTCGGTTGTTACTTTGACAATAGAAATGCATGTCCGTTCCGTTGAGATAGGATTTTCTGCAGATTTTGACCCATTGGATAAACCGGCACCACTGGTTATAGACTTAGATTTGTTTGGGTCAACCCAAAATCAACTAATAAATGTTTGGGTAGTATGGGTCGGTGTTTGGGTCAACCAAGGCCGACCCACTTGCATCCCGACCTACATTCACCACGTTCGATCGGCGTCGTATCCTCCGACATGGACTCAAAAGAGGAAGCATCGTCCGCTCAAACACCGGCGCCGTCTTCGAGAAGAAAGTTTCAAGGATCAACGTCAAGCTAATGAGCCAGAAAGACAACGAGGTGGTGCTAGAGACTTGAGTCGCTCCGGCAGCTGCAGGCAATGCCGATGACCTTCGAGGCTCTGGAGACGACCAAGGTCGGTCGCGCCGTCAACGCCCTGAGGAAGAGCGTGCCGTCGGAGCAGGCGCGCGGCGCTCTATAGGGGCTAGAAGGTCCTCGCCGACGAGCACTTCTTCGCAACGTGGCAGGCGACGACGCCAGCGGCACCCACCGAGACGCAGCCGCGACGATAGTGGAGGAGGCTGCAAAGGTTGGTAAAAGCATCACGTGTTCGCGACGATCAATATGGAGAAGTCGTCGGCTGGGACGAACAGTTCGACCGCGGGTAATCACTGGTGACCATGACCCGGAGCGTCGTGGAGGTGACGGCTACGCATGAGAGGTAGTGTAGCCACCACGGTCCAGTCGTTCCCATGCGTGTCTCCCCAGCTTTGCGTGTCTCCCCAGCCACAAGCGCAGCGTCCTTGAGCATAGCTAAGCCACCGACCGCGCTGCCCCGCTGGCTAAGGGGGTGTTTGTTTCATCTTATGGTTGATTTTTAATGCTCGATTATGGAGAATCTAATTATAAGAATCATCTGACTTTTAGATTTCTCAAAATAGAACCATGAAAATCGGAAATAAGCCAATTGTGCCGTTTCGGTCGCTGACGCTGAGTGATTTTTGCGAAGCGCTGAGTGATTTTTGATCGGACGCTGGAATTATAGGTAGTGTTTGGTTGGATGAATCAAATTGGACATTTACCATATGGTTCACGTGGATGGGATGATCTTGGATGAGATGGTACAACTGAGATGTTTGGTTACTTGTATGGAACGGTACGTAGTTCTGTTTGGTTTCCTGTATGAAACCGTCCAGGATAGTACGAGTTTATGTTTGGTTAGATGATGAATATATCTGAGTATGGTAACCTCACTACAACATGGGTCACTTTACCTCCTCTTCCATTTCAATGTTGCTTTATATATTTCCATACTATATTAACCTAAATAGTTATATCGTATTTAAATATGTACTAGTATCATTAAAACCTTACCAACTGTATGCTGGACACAAGCTACATGCGTCAAGTACAATATAATCATGTGCGATGTATTTCATCTGTGCAAGCATACTTACGCTGAATATATAAATCAATTTTGCACAATAAAAAAAAGCTAAAATAAAGCACCTTTCCTGAGGCAAAAAAAAAGTTTCTGTGTTAGCCTGTTACGGCGTTTTGCAAACTTGGGACTTGGGAGGCGCTAGTGTGCCCGGCGCGGCCGCCAGAGAGAAGCAGGAGGGTTCGGGAAAAAAACAGAGGGAGTTTGTGGTGAGAATAAGCGCGAAGGTGTCAGGCAGTGAAAACAAGTGCGGTTTCGTTCGATTGTTTTCACCGCATGGGATGGTTCAGGATGAACGGCTAATATTCCAAGAATCTGAACCTCGTAATCCAGGACCAAATGGTTCAATTCAAGGAACCAAACACGGTGACCAAGTTAGATTCTGAATCAGTTGACGCATGTATGGATCCTTGGAACCAAACACTACCATAGTTTGTTGTTGGCTTCATGGTTTTTTATGATTGATTCGACTTGGACCTTTCGTTGCAGTGTGTACATGAATTCTTCAATTAATCACTGTCATGGGTCACAAAAATCCAATGCATCCAGCACGATTGGACCAGCGAGGACACGAGAGATCTACCCTATTTTTGCGGATAATATCATCTAAACATTGCCACACTTTGGTTCAACATTAAGATAACTGGACTACCGAAGAAAAACGCAAGTACCAAGCTATGCAAATAATGCCACACAAAAATAGTCCAATTTAAGACCTTAATAAGATAACTTCATCTTTAAATAGTTAGGCTACATGTCATCCTGTGGTTTGAATGGTTATGTATGTAAATGAAACAGCAAACATTTCTATTAGGTGAAATACCGGATTTAAAAGTGAAGGGCGCTGGACCAACAGCGGTCCCACATAAGCTTTGAAGTGCACAAAGTAACCCATCAGCTGAGCTTCACTGCAGCAATGTTCTTTGCAAGTTCCATGGCCTCCTTGAGCTGAGAAGCATCACTTCCCTGCAGTATGAGCAATCGTATAATCGTCAGGTTATTCTAGATATCCATGTACTTGACTCACGCTCTGCCACTTGGAGAAACTGTGGAATGGCGTGCATGCTCACCTGGCCCTGGGCAACACCATTCTTGCCACCACCACCTCTTCCCTTGAGAGGTGCAATTGAAGGTGTTAGCCAATCCAACACCTTAAAGCCACTGGAAGTGTTGGGTGGCACACCGGCGTAGATAACAGCTTTGTTTGATGCCTCATCTGTGCTGAATAGCATTATAGGCAAACTCTGGGCAAGATGAATACTGTTAGTTCACCAGGATATTCAAATTGACAGGGTAAAAACAAGGGAACAAGATACAACATAATTTGAGAAACAAGAACAATGTAGTGTACGCTAACCTTTTGGTCCATGACCTTGATAACTGCTTCCCGGACAGCAGTGGTATCAAGACCCACATCAACATGAGTAACGCAGAAGGGCTTCTTTTCGGAAAGGGCAGCTTCAGCTGCATCCATTGCAGTCTTGACAGCCTTTTGAATATTCTGTTCACCCATTTTCTTCTTGGCCTTCCTAAGTTGATCCTGCGACGTGCAATAGTTGCAATCAGCTATCACAAAAATCGTAAGTAACTGTTATTTCTTCCATGGAGATAGAATCACGTTTGACATCTAAAAGACAAGCATATTGACAGACCTCCAACTTGGAAACTTTGCCTCTTAGATCAGCTTTTCTGGCTGCAGGGATGGCAGCTGCATCCAGCTTATTCTTGATGGAAGCAATTTTCTGGCAAAGAACTTCATAGTTAGATAGTAACCTTGCAAAATGTCCTCAAAGTGCAATGGTACACTTTTGACCTTAATCTTAACACATGTAAAAAGCTGCAGAGAGAGAGTATTATAAATGGAATGGAAGAGATATAAATCAGAAAATATTTTATGTGTTATTTTATTTTCTTCCTTAAAAAGACCACATTTCTGCCTTTATATTGTAATAATACCCTATTTATCAAACAATCTGCCGCTCACAATACAGGGCACAAACCACAAACACAAATATAAAAGCTTCATACCTTCTCCAATATCGCACCCTCCAATTGAGATGCTTCATTGAGGTCACATTCAATAGATGAGGCTAATTCCATAGCCTCAGCGGCACATCCAGCAGTAACAGCTGTTATCCTCCTAACACCTTTTGCGATACCCTCTTCAGATAAAAGCGCAAATGCTTTGGCATCTCTCGTGTTCGAGATATGTGTACCTGACACATATACATAAAACCTTAGATTTCCTTATAACGAATACTGAAGTGCATGCCATAGGGTTGTAAACATACCTCCACACAGCTCAGTTGAAATAGATAGCCACTCTTTGTTCTCTGGATTTGCAAGTAGATCTTCCACCTTGCGGCCAACTGATACAACTCTTACTGGATCGGGGTAAATCTACAAAACCCAAATGTATATATTACAAAGACATGACACATGAAATGTGAAGATGAGTTAAAAAAACTTACTTCGCCGAAAACAGCTCGTAAACCATTTATGCGCTTTGCGTCTGCTAATTTTATTTCACTAGCATATACATTCAGCTCATCCTTTATTTGTTGGTTCACTATAGACTCAATCTTTCTCAAATCTTCAGGCTGAACCGGTTTCCCTGTTATGAACCAAATGTTGAGTTGACAAGCTTTGAACCAAGCGTTGAGTTGACAAGCTTTGAAAATACACATATGAAAGCAATATGAAAAGAACCATGATACCGTGAGAAAAATCAAATCTCAGCTTCTCGGGTAGAACTATTGAACCTTTCTGGTCAACATGATCACCAAGTACTTCCTGCACACACAAGAATCAAGAGTGAAACGAAGAAGAGAGAAGGAGAGGCTATATAAGTTTTATACAGGCTAGAAACGAACCCTCAGAGCAAAGTTGAGCATATGTGTACACGTGTGATTTGGAGCAATTAGAGTACGCCGGTCGTAATCAACCTATCAAAGGTAACATCAGTATAAAAAATCAGTGTAAAAATGAATTACAGATGAACTAGTTCGCTTAAGGTTGTCAGTAAAAACTCACCTTGCATGTTACACTATCGCCAACAGATAAAGCTCTAGAACCTTCTGTAAATGAACCGATATGCAAAACGTAGCCAGCAAACACTTGGACATTATTCACATTGAAAGTTCCAAATGATCCTTCAATTCTACCAGTGTCATATATCTGCAAATTCTACCAGTGTCATATATCTGCCAGAAGGTTTGTGAGTTAACTCTTCAGAAAATCAGCAAATGTAATATAAAACAATAGCATGAAAACAAACACGTAACTTGGGACCCATAGAGGCAAACTTCAATATTCCCACAACATATTATGCTTCTAAATTTCAGACAAGATTGAATTATCAACTTAGGGCATGCTTGGTTACACAGCAGAACCTTTTTATTTATACCAGTCATTACTGATTTCTTCAAGGTTCTACTTACTATGGCTCCTAAAAGTATGATTTTAACCATTACCTTCGTCCTTCGATGCAAGAACAAGTAAAAAGATTCTTTGTGTTTCAAATGTGAAATCGGAACATGACCTTAAAGAAGAAACATGTTATGAAATTTTTGCAAAGACACTTTTTATCAGCACGATGGTTTGGCAAATCAGAGAAAGTCCTAAACCGCACCACAGCTAGCTCTGACTACATTGGTAACAACCAAAACTGCCTGAAAACGTGACTTCAAAGTTTGAATAAAATTTGCCAGCCTGATGAAAAACAGTCTAACAGATAACCTTCATACTTTCAGATTTTATATCCACATAGATGTAGCATGTAAAACCTATAACTGGTGTTCTAATCTTAGAGCTTAATGGGGTGAATGGCAAAACAACACCAAATACTCAATCTGTTCTATATCAAATATTGTGTAATCCAAAAGTTGTACCTGACCACCCTGTTCTGCATAGAAGCTTGTACTTTCCAAGACAAGGCCAAAGTCCTCGTGACCAGATGCAGTATCTATGTATTCTAAGCCAGTATAGATGGCCTTGACCACACTTCCATGTTCCTGCAAAATCGAAGTGGTAAGAATAGAAGACCACAATAAATAACAGCCACCAACCGAATCAGGAACGGCCAACAGAAGAAGTGCGACAATAACAACAAAAGTTAAAGTGGCATCTAACCTTGGGCCACATGAACTTTGGGCTATCATCTGTGCTGGCAAGCCCCTGGTTGCGCAGCTGTGCTGTAGCATTGGCATCCATAACAATAGAATTCCCTCCAGCCTGCAAAAAAAAAGGTGAAATACAAACAAACAACCTTTGTTGTGTGAATTCAATAAAAAAAGATACTAAATAAAAAATAAGGTGCCCAATCAAATGATAAAAAATAAAAATAAATAAAGATGGCATAGCACCACAATAAACTTTTCAGGATCAATTTATACACTTGTTAGAAATGAAAATTAACCTTGTTGCGAGCATTCCTAGCTTTTTGCCTTGCTTCTTCCATAGAAGCATTAAAACCATCTTTGTCGACAGTCAGACCATAGTCGATTGCCATGACCTATGCACCGGAAAATAATAACAATACAAGATAAACAGATAATAAAAATTTTATTTCGCAAAAAAAAGGTAATAACAGTTTTATTGAATTTCTGATCAAAACATGAGCAAACTAAAATGTGAAACTAACCTCAGTCAAATCAATCGGGTAACCATAGGTATCCCACAGGATAAATGCATCCTGAATGAACAAATTAATTAGTTCAGCATACCAAAAAGAGAATAATGTAAACTTGCATAATTCACTAGGGCTTCCAATTTAAGGTTTACAAACATTGTATCATCTAAGGATGAGTTCTATGTGGTAAACTACAAGTTCATATTTTCAAGTAAGAAGATGAGAGAATTATTGTTAGTACTGAACATAAGATCAAGTTCAGTTTGTAGTATAGGATTTCTGATGAGTTTATAGGTCCACCAAAAGTGAAGCCTAACCATTCAAGAGGAACGAATAAACTAGTTCTTATCTGACAAGAAGCATCTAACATATGATGGTTTCCTTTCAAGTATCAGCACAATGACTTCAATGAGACACACTGAAATTCAATTAATCAAGAAGCACAAGTAGGAAAATAACTTGTTTAGATTGCTTAGACTACTTAAAGTCCTGTCACTGGGTCCACAACAGGGGACTTAGGAGGATGGCTTCATCATCGGCAACAAGAAATATTTATTTCCCCTAGACATGGGAATGGTTTGTTGTTTATACTTTATAGACATAAAATTTGTGAGTTGTTTAGTTAATTCTAGATATATCTTAAGGATCAAGTCATGCCATTTATATATCTCTTTCCATTAACATCAAGCAAGAAGAGGAATATCAATATACTCAGATTCTGATCCCTAGTCCTACCCTTGGGGTGCAGCTACCACTTATCGACACCTTCGCATTGCTGGGTTCAGTAATTTAGTGCCATCTAAATCCCATTCCATAACACTGGAGGTAGTAGCAACATAGTGCACAAGTGGCCTACCCTCTGACCTCAGATCCTTACCGAACTTCCACATGACACTTGAGAACAACTAAGGAGCTGGGAGGCTTGGGAATCTCTGACTTAAGGCTGCTGGGATATGCTCTGCGAGTCTGCTGGCCTTGGCTGAAGAAATCTGAGCCCAACAAACCTTGAGCAAGTCTGCTACTGCAGGTTAGTAAAGAGGTGGAGAGTCTCCTTGCTTTGGCTGTCTCCACAGAGGTTGGCAATGGCGCCAATACTCTGTTCTGGCAAGACAAACAGTTAGATGGAAGAACCATTAAGGATAATATGGCACCAGGCTTATATGCTTTGGTTCCAAAAAGAAGGGCAAACAGGCGTACTGTTCTGGAAGCCCTTTCTAATGAACAATGGCTGGAGGATATCCAAGGAGACATTTCAGTTGCAGCCTTATTCGAGTACCTCACTATATGGGACATTCTGGAGGGAGTTGAGCTGCACATCTGGAGGCTGTCTGATACACTGCTAGTTCGGCCTATGATGCTTTATACCAAGGTGCAATTCTCTTCGGCCCATATGAACGAATTTGGAAATCTTGGGCGCCGCCAAAGTGTCGATTCTTCATGTGGCTAGTGGCCCACAGTCTCTACTGGACTGCGGATCGGCTGGCCAGACGGGGTCTCCCTCATCCAGAGCGCTGCCCTCTCTGTGATCAAGGAGAAGAGGATATCCATCATCTACTGGTTGGCTGTGTTTTTGCTAAGCAGTTCTGGTTCCAGCTTCCGCAATACATTGGTCTTGCTGCTCTTGCACCACAGCCTTCTGATACATCTTTTGATGAGTGGTGGGCGAAGGTCAAACTGATAGTTTTGGGAGATATGAGAGCAGGCCTTAATTCTCTGATCATTTTGGGAGGATGGACCATTTGGAAGCACCGGAATGATTGTGTCTTCGAGGGGTCCTCTCCAAATGTGGCTGCTGCTCTGAGCTTGGCGAAGGAAGAAGCCCAGCTGTGGGGTATGGCAGGTGCTAAGGGTCTTTCTCAGCTCACTGTCAGAGGAGTGGGCTAATCCTAGGTGTGGTCGGTGGTCAGGTCCTACCTTGTTCTGTGGGGTTTTTTCACCCCTCAGATGATAGGTGGTTTGGCTTAGGGATGTGTGTGTTTGTGTGTGTCTGTGGGTGCTGTGGGTGTTCATGTGAGTCTATGTTAGACTCTTCTATTAATACAATGATACGCAGTTCTCCTGCGTCGAGAAAAAACACTTGAGAACAAGAAACAAATGTCATAGAGACCAGAATAGACAGAAACAAGTAATGCAGCAAAATTCAACAACAAACATCTTCCAGAGAAAAAGAACTGAGTATTGTAGTGGAATCCAAAAAACACTTGCCTGACCACTAAGCACTGTCCCGCCATTCTCCTTAACAGCATCTGCAGCTTTCTTAAATTTTTCATAACCCTGCAAATACAATCAATATCACAAATGTTAACAGGGCTAGGCAAAGGTGGAGAAAAATAGAATAGATGTTGGGCAGTTGCAAAGAAATAATGAACCAGATATTAATTTTAGCTGTCAGGTTTTGTTCTCTGCTTTAATACAGATATAGAAAGAAATAGATGATCTTTCTTGAACGCGCAGGAGATCTGTGTGTCATTATGTAAAAGAAAGGGGTAGAACCCCAACTATAGACTACAGACACCCACACAAATGGATTCATCTTATAGCACTACCCTCAATATGATGTAAACACTAATCTGCCACGATTAAACATTCATCCAATGTAAACTTGGCTAAAGGTGCAATAGTTGAGCAAATCCTTCTGGAAAAAAAACTTACCTTTGCTAGAGTGTTCTCAAAACTTTCTTCTTCATCTCTAATTATATCCTGGATCTTCTTTTCATTTTCTTTTAGCTCAGGAAACACATCACCCATCACTTGGACAAAAACAGGAACAAGGCTGTTCAAGAAAAATTGTGACTTAAGGGGTAATCACATGCCATAATTGCAACGGACACAAGTCTTGTTCTTTGAAATATAAGTAGAGTTGTTGCCATTGGTCTAGTATTAACATTTTTGCCAATAATCCAAATGATCAACAAACAGCATGTACTGTAATATGTTGCACTACTCTCACAGCTGACATATGCTGACTCACTGTAATTTGATGTACTCAATGTGCATTTAACCATCATATATAGAAAGAGGAACCCATACAGCCAATATCATAGAATTAATGCTAGCCTAATATTACGCCAATTTGGTATTCATCTCAAGTGTAACAGAATATGTTGTTAGTATGCCCAGCTAATTAGCATTGGAAAGCGTTTTACAAAATCAGGTGCTTCTTACGAGCTAAAAAACTTTGGCTTTGTCTTCAATTTCTGATGACCAAAGTGAACAGCCCGTCTCAGTATACGCCTCAGAACATATTCTCTTCCCTCATTTCCTAAAAAAAACCCATATTAGGAACCATTCTGCAGTACAAAATCAGGCCCATGATGCAAGACATACAAGAAAACGAGAAATAGTTACATGGTTGCATCAGATCATTTTGAATTGTGCACATCCTCGGTATTAATTAGGTTGACATAGACGGTGAATAAACCCAACAAGAGGCCAATAACAGATGTTTGCACAGCATATTGAATCTGCTCAAACTTTAACCAGAACATCAAAATTGTTATGTATCTGTACAATGTGCAGACTTTGCATCTGTGCATCCCACCAGTGGTAAGTTCCATCACAGAGTCAGCCAACAAGGCATAAATTATCTGTTTCATTTCATATTATAAGCCAATCTAGGGTTTCTGTGTTCTTGCACATTCAGTCAAACATTTCCAGAAACTCGGAAACGTATTGACTTGTTTTACCAACCTAAACTGAACTGCACAAGATAATGAACCTTGAGCACAATTATCAGATAGAAATCCGCATGATTATTCTGCCGGCTGCAGCAGAGTAAGAATGCAATACAGGAAGCTCAAAGCCAGTAGTCTTATAACTTTTTTCATGCTACTAGTCCAGATGGCAAGCATACTTATCATTAAACCAACCAAAAATGCAGAATGAACCAAAACAGGGCGTACTTACCAGGTTGAGATCCATCAGCGATAGCAATAGAGATAGTCCTTATATGATCTGCAACTACTCTATAAGCCATATCAACTTTGCCAACATCATCAGAACCAACTTTACCAGAGTAAGGTTGAATTCCATCACCGGCTAACTGTATTTTTATATGCAAATCATTATCAATATGTATCATGTGGCCATTAACTATTTAGATGTGCATAAGCACAAAAGCGAATGGAAGTGTGCATCTAGCAAACATACCTTGTGGATAGCATCAAATAATGGCATGAATACATCTGTGTCATAGTTGCTCATTTTATTCTGAAGGATAGAAGTCAATCGCTCAAAGCCCAACCCAGTGTCCACATGTTTTGCTGGCAGAGTTCTTAAACTGCCATCTGCCTCCCTATTGAACTGAAAATAGCGCAACGTGTGATTATATAGAATGAATAAATAAGGAAAGATGAAATATGAAAATAGTGTAATAAATGTCTTTACTATTTTTAACTATTTACATGCAAGGTATAAAAAACAGTATATTGACCTGAATGAACACAAGGTTCCATATTTCAATACATGTAGGGTCGTCATTGTTCACTAATGAAGCTGCATTGCGGTCACCAATACGATCAAAATGGATTTCAGTACAGGGTCCACAAGGACCAGTGTCACCCATCTCCCAAAAGTTGTCCTGTTCAAGCAATGCATGTAAACATGCCATGGATCAAATAAGAAAAATAAGGATGCAAAGACAATACAGTGTAATCAAATAGACAGGTGACATGGAAAACTGGACCATTTGAAATAAAGAAAGATAGAACAAAACTAACAAGTTCCCCTACATTAACAAGTGATTTTACCAACAGACCAAGAATATGCATGATACCTTGCACCCAAAAGGCAAAACCTTTTCTTCTGGTAGATATTTCAACCATATATTCTTTGACTCATTATCAGCAGCAAGACCAGATTTCTCATCACCACCGAAGTATGTAGCATAAATTCTGTCAGTAGGCAATTTGTACACCTGTGAATTAAGACATCATAATCAGTAGGCTCCTGATATTTCTATAAACAACAGGGCAATACATACATACAAATTTCCTCATTGTTCTCTTTTTTCCTTTTAATTTAAATCAAAAGGCTACATTAGAATATCACAATATAAAGGTCTCGGACAAGAAATGGTTCAAGTAAATGTGTTCTACTACCTATATCGCGTCTAGAATAACAATTGATAAGAGTCATTTGAATGTGACATTTCGTTTCCAATCAGCATTCAAAACCATTACTGTCATTTCTTTGGAATAAGATCCTTCCTCAAACCTTAATAGTTTAACACATTTTGAGTATGCTCCTCCTTCCAAGGAAATCTCAGTATCAGTGAATCTTCCTGCACTACAAAAATACAGGATCTTTCCTGCACTAATTAGGGGTGGATACAGGACCTGAACTCGAAACAACCTTACATGAAAAACTAGAAATTGGCAAATCGGAATATTCCGTTGCTAAATTTCTCACATATTTTATCAAAATAATGTAATCTTTTGCCATTAGAGAACAGATCACTAATAATCATTATGTGACAAATATCTACGAAATCATCTAAAACACAAAACATTCAGATCGGCGCATAAGCCACAGTTTTCCTCACTAAGCAGCTTCTGAATTTGCAGCCTTTAACAATCTCATACCAACTCAACCCTATAGCCGATTCAATCAGCCTTCCATCATACTTGCAAAGCACAGAACTATACAAATGTATATTATATGGGATTTTTCCGTTATGTACCTTGGTGAGGAGCTCCCAGGCCCAGCCGATTGCTTCATCTTTGAAATAGTCGCCGAAGGACCAGTTCCCAAGCATCTCAAAGAAGGTGTGGTGGTAGGTGTCCTTCCCCACGTCGTCGAGATCGTTGTGCTTCCCGCCGGCGCGGATGCACTTCTGGGTGTCGCAGGCGCGGCGTAGCCGGCCCAGCGGCGAATCCGGAGCCGCCGTACCGAGGAAGACCGGCTTGAACTGATTCATCCCGGCGTTGGCGAACAGCAGTGTGGGGTCGTCGACGGGAACCACGGGGCTCGACAGCCAAAGAGTGTGCGACTTGGACACGAAGTAGTCGATGAAAGTCTTGCGGATCCGATTAGCCGACCACTCCAGCGACGGCGATGCCATCGGGGCAGCGGTGGTGGATGCGGAGGAGAAGGGGAAGGAGAGGTGGATTGCGGCGGCGGCGGTCAAAACCCTGGCCTCGGGGTGGGGGGAGGGGAGGCGGAGCAGGCGGCACGCACGAGATAGGTTTAGGACGGGCCGCATCCACCATCGACTTGGCACTTAGCCAGGCCCGAGGACAACGGAGAATTTTACATTATATATTGCCTAGCAGTTCCGTTTGTACAGTTAGATCGTGCCCGTGCGTTGCTACGGGCGATAAAATATTTATATTGCAATATACAATGGCACAGGAAAATAAATTGGTACAGAAAAATATTTACATTGCAATATACAATGGCACAGGAAAATGAATTATTAGTCCTAGTCAATTACTTGTATCTATAACAAATGTTTTAATGACGATCAAGACTAAATTGTCTGCCATCCTCGACATAATTGAACACACATTCATTCTTTGGCATGGACGCACACATTTGAGATTCAATTCTTTTAATCTCGTTGGCTCGGCAAAGCACTGCATCTTTAATGTTATTATGGTTAAAGAACATAAAGTATATTCTTTTGAATAGAATCTATTTTGGACAATCATCGCTACGAGTTCTGGCTAAGAAGCAAGAACTGAATGAGAAGTGTAAGAAACACAAGAATAATAATTATATATGTTACCTCACCTACAGTGTCAGAACCTCTTTGTATACTATATTCTTCGTATACGTGACATCTACTGCTGGCCAACTTTTCTTTGTTTTTTCCTTGGCATTTGTAATATCCTTGCCCTTCCTTTTCTTCCTAGCATTTTTTTGTTCCTCCCTTTTAGCCTCTTCCTCTTTTGCTTCTGCATCTGGTGGGAGGGCGAGGATCTTGATATTTGCTCTGGATGTGGCTCTAGACATGGCAACATACAACTGACCGTGAGAGAACACAGGGGCTGGCAGGTACACTCCAACATCTGGAATAGTTTGACCCTGTGACTTGTTGACCGTCATGGCGAAGCTGAGTCTTATAGGGAACTGCTTTCTCTTAAATTGGAACGGGAACATCTCATCATCAAAGGGGCATAACGGTATTCGAGGAAGGAAAACCCTCTTCCCAGCATGTTGCCCCACCACAATTTCAGCATCGATTGTGTTTCTTTGGAACCCTCGAATCACCAGCCGCGTTCCATTGCATAGTCCATTCGCAGGGTCGATGTTCCTAAGCAATATGACAGGACAACCGACCTTGAGCTTTAGCACATGTGGAGGTAGCCCGTTGGGAGTCAATGTGTTTAGAAACTCCGATGGATAGTAGTTATGCGGATCATCAACCGCCTCATCGAAACTATGGTACACCATCTCTCCACCTTGGAACATATCGATCATCTTCATATTAATATTGTCCACCCAATTATTACGTGTGGACAAAATCGCCCTGGATGTGATGTAGTCTTTGTTTGTCATGTTTGCATTGAGGTTTGGAAAGATAGTTTCGATCAACATGTCAAGGTCTTTCTCGGAATTCCCAGAGTACCGTACACATATATCGTCAGGAAGACGTACTTCACCATCTCCATTGACCTCCTCCGTCCCACCACCAATCCGCAGAAGATATTCTGCAAACCACGGGTCACTCTGCGCCCTCATGTTGCGCACAAGCTTAAGGTGGCGCATGGACTCCCATAGATACGAACTCCGTAGAGAAGCACCGACAATCTGAGCCCTGGACCCTTTCCGTACAACAGGGAGGACCTGCCTGAAATCCCCACCGAAGACAACAGTTTTGCCACCAAATGCCAGATCCTCTCAACCCATTATATCGCGCATGCTATTGTCTAGTGCTTCCACAGCTTGTCTCCTTGTCATAGTCGCCTCGTCCCAAATGACGAGAGACGCTTGTTGCAGCAGCTTGGCAGTACCACTCTGTTTTGTGAAGCTACAGCTGCAGCCATCCTCAAGAGATAGGGGAATCTTGAAACGTGAGTGTGCCGTCCTGCCACCAGGCATTATGGACGCCGCGACACTAGATGAAGCTGTAGCTACAGCAATCTTGTCCTGACTACGCAGGGTGCCGAGAAGTGCCCTATACAAAAATGTCTTTCCGGTGCCACCAGGTCCATCCACAAAGAACAAACCACCTTGTTCCGTGTCGACTTTGGACATTATCTCATCGTAGGCAGCCCTTTGTTCCTCATTTAGAGAATCAGAAAGTCCCGCATCTTTCGGATTCTGCTCAATGTTTGCCTCCTCATATATCTCACGTGGGATACCGCTAGCGTCGTCATATGCATCATCAATTTCTGGCAACGGGAACGACCTTATGTCCTTACCCATAGACTGCAACATGTTCCTAATGTCAATCAAGACCAGTTGTTCGACCAGCTTCGGGTTTGGATTGTTGCGCCTGTAGTCTTCTGACATTGCGTCAACATGCTTTGTCCACAAGGTGGCCACATCATTCGGCTCGCAGAATACCAGTATTGTTGCGAATAACCTACGCAATGAGGATGGCATCTGGAAAAGACTGCTTTCAGTTAGACAATCATCTAGTGTATTGTCTTCTTCAATTAGACCTCGCCTCTCCGCAGCTTCACGGAAAGAAGGTAGGAGCACACCGTCAACAGTCCTTAGGTCCCTCCATGATGTCGCGCTAGCAACATGATTCAGGAGAACCCTCAGAAAATAGCGCTCGCCCTCTGCCGGATTCGCCGATACAAGTCTCCCGATCTGGTATACAGAGATCTTCCTTTCGTTCCAAACTTTATGAGTTGAGTCCCAAGTATAATGCTCAGGAAAGTCACGATACAAAATTCCACGAGTAGACTCATTCAACCTATTGACGTCAAAGTAGGCTGTTAGCATGGATTCCTCGACACCTGGTTTTTTTACTATCCGCTTAATCTTGTCCCGTTTATTATACACAACCATATGCATGTCCGGTAGATGAAGCTGCAGCTGCTGCACTGGTGGATAGTTCTGGCACAAGTCAAAACCGTATATCCTCCACATCGCTTCTGGAGGCGTGACCCACCTGGCCTCTCTATATTGCGTTATCTCATCAACGTCACCATTGTCATCCTTTTTTCCAGCCTCCCTAACAGCCACAGATGCTCTATCGTGACCCTTGTATATGTACTTGAATAGATATTTGACAGATTTAATGCTGCTGCATGCCTCAACATTTATGTGGCAATTGAAATGACGCAACAGGTACGGGCTGTATGGAACAACCCATTGATTATCCAAGATATGACCTCGAATCATTTCCTTTCGACCATCGTCGCGTCGCCGGTAAATAGGGTATGAATCCTTTCCTTGCGAGGTCGAATCGTAGAATGGTCGCGGGTAATGGTTCTTGCATGAAGTACGCCCCCTCGTACATGGACATAATGGATTTAGCACCCCGCACGGGCCATGCATCATATGCTTCTTCACCATCTTGTAAAGTTCAGGGTACTTCTTCTTGTTCGGTAGCTCAGTAGAGATAAGCATGTCATACTGCTCAGGACACGTGATCTTGTTCTTATTTTGCATTATAAGCAACCAGTGTGCATGTGGCAAGCCCCTCTTCTGGAACTCAACAACATATACATAGGCACGGACCTTCCCAAGTATATCTTTCTCCAACAACGTGTGTTTCAGCTCCTCCAACTTTGCCCTAAAAACTCGAGCTACGAGATCTGGACGGTCCTGTGCGCACTGTCCAGGAGAAAGCTCATTCTTGATCTCATCCCAATTAGGATTGCACGTCACTGTGAGGAATATGTCCGGTTTACCAAATTTCCGCACCAGAGCCATCGCGTCCAAGTACCGACGCCTCATATTTCGGGGCCCTCCGATGAACGTCGGGCATAGCACAGTACGCTTACCAACCTCTTTCGCGTCCTCCACACCCGTACGCCAGCTGTCCCTCAGACCTTGGTACAGGTCAGCCCTGATAGTGTCCTGATGGAAGCAGATGAAGTCTAGACGTGAGCTTTCAATCTTCACATAAGTGTCAACGGCAAACTACTGGAATAGACGCTTGCCATGTAGAATTGGATTAAAAATCCCAGGCCGCATCTGGAGTTTGTAGCAATAGTAATTACGTATGGAGACACATTTATTCCCGGCAGACCCTACACACATAAGGTTTTTTTGCAATAAGTATCGTGATTGAAAGCACACGAGAGAATTGTTTAAGGTTTGTAATAGACAAGTATTTGACAAATCAACTTACCAGCATCAACATTGCCATCACCCTGAGCGCGTGCCTTGCGGATGGCTAAAGCTTTCTTGACTTCAGCCTCCGTCACACCAACTTTTGGAATGCAGTTGTGCCACCCGAGCTCACCTCGTGGAAAGAACGGGTATGAGAGTGCGTCGTAGCATCCATGGTAGAATCGGATGCCATGGATCGACCTATCCCTCCCCTGGAGGATAACACTTTGATCAAACTGGCCTCTACGCTCGCTCCCCTCAATCCAGACGGCTGCAACCTCTGACGTTAATGGCACGTTGTAAGTTCTCTGGTCCAGCCGTTGATCAAGGTTCAACTCGATATGGTAATCCTCAAGGTTCTCAACTTGCCCCATATGGCGAAGATGCTCTGAGTATGGATTAATGCCATGTAAGATGTCCTTCAGACGGCGGATGACCTCCCCATCTCTTTCTTTAGACTTCTCACGACACTTGCTAAGCCTATGCTCAAGAGATGGATCGTCGTCATAAAAATATAGCTCAAGGTGGTTGGGTAGAATACCATCCTCTTGACCAAATGATCGTATGTTATGATACATTTGTCCATGGGCACGAAATGTGTAAATTCCACAATTTCTAATGTCGGTGGTGCCGCAATCAAGTTTACAGTATAGAGATGTGAAAGAGAAGTGTCCATTGAAATATTTGATGTTTGCACGAAAGTGCCTAGCATCAGAGTCCGAGCTCGACCACAATCTCATTAGTTCAGGTGGTGTCTCAGGACTGGACAGATGAATCTTCCCACTACGACAACAGAATCCCGGTGGCTCGGACTCAAACTTCTTTGCGTTGCAATGCTCGCAGTTGTCCACTCGCTTGAGCATGTGCGTCTCATCAGGGACATTGGCGTAGACCGCACCGTATGGATCTGGTACATCTTCTTCACTGTCATCTTCATCGCCCATCTCAATATCGACTTCAACATCGGCATCACCATAATCACCTAGTAATAATCACGCGGGAGATTTGTAGGGTGTTATACGTTGGATGATAATCGTTAACTAAATCTGAGTTAATAATGGCGATGTGTACCTTGCCCGGCAAAAAGATACCCCTCATCCTCTTCTTCATCTTCCTCAAATACGATGTTCTCATCACCATCTGATGCAAAGTAGGCACATGAGTGGTGACACCGACGCATTTACTACGATGGATAAAAGATAAACAAGACACAGAAAAAATTTACCGTCCTCTGCCATGTCTTCATATGTGTCTGGTTGTACAACGTGTGGAGGCATAGAGTAAGGCGCGTCAACAACGGATGGTTGTGTCTGAGTGCACCTATCGTTATGTGTCCCGGGCCTAGGGGTTTCTGCGGAAGATGAATGGCGCGTGAGACATGAAATAAGTGTTGGATGGTCAAAAATAGACTTTTTCCTATTATATATTATGATGAACCAATAGTAGAAAAAATTACCGTCTTCAGCAATGGATGGTTGTGTACATGGTGTATAACACGGTGTATTGCAAAAATCATTCATGGGTACTGATGTTGTAGCGTCAATTTCTACAGCACCTATATATTGAAAAAAATACAAAGACATTTATATAAAATATAAAAGCAACACAAAGAATGGTAGAAAATGGTGCAAAGAAAAAACAACTGGTAGAATTAATATTGGTAAATTACCGTTGTTAATGTCTTGTGAGTCCGCATCAGCATGTATATCTCTCTTTGTTTTTCGTCCAATGGTTGACTCAAACAAACTATTTCGTCGGTTCTGTAGTGACTTCCTCTCACCAGGTGTCACATGATGTCTACGTGTTGCATGATGTTCAGTTGCTACAAGCAGTTCGAATTCAGAATCAGCACCATCGGTCGTACTGATGTAAACAGGATTCCCGTGGAGATCAGGAATAGTCATATAATCACTCATCCGACTTGCAGAAGACTCTCCAGAAGGGAAAATATGCTTTGGGGGTCCATTGAGGGTTCTCCATGGCGATCGATGTTGGATGCAAGTTGTTCGCCCGAAACTCCCTAACTGTCTTTTCATATGCTCTCTTCGACTGAACGATGGTTGTCAATTTATTCTTAACTCTTTGTTGTTCACGCCTTGCCTCTATCTCTTCTGGTGTCTTTGTGTGATATGCTTTGTAACGTCTTTTTTTCAAGGCATTCTTTTCATCCTCGGACATTTGTGCGCGAAAAGCAGCAACTCGGGCTTTCTCCCTATCACGTCTAATTGCCTTTTTGTCTAACAATTGTGGGGTTGCGTTTGAACTGCTTGTGCTAGAAACTGGAAACAGGGAGGATAAGAAAATTTTAATCCAATAGTATTGTTGCTAACAAATTTAACTATCGTGATAACCGCATCACTCGCAATACCTGTGTCATTGCAGTTAACATTCAGCTCGATAGGATACGTGTGATCTGTAGGGTCGACATTTTCCTTAAGTGTTGGTTCTTCTTTCCTTTTCTTACAAGTTTCATGACGCTCGTTTACCGCTACATATCGAAATTAAATCAATAACTATAAAAAGTCATCACTGCATATAGTAAATTCCCGTAGGTATAGCTATAAAAAGTGATCACTGTATATAGTAAATTCACGTAGGTCAATACCATCAGACAATTGATTAGCTTCACAGTGCTTCCTGCTATTTTCCTCTTTCTTTTTTGCATATTGGACCTTGTTCCTTTCCTTTTTCTGTTCTTCGGTCAATGCTGCATATCGAGCCCTTTCCCGCTGCCTCTTGCGTTCTTTAGGATCAAGAACTTGGTTGCTTGGTGAGTCTAATTAAAACAACAAAACAACAATATTAGTCAGATGTCAGATGACTTTATTTACGCGATTGAAAATGATAAGAACCTGTGTTGCTCGAGTTGGTGACTTCACCCAACGGTTGACGGTCCTCGGTACCCTTCATGGGTCTCATAGATTCAGTTCTGATAAACACCACACCCACCAGACAGAACCAATGAATTGTTAATGGATGTCATGCTCTTGTATTAAAAATAAATCTTTCCTATTATTAACCATCCCAAGACCTATTATGTCGTAATTCAAACACTAACTGGACATCCATATATGTGGACTGAAATCAACTATTAATATAACCAGGAAGTCATATTCAAATTGCATGGTTCATGACTGTTGCAAATGTGGTACCTGGTATTGATGGCAAAAGAAGCACGTCCTCAAGTTATTGCAAGCCTTTAAACCTGGTCAAATAGAAAAAAACAAGGCCAAACACAGACTCATTTACTATATACACACTCAGTATAACACTAAATTGTTGTTAAAAAATACAAATTACAAAAGCAACAGTCTGCTAGGTAAAATGCCCATGCGTTGCAACGGGAGACAAAATAACTATAGTATGATACACATAATCAACAAAACAATATGTTAAAATGAGAAAACAATCGGAACACTAACACCTCAAATACCATATTAATTCATTACATAAAATATTTATGTAAACACCAAAGATACATGAAGAGTAAAAAAATCCTACAAAATTAACTTGCAGTAACCATCAATATAAGTTCAAAATATTATAGTTTTTTACGTGACTGTGGTCTTCTAAAGGATCGACAGAGAGAGATGGTGTCGTTGAAGCAAGTTAAAGCTGACAATCATGGCACATCTCATAAGGCAATAGATGGGAGCATTGTCATACACCCTTTTACCTTTTTAGCACTGCCCCTACACCAACATAGTACTGCAGCTTCATGTTGTGTATGGACCCCAAATTAAAGGATATTCTAAAGTATACATATTGCTCCTATGTTGCAGTCAAATCTGCATATAACATAGGAGCCTCACCAATAAAATTCTTTTTTCACTTCTCAAAATATGTCCAGAGGAGATCTCCTTTGTTTAGCTGGTCCGTAATTCTTTGCCTTTATGCCAATGATCTGAAAAACAATATTTTAACTCTAATCAGGTAAATCAGGTATTGCACTTGGGACCAACTTACAATAGTAGTGGACCAAATTTCAGAACCACATTTAGGACAGTTGATTAAAAAATGAAAAATCTTGAAGCCAATCTAACGAAGGATCGTTTCCATATCAATTAGGATTCAACTTCAGGACAGACCACAACAATGCAATGATCTAGGATCTCAAGAGACTATTCAGTTTAGGTCAGACAACAAGGATTGGCATGAGTGCTCACTGGAATCAACAACAGGTTTTGGAACAGAGAAGACCTGCAAGATAGAATAATGTGGAACACTGTAAACATTACCACAGAAAGGCCCAACATCTGCACTAAGAAAATGTAAATAGAATTTCACGATTTTGAACCATATATGTTGAACATTTATGGAAATTTAACAAACTCCATGAAAACTGCATTGATGCCTTAAAGCTACAGACTCCACAGACGAAGCATTTACAGTGCCAAGACAGAACCACATAAGGTAATTTGTACCAACAAAAGTGTGCCAAACTCAGTGGTCATTGACCTAAAAAATTCAGTAACAGAGTTCCATCATTGCCATGTGATTATTCAACCCCAATGAGCTTATTTTAGAAGCAAGAAACATCAGAAGGGGTATACTAACCAGAATAAGTATTTTAAACTGCTTAGGCCATAAAAGAAGTAATAAGAAACCATGTCACTGAATCTCACTTCACATTTACTTCACATTCACTTCACAGATAGACAAACTATTGTGCCTCAATATTGTAAACCAGATTGGAGCTTGTAACTTGGGAGAATCATGTGGGCTACAATTGCCATACTGTAGTGAATTATTTAGCTTGTACCCTTTTGATATGGAAACTACCACTGATTTTTTCAGTTAACAGAAACATCTCATTTCACAACAACCACTGAATTGGCTTGACCAATGTAGAGCAAACAGTAGAGGGCAAAAATGAGAACACAGTGCATGAAAAACTCTATAAAACTGAATTACAGGTACACATGTGTTCACATGACTTATGTCGTATAAAACTAAACAATAGTACCTACTATAAGTACTCAGGGAGCAAAACATGCAGCCAACATGCCAAATTCCAGTAGGAACACTTCTCTAATGCCTTCGGGTGTTGTTATTATCAACCTTATGTTTGTTCTTGTGACGGTGGCTCCGGATCTCCGTTTAGTGACAATCCATAAGAAGTGATGATCAGATCTAAGGCGACAGGCTCATAAGGTTATTGCAATTTATGTAGCACTTATTACATCATACTTAGCATAACAGATCAATTGTCATTCGGTCAGAGAAACTCAAAGTCACTGACTATGACCCATCTAATCTAAGTTGTTTTGCTTCATTCGAGGGCAAGCATTATTGCTTCAAATTTATCACAAGGATAACAGGTTTTTTCTGTCTCTGTTAAAATAGAAATTTCCGCGCTGATGGGCAGATGCTAGCCCATCTCATCTAAGTTATTTTGCTTTCATGGAGGGCAAGCACTACTCAAACATTTTTTTTGTCTCTGTTTCTAAATCAATAAGTGGGCAGTAACAGGAAGAGATGCCTAACATACTACTAAGCAAGTAAGCATGTACCAGCACCGAAAGCCCTAAAATGTGCTGAATGTGTACTCAGAATGATCAATAGAATATACAAAATAGGAGTATTCCAACCATGTTTACTACAGCAACAAGCAATCAAAAAAGATATACTGAACCTGCTAACTCTGAATTTTACTAACGCAGACAAAAAAAAAATACTGCAAGATGAACATTGAACTTGTAATAGCAGAAACACAAGCATGATAGGTGAATATTGAACTTGTAATAGCAGAAACACAAGCATGATATTGCAAGGTTCTTAATTTGTTTTTATTTTTTTAGTAAAGTCTTGCACATGGTTAGTCTAACACAAAAAGGCTCCAGTGTTTACAGTTCTGCATAACAAACAAAAACTAATGAAATCATGCTTGAATTGTGACCAAGGCTGCACAATGCATAGTGACATGGGTATTAAGGTTAAACAATGCAAGAAGGAAAAGTTTTACAAATTGAAAAGTTATACACAGTAAACTGAGATTATGCTTTTACCTTGAAATTTTGGGGATGGAACAGGATCCAGAATCCAATCAAAAGTGAAACAACCCAGCACCAGAAAGGTAAATCCTCAAAATATCAATCTGCATGACAGAAACCAACTGATATTACCAACTGAGATTTACCTTAACAAAAATGATTGTATTTGCTTGAAGAAAGTGGAATAACAGCGAGATTTGGAAAATAACAATTCCAGAAATTAAATAGAGGGTACTGGGCAATGGGTAATGAGGTGCGGCTCTGGCTCCTCATGTACAGCCATGTGGCTGGTGACCTTTAATCAATAGAATAATGTAGAAACACAGATACAAGCGTGATTTTGCGGTTGAAGAAAAAAAATAACTCCGCTCCAACTCCACCTTTTCTTGGTTTTATTAGGAGTATAGAGATAGAGATTTGGCACGCTTCCGCTCCAACTTTCATAACTCCGCTCTTAATTTTTTATCAAACACGTGCAACTCTAAGTTTCATAGTTCTAAGAAAAAGGTGAAGTTTAGGGCCAACTTTGGGTAAAACATGGAGCACCTCAAGTCCTTTTTTCTCGCAAACGCAGGAGAGCTGCGCATCATTATATTAAAATTAAAAAAATGAAAAAGGGAAGAGATCCCATACAACAAAAACACACTCAACACACAAAGACACACCCAGACTCAGTCCAGCACCCTAAGCACTGTTCCTCAAGATATAGACTTGCCCGTGCCTAATTTCTTTACAAAGATTTCATACATTCTCATGGAGTTAAGGTGAAAATGTGAAATTACCCGTCATTGTTACCGATTACACATATCGTTTTACGTAAACTAGTAGGTATGGCACGTGTAAAAAAGTCAAGACTATAAACTTCCGTTTTCTGTAAAAAAAGGCATCACTATTGTATAAAAAGAATATATTGTAACAAATTCATCTTATCCGAACAACAATTATAAAATTGGTTAAGCATAAATATTGCCGAGCATTTGGTTTAACATGGAAAACAAAAATTTTCATACGTATATATAGTACTAATTTATTCAAATAGCCTCATTCTTCAGTGCTCTTCTTCATATACTTAAACCATTGTTTTGTTGCTAAACAATTGATCCAAGAGTCTGGCTATGGTACATAAAACTTCATCTTGTACTTGAAAGCATCATGCCTCGTCCCCAACGGCGACCTCATCATGAAGCGGAGAGTTAGTGCATATTCCATTCCTAACTCCTGCAAAAGAACATCTCATTGTTGAAAGAAGACAAGCAACGCACCTTATGACCCTGTTATTAATATAAATCATAGCAATAATCATAATTTTTAAAGTAAATCACTTCAAGTTCAGGGAGTATCTGATTATCTCCGGTTACAAGAAACGTTACGAAAGTTTCTTCGGATGCCGTTAAACATCCTATTAAGGGATTATTTAGCAGAAAAATTATATGCTCATACAGTGAAGCAAGTAAGATGCCTACTAATGAAATATTGTTCTAATTGAGGGTATGCATTCGATTTTTCGCAACAAAGAAGACACCATATTAACTGAGGAGAGCAAGAAATCCAACTGATCTGGGTTATTCTTGATTGGCTCGTGATCCTATTATTTTGTACATTGCATTTAGCAAGCAATAGAGATATTCTTACCATCACAGGATGCCTAATGTCCTCAGTCCAATAAGCAGACCAAAACATGGCCAAATAATTATTTTACTGTAAAAAGCTTTAAGATATCAATTATCATAAACAATACATATTTTTTCTAGGGTATAATCCTCATGGCATCAAGAGCACCGGATGCAAATGAACCATCCTAAAAAATTAGTGAACACCGGTCTCTCTATAACTGTAGCCAGAAATAGAAATACTACTGATTACAAGGAAAATGCTGCATCAAATTCGGTGAATAGATTTCTTTCAACACGAGGAAGTAATCTAGTCCCCAAAGAACCAATCTTTAATCCAATATGTCCATTCTCTGTACAGCATCCTATGGAAGGGTATCAAACACAAGGAAGAAAGATTAAAATGGATAAACAGGAGACAATAAAAATTACCTTTTCACAAGCAACTTTCGGCTATGATTCTATGAACCAAAAGCACCCTATATGTTACGACAATACATAGGTTGAATATGCACCAGATTTTGCCAATTTGACAACTTATGTTCCACAATGGCAAAAGAATAAACAAAGTTAATGGTTAATGAGTTATTAGAAAAAAATGCTACTATTTAGCATGATTAAATCTAATTTTGAATAACATGATATCTGATCAAAATCAAAATTCACCACATGAGGCAGCCTTTTCTCACTGGGTCCATGCTGTATGTGTTGGATTAACTGGGCCATTGGCCCATTTTAGTCTCAATTAATCAAAAGAAATTAAAGATCCACTAATAAATGCTAGGGGTCTAAATCCCGGATTGAGAGTCAACGGGAATCCTAACTAACTTAAATGGTGGACCAAATGTGGACCGCTTGTGAAGTTGGTAAAAGGAGAAGGGCGTGCCATGCGCGTGCACGCGCTCGCTCGCCTCGCCGAGCCATGGCCGAGCCGAGCTGCTCGGCGTGTGCTGTGTGATGACCGTTTTTGCCAGTCAAGTCTAACGTTACAACCTTCATGAGTGACTAGTAACTGACAGCTGTTACTGATTGCCTCATGAGTGACTAGTAACTGATAGCCGTTACTGATTTGGGAATCAAGGCTGTCCAGGTGCATCCCCCCTTCTCCTACCCTAAGCGCCTATAAAAGGAGGACCCTCCTCCATGGGCGTGAACGACTACATCCCGAAGGCCGTTCGAAGGACTTCACTGCATCGCCTCGCCACTGCCTCGAATTTGATCGACTACTTCAAGCAGGCTAGTCACAATGACTGGTAACGGCGATTCCGGTGCCTCCGGTTCCAGTTCCGTCCCTGGGTACAAACTAAACCTTCTCTGGTTATGCTTGTTGTTCATGTTTTATTTGAGATTTAACCTGAACATTAGCACATGCATTGTTCTCACTGGATCACTCACAATAGTCATGAATTTGTTGATAATTTCTGGATTTAAAATGTATCGAAAAATACCTAGATTTCTAACAATCCAAAAACCTTATGTTATTAATAGGCTTTCGGTAACTGGTTTTGCTGCATCAATCAAACCAAATGTATTTGATGGCTCGAATTACAAACGCTGGCGGCAGAGAGTTACGTTGTGGTTGACAGCGATGAACATCATGCATGTCGCACAAGGGAAGCCCGAACAGCTCTCTCCAGAGGAAGCGAGGGCTTTCGAGGCGTCCGATAACCTGTTTCGTGGCGCCATCGTGAGTGTTCTTGCTGAAAGCCCTGTGGACACGTATCTCTTGCTGCCAAGTGGCAAAGAAGTTTGGGATGCGCTTGAGGCTAAGTTTGGGGTCTCTGATGCTGGTGGTGAGCTGTATGTCATGGAACAGCTCTATGACTACAAGATGGTTGAAGACCGTCCTGTGGTAGAGCAGGCCTATGAGATTCAGGCACTGGCTAGAGACCTTGAGAACTATAGCGAGGATGCACCATGTAAGTTGCCTGACAAGTTTGTGGCTGGAGGTATTATGTCCAAGTTACCACCATCTTGGAAGGACTTTGCAACCTCTCTGAGACACAAGAGACAGGAGTTTACTGTTGTCGATCTTATCGGCACTCTTGATGTTGAAGAGAAGGCGAGGGCAAAGGACCAACGTGGTAAAGGGATTGTTGGGACTTCTAGTGCCAATTTGGTGCAGAAGAAGAATAACAATGCGTCCAACAAAAGGAAGAACAAGATGCATCAGAATCAAACAAAGGCTAAACAGACGACTCAGTTCAAGCCGAGGAAGCCGCCAACTGGGAAGTGCTACTGCTGTGGTAGTACCGAACACTTTGCTGCAAAGTGTACGGGTCGCAAGGATAAGAAAGATGGCAACAGTGCCAACATGGTTGTTAGTGAGACTGGTGGAACGTCGGGGTACGGTAATCTTTTACCTACAGTTCTTTCAGTATGTCATTCACCTGATTGGTGGATTGACACTGGTGCTAATATTCATGTTTGTGCTGATATTTCCTTGTTTTCTTCTTACCAGGCAGGCGGGACTTCCTCCTTGTTGATGGGGAACGGATCGCATGCGCGTGTTCTTGGTGCTGGTTCGGTCGATCTGAAGCTTACTTCGGGAAAGACCGTTCGACTGAAGAACGTGCAGCATGTCCCCACCATCAAGAAGAATTTAGTCAGCGGGTCTCTTCTGTGTAGAGACGGTTTTAAGTTAGTCTTTGAATCCAATAAATGTGTAATTTCTAAGTTTGGAAGTTTTATTGGAAAGGGCTATGATAGCGGAGGCTTGTTCCGCTTTTCTTTGTCAGATGATTGTAATAAAGTTGTGAACCATGTTTCAAATGTTAATGATGAGTATAATGTTTGGCATTCGCGACTTTGTCATGTTAATTTTGGTTGTATGATGCGTCTTTCAAACTTGAGTTTAATTTCGAAATTTACCTTAGTCAAAAATTCCAAGTGCCATGTGTGTGTTGAATCGAAACAACCTCGCAAGCCTCATTTTGCGGCTGAGGCGAGAGACTTGGCACCTCTAGAATTAATTCATTCCGATCTGTGCGAAATGAATGGCGTGTGGACAAAAGGTGGTAAAAAGTATTTCATGACTCTAATAGATGATTGCACTAGATATTGCTATATTTATTTGTTAAAGTCTAAAGATGAAGCGTTGCAATACTTTAAAGTCTACAAAGCTGAGGTAGAAAATCAACTTGAGAGAAAGATCAAAAGAGTTAGGTCTGATCGTGGTGGAGAGTACTTTTCTAATGTTTTCACCGCGTTCTGTGAGGAACATGGAATATTTCATGAGAGGACACCTCCCTATTCACCTCAGTCAAACGGGGTAGCTGTTGGCACTCCTTACGGCCTACAGATAAATCCGCAAGCGGACGGATACCGATGTAGCTTTCACCCGGGAGTATTCCAAGGTATCGATTTCCACGGAGAACGAGAAGTGTACTAATCCTAAACTAAGTTGTCCTAGGTAGATGGTGTGGATAAAATGGAATGGATGAGATGGATGACGACAACAAGGAGAGAAGAGAAGAGGTAAGAGGGTAGAGAGGGTACGGGTCTGATAAAGGTATTCTACCGATTGATTGAGCAGATCAGAGGATACAGATAGATACTTGCTTCGGGACTACAGAGCCTCCGACACACAGAAAGGGGTGAGAAGGGGTGCCGGTTACCCTGAACCTTGGGTCCTAAGACACTGGAACTAACGTGATGGGCTACGAAGACCGAAAGGGCTGTCACCACCTTACGGCTACCACCTCCGTTGCGACGGGCAGAAACTAAGTTAGCCTCAAGTATAGGCACCACGCCTACACTAGTTGACTAATACTTATCTACTGCAGACAGATAAGCACTCAAGCTAAGCAGCTAGTATACAATTATACTACACAACTAAGCATTGAACGAAGAACCAGCAAGCATATAAAAGTAAGAACTGAATGCTCAATGAATCAGAGAGAGATACAAGAGTTACCAGACAAGACCCGGATGTTACTCGAAGTGAAGTCGCATCCGTAGAGGTACAGCGGGAAGAGGGGCCGACACTTCGGCTCCTCTCCGGGACGCTCACCTCTCCTCTCTCCCTATCTCTACTGATACAAGTGGAGAACTAACAGTGCTTCACCTGCACTCTATTCTTGTGTTGTGTCACTTGTGCAGGTGAAACCGGCCTCTATTTATAATGGCCAGGGTCGGTGGAGAAGTGGAGCAGCGGCCAAGCAACTGGAGGTCGGTGCCGAGCCGTTCGGGCGAAAATCCCGGTTCGGCCGAACTCCCCGGTTCGGCCGAACCGAGGGATGCACCGCCTCAGCAGCCAAAGGCCAGGATTGCACCCTGGAGGCGGTTCCCATGTTCGCCCAAACCCACGTGTTCGCCCGAACTGGGCTCGGCCCAGTGCTGCACCGCCTTGAGCTTGCACACGTGCTGGGCCAGCTCCTGGGGTCGGTTGACAGGTCGGTTCACGCCCTGGGCTGGGCCGGAGGCCTTCTGGTTGACTTCGGGGTCTTTGTCAGGTTGAGTTTGGGCCTAGGGTGATGTGGCGGAAGCCCGGGATGAGTTGGCGCTGACGTGGACGACTCCCGGTGGCTTGCACGGTTAAGGGGGGTAACCGGCCGAATCGTGTCGTTCTGCCGAATCGGTCATTTCCGACCCCAATAGCACACATTTCTTGTTGTTGTACCTGCACAAGTGACACTCACCAAAACTTGTGGAACTCCATTAGAAATAAAACCTAAGTACATGGAATGTTGCATAGACTCTCATTTATTCCCGAGTATTGGTGGTCGAATTTGGATTGTAACGACCGCCAACAAGCTCCCCCAAGCTTGGCTCTTTGCTCGTCCTCGAGGAAAGATAAAAACTTAGGCTCGGTGGATCTGGAGTTGCTATAATGTCATTTCTCTTGCAAGTAACTTTATAAACAACTAGTACTCAAATTTACTTGAATTATTAGCAAGGTATTAATTCACCATTTTACCTATGGGGCTTATAGCAATCTCCTTATCTTGGGCGGTTGAAAGGATGAACAATTTAACTTAGTTTTATTCCACTCTACTCTTTTCAGGATCATACCTCGGAGTTTTCACCCTTTTGTGAAAAGATAAATTTTTCCTCATTGGCTCACTCAATCGCTCAAGTGTATTTGAATCCTTACCAAAGGCTTTGCCTTCTTTTCATCCTAACATCTAATTTGGCTTTTTGTGTGGCTCAGGGACAAAGAATGAAGGCATACAAGCATCTTATATTTTGCTAAGTCAAAGACCGGATCTCTGAGGAAACAAATCATACCTTAGGATCGAGAAGTGCAAGTGTGTGGGATATATGGAGTGGAATATGGTGGGATGGAATATGGTGGAATGGAATATGGTGGAGCTCCTTGGAATGAATCTCCCTCTCCTTGATTTATTTTCGAGAACATGGGCTATCTTTTATTCTCATATTTTTGCCATGCCACTTGACATGCTTTTCTCTTTTTTTCCTTTCTTTTTGCTATGCTTTTCTTTTTCTTTTTATTTTTGCCATGCTTCTTTGACATGCTTTTCTTTTTGCATAGCCCATGTCTCTATCAAGAATATTTGGAGAGGGAAATCATGGAACATGAAGCATTTTATTTTTGTGGATGGATGATGGAAAATGTTTGCTAACTCCCAGTGTAGGAATTGCAAGTGAGAGGTGGTGTGTGTACGTGGATCTTGATCTCTAAGAATATGAAAGCTCCACTCAAAGGTCACAACAATTTGACAAAGCTCACTAAGATAACAAGCAACATATGAGTAGAAAGTTTGAAACTAATCCTATCATATGGCTCTGGTAGGAATGTTTGACCAATGAGGAACTTTGTTTTGAAAACATAAACATCCGAGATTTTCACCATACTAAGAGCAGAAATAGAATTCAACCAAAGTATCACTATATCAATCCCCACAACAACCTAGACTTGGAATAAGGCATATGCTCCCACAAGGTTTTCAGGTTCATTTCTACTCATGCCAAATAACTCAAGCATAGTCAAGCAACTAGTTGCAACAAAGTACTAGCAAAATTAATGACAGAGCAACCATTCATCATTTCCAAAGTGAGAGCATATGATTCATTCCATGCATGGTTGAGAGTTAATTTTATTCAAGGGAAGTATTTTCAATTGAATGACCAAAGTGCTGAGTAATTCGGAACGTACCAGATGGGGGTGCTCCCCCAAGCTTGGACACTTCACTGGTAGGGATTCAACCTTGAAAGGTACTGAGTCAGCTGGTCGGCCTGCTCGTTCTCGTCCTGTTCCTCCACTATGTCATGCCTGTACTCATGTATCTTTTCGTTAAACAGGGCAATCTCCGGTTGGTTCAAATGCACCAACCGGAGCGACAATTTTATTCTTTTTGCATTCAACTCTAATTTTATTTATTCTTCGAACTAAAATTTGGAACAAATGATTGGAAGGGAAAATTCAGAGCACCCTAATCATGAATCTAAGGAAAATAAATGAATCACACAATTAACTAACACACCAAACTAAACTGAACTAAACGGTGCTCTATCTAAAGACAGACGGGGTTCAGAGTTCTATGAACTCGACGACATCTAATTCGTCGAGTGGCGGAGGTTCTGGTTCTAGGAAAACCTTCATCCGCTGTCCGTTGACCTTAAAGGTGTTTCCGTCCTCGCTTTGCAAAGTGACGGCCCCATGAGATGCAGCATTGATTACTGTGAATGGGCCGTCCCACTTGCGCCTCAACTTCTCATGACCGAAAAGTTTGACACGAGAGTTGAAAACGAGGACCTTATCTCCCGGCTTGAACGTCTTGACCTTGATTCTCTTATCATGCCATCTCTTGGTCCGTTCCTTATATAGCCGGGAGCTGTGGTAAGCTCGTTCCCTCTTTTCAATTAATTCGGCCAACTGGATCTTCCGCTTGAGGCCGGCAGCTGGAAGGTTCATACCCCACTTCCTAATGGCCCAGTGAGCTTTGAACTCCATCTCTACTGGTACTTGCCATATACTAGCTGATATGGGGTCATGCCTATGGGCGTCTTATAGGCCGTACGATATGCCTAGAGTGCATCCGAGAGTTTATCCTTCCATTGCCTATCCATCTCATTTACGGTCTTCTTCAGAATATTTTTGATTTGTTTGTTTGATGTTTCTGCTTGACCGCTAGTCTGAGGGTGATAGGGTGTAGCAACATTATGCTGCACCCCCAGACTTGAAAGATACTTACGGAAGGCTGAATCGATGAAATGGGATCCGCCATCACTAATGACTATCCTAGGAATGCCGAAACGCGGAAAGATGTACTCATGCAACATTCGTCTCGCGTTCCTAGAATCGACGGCTACACAAGGTAGAGCTTCCACCCACTTAGAGACATAGTCTACTGCCACTAGGATGAACTGGCAACCCTCGAAAATTGGGAAGGGACCCATGAAGTCCACTCCCCAAACATCGAAAATTTCTACTTGGAGATTGCTAGTGAGTGGCATCGCGTCTCTAGTGTTAATGTTTCCGTGTTTCTGACAGCGGGGGCATCGCATGACGAATGCTCTTGCATCTTCGTACATGCTGGGCCAATAAAATCCGTTCTGCCAGACTTTAGCATTGGTCCGGAATGCACCGTAGTGTCCTCCGTACGGAGCTGCGTGGCACCTCTCTAGGATTTTATATGCCTCATGTGCAGGGATGCACCTTCTGAGGAGTCTGTCACTACATATCCGGAAGAGGTACGGGTCGTCTCAGAGATGGAGTCGGCTCTCATAAGATAATCTCTTCTTATTTTCTCCAGGAGGGACATAACCCGTGACCATGAAGTTTACTATGTTAGCGTACCACAGATCGCCAGTGGTGACCTTAAGGAGTGTGTCATCCCGCAAGTAATCGTCGATCGGAAGATCAGATGGTACTTCCATTCGAGACAGGTGGTCAGCCACTGAGTTCTCTACTCCCTTCTTATCTCTTATCTCGATGTCGAACTCCTGGAGTAGCAGAACCCAGCGGATGAGTCTTGGCTTTGCATCCTTCTTGGTTAGAAGGTACTTCAGAGCAGCGTGATCTGAATAGACTATAACCTTGGCCCCGACTAGGTAGGACCGGAATTTGTCTATAGCAAATACGACCGCTAAGAGTTCCTTTTCCGTGGTCGCGTAGTTGAGCTGAGGGCCGGTGAGCGTTTTGCTAGCGTATGAGATAGCATAGTGCTTCCTATCCTTAGTTTGGCCCAGCACAGCTCCTACGGCATAGTTGCTAGCATCACACATGATTTCAAATGGGATGCTCCAATCGGGAGACTGGATAATGGGAGCGGAAATGAGTGCCTTCTTGAGGGTGTGAAAAGCGGCGTAACACTCCTCATTGAAAACGAAGGGGGCATATTTGGCTAAAAGATTGGTCAAGGGCCGAGATATCTGGGAAAAGTTTTTGATGAAGCGCCTATAGAATCCGGCATGACCAAGGAAGCTTCGGATTCCCTTAACGTTTGTGGGAGGTGGAAGTTGCTCAATCACTTCTATTTTTTCCCTGTCTACCTCGATTCCACGTTCTGACACCCGATGTCCTAAGACAATATCCTCTCGCACCATAAAATGGCACTTTTCCCAGTTCAAAATGAGGTGCTTCTCTCTACACCTCTGGAGGACCTTGTCCAGATTTTTCAGACACTCGGTGAAGGTCCTTCCATAAACTGAGAAATCGTCCATGAACACTTCCATAATCTCCTCAATAATGTCAGAGAAGATGGACATCATGCAACGTTGGAAAGAGGCAGGTGCGTTACACAACCCAAAGGACATACGCCGATAGGCATACGTCTCATAAGGGCATGTGAACGTGGTTTTACTCTGGTCTTCAGGATGGATTGGGATTTGGTGATATCCAGAGTAACCATCAAGGAAACAGAAGAATGAGTGTTTGGCTAGCCGTTCAAGCATCTCGTCTATGAACGGAAGAGGGAAATGGTCTTTCTTGGTGACTTTGTTGAGTTTACGATAATCTATGCACATACGCCACCCGGTAACAGTGCGCTGAGGAATGAGCTCAATCTTGTCATTGCGCACTACCGTCATTCCTCCCTTCTTTGGAACGACTTGGACGGGACTAACCCACTCGCTATTGGGAACTGGGTAGATGATCCCAGCATGAAGGAGCTTGAGAACTTCCTTTTTCATGACCTCTCTCATGGCATTGTTCAGCCGTCTTTGAGGTTCCCGAGACGGCATTGCTTCAGAATCGATCGGGATGCGATGAGTACAGAGATTTGGGCTAATCCCTTTCAGGTCTTGGAGAGAATATCCTAAGACCGATCGATTCTTCTCCAGGACAGTGATGAGTTGTTGGGTTTCTAGTTCGGAGAGCTTATCACTGATGATCACTGGAGTTTGCTTATCTCCAAAGAGGAAAGCATACCTAAGTCCAGGTGGAAGTGGTTTGAGCTCGATTGGGGATGGTTTTGGGGTTTCGTTTGTGTCAAGCTCAATCGGAGGATGTGTTTCCTCTTCTTCCGAGAAAAACGGGAGATCTTCTTCTGGAATAGGCTGCTCTAGGTCTAATAGGTGAGCTGACCTAACTTCCTCTAATGGGTCAGGATCGGGGTCTGCCTCTAATGGGGTGTTCAAGGATTGAGAATAGGAGACATGAATGAGTTCTTTGCCGATCCTGAGCTCTACTAGCTGATTTGTTGGTGCCTTTTCCAATATCTTCTGGATTGGTCTACCTATGAAGGTGGGATGTGTGGTGTCGCTGGGTAGGTCAAAGATATGGAAATCCATGAAGAGTTCAGGGTCGTTAATCTTAACGGGTGTGACCCGCAAGATCCCCAAACAATCCAGGATTCTTCCTGAAGTGAATTTTAGTCGTTTTTGAGAAAATGACCAAGGTACACCAGGGAGTTGGTCGTGCACCAACGAGCTAGAGACTATGTTGATCCCGAGACTCGGGTCATACCCAATTTCTTTGTCTTTGCCTAGGACCTCACAGTATATCCTTTGAATCTTTCTGGGCATCTTGACGACCTCGGTTGAGGCTTCGGCCTCTTCTAGCCACTCCCGAGTCATGATAGTAGAGAGACGTCCAACGTATTCTCTCTGGTATTCGAGTTCTTCCTTGTCGGGGGCTTGATCTATGGGCTCTACACGGTGTTCTCGAGGGAAACTCGTTACACTCCCGATGTCATCGAATAGATCATCGTCAAAATCATAGGGAGTGGTGTAGAGTGAATCATAGTAGTCCGGGCTAGGATATGGTTGTGGTTCGAAATGAGCTTCAGGTTCTGATGGACTGGACGAGCTAATGGATTTGGATTGGACTGGTATTGGCTTTTTAGGTTCAGGTTCAGGCTGCTTCTCTTCTTCATCGGGGGTTCATCATAGATTCCAGTGTAGGGGGTGTTGTCTAGGATACGGTCAAGGACTACCCTCGCTTCACTAGGGACCAAATGAAAGAACGACCCTCCAGAAGCAGAGTCCAAGAAAGTGGTGGCTACGGTATAGAGGCCAAGGCTGAAGTGTTGTAAAATAACAGGTTCTGGTAGGCTTAGGTCCGGTCCTGAGGCCAGTATTTGCTTGAAACGAGCCCAGGTAGCTCTTAACGATTCTCCCTTTAATTGCTTAAAGTTAATGATTTCCGCTCGGAGACTGGCTACCTTGGAGACTGGGAAGAAGTTTAGGCAGAATTTTTCCTTGAGAATTTCCCAGCTCCCGTCCATAGTACTGACAGCCAGAGAGTACCATTTCTTTGCTCCTCCCGCTAGTGAAAACGAGAATAGCTTCCATTTGAGTGTCTCTTGTGTCATGCCCGCAATGGTCAGGCATGAGCAGAGTTGCTCAAACTCGCGCAAATGCGCGTATGGACTCTCGACCTTCGTTCCTGAGAACGATTGCTCATGAACCATGGCTATGAACCCGGGACGTAGCTCATAGCCGGGTGTGGATATGGGATGTGATGATGGTGGTGGCTCCAAACAATCACCCGTTGGAGCCGAGTGTTGGCGTAAGGTGAGGTTGGAATTCATATGGTGGATGGTGGTGGGATACACGGACAACTTGGGTTCGGAATCAGAACAGCTACCGGTCCCCGGCAATGGCGCCAGAAAGCTTGTTGGCACTCCTTACGGCCTACAGATAAATCCGCAAGCGTACGGATACCGATGTAGCTTTCACCCGGGAGTATTCCAAGGTATCGATTTCCACGGAGAACGAGAAGTGTACTAATCCTAAACTAAGTTGTCCTAGGTAGATGGTGTGGATAAAATGGAATGGATGAGATGGATGACGACAACAAGGAGAAAAGAGAAGAGGTAAGAGGGTAGAGAGGGTACGGGTCTGATAAAGGTATTCTACCGATTGATTGAGCAGATCAGAGGATACAGATAGATACTTGCTTCGGGACTACAGAGCCTCCGACACACAGAAAGGGGTGAGAAGGGGTGCCGGTTACCCTGAACCTTGGGTCCTAAGACACCGGAACTAACGTGATGGGCTACGAAGACCGAAAGGGCTGTCACCACCTTACGGCTACCACCTCCGTTGCGACGGGCAGAAACTAAGTTAGCCTCAAGTATAGGCACCACGCCTACACTAGTTGACTAATACTTATCTACTGCAGACAGATAAGCACTGAAGCTAAGCAGCTAGTATACAATTATACTACACAACTAAGCATTGAACGAAGAACCAGCAAGCATATAAAAGTAAGAACTCAATGCTCAATTAATCAGAGAGAGATACAAGAGTTACCAGACAAGACCCGGATGTTACTCGAAGTGAAGTCGCATCCGTAGAGGTACAGCGGGAAGAGGGGCCGACACTTCGGCTCCTCTCCGGGACGCTCACCTCTCCTCTCTCCCTATCTCTACTGATACAAGTGGAGAACTAACAGTGCTTCGCCTGCACTCTATTCTTGTGTTGTGTCCCTTGTGCAGGTGAAGCCGGCCTCTATTTATAATGGCCAGGGTCGGTGGAGAAGTGGAGCAGCGGCCAAGCAACTGGAGGTCGGTGCCGAGCCGTTCGGGCGAAAATCCCGGTTCGGCCGAACTCCCCGGTTCGGCCGAACCGAGGGATGCACCGCCTCAGCAGCCAAAGGCCAGGATTGCACCCTGGAGGCGGTTCCCTGGTTCGGCCGAACCCACGTGTTCGCCCGAACTGGGCTCGGCCCAGTGCTGCACCGCCTTGAGCTTGCACACGTGCTGGGCCAGCTCCTGGGGTCGGTTGGCAGGTCGGTTCACGCCCTGGGCAGGGTCGGAGGCCTTCTGGTTGACTTCGGGGTCTTTGTCAGGTTGAGTTTGGGCCCAAGGTGATGTGGCGGAAGCCCGGGATGAGTTGGCGCTGACGTGGATGACTCCCGGTGGCTTGCACGGCTAAGGGGGGTAACCGGCCGAATCGTGTCGTTCGGCCGAATCGGTCATTTCCGACCCCTATAGCACACATTTCTCGTTGTTGTACCTGCACAAGTGACACTCACCAAAACTCGTGGAACTCCATTAGAAATAAAACCTAAGTACATGGAATGTTGCATAGACTCTCATTTATTCCCGAGTATTGGTGGTCGAATTTGGGTTGTAACGACCGCCAACAGTAGCCGAAAGAAAGAACTACACTCTAAGTAATTTGGTTAATGCCATGTTAGACACAACGGGACTTTCTAAGGAATGGTGGGGTGAGGCTATATTGACTGCATGTCATGTCCTGAATCGTGTTCCCATGAAGAACAAAGAGATAACACCATTCGAGGAGTGGGAAAAGAAAAGGCTAACCCTTTCATATTTACGGACTTGGGGATGTTTGGCAAAAGTGAATGTGTCTATAACCAAGAAACGTAAATTAGGACCTAAAATAATAGATTGTGTCTTTCTTGGTTATGCTTTCCACAGTGTGGGTTATAGATTTTTAATAGTGAAGTCTGGAGTACCTGACATGCATGTTGGCACTATCATGGAGTTCAGAGACGCTACATTTTTTGAGGACATTTTTTCTATGAAAGAGGTAGTTAGCACATCTAGTCATGAATTGTCTGTTAACAATGAACCTAAAGAACCCACTACTGTGATAGAACACAATGAACAACCACATGTGGAGAATCCTGAGGAGGATGACAATGAAGCAGCTCTCAGAAAGAGCAAGAGACAGAGGATTGCAAAGTCCTTTGGTGATGACTTCATTGTGTACCTCGTGGATGACACTCCTAGAACCATTGAAGAGGCATATTCCTCTCCAGATGCTAACTATTGGAAGGAAGCAGTTCGGAGTGAGATGGATTCAATTATGTCTAATGGTACTTGGGAGGTTGTGGAGCGTCCTTATGGGTGCAAACATGTTGGATGCAAGTGGGTGTTCAAGAAAAAGCTTAGGCCTGATGGTACAATTGAAAAGTACAAGGCAAGGCTAGTGGCTAAAGGCTATACTCAGAAAGAAGGGGAAGACTTTTTCGACACCTACTCACCGGTTGCCCGATTGACTACTATTCGAGTACTACTTTCCTTGGCGGCTTCTCATGGTCTTATCGTTCACCAGATGGACGTTAAGATAGCTTTCCTAAATGGAGAGTTGGAGGAGGAGATCTATATGGATCAGCTAGACGGATTTGTAGTAGAAGGTCAAGAAGGAATGGTGTGTAGGTTAGTCAAGTCTTTGTATGGCCTTAAGCAAGCTCCTAAGCAATGGCATGAAAAGTTCGATAGAACTTTAACATCAGTTGGTTTTGTTATGAATGAAGCTGACAAATGTGTGTACTATCGCTTTCCACAGTGTCGGTTATAGATTTTTAATAGTGAAGTCTGGAGTATCTGACATGCATGTTGGCACTATCATGGAGTCCAGAGACGCTACATTTTTTGAGGACATTTTTTCTATGAAAGAGGTAGTTAGCACATCTAGTCATGAATTGTCTGTTAACAATGAACCTAACGAACCCACTACTGTGATAGAACACAATGAACAACCACATGTGGAGAATCCTGAGGAGGATGACAATGAAGCAGCTCTCAGAAAGAGCAAGAGACAGAGGATTGCAAAGTCCTTTGGTGATGACTTCATTGTGTACCTCGTGGATGACACTCCTAGAACCATTGAAGAGGCATATTCCTCTCCAGATGCTGACTATTGGAAGGAAGCAGTTCGGAGTGAGATGGATTCAATTATGTCTAATGGTACTTGGGAGTTTGTGGAGCGTTCTTATGGGTGCAAACATGTTGGATGCAAGTGGGTGTTCAATAAAAAGCTTAGGCCTGATGGTACAATTGAAAAGTACAAGGCAAGGCTAGTGGCTAAAGGCTATACTCAGAAAGAAGGGGAAGACTTTTTCGACACCTACTCACCGGTTGCCCGATTGACTACTATTCGAGTACTACTTTCCTTGGCGGCTTCTCATGGTCTTATCGTTCACAAGATGGACGTTAAGATAGCTTTCCTAAATGGAGAGTTGGAGGAGGAGATCTATATGGATCAGCTAGACGGATTTGTAGTAGAAGGTCAAGAAGGAATGGTGTGTAGGTTAGTCAAGTCTTTGTATGACCTTAAGCAAGCTCCTAAGCAATGGCATGAAAAGTTCGATAGAACTTTAACATCAGTTGGTTTTGTTATGAACGAAGCTGACAAATGTGTGTACTATCGCTTTCCACAGTGTGGGTTATAGATTTTTAATAGTGAAGTCTGGAGTATCTGACATGCATGTTGGCACTATCATGGAGTCCAGAGACGCTACATTTTTTGAGGACATTTTTTCTATGAAAGAGGTAGTTAGCACATCTAGTCATGAATTGTCTGTTAACAATGAACCTAAAGAACCCACTACTGTGATAGAACACAATGAACAACCACATGTGGAGAATCCTGAGGAGGATGACAATGAAGCAGCTCTCAGAAAGAGCAAGAGACAGAGGATTGCAAAGTCCTTTGGTGATGACTTCATTGTGTACCTCGTGGATGACACTCCTAGAACCATTGAAGAGGCATATTCCTCTCCAGATGCTGACTATTGGAAGGAAGCAGTTCGGAGTGAGATGGATTCAATTATGTCTAATGGTACTTGGGAGTTTGTGGAGCGTCCTTATGGGTGCAAACATGTTGGATGCAAGTGGGTGTTCAATAAAAAGCTTAGGCCTGATGGTACAATTGAAAAGTACAAGGCAAGGCTAGTGGCTAAAGGCTATACTCAGAAAGAAGGGGAAGACTTTTTCGACACCTACTCACCGGTTGCCCGATTGACTACTATTCGAGTACTACTTTCCTTGGCGGCTTCTCATGGTCTTATCGTTCACCAGATGGACGTTAAGATAGCTTTCCTAAATGGAGAGTTGGAGGAGGAGATCTATATGGATCAGCTAGACGGATTTGTAGTAGAAGGTCAAGAAGGAATGGTGTGTAGGTTAGTCAAGTCTTTGTATGGCCTTAAGCAAGCTCCTAAGCAATGGCATGAAAAGTTCGATAGAACTTTAACATCAGTTGGTTTTGTTATGAACGAAGCTGACAAATGTGTGTACTATCGCTTTCCACAGTGTGGGTTATAGATTTTTAATAGTGAAGTCTGGAGTATGTGACATGCATGTTGGCACTATCATGGAGTCCAGAGACGCTACATTTTTTGAGGACATTTTTTCTATGAAAGAGGTAGTTAGCACATCTAGTCATGAATTGTCTGTTAACAATGAACCTAACGAACCCACTACTGTGATAGAACACAATGAACAACCACATGTGGAGAATCCTGAGGAGGATGACAATGAAGCAGCTCTCAGAAAGAGCAAGAGATAGAGGATTGCAAAGTCCTTTGGTGATGACTTCATTGTGTACCTCGTGGATGACACTCCTAGAACCATTGAAGAGGCATATTCCTCTCCAGATGCTGACTATTGGAAGGAAGCAGTTCGGAGTGAGATGGATTCAATTATGTCTAATGGTACTTGGGAGTTTGTGGAGCGTCCTTATGGGTGCAAACATGTTGGATGCAAGTGGGTGTTCAATAAAAAGCTTAGGCCTGATGGTACAATTGAAAAGTACAAGGCAAGGCTAGTGGCTAAAGGCTATACTCAGAAAGAAGGGGAAGACTTTTTCGACACCTACTCACCGGTTGCCCGATTGACTACTATTCGAGTACTACTTTCCTTGGCGGCTTCTCATGGTCTTATCGTTCACCAGATGGACGTTAAGATAGCTTTCCTAAATGGAGAGTTGGAGGAGGAGATCTATATGGATCAGCTAGACGGATTTGTAGTAGAAGGTCAAGAAGGAATGGTGTGTAGGTTAGTCAAGTCTTTGTATGGCCTTAAGCAAGCTCCTAAGCAATGGCATGAAAAGTTCGATAGAACTTTAACATCAGTTGGTTTTGTTATGAACGAAGCTGACAAATGTGTGTACTATCGCTTTCCACAGTGTGGGTTATAGATTTTTAATAGTGAAGTCTGGAGTATCTGACATGCATGTTGGCACTATCATGGAGTCCAGAGACGCTACATTTTTTGAGGACATTTTTTCTATGAAAGAGGTAGTTAGCACATCTAGTCATGAATTGTCTATTAACAATGAACCTAACGAACCCACTACTGTGATAGAACACAATGAACAACCACATGTGGAGAATCCTGAGGAGGATGACAATGAAGCAGCTCTCAGAAAGAGCAAGAGACAGAGGATTGCAAAGTCCTTTGGTGATGACTTCATTGTGTACCTCGTGGATGACACTCCTAGAACCATTGAAGAGGCATATTCCTCTCCAGATGCTGACTATTGGAAGGAAGCAGTTCGGAGTGAGATGGATTCAATTATGTCTAATGGTACTTGGGAGTTTGTGGAGCGTCCTTATGGGTGCAAACATGTTGGATGCAAGTGGGTGTTCAATAAAAAGCTTAGGCCTGATGGTACAATTGAAAAGTACAAGGCAAGGCTAGTGGCTAAAGGCTATACTCAGAAAGAAGGGGAAGACTTTTTCGACACCTACTCACTGGTTGCCCGATTGACTACTATTCGAGTACTACTTTCCTTGGCGGCTTCTCATGGTCTTATCGTTCACCAGATGGACGTTAAGATAGCTTTCCTAAATGGAGAGTTGGAGGAGGAGATCTATATGGATCAGCTAGACGGATTTGTAGTAGAAGGTCAAGAAGGAATGGTGTGTAGGTTAGTCAAGTCTTTGTATGACCTTAAGCAAGCTCCTAAGCAATGGCATGAAAAGTTCGATAGAACTTTAACATCAGTTGGTTTTGTTATGAACGAAGCTGACAAATGTGTGTACTATCGCTTTCCACAGTGTGGGTTATAGATTTTTAATAGTGAAGTCTGGAGTATCTGACATGCATGTTGGCACTATCATGGAGTCCAGAGACGCTACATTTTTTGAGGACATTTTTTCTATGAAAGAGGTAGTTAGCACATCTAGTCATGAATTGTCTGTTAACAATGAACCTAAAGAACCCACTACTGTGATAGAACACAATGAACAACCACATGTGGAGAATCCTGAGGAGGATGACAATGAAGCAGCTCTCAGAAAGAGCAAGAGACAGAGGATTGCAAAGTCCTTTGGTGATGACTTCATTGTGTACCTCGTGGATGACACTCCTAGAACCATTGAAGAGGCATATTCCTCTCCAGATGCTGACTATTGGAAGGAAGCAGTTCGGAGTGAGATGGATTCAATTATGTCTAATGGTACTTGGGAGTTTGTGGAGCGTCCTTATGGGTGCAAACATGTTGGATGCAAGTGGGTGTTCAATAAAAAGCTTAGGCCTGATGGTACAATTGAAAAGTACAAGGCAAGGCTAGTGGCTAAAGGCTATACTCAGAAAGAAGGGGAAGACTTTTTCGACACCTACTCACCGGTTGCCCGATTGACTACTATTCGAGTACTACTTTCCTTGGCGGCTTCTCATGGTCTTATCGTTCACCAGATGGACGTTAAGATAGCTTTCCTAAATGGAGAGTTGGAGGAGGAGATCTATATGGATCAGCTAGACGGATTTGTAGTAGAAGGTCAAGAAGGAATGGTGTGTAGGTTAGTCAAGTCTTTGTATGGCCTTAAGCAAGCTCCTAAGCAATGGCATGAAAAGTTCGATAGAACTTTAACATCAGTTGGTTTTGTTATGAACGAAGCTGACAAATGTGTGTACTATCGCTTTCCACAGTGTGGGTTATAGATTTTTAATAATGAAGTCTGGAGTATCTGACATGCATGTTGGCACTATCATGGAGTCCAGAGACGCTACATTTTTTGAGGACATTTTTTCTATGAAAGAGGTAGTTAGCACATCTAGTCATGAATTGTCTGTTAACAATGAACCTAACGAACCCACTACTGTGATAGAACACAATGAACAACCACATGTGGAGAATCCTGAGGAGGATGACAATGAAGCAGCTCTCAGAAAGAGCAAGAGACAGAGGATTGCAAAGTCCTTTGGTGATGACTTCATTGTGTACCTCGTGGATGACACTCCTAGAACCATTGAAGAGGCATATTCCTCTCCAGATGCTGACTATTGGAAGGAAGCAGTTCGGAGTGAGATGGATTCAATTATGTCTAATGGTACTTGGGAGTTTGTGGAGCGTCCTTATGGGTGCAAACATGTTGGATGCAAGTGGGTGTTCAATAAAAAGCTTAGGCCTGATGGTACAATTGAAAAGTACAAGGCAAGGCTAGTGGCTAAAGGCTATACTCAGAAAGAAGGGGAAGACTTTTTCGACACCTACTCACCGGTTGCCCGATTGACTACTATTCGAGTACTACTTTCCTTGGCGGCTTCTCATGGTCTTATCGTTCACCAGATGGACGTTAAGATAGCTTTCCTAAATGGAGAGTTGGAGGAGGAGATCTATATGGATCAGCTAGACGGATTTGTAGTAGAAGGTCAAGAAGGAATGGTGTGTAGGTTAGTCAAGTCTTTGTATGACCTTAAGCAAGCTCCTAAGCAATGGCATGAAAAGTTCGATAGAACTTTAACATCAGTTGGTTTTGTTATGAACGAAGCTGACAAATGTGTGTACTATCGCTTTCCACAGTGTGGGTTATAGATTTTTAATAGTGAAGTCTGGAGTATCTGACATGCATGTTGGCACTATCATGGAGTCCAGAGACGCTACATTTTTTGAGGACATTTTTTCTATGAAAGAGGTAGTTAGCACATCTAGTCATGAATTGTCTGTTAACAATGAACCTAACGAACCCACTACTGTGATAGAACACAATGAACAACCACATGTGGAGAATCCTGAGGAGGATGACAATGAAGCAGCTCTCAGAAAGAGCAAGAGACAGAGGATTGCAAAGTCCTTTGGTGATGACTTCATTGTGTACCTCGTGGATGACACTCCTAGAACCATTGAAGAGGCATATTCCTCTCCAGATGCTGACTATTGGAAGGAAGCAGTTCGGAGTGAGATGGATTCAATTATGTCTAATGGTACTTGGGAGGTTGTGGAGCGTCCTTATGGGTGCAAACCTGTTGGATGCAAGTGGGTGTTCAAGAAAAAGCTTAGGCTTGATGGTACAATTGAAAAGTACAAGGCAAGGCTAGTGGCTAAAGGCTATACTCAGAAAGAAGGGGAAGACTTTTTCGACACCTACTCACCGGTTTCCCGATTGACTACTATTCGAGTACTACTTTCCTTGGCAGCTTCTCATGGTCTTATCGTTCACCAGATGGACGTTAAGATAGCTTTCCTAAATGGAGAGTTGGAGGAGGAGATCTATATGGATCAGCTAGACGGATTTGTAGTAGAAGGTCAAGAAGGAATGGTGTGTAGGTTAGTCAAGTCTTTGTATGGCCTTAAGCAAGCTCCTAAGCAATGGCATGAAAAGTTCGATAGAACTTTAACATCAGTTGGTTTTGTTATGAACGAAGCTGACAAATGTGTGTACTATCGCTTTCCACAGTGTGGGTTATAGATTTTTAATAGTGAAGTCTGGAGTATCTGACATGCATGTTGGCACTATCATGGAGTCCAGAGACGCTACATTTTTTGAGGACATTTTTTCTATGAAAGAGGTAGTTAGCACATCTAGTCATGAATTGTCTGTTAACAATGAACCTAATGAACCCACTACTGTGATAGAACACAATGAACAACCACATGTGGAGAATCCTGAGGAGGATGACAATGAAGCAGCTCTCAGAAAGAGCAAGAGACAGAGGATTGCAAAGTCCTTTGGTGATGACTTCATTGTGTACCTCGTGGATGACACTCCTAGAACCATTGAAGAGGCATATTCCTCTCCAGATGCTGACTATTGGAAGGAAGCAGTTCGGAGTGAGATGGATTCAATTATGTCTAATGGTACTTGGGAGTTTGTGGAGCGTCCTTATGGGTGCAAACATGTTGGATGCAAGTGGGTGTTCAATAAAAAGCTTAGGCCTGATGGTACAATTGAAAAGTACAAGGCAAGGCTAGTGGCTAAAGGCTATACTCAGAAAGAAGGGGAAGACTTTTTCGACACCTACTCACCGGTTGCCCGATTGACTACTATTCGAGTACTACTTTCCTTGGCGGCTTCTCATGGTCTTATCGTTCACCAGATGGACGTTAAGATAGCTTTCCTAAATGGAGAGTTGGAGGAGGAGATCTATATGGATCAGCTAGACGGATTTGTAGTAGAAGGTCAAGAAGGAATGGTGTGTAGGTTAGTCAAGTCTTTGTATGACCTTAAGCAAGCTCCTAAGCAATGGCATGAAAAGTTCGATAGAACTTTAACATCAGTTGGTTTTGTTATGAACGAAGCTGACAAATGTGTGTACTATCGCTTTCCACAGTGTGGGTTATAGATTTTTAATAGTGAAGTCTGGAGTATCTGACATGCATGTTGGCACTATCATGGAGTCCAGAGACGCTACATTTTTTTAGGACATTTTTTCTATGAAAGAGGTAGTTAGCACATCTAGTCATGAATTGTCTGTTAACAATGAACCTAACGAACCCACTACTGTGATAGAACACAATGAACAACCACATGTGGAGAATCCTGAGGAGGATGACAATGAAGCAGCTCTCAGAAAGAGCAAGAGACAGAGGATTGCAAAGTCCTTTGGTGATGACTTCATTGTGTACCTCGTGGATGACACTCCTAGAACCATTGAAGAGGCATATTCCTCTCCAGATGCTGACTATTGGAAGGAAGCAGTTCGGAGTGAGATGGATTCAATTATGTCTAATGGTACTTGGGAGGTTGTGGAGCGTCCTTATGGGTGCAAACCTGTTGGATGCAAGTGGGTGTTCAAGAAAAAGCTTAGGCTTGATGGTACAATTGAAAAGTACAAGGCAAGGCTAGTGGCTAAAGGCTATACTCAGAAAGAAGGGGAAGACTTTTTCGACACCTACTCACCGGTTTCCCGATTGACTACTATTCGAGTACTACTTTCCTTGGCAGCTTCTCATGGTCTTATCGTTCACCAGATGGACGTTAAGATAGCTTTCCTAAATGGAGAGTTGGAGGAGGAGATCTATATGGATCAGCTAGACGGATTTGTAGTAGAAGGTCAAGAAGGAATGGTGTGTAGGTTAGTCAAGTCTTTGTATGGCCTTAAGCAAGCTCCTAAGCAATGGCATGAAAAGTTCGATAGAACTTTAACATCAGTTGGTTTTGTTATGAACGAAGCTGACAAATGTGTGTACTATCGCTTTCCACAGTGTGGGTTATAGATTTTTAATAGTGAAGTCTGGAGTATCTGACATGCATGTTGGCACTATCATGGAGTCCAGAGACGCTACATTTTTTGAGGACATTTTTTCTATGAAAGAGGTAGTTAGCACATCTAGTCATGAATTGTCTGTTAACAATGAACCTAACGAACCCACTACTATGATAGAACACAATGAACAACCACATGTGGAGAATCCTGAGGAGGATGACAATGAAGCAGCTCTCAGAAAGAGCAAGAGACAGAGGATTGCAAAGTCCTTTGGTGATGACTTCATTGTGTACCTCGTGGATGACACTCCTAGAACCATTGAAGAGGCATATTCCTCTCCAGATGCTGACTATTGGAAGGAAGCAGTTCGGAGTGAGATGGATTCAATTATGTCTAATGGTACTTGGGAGTTTGTGGAGCGTCCTTATGGGTGCAAACATGTTGGATGCAAGTGGGTGTTCAATAAAAAGCTTAGGCCTGATGGTACAATTGAAAAGTACAAGGCAAGGCTAGTGGCTAAAGGCTATACTCAGAAAGAAGGGGAAGACTTTTTCGACACCTACTCACCGGTTGCCCGATTGACTACTATTCGAGTACTACTTTCCTTGGCGGCTTCTCATGGTCTTATCGTTCACCAGATGGACGTTAAGATAGCTTTCCTAAATGGAGAGTTGGAGGAGGAGATCTATATGGATCAGCTAGACGGATTTGTAGTAGAAGGTCAAGAAGGAATGGTGTGTAGGTTAGTCAAGTCTTTGTATGACCTTAAGCAAGCTCCTAAGCAATGGCATGAAAAGTTCGATAGAACTTTAACATCAGTTGGTTTTGTTATGAACGAAGCTGACAAATGTGTGTACTATCGCTTTCCACAGTGTGGGTTATAGATTTTTAATAGTGAAGTCTGGAGTATCTGACATGCATGTTGGCACTATCATGGAGTCCAGAGACGCTACATTTTTTGAGGACATTTTTTCTATGAAAGAGGTAGTTAGCACATCTAGTCATGAATTGTCTGTTAACAATGAACCTAACGAACCCACTACTGTGATAGAACACAATGAACAACCACATGTGGAGAATCCTGAGGAGGATGACAATGAAGCAGCTCTCAGAAAGAGCAAGAGACAGAGGATTGCAAAGTCCTTTGGTGATGACTTCATTGTGTACCTCGTGGATGACACTCCTAGAACCATTGAAGAGGCATATTCCTCTCCAGATGCTGACTATTGGAAGGAAGCAGTTCGGAGTGAGATGGATTCAATTATGTCTAATGGTACTTGGGAGGTTGTGGAGCGTCCTTATGGGTGCAAACCTGTTGGATGCAAGTGGGTGTTCAAGAAAAAGCTTAGGCTTGATGGTACAATTGAAAAGTACAAGGCAAGGCTAGTGGCTAAAGGCTATACTCAGAAAGAAGGGGAAGACTTTTTCGACACCTACTCACCGGTTTCCCGATTGACTACTATTCGAGTACTACTTTCCTTGGCAGCTTCTCATGGTCTTATCGTTCACCAGATGGACGTTAAGATAGCTTTCCTAAATGGAGAGTTGGAGGAGGAGATCTATATGGATCAGCTAGACGGATTTGTAGTAGAAGGTCAAGAAGGAATGGTGTGTAGGTTAGTCAAGTCTTTGTATGGCCTTAAGCAAGCTCCTAAGCAATGGCATGAAAAGTTCGATAGAACTTTAACATCAGTTGGTTTTGTTATGAACGAAGCTGACAAATGTGTGTACTATCGCTATGGTTGGGGCGAAGGAGTGATCCTCTGTCTGTATGTGGATGGCATACTGATATTTGGGACAAGCCTTAATGCGATTAAGGAAGTAATTCTTGTCCCAAAGCTTTGAGATAAAGGATTTAGGAGAGGCTGATGTGATTCTGAACATTAAACTAGTGAGAGAAGGTGATGGTGGGGTTGTCCTTACACAATCCCAATATGTGGAGAAGATCTTGAGTCGTTTCGGTTATAATGACTGTAAGCCAGCTCCAACACCTTATGATGCTAGTAAAGTGTTGCAGAAAAACAAGAGAATAATGAGAGATCAGCTGAGATACTCCCAGATCATTGGTTCACTGATGTACCTAGCCAGCGCTACTAGACCCGACATCGCGTATGCTGTGAGCAAACTGAGTCGGTTTGTGTCTAACCCAGGAGAGGCTCATTGGGAAGCTCTCGAACAGGTGATGCGTTTCCTGAAAGGTACTTTGGATATGTGTTCACTATACTGGTACCCTAGGGTACTAGAGGGTTATAGTAATTCAAATTGGATATCTGATGCAGACCACAAGTGGATATGTGTTTACACTTGGAGGTGGCGCTGTCTCCTGGAAGTCTTGCAAGCAGACCATCTTAACGAGGTCTACTATGGACGCAGAACTCACTGCATTAGACACCGCCACTGTTGAGGCCGAATAGCTTCGTGAACTCCTTATGGATCTACCGGTAGTTGAAAAACCGATACCGGCTATCCTCATGAACTACGATAATCAAACGGTGATTGTCAAGGTGAACAGTTCAAAGGACAACATGAAGTCATTTAGGCATGTAAAGAGGCGGCTGAAGTCTGTCAGGAAAATGAGAAACTCCGGAGTAATAGCCTTGGACTACATCCAAACGGCTAAGAACCTGGCAGATCAATTCACAAAGGGTCTTTCACGTAACGTGATAGATAATGCATCCAGGGAATTGGGCTTGAGACCCATGAATGTTACTCAGTAGTGGTAACCTGTCCTATGTGATCAGAGATCCCGTGAATCAGGATGGTGAAACAAGCTACTGTTTAACTGAGAGAAGAGAACCTTTGTAAAAGGCTCATTCCGATAGAGGTGCATTTCTCTTCTAAAACTGTATGGCAGGTTGGTGAAAACCTTAATGTGATCCGAGTGGCTCGGTGAGGAGCAAAGATGTTGGCCTACGGAACATCTTAAAGGATTACACCTATATGGGTCCGATTGCTAGTCACAATCTATGAGATAGGGTGATCTTAGATACCCATGAAAGGCACGGAGTATGACTTATACGCTCCAACCCGAGGGGATGCTTACAACAGCCTAGTACTGGTAAGGGGCTCTAGTCAAGCTTGTTTGCACGAAACTGTCAATTCAAGGCATAGTCCATTGGTCAGTTGTGAATGAGTAGCTTTTGCCTCAGGTGGATGTTCAACTTAATAGTCTCCACCATGAAGCTGGTATATCAAAACAACATTTGAGTCGATGGCACTTGTTGTGAACCTTGAAATTCTTGGTGGGGATTGTTGGATTAATTGGGCCATTGGCCCATTTTAGTCTCAATTAATCAAAAGAAATTAAAGGTCCACTAATAAATGCTAGGGGTCTAAATCCCGGATTGAGAGTCAACGGGAATCCTAACTAACTTAAATGGTGGACCAAATGTGGACCGCTTGTGAAGTTGGTAAAAGGAGAAGGACGTGCCACACGCGCGCGCGCTCGCTCGCCTCGCCGAGCCGTGGCCGTGGCCGTGGCGTTACTGATTTGGGAATCAAGGCTGGTAAAGACTGTCCAGGTGCATCCCCCCTTCTCCTACCCTGAGCGCCTATAAAAGGAGGACCCTCCTCCATGGGCAGACACACCCGAAAGCTCTCTCTTCTCTGGTACTCCTTTCAGGAGACCACTCTCTTCTCCCTATTGTTTGCTGCTGCTTTCTCGCATTGCATTCCCAACGCAAGCTTTGCGCGCACTCTGCTTGCGTGAGCAGTTGCCTCCGAACCCCGTCTACCCTGAGATCCTGCTCGGAATAGGCAGGCGATAAGGTTTTTGGGGAGCGTACTCGTATGCGCCTGCTCGCTACTACTTCGTCTACTTCCCGGCGGCCATCTCCACCAACCCGGCGACCACAAGCTGTACGACTACGTCCTCTCCATCACGCGAACGACTACATCCCGAAGGCCGTTCGAGGGACTTCACTGCATCGGCTCGCCACTGCCTCGAATTTGATCGACTACTTCAAGAAGGCTAGTCACAATGACTGGTAACGGCGATTCCGGTGCCTCCGGTTCCGGTTCCGTCCCTGGGTACAAACTAAACCTTCTCTGGTTATGCTTGCTGTTCATGTTTTATTTGAGATTTAACCTGAACACTAGCACATGCATTGTTCTCACTGGATCACTCACAATAGTCATGAATTTGTTGATAATTTATGGAATTAAAATGTACCGAAAAATGCCTAGATTTCTAACAGTATGCATGCGTAGTTCAATTTTAGAAAATGTCGTGTCTGAAAAATTACCAGCATCACAAACTCACTACATAATCCAACGTTTATTACCTAACATTTCCAAAGTAACATTGCTTGCATCTATCATTCCTGATGGTGCACCTGTATGCATAGGTATTGGATTGTATAAAATAGTAGTGACACAAAATAATACAATGTGAGTATGTTTAATACCTGGCGGTTCAATAGGATTATTGCTTGTTTGCATTGTCTATTGGCTTTTTTATGATAGTAACTCTCCCTCTTCTTTGCATTCAGATGGGCCTTTTGATGTTTGTATATTTTTCCCTCTCCTTTTGCCGATTAGTTCTTTCTCATAAAGCAATGCATCGGCATGTGTTACTTATCAAATGAAAAGGAAGCCATCCAGCATGTATTTACAAGATATATTATGATTGATAATGGTATTTCTTTCAACATAAGGATTTAATCTAGCATCCACTGAACCAATCTAATCATATATGTATGCTCTCAGTAAACTAAACTGGTAGTCATCATCTTTTATTTGTTAGTGAAATTAGCTGAGCTTAATATGTAGACTGAACCTCGAGGCCTAGACTAAACATGGCCTTACGAAGCCATGAAAATACCTTAGTTAAAATATAATTATATTGAGCACATGAATTTTATTCCACATTCAAAACTATAAAAGCGATTATATTTTGCTTGCCATGGTAAATAGCTTAATTCCTTTGGTAGCTGTTTGCTCTTAGAATCAAGCACCTGATTATTCAGTGTATCAACACCAACCATTGATTTTATCCTGAATAATTTGCAAAATGTAAGCCATGCAATAAAATTGCACAATTCAGGGCAAGCTAAGGTAGATATGGAAACTTATGAAATAATCTTAAAAATGACACCTATTCAAAGATTAAAAAAAATAGAAAATAGTATGTCCAATGTCCTTACAATTATAAAATCAACACTTGCTACAACAAAATCAATTCTGTCTGGTTCTAAAATCAATTTAAACTTCTGTCTAAAAATTGGCATAGGTGTCATTTTAAATGTCGGACTCTTCCTAGCAGTTTGATCTCAGCCTCTTGAATCTTCAGTGTATACATTTATTTACATGCCCGTCTCTCCCTCCCTCTCTCTCTCCCTTCAGCCAGCATAGACATACTGCTCATTGCCTTCTTACCACTAAAAACAAACATATCCATATAACACCATCCATAAACATCACCAGAATGGATGCAAACCACCAAATAATGATGTATGCATATCATATGTTCATTCATAAGCACATACCCTACATCTCTCATCATGTTCTCCAAATAGTAGTTTTGCAGCTATGCTAATTCTATTCCAAGATGCATGCATAGACGAAACCACAGTTAAATGAAAAAAAATCAATTAAACTTAGCACATGCGACAAACTTGATACAACTTTACCAAATTCAAGAAGAGCCATGTGTAGAATTCCGATAAGTAGGATCTCCACATATCACTAAAGCACCAAACCCCTTGGCCTTCCACTCTCGTTGTCATCTCTCCTTATGAAAGGAGGCGCCTCCGGCGCAAGGCTACGTGGTCCACGATAGTAAAAAAAATTACCCCGTTGGATTTGTAATCTACGGTGCTCGTGATTGGTAAAGAAACCCGGTGGAAGGAGTCCACGCGTCATTCAATGATTTCGTCCGCGAAAATATCTGCGGATCGAAGAGTCCGGGTCCTCGTCTCTCGTCTTATCGGCGGACCAATTTTTCCACGGTGAATTTTTTCCCGGCTTCTCTCTCGCCTCCATAGTTGTAAATTCCATTCCGGTACCTCCCGGCTTCTCTCTCGCCTCCATAGTTGTAAATTCCATTCCGGTAACGGCCGGAATGGCCGGAATGCCCCGTTCCGGTGCCTGAACCGGCATAGAAGGGCTGAAATCCCGTACCGGGTCAAATACCGGTCAATACCGGTCAATTCCGGCCATTCCGGCCAATACCGGCCGAAACGCCTGTTCCGCTCATTTCGGTACCGGGCTAAAACCAAATGATTGTGTTTTTATTTTCCATGTATGAGCTATGGAGTATGAAATATGGTTATGGTCAGGTGAACTTAATGAATTATATGTGAGTTTGGTAAAAATGTCAGTGTGATGAAGCGTAATTATGCCGTAAGTATATATTTATATGAATATTTATGTATATGTATATTCATATATTTTTAATATAATAAAGTCCGGAACGGTACACCGGTATCGGCCGATACCGGAACGTTCTTCCAAGAGAAAAACCGAATGACCTCCAGAATGGAATTTACAAGTATGCTCGCCTCTCCCTTCTCTCCGTTAAAAAAAAAAAATCGCCGCCGCACCTACAGGCTCGCGAGCGGCGGCCGGCCGCGGCGCCCCCGCTCCTTGGCGCGTCGACGGCAGCAGGCGCGAGAGCTGCGCCCCAATGCGACGAGGGCGTGGCCCTCGCGGGAAGACGACGACGACGGCCCGTAGGGCGAAACGCCTGCAGGTTCCTTCCGCCTCCCTCTGCCTCCCCCTCCGAGAGATGGATCGACAAGCAGCGGCGAGATGGCTGGCGCCCTGTGCAGCTCTGCCCAACAGTAAAGCTTCAACACCTCCTCATCTTCCCCACCACGATGGCTGAACTGCACCTACGGCAACCTCATTCAGGACATCATGGCAAAAAGGATTGGCAAATCCCAGCTGCACACGCGCAGACACCACGTCAGGCCTATCTTGCTCCTCATTGATTTTGGTCTGCAACACAATTTCACAGACAAATCTTTGGGTTGCCCACTTCTGATCTGTAGGTCTTGTCTTGGTTGATTTTATTTATGTGCAGGAATTTCCGTTTGGGGATGAAGCTATGTGCAGCACGTACAGCAGGAAGCAGGTCTTATCTTGGTTGATTTTATTTATGTGCAGGAATTTTTGTTTGAGGATGAAGCTATGTGCAGCACGCACAGCAGGTATGCTTCTCCTATTCTCAGGTTTAGTTTACTGCCTATCCATCCATCTAGATGAAAAAAGGACATTCACTTCCCTAGCGTGCCGTAGTCAGTAGATGGCATCAGGTGTTTACCAAAAAGAATATGCCATGTTTAGAATCTGAGTTCCTTTTCAGATTAATTTTTATTCTTGTGCAGAGATTTTGCTAGGACATGGAAGTTGAAACCACAAGTGATTATTTGGCACCGAGGAGAGGAGCTATTGGGTTTGATGTAGGGTATGATCATCTCCTATCATGCCTTTTCTTTGCCAAAATGAATTAACTTTTTGAGAATCCCTAGATATCTTATAGGATACAACATGTTCCTGTATAGTTCCCAACCGAGCAGGAAGAAACAAACAAGGCAAGATATGTAAATGCAAATTTCTGTTGTCAATTGGTCCAATTCAACAAAGCCGTGCAAGCTTACTTGAAAAGAAATGTACACTTTTAAACATACTTATGTGAGACCACATATGTAAATTGATACTTATACAATTAAATGGTGCTTGTGGCTATGTGGAAAATCTTTGAGGCAATTGGTTTAACATAACCATATAGAATTGACCACTAATAGAGGTGTATTGTTTTAACAAAAGTGCATGAAATCGTTTCAAATTTGCAGATACATGACTTAGAAGCATACAGGTAGATTGGTGATAAGCTCCATCAATTTGTGGCAGAGTGATGCCATCTGTTCAAAATCCTTATTTATGCCAACTAATCATACATGTAGTTATGACTATCTATTTGTGTTGTAGTATAAAAGCGATGTTTGCATCAATATTAATTACTGTCCATTGTAATCAGGCCAGCTTCCATGTGGCATGTTCTTTCCAAGTTCTTTCCAAGGAAACTGTTTATCCATCTTTCTCGGCTTCATCTTGTATGGTGAATGAAAGCTGATGTATTTCACATTGATAATGGGATTACAAGGGAGGTTACAATATATAGGCTTAGCAGCCAAACAGCCATAGTGTGAACAGGCCAAGAGCCAAAGAGTCTAATGGTGTGAACGCTAGCTAAACAGACACTAAACAGAGCAAATGAGGCACAAGGCACTAGGCCTGTGCGGCAGCAAACAGGGGATTAATAGTGCTGTCTAACAGTGAAGCAGGTGGAATATGAGACCTCCTATGATTATGTGGTTCATTGCGGTCATTAGAATAAGGATGCAGCAAATCAAATAATACTGAGTTTAGATTGTGCATAACCATGTCATATGTATTGCTCGCTTCTATATGTTCCTATATGGCTACATAAACTGAGAATGATTTAATATGTGTGGTGTTTCTGCCTCCAATGTTACTGTATAATTTTTAGTTTGTTGTCTCTAAGATATCTTCCTTGTATTATTATATTTGATATGCAGATCAACTAATGTAACGATCGGTTGAATGATATCTTGCACTCAGTTTGCTCTCCCAGCAATTTAGGTACGTATGGTGTTTTTGCCTTCCATTATACATATCATAGCCTATACAGGTCGGTTAAATGATATCTTGCACTCCTGCAGAATAGTTTTTGATTTGTTAACTCCAATATACCTCTCTTGTAATATTATATTTGCTATGCATATCAACTGAATTATCCTTTGTAAAAAGAAATCTCAATTTGCTTACTCTGTTTAGGCGATAGTCAAATCTGTTATGTTTTCACTCACTTCAACTTAAGAAATTTACCATGTAACATTAACTGTGCAAATGCCTTGGTTATTTCTAATGCTTGTGCTTTTTTAGCTTGATACATTAACGCTTCACAATCCGTGTGCATTTTGTTGGCCTATATGGTGCATTGGGAGACTGTTGAGGAAGGTGCTACTGCAAGTGGATAACATTTCTCTCTTTTACCTACACGTAATAAGACTCCGTGTATGCTAATGATGCCTCTGTCTGAAGCAAAATCTGTTTTATCTTTCATTAGGAATAAAGTTGGGATTCAATGGAGCCTAACCATTTTCCTGTAAAACTTTCTGCTAGGTAGAATGCTGGACCTTTCATATCAGAGAATGCCTAGATGTTACAGAAATGAAATAGAGAAGAGTGGCTATCACAACAGAGAATTAATAAGAGACTAAGGAACGATATTATTTGAGAATTAAATGTTAGCTCTAGGGAAGAGTGGTGCTTCAACCATATTGTCATAGTATCTACATTTTTCTCTGCAATTCCTGAACCATATTCCTGAACCTTCATTATATCTTCACATTTAGCTTAGCATGTTCTCCTTGTCTAACGTCTAGCTGGCATGCGTCTTTCAATTGACCAGGCCTATGTAGTCTGTAGAGGCACTACTTGGATCCAGAGCACCCAGGGTCTCATCCTTGCTGTGGACAACGGTGGCAGAAATTGCTGCTGAGGCCAGGAATAGCATCCACTGTTGCCAAACAAGGTATTATCAAACTACAGAATTATTTCCTTGTCGCCAACTGAAATGTGATGCCTACATAAATTATGTATCATATATGTTTGCCCAACTTTTGGTTAATCAGAGATGTTCCATTATTTTAGTTATTGATATTCTGCTCTTCTATTGTGCAGACTTATTGTAAGGTTCGCAACGTCAACTTTTGTTTAAAAAAGGAGTTACTAATTAAGAATGTCGTTTACTTAATTTGCCTTCACTAAATTTGAAATACTACATTATGTGGTGCTCAAGTAGTATTATTTAAAACTCCTCAAAAAAAGTAGTATTATTTAAAAGAGTTTACTTTTACAATTTATGCGTATTATTATTCTCCACGACTATTTATATACATTGATTATTCACACCATACTTATCTAAAATTCAGTGTGAGGTTAATGTCCAGGTACTTATCTTTTTACATTTTTATTCTAATATCTGGACCACCATGTGTTATCAGTAAATAAGAAAAAAAAATCTTTGCTTGCTACTTCCTTTACAGAACTCTGCGGATCTTCACATGCTTGGAGCTTTGAATCCGTAAGCACTGACATTTACTTACCGCGGAATCAAGTTTAATCTTTCCATTTTCTTCAGTTCACCGCATACTATGATGGCGGCACTGTTCCATCTTTGCTATAAGTCTACCATTCCAATACTAACACCCAGACTATATCTTAATTATGTGGTAAATTATCTATTCCTGCTCGTGCTAGGCTATGATGGTATCATGCTCGTCCTAAATTAGATAGAATAATGTTATACATTGTATGTCGAGTATTGTATAAGCATATATGTACTATGTTACCATGGAAGGAACCCTAATGCTATTACATTATCTAGAACAACATTATGTATTGTGTACAAATACGTGATACCCGTACTGATTTCTAATATTTCATTCACGGTGAAGCTTTAAATCATGCAACACGCCACGCGCATGGGCGTGCGCCATCAGTTTTGTTAGGACCTTGGGATAGAAGCAATACTTGGCTGCCACCATTAACAAACTCAGTTTTCTGTTCACCTCAAATTCCTTCCTTTGTTCACTTCAAAATCTCTTTTGTTGTTACATCAACCTCTGAAGCCTGTAGCTGCACTTCTCCTTGCATCTGCGAGTTTCAGCGAGACTAAAATTAGATGAGGTAACAAAATATTATTTCATGAATTCCCTACTATATCAAATTATACACTCTTTCTTAATTGCTTCCTTCAATGTTTAATTAGTAACATTCACATACTAACTACTTTTTATTTTCCTTTCTTAGAACTTCCTGTTCCATCCTCTCAGAAGTAGCTATATAAGGAGACATCATCAACTTTCCTTATCTTTATTGTCCTGTTATGAACCCTTGTTTCTCGCTCTGTAAAATATGTGATCCGTATGAACTACGAACTCCCAGGTCTATATAGCCTGATGAACTCAAGTGTACCTTTATATGAGCTTTTATGTTACTGTGTATGTAACATGATGGACAAGTTCATAGTAGAATACTTTGATGCCACAAATTCAGTATATGTTATTACATTCTCATATGCCGCGCGCCCCCAGTCACTAGTACATGATACTCACTGGAAGGGCCTCCCATTGCTTGTTCTAGGCGAGGATGACTCTACGGATGGTGGCGGCCCTGAATTTAGTCAAACTCCTTCCATGAATAGTTCATAACTTCATATGTGAGGTTAGCTAAAGAACTATGGGAGCAGATTCATATACTCTACTGATGTATATTGGTAAAATGTAACTCTCAATTGGCAAAAAATTGTATGCAATATATTGATGTCCTGACTATTAACTGATATTTTAAACAACATTATAATTTGAACAGCTGAAAATAATAATATTGCAGCATGGCTTGTATTACCTCCCTTCGTTATTTCCTTCTCATCAGATCCGTTCCGGACCCCTCTTTCCCGCACACAACGACAGCTTTCTGTCCCATTTCCCTGGCGTCCTACACTTACAACTTGCCATCCACAGCTCTCCAAATCAACACCAGATCAAGAACGCCCAAAAGGAAATACATAGAATTTGCATGAGAAATTAGATTAAATCAATCGAAGGAACAAACCTACCGTAGCAACAACTCTGATGAGAGAAGTTATTGTTAAGATGTCATCGTCATCATCTGAGTGTGAGAATAATTGACGGGAAAAGAAAGCGACACCTCTGCATGGGATCCCCGCTACTTCTCACCACCAACGCACCGTCGCTGCTGCTTGTTGTCGATGTTGTGCCGCCGCCGCTCACCACTAATGAAGCATGCGCGCACGGGGCAGAGCAGCGGCCGTACGCGGCCGGGATTGACGCCGTGGCCCGGCGGCTGAGATCCGGTAGCACCTTCTCGTCGCTCCTTGCTGCCGATGCACCGCTGTCGCTGCCGATGCACCGCTGTCGCTGCCGATGCACCTCTTTCACTTGTAGAGTATAAATTAATTTAGTTAGAACTTTTAGCATATATTTCTGAACCTCATCCTTGCCTTTGCAAATTGAAAAAAGGTCAAAAGCAACTTGAATGGAACAACAAAAAATCCTACTCAGCGTCGATATGAAAAAAACATCAATGATGGCTCCTCCCCGCCGCTCCCCCCGCTCCCACCTCCCCCTCCCCATCGCCACTGTAGCTGTCGCCGCCACCGCTGACCCTCGACGACGACAATGAATCTAGTCGCTGAACACCATCATAAGCAGGTGATCGACCATGGGCTCTTCATCCGATCTGGTGGATCGACTGGATTTCAATGTTGGTCTGGAATTCCAAGATGGTGTCGTCGGCGTTTCCATTCCCCGGTACATCATCCCTTCCCCTCTCCCGATGGATCGTTCCTGCTTCTTGTCACGTTTCGGCGTTTTCTCTTTCGTCTCACGGAAGATTCAGTCGCTTTGGCTCTTCAATCGTGTTTGGGTGGTCGAGCTTCGGATTTTCATGTGCAATTTCTGAGCAACAACCATTTTCGGTTCTCGGTTTTCTCGAAAGATGTGGGTTTTCATATATATAAACTTAGTAGAATCACAACTTCTCATTTCGATATATATTTCCATCTATGGAACAACGGGATGCCTCACTGGGAAAAAGAGAAACGAAAATGGGAGATTGAACAGGAGCAAGAATGGATCAAAGTCCTCTCCAAGGCTGAGAAGAGAGCAGGAAAATCATCAAAGAAGGTTCGCTTCTCGGAAAAGCTCGTCCAATCTCCAAAAAAGCAGGAACGACAAAAGATCTCTTTAAACTTTGGAAGTTTCTCCACCCTGGTCGAGCCATCTCAATTCGACTCGACGGGTCTCTTGGCTGACTCAGATCATTGTGTCCATCAAGCTTGCAATAAGGATTTTAGGGATCCATCAGAGAATCTTAATCAGTCTAGTTCAGAGACTCCGATCAATCAAGCAAGATCTTCGAGGGAGCATGATCTCCGTGTGCAAGACTCAAATTTGAATTCAAACAAGAGCGCGCAAGTCACGGTGGTATCCCAGCATAGCAACAGAAACGGCAACGGAAATGCCACAACTCAAGGGTGCTCACGATGCCTCAGCCCTTTCCATCGCAGATGGGCCTGTAAAAACAGAACTAAATGTTACCGGTGCCTTAACTATGGGCACATCGAAAAGTATTGCAGAGCCATCAGGATCTCCAAGCAATGGGTCCCCAAGGCCCAAACCACAAGTGATGCCAAGGTCCAGTGGAGGCCCAAGTGCCCCATCCCACCCAATCAGGCAATGCGTGCAGCGGATGGAAGGTTGAATGACCAAGGAAGAAAATCTCCTGACCCCGGTAAACCGTCGCGAGATATCCGCGGTACTGCGCCCATTTCCGTGGACGCTTCATATTCTACTGCTGAGGAACAGGAACCGCCTAATACGCCGTCGAGTCCGTCGCTGCCGCAACCATCCACAAAAAACCCCGAAACCGACCAACCCCCTCCGGCCGCCGCCGGAGACAGCTCCATGGCAAACTTCCCGGTCAACCCTCGTCCCTTCCTCTTCGCTGGCCTGGCTGTGGAACATGGTTGGAATCGCCCGGCAAGAGGTCGCATGGCGCTGGGGGGCGAGCCAACAAGGGAGCATGAGGACTACGCCATCGTCACAATCAATCCAATGCCGCAAGATGCTGCCCAACTTCGGCCGACATTAAACCTGGTTTGTGATTTCCTTGAACACTCTCAAAGGGTCTGGGTCCTTGAGTCGCATCTATCGCCGATCTTTCGACATGCATTTCACGCAGTGTAGTTTTTTCTGCTCCAAATCTCCAAGCTTAACGTGCCCTTGCGGTGATTGAAATTGTTATTTTACTGTTTCTCAAATGATATATTAATTATGCTGGTAATTCATCATACATTAGGATTTAATGATCTATGCTTTTTTGGTTCCTTCTTTCCATCCTTCAATGAACACCAGAAATTAAAAAAAACCCGAGAATGAAAGAAAAAAATAATTTCTTTCTTTGCAAATACCATAGCCTAGAAGACACAATCTGAATAATTAATGATTAATATTTGTTCATGCTTTCATGGCTTTTGGCTGTCATTAATTTTCTATTATAATTGATAATATCTTCTCTTGCTATGAAAAGGCTTTACTACTTCGCCTTGCTGTTTTTTTTTGTTGGTGTGTGTGTGTATGAACCTACCTTTAAATCTCAAGTGCAACATTAGATGGTTTATTCTAGACAAAAGCATCAAATTATATTGAGACTTTTACCTGTATGCCATTACGAAAGTTGCCGGTTACCTGTGTGCCATTGGAAAGTTCGTAGACACCTGTATGCCATCGACCGAACTTTCATTTACCTGTGTGTCATTCCGTCCATATTCTGTGAGGATTTAACCCTGGCATGTGGGACCCACCTATGGAAATGTCCATTTTACCCTTGAAGCAATTATCTCCCTATGACTGACACGCGGGACCCACTTATCATCTGCTTCTTCCTCCTCTCATCCATCTCGTTTCCTCCCCATTGCCACCGGCGAGCTCCGCGGCCAGCGAGCTCCGCCTCGCGCGGGCGAGCTCAGCCGCCGCGGGCGCGGGCGAGCTCCGACGCCGCGGGCGCCGCCTCCTTGGACCACCGGCTGAACCGACACCACGAGGAGCTTCGCTGAGCCACCGCAGACCTCAACCGCCGGATGCCGCTCGCAAATCGCCGCCGTAGCACCTCCGTCCATGGAGCCCTCACCGCTGGCCACTGTCTCCGCCCGATTCGCCGTCGTCGAGCACCCTCGGGACGCGTCGCCACCACCACGAGCTTCCCCGCGTCGAGACGTATCTAATCCGCCACTGCTCGTCGCCGTTCCGCTGCCGGAGCAACCCCGTCCGCATGAAGGCGCCGGCGGCGGCCATCTCTTCCGCCGTGGGCGAGATACCGACCATCTTCTCCGGTGGTGAGCACCTCTACGGACTCCGCCGTGCGCGGCTGCGGGCTGGCGTGCACCTGGGGTCAGCTCGCCGGACCGGCACGATGCCGGGGGCGGAGCTGGCCTCCGTCCTCGTGTGATGGCCGGCAGCGGGAGGAAGGAGAAGGGGAGGAGGAAGACGGTGGGGCCCACAGGAGCAAAATGGTCATTTCACCCATCAGTTTGACACCGTTAGCTCCTAAAGCGGACGGAATGGCACACAGGTAAAAGAAAATTGGGTCGATGGCATACAGGTGTCTACGAACTTTCCAATGGCACACAGGTAACCGGCAACTTTCGTAATGGCATACAGGTAAAAGACTCAATTATATTATCCTGGTATTTTATTGGTTATATGAACCCTGAACATGGACCATAATATACTTTGACCTCCATATACGATAGTTATACTTTGATGTGTTTCATTGTAATATCATTGCTAAAGAATAAGTGTCAGACTTTAGGACCGGCAATCCACCTAGGGGTACCCAAGTGGTTGATTTGTAGGCGGGTGATTGATGAGCTAGCAGCTTGATGGTACACAGGAGGCACTGATTTAGACAGGTTCGGGCTACCCGGAGGTATAATACCCAACGTCCTGTGTCGGTGGCGTCGTTTGTATTGCTGGTACCCGGCCAAGCTTCAAGAAGCTAGGACGAGCGTATGGTTTACAGGATGTGATGCGTGTGTATGCGTTGTCCCTCATGGGGGTGCCCTAGGACGCTTTATATAGGGTAGCGGGCTAGGGTTTAAAAGTCGGTTTTCATCTAAACCTACTTGGTTCCGACCAGGACTCTCAGTCCGGGTCGATTACATTTGGAATATCCCTGGATATCCGGACGAGCCGCCCGCCGGGTCTTCATCAAACTTGTCCACCAAGTCGGGGTGCCCCTGTGGGCTGCGTAGGGGTCGGCACACAAGCCTGTCAGATGTGGGCCCCAGCCGCTGTAGTCTGATCTAACAGTGGGCCCAGGGGTACCCATATCCCACAAGCCCCCGAGCAACGTGCAGGCGCGTGTCGAACTGGTTGATGAAGGAACGAGGCCAATGTAGTCGGCTGAAGGTGCTTCAACATGTAGTCGGCACAAGGGTGGGCGGTGCCCAAAAAGAGAGAACACCCAACACGACGCCGAGTTCTTCGAGGTAGTCGGTCGGTCCTCATGAGGGCCGAGTACAGGGTGATGATTAGGAGCATCGTACGTACAGTAGCCCCCGAGCGTTGGGTTGGTTAGTATAAGCGAGCCAACGCTCAAAAAATACTTAGACAACATGTTGCCCAAGAGTTGGTGAAGGCTTGCTACCACCAAGAGTACATTCCGAGTTGGAGGGCTTGCCCAGTCGACTTGGCTGAGTTGTAGGTAGGTGAGAGCATGCTGCCACCAAGGAAGGGGCCAAAATTTATTAGCACCCGTGACTTCAACAGTGCGTTGATAACGATGGACCGAGTCTGCCCGGTCAAAAGCTGTTACTACTAGCGCTGCGGGAATCCCGTCTCTGAGCATGCTCAGTCAAGGGCATTGATGGCCACCCGCCCGGGGAAAAAGCAAAACGCATGCACATTCACTCCCGAACGTTAGTGGCTCACGGGCCAACAGATCCATGACCCGCGGGTGCCTATAAATAGACGCACCGACGTTGTTCTCCGCCGCAGTGTGTTGGAGACGGTAGCCACCATGTGGATCTTGAGATTCCTTCTTCTTGAGAGGATTGTGAGTAAGAGTAGAATAGGCCAAGGCACATACCTTGGTGTTCGCCATTGATGCCAGAAGAAAATCGTCAAAGGGTGGTGCAAATGCTGCGGGAAAGGAGCTGGGCATCGCGCTCCTCATATGAGGGGAAGGTGTCCACTTCTTGATGGATCCGGGCGAGGAGGCCATGGTAAGTGTACTCTTCGTCAGGAAGCTAGCGAATGATGCTAAGTTGATGGCTGATTTCGGGAGCCCATCGAGGACGAGTGGAGCGCAGTCCCGAGCTCAAGGCTTGCGGCGGCGCTTAGTCCCTCCCTCTCTTTCAGCAATGCAGCCACGAGGGCTCTCAGTTGGTGGGATGCCACAAGAAAATCGTCGAGACAGCTGTGGAAACTGCTCTCGGTGATTATGTGCTGACCATCTAACTGAAGTGGTCCATGAGCCGCCAAGGGCGCGGCTTATGCCTTTGTATCTAGAGATGACCTTTGGCCAAATGTACTTTGTCTTTGTAAAACTCGCAATTTGCGAAGTATGGAATATGACCGTGTTCATTTGTCGTGGTGTCGAGCTTGTGTCCGACTTCTTTTTGAGAGGGAGAGTGATAGTCATATAGATCTACCGAACCCCACCCAGCGCCCAGCCCTCGAGCATGCGAGGGACTTGGCATGGTTCCCTTGGAACGCGCCGAGTCCTTTTCACGGTGCCTAGCCCCCGAGCATGCGAGAGTCTTGGCCTGGTTCTCTTGGAACACGCCGAGTCCTTTCCACGGCGCCCAGCCCCCGAGCATGCGAGGGTCTTGGCCTGATTCTCTTGGAACGCGCCGAGTCCTTTTCACGGCGCCCAGCCCCCGAGCATGCGAGGGTCTTGGTCTGGTTCTCTTGGAACGCGCCGAGTCCTTTTCACGGCGCCCAGCCCCCGAGCATGCGAGGGTCTTGGACTGGTTCTCTTGGAACGCGCCGAGTCCTTTTCACGGCGCCCAGCCCCCGAGCATGCGAGGGTCTTGGCCTGGTTCTCTTGGAACGTGCCGAGTCCTTTTCACGGCACCCAGCCGCCGAGCATGCGAGGGTCTTGTCCTGGTTCTCTTGGAACGCGCCGAGCCCTTTTCATGGCGCCCAGCCCCCGAGCATGCGAGGGTCTTGGCCTGGTTCCACCCAGCCCCCGAGTATGCGAGGGTCTTGGCCTGGTTCTCTTGGAACGCGCCGAGTCCTTTTCACGGCGCCCAGCCCCCCGAGCATGCGAGGGTCTTGGACTGGTTCTCTTGGAACGCGCCAAGTCCTTTTCACGGCGCCCAGCCCCCGAGCATGCGAGGGTCTTGGCCTGGTTCTCTTGGAACGCGCCGAGTCCTTTTCACGGCACCCAGCCGCAGAGCATGCGAGGGTCTTGGCCTGGTTCTCTTGGAACGCGCCGAGTCCTTTTCACAGCGCCCAGCCCCCGAGCATGCGAGGGTCTTGGCCTGGTTCTCTTGGAACGTGCCGCGTCTTTTTCACGGCGCCCAACCCCCGAGCATGCGTGGGTCTTGGCCTGGTTCTCTTGGAACGCGCCGAGTCTTTTTCACGGATGCTCGGGGGTCTTGGACTGGTTCTCTTGGAACGCGCCGAGTCCTTTTCACGGCGCCCAGCCCCCGAGCATGCGAGGGTCTTGGCCTGGTTCTCTTGGAATGCGTCGAGTCCTTTTCACGGTGCCCAGCCCCCGAGCATGCGAGGGTCTTGTCCTGGTTCTCTTGGAACGCGTCGAGCCCTTTTCATGGCGCCCAGCCCCCGAGCATGCGAGGGTCTTGGCCTGGTTCCACCCAGCCCCCGAGCATGCGAGGGTCTTGGCCTGGTTCTCTTGGAACGCGCCGAGTCCTTTTCATAGCGCCCAACCCCCGAGCATGCGAGGGTCTTGGACTGGTTCTCTTAGAACGCGCCGAGTCCTTTTCACGGCGCCCAGCCCCCGAGCATGCGAGGGTCTTGGCTTGGTTCTCTTGGAACACACCGAGTCCTTTTCACGGCACCTAGCCCCCGAGCATGCGAGGGTCTTGGCCTGGTTCTCTTGGAACGCGCCGAGTCCTTTTCACGGCGCCCAGTCCCCGAGCATACAAGGGTCTTGGCGTGGTTCTCTTGGAACGCGCCAAGTCTTTTTCACGGCGCCCAGCCCCCGAGCATGCGAGGGTCTTGGCCTGGTTCTCTTGGAACGCGCCGAGTCCTTTGAAATGGAAACATATCTAGTCCGTCAATTTCGGATCCGGCGGATCGCGTATCGCCAATCCCGCGGATTCCGTCCGTTAGTTTCGGAGCCGTTAGGGTAGGGCGGCGCCGCGTTATAAATACGCGACCGGGGACGCCGTCGTTGTTATCACACCGTTGCGCCGCACCCTTCGTCTTTCCCGCCTTGCTTTTTTGCTTAGCCCGCCACTGCGCCCAAGCGAGGTTCCCGAGGTTGCGTAGAGGTTGTAGATTGATCTCCATTGGCGAGCGCCCCCGCTCCAGCCTTAACCCATCCCTTTCTCCACCTAGTCGAGCGAAGCCATGGCCGAGGAGGCTGCTGACCGCGCCGCTATGGAGGCTCTGGCGGCGGCCGGAGTGCCGCCGGAGGGTGAGCAGGAGGCGGCCTGGGGGAAGACGAAGATGACGATGGAGCGCCTGGAGGACATGGCGAACCGCCGTGTGCTCCCCCCGAAGGACACCTTGTTGTGGAGTCTTCCGGGGAAGGAGAGGAGGCCGTTCGAGAACACTGGCGAGATTGCCGTGTTCGCGTACTTTGTTGAGCGCGGATTCAGCACGATGTCCGGTGATTTCTTCCGCGGGCTGCTGCATTACTATGGTCTGGAGCTTTCTCATCTCAATCCCAATGGGATTTTTGATATTTCATTTTCATCTACCTTTGCGAGACGTTTCTTGGAATCGCCCCCCATTTCCATCTTTGGCGGTACTTGTACCGTGTCAAGCACATTGGGTCGGGTAACAAGGGAGACGACCCCACTCGGATTACCGGTGGGGCTGGTATTGCATTGCGCATGGGTAGGCAGAGGGATTATTTTGATCTGCAGCTAAATGACGGCCACAAGGATTGGCGTCGTGAGTGGTTCTACATGGTGGACCAGCCGCCTTTGCTGCCGGGTAGAACTGTTGTGGCGCCGAAGGAGAAGGACTCCTAGCGTGATCTTCCGCTCGGGGACGAGTGCGAAGGCATCTCCGGTCTTATGGTGATGATTGTCGACCTGAAGCAGAAGGGCCTGACTGCCATGGCGGTGACAGTGTCCTTTGTGGCCCGGACCATCCAGCCGATCAAGGACCGGGTTCACACGGCGTACGAGTTCTCTGGTCGCACCGACCCGACCCGGGAGACGTCCCGGGGATTTGACTCGGATGAGGTGGTCAGGCGCGTGGGTACCATGATGAAGGGTGAAGTAAACAATCTTGATGCGCCGCGTCCTTTTTCGCTGAAGAATCCTCCGCCTGCGGTAAGGCTTCCATTCCGAGTTCTCTTTTGTTTTCCTTTGTATTTTCTGCGTGCTATTTAAGCTTATGTTGTATTCTTGGTGCTAGGAGGTGACCAAGCGCTTCTTCTGCCCAGCGCCATTGCCTGAAGCAGACCCGGCATTGCGGCAGAAGGTGATAAGGCCAGAGGAGGCGAGGAATGACCGGCTTTCGGTCATTAAGGACTTGGAGGGCTGGGTCTCTGAGGAACTCGGCTCCCCTCCAAGTTCAGGTGATGCTACCGTTGTGGAGTCTGCGGCCGCCGCCACTCGCACCCGAGCTGCCACTCGGAAGTACTACGCGTCGCAGGCGCAGACCGCAGCGGCCGAGTTGCGGAAGAGGTCGACGCAGGTGCAGGCGCAGTCGTCAGGTGCGCTGCGCGTGAAGAGGCACAGGACGGATCCTGCGCCGTCGACCGAGGAAGATGCGGTTGCTTCCCCGGAGGTAGAAGATGGGGGTCGGGACCCTGATGCTGCCGCAGAGATTACTGTGGTGCGATCCCCCACACCATTGCTTTCGTCGGGGGACGGTCGGCCACCACACCCCGCAGGCTTGTTCTTCAAGCGGCCGAGCAGGAGTAACAGGTTAGAGTCTGAACTCGGTTAAGTTGGTCATGCACGGCTCCTTTGGTGTCTTGACTCTTGATCTTTATTGTCTCTTGCTGTGATGCTTTCAGGAGCGTGGCCACACTGTCGGACAACGTCGCGTACTCGGTCAGACGGTGGCGTTGACTTGGGGGACTCCGTGTCCCAAGACCCGCCTGCTACGGAGCTGATTTCGACCCAAGTGGAGCCACCGGTCTTAGTGGCGGGAGGCGCCACTGGTGGGACGGGCTCGGCGGCCGTGGTGAATGTGATCGCCCCCCGGGGAGCGGTCCCAGTGCTCGGCCTGACGAGGAGGACTCGGACATGCCGGATCTTGAGGATGACACGCTCCCGGGACAGCGTGCCGAGCCGGAAGGCGAAGAAGAGGAGGTGCTGAGCCGCCAAGATCGCTTTAAGCGCATCGCCGTGGCGAACAAGGCGGCGCTCGAACGGATCCGCAGCTCGTCAGGCTCGATGCTGGAGGATATGGAGGTAGGTTTGTTGACTCTGAGATTGATATTCTTTGTCTTTGTTGCTTGAGCTTTGAATTGTGCAGGTGCTGATGTCTGGGACTGTGGAGAGCACACGGTTGATGACTGTGACTGAGGACGAGTACCAGGAGTTGCAGGAGCTCAGAACCCGGGTCCGCACCATTGCCAGTGAGGCTCGTGGTGTCGTCATTTAGGACTCGGACGCAGAGGGCCTGGCGCGGCTCAACCAGGATCTCGTCGCCTAGCTGGAGGCGGCCAATACCGGTAAGCATTCCTTTGTAGGAGTACTCGGACTTTGGCAGCATTGAGTTTTTATCTTGCTTGTTCCGTGTTCTCAGTTCATGCCAGGGAGATGGAGCGCGTCCAGGGTCGTCTTGCGACAATGGACCAGAAGTTCAAGGAGGTGACGACCGTGCTGCGGGAGAGGGACGCCGAGTTGAAGCGTGCCCTAGAAAGTGAGCGGAGGCCTGTGCGGCGTCAACTTGAGTTTCCGGCTTGTACTAATCATGAGGCCATAACACTTGGTTATGGGTGGTTCTGCTGCACAGGTCATGCCCGCGAGAAGAAGATCCTGGAGGAGAAGGTTGCAACGGTTGAAAAGGAGGTGCAGGACCTTGTCGGCGCGCATAGCCGGGCTCTGGGCGCCCATGAAACAGCTATGAAAGGTATGTCTCGTTTGCCGAGTACTTGTGTCTTCAGCGTTCAGGACGCCGAGTCATTGTTCTGTCCCGTGCACATGTGCAGAGGATGCTGATCGGTACGAAGACCTGGCGCAGGCGGCCATGTTTGCCTGCGATCAGATCCAAATCCCTAGCGATCGGCCCGCGGTGCCGCTTGTGGAACGGCTGCAACACTTGCCGAGGTATTCAAGGGGGATGGCAACAGAGACTGCCAAGTACGCAGTTAGGAGCACGTTGGCCCTGATTCGCTCATACCACCCCGACCTCGACCTTGAAGACATCCGTGATGGGTACCATCCGAGCCTGTCGGAGTAGCAGTTTGAGGACCTGGCTGCGTCCTTCGCCGGCTTGGCAATTGACGTGGTCCGCATTATTGTCGAGATGACTGGCGTGTAACCTGCTTAGAGAGAGAGAAGGAAAAAACATGTAGTATTTGGCAGACTTTTGTGTAATAATTATTACTTTCTAAGCTTATAGCTTTTGTTGCCGATTCCGTTAGATTTGTGCCAATCGTTACCACTTCACCATTTTCATGACTCGTACTAAGGACTAGGGCGGCGAACTGGCTGGAGCTCTCATGGAGGCAGCTCTCCTGCATGCTACGATGCTCTGCGTGGAGGCTTAGTCGTAGGCAGGGTCCCGTCCGAGTACTTTCGCACGAGTTTAGATTTTGGTTATAGTGAGTCGGACTTGCCGTTTTAGTTTGTTACTTCGTAGGTAACTTTTATTGTAGGACCAGCGCATAGCTGTCGTAGGAGAGTTAATGCAAATGTATTCGTTGGAGAGCACAACATTTCGAATGGAGAGACTTTATTGAACGATGAAATAACAGGGTAAAGATACATAACTGTGTTTCGGACTACGGATAGAACTTAGTGAGGTGCTGGTTGTTCCAGACATTTGGCACTGGATTGCTGTCAGCCCATTCTAGGCGGTAGGTTCCTGGAGACACCACTTCCTTGACGATGAAGGGGCCTTCCCATGGCGCAGATAGCTTGTGCTGTCCTGCCGGGCTCATGACTCGGCGCAGAGCGAGGTCGCCCACGTTTAGAGAGCGTTCCTTGATGTTTCTGTCGTGATATCGGCGTATCTGCTGCTCATGGCGCGCATGCCGAGTTAAGGCACAGAGCCTATGTTCTTCTAGTGCGTCGATGTCGACCTATCGACTAGACTCGGCTTCCCCCTCCTCGTAGTTCTTGACACGAAGTGCGCTGAATGCGAGGTCGGCTGGTAATACAACTTCCGATCCGTAGACCATGAAGAAAGGCGAATATCCAGTTGCCCTGCTTCTTTGTGTACGAAGGCCCCATACCACGTGTGGTACTTCTTTAGCCCAGCGGCCTGCGCGTGGGTTTAGTGCATCGTAGATTTCTTTCTTGAGGGCGTCCAGGACCATGCCATTTGCCCGTTCGACCTGTCCGTTGCACCGTGGGTGAGCTGAAGACGAGTAGTAGACATCGATCTGGCTGTCTTGGCAGAAATCCCAGAACTCGTGCCCTGTGAACTGGGAGCCGAGGTCGGTGATGATCCGATTTGGACTCCGAAGCGGTGCGTTATTTCTTCGATGAAGGCCGCTGCCGTAGTCGACTTGGTGTCGGTGACGACCTTATACTCAATCCATTTTGTGAACTTGTCCACCGCGACGAGTAGGTGCTTGAATCCTCCTCGGGCCGGCTTAAACGGCCCCACGTTGTCTAGCCCCCAAACAGCGAAGGGCCAGGATGGAGGGATGGTGCGTAGCGCCTGAGCCGGCAGGTGCTTTTGCTTCCGGAAGAACTGGCACCCGGCGCAACGCTAGACGAGTTGCTTTGCGTCAGAGACCGCGGTAGGCCAGAAGAACCCGGATCTGTAGATCTTGCCAACTAGTGTTCTAGCTGCCGCATGATTGCTGCATGCACCCGAATGTGCTTCGTGTAGTAGGGCCAGGCCTTCGCTGCGTAGGATGCACTTCATGAGTACTCCTGAGGATGCTGCTTTTCTGTAGAGTTCCGAGCCGATGACCACGTAGTTGGCGCTTCGCCGACTGAGCTGCTCGAGGGCGACCTTATCTACCTTGAGCTTGCCTTCAATAGTCATACGGTCATTCTTCACGAACGCAATGAGTGGTTCGCGCCAGTCTTCTTCTGTTTCTGGAGGAGCCACGACTGCTGCAACTACTTGGTCGGTAGTGGCTATAGGTTCACCTTCGTCCACTAGTTTGATGGACGGCTTCCGTAGATCTTGCACGAACACGCTAGCGGGTACTTAGGATCGCTTGGATCCAAGTTTGGACAAGACATCGGCGGCGACATTCTCTTCGCGTGGCACATGTGGGCTTCTAGCTTCCGAACTTCCGCGCAGTAAGCGTCCATCGTTTCTTTGGAACATTCCCAATTCTTGTTGACTTGCTCGACTACTACCTTTGAATCTCCGAAGCATAGGAGGCGCTTGATGCCGAGGGTGATGGCTATCCTTAACCCGTGGATCAGCGCTTCGTACTCGGCGCCATTGTTTGTCGCCTTGTAGTGGATCTGCAGCACGTACTTGAGGTGCTTGCCTTCTGGTGATATAAATAGTACTCCCGCGCCAGCTCCTTCGAGGTTCAGGGCACCGTCAAAGTACATGGTCCAGTGCTCAGGTGGCTCGGTGGGTGTAGGCGCCTGGAATTCTGTCCACTCGGCCAGGAAATCAACCAGAACTTGTGATTTGATGGACTGTCTTGACCTGAAGGTGATGTCGAGGCTTCCGAGTTCTACCGCCCATTTGACGACTCGGCCGTTGATGTCGCGGTTGTGGAGAATTTTGCCAAGTGGGAAGTTGGATACCACATGTATGGGGTGAGCTTGGAAGTAGTGGCGCAGCTTTCTTGAGTAGATCAAGAGCACGTAGAGTAGCTTTTGTGGGTGCTAGTACCGGAGTTTTGACTCGGCCAGCACTTCGCTGACGTAATACACCGGTCTCTGAACCCGGTAGGAGTGTCCGTCTTCTTGGCGCTCCACGACCAGGGCTGTGCTTACCACATTGGTGGTCGCTGCTATGTATAGCTGGAGGGGTTCGTCTTTCTTCGGCCCGGCGAGCACCGGCAGGGTGACGAGGAATTGTTTTAGGTCGGCCAACGCTTGGTCGGCTTCTGGCGTCCACTCAAACTTGTCAGCCTTCTTCAAGAGCTTGAAGAAGGGGGCCCCCGTTCACCTAGCTTGCTGATGAACCGGCTTAGGGCTGCCATAATCCCTGTCAGCTTCATTCTGGATCGCCGCCATCTTGGTCGGATTAGCTTCTATGCCCCGCTGGCTTACCAAGAACCCCAGGAGCTTGCCTGAGGGTACCCCAAAGACGCACTTGGTCGGGTTTAGCTTCCATCTGTAGCGGCAAAGGTTGTTGAACGTCTCTTGGAGGTCGGCGATTAGGGTATCCGGGTCGTAGGTCTTGACCACGACATCGTCGATGTAAGCTTCAGCATTACGCCCGATCTGAGTATCCAGGCAACCCTGGATTGCCTTCTGGTACGTCGCTCCGGCATTCTTGAGGCCGAAGGTCATAGTTTTGTAGCAATATATGCCATGAGGCATGATAAACGCCATTTTGTCTTGGTCGGCCGGGTTGAGGGCTATCTGGTGGTAGCCGGAATAACAATCGAGGAAGGAGAGAAATAGGCACCCGGCCGTGGAATCGATGGCCTGGTCGATACGGGGAAGAGGGAAGGAGTCCTTAGGGCAGTATTTGTCGAGATCGGTATAATCAATGCACATTCTCCATTCACCGATTTTCTTCTTGGCAAGTACAGGATTTGCAAGCCATTCGGGGTGCATGCACTCCCGAATGAAACCGGCTGCTAAAAGCTTATTCAACTCTACCCTAATGGCCTCCTTGCGATCTTGTGTGAACCGTCGAAGCTTCTGCTTCACCGGCTTGGCGGTCTTCACCAAATGCAAGGAGTGTTCAACCTTCTCCCTTGGAACTCCGGGTATATCCGAGGGTTTCCAAGCGAATATGTCCCAGTTGTCCCGCAGGAACGAGGTGAGCGCGCTTTCCTATTTGGGGGACAGACCTTGGCCTATCAGCGCCGTCTTGCTGGGGTCGTCGTTGAAGAGGGAGATCGCCTTGGTCTCTGCGTCTGGCTCGAGCGCTGTCATCGTTGCGTCTTGCTCCGGCACCTTGGAGTCGACGGGTGGGACGGTCTTGGCCTCGCTTGCGAGGAGCACGCTGTTGCCGAGTTGTCGCGAGAGCTCGGCAAGGCGTACAGCTTCTCCATCACACTCGTACAACGTCTTGACGTCGCCCCTGGCGCTAATGACCCCGTTCGGGGCCGGCATCTTCATCACCAAGTAGGTGTGGTTGGGGATTGCCATGAAGCGAGCCAGCATGGGCCGCCCAAAGATGGCGTGATAGGAGCTGCCAAAGTCGGCGACCTCGAAGTGCAGAAATTCGGTGCGGTAGTTATCGGGCGTGCTGAAGGTGACCGGTAGGGTGACTCGCCCCACTAGGTAGGCAGCCTTGCCTGGGATGACGCCGTAGAATGGGTGGTCGGAGCCTCGGAGCTTGCTGTAGTCGAATCCCATGTCGTTCAGGGTCCTGGTGAAGATGATGTTGAGTGCGCTGCCTCCATCAATCAGTACCTTGCTCAGGAGGACTCTGTCAACAACTGGGTTGACGATCAACGGGTATGAGCCTGGTTCAGCCAAGTGGACCCAATGATCCCTCATGCTGAAGGTGATCGGAGTTTCCGACCACCTAAGGTACTCGACACCCTTGGTGCCCACAAGATTTATCTCACGGCTGTGGAGCTTCTTCTTCCTTTTGTCGCGGAACGCGTCGGGTCCTCACAGGATCACGTTGACCTGGCGGTCGGCGCGTTGAAAGTTGCCGCGCTGCTCATCTGAGGTGGCGGCGTCTGGAGCCGGGTGGCGAGCGTCGCCATCCGGTGCTCTGTCATCACAGCGGCGGTCGTTGCGGCGGTCGAAACAGTGGTCATTGCGGTGGTCGCCGTCTCTTCTGTCGCCGCGGTTGTTGTTGTAGCGTGGCTTCTTCGGCACCGGGGGGGGGGGGGGGGGGGGCGAGTTCCTTCTTTAGGGTCCAGCAGTCTCTGAACGAGTGCTTTGCGTCCTTGTGGAGAGGACACGACTCGTTTAGACGGGCGAGCTGCTCGTGTTGGAGTCGTGACTCCACGCGGCCTTCGCCTTCTGCAACAGTTGCGACGTCAGGCCTGCTGCGTCTGTTGCGTGTTGGCTCCGCCTTCTTTTGCTCGGCCGGCGGGAGGTCGTGGTCTTTATCTCTCCGGTCTCTGACCCTGAACTGAGCTAGCTCGGCTGCATCGGCTTTAGCTTCCTCCTCGACCACCTTCATCATCTCCCCAACTTTCTTGGGGTCTTTCTTGAACAGGTTGCGGAAGACGTCCTTGTCGTACAATCCGCGTCGGAAGGCGTCTATGACGTCCCTCTCTTCGACGTCTGTAAGCTTGTTACGGTTGTCGAAGAAGCGGTTGGTGTAGTGTCTGAGACTTTCACCCCTGTTTTGGCGTACTAGATCCAGGTCGAACCTAGTGCCCGGCCGAGTGTAGGTGGCCTGATAGTTTTCTGTGAACACCTTGCAAAGCTGTGCCCAGCTGTCGATGGATTGTTCCGGCAGTCCTGAGAGCCATAGGAGCGCCGCTTTCCCTAGCATGACCGGGAAGTAAGCTGCTGCCTGGTCGGTGTTGCCGCGTGCGGCTTTGACCGCCGTGATGTAGGTTTGGATCCAGAGCTTGGGGTCGGAGCGGCCGTCGAACTTCTCGACCATGGCCGGCTTGAAGGTATCCGGCCATGGGACCTGACGTAGCCGCTTAGTGAAAGCCTGAAAGCCTTCGATCTCGAAGTCGTCCTCGCAGAAGCTGTCGTTGGCGCCGTCATGACGGCGGTCACGGGCTCTAGGTGAGCCGTAGCGGCGGTCATATCCGTCGCGTTCATCGAGCTCGCGACGTGCGCGGTGGTCGTCGACGTCGGAGTACTCGGAGTAGTTTGCTCGGCGTTCAGGTCGGCCGAAGTCCCGGTCGTATCGCTCTCGACGTTCCATCTCCGCGGCGTCGCGTTCGCGATGCCTCTTATCAAGTTCTTCTCGCACATCATGGTCATGCTTGCATAGCCGGTCGCGGAGGTCGTCCTCGTTGTGGCGGTGATTGCGTTGCCTGTTACCGCCGTCGCGGCGGTTCCGAGGGTGCCTGCCCTCGGACTCGTCCGGTTGGTGGTCAGCCGTGCGTTCCTGCTCTGGGATGACATCCAGAGTTGGAGATCTATGTCGGCGCCTGCCTCGGTCAGATCTGCTATACCCGGTCCTGCGGGAACTCGATCTGCTCGAGTGTGATCGGCTAGATCTTGATCTGGCCTCTCTGTCCTTCTGGTGGAGGTCCTATGCGACGGTTAGCCGAGCTCGAAGTCGGGCCGCCTCTAGGGTGGCCTCCATGTGTGCCAGCTCGGCGATACATGCTGCCATCGCCGCGGATGGGTTACGGTAGTCGGCCTGAGCCCGCTCAAACTCACGTGCCAGGTTACGCGGGTCCAGTGGGTCCAAGTCTTCATGGCGCGATCCGCCGTCCGCGTCTGCATCTGCTGCCTCGGCCTGCCGGCGGTGGGCTCGGAGGGTGTTTGCATCTATGCGATGTTGTCGCGCGGATGCAGTTTCGTTGTCTTGAGTAGGTTGATCCTCGGAGACGAGTACCTCGCGATCTGGCCGCGAAGTGTGGCTCTTGGATGCGTCCACCGAGTTCTCGGGGGTCCTCAGTATGGTCGTTGCGACCTGGAACTCGCCACAATTTGGAATCTGGGTGTGTTTGGGCGGGTTTCCAGATTGGATCTGGGCCTCGTGGTGCGGGAGCCGGCCAGAGTAGTCGGCAGCCGCGTTATTCAGTCCATGGGGGAACGTGTTCCCTGAGCGATCTAGAACTCGCTCGGACATGGCGATGCACTCAGCGAGCGTGTCGTTGATGCGATTTAGCCTGTCGACGATCTCGTCGGGTTAGGGTACTCGGCGCCTCGGAAGTAGATCCGGAATCCGTTCGTGGACGCTGAGTTGCTCGATCTGCTCGATGAGCTGATCGGGCACGTCGGGGGGAGTCCCTGGAGTTGTCGAGGTTGAGTCCACCGGCGTCAAGTTGATGTTGGTGGAGCTGGAGTCCCTGGAGTCGGCGAAAAAGCTGCATCCCGGAAGGTGCTTGGGGCTGCCGCTCATGTCCGCCGGGTAGATGACGTCGGATCGATCTGCCCCTACCTGGCGCGCCAACTGTCGTACCTTAGGACCGGCAATCCACCTGGGGGTACCCAAGTGGTTGATTTGTAGGCAGGCGATTGATGAGCTAGCAGCTTGATGGTACACAGGAGGCACTGATTTAGACAGGTTCGGGCTACCCGGAGGTATAATACCCTACGTCCTGTGTCGGTGGCGTCGTTTGTATTGCTGGTACCCGGCCAAGCTTCAGGAAGCTAGGACGAGCATATGGTTTACAGGATGTGATGCATGTGTATGCGTTGTCCCTCATGGGGGTGCTCTAGGCCGCTTTATATAGGGTAGCGGGCTAGGGTTTACAAGTCGGTTTCCATCTAAACCTACTTGGTTCCGACCAGGACTCTCAGTCCGGGTCAGTTACATTTGGAATATCCTTGGATATCCGGACGAGCCGCCCGCCGGGTCTTCATCAAACTTGTCCACCAAGTCGGGGTGCCCCTGTGGGCCGCGTATGGGTCGGCCCACAAGCCTGTCAGATGTGGGCCCCGGCTGCTGTAGTCTGATCTGACAGTGGGCCCAGGGGTACCCATATCCCACAATAAGGTCAAGAGAAAATAAATATATTTTTATACTTTGACATTTATATAAATGTAGTCATTGAATGTGTATAATTGTCTGGAACTTGGATTGTTCGTTTATTCTTATTTGCTGTGCTGCAGTGTCATTCTACCCACTGCTGACAGGCTTTGGGGTGTTCTTCTCATTTCTGGGAATAATTTTCTTTTTTGATAAGGGGCTGATTGCAATGGGCAATGTAAGTTTTTGTAACTCATCTGCTGTTATTTAGGTCCTAAGCAATTGAATTGTTTATACTTGTGGAACATTTCAGATTCTCTTCCTGTCAGGTTTGGGTTTGACTATTGGACTGAAATCAACCTTGCAATTATTTGCTAAGCCTAAGAACTACAAGGTTGCCTTCATAAAAATTTGTTATATCCCGATCTCTTACTGTAATTAACAGGGTACCATTCCATTTGGTGCTAGCTGCTTCGTTGTCCTCATCGGATGGCCCTTTTTTGTCATGATTCTAGAGGCATATGGTTTCACTGTACTATTCAGGTCCGTTTTCTCATCGTTCCTCCCTTGATCTTCTCACTGTCTTATAATGAAACAACGTAGTAAATTGCTTTCTTCCAGACATGCTCAGCTATAAGTACTTATTTCTTGACTATAAATCCAACATTCAGGTTTCATTGTTTTAATGATACTGTACCGGATGCAGTGGATTCTGGCCAACTCTTGTGGTATTCTTGCAAAGGATTCCTATCATTGGTTGGGTATTTCAGCAACCATCTGTTACATCAGTAAGGACTTCACAACATCCCAACATCCTTTGTACCTAGAAACTTTGCTTATGCTTATTCTAACAGCTCAAATTTTTATTTTGTAGTTCCTTGACCGTTACAGGGGAAAAAGAGTTCCTGTTTAGTCTCTACTGAGCCACTTAGAACCTCCGGGGGAGGCCCGGTCGCCCTCCTCTCGAGGGCGACGCGGGCGGAACCCGCGCCGCCGCATCTCCCCAGGTCCCCGGCCGCCCTCTTCCGCCCTCTTCCGCCCTCTCGGCAGGGCGGCGGCTCGCCGGCGCGGCCTCCTGGTGTGCTCCGCCGGTCGTCGGCTGGCCGGGCACTCGCCGGAGCTGCCACATCGCTGGAGCTGCCACGTCGTTTTCATATATGCCATAACATCCTATAACTGATCTTTAACCTAACCTGGTTGAAAACTCGTTTTACTGCCAGCGATTCACCCAAAATTTTTAGAAAACCGAGAGTAACTAAACTGACCATAATTCGAGTTCTACTCGGCCAAAGGTTATGAGATTTTCACAGCAGGCGCGTTGTTAAGTTTAGAACAACTTTCATATAGAACTTTTCTGAAGGAGAAAAAGATTCCCATGGTCGAAAAATTATTATCAGCAGAATTGAGTAGAAAAATTGACTAACCAAGTTGCAGCCCATTATTTTTTTAAAAAATCTGTTGCTCCTAAACTAGCTTCCAAAGAATCTTTAATGTTTTCTGAGAGATGGACATCCAGGTGGCCTACAATACTACCATTATAGGTCATGGTCTATTAAACCTTAACTTGGGCTAAGATTACTTTTACTCTCTGTTGTTCACACACTATTTTTCATAAAGCAAACATTTTTTTATATGCTGGAGAGCCACATATCCTTAAGATAGGAGAAGAGGCCGAAAAGATGATCAGCACAACACACACCACACAAACTGCCGATGTATTAAGGAACAACTTTGTTATTCAAAGCTAGTGGTAGAAATGTCCCTATGGCATTCAATTCCATGCCTTTCTCTAAACCTGTACTTTATGAAACTTTCAGACAGACATCCTGGGCATAACTCTCAGCTTAGTTGTCCAATTACCACCAATTTTTGACAGCAGCTAGACCATTCCTAGATGAACATTTTTCATGTTGACCATTTTTGCCAGAAATGAGTTTTAGTGGGTCGAAAAAAAAATAATTCTCAAAAACTTTTTAAGCACAGCAATAGTAATTCAGCACTCTCTGACTATTCTCAGGCAGACCTACTTTCACTGTTTTAGGCCTAACTCCCAGTACAGTTGTCCAAAGGATACGAAATTTTGACAGCACGCAAGCATCTCTATAACTAACAACTTTCTTATTGGCCACTTTTACCATAAACAAGTTTTTGAGGACCAAAAAATTTAATACACAGAACCATTGCTAATCCTGACAGAACTCTGGGAGTTTTACTGACACTGATACTCAGATTATATACTGCTCAAAACATGTTTAGTATGGTCCCAACTTTATTTCTATTTATAACATTTCTTTTACAACAAGGTTGCAAATTCACATCCTTAAACACAGTTTAGAATTATTAAGCATATTTAATTACTTCTACTTTTATGTGCATACACAGTTTGGTGTAGGTGGTGCTGCATAAATTTCAGCTTGTACTACTGAAATGACACCATTACGTGGCACACAAGGACTACTTCCATTGAGAAAGCTACAGCCGAGTATTTGCAATATGCCTAACTTAGTGAACCCAAAAGAAATAAATGAACTACTTTACATTTACTAATTTCTGGACAGGTTTCTTATTTAACCATTTAAAAATTAATGATCAGATCTGAACCATGTTGCCAGCTTAGCAGTTTTACCAGTAGATACTGAACAGACAAAATCATGGCATTTGAATTTATGCTTTTAGAGATTTACGAGAATCTGCCATACTTCCATATTAGTCAGTTCTCGAATTAAAAGTGATACATATTGACTAACCATGCTTAACCTCAATCAATACAAGCGCAGGCATACTGAAGAACAGAAAGTACAGTGCAAACAAGTAAATAGCAGGTCCATCAAAAAGAAATTTTGGTCAGAATGATTCTTATTTTAAAAAGACAAGACACAACCACATTTTGTGTATTAAATTAAATTTTTACAGCAGATCAATAACTCAAATTCTAACATCTTTTACACATTCTTTCCGAACATAGTTTTGGGCAAGTTATATCAAGAAATATATAGGACTATTGAGGGCATAAATTAAGTTTTTAGTGATTTTCAGCTGATCGTTTTCATTTCATTGGTTTACCCATGAATATTATTGTGAAACCATTTGCATTCTGATGAGTTTACAGCATGATGCATAAATGGCCTATTCGTCCTCTCATAATCCCACTATCCAAATAAATTTGGATTTAGGCGTTATTTCGGTGGCATTTGTACGTCACTCCCTATAGTAACTAGCCGAAACACTACTCATTCTTAGACTAACGTAGTTAGTGTACCTGCATCGAAAACAAGATATATCCGCTTGAACCTTTCGTGCCAGCACTCACGAAAGCGTCCACATTCATTACCATTCACTATAGAATTGGCACCCATGCGTTCAATGTTGCATGGACAACATTCATATGCTCCTGACACAGGCAGCATATTAACATACCAAAATGAGTCCGATTTTGATCATCGGGGGATCACTGCAGCCTTATCACCTGCAGCCGGTGGCGACAAGCTATTTGGAATTAAGCTTGAGTCGCATCCTGTTGCGCACCGCGCGGTCGGATAGGCGCCCGTATAAAACACGTGCGCGAGCCTAACCGACTATGAGTACCAGAATGCTTACCTACTTACCATGGCGTAGGTGCGTCGTTACATGAAAGTAACTTACTTGAAAGTAAATGTGCTGGGAGTTAGTTTATAAGCTAATAGCCACCTGATTATCCCCATATCTCCCCTAGGGCTTCACGTTCTATCTTTTTCCTTAACGAACCAACGTCTTTTGTAAAACACAACTTTTGTGGGTAAGTTTTATTGAAAAGCGTGTTTTAAGGCTTGTTGCTTTCCCTGGTGTAGCTCTTCGGCTCTGATACCAGCTGTGGCAGAACCGCTCATCCTAACCCAATAAAAGTGCTCTTACATCGCCTTAAACTCGATCCGACACTTAGATTGGATGAATATAGCTGTCTGTCGGGTTTCACCCGATACAACCACGTATTTTGAGATCGAAACAAAGCATACAACACTCGTACGAAGACGAGCCCAGGGATTACATCAATCCATTTATTACATCAAGGAGGTTCACTTGCGATTATTAGAAACCGAGTTCAAAGTAAAGAAGTTCAGAGTTCAACGGAAAACAGCGGAAGCAAACGAAATTTATTCGCCGAAACTAATGACGTCACGAGGAAGCCTCTCATGACATCATTCACCACGTTCCTCGCCATCCGAGGACGGGTCCCACTCGACTGACCAACCCGGAGGGAGCTGGGTTGGCCAAGTCAGACCAGCAACCAAGTCACTTAGCGTACCTGAAAAATTAGCCACAAGCAAGGCTGAGTATACTAATACTCAGCAAGACTTACCCGACAAAATATAAAAGTCTAGATATGCCAGGCTTTTGGCTGAGGGGTTTGTTTTGCCAAAAGCATCTATAAGTGGATCCTTTCTTTCAAATTTTATTTTCAAGATTCCAGTGGATATAACCATTCTAAATGAGCACTTATACTAAACAAGCATGTTGTACAAGAAAATTAAGGAACAACATAAATCCAATATTCAGCTCATGTTCAACTTGTTACTCAGTGCAGAATTGTGATCAAGCAGTCTCAGTAAACTGCGAGAAACAGACGATTCGAATCGATTTGTTAACCTTGCAAGGTGGATCTAAACACACGAAGTGCAAGACCTCGACGGATCTTCACAACTCAACCGTTCCCATCAATCCTCGGTTTGTGTACAGACCCCGCATCCCTTGGATACAAGGCCCCAACGGTCCCCGGAACGACGTCGTGCCGTGGCCGCACTTGTACCCATATGATGCAGCAAAGGAATCCAATTCCAGGGGTAGCGGGCTAAAGCCACGCCCCGGTTCAATCAGGTACATAGGCTTACTGATTACCATATTTCTCAGCATGAGCTTAGTACGTTCAAAAGCTTGACCACTAACGCCGACATATTCCGACCTTGTTATTGAATTGCAAACTTGTTATTGAACTGAACAAAAACATGGGGTGGGTTTGTGGCCATATTCACCTAGATAACATAATAAACTTATCTCGTGTTCACAAAAGAATGGGTTGTAATATTGGTGTTTCCATTCCACTTCATTTTGATGATGATTGGGTACATAAATAAACTCAATTAAGTTTCTTCACCAAGGTAGGGGTGATGTTTATGGTTTTACCTTGGTGAAGCTTAGAGCATGAATTAATTAAAGTTTAAATTACTCGTGGCAACAACAAGCAATTAACTTCACAAACTAGCTTAACTATAAGAAGTAACACTAAAACAAGTACTAAACTTAAACAGAGGTAAATCGCAGCTTGAACTTAATAAACAGGAATAAAATTATAGGCATAAAATTCAAAAGAACAATATATAATTATATAAAGCTTTAATTATACTTAAACTATAGCTAGCATTCATGAATAAATTATTCTAGCAAAACTTTCAAATGGTTCATGAAATTAACCAAAGCATCACAGATTCACAGTTATACATCTAACTCACTGGTCATGTTTCATGCCAAACTCATTCGAGATTTCACACTATGAATTAAACAGTTTTAAACAACTTAAATTATAAACTAGAGCTAGGGTTAACAAATAAATTTAATACTTCTACCATGGATGGAAACTAACATGAATAGCATACAGTATGAAACTTAGATTCAGAAGCCTAACAATAGTTTTACATCAATAAAACAGATGTACAACACTCTGATGTGTTTGGTAACAAGTCATACATTTATATGATTTCAACATGTTTTCATTTCAACATTTTATTCTGTTATATTACTTCAGGCAGTATAACATATCGTATTTAGCTATAATATTTATTGAGAATTTCTATCATCATTACTGATCTACCACAAAAAGTTGAGCACATTTTACTGAGTAATTAATTTACTCAAATTCGTTTTCTACAGCAAGGCTAGAAAATAAAGCAAATAGAAAACAGTAGATAAAGGTCATATTTTTAGGATCTTTTTATACAGTGGTCTAGGCATACCATGTGGAACAACATATCAAAAATTTAGCTCCAACACTTATGTGTAGCTCTAGTTATCCCCAAAAGTAATTTAACATGGAATGATTTTTCATTTAAACAAAACACAGAAAATGTATGTACATCTTTTACGAAAAGTGTAAATCTAGTCTCAAGGAACCAAAAAAAATTTAGTTTGCAGTTTTCTGATTTTTATACGATTTTTAATCGATTTTTGAAGTTCGCTGTTTTTAATTCAAAAACTTAACTTAAGTTTTACGGACAGGTCCCTGGACAGTTTTCAGATAGAGCAATTGGGTCCCCGGGCGCCATGGCCGGCGGTGAGGTCCAAAATTCCGGCGAGGTGGGGTTCGGCCGGAGGGGAAAAGGGTGGGGAAGTGATCTATGGTCACCTTGGGTTCCGTTCCGGGGGTCAGACGGGCCAGAGAGGTGGCTGGCGACGGTCTCCCACGGAGGGGGCGGCCAGGAGCTCGCTGCGACGGCGGACAGCGGTACTCCGGCGGCCGGAAGTCGATGGCGCGGGTCCGGGGAAGTGCAGTGGCGACGCTCGGTGGTAGCCGTGGGCTTGGGCGGCGCTGGAGAAGGGTGGAAGAGGGAGCTATGTGTGTGCCGCCCGGCGGCGTCAATGGCGGACGGCTCAGCTGCGAGGACGACCCGGCGTTCGGCCTTTTATCGTCGGTAGTAACTGTGGAGGAGGCTTGACTTCGGCATTAGGCAACGGCGCGGGCTTGGGGTGCACGGCAGGAGGGGAACAACAGCAGCACGGCGACGCGCGCTGGCAGTCGCGGATTGGGGATGTGACGACACGTGGCGCAGGGGCGCGGCCAAAACCATGGGCGCCGGCGGTTTGGGGCGAACCGCCCGCCAGGTGGCCGCCTGGGAACCAGCCGGTCGGCTGTCTCGGTGTCCGTGTCAGGCGCGAGTCGCCGCGTGGCAGCGGCCGCGGCCTGCTCGGCGCGCGCATGGCGCTCCAGAGCGCCGGAACACAGAAAAGACCCCTAAAGTGCCGTGTTTGACTGTCCGTATCTTAAAACTTTTGAACAAAACTCAAAAATCTGCAAACACTAAACTTGTAGCTGGTACATCAGGCTACAACTTTTGTAAAGGTCAACATATGAATTTCTTTTTCGTTTGGCCAGGAACGCACTGCAAATTTGACACAAAACTCGGCCCGCAGAAACGGTGCAGCTGAGCGTTGACTGTGTTTTTGAAGCTTTTCCCTTTCGAATTTCAAAATCCTCAAAACTACAAAGTTGTGTTCCCGTAAGTAACCAACAACTTTCATATTGGCCAATTTTGAAGTTGTTATATAAAATCTTAAATTATCTTGATGCCAACCAGAGGAGGTATAAAAGCTTTCTAGAGCTGAAGGGGTTAATTAGGGTTTGACCTCGTTTGACCAGCGATTTCCAAGTGTTTTCGTATTGAAACTTCAAAATCCTTAAAAATAAAAGTTGTTTAGAATTTTATTTCCTACAAGTTTCATGTTGGGCGATTTTTGATTTCAGCCCTAAATTAAGTATGACTCTAGTCAACACTAGGTTTGACTCTAGTCAATCATATGATTAAATTGAAATTATGCATCAAATTGTTTTAATTTGGAACCTAATTTATGGAGTTGTCACAGATACATACCCAAATGCAACCCATAGTATAGCATAATAACCAAATTACTGTAAAAGCGGGTCGATAAATATGCTTAGCGGCTTGCCTTGGTTATCCTCGGGTTCGACGACCACTTCAACACCGGGCTCAAAAATGGGCTCAACGGCTTCGCTCTCCGACGTTTCATTCTCTCAAATGTATGAATGTATGCATGCATTATGAATGATGCAAATGAGAATGCTTATGAAATGCATCAAGTAAATAAATATAACCGTGACAATGCAAGGAAATACATTTAACAAGCAAGCACTAGGAAAACCAATTAATTAGGCATACAAAACTAGCTATCAAGATATTGCTAAAATAAAAACATACATAACAGAAATATTACAAAGGTAATTTATTCTAACATAGGATTAACAGAATCAAATGATGGAGTTGGACTTATCATAAAATCTATTTCCATTTAATAGCAGCAATTTAATTAAAGAAAGCAACCCTAAAGCACATAAATCATGAAACACATCTAAACAGAGCATAAAAATGTCGCACTCATTTGTATCATAGACTAGACAGTGATCCCAGATTTATAGAGTTGGATTCATTATTTTATAAGTTTTCTTGAATTTATGAAAAATATAACAAGTTCCAGCCCTAGAACAATATATACAACTACAACAGTAGGGAAAATATGCAAACAGTAAACTTGATCCACATTTCTGGAGAGAGCATGAGTTAAGTAACCTAACAAAACTGGATTTGCAATTTTAGGAGCAATACATGATTATTAGACATTTTTCATTTCTAGAACAAATAAATCTATAACTCAAAAACCACCACAGAAGCATAGCAGTTCAATAATTTTAGATCATAGAGCAACATCACAGAATCCTAACAAACCAAGAATAACGATTTATTGAGCTCTACAGGATTTACTAAAAATCACGCAAGAATCAGCATACACACACATATACATCTACACATGCACAACATAGCAAAACACTAGGCCCGGGAACCAGATCCGGCCCAGCAGCACATGGGCCCAGGGTGTGGGGAAAAGGCCCAGCCAGCCCACGCACACGTTGAAGGTCTTTGTTTGGTTTTGGTAATTGAGTGACAACTTAGGTGGACTAATATGTGTTTAAGTGAAATACACAGGTGATTAGTCCACAGGTGATTATGTGATGAAGGAGCTCATTGCATATGGGACATGACATGGAGTCATGTGACTAAGTGGAGAAGATCAAGACAAGACTTGGTTTGATGGACCGGTTGCAAGTGTGAAGGGCAAGTAAGAGGCTAAGCGCTGGACCGCGTGGCGGGATGCTTGAGTAATGACTTGGCGCCGATGGACCGTTGCAACGGTGAAGAACAAGTGAAGTCAAGATCGATGAACCAATAAGTCGCATGATGATATGAAGTGGATCATATCATTTGTGATAATGTTGGTGCGTGTGTTGCATCAACATTGGAGAAGATGAAATGGAATGCGCAAGGCAAAGGTATAACAAATAGGCATTTCATTTAACCGGTCATAGGAGAGTGGAGAAGTTTATGACCGGATTTAGGATAGATGGCCGTACTATCAAGAGGGGCAAACTTGTTTGCATATCGGTCATCTAGTGCCACTTGAGTGATCTAACATTGCGATGTTGCTAGGATCGAGTGGCGACTAACATTGTGAAAGGTGACGTTGAAAATCTTTGAGAGAACGAAGTTCTGACAGGGAGTCGGACTATCCGTGGACAAGGCTCGGACAGTCCGTGACTCATGGGTTTTGGGCCGGACAGTCCGCAGGGTATGGTCGGATAGTCCGTGACTTAAGGGATGCAGATCGGACCAAGTCGGAACTTGGATTGGACTGTCTGTAGCATGAGCTCGGACAGGCCATGGCATGGTGAAGAGATTGAAAAACCCTTTAAGAAATGTTTGTGAAAATGCTAACTCACTCACACATATGGTGGTACACTTATGGGGTTAGCACATTTGCAAAGGGGTTGAAGAAATTGGTTGATGGTCATGGGTTGTGGTGATCTTGGTTTGCAATTCTGCTTTGATCCAAAATGTTTTGGGTCAAGATTTCAGTTGGGTTGGATAGTCCTCTAAATGAGCTTTCCATAGAGTCCAAGATCACCTAATTTGGACATCGGAGCTAAAAGTTATGGACGTTTTACCGAGTGTCGGCTGTGCTGAAAATAGAGTGGCGGACGGTCCGCGGACACTGCGGACGGTCCGCGAATACTGCGGACGGTCCGCAGAACAGTCCGTAAATTCGTCCGGTTTTACCAGAAGGTTCGGGGGTTCAAGATCTAGGGGGTCGGACGGTCCGCGGATGACGAGTTTTTGACCGTTTGGATCTCAACGGCTAGTTTTTTTATGGCGGACGGTCCGAGGTAGCCGTTAGAGCTCAGGAAAAGTGTGTAACGGCTAGTTTTCCCCTCCCCTCTATAAATAGAAGGGTGCCCGGGCCTTGGTGAAGGTTGAGCACCTTGGGAATGTGTTTCCCATGGTTGTGCTTGCCTTGGAAGTCCACTAACTCACTTGTTCATGCTAGATTGCGAATCCATTTCGAGTGAGTGCGAATCTAGTGCATTGCTTTGAGAGATTGCATTGAGTGGCACTAGGTGTTCGTGTTGCAAGTCGGTTTGCTTGTTACTCTTGGAGGTTGCCACCTCCTAGACGGCTTGGTGGATTGAGGCTCCGTTGAAGCACGCAAGGAGATTGTGCGGTGCTCCGGAGAAGGATTTGTGAGGGGGGTTGTGCTCACCCCGCGGGGATCGCGAAGAGCAACTCTAGTGGAGCGTGTCATTGAGTTACCTCACTTGCGAGTGGTGTCTTGGTGTGCCCGGGAGTGGCCAGCGGCTTGCGAGCTTTGCCCAAGAACCATCGAGGTGTTGGTCGACACAACGAGGACTAGCTTGGTGGCAAACAAGTGAACCTCGGGATAAAAATCACCGTGTCAACTTGTCTACTCTTCTCGGTGGTTTGCACTTCTTGATCACAAGCATTGTATTTACATCTTATATATCTCGTGCTTGTGTGGTTGCTCTTACAATTAGTTGGCATGTGTAGCTTGCTAGTTGTCTTCTTTCATAAGGTGCTAATAAACTTAGTTAAAAGGGGGTGGAGTCTTGGCTAGACCGATAGTTTTAATTCCGCATTTGTTTCGGTTAGCCGGCGAGTTAAATTTTAGAAAGGACTATTCACCCCCCTCTAGTCCGACATCTCGATCCTACACACGTGCGGGGCGCGACGCGCAGCGCCGGTGGCGCGATGAGCGACGGCGGCGGAGCTGCGCCGGCACAAGGCGGGGCTGAGGCGGCGGCGGACGGCGAGCGTGTGGTGTTCCTGAGGGCGACGAGTTCACCGGAGGTCGTCTATGGTGAGGAGGAGCAGTGATGGCAGCGCTCCACGAGTTCCGGCGGCGGCGGACGACGACGAACGACGGCGGCCCTACACGAGACAAGATAGAGAGGGTGAAGGCCATCGAAGGTTGCGGCGGTGCTAGAACACACGAGGGTGCGAAGAATGGTGGCGGGGGCTCACCGGAGAGGGAGAACGACGCGACGACGGCGAGCTTTGGTGGCGGCGACAATGGAGGACGCGGACGGGGCTGCTAGGGTTTCACGGGGAGGGCATCGGCGGGTTTAAAAGGAGGAGAAGGGAGGCGAGCGGGCGAGGCGAGGACAGCCGAGGGAGGCGGGGCTTTGGCCGGTGTGCGGTGACGACGTGGCGACGCTGCCCGCAGAGCCCAATCTCCGCGCGAGGAGACGACGCATCCAGCGTGGAAGCGGGAGAGAGGAGAGGGAGAGAATGACATGTGGGGCCGGCGTGGGGTTTTCTTTTCCTTTCTTTTTTTTCGGTCGTTACAAATAGTACGTGGTTTTTGTGTAGAATCATGTCCCACGTTCTGTCCCCTCCACACTCTTCCATACTGTTCAAGAGCGCCGCGGTGTTTAGGAGCATCGTTTTAGAGAAGCCAGGTTCAGGTATACTTCTTGTATTTCCAAAATGAAATGTTTGAGAAAATGTTCCTCAATTGTGTTTTATTTGCAGATTGAATACAACACATCATGAGATGACTTGTAATTGAATTTGGGCAGAAGGAACTTGATATGCCGATCAAGACAATGACATAGGAGACGGGGACATTCTTGAGGCAACCTCTTGAAATCAAGACTAAGGCGAATTAAAAGAATATGCAGTGGTTGTGCTGCTGAAGGTATTTTCGTGGGTGTGTTTAGTTCAAAAACAGGAAGAGAAAGTTTGGTGAAAATGTCACATCGAACACTGTAGCGCACTGTATTACTTTTCGTTTGTTTGTGGTAAACATTGTTCTACCATGACCTAACTAGGCTCAAAGATTCGTCTCGTCGTGTACATGAAAACCATGTAATTAGTTTTTTTATTTATCCACGTTTAGTGCTCCATGTATGAGGAGAGAGATTTGATGTGATAGGTGAATAATGAAGTTTAGAGGGAGATTTTTGAGAAATTTGTGAAACTAAACACAGCCCGTGTATGAAGCTTTTGATCTGTCCTTTTGCCGTGTTTCTTTACTCCCTAGAAAAAAATTTCTAAAGAGAATCTTGCATGCATGAAGTACTAAATGAAGTCTATTTGTAAAACCTTTTTAGGGATGAGTGCAACTTTGCGCGACGAATCTAATGAGCCTAATTAATCCATGTTTTGCTACAGTAATGCTACAGTAACCATGCTCTAATCGTGCGGTCAAAGGCCTCATTAGATAGTTCTCGCGAAATAGTCTAATGTTGTGAAGATAGTTTTGTAAACTGACTTTATTTAATACCATTAATTATTGGTAAAAAATTTCCTCCTCTAAAGAAACACGAGCTTTGAATAAAATATATCCTCTAACACGACAAGGACCATGCTTGTATTTTGTCTGGTTGATATTGTGTATTACAATATAAATTTTTTCATGCCGTAGCAACGCAGCGCCGGGACACCTAGTAAATACAGTAAATAATAACGGCACAAACCCTCTTGGTCGGCTTTGCCCTCCCTCTCTGTGACTCTGCCGCTAATAATAGAAAACTAAATCCAGCGCCAGACCGAACAGTAGCTCTGCTTCCCAAGCTAGCTCTCTCTCTCTCTCTCTCTCTCTCTCTCTCTCTTTCTCTCTCTCTCTTCTGCAATGCTGCGTGCTGAATCACTGCTGCAGCTTTTCTGGTGAGCATTTCAATACGAATTCTCGGCAGGAACAAGAGAAGGGGGCCGAAGAAGCCATGACACGCTCTTGATTCATTCGCATTTGGTGCTCTTCGGCGGCTCGGACGAGCGCCGCCATTTCCCTGCCTCAGTGCCTCCCTGGAGCTGGATTTCTGAAGACGGGTTCTTGCTTCGTCCTCGGCAATGAGGAGGCATGGGTGGCAGCTTCCTTACCACCCTCTCCAGGTTCACTTTCTTGCTTGCTGCTCTTCTCCCCGTGGTCCTTGGTACTTTCCTTGATGTTGCTACCCTGTTCTTGATATGTGCAAGTGGCGCAGGTGGTGGTGATAGCGGTCTTCCTGGCGCTGGGCTTTGCCTTCTACGTCTTCTTCGTGCCGTTTGTGGGGGGAGATGGGCTGCAATATATGGTCGTGGGCCTCTACACCCCTCTGGTGAGCTGTGAGCAGCAGCAACACGCATCCCTTTCGCTTCAGTCAATCAACTAGTGTGATTCTTCGTCGGGGTGCTCAGATCTGCATTACTCGAGTGCTGTTTCACTCTTTTTGTTCTGTGATTTCGAGCAAAGAAAACACAAGGATGATGCTATAGATTAGTCCAGTAATAGATGTTCTTATCATATCAGTGCAACTTTGGTCAGCACATAATGTATGGGTGGTAACACTGTGGAATCATTAGCAAAACTTGTTTAGAAGTTTCCTCATCACTCGTCAGGATTCCAACAATAGTTTTCTTTCCTGATGCGAATCATTTCAACTTGTGATGGGACTAACAGAAACTATTATGTGCATTGTTTGGGCAATGCAAGTTTACCTGACAAAAAGAACTGTATTAGTGTTATATGTTAGTCTAAAAAACTAATTTTTAAGATGCAATAATTCCTATTGTCCGGTATTGTTGATGGAACTGTCAGAAAGTCTCTGTGCTGTAATCAAAATAATCCAATGCGATCCTATGTTTGCTTCTCTGTTACTATTTGTTCAATAACCGTTCCAAGCTCTTTTGCAGATGACCTGTGTTGTTGTGTTATATATATGGTGTGCTGCAACAGATCCTGGTGACCCAGGCATTTTTAAATTGAAAATGCACCAAGAAATTCAAGGAAATTCAAATCATGAGTGCCCAGAAGGGAAGTCATTAAGTGATACTTGCAGTGCTGTTAATAACAGTGAGAAATTAAACAATATTTTTGAAGGAAAAGATACACTACCTCACCCTAGATCTGGTGGAGTTCTTTGCTTGTGCGTCCCATTTTCTTGCTTATGCAAGAGATGCTTCCACTCACATGATCAATCTTCAGAACAGCAAATAAGTGGAGAAGGCATGTTTTTCTGCAGCTTATGTGAAGCAGAGGTATATGACTGGGTTTTTTTTCTGTTGCCGATCTATTTCACTGTTGGAACTTTTTCATTGGAATACTAGTCTTGTGCCATTCATGTGTGCAGTTCCGCTTAAGTCTATTCTAGAATGAGATTAGCTCAACAAGGAGACGCTATGCCTTTTGAAACCCGAAATATATTGAGTGACATTTGAGTATAAATAATATGATTATGTCATCCAGGTTTTGCAGCACAGTAAGCATTGTAGAGTTTGTGACAAGTGTGTCGATGGCTTTGATCACCACTGTAGGGTAAGATTCCTTTGCTTAATGGTTAATGCTGATTTTTAACATTGGCTTTCCTGTAAATAAATTATATTTTGAGCTATTGTTCTGTACTGGTTGTCATGCAGTGGCTCAACAATTGCATAGGAAAAAGAAACTACAAAAGATTCTTCATTCTGATGGCCTCGGCAGTTCTCTTGGTAACTATGAACTATCATGTAAACTTTGATGACCATTGGATATAAACAGTTACTCCATGAGTTTTGAGTTGTGTATTTTCATTTATTACTAGTTCAAACCTGGAATCCAGTAGGTTCTGTATGTAATCAGAATGCTGTTCCATGTCCTTTTCATTAGTTGATCATTGACAAGTCTCCATGGTTTGTACACGGACAGCTTATAATGCAGTGGTTGGTCGGTGCGCTTGTGTTGATTCGTTTCTTTATGAAGCGAGGGGAGTTCTCTGGGCAGATCGTCTCAAAACTTGGAAGCAGCTTCTCAACTGCAGCTTTTGTAGTTGTTGTGGTGGGTTTGTTTAACAAAGAACTTGTACACAACTTCTTCTGTATCTTCTATTCAAATATAGTTCTCTTGAAATACTGACAGTACTCTCACTAGTAAGTACTGCAGATAATCACCAGAATTTCACTATCTCAACTGTATTAACCTTGCTGATGTGCTAATTGCTCTTTCCCTACACTGTTGACACTTAACCACATTATGTAGTGCTGTTTACTTGTTTATACTGAATGTTTTGTATTAAAATGTAAATAAAAGAAAAGAAGTTTGGATTTTGCAAAGTGCCAAGGAAATGTCCAGTGTGCTTGCCTGTGTGTATTAAAAATCTAAAATTATATGAAAATATCTTGCACACAGTGTAATTGATTAATTCTGAACACATTGTACTGGGTGCTGATACAAAAATTCCTTTTGCAGGTCACATGTACCTTACTAGCAATAATTGCAACAATACCACTCTCCCAACTTTTGTGCTTCCACATTCTTCTTATCAAGAAAGTGAGTCTGCAAACCATCACTGACCATCCAGTGCACCTGTACCTGCTATATTTGAGAAACTAGAAGACCCTGCCATTTAAAATCTCTACATTTCCTCAGTGTCGGATATAGCTACTCTATGTAATAGTACATAATAAATACCTATTCACTTAAAAATACCTAGTTTACTGTAGTTTCTAAATTTCCATAACAATAGTTTCAACTGTTGTAATTATGGATTTTGATTGGCTTATTCCTCCAGTCCCTTTGGCCTTGTTTAATCTGCAGCGAGACCATGCTAGTTTGACACATTTGCTGCAAAGAGAAAATTAAAGCCATATATATGCTGCGAAGTATAAATCATAATCAGATGCATTTGCTGCTTTTGAAGTTAAACCCTTGAAGTTATGTAAAACACTGAATTTGTGATTAGTCTATGAGCTTTCAGGTTACCTACAATTTGAAATTTCTATGATTTTTGAGTTCTTATCCACATGGATGCAGGGGATCAGCACATATGATTACATTGTAGCTTTGCGAGAGAAGGAAGAACAGCAAGAACATGTTGAGCACCAGAGCCCGCAAATGTCCATCACTAGCTCTGTCACGGGATTTAGTACTACTAGCTCTGTTGGTCCGCTTCATCGTGGATCATGGTGTACTCCACCAAGACTACTCCTTGAAGATCAGGTATATGCTTCTACCGCATAAATCTATCCATGAGTAGTACGCAGAAGACAAATGGCAGCATTTTTAAATGTTGTACAAACTTCATGAGGCTTCATGTGATCTACTTCTATAACTAATAGATTTTTCTACCGGTAATATTTGGATTGGCACCTAGGTATTACACCCTCAGTTTCTAAGAATATGTCATTTTAGAAAGCATGTAACCAAATTTCCCTTACTTTTACCACTATCACAAAAACATACCATTTGGAAATGCTGAAATGGTATCATTTGATTTGTCACGGAAATAATTTTGTAGTATAATAACTTTACAGTCTTTTACTATCTCGAAAATACAATCTTTTACTATCACTTTCATATAATATAGTTAAATAACAAATCAGAGACCTTGTTGATGTCATGTAGTATATACGCTGTATTTTTCTTTGCTGCTACTGTCCCTATGCCTGTATGTCATTTTTTCCATCACCAGCAGTTGGACTGTATCTGGCCTAGCAATTAAACAAAAGTATGACAACATTGGTGTTGAAGACCAAATGCATTGACTAACTAGAGGAAACCCTTAACGTATATTCAGTGCCACTTGATCTGTATTATGTAATTTAAATGTATTACTAACTGATTTCTGATGGAATTGAACCTAAAATGGCAAATTTTTAGGATACCGTATGAAATGATGCCAAAAAATAAGACATGGAAACAAAACTTCCCCCTCATGGAATCACACTAAGCCAGTGGCAGAGGGAGGGGCCTGGCACCCCCCAATGATCTGCTAATCTTCATGTATGTTGTGTACTTAATTCAGCCCAAACAGCTTTGCGGTGGCTAAAAAAAATGATGCAGCTGTGGCTCTAGCCTACAAGTCTAGTAGAACGCTGGATCCATGTTGGAATTTTCAGCTTTCGTCTGTCCACTCGCTCGCGCGCTACGTGAGCTCTGGGAAGAAAAATGCCTGCATGCGCTACCACGCCCGCGCACACCTGCTTGCGCTTTCCTCGGCAGAAAATGCTTCCCCTCCTCTGTAGTAGCCTGTTCTGTCTCTAGCTTGACACACACTGCCACAACCCGTGATTCAAATGCTGACCCCGGTGTTCAAGGTGAGGTTAATCGTAGTACGAAAAAAGGTGAGTTTAATTAAATACCTAGCTTCAGTTGTGATAACGATGCCAAGATCGATTCTAACATTTCTCCAATTTCACTTAGTTTTTTAGATGTTTATACTAAGAATAATCAGATATTATTTGTGTATATGCACTCTATAGTTTTTAAAATCTAATTTTCCCTTTCATTTACTTTTAAGAAAGAGAGCACTAATTAAAAATATACCATCTAATATATTTATTTTTTTCCCTTATCTATGCTAGTTTGGGGCGAAATTGATATACAAACATTGCTAATTTTAAAACATTGCCATTAATAGTCAATGGGTCGTAACTAAATAGTATTATAAATATTCAAACGATTATCTACTATATATGATAACCGTTATGCATGTTCTTGCTTCAGCTCTCCTCCGGACATTAGTGTCGCCCTTTGTCATACTCAAATCCTGGCTCCGCCCCTGCACTCAGCACATATACACATTTACTGGTTTCCTTGATCTTTAATGCCTTGCTTATACTCAATGCTCATGCCATTTTTCTGCAGTATGTCTCTCATCCTGACATGCCACAGAATTCTGTGGGCAAGAGGATGAAGGAAGATGAAAGAATCAAAAGAAAACATCATGTAAAAATCAGTCCCTGGACACTAGCTCGCCTTAACGCTGAGGAAGTCTCAAAGGTTGCTGCAGAGGCCAAAAAGAAATCCAAAATTCTTCAGCCAATCACAAGTAGGGAGGTTTATAAGATTGACAAAAGTAGGGTGTTCCTACCTGAACAATCTCCTGATACCCATGCAAGGACATCTGTGAGTGGAGCTGATAGCAATTTCAGCAATGTGGCCACTGAAACACCTGGTAGTTTGGCCCCATTGCAGAATGAAGCAAGTAGCGCCTTCCAACCAAGCATTGCATCTTCCATCAGGAACCTCAACCTTACTTCATCACCAGGGAGTAGCCTGGACTCACCTGATCTTCATCCCTTCCGTGTCTCAATGTCAGGAGCAGACGATATTCGCAGCCTCATGTCACTTGCAGCTTCAGAATCAACTGATCTGAAGAGCATTACGCTTTCAAGGTCGACGAGCGGCGGGTATGAGGCATCTGGAGGTGAGGAGAGTGACCGCATACCCTCGAGGATTGTGCACCGATCATCGAATTGGACAAATGTCATTCATAACTCTGGTCGGCAGGAAATGGCATTGGATCTGAGGATACCTACATTTGGAGGGTTTGCTGTTAAGTAGGCTGAGCTAGAAGATAGGATGGGTTGCTAGGACTTGCTGATCTGTTGCTTGGTTATTTCTGTGATCATGCATTTGACGAGTGTTGGAAAGGCATGACCTAATTTTGGGTATATGAGTTAGGTGCTATGCCAGACCATTCTTATTATCTTTTTGTTTCGCAACTAAAAAATTGAATGTTTTATCAGGTTTTGTACTGTGACTTTATCAAATTAGTCCTTAGGCGGACATTGGAATTTTATACGTGTTTTGCAATATAGGTCATATCATATCTGACCAAGAAATCATATAACAATTTATAACAAGGAACGAACAAATCATATTGCCTTTCTAGGTACGATTGCGTGCGTCCATGAGTCTAAACGAAGCACCTGATCATTAGCAACGATTGATTAGGAGTACGTTATATTTTTTTTAAAAAAAACCGTTAATATATTTTTCAAATCAACCCTTCATCCTTTATCGTCCATATTAATTTTTGAAAAAAACATAGAATCAAGCATAGAATGTAGAGGATAGAGGAACAAAGGTAAGCAGCAAGGCACCAGGAGAGCTTGAGCCATCGGATGCACCAACACAGCTAAAAGCAACATGTGGCTGGTGATTTGGCTACCAAAGTCCGCTCACATCAAATACATTATCTTTTTCGAGAAACACAGGTTTACACACAAGAAGCTGTACAGTAAATCAAAGGCTAACTAAAATGGAAAAAGACTAGATCACCTCCACACCTATGAGGGTTAGACTACGTAACCCCTTCATAGTCTATATCAACCCCCCCGAACTTTATAAAACCGGTCAAATTACGGGCGTGCTTAGGTACATTATGGACGTGGTTAGGGACGCCCCAACCGTTATATAATCAGTAGTCACCGCCACATTAGGGTTTGGCGTTTGTTTAGATTAATCAGTCGAGAACAGTTTCACCGTTATCGATTCGTAGAACCCCAACTTTTGTGCTTAATAAGTCATCTGCAGTGTTACTTCATATTGAAAGTTGCGTTCTTTCGAGTTCTTACTTGTGTTCTTTCTTTTGCTGGCAGGGATTAGCCTTCTTGGCGAAGTCAACCGGGTTGTGACACGATTGATAACCAGAGGAGTTGTGATGCTAAGATTGCGGGGTTCGAGTTTGCTGACTTGAAGCCGGATCAGTGTGTTGCTGTCACACCCGGGTTTACACAGAAACCCGAAATGCGGCCATATGTGTTCCTAGGAAGTCATAGTACACATATAGCGAACAAATATGATATCAAAGTACAATGCTCGAATAAAATGATAAGTTTTACATCAGAGTTCATCATAAATAAATAAATAAATAAACAGCGGAGGTCTTATTATTAACTCTCAAACTAAAGCGGAGCCGATTCCCACGGGGACACCAACTAGTTGAGCACAACTTAGTAGAATGGCAGATCCTCAGGAAATTCAACAGCAGCAGTTTCATCTAATCCATCTGTTACCCATCCGGGATTTTGTTGAATAGCAAGTGTAAGTAATTGTCTTACTTAGCAAGTATAACACGGTGTATGAAGGCTCAAAAGTAAGGCTAGACACGGTTGAACTGCATTAGCAATTTTAGTTGTTTCATTTTAGGCAAATTTTGCTACAGGACACTATTCGATTTCGATATTGCTGTGGGACACTATAAAAAATTATTGGCCACAACACACTAGGCGGTGTGTTTCAGCAAAGAAATTAGTGTGTTCCAGCAAAGAAAAAATATTTTAGTGTGTCACAGCTAATTTCACAAAAGTGGAGTGTCCCACAGCAAATTTTTCCTTCATTTTAACATCATCATATCACTACCTTTATATGAATCCCAGTTGTAACCCAATTAATAAAGTAGAGGTGAACATTAAACAGTAATAAACATCAACTTCTAATCAAAAAGGATCCAGGCCGCTCGTGACCCTGAGCAAGGCTATCATGATAGATTGTACACTCTGCAGAGGTTTCACCCTTTACCCACCGGTCGCGTAAAAGCTCATGGAGCTTTGCACCCAACCACGCACATCAACGCTTCCGAGGTGTGACTGCATAGGGACGCTACGAGGCTTTTCACAAGACACCCTAACAAGTCAGTAGCCACTATGGTAACAAGGGTGCATTAGTTCCGAGGCACCGAGATTGACTGACGCTCATGTCGCAACATAAGGGGGTCAATGGCGTCCGGAGCACGGGCACGCATGCCAAGCAAGGCGCAACGTGTGGAGCTCCCGCCTGGGGCTCCCAACACGGGACTGTGTCTAACGAGACATAGCCAACGGCTCTACCGTCCTCGGTGAATCAAAAACCATGCCTAGCGCCTTGTTCCCATGGCGCCGTCGGCCCCATCGATAACCACTGACGAGCTAGAGAAGTACAAGTTACTATTCCAAGACCAGGGCCATTATAGTTCCAGCGGTGGCGACAGTTTCCTGGTTGCCGCTTTAAGAACCAGTCCTTACGGAGAGACACTAGAGCCAAGCACGAAGCGTACGCCCTAGCTCCCTGATCCAAGTTGTTAAAAAGCAGGTTTTATCATTAACATTGAAGTGGACCATTAAGTCAAGATTAACAGTTAAGCAAAGGTGACAGTAGCTGCATCTACCAAATATCTACCCATATGCATAAACCCAGGTGATCAAGGTATAGGATAAACAATGCTAGGTACATCCTTAATGGGGAACAAATTAGACACATGCGTATGCAGTAAATAATGTAAAAGAGGTGTTTAGGTAGCAAGGATTGTCCGTGCTATACTTGCCTTCCTCAAACTGCTGTTGTTGTTGCTGCTGGTCTTGCTCCTCGTAACCCTCGTACTCGAACTCCAACGCGTACGGCTCACCGACTGGACTCACGAAGCAACACACAAGCATCCACACAAGCCAGTACATGCAAACAATATTATTCTATTAGAACATTACACCAAACAGTAGAAACAGAACAAAAAGAGGCTGAAAAACTAATCTACGCTTCGCTACGAACACGTGAGCGCGAAAATCACTCAAATCGGAGCTAAAACGAGAAAGATATGGCTTTTCTAAGGTTTAGGGACTTGCTGACGAAGTTTTAAAAGTTCCAGGGGCTTAATTGCGAAAAACCAGGGACTTAAACGTAATTTCATATTAAAATAGGAGGGTTTATATGTAAAATAAATAAAACAGGACCTCGGGTTCTATTTTTAAATAAGGCAGGGGGTTTTCTGTAAAAACCAGGACCTAGATCTAATTATTTTTGAACTACACAGGACCGCGGGTTGATTTGTAAGAAGAACAAGGGCTCGTTTGCAAAATGGTCGCGGCTGACTCGGGTTGACCGTTACGGTCAACTTTGACCCGGGGTTGGATTGGATTTGGGCCGATGGATCAAACATGGGCGGCTCAGATGGGATCTAGGGGGGGTCGCCGGCGGGGAACGGGGCTGCGGCGGCGCCGCCTGCGAGCGCGGCGGAGGCTCGCCGGCGTAGCGCGTATTCACGCTACCGGGCACGGTTTCGGGAGCGGCTGGCACCTACGGCTTCGGGGCGACGAGATGAATCTACCAGAGGGGTTTAAGGCGGCGGCGAAACAGCGGAGGCGTCTGACGACGGGCAATGGCGGCGGCGGAGTATTGGCGACGACGGCAGCCCGGTGCGATGCACGGAAACGAAAGGAAACGGGCTGAGGAGGATCGTTACCTCGCTGCGAAGCTTCTGGCACTGACGGGAGACGCGGAGCGGTGGCGGGACGCGAGATCGACGGCGGGCAGCGGCTCGAGCTTGGCGGCGGCGGTGCGAAGCTTTGTGGCGCTAGGGTTAGGGCTCTAGCGGCGCGGTTTGAGGTGGTTGAAAGGCGGCAGGGGCGGCGCGTTTTATAGGGCGACACAGGGGCAGCTCGGGTGCCCTCGGCGTGCGCGCCCTGGCCCGGTCGGACTCAAACTCGACCAGCGGGTTTCACCTGGCAGCGGCCGCGGGCTGGGCGCTGGGGGCCGGTCTGGTGGGCCGCGCTGGGCCGAGACGCGGGCGAAGCTGGGCTGCGGGGAGGGGAAGCCGGAGCGGGCTGAGCTGGGCCGAAAGCGGCGAAGAGAGAGCTGGGCCGCGGCGGGGAAGAAAGAGGAGGGAGCAAACTGTTGGCGGTCGTTACAGACCGATTTCCGACCTCCAACCAAGTATAAAACAAACACAATGGGGACACACACCATAGCTATAGGGCTTATCACTGACTATTTCCACGAGTTTTGGTGATTGTCCAATGTGCAGGTACAAAATGGAGAAACACGTGCAATAGGGGACAGAAATGACCGATTTAGCCGAACGACACGATTCGGCCGGTTACCCCCATAGCCGTACACGACACCGGGAGCCGTCTACGTCAGCGACAACACAGCAGTGACATCACATGACACGTAGGCGACCGCCATTTCATCCTGGGCCAGTACAACTCGAAGCCAAGCACTAGGAAGCTAGCCAGGAGGGCCCACAGGGCAGAGGATGCACGGGGGAGCGAACCAGGCCACTGGGCCAGTTCGGCCGAACAGCCCATTTCGGCCGAACCGCCCCCACATGCCGAACCACCTCTGCACCGCCTCAGGATCAAGGCGGTGCTACGTGGCAGTTCAGCCGAACTGCTCGGTTCGGCCGAACCGGCTTGTTCGGCCGAACGGCCCGGCACCGCCCTCTGCAGCCTTGGCAGCTACTCCACCTCGACCGTCTTGGCTCCCCTATAAATTGAGGCCCCCGGTCACCTGCAAGACACACAACACAAGAGTAGAGTGCAGGCGAAGCACTGTTAGTTCTCCACTTGTATCAGTAGAGATAGGGAGAGAGGAGAGGTGAGCGTCCCAGAGAGGAGCCGAAGTGTCGGCCCCTCTTCCCGCTGTACCTATACGGATGCGGCTTCACTTCGAGTAACATCCGGGTCGTGTCTGGTAACTCTTGTATTTCTCTCTGATTAATTGAGCATTCAGTTCTTACTTTTATATGCTTGCTGGTTCTTCGTTCAATGCTTGGTTGATTGGTATAACTGTATACTGGTTGCTTAGCTTGGGTGCTTATCTTTCTATAGGAGATAAGTATTAGTTGACTAGTGTAGGCGTGGTGCCTATACTTGAGACTAACTTAGTTTATTCCCGTCGCAACGGAGGTGGTAGCCGCAAAGTGGTGACAGCCCTTCCGGTCTTTGTAGCCCATCACGTTAGTTCCGGTCCGTAGGATTCCCCAGTTGGGAAATAGTGGCACCTCTTCTCATCCCTTTCTGTGTGTCCACCGGTTCCCTTGTCCCGAAGCAAGTATCTATCTGTATCCTCTGATCTGCTCGATCAATCAGTAGAATACCTCTACCAGACTCGTACCCTCTCTACCCTCCTATCCCTCCTCTTATCTTTGTTGTTGTCATCCACCTCATCCATACCATTCACTCCATTCCATCTACCTAGGACAACTTAGTTTAGAATCAGTCCACTTCTCATTCTCCGTGGAAATCGATACCTTGGAATACTCCCGGGTGAAAGCTACATCGGTATCCGTCCGCTTGCAGATTTATCTGTAGGCCGTAAGGAGTGCCAACAAGCTTTCTGGCGCTGTTGCCGGGGAAACGGTAGCTGTTCTGATTCCGAACCCAAGTTGTCTGTGTATCCCACCACCATCCATATGAATTCCACCCTCACCTTACGCCAACACTCGGCTCCAACGGGCGATTGTTTGGAGCCACCACCATCATCACATCCCATATCCACACCTGGCTATGAGCTACGTCCCGGCTTCATAGCCATGGTTCGTGAGCAATCGTTCTCAGGAACGAAGGCCAAGAGTCCATACGCACATTTGCGCGAGTTTGAGCAACTCTGCTCATGCCTGACCATTGCGGGCATGACACAAGAGACACTCAAATGGAATCTATTCCCGTTTTCACTAGCGGGAGGAGCAAAGAAATGGTACTCTCTGGCTGTCAGTACTATGGACAGGAGCTGGGAAGTTCTCAAGGAAAAATTCTGCCTAAACTTCTTCCCAGTCTCCAAGGTAGCCAGTCTCCGAGTGAAAATCATTAACTTTAAGCAATTAAAGGGAGAATCGTTAGGAGCTGCCTGGGCTCGTTTCAAGCAAATACTGGCCTCAGGACCGAACCTAAGCCTACCAGAACCTGTTGTTTTACAACACTTCAGCCTTGGCCTCTGTCCCGTAGCCACCACTTTCTTGGACTCTGCTTCTGGAGGGCCGTTCTTTCATTTGGTCCCTAGTGAAGCTAGGGTAGTCCTGGACCGTATCCTAGACAACACCCCCTACACTGGAATCTATGATGAACTCCCCGATGAAGAAGAGAAGCAGCCTGAACCTGAACCTAAAGAGCCAATACCAGTCCAATCCAAATCCATTAGCTCTTCCAGTCAATCAGAACCTGAAGCTCATTTCGAACCACAACCATATTCTAGCCCAGACCATTATGATTCACTCTACACCACTCTTTATGATTTTGACGATGATCTATTCGAAGACATCGGGAGTGCAACAAGTTTCCCACGGGAACGATGTGTAGAGCAAAAGGATCAGGCCCCCGACAAAGAAGAATTGGAATACCAGCGGGAGTACCTGGGACGTCTCTCTGCTATCATGAGCCGGGAGTGGCTAGATGAGGCCGAAGCCTCGACCGAGGTGGTCAAGATGCCCAGAAAAACCAAAAGGATATTCTGTGAGATCATGGGCCTTGACCGAGAAATTGGGTACGACCCGAGCCTCGGAATCAACATAATCTCTAGCTCTTTGGTGCGAACCGAATTCCCTGATAACTCATGGTCGTTTTCTCAAAAACGACTTATGTTTACTTCAGGAAGAATCCTGGACTGTTTGGGGATCTTACGGGTCACACCCGTTAAGGTCAACGATCCTGAACTCTTCATGGATTTTCACATCTTCGACCTACTTAGCACTACCACACATCCCATCTTCATAGGCAGGTCAATCTTGAAGATTCTGGAAAAAGCCCCAATAAACCAGCTAGTAGAGCTTAGGATCGGCAAAGAGCTTATCCCTGTCTCCTATGCCCAATCTTTGAATACTCCAATAGAGGCAGACCCCGATCCTGACCCGTTAGAGGAAGTCAGGTCAGCTTCTTTGCTAGACCTCGAACAACCTATTCCAGAAGAGGATATTCCATTCTTTACGGAGGAGGAGGAAACTCATCCTCCGATTGAGCTTGATACAAATGAAACTCCAAAACCATCTCCAATCGAGCTCAAACCTCTTCCGCCTGGACTTAGGTATGCTTTCCTCTTTGGGGATAAGCAAACTCCAGTGATCATTAGTGATAAACTCTCCGAGGTAGAAACCCAGCAACTCATCACTATCCTGGAGAAAAATCGATCGGTCTTAGGATATTCTCTCCAAGACCTGAAAGGGATTAGCCCAAATCTTTGCACTCATCGCATCCCAATCGATTCTGAAGCAACACCGTCTCGAGAACCTCAACGACGGTTAAACAATGCCATGACAGAGGTCGTGAAAAAGGAAGTTCTCAAACTCCTTCACGCGGGGATCATCTACCCTGTCCCCAATAGTGAATGGGTTAGTCCCGTTCAAGTCGTTCCTAAGAAGGGAGGAATGACGGTAGTGCGCAATGACAAAAATGAGCTCATTCCTCAGCGCACTGTTACTGGTTGGCGTATGTGCATCGACTATCGTCGACTCAATAAGGCCACCAAGAAAGACCATTTCCCCATTCCGTTCATAGACGAAATGCTTGAACGGTTAGCCAAACACTCTTTCTTCTGCTTCCTTGACGGTTACTCTAGGTACCACCAAATTCCTATCCACCCAGAAGACTAGAGTAAAACCACGTTCACATGCCCCTACGGGACGTACGCCTACCGACGAATGTCCTTCGGGTTATGTAACGCACCTGCCTCTTTTCAACGTTGCATGATGTCTATCTTCTCCGATATGATTGAGGAGATTATGGAAGTGTTCATGGACGATTTCTCAGTTTACGAAAAGACCTTTACCGAATGTCTGAAAAATCTGGACAAGGTCCTCCAGAGGTGTGAAGAGAAACACCTTGTTTTGAACTGGGAAAAGTGCCATTTTATGGTACGAGAGGGGATTGTCCTAGGACATAGGGTGTCAGAACGTGGGATCGAGGTAGACAAAGCGAAGATAGAAGTGATCGAGCAACTTCCACCTCCCACAAACGTTAAGGGGATCCGTAGCTTCCTAGGCCATGCCGGATTCTATAGACGTTTCATCAAAAACTTCTCCCAGATATCTCGGCCCTTGATCAATCTTTTAGCCAAAGATGCCCCCTTCGTTTTCGATGAGGAGTGCTATGCCGCATTTCACACCCTCAAAAGGGCACTCATCTCCGCTCCCATCATCCAGCCTCCCGACTGGAGTATCCCATTCGAAATCATGTGCGATGCGAGCGACTATGCTGTAGGAGCTGTGTTGGGCCAAACTAAGGACAAGAAGCATTATGCTATCTCGTATGCTAGCAAAACGCTCACTGGCCCCCAGCTCAACTACGCAACCACGGAGAAGGAGCTCTTAGCAGTCGTATTCTCTATAGACAAATTCCGGTCCTACCTAGTCGGGGCCAAGTTTATAGTCTATTCAGATCACGCTGCTCTGAAGTACCTTCTGACCAAAAAGGATGCAAAACCGAGACTCATCCGCTGGATTCTTCGACTCCAAGAATTTGACATTGAGATAAAAGATAAGAAAGGAGTAGAGAACTCAGTGGCTGACCATTTGTCCCGGATGCAAGTCCCGTCCGATCTCCCAATCAACGACTACTTACGGGATGACACCCTCCTTAAGGTCACCACTGGTGATCTGTGGTATGCCAACATAGTAAACTACATGGTAACGGGTTATGTCCCCCCCTGGAGAGAATAGGAAACGGCTAGCCTATGAGAGCCGACTACACCTTTGGGATGACCCGTACCTCTTTAGGATTTGTAGCGACGGACTCCTCAGAAGGTGCGTACCTGTTGGCGGTCGTTACAGCCCAAATCCGACCACCAATACTCGGGAATAAATGAGGTTATATGCAACATTCCATGTACTTAGGTTTTATTTCTAATAAAGTTCCACGAGTTTTGGTGAGTGTCACTTGTGCAGGTACAACTATGACAAATACGCGCTATTGGGGCCGAAAATGACCGAATCGGCCGAACGACTCTGTGCGGCCGGTTACCCCCCTTAGCCATACAGACCACCGGGAGCCATCCACGTCACCGATGACCAAACAAACACGATGCACGACACGTGGACGACCGCCAACACGTCCTGGAGCACCGACACGTCAACCTGGGCCGAATCAAGACAAGTCCAAGCAGTAGAGGCCGGCCCAGGAGGGACCCAGAGCCGAAGGCGGTGCAGGGGGGCGGGCCTGGGCTCCCAGCCCAGTTCGGCCGAACTGGGGGGTTCGCCCGAACCGCCCAGTTGCCCAACCGACTCCAGGGGATGCATCTCGGCCGTAGGTGGTTAAGGCGGTGGATCGGGCGTTCGGCCGAACGCCAGGGTTCGACCGAACCGACCCTCTCGTCCGAAACGGCCGGCAACCGCCTCTGCCCCCTCCCTTGGCCGTTACCCTACCTGAACCGACCCTGGAGCACTATATATAGGACCTTACACTTCACTTGTAAACACACACCAAGCCAAGGAGCTCATTTCCACTTTCATTCTAGTAGAGTTAGGATAGTTTAGTTGGGAGTTAGAGTTGAGTCGAGTTTTGCCTCGGAGGTTCCGGAGTCGTCTTCAGAAGCTCTGGTAATAGCTCTTGTATCTTTTACTTTACCTTTTGTAAGACATTGAGTATCAATATAGTTATCTTTATCACTTTGTCTTTGTCATTTATATCTTGCTTCTACTTTATTCTAGTAGCAAATATATCTTGTTTAGACTATAGTCAGTTATAGTTCTAGTGCTTGTAGTCTTGTTTAAGTCTTTGTCTTGGCTGGTTCTTCGATCTTGCTCGATACTGGAGGTGAATTGTCACCAAGAGTATTGACAAGGTTGCTTGCTCTTGCTAGCAGAGTAAGTAGTCGTTGCCTAGTGTAGGAGTGGTTCCTAGACTAGTCAGTGGCCTTAGTTTATTCCCGTCGCAACGGAGGTGGTAGCCGGGAGGTGGTGACAGCCCTTTCGGTCTTCGTAGCCCATCACATTAGTTCCGGTCCGTAGGATTCCCCAGTTGGGAAATAGTGACACCCCTTCTCATCCCTTTCTGTGTGTTCACCGGTTCCCTTGTCCCGAAGCTAAGACATTAGAGTTATCCCAGATCTCCTAGTGCTGGCTCTGTAGCCGCTGTATCTCTAAGCTAGAGTGACATAGGTAGATAAAGAATCCAGGAGTCCTCTATCTCTTCTCGTTGTCCTCCCAGCTATCTATCTCTTCTCTCCCTTACCTGAGCATCCCTTGAGCTGTGTGTCCGGTATATCCACTCCTATCCAATACCGTTATCCCCTGTCTTGTCTAGTTGTGTACCCTCCTCTGATAGTCTCGAATATCTGTTCACTAGTAATCTTGCCAAAGCTTCCCTGCGGAAATATAAATTACGATACCTCGGAATACTCCCAGGTGAAGTGCTACAGCGGTGATTCTGTGCGCTTGCAGAATATTTCTATATTTTACTAAGCCATAAGGAATACCACTGAAACACTCCTTACCCTAGTACCAGGATTCTCAATTCTGATATTGGATCGTAAGAAGTGCCAACAAGCATTTCTGGCGCCGTTGCCGGGGAAGTCTTTGGCTAGATTACTTTTGAATTTTTATCTTGAGCTATCTTAGTTGAGTACCGCTACTCAAGCGGGTTTATCCTTGCTCTGTTCGTTGCTCTTTGTGGAACAGAGCAGTGCATGACTGGTTTCCAACTACCGTCAAACTTCCAAGAAAATCCGGAGTCACTTGTGAGGAAAGTACGACCCCGTGTTGTACCTCCTCAGAAGCAACTCCTTCCGACGAACCCAGTCCTTCCCGTCGTTGACTAGGCTACATCGAGGATGGCAACCAAGGCGATCCGTGAGTTCTCCGCTCTATCAAGCGAGAACGTACGTGTCGGACCAGCTCCGCCAGTCGGAGATGGTAACTTCGAGCTGAAGTCAGCCCTCATCAACATGGTACAGGCTAGCCCATTCTGCGGCAAGCCACACGAAGATGCCAATGCTCATCTCCAGCATTTCCTGGAGATTTGCAACACCTTCACCATCCGCGGAGTAAGTATCAATGCAATTCGCCTTCGTTTATTTCCATTCTCATTATTAGGCAAGGCGAAACAATGGTTTTATGCTAACCGCGAAGCAATAGATACCTGGGATAAATGCACTAGCGCTTTCTTGCTAAAATTCTTTCCGGTTGGGAAAACCAATGCCATCCGGAACAAAATAGCTAGTTTCCAGCAGCTAAAAGATGAAACAGTCCCGGAGGCATGGGATCGCCTCCAGGACTATATTTCTGCTTGTCCTCACCATGGTATGCAGAGTTGGTTCATAATCCAAACTTTCTATCACGGGCTGAGAAATTCTGCCTGTGAGTACCTGGATGTTGCTGCTGGAGGCTCGTTCTTCTCTCTTGAGGAGAGTCGTGCGAAGGCCCTCATAGAGAAGATGGTCGAGAACCAAGGTTGGTCCGACGACCGGACTCAACCAAAGACCCGAGGAGTTCACCAAGTTGAAGCTCTGGACATGCTCGCTGCCAAGATGGACCTCCTGATGAAGAAACTGGAGGCCCCTGCTCAAGAAACGGTGCAAGCCATGGACGCTCGCATGACCTGCGAAGTCTGTGGCAACACTGGCCATTCGGGGAATGACTGCCCCGAAACGCGAGAAGATGCCCACTACGTCAACAACTCCAACAACAACGGGTACCGACCGAACAACTACGGCAACCAAGGCTGGAATCTGCGCCCAAACCTCCCTTTTGAGAGGCCTCAACAAGGTAACAATTTCAATTCCAGCAATTTCAATAATCAGCCGTCTCTTAGAGATCTTGTGTTTGGCCAGATGAAAATAAATGAAAACATCAATAAAAAGCTTGCTGCTAATGATAAAACTTTGGAAAGCATAGACTCTAGGATGGAATCGTTTTCTTCCGCCATGAAAAATCAGCTGAGCTTTAATAAAATGATAGAAACTCAAGTCGCTCAGTTAGCTGCTGCTGTTCCTGTCACTGAATCGGGAAAGATTCTGGGGCAACCCGAACCTTCCATCGAGACAGTGAAAGCCGTCACTACAAGGCATGGTAAGATGCCTCATAGTGTCTTCCGTACTAACCACACAGGGAAGGTCGCACGTATCCAAGTGCTGACATCAAGATGGACCTACCTGCCGAGAGCTGCAAAAAGGGCGATCATCAAGACCTCTCCGGATAGGAAGGAAGATCCCGGAGTGCCCATCATTCAGTGCACGATCTGGAATCGTCGCATTGATGATGCACTTTGTGATCTGGGGGCAAGCGTCAACATCATGTCTAAGGTATTATTTAAGAAATTACACTACCCTACTTTGTCACCTACTACTGCCCAGGTACAGCTTGCGGACTCAACCATCCGCTACCCCGAGGGGGTGATCGAGAATGTACCGGTCCGGATCTGGGGACGATATGTCCCTGTGGACTTTGTTGTCCTCGACACGGGGAACGAGCATTCGTTTCCCCTTGTGTTGGGCCGACCATTCTTGAACACCACCCGGGCTAGGATCGATATGGATGCGAGAGAAATCTCGTTCTGTATCGACGGAAGGTTGACTTACTTCAAGTTTCAACCCCGGGAAGAGAAGAAGACAGAGCCACTCACACCGGAGCAGAGGAGCGCCGAGTGTTTCCTTAAGGCTCTCATTAATGGAGAGCTGGAAATACTCGGTGGTGAGCAGCTCAAGTGGAACGAGCCGACAAAACCGACAAGTGCAGAAGAAATGGATTTCCTCGTAAAGAAATACGAGGAAGAACAAGCCCTCTGGAATTCTCCAGAGACGCCGATCCCACCGCCACCAACACCGAAGAAGAAGAACAAGAAAATGTGGCGGAAGAAGGTTGCATCGTCCGAGTCGTCCACTCCGGGACCGGACGATGACAAGAGCAACTGAAGACAGGAGAAGTCCCGCTCGCGGACTTAAAAGCTGAGCTCTCGCCACGAGGAAAACCGGTATGTATCCCATATCATTATTATAATATTCATGCATGTCACAGTGTGGCATCATCATACAGTGCATTGTTATTGCATCATCATCATGGGATCATATGCATCATGGGGATCAGTAGATAAAATGTTCTAAATAAGATTTACATTTTTTTTCTTTTATCTCTTTCTAACTACTTTGTGCTAGACATGATGCTATCATTGTTTTCCCTGTAGTGGGGTTTTGTCACACAAACCATGGTGCCGCAACGGGACCTAGGACCTTGCGTGTGCTGCAGCCACATGATTGTGTCACTAGGGGCGCGCCGGTATCTAAGTATGTGTTGATGTTACTCCACTGCAATCTCTTTTTGCGCATCTCGTTAGGACCTCTTATTCTTACTCAAGGATACATTCAGGGATTGCTTTTGGGCAGAATTGCATCATGCCCTATGCACCATTTCATGTACATAGGTCATTTCATTGGTGCATTGCATCATTGCAACTAAAAGTAATAAATAATGTGAGCAAGGATGTTTTGATGAAATCATCAAATCTCATTAAATGTCTTCCCGAATGATTCAACCCTAACCTAAATCCCTCATCTTGAAGCTTATCTTTCCCACATTTTTCCCCGGAGCCTCCTTGCAAGTGTTCATTCTCAAATGAGGATATACCTTGTTTTGGCCCCATTATTGATTAAGAAAAAGAAATACTTTCAACATATCAAGTTAATACATTGATGTGCCATAAGGATCCCAACTGAAGCAAAATGGTTATGCACCTGCCAATCGAACTGATCTCACTTATAATGAGCATCTAACCAATATTCTTGACTAGGAGAATAGGACTACTCAAGGCAAATATATTATCACTTCTAAAGTACAAAACTAAAGATGGCACCAATTGAGGCTCTGTAGGGGACGAAGGTGTAGAGCTCCCATGAGTTGGTTCCAATCTGGAGAACGATAATTTTTCAGGCCCAAATCGGGAAATGAAGCGGAAGGAAATGTTAGAGTGATCCAAAAGCACCTTCCTGTAGCTCAATCTAGGCAAAATGGCTATTTCAATAAAAGGAGTACACCTCCACGACTCGAAGTTAGTGACCATATTTGCCTTTGGTGTCACCAACCAAGGATGTGCAGCGAATTGGAGTGAATAGGAAAAGCTAGCCCCATAATATAGTGGTCCCTATGAAATCAAGGAAAATGTGGACCAGTGGCATATCAGATTTAACTTCCTTATACACTTTCAACTATCCATGATGTTTTTCGTGTCTCTCATCTCAAGAAGTGCATTTGAGGCTAGACAAAGTGATTGAACAAATGAAGTATGGTTAGAAATTAGAATCAGATTTTGCTTATGTAGAATTTCTCATCAAGATCCCTGATCGAAGGGAAAGACGGATGAGAAGAAGATAGTCAAAATGTTTAAAGTTCAATGGAATCATCATATCGAAGAAGAAGAGTAGTCAAAATGTTTAAAGTTCAATGGAATCGCCATATCGAAGATGAAGCCACACGGGAAACAAGAGATTTTTTTTAACAATTTTTTTTAGGTTTTCTTCTTGTGCATCAATAGACAAAAACACCACTAGCTTCTTCATCGCAAATCTCGAGAAGAGATTTATTTTAAGGGGGGTAGGCCGTGACAACTCAATAAATTAGGTTCCAAATTAAAACAATTTGATGCATAATTTGAATTTAATCATATGATTGACTAGAGTCAAACCTAGTGTTGACTCCAATTTCTATCAAAATTTATCAAGCTAAAATTTTAAACAAGGAGTCAACAAAATAATCATGATCATGAACAGGACCCTGTCACTAAAAAATCTAAAATATGAGCAAAAATTTTAGATGAAGTTTCATTTGAAATTTGAATTCAAAAGCTTATTTGAATAGGATTCAAAGATCTTACTGTTTCTACTTAATTTAGGGCTGAAATAAAAAATCGCCCAACATGAAACTTGTAGGAAATAAAATTCTAAACAACTTTTATTTTGACGTATTTTGAAGTTTCAATACGAAAACACTTGGAAATCGCTGGTCAAACGAGGTCAAACCCTAATTAACCCCTTCAGCTCTAGAAAGCTTTTATACCTCCTCTGGTTGGCATCAAGATAATTTAATATTTTATATAACAACTTCAAAATCGGCCAATATGAAAGTTGTTGGGTACTTACGGAAACACAACTTTGTAGTTTTGAGGATTTTGAAATTCGAAAGGGAAAAGCTTCAAAACACAGTCAACGCTCAGCTGCACCGTTTCTGCGGGCCGAGTTTTGTGCCAAATTTGGAGTGCGTTCCTGGCCAAACGAAAAAGAAATTTATACGTTGACCTTTACAAAAGTTGTAGCCTGATCTACCGGCTACAAGTTTAGTGTTTGCATATGTTTGAGTTTTCTTCAAAAGTTTTTAGATACGGACAGTCAAACACGGCACTTTAGGGGTCTTTTCTGTGTTCCGGCGCTCTGGAGCGCTATGCGCGCGCCGAGCAGGCCACGGCCGCTGCCACGCGGCGACTCGCGCCTGACACGGACACCGAGACAGCCGACCGGCTGGTTCCCAGGCGGCCACCTGGCGGGCGGTTCGCCCCAAACCGCCGGCGCCCATGGTTTTGGCCGCGCCCCTGCGCCACGTGTCGTCACATCCCCAATCCGCGACTGCCAGCGCGCGTCGCCGTGCTGCTCTTGTTCCCCTCCTGCCGTGCACCCCAAGCCCGCACCGTTGCCTAATGCCGAAGGCAAGCCTCCTCCGCAGTTACTACCGACGATAAAAGGCCGAACGCCGGGTCGTCCTTGCAGCTGAGCCGTCCGCCATTGACGCCGCCGGGCGGCACACACATAGCTCCCTCTTCCACCCTTCTCCAGCGCCGCCCAAGCCCACGGCTACCACCAAGCGTCGCCACTGCACCTCCCCGGACCCGCGCCATCGACTTCCGGCCGCCGGAGTCCCGCTGTCCGCCGTCGCAGCGAGCTCCTGGCCGCCCCCTCCGTGGGAGACCGTCGCCGGCCACCTCTCTGGCCCGTCTGAACCCCGGAACGGAACCCAAGGTGACCATAGATCACTTCCCCACCCTTTTCCCCTCCGGCCGAACCCCACCTCGCCGGAATTTTGGACCTCACCGCCGGCCATGGCGCCCGGGGACCCAATTGCTCTATCTGAAAACTGTCCAGGGACCTGTCCGTAAAACTTAAGTTAAGTTTTTGAATTAAAAACAGCGAACTTCAAAAATAGATTAAAAATGGTATAAAACTTAGAAAACTGTAAACTAAATTTTGTTTGGTTCCTTGAGACTATATTTACACTTTTCGTAAAATATGTACATACATTTTCTGTGTTGTGTTTAAATGAAAAATCATTCCATGTTAAATTATTTTTGGGGATAACTTGAGCTACACATAAGTGTTGGAGCTAAATTTTTGATATGTTGTTCCACATGGTATGCCTAGACCACTGTATAAAAATATCCTAAAAATATGTCCTTTATCTACTGTTTTCTATTTGCTTTATTTTCTAGCCTTGCTGTAGAAAATGAATTTTAGTAAATTAATTACTCAGTAAAATGTGCTCAACTTTTTATGGTAGATCCGTAATGATGATATAAATGCTCAATAAATATTATAGCTAAATACGATATGTTATACTGCCTGAAGTAATATAACAGAATAAAATGTTGAAATGAAAACATGTTGAAATCATATAAATGTATGACTTGTTGCCAAACACATCAGAGTGTTGTACATCTGTTTTATTGATGTAAAACTATTGTTAGGCTTATGAATCTAAGTTTCATACTGTATGCTATTCATGTTAGTTTCCATCCATGGTAGAAGTATTAAATTTATTTGTTAACCCTAGCTCTAGTTTATAATTTAAGTTGTTTAAAACTGTTTAATTCAGAGTGTGAAATCTCGAATGAGTTTGGCATGAAACATGATGTAACACCCTAATTTCCATCACAATAAATCTTTAGAAATATTCTGAATTTTTCTAGGATTTATTAAGACTCGAATAAATTTCTAGAAATTAATTGAAATTTTCTTGACCTCTTTAAATATTTAAACATCATTTAAATAATTTTATAGCATGACAAATGAATTGCTACATTCATGCTTACTTGCATTGTGTTTTGGTTGAAAAATGAATTTAAATTGTTTTTATAATACGGAATCCTGTTATCAATCTCAATCTAATTCCATAAACTTATATTTCAACCGGTTGCCAAATAATATATCTCTTTTAATACCTCGTCATTTCGTATAGGCCAATTCTTCTCTTGCAAAGCTTATAATTTCCATATCTTATTCTTTTTCAGTGGCCTATTCCTCTTCTTTTCCTAATCAGTCATTTAAACCTTTTTGCCGTGCACGGCAAAAGCCCAAAAGCCAGCTAGTTTCTTCACTTCCAACCATCTAGCAGTAAACTAATTTTTAATCTCTCCCTTTCTCTTCCATCGTGGTTACATGCAAACCGTAATAAGACAAGCCAGCTATCTGTGCACGTGTCCGTTCATTTCCTCTTCCAACGTCCGTTTCTATGAGCTATATGATGGCCGATCCAACCTCTTCTATTTTATTTTGTACTCATTTTCCTACACGTGAACATGAAGCTAACAACTTGACGTCAACATGCCAGCAGGCTTTAATTCTTGTGTGTGTGTCTCTCTCTCTCTCTCGTGCTATGCCCATTATCCAAGAGCTCATGCAAGCACAGATCATATTAACGCCCACTATACCCACTGACGCCTCATTCATTTTCCACCACCGTACAAATGAACTGGTGGCCTAATGGTGTTCCTAGTGGAGTTAACTGAAACTCCATGATCACGCATTGTTAACTCCAGATAGCCTCTCGTCTCCTTTGATGCACCTATAAAAGACACCCTCAGCCGCTCCTTGTTGTTCCTGATCAGCAAAGAATACTCTCTCACTCCGATCCATCTCGTCCAAGAGCAGAGCACATTCACCAAGGCCGTGGCAAGGAAGCTGCTTGCTGCCGTTGCTACTCCGGTGAGATTATCATTAGTTTATACAAGAATTGATCCATAAACTCGTCTAATCTCTAGCTTTCTTTCTATCACTTTACTGGTACCTTGTGCTGATCATCAGACCTTGGAGTTCTTGCCACTACTACCAGGACAAACTGAGCCGCGGCATCGATCGTGTCGTCGTAGCTCCTATCTTAATCGCCGCCATCCACGCCATGCCGCTGTCGTCCACCATCGCTCTTTACCATCGACCATCACACTGGTGAGAAGTGTTCTCGTGCTGCCTTTCTCCATCTCTGTTTTGTACCTAGCCACTACCGCAAGTCATTCTGATCGTACATGCTTCTTGTTTTGAGCCAGCCAGAAGCTAGTTGCATGCACCCTAAGCCCATCAGTACAGTATCGGCCTGCACATGCTTAGTAACCACATACTAGTAATCTAGTACTGGTTTAATCATCCATGAGTGCTGCATGTGTTTCTGTTGGAATTTTACTTGGGCCTTGCCCATTTAAAATTTAATTTAACTCTATGGTACGTAATATTTGCATGGGAATAACAACAATACCAGATGAGAATTCCAAGAGTTTTTGCTCAGCTTAAATAGTTGGATTTATTCTAATTAATTTGAGAAGTTGAGAAAGAACAGATGGGTGTCACACGCGCGTGCCGCCGCCGGCCTGTCGTGTCGAGCGTGCGTGCGTGCGTGGCAGGCAGGCAGGTGGCGAGCGAACGGACGACGAGCGAATGGACGGACTCTTCATTTTGTCATCCACTATTCATAAGTGCTGGAGTTATCCTATTGAATGTGAGTGGAGGAGTTATCATAATGAATTTGAGTGGAGTAGTTATCTTATTGAATGTGAGTGGAGTTCAATGACAACTCTACACGTTCCGACCCTTCGCATCCCATGGGAGACTGTCTGCGTGCCCGGCGCCTCATCCTTCACCTTCTTGGCTTGGCTCTATATATAGTAGAGCCTCGGTCTCATTTGGTGCAGCGTGAAAACAAACTCTGCTGCTTCTCGGGTATCTCTGTCCGGTGCTCCTGCGCGCACGGGATCGCTGGAGGGCAGGTGCCTCCGGAACCTACGCCGTTCGTGAACTCTGCTCGGGGTGTACGACGATTTGGTTTTTGGGGAGCATTCGCGCGACTGCCTGCATCAACGACGGCGACACCAGACTGTCTGCTGCGACTTCTCTGCTACGACGACGACAACACCATGAGTGAATCTTCGCCCTCCAATGCTGCTGGCAACGTTGGGTATCTATTTCTGTCTCTCATCTTTATTTATGTATTGTTCTTCCTATCTTTCTTGTCCGTTTCTTGTTTAAATGGATGGCTAGAAGTTATTCTGTTCATCCTGATCAATTATATATATGTCATCACTTTTAAGCCATTATTTTTCTGGATTAAAATAATGTGGAAATTGCTTAATTTTCTAACATTCCAAAAACCAAATTTTAGGCAATTTTCCGTTACTGGTTTTGCTGCCGTTTTGAAGCCAAATGCTTTTGATGGAAAGAATTTCATGACTTGGCGTGCTAAGATGGAGTTGTGGTTAACTGCTATGAACTGCTATCATGTCGCGGAGGGGAAGCCCGATAACTTGGCTGCCGATGAGGAGTCTAAATTTCGGGCTGCCGATAACCTCTTCAGAGGTGCCGTGATTTGTGCTCTTCATACCAAGTATGAGAAAAACTACATATCTTGCACATCTGGTAAAGAATTATGGGATGCACTTAATGACAAATTCGGAGTTTCCGATGCCGGAAGTGAGCTCTATCTCATGGAGAAACTCTATGAGTACAAAATGGTTGAGAACCGTTCTATTGTAGAGCAAACTCATGAGATTCAGGCTTTGGCTAAGGAATTGGAACATTTTCCATGTGTTCTTCCTGACAAGTTTGTGGCTGGCGGTATCATCGCCAAGTTACCACCTTCTTGGAAGGATTTTGCCACTTCCCTAAAACACAAGAGACAGGAGTTCAATGTGGCTGATCTCATTGGTACTCTTGATGTGGAGGAGAGGGCAAGGGGAAAAGACAACCGTGGAAAAGATCCTGAGTCCTCTGCTGCCAACATGGTGCAGAAAAAGAATTTTCATGCATCTCGTAATTTCAAGAAAAAGAACAAGGGAAAACAAGATCACAACCCTAAGCCTAAGCAGACCACCGAGTTCAAGAAGAAAAATAACAAGAAAAGGAATGAAGGATGCTTTGTTTGCGGGAGTGATGAGCACTGGGCTGGTGGATGCCCTGACCGCAAATTCTTCAAGGAGAAGAAATCAGCAAACATGGTGACTAATGAGACTGGAGGAGGAACATCTGGGTATGGTAATTCTTTACCATATGTTCTTTCAGTTTGTAATTCACCTGAATGGTGGATGGATAGTGGAGCTAATATCCATGTGTGTGCTGATATCTCTTTGTTTGCATCTTTTCAGGTCGGCAGGACTGGAGCCTTGCAGATGGGGAACGGTTCGCGTGCGGATGTTCATGGTGTTGGTTCCGTCATTCTGAAGTTTACTTCGGGAAAGACGGTGCTACTGAAGCACGTGCAGCATGTCCCCTCAATAAAGAAGGATCATGTTAGCATTTCTTTGATGTGTCGTGAAGGCTACAAAATTGTCTTTGAGTCCAATTAGTGTGTCGTGTCGAGACATGGAACATTTGTTGGTAAGGGTTATGATTGCGGAAGTCTGTTCCGCTTGTCTTTGATGGATGTGTGTAATAATGTCCCTAACTCTGTTATTGTTTGTGATGAGACAGATCTATGGCATTCACGTTTATGTCACGTTAATTATGGAAGTTTGACATGGCTAGCAAAAATGAGTTTAATCCCGAAATTTAATCATGTCAAAGGCTCTAAGTGTCATGCATGTGTGCAATCTAAACAAACTCGCAAGCCTCACAAGGCTGCCGAGCCAAGAAATTTGGCACCTCTAGAGCTAGTTCATTCCGATATTTGTGAGATGAATGGCGTTTTGACAAAAGGCGGAAAACGATATTGTATGACTTTTATAGATGATTGTACTAGATTCTTCTATGTGTATCTTCTGAAAACAAAAGATGAAGCGTTAAATTATTTCAAGGCCTATAAAGCTGAAGCAGAAAACTAACTTGAGATGAAAATTAAACGGATAAGGTCTGATAGAGGTGGAGAGTATTTCTCCAATACTTTTGATGAGTTCTGCGTTGAACATGGGATTATTCATGAGAGGACACCGCCATACTCACCAGAATCCAATGGGGTTGCCGAGAGGAAAAACCGCACTCTAACAGAGTTGGTGAATGCCATGTTAGACACTGCGGGATTATCTAAGGAATGGTGGGGTGAGGCGATTTTGACAGCTTGTCATGTTCTAAACAGAGTTCCTATGAAAAACAAAGAAATCACACCATTTGAGGAATGTGAAAAGAAAAGATTGAATCTTTCATATTTGCACACTTGGGGTTGCTTGGCTAAAGTGAATGTGTCAATCAATAAGAAGCGCAAACTTGGACCTCAAACTGTAGACTGTATTTTCCTTGGCTATGCTTTTCACAGTGTGGGATATCGGTTCTTGATTATAAAATCTGAGGTACCTGACATGCATGTTGGTACAATAATGGAATCAAGAGACGCTACATTTTTTGAAAATGAATTTCCAATGAAATCAACACCTAGCAGTTCTAATCATGAATCTATAAGTTCCCATGAGCATGACAATCTCATTTCAGATGAACAATTTGAGGAAACCCATGTGCAAAGTTCTGAGGAGAATGACACTGTAGTTACTCGAAAGAGTAAGAGACAAAGGGTTGCAAAATCCTTTGGTGATGACTACATTGTGTATCTTGTGAATAATACTCCAACAACCATTGAAGAAGCATTTTCCTCTCCTGATGCTGACTTGTGGAAGGAAGCAGTTAGGAGTGAGATGGAATCAATAATGTCTAATGGAACTTGGGAGGTGGTTGATCGTCCCTATGGGTGCAAACCTATTGGATGTAAATGGGTTTTCAAGAAAAAAACTTAGGCCCGATGGTACAATTGAGAGGTACAAGGCAAGGCTTGTGGCTAAGGGTTACACACAAAAAGAGGGTGAAAACTTCTTTGATACTTATTCACCTGTTGCTTGATTGACAACAATTCGAACCTTGCTTTCCGTGGCAGCCTCATATGGTCTTATAATCCATCAAATGGATGTTAAGACCGCTTTCCTAAATGGAGAGTTGGAGGAGGAGATCTATATGGATCAGCCTGATGGATTCATTGCAAATGGTCAAGAGAACAGGGTATGTAAGTTACTGAAGTCATTGTATGGCCTTAAACAAGCCCCTAGGCAATGGCATGAGAAATTTGATAACACATTGACGTCTGCGGGCTTTGTTGTGAACGAAGCCGACAAATGTGTGTACTACCAACATGGTGGGGGTGAAAGTGTCATATTGTGTTTATATGTTGATGACATATTGATCTTCGGATCTAATCTCAAAGTGGTTGAGGAAGTGAAGCATTTCCTGTCAAACAATTTTGAGATGAAAGATTTGGGAGAAGCTGATGTTATTCTTAATATCAAGCTATTAAGAGAAGGTGATGGTGAGGTAACTTTATCACAATCCCACTATGTGGAAAAGGTTTTAAGTCGCTTTGGGTATAGTGACTGTATTCCTTCACCTACACCTTATGATCCAAGTGTTCCTTTGAGAAAGAACCGCAGAATTGCAAGGGATCAATTGATATACTCCCAGATTATTAGTTCTCTCATGTATCTTGCAAATGCTACACGACCTGATATCTCATATGCTGTGAGCAAGCTGAGCCGGTTTGTGAAAAATCCTGGAGATGCGCATTGGGTTGCTCTTGAGAGAGTGATGCGCTACTTAAAGAGTACCATAAGCTATGGTATTCATTATTCACGGCACCCAAAAGTGTTAGAGGGCTACAGTGATGCCAACTGGATCTCTGATGCTGATGAGCTTTATGCCACAAGCGGATATATGTTTCTGTTTGGAGGTGGCGCTGTTTCCTGGAAGTCTTGCAAGCAGACTGTCTTAACGAAGTCTACAATGGAAGCAGAGCTCACTGCATTGGACACTGTTGGGACTGAGGCCGAGTGGCTTCGTGAACTCCTTTTGGATTTACCGGTGGTTGAAAAGCCAATTCCGGCTATTTCCATGAACTGTGATAATCAAACGGTGATTACAAAGGTTAACAGTTCCAAGGATAACATGAAGTCCTCAAGGCATATTAAGAGACGACTTAAATCTATCAGAAAGTTGAGGAACTCCGGAGTTATAGCGTTGGACTATGTCCATACGTCGAAAAATCTGGCGGATCAATTTACCAAGGGCTTATCACGTAATGTGATAGAGAGTGCATCGAGAGAGATGGGTATGACACCCACTTGAAATATGCTATAGTGGTAACCTATCCTATGTGATCGGAGATCTCGTGAATTAGGATGGTGAAACAAGCTAGTAGTAGATTGTGAGGAAAGATCCCTTCTAAGCTCATCCCTGGTGCACATCTTTCCTTTCTGTAAGGCAGGATGGTTTTTACCTTAATGTATTTTAAATTGAGATGTTGTCCTACAGAACATATATTGAGAAATACACCTATGTGAGACAGACTGCTGGTCACAGTCTATGGGACTTGGGTAATCTCTAAATTCTCACGAAAAGGTACAGAAGTGTGACTTATATGCTTCAAATAGAAGGGGTGCCTTTTGTAGCCTAGTACTACTAAAGGACTTGAATGGACCTCACTTCACACAAAACTGTCAATTCAAGGCTTAGTCCATTGTACAGTTGTGATTGAGTTAAATTCTAGTTCTAGATGGATGTTCAACTTAACAGTCTTCATCGAAACACTGGTATATCGAAGAGTTGTGTTCTTTTGTTATGCTTTATTACTTACCCTAAAGTTTGGTGGGGATTGTTGGAATTTTACTTGGGCCTGGCCCATTTAAAATTTAATTCAACTCTATGGTACGTAATATTTGCATGGGAATAACAACAATACCAGATGAGAATTCCAAGAGTTTTTGCTCAGCTTAAATAGTTGGATTTATTATAATTAATTTGAGAAGTTGAGAAAGAACAGTTGGGTGTCACACGCGCGTGCCGCCGCCGGCCTGTCGTGCCGAGCGAGCGAGCGAGCGAGCGTGCGTGCGTGGCAGGCAGGTGGCGAGCGAACGGACGGCGAGTGAATGGACAGACTCTTCATTTTGTCATCCACTATTCATAAGTGCTGGAGTTATCCTATTGAATATGAGTGGAGGAGTTATCATAATGAATGTAAGTGGAGGAGTTATCTTATTGAATGTGAGTGGAGTTCAATGACAACTCTACACGTTCCGTCCCTTCCCATCCCATGGGAGACTGTCTGCGTGCCCGACGCCTCATCCTTCACCTTCTTGGTTTGGCTCTATATATAGTAGAGCCTCGGTCTCATTTGGTGCATCGAGAAAACAAACTCTACTGCTTCTCGGGTATCTCTGTCTGGTGCTCCTGCGCGCACGGGATCGCTGGAGGGCAGGTGCCTCCGGAAGCTACGCCGTTCGTGAACTCTGCTCGGGGTGTACGGTGATTTGGTTTTTGGGGAGCGTTCGCGCGACTGCCTGCATCAACGACGACGACACCAGACTGTCTGCTGCGACTTCTCTGCTACGATAACGACAACACCATGAGTGAATCTTCGCCCTCCAATGCTGTCGGCAACGTTGGGTATCTATTTCTGTCTCTCATCTTTATTTATGTATTGTTCTTCCTGTCTTTCTTGTCTGTTTCTTGTTTAAATGGATGGCTAGAAGTTATTCTGTTCATCATGATCAATTATATATATGTCATCACTTTTAAGCCATTATTTTTCTGGATTAAAATAATGCGGAAATTGCTTAATTTTCTAACAGTTTCATCGATATATGCATTACACAGAAGCTAATAAATCCACGGATCAAGATACATATCACTTTCTACCTTGCTTGGTCATCAGTGCAGCATGCTGATGTAATAGACACTCTTTCACGTCAAAATAATCTATCCAATAATCATTTGCATATCTCATCTTGCAAACTAGGCCCTGTACTTCCATTTATTTTAATCTCTTCATTCCTGTGCACTGCAATAATTTTCTGCTAATCCTTGTGATCCGTCTATAACCAAGTTTAGGTCCTCAAAACGCGTAGTTCCTTTCCATAAGTGCTTTATAAAATGTTTTTCAATGTTTGATGTACTGTTTTTCTTATTGTATGTTTTATTGCTTAGTCGTAGATCGCGTGCTTGTTGTGACTGAGCAGTATTTTGAAGAAGAAGATTTATTTGTAGGAACACCTTTTTAAGGTTTTACCTATTTACCTAGTCTTTTATCCATGATTCCTTGTAACAATCCCGATTTAAATAAAGATTTGGGTTAGTTATGCTTAGCGTTGCTATACCTTGGGAATGATGAAATTTGGATCTTTATAAAATATTGATTATATCACGGCAACTTTAATGGTTAATGATGGTTAATGCAAGAGAACAATTCTTTAATCGGAACATGGAGAACCACCCAAGAAAACAGTGCAACCATAGTGTCATATGGCTCTGACCTTAGCCGATTAATTAGGGGTGTGATTGTACTGATGGCCTTATCCGATAGGAGCAGAGGGTGTTTGGGGTTGCAGGGGTACAGCTCGGTCCTCTTGGGGTAGCAGCCTTTGCTAAGGGTTGTGGTCCGCCCTAGCTGTAACTCTTGCGGGTTGTTGGTCTTTTGCATACCTTTGTAAAGGCTTCGTAGTGGACCCCTAGCCACTCACCTCGGAAGTGTTTAAGGGCCTTGCAAACCCGGGCAACATGGGAACACGAGCTATGGTGAAAGTGTACAACCTCTGCAGAGTGAAAACTGATCGATCAGCCGTGCTCACGGTCAAGAGCGGCTTGGACCCTCACATGATAATTGAACTTAAAGATGGAATTTAAATCGTGGTTTTACTCATGGTTTTTGGAATAAGATGCTTTCTAAATGCTTAAGTGGGTTGGTATAAATTTACATCTAGTAAATAGGAAATTGCTAATAAAACTTGACCAACTTTAAAAAGCTCACCGCTGTGAACCTTAGCCTATTCTTGATAGCCTTGCATCTTCACCCCGCTTGCTGAGTACCTAGTTAGGTGTACTCACACTTGCTATGCTGTTCAGAGGAGAACAATGGTGAAGAATACTACAGTGACTACGACGAGTTCTGAGGCTTGCGTTTTCCCTAGTCATGATGCCTGTGGAAGTTGAAGATGAAGACTCTACGTCTAGTTATCGTGTGTTCTTCGATAAGACCTTCGTGTCTCCCGAGAGTGTAATAAGAATATTGTAATAAAGTTATTAAACCTCTTGTATGTTTGAATACTGTGTTTTGATATTACAGTCTTTTGTCTATCGTATGTGTGTAAACATGATCCTGACGCACATATGATATGCACTTGGTTTTTCCCCGAAAATCAGGTGTGACAAAATGGTATCAGAGCAGTATTGACTGTAGGACACAGCCTTAAGTTAGAACTGGTCGGAGATTAAGGATTCATGATCTAGAAAGCCATGTCATCTTTCAAAACTACCTTATTTACACATAAAACTCTAATTTATTTTTGTTCTTTATTAAAAAACTCATCATTTTAATTTATTCTATACTGAGTTCAGCTTTTGTCTTATCAAATGGTTCGAGCATATCAGACTGCTCGCATGCGCACTGGAGGTCGTTTCCCAATTGGACCGTTTGTTCCCGAGCACTAGGTAGAGGCACCAGCTGATGAAGCTCTAGTGGAGGTACAACCTGAGGCACAAGTAGAGGCACAGGTGGAGCAGGAGGCACAACCAGAAAGTAAGGAGGAAGAAGACCCGGAAGAGATACTTCTAGTAGATGAGGAAGACCTAGAAGAGCCACCCCAGCTATTCGATGGCGCTCCTCTGGAGGTTGATGCTAATGGAGACATAGTGATTCCACCAGCTGCCCCTGTTGCTGACATCGCTGCACCGGATGCTGCTGGAGGAGACCCGGATGATTCTGGGGATGGCAGCAGTGATGATGAACCTAGTGATGGGGATAATTCTGCCATGGATGCTGATGATCAAGAAGACGATGGCAATAATAACAATGACAATGAGGAAGAAGACCTAGAAGAAGAGCCTCGCCCTCGTGGACCAGAGTATCATGAACACTCTACGGTGGATGAGGGTGGCCAGTTCTGTGTTTTGCTGGAGGAAATGTTGGTGCACCTGGGATTTTCCATGAAGCCAAACTATGTGGTCGAACACTACCAGGAGCCTGGACTGGAGGACTACTTCATTGTAGAGGTGCACATCCGCGTGCCTTTGCCTGGGACTGCTACTGGATGGAGAGTTCGCACGTCGCATCACATCACTGTTCCTTTCTCCACTGAAGACGTTGTCGTCAGTGATGCTGCTAGAAGAGCTCTCTGGTCTTACAACCACCGCTTTCATGAGACGCTGCACCACTCCAACTTCCGTCACATGCCTAGCCGCCAGAGTGGTACCGAGGACATAGTGGTACCTGCTGCTCAGACTGGAGATGATCGGGTGGACATTCTGGCTCGAGTCATTACTGCGCTCAACACAGACTTGGAAAGCGCTACTTCTGAGATTGAGGGTTTGCACGAGAAGCTCCAGGATGCTCATGCCAGGATTGCACGCTTGGAGGCACAACTCGTAGGACAGGTGCCCCCTGAGGAGATGATGATGCATTGCACCACTGCATCTCCACCGCGCAAGAGGCTTTGCTATGGCGCCCCAGGAGCTGCTACTCGTCTTGGCTACGAGTTTAGATGCCTACCCTTCTTTTTTAGTTTTGTTCGATAAATCCGTTCCCGCGAGGATGATGTGATGTAATAATGGTTGGTTGGTTGAACACATGCTTGATTTGGATCTTTGTGATGAATGAATGCTTTTGTGGAGTGATGGCCACAACTGCATTAATAAAATAATTACTTTAATCAATTAAATCTTACCCAGCTGATCTGGTAGTTCTAAAATCTTGGGGAATAGATATAATTCTGGGAATGGATTGGTTACATAAGTGGGATGGATCTATTCAATGCCGTAAGAAGTCAGTGCTCTTAACCAGCCCTCAAGGAGACAGAATTGAATATGTGGCAACTCCCTCACCGACAGAAGGCGGAACAGTAAATTCTCTGGAAGGCAAGACTCTGGAAGATATCAAAGTAGTAAATGAATATCCGGATGTATTCCCAGATGACTTACCAGGTATGCCACCTGACCGAGATATTGAATTCAGTATTGAACTTTTTACCTAGTACCGCTCCCATATCTAAGAGACCATATAGAATGGATGTTAAGGACTTGGCTGAACTTAAGAAACAAATAGAAGAATTATTAAGTAAAGGGATTATCCATCCTAGTTCGTCACCCTGGGGAGCAGCTACTCTCTTTGTGGATAAGAAGGATGGCTCTAGGAGGGTGTGTGTGGACTATCGATCTCTCAATGAGGTTACCGTCAAAAACAAATATCCCTTACCTAGGATCGAGGATCTGTTTGATCAGATGAGGGGTGCAAAAGTGTTTTCTAAGATAGATCTGCGATCTGGCTATCATTAGTTGAGGATCCGTCCAGAGGACATTCCTAAGACACCTTTCACATCCAGATATGGATTGTATGAGTGCACCGTCATGTCCTTTGGATTGACAAATGCTCCAAAATACTTCTTGTATTTGATGAACAAGGTGTTCATGGACTATCTTGACAAGTTCGTAGTGGTGATCATTGACAACATTTTGATATTCTCCAGGATTGAGGAAGAACATGAAGAACATTTGAGGCTTGTATTGCAGAGACTTCGAGAGCATCAGTTATATGCCATGTTCAGTAAGTGTGACTTTTGGTTGAAGAAAGTTTCATTTCTTGGTCATGTTATCACAGATGGAGGAATAGCAGTGGATCCAAGCAAAGTTCAAGATGTGTTGAACTGGAACTCTCCAAGGAATGTGCCTGAGATCAGAAGTTTCCTTGAATTGGCAGGTTATTACCGTAGGTTTATTGAAGGCTTCTCAAAGATCGTGAAACCTCTCACAACCTTACTAGAAAAAGGGAAAAAATTTCAAATGAGATCATAAGTGCCAAGCTAGTTTTGAAGAATTGAAGAAGAGGTTGACTACTGCTCATGTACTAATAATGCCAGACATTCACAAAGGGTTTGATGTATACTGTGGTGCTTCACGCCAAGGTCTTGGTTGTGTTCTAATGCAAAAAGAAAAAGTAGTAGCTTATGCTTCCAGGCAATTGAAGAAACATGAACAAAATTATCCTACTCATGATTTAGGGTTGGTCGCCATTGTGCACGCATTAAAAATTTGGAGACATTACAAGATCGGTAATAAGTGTCAGATCTTTACCGGCCATAAGAGTTTGAAGTATATCTTCACTCAAAAGGATCTCAACCTTAGACATCACAGATGGCTAGAGTTAATCAAGGATTATGATCTAGATATTCAGTATCACCCCGGTAAGGCTAATGTCGTGGCAGATGCTTTAAGTCGAAAGAGTCAGGCAAACATGCTTATAGCTCGGTTAAAACCGCAAGAGTTGTGTTGGGAAATGACACAACTCAACTTAGGGATCATTGCCCAGAGTGAATCTATGAATTTGGAAGTAGAATCAACACTTGAACTGGAGATCAGAAAAGGACAGTTAACAGATGAAAAGATTAAAGAATATGGAAAACTGATTGATTCGGGAAGAGTTCCAGATTTTAAGAGGGATGACCAAGGAACTATTTGGTTCAGGAACAGGATATGTGTACCAGAAGTCGATCATCTTCGTGAGACTATACTAAAGGAAGCTCATGATTCAGCATACTCTATTCACCCTGGTAGTACTAAGATATATCAAGACTTGAAACAAAAGTATTGGTGGTATGGAATGAAAAGGGATGTTGCAGCTCATGTCGCTTTGTGTGATATATGCCAGAGGGTAAAAACAGAACATCAGAGACCAGCCGGTTTGCTGCAACCACTGAAAGTACCTAGGTGGAAATGGGAAGAAGTTGGGTATGGATTTCATTGTACGATTACCTCGTACTCGTGATGGTTATGATTCGATATGGGTCATCGTGGACATGTTAACCAAGGTTGCTCATTTCATACCAGTTAAGACCAGTTACACTGGAGCGAAGCTAGCATAACTGTACATGTCACGGATAGTATGTTTGCATGGAGTTCCTAAAAAGATTGTGTCAGATCGAGGCACTTAGTTTACAACACGTTTTGGAAGAAGCTACATGAGTCAATGGATACAGAGTTGAATTTCAGTTCGGCGTATCATCCACAGACCGATGGTCAGACTAAAAGGACGAATCAAATTTTGGAGGTTATGTTAAGGGCTTGTGCTTTAAAGCATGGATGTAGCTGGGATAAAAGTTAACTGTATGCAGAGTTTGCTTATAACAATAGCTATCAATCTAGTATCAAGATGGCACCGTTTCAAGCCTTGTACGGGAGAAAGTGCAAAACACCATTGTACTGGAGTCAGACGGGTGAAAGTCAACTCTTTGGACCAGAAATTATAAAAGAAGCTGAAAGACAAGACGAGATAATTTGGGAGAATCTTAAAACGACACAGTCACGCCAAAAGAATTATGCTGATCCTAATTAAGAGAAGAGAAGTGGTATTCGAGGAAGGAGATTATGCGTATCTCAGAGTATCACCTATCAGAGGCCTACGAAGATTCAATGTTAGAGGAAAGTTATCACCCCGTTTTATCGGACCTTTTAAAATATTGGAAAGAAAAGGAGAAGTGGCATACAGGTTGGAATTGCCAGCTCGATTATCGGGAGTTCATGATGTGTTCCATGTATCACAGCTGAAGAAATGCTCAAGTGAGATTAGTGTGGAACACTTACCATTGGAGGATTTAGAAGTGAAGGATGATTTGACTTATAAGGAGTATCCCATTAAAATCCTAGACAAGTCACAGAGGGTCACACGAAGCAAGGTTATAAACATGTGCAAAGAACAATGGAGTCGCCACTCAGAGGATGAAGCTACTTGGGAAAGAGAAGAAGAACTTGTGGAAGAGTTCCCTCAGTTGTTCTCCAATCTTCCTGAATCTCGGGACGAGATTCTCTTTAAGGGGGTAGGATTTGTAACACCCAAATTTCCATCACAATAAATCTTTAGCAATATTCTGAATTTTTCTAGGATTTATTAAGACTCAAATAAATTTCTAGAAATTAATTGGAATTTTCTTAGCCTCTTTAAATATTTAAACATCATTTAAATAATTTTATAGCATGACAAATGAATTGCTGCATTCATGCTGGCTTGCATTGTGTTTTGGTTGAAAAATGAATTTAAATTTTTTTTATAATACGGAATCCTGTTATCAATCTCAATCTAATTCCATAAACTTATGTTTCACCCGGTTGCCAAATAATATATCTCTTTTAATACCTCGTCATTTCGTATAGGCCAATTCTTCTCTTGCCACGCTTATAATTTCCATATCTTATTCTTTTTCACTGGCCTATTCCTCTTCTTTTCCTAATCAGTCATTTAAACCTTTTTGCCATGCACCACAAAAGCCCAAAAGCCAGCTAGTTTCTTCACGTCCAACCATCTAGCAGTAAACTAATTTTTAATCTCCCCCTTTCTCTTCCATCTTAGTTACATTCAAACTGTAATAAGACAAGCCAGCTATTTGTGCACGTGTCCGTTCATTTCCTCTTCCAACGTCCGTTTCTATGAGCTATATGATGGCCGATCCAACCTCTTCTATTTTATTTTGTACTCGTTTTCCTACACGTGAACATGAAGCTAACAACTTGACGTCAACATGCCAACAGGCTTTAATTCTTGTGTCTCTCTCTCGTGCTATGCCCATTATCCAAGAGCTCATGCAAGCACAGATCATATTAACGCCCACTATACCCACTGACGCCTCATTCATTTTCCACCACCGTACAAATGAACTGGTGGCCTAATGGTGTTCCTAGTGGAGTTAACTGAAACTCCACGATCACGCATTGTTAACTCCAGATAGCCTCTCGTCTCCTTTGATGCACCTATAAAAGACACCCTCAGCCGCTCCTTGTTGTTCCTGGTCAGCAAAGAATACTCTCTCACTCCGATCCATCTCGTCCAAGAGCAGAGCACGTTCACCAAGGCCGTGGCAAGGAAGCCGCTTGCCGCCGTTGCTACTCCGGTGAGATTATCATTAGTTTATACAAGAATTGATCCATAAACTCGTCTAATCTCTAGCTTTCTTTCTATCACTTTACTGGTACCTTGTGCTGATCATCAGACCTTGGAGTTCTTGCCACTACTACCAGGACAAACTGAGTCGTGGCATCGATCGTGTCGTCGTAGCTCCTATCTTAATCGCCGCCATCCACGCCCATGCCGCTGTCGTCCACCATCGCTCTTTACCATCGACCATCACACTGGTGAGAAGTGTTCTCGTGCTGCCTTTCTCCATCTCTGTTTTGTACCTAGCCACTACCGCAAGTCATTCTGATCGTACATGCTTCTTGTTTTGAGCCAGCCAGAAGCTAGTTGCATGCACCCTAAGCCCATCAATACAGTACCGGCCTGCACATGCTTAGTAACCACGTACTAGTAATCTAGTACTGGTTTAATCATCCATGAGTGCTGCATGTGTTTCATCGACATATGCATTACATAGAAGCTAATAAATCCACGGATCAAGATACATATAACTTTCTACCTTGCTTGGTCATCACTGCAGCATGCTGATGTAATATACACTCTTTCACGTCAAAATAATCTATCCAATAATCATTTGCATATCTCATCTTGCAAACTAGGCCCTGTACTTCCATTTATTTTAATCTCTTCATTCCTATGCACTGCAATAATTTTCTGCTAATCCTTGTGATCCATCTATAACCATGTTTAGGTCCTCAAAACGCGTAGTTCCTTTCCATAAGTGCTTTATAATATGTTTTTAAATGTTTTATGTACTGTTTTTCTTATTGTATGTTTTATTGCTTAGTCGTAGATCGCGTGCCTGTTGCGACTGAGCAGTATTTTGAAGAAGAAGATTTATTTGTAGAGCAAGGCAAGTGGCCCTCCCCGCATAATCTTTTTGTCCTATATAATTGCATGACAACTAAAATTTACTTTTATTGCATTAATTTGATGCGAACACCTTTTTAAGGATTTACCTAGTCTTTTATCCATGATTCCTTGTAACAATCCCGATTTAAATAAAGTTTTGGGTTAGTTATGCTTACCGTTGCTATACCTTGGGAATGATAAAATTTGGATCTTTATAAAATATTGATTATATCATGGCAACTTTAATGGTTAATGCAAGAGAACAATTCTTTAATCGGAACAAGGAGAACCACCCAAGAAAACAGTGCAACCATAGTGTCATATGGCTCTGACCTTAGCCGATTAATTAGGGGTGTGATTGTACTGATGGTCTTATTATCCGAAAGGAGCAGAGGGGGTTTGGGATTGCAGGGGTACAGCTCGGTCCTCTTGGGGTAGCAGCCTTTGCTAAGGTACTGACCATTAGGGAGGGTTGTGGTCCGCCCTAGCTGTAACTCTTGCGGGTTGTTTGTCTTTTGCATACCTTTGTAAAGGCTTCGTAGTCGACCCCTAGCCACTCACCTTAGAAGTGTTTAAGGGCCTTGCAAACCCGGGCAACATGGGGAACACGAGCTATGGTGAAAGTGTACAACCTCTGCAGAGTGAAAACTGATCGATCAGCCGTGCTCACGGTCAAGAGCGGCTTGGACCCTCACATGATAATTGAACTTAAAGATGGAATTTAAATCGTGGTTTTACTCATGGTTTTTGGAATAAGATGCTTTCTAAATGCTTAAGTGGGTTGGTATAAATTTACATCTAGTAAATAGGAAATTGCTAATAAAACTCGACCAACTTTAAAAAGCTCACCGCTGTGAACCTTAGCCTATTCTTGATAGCCTTTCATCTTCACCCCGCTTGCTGAGTACCTAGTTAGGTGTACTCACACTTGTTATGCTGTTCAGAGGAAAACAATGGTGAAGAATACTACAGTGACTACGACGAGTTCTGAGGCTTGCGTTTCCCCCAGTCATGATGCCTGTGGAAGTTGAAGATGAAGACTCTACGTCTAGTTATCATGTGTTCTTCGATAAGACCTTCGTGTCTCCCGAGAGTGTAATAAGAATATTGTAATAAAGTTATTAAACCTCTTGTACGTTTGAATACTGTGTTTTGATATTACACTCTTTTGTCTATCGTATGTGTGTAAACATGATCCTGACGCACATATGAGATGCACTTGGTTTTTCCCCGAAAATCAGGTGTGACACATGACCAGTGAGTTAGATGTATAACTGTGAATCTGTGATGCTTTGGTTAATTTCCTGAACCATTTGAATGAGTAGTTTTGCTAGAATAATTTATTCATGAATGCTAGCTATAGTTTAAGTATAATTAAAGCTTTATATAATTATATATTGTTCTTTTGAATTTTATGCCTATAATTTTGTTCCTGTTTATTAAGTTCAAGCTGCGATTTACCTCTGTTTAAGTTTAGTACTTGTTTTAGTGTTACTTCTTATAGTTAAGCTGGTTTGTGAAGTTAATTGCTTGTTGTTGCCATGAGTAATTTAAACTTTAATTAATTCATGCTCTAAGCTTCACCAAGGTCAAACCATAAACATCACCCCTACCTTGGTGAAGAAACTTAATTGAGTCTATTTATGTACCCAATCATCATCAAAATGAAGTGGAATGGAAACACCAATATTACAACCCATTCTTTCGTGAACACAAGATAAGTTTATTATGTTATCTAGGTGAATATGGCCACAAACCCACCCCATGTTTTTGTTCAGTTCAATAACAAGTTTGCATGCAAATGTTTAAATAAAAATCCTATGCATGTGCATTTCGTGTAGTTACTAACCTCGTCGACGGAAATCGGAAGCTGAAGTTCAAGAAGGGGCTTTGAACGTGATTGAGGCTAATCTAGACCCGAACCGAAGTTCGAAAGGGCCCAAGGCCAGTGTTGAGCAGGAAGGCAAGCACCGGAGCATAACCCGGTTTATTCTAAAAACTACACATCAATCTTGTATTTAATTTCCTATGCTTGTGCATTAAGTCCAGGAGTTGTTTGGAACCTTAGTTGCATCTTCCATAGGGTCCCAAGTGATTTACTAGCAGAATATCATAATAGTGGCTATGCTAAATAGGTACCAGTAGAAGTCGAGTGATTTCCTATCACTCGCGAGTTATAGGAGTTGATGTGTTTACTTATGTTTGAATCATAAGGAGTGATGGGCGGGGCTTGGGATTGATTATTTGGGTGGATGTTGATGCCCCGTCCGTCTAGTTAAAATTTGGCTAAGGTCGGAATGTGGCGGCGTTAGTGGTCAAGCTTTTGAACGTACTAAGCACATGCTGAGAAATATGGTAATCGATAAGCCTATGTACCTGATTGAACCGGGGCGTGGCTTTAGCCCGCTACCCCTGGAATTTGATTCCTTTGCTGCAGCATATGGGTACAAGTGCGGCCACGGCACGACGTCGTTCCGGGGACCGTTGGGGCCTTGTATCCAAGGGATGCGGGGTCTGTACACAAACCGGGGATTGATGGGAACGGTTGAGTTGTGAAGATCCGTCGAGGTCTTGCACTTCGTGTGTTTAGATCCACCTTGCAAGGTTAACAAATCGATTCGAATCGTCTGTTTCTCGCAGTTTACTGAGACTGCTTGATCACAATTCTGCACTGAGTAACAAGTTGAACATGAGCTGAATATTGGATTTATGTTGTTCCTTAATTTGCTTGTACAACATGCTTGTTTAATATAAGTGCTCATTTAGAATGGTTATATCCACTGGAATCTTGAAAATAAAATTTGAAAGAAAGGATCCACTTATAGATGCTTTTGGCAAAACAAACCCCTCAGCCAAAAGCCTGGCATGTCTAGACTTTTCTATTTTGTTGGGTAAGTCTTGCTGAGTATTAGTATACTCAGCCTTGCTTGTGGCTAATTTTTCAGGTACGCTAAGTGACTTGGTTGCTGGTCTGACTTGGCCAACCCAGCTTCCTCCGGGTTGGTCAGTCAAGTGGGACCCATCCTCGGATGGCGAGGAACGTGGTGAATGATGTCATGAGAGGCTTCCTCGTGACGTCATTAGTTTCGGCGAATAAATTTCGTTTGCTTCCGCTGTTTTCCGTTGAACTCTAAACTTCTTTACTTTGAACTCGGTTTCTAATAATGGCAAGTGAACCTCCTTGATGTAATAAATGGATTGATGTAATCCCTGGGCTCGTCTTCGTATGAGTGTTGTATGCTTTGTTTCGATCTCAAAATACGTGGTTGTATCGGGTGAAACCCGACAGACAGCTATCTTCATCCAATCTAAGTGTCGGATCGCGTTTAAGGCGATGTAAGAGCACTTTTATTGGGTTAGGATGAGCGGTTCTACCACGGTATCTATTTTTGTATTATTGGGCAGCACCTATGTCTTTAATGCATTTATCTTCCTTGAATTTCCTTCCAATACCTTGTCGCTTGTATAGTTGGGTTAATGTTAATTTAATTTTTTAATGGCTTAGCTATGCTTAGAGTTAGAGAAATGTCACTTGGGTCAAGGGAATGGAGTTATAGGTTTAACGTCACTACTAGAATGGGATCCATTCATATTGTTGGTCAATAATGTTGGAGAAATGGAACATGTTGTTAAAGCAGTTGCGAGACTTAGGCGGATTGTAGGGTCACGGGAAAGGAGTCTCGGTGACGTAGAACCGCTTGACCCGATTAAGGCTCGTCTGATGGGAACTGGGGTGCCCGATCTTCCGTCAGGTGAAGGATAACTTGTTTTGGGAGAAGCGCAACACATCGATCCGGCTTCAAGTCAGCAAACTCGAACCCTGCAATCTTAACACCACAACTCCTCTGGTTATCAACCGTGTCACAACCCGGTTGACCTCGCCAAGAAGGCTAATCACTGCCTGCGAAACGAAGAACACACGCAAAAACTCGACAGAAACACCTCTCAATATAAAGTGACACTGCAGATGTATGATTAAGATCAAAAGTTGGGGTTCTATAAACCGATAACAGTGAAATTGTTCTCGACAGATTAATCTAAGCAAAACCCAAGTATAAAATATGGCGGCTACTGAGTTTTATATAGACTAAAGGGGTGTGCTAGGGTTGGAGGGGGCGCACCCCTATGGGCTTCCACACGATACATGGCCCAAAGGCCAAAATACGGTGACGCAACACCGGGACAGATTCTGGACGTTAAATTGTTTCATCGATTCCCGATGACTCAGAACGAATTTTGAGATCAATCCCAATTCAAATGTTTATAGAGAGAGGGACCAGAACACTCTCAATTCGGTGACCTACTTGGTCAACTAAAGCTATGGTGAGGCGATGGTGAGGCGACTGTGTGTCCAGTGGCTAACTTTAGCCACCGCATCTGAGTGCCCGGATGTGCAACGACTCATTGCCGAGGAACATCTACACCGGCAGGCAGAGCTGATCCAGGCGGCTTCCATGAGAACAACGAAGGTTGTCCATGGAATCGAGGAGGTCATGAGATCGAAGTTCTGGGCGAGCGATGACAAGGATTCAGAGGCTGAGAAGGAGGATGTCGACGTCGAGTCCATGGGAAAGCCAGGATCCATCGACTCCATCAACACCCCAGAGTTGCTTGCACGTGCTCAGCAGACAGGATTCACAATCCCCCAAATATTTCTAGCAGAGCAAGAGCTGGGAGTGAGTCCGACTCAAAGAAAACCAGGTGAAGGTGCACTGGCGGAGAAGATCGGCGATGGCCTGTCGGCAAGCCATGGCGCGGACCGCTGCCACCTCTGAGGGTGTCGCCGCCGTTAACCATGGGCGATGCACTGGCCGAAGCCAAGGTAACATCACGTTCTTGTTCTTCTCCGAATCAAGGTAATGCATGCATTTTGAATTTGTCTTCCTCGACGGCGAAGTTGCCGGAGACAGTGACGACGAGCTGCATCTCAGATCCACGATCGCAGGAGAGAGCGGCATCCACGGCATATTCAAATTTTGAATGCCAGACACCACGCTGTGGACTGTCACAATGTGGGCCGAGTCCAAGTCTAACATCGAACCCCGGCCCAGCGCGAACTTGGTATAGCTCACGGGTGCCATATCGGCCTACCCAGGGCCTTGTATCCCTATTCGCTTGAACTGGTACTCGGAGCCACCACAGCCCTAGGGCGCCACACAGTCGTCGTACTCTCTCCTGGGCGATCGTACGCCGACGCGGTGAGATTGTCCATGGAGAACGGGGGAAGAGGAGGTGCGCCGGGCAAAGGTGGAGGCTATGGTGCCAACGGGCAAGGCGGATTGTTTGGTTGCGGGGGTTTCAATGGCAACTTCCATCCCAACCATGGCGGTGGTTTCGGTGGTCGCGGTGGTGGCCGATACATGGGTGGCGGCTGATCGTATGGAGGGCGTTTTGGTGGTCGGAATTACGACGGGCATCGTCCATACAGTGGAAGGACTAGCGGCTATGGTGGACATCAGGGCCAAGCGCCACCAGCATCTGGGCAGGTGCCACCAGCGCCCTTGGCAGGGCAGACGGGCGTGCCTACTGGGCATGCGCCACCAGCATCATCGTCTTTAGCACAGATAGGCGTGCCTGTCGCCCCCGTGCATGCTGTGCCAGCGGCCCAAGCGATGACAACCCTGCAACAATTGTTGGCTTTGTCGTCGTCTGATCAGGCATCTGAGGCAGCACGGCTCTTGCAGCAGGCATTTGCTGGGATCCAAGGTGGGCTAGCTGTGGAGGCTAAAGGAAAGGAGCAAGCGCCGGTGCCAAGGTCCAAGGGGGAGAACATGCTGATTGATTCACATAAGACGGGTAATCCAGAGGTGCCCAACTCATCGGCCATGGGGCTACAAAGACGTCGGGTAAACAACCATATTGCTATATTTGTTACACTAAAGGTCTTACGATGGTAGATTGTTCCTCTAAATTATTTTGTGAGATTTGTGATAAGAAGGATCACTCAAAAGTTCGCTGTCCTCGGTTTAGAGCGGAGAAATCTTTTGCTGCAACATGTGGGTATGCAGTTGATGGTTTGGGCTTCTATTATATTCAGGCTCTGAGCAACCGCAAGTACAAGGGTGAATCGAGGTCTGTTGTGATTCGAGTCAATGGAGGCATACTTATAGCTGCCAATGTGACATCAGAATTGGAACGATTGTTCCCCGGGCAGTGGAAGTGGTGCTTCAAGGGGTTACAGAGAATACATTCAGGACAGTATTTCCCTCTAGGGCCGAATTGCAGATGATGATGGAGTGGGGAGTTTTGCACACAAAGTTCCCCAACACAACGCTGAAAATTGAGAAGCATGGAGGGGGTGAGATCAAATATGTGTTACCAAAGATCTAGGTACAGTTCACTGGATTACCCGATGATCTGAGAGAATATGAGGTGATATGGGCAGTTGGATCCATCCTGGGTGTGACCAGAGAGGTAGACATGGCATTCACAAGAAAATATGATAGGTGTCGTGTCAAAGTTTCAGTTCTTGACCCCGCCATAATACCACAGCATGTGGACGTGGTCATAGGGGAAGCTTTGTATGGTCTACAGCTCCTGGTGGAAGCAAATGTTGATGGTGATAATCCGGTACCCATGGACACAGATGCTAGTGGTGGTGACAATGGGAAGGAGGAGGAGGATGATTCGACCAGGGGGAACGGGAAAGGATCGGGTCAGGAAAATGTTGGAGAGAAGAATAAAAGTGCTGCGAAAACCCCACCTGCGAGAATGCATGCTGCGGGTGGTGGTTCTGGTGGTGGCCATGCAGCAGCAGGAGCAGGCTCGACGCCCTCCCCTCTGGGCGAAATGCAGCAATATGAGGGGCAGGAAGAGGTGGCTCCTTGCAACCAGACAGCGCCTGTGCAGCAGCAGGCTGTGGTGGCGCTGTTGGTGGATGGACAGGGAGATTTGGAGGAGGGTGAGACAGCCCTGGCAGCTGTTCCGGAGACGATGAATGCTGGTCATTGGCGCAGTAAGCGCCGGGCGGGCTCTACCGGTGAGGACTCTCTGGAGATGTCTATGAAGCGTAAAGCAGGGGCAGCTGCAACAGACACAGGTAAACACAATAACCTTTCCTTTTTACAATTCACCGATGAGTCTATAGTTTCTAGTTTTGATAACATAGGACTGTGTGTGGGTGCTAATGTTTCGAGCACTATGGAGTCCGTCCAACTTCTTAAATCAGTAGAAAGGGCTAGGTTAGTTGAACAACCTGTGAGGGATAAAAAAATGGATATTTTTGATAAAGAAGGAAAAGACTTAGATGAGGAGCAAGAGATTGATAACTTTATTTTGAGTAATTTGTGTGGGGAAATCATGGATGAGGTGATGGATTCTAGTGGTGATCTATTTGTTGACGTAAAATCCGCACCTCACGCCAAGCACACAGCAAGCCGAATTAGCTGGCTTCACACGTGGCCCGAGCGTTTGAATCCGAAAGCGTGCCAGTCAATTTTCCTGAAACTGACAAAGGGATAAAATATTTTTAGATAACACCTGGAACGTACCGGGCAATACCAGTCAGTTCCATATTTGCGGCTACGGAGCCAGTTTCGAACGACACATAGCTACAGAGAAGCTATCTGTCGGCATTTAAAGCATCATTCGGCAATCGGCAGAGCACGCAGGAAGCACGCTGCCGAATGCATTCGGCAATCGGCTAAGCATGCAGGAAGCGCACTGCCGAATGAGTGACGAAAGCATGACGAAAGATCGGTATTCGACTGAATAAACATTGTAACGCATGTTCATAACCGATCAACGAGGAACAGAGCATGGTAGATAAATAAAAGGGCGAAAGCATGACCATAATTTCATAATAAACAAGAATGCATAGATTAAAAGCACTAGTCTACCGCATGTCTAGGTACTTTCCAACCCGTCGAGCATGAAAACAAGCAAGTTAATCCACCGCATGATACGACCTGCTTAGAATCACACCACCAACCAAGAATAGAGTAATCCACCGCATGATACACCCTAAACATGGAAGGCTAAAAGCATTCTTTATTTAAAACAAAACCGTGGACACGTTTCACTCGTGGCGACACTGCCGAATTCAGCTATATAGCCGAATCGGGTTCCATGAAGAAGGAACACGCATCATCGATGATGATAGATCTATCAGATCGAATCGAATTCTAATCCACCGGATGATTAGCTCTAAGACGACCCAAAAACCTGCATCTACCGCATGACACCCGGTTCTGTCAAGATCTACACAAGACCAACGAGCTTGAACCCGCAACACGTAGCAATCTAGATTGATTTCGAATTCGGCTATGGAAAAGCAGAGCATTGTGAGCTGGAACCGAATCTAATCAACCTAGACTGGGCAAAAGAGTGTTGTAATGAATTTAAACACAAAGGTAAAATCCAAAGCAACACACGGTAACTTAATGAATCTATCGGATCTTGCCAAAATCCAATAGAGCCGATAACTTGTTCCAAGCTAGAACTTAGCCCACCGCATGGCTCATGATCTAACAATGGAACCTTCCCGAACCAGAGCCTAAATCCACCGCATGATACTAGGCATGGCGCAGGGTTGCCGGTACTTACGGAGGTCGACGGATCGATGATTCCTCTCGAAGAACTCGACGACACGACTAAAGGACTCGAAGTTGGCACGGGGCCGGTTTGTTGTATGATTGATTGGATGATTCCTCTTTTACAACTACCATGGGTTTATATTTATACCCAGGTTTCGACACGACTCCTAATCGATTACGATTACATTATTTATTTCCTAAAAAAGATAAACGCCGGAGCACCGTATCCGCCTTGCATTCCAAGTCAAACCAGCCTTTTCCTTATACTTCATCCACGTCATCACGCGCTCCCGAATGCCTTTTGCGGAACAGTTCTCTTGCCGAATGACGATGCGTTCCCGACCGCAGAACGTCTTTGCCAAATGCTTCTGGGGAAAAACTCCTTTGCCGAATGGTATCTCTTCAATGAATCCGGCCCACATGTCAGCCTCTTCCTGGTGCCAATTTTTGGTGTCAACACATGCCCCTTCAATTTCGGGATAAAAGGTAATTTTATCTCGGAATTGACCAGAAGCACTCAACATTCCCAAGTTAGTTCTGCTCGGCACCCGCTTCTCCTTTTTGAATCTTTGGAGCTCTCATCCGGATCCGAACCCTAGGTCATCGACTTTCAAGATTCAATCTTCAAATGGCGAACCAAGACTTTGCCCTCCAGGTAAGCTTTAATCCCCTCAAGCACATTCGGCATTCTTCTTTCGATTTGCATCTTAAATTTCTTCTCATCCCCTTCCATTCTTGATAGGCCCTAGCTGCCGAAATCCTCATCCCCGTTGAGGAAAAATCTCCATCCTACTTCCTCGGTCCCGTAGGAGATTCAGATCCTTCTGAAATCATTGCGGCCGAATCTCAGCGGATTCCTTTCAAGATTTCACTGACAAAATCTCATGAGTGGCAAGACGCCTTCAAGAACTGGCCTTTGCCCCCAATTGCCGGATGGAGAAATTGGTACAAAAGGATGTCTGACGATAAAAGCCCCCAAACACAGAACTGGGATCATCTGCGTATTTCTCACTGCCTGGAGCTGTCATTAGCCGAAACACCAAAGAATGAGAACCTCCTGATTGCAGCTTGCCATTTTTGGTCCAATGGTGCAAATGCTTTTCTTTTCAGCCATGGCCCAATGTCCCCCACTTTAGCCGATGTCTACATGATGACCGGCCTAAACATTACAGGAACTGTATACCCATATGACCACAAAGGTTCCTCCAAGCAGACAGGGGTAAAAACAGGGGTTGGATACAAGAGATACATCCAGAACCATATGTCTGATGGCCCTCTGACTGATGTCGAATACAGGGCCTTCCTGAATATGTGGTTATGCAGATCAGTCTTCTGTGGCAAAGCCAATGAGCCAACTCTGAATCATATCGTAATGGCTGAAGAGCTGGCTGTTGGAAAACTCATTCCACTTGGGAAATACCTCCTGGGAAGTGTATACCACATGCTCAATCAAACCACCTACCTGATGCATACCAGCAAGAAAATCCCCTGTGTCAATGGTCCCTGGTGGTTTATCCAAATGTGGCTGCAGTTGTACATGCATCAAATCGTTGCTATTGACCTCAACAGCCGAGACTTCCCTTCAATCAATTACAAAGAAGGAGAAACCCGGAGAACCAAAGGTTGTCAAACTTATGGAGAAGCTGCCTCCACTGTATCTATTAACAAGAACATTGGTGAACTGTTTGAGCTCTTCTTCAGAGGCTTTGCTCATCCTCTTTGGTTCCCATATATGGACAATGACAATCTTACTCTCCCTTGCGAATTCAGCTTTGAAACTGGATGCACTGATGTACAATCTATAGCAATTTTCAATGCCTTCATCCAGCCCTGCATCCTGCCAGCCGAATTCTGTGGAGGAAGGTTGGTTCAAAGCACCTATGAATATTATCAGCCAAGCATGATGGCTAGACAGTTGGGATGTGGCCAAGTGCCCCCTAGGCTATTTCTTCACGAATTTCTCAAGCCCAGGGAGATTGTCAAGGATTCCACAGAGACAAGAAGGATTTTCACTTATAAATGCTGTGGAACTATTTATGCACCCGAGCCTTTTGTGCCAATAACATCTGTTCATCCTTCTTTCACTCTCTGGTGGCAAGAACTCCATGACCATATCTTCAACATGCCAATCCATCCCTTCTGCCTCGAGTTAATGCCTGATTACCAGCCAACTTTAGAGGTAATATGCTTATTTCTTCATCTGTCTCAATTACATTAACCCCAATTGATTCTGACTCTGTTATTTTGCAGGACATAACACCTGCCCCTCTTGCCAGGGCAATTCTATACAAAACTGCAGGCCCAATATCTGCTTTGGGGCACCAATCTCCTACCTTGGCTCAGCTGATGGCTAGACAGGCTTCTTCAGATCCAATACTTACTAGACCATCATCTATCAAGAGGAAAACCCTTTCTTTAACTGCCCCCTTAGTTGTAAAGAAGAAAAGAACAAGCAGCAAAAAGGTTATCAGGGTCAGAGCCTCCTTTCTTTGACCACAATGCCATTGGTATTTTACTCAGTTTTATTTCTCCTTGGTTTCAGGCCAAAGCACAGCAATCAACAATCAGTGCAGATTCCGCCGATGTTTCATTGATTGGTAAAATTCTACCACTTTATCTTCCTAACTTCTTTTCATCGGCACTCATTTCTTGTTAACTGCAGAACAATCCTCAATGGATCCAATTTTGGAGAGCCCTCCTTCTCATCATGATTCATCCTTAGCTTTGCAACTTCTTCCCCAATCAGAAGCACCATCTTCACCAAGAAGTCTTCCAGTTTCTCCTCAGCAAGATACACAGAATCCTCCCATTGAGCCTGAAAGGCTTCTTTCTCCTATTCAGGAAGTCAGGAACGAGGTAAACATAATCATTTAACTTTCTCTACTCTTTTATTTAGCAGATTATTACTAATTCGGCAAGAACCATCTTCCAGGAAAAAACCATTTCATCATCCAGCTATTCTTTTGCTGTGGACGACTTGGTTGCCGAACAAGGGGAAGAAACATCTTCTGGCCAAGCTCTGTCAGAAGAAAATCAAACAAAGCTGAAAGATATCCTTGCTTTGCTGCATAAGAGTATCCAAGATTAAGTCAAAGATGCTGATCTCTTAAGGGATGTATTAGAATCCATTGACCAAGAACTTCCTGATGATATCAAAATCTCTTTGGAACCAGTTTCTCATTTGGATCAACAATACGCTGCAGTAAAGCAGGCTCTGAAAAACCAATCTTCTCAACCAGCTCTGGAACAGAGGAGGTCCACAGCCAAACAATCCGTGAAAGACCTGCATACTCAAGCTCAGAACAGCAAGGAATTACTGACCAAATTAGAATCTGAACTTGAAATGAAGGAGATCAGAAAAGCTGCACTTGAAGCCGAATTGAAAAATCTATCGGCCGAAATTGAAGCTGATAAGAAGAAGATAGTCGAGCTTCCCAAGTTAACAGAGAAGATGCGAAAGGAAGCTTCAGCAGCTCTAAACGAAGACAAACAACTCAAGGCAAAGCTTGCTGCTCTAGCTAGAACCCAAGAAGCTGACAAAAAGCTATTAGAGAGCATTAGCAATATGATATCAAATGCTAAAAATGTAATCTCAAATTTCTTGGGTTTGTAATTTGTAACAAACAATTGATAGCCGAATCAATCTTGCAATCTTGTCATTTCCTAACTCTGTTTTTCCTCCATTGTGAATAACTCATTCGGCAAAACTGGCTATAACAGTGTCAGACCCGAAAACGCTTCAGACACGACATAGCCGAATCTCATTAGTCAAAACCGAATACGACTCGGCAAGAATCCCAAACGACATGGAAACCGACCGGTTGGAAAATCCTTTCCACCTCCCGAACTCTTTGGGATATGCACCACAATTTTCGGCCACGATCTCTTCGTTAGTTCCATAAATAATAACCTTGAGCGCTTCTAATCTTCCATCAAATCTTTCAACTCGAGCTCTCTGCTATCCTGAGTCTCTTCTTCTTCTAGCACAGCAACCTCCAAGAAACCCTGATGTCCAACAACAGAAGACGCCCGGCCGTCGACGAAGCCGAAGGGAGCCGTACCGGCGCTCGTCGGAGGTGATGACTGTCTGCCACTCCTTATCCTTTCCTCCAGATTTTGCATTATTCTCAACCTTTCTCCGTGCTTTCAGGCTTATCCAATGGAACCCCGTCGCTGCCCCGCCTGCGGCTCCGGCTGCAGCGGATGATTCTTCGGAGTCATCTAGCCGATCCCCCAGGCCCGACTGGGATCTGCCTTACTCAGAGAGCGATGCTCGCCGATTCAAGCAGGAACGCGACGACACTCGGTGTGAACTGGAGGTCATATCCAAACAAGCCGGGATCGCAGATCTAGAGTGGCAACACCAACGCAAACAGCTGCTCGAGACCATCGACGGTAATTTCTGTAGTTCACTTAACTTCGATCTGACCTTAGACTAACCCATCGTGGCTTCGTATTCCTACAGACCGCGACGCCGAACTCGACCGGCTGAAGACATTGGTCGAGTCTTTGGCCAACAAGGTGAATGCTCCTGGGGACACGTCAGAAGCTCGCCTCGGTGCAGTGGCAGGCCGTATTGATGAAGTGGCCTCACATGGCATCCGCCTGGGCACTGCCGCAGGCCTAGTCGCCATGTCGACGCACACCGGCACCGACTACTCCAGGCTACCGCCCGGCTTTGCCAATGGCAACCCGGAGGAGATCGACGATATCGAGGCCTCCATAGATAGCCTTGATGCTCATGGCGCTGCCATTGCCGATTCCATTCATCCCCAGTCTGTTCTGAACAAGCTGTTCCATTAGTTTGTACTAGGGATCATGGAATTTCGGCAATAAAATTTATCTTTTTGCAGTCTTTTTTGCGATAACTTGGTCAAACTCATGATGCAAAATATTTTTAGTAAGGGCAATACACTTTGGTATTGGCCATTCCTTCTTCTGTCAATATTTTTGTTCTGAAGACGGCTCCTTCCCGAATGCCGGCTGTTTCAGTTGTTCTGACATTGAATATTTCAATCAGCGATCAATCTCAATACTAGGATAATATTTCTTCAAGTATCTCCCATTGATAGCAGCAGTAAACTCCTCTCCTAGTAAAGTTTTCAGGATATATGCATTTCCAGGCACGCATCTGACCACTCTGAAAGGACCTTCCCAGTTTGGAGACCACTTACCGAATGCACTGTATTTAGTTCCAATCGGCAATATTGCTTTCCAAACCAAATCTCCTTCTGCAAATTGCCTGACTTTCACCTTCTTGTTGTAATATTTAGCAACTCGCATTTTATTTTTCTCAACATTTTCCAAGGCCCTGAGACGAATCATATGCAAATCTTCTAATTCGTCCATCATCAAATCACTATAATCTTTAGAACTTAAATCTTTTTGCAACTTTATCCTCCTTGAGTCTAATTGTATCTCCCATGGCAAGATAGCATGATGCCCATATACCAACTCATAAGGAGATGTCTGTGTAGCCCCATGTGGAGCCATTCGGTAAGCCCATAAAGCCTCATTGAGTACCGAATGCCACTTTCTCGGCTTCTGATCAATCTTCTTCTGTATGATTTTGATCATAATCTTGTTAGAAGCCTCTGCCTGACCATTTGCTTGAGCATAATAAGGAGAAGAATTCAACAATTTGACTCCCATACTTTCAGCAAAATTTCTGAACTCTGAAAATGTAAACTGAGTTCCTTGATCTGTGGTGATTGTTTGAGGAATTCCAAATCTGTAAATGATATGTTCTTTAACAAATTCAACCATATTCTCTGATGTCACCTTCTTTAATGGAATCGCCTCAACCCACTTAGTAAAATAATCAGTTGCTAAAAGCACAAACTTATGTCCCTTGCTAGATGGAGGATTTATTTGGCCAATCAAATCTATTCCCCATCCTCTGAATGGCCATGGCTTGATAATAGGATTCAGGACCGATGCTGGAACTCTTTGAATGTTTCCAAATCTCTGGCAATCTATGCATCCTTTGTAATATTCAAAGCAGTCTTCTAGCATTGTGGGCCAATAGTACCCAGTTCTCCTAATAACCCATTTCATTCGGTAAGCCGATTGATGTGCTCCACACAGCCCATCATGCACTTCGCTTATCAGCCTTTTTGCTTCTTTTTGACTTAAGCAATGTAACAGCACCCCATCCAAGGATTTATAATATAAATTGTCATCAAGAAGAACAAACTTTAAAGCTTTATACCTGAGCTTCCTAGAAACCTTTCGGGATGGATTCTCCAGATAATCAACAATTTCTTTTCTCCAATCATCTTCCGCCAGATCACTCCCGAAAGCATATACATCATTAGCAAAAACTTCTTGAAGCTCTCTATAACCCGAAGCACTCTGAGCTAATCTGTTCGCCCCTTCATTGTCTTTCCTAGGAATATGCCGCAGAATTACCGACTGAAACTCCTTTAAGATTTGCTTGCATTCTTCATAGTAATTCCTTAAGACATCGTTTCTGCACTCATATTCGCCATTCAGTTGCCTTATGACTAATTCTGAATCTCCAAAGATTTCAACTGCAATGGCCTTTGCTTCTCTCAAGTATTGAAGTCCTCTGAGCAACGCTTCATATTCGGCTTGATTATTAGTGACAGTAGGTTGAATAGGAATAGCAAATTCAAATACCTCTCCTTTTGGCGAAATTAACAAAATACCTACTCCACCACCCTTGTCACATGAAGATCCATCGAAGAATAATACCCAAGGAGTAATTTCAAGCAGATTAGTCGATGAATCGCGATGCTCAGTAATGAAGTCAGCAATAACCTGTCCTTTAACAACTTTTGCCGATTCAAACTTTAATTCAAACTCAGACAAGGCTAAAATCCATTTGCCAATCCTTCCGTTTAAAATTGGCATAGACAACATGTGCTTTATCACATCAAATTTTGAATACACAATGCATTCGGCATGTAGCAAATAGTGCCGAAATTTTGTACAGGAGTAGTAAACACATAAACAAAGCTTCTCGGTAGCCGAATACCTCGTTTCGGGATCAAGCAATTTTCGGCTAAGGTATGCAACTACCCTTTCCTTTCCCTCAAATTCTTGTATGAGGGCCGATCCAATAGTTTGGGTATCGGCCGCCACATACAACTTAAAAGGCTTGTTCAGCTGTGGAGGTACCAATACTGGTGGTTCTTTCATGTATTTTTTGATCTCATCAAAAGCCTTTTGCTGTTCGTCACCCCATACAAATTTCTGATCCTTCTTGGCTTTTAGCAGTGAAGAGAAAGGTAACACCTTTTGTGATAAATTTGATATGAATCTTCTTACGAAATTGATCTTACCAAGTAATGACTGTAACTCCTTAAGATTAGTTGGAGGAACAACTTCATCAATGGCTTTCATACTTTTCTCGCCAACTCCTATTCCTCCTTCATGCACCAGAAATCCCAAAAACTCTCCTGCCGAAACTCCAAAAGCACATTTATTTGGATTCATCTTGAGCCCATGTTTCCTAGTGCATTCTAGAGTTTTCATTATATCGGCCAAATGTGCTTCATGATCCAATGACTTAATCACAATATCATCGATATATATTTCCACAATCTTGCCGATCAACTCATGAAAAATATAATTCATGGCTCTCTGATAAGTTGCACCAGCATTCTTCAAACCAAACGTCATGACAACCCATTCAAACAATCCTATATGTCCTGGACATCTGAAAGCTGTTTTCGCTATATCTTCCAATGCCATAAAAATTTGATTGTACCCTGCATTACCATCCATGAAACTAATGACTTTATAACCAGCAGCAGCATCAACCAACGAGTCAGCAATAGGCATTGGATATCCATCCATTGGTGTAGCTCTGTTCAGATCTCTAAAATCTATGCAAACTCTCATCTTCCCATTTTTCTTGTACACAGGAACAATATTAGAGATCCATTCTGCATATCTGCATGGCCGAATAAAATTTGCCGATATTAATCTTTCCACTTCTTTCTTCACATCGGCCAACACTTCATCTTTGTAGATCTTTCGGGGTGGTTGCTTGTAAGGCTTATAACCAGGCTTGATCGGCAATCGATGCTCAACAATGGAACGATCTAAACCAGGCATCTCCGAATAATCCCAAGCAAAACAATCTCTGTATTCTTTTAACAATTCAATCAACTTTTCTCTGAAAACCGAATCCAAGCTAGCACTGATGAATATCGGCCTTGGTTTGTCACCGTCTCCAATGTCTACTTCTTCTAATTTATCAGCCGATACAAATCCATGTCCTAGCTTCCCATTAGTCCCATCGATTGGGTTATCCATTAAAAATTACTAAAAGAGCCGACTGCTTCGATCGGCTGTTGATCACTGCTGACTGGCTCAACAGGACCTTCTCCCCAGTCCTTGCCTGAGAAACAATCTATGCCTTGATATTCCCAGAAGGCTGGTTCCACATTAGCCACGCTAATTGAATCATCTGCTGGGACAATTTCCACTTCATCATCTATCCACTGAATAAGCTGCTGATGCATAGTAGATGGAATACAGCAATTCGCATGGATCCAATCCCTTCCAAGTAGCAAGCTGTATGCCCCTTTGCCTTCAATAACAAAGAAGGTTGTAAGCAGAATCTTAGATCCAATCATCAGGTCTACATGTACACATCCTTTGGTGTCCGAAGGATTTCCAGCAAAATCATTCAAAACGATGCTTGTCGGCGTTAAATCTCCAGGGCTCATGCCAAGTTTCCTGAATGTGTTGTATGGCATCACATTAACAGCAGCTCCACCATCAACAAACATCTTCGTCAGTGGCTTTCCGTTGACATATCCTCTTAAGTACAGTGGCTTCATGTGCCGATTCTGGACTGGCTTCTCGAAAATAGCTTGCTTATTCAATACCAATTGTGCCATTAACCCACATTGCTCGGCTTCATCCACTTCTGATAATATCTCTTCCTGTACAATTTGATTAGCTGGAGCCATGAATTCATTCGGCAAGAAACATACCATGCATATAGGAGCCGAATGACCCGATTCATCAGGTTTGTCTTTTGGACGCCATATCGATCTCAACCTGGTTCCTGCTCGTTTCAACTCTTGATTCCTCAGGCGCTGGACTCTTCTCTTCTGGCTCCTTCTTAAACCAGGTGGACACCATTGTCCTTTTTGCCAGACATACTCACGATCTTCTTCTTCAGCATGTCTTTTCCTTAGTTGATCATCGTTCTCATATATTTTTAGACGCCGATCATCACTAGGATGTATCCTTCCAATTCTTTCGTGGACGGATCGGCGACTGGCACCATTTTGCCTATATTCAATAAATCCATTATTGCATTCAGGACAGTTATTCCATGTAGGCAGCTTTAAACCTTCGTTCCAACAGTGTCTGAAGAAAGCACAATCCCAATGTGCACGTTCTTGTTCTCGGGCATATGCCTCTTGTTCTTCCTCATACCTTCTTTCTTCGCACCTCCTCTTCTCCTCCTCGTACTCACGTCTCTGGTAGTGCTCTTTTTCTTGCTGACGCTGCCACTTATTGAGGAGAATGCGCGATGTGACTCTGGGTTTAGAAGATTTCCCAATTTCAAATCGGCTATTCGGGAAGCGAGGTTTTTCCTGCCGAATCTGTTCGATCGTGATTTGCCGATTAGGATCGACTGAGCCATTCTGCTTCGCTTCTTTCGACGTCAGGACTCTTATCTTTTCTCCAGATTCGGCAACATTCACCATATTGATTGAGAACCCAATCATGTTCTGAGGAAACGGGTTATTGTCCAACTTCATCTTATTGTCGAATTTCAGATGCCCTTCTTGGATAGCTTTCTGAATCCTTACTCTAAAAACCCTACATTCATTGATGGAATGAGAATTTCTATCATGGAATCCACATTACCTTTTATCTTTCACTCCATCAGGCCGAAGCATAGAATGCCCTTCTGGTAGCTTGATCCGGCCTTCTTTCACAAGATAGTCGAACAATTTATCTGACTTAGTCACATCAAAATCATAGGTGCCCTTATTCTGTTTAATCCACCTCTGATTCACCATGACTGGTTCTTTGCCCCACACTATCTCTGCTGCAGCTATCTCCTCATTATCTTCATACTCATCCCCTTGATCTGCTCTTTCAAGGAATTGGTTATATATGTCAGCTACATCATTATTTTTAGTAAATCTGGCATCTTTCTTGAAACCATATGCCTGGTTACTCATTAAGGCCAATCTGTGTGACAACTGGCCCAGATCATCGAACTCCATCCCGAATAGCTTTTCCCGAATGGCAGGCAGCATGCCAGCTACAGCCATACCAGCTAGCTGGTCATCAGGTATGTTCAGAGAAAAGCACATGCTCTTTGTTTCCCTAAACCTTCTGAGGAACTCCGTAGGTGTTTCATTATTCCTCTGCCTTAAGCTGGTCAAATCAACCAACTTTTTCTTGGTACTGCCGATGTAGTAATGAGCATGGAATTTCTGCTCCAGGTCTTTCCAAGTACAAATTGACTGAGCAGGCAAAGAAGCAAACCATGTAAAGGCTGGACCCGTCAGTGACAAAGGAAAGTATCTGATTCTAAAAGCCTCGTCCGCTGAAGCTTCTCCAAGCTGTATCAGATATCGAGCTATATGTTCCACAGTGCTAGTATCGTCTTGTCCTGAGAACTTAGTAAACTCTGTAGGCACCTTGACTCTATTCGGCAATGATACCCTTTGGTACCATTCTGGGAAAGGAGACGAGTACATGTACCCCTGATTTTTAGGCTTCAAACCGAATTGATTTTGCAATACATCGGTCATCTTTTGCACCATGAGGTCAATATTGGTATCTTGATTCCCTGGTCTTCCAGCAGGCATCCCTGTAGTACCAACATACCCGGGATTCGGGAGAGCATCAATAGCATTATAGTCCATAAACTCTGAATATCCGTTCCCATACATATCCCTTTGTAGCCTGTTGTTCAGAGGGGATATTTTGTAAGCAGAAGCAGGTGGATTTCCCGTGGTGCCGAATGCCATATCACCATATGTACGAGGTTTCGGCAATGCATGTTGAAGCTCTTGCTGAATCGGCTGTCCATTCGCGTCTTTGGTTCCAGAAGTTTCAGTTTCTTCAGTACCTTTACCATGACGTTTTGGGACCGATGCTTGAATATTGAAATATGTTGGTCCACCAAGTTGTCCATGCGCTTGCTCAAAAGGTTTATCCACGTGTTGACCAAAGATGTTGACCAATATGAGCCGAAAACTGTTCAGGAATGCAGCATTATGATTGGTCATTGTTTCTCCTAAAGCCTTGTACAACAAGCTAGAGAACTTCTCCCTTTCTTCTTCTTCAGTAAGATCAGATTGTCCTGGCAGAAGAACTCTTGGCAGATCTGACTTGAGAAACGGTGCACCACTCCTATTCTTAGCAAAAGACAGCAAGCATTTTTTGATAAACTGATCTGCAGCAATCTTCACCATTTGTTGATGTTCATCAGACAATTCTTCAAAAGTGACATCCAGAATGTCTTTTAATTCAGGCATCTTCGAAGCTTGTGTCCCACCGGGCGTGCCAAAAAGTGTGTTGACGTAAAATCCGCACCTCACACCAAGCACACAGCAAGCCGAATTAGCTGGCTTCACACGTGGCCCGAGCGTTTGAATCCGAAAGCGTGCCAGTCAATTTTCCTGAAACTGACAAAGGGATAAAATATTTTTAGATAACACCTGGAACGTACCGGGCAATACCAGTCAGTTCCATATTTGCGGCTACGGAGCCAGTTTCGAACGACACATAGCTACAGAGAAGCTATCTGTCGGCATTTAAAGCATCATTCGGCAATCGGCAGAGCACGCAGGAAGCACGCTGCCGAATGCATTCGGCAATCGGCTAAGCATGCAGGAAGCGCACTGCCGAATGAGTGACGAAAGCATGACGAAAGATCGGTATTCGACTGAATAAACATTGTAACGCATGTTCATAACCGATCAACGAGGAACAGAGCATGGTAGATAAATAAAAGGGCGAAAGCATGACCATAATTTCATAATAAACAAGAATGCATAGATTAAAAGCACTAGTCTACCGCATGTCTAGGTACTTTCCAAACCGTCGAGCATGAAAACAAGCAAGTTAATCCACCGCATGATACGACCTGCTTAGAATCACACCACCAACCAAGAATAGAGTAATCCACCGCATGATACACCCTAAACATGGAAGGCTAAAAGCATTCTTTATTTAAAACAAAACCGTGGACACGTTTCACTCGTGGCGACACTGCCGAATTCAGCTATATAGCCGAATCGGGTTCCATGAAGAAGGAACACGCATCATCGATGATGATAGATCTATCAGATCGAATCGAATTCTAATCCACCGGATGATTAGCTCTAAGACGACCCAAAAACCTGCATCTACCGCATGACACCCGGTTCTGTCAAGATCTACACAAGACCAACGAGCTTGAACCCGCAACACGTAGCAATCTAGATTGATTTCGAATTCGGCTATGGAAAAGCAGAGCATTGTGAGCTGGAACCGAATCTAATCAACCTAGACTGGGCAAAAGAGTGTTGTAATGAATTTAAACACAAAGGTAAAATCCAAAGCAACACACGGTAACTTAATGAATCTATCGGATCTTGCCAAAATCCAATAGAGCCGATAACTTGTTCCAAGCTAGAACTTAGCCCACCGCATGGCTCATGATCTAACAATGGAACCTTCCCGAACCAGAGCCTAAATCCACCGCATGATACTAGGCATGGCGCAGGGTTGCCGGTACTTACGGAGGTCGACGGATCGATGATTCCTCTCGAAGAACTCGACGACACGACTAAAGGACTCGAAGTTGGCACGGGGCCGGTTTGTTGTATGATTGATTGGATGATTCCTCTTTTACAACTACCATGGGTTTATATTTATACCCAGGTTTCGACACGACTCCTAATCGATTACGATTACATTATTTATTTCCTAAAAAAGATAAACGCCGGAGCACCGTATCCGCCTTGCATTCCAAGTCAAACCAGCCTTTTCCTTATACTTCATCCACGTCATCACGCGCTCCCGAATGCCTTTTGCGGAACAGTTCTCTTGCCGAATGACGATGCGTTCCCGACCGCAGAACGTCTTTGCCGAATGCTTCTGGGGAAAAACTCCTTTGCCGAATGGTATCTCTTCAATGAATCCGGCCCACATGTCAGCCTCTTCCTGGTGCCAATTTTTGGTGTCAACACTATTGGATCGTACCACTAGGTTACCTTGTAAAAAATCACCAACATCAAAAAAGCATAGTAAAGCCTCCACATCGAGACAAAACAAAAAAGAAGTCCTAATGAAAGGAATTTTTTGGAATAGTAACGGGCTCAAAGACCCAAAAAACATAGATTACTATCGGACCTAACTAAAGAACAAAATCTTAGTTTCATCGCCATATCGGAATCAGGGAGGAGGAATTTTTCTGATTCTTTCTTGAAAAATCTATGTGATGGGAAAAATTATATATGGCATTGCAAGGAACCAAAAGGGAGTTCAGGGGGTATTTTGCTAGGGATAGACTTAGACATTTTTCATATTGGAGCTATAGATGAGGGAGAATTTTATGTAAAATTCGACTTATGCAATAAAAATGACAGCTTCAAGTGGGATTTAGTGGCGATATATGGTCCAGCACAAGGGGAATTCAAGGAAAGTTTTTTGACAGAGCTAGCCTCTATGTGTAGTCACGAATCTTTACCAATGCTTATGGGTTGTGATTTTAATATCTTACGCAGCCCAAATGAGAAAAATAATGTCAAGTTTGATCATCGTTGGCCTTTTCTTTTCAATGCCGTAATCGATGGTCTAGATTTGAGGGAATTAGAGATGTCGGGTAGGCAAAACACATTGGAAAACACAATGCAGATTCCCACGTACGAAACATTGGACCGTGTTCTGTTGACGACAGAATGGGAGCAAAAGTTTCCATTGTCCACGGTGGTCGCGTTGACACGTGATGTTTCCGACCATACTCCTTTACTTCTGAGCACCGGCGAATCATCCTTGGGAAACACCCAACCCGCCTTCAAATTTGAATTAGGTTGGCTGCTTCGAGATGGTTTCGCAGACATGATCAAGGATATATGGACTAAGGAGAATAACGGTGACTCACCTATGGAGCGATGACAATCGAAAATCCGTAGGGTGCGCCAACATTTACGTGGTTGGGCAAAAAACACAAGGGGAACTTATAAAAAAGAGAAGAAGCAGTTGTTAGATAAGCTCAATACGTTAGATAAAAAGGTAGAAGTGAGCCTGCTGTCCCAACAGGAAGTTGATTTAAAGCATTGTCTTCAGAACAGATTAGTAGAATTGTTGCGCGAAGAGGAGGTTAAGTGGTATCAAAGGGCTAAGGTGAAGGAGTTGCTAGAGGGCGATTCCAACACCAAATATTTCCAGCTCATAGCAAACGGTAGGCATAGGAAAACAAGGATTTATCAGTTGCAGGATGGGAATCAGATTATATGTGGTGATGATGCATTGAAAAGTTATATTACCACATATTATCAGGGATTATTTGGGCCTCCTGAGGTGAACAATTTTCAGTTAGATGAAACTCAGACTAATGATATTCCTCAGGTTTCTGTGACTGAAAATGAGATTCTTGTATCCAGCTTCTCAGAACAGGAAGTAAAGGAGGCAATTTTTCAAATGGAACATAGCAAAGCTCGTGGGCCTGATGGTTTCCCTATATAATTCTATCAGGCCTTCTGGGAAGTTATAAAAGGAGACTTAATGTCTCTCTTTCACGAGTTTCATGAAGGAAATTTGCCCTTGTATATTCTAAATTTTGGTACAATTATTTTATTACCAAAACGTAGTGAGGCGACCAAAATCCAACAATACAGGCCTATATGTTTGTTTAATGTAAGTTTTAAGTTTTTTACAAAGGTGGCTACAAATAGAATTACGCAAGTGGCTGAAAAGGTAATTAGTCGGACTCAAACAGCCTTCTTGCCGGGTAGGAATATTATGGAGGGTGTCGTAGTGTTACACAAAATGATTCACGAGCTCCATAGAAAGAACCAGGATGGAGTAATTTTTAAGATCGACTTTGAGAAAGCGTATGATAAAGTGAGATGGCCATTTGTACATCAAACTTTGAGGATGAAAGGCTTTTCACAAAAATGGTGCCAATGGGTTGAGGCTTTTACTCAAAGGGGCCATGTAGGAATCAAGATAAATGATCAAATAGGAAAGAATTTTCAGACTTGGAAAGGGCTTAGACAGGGCGATCCGCTATCACCTATCCTCTTCAACATTGTTGTTGATATGCTAGCCATTATTGTAAACAGAGCAAAAGGATGGTCAGGTATCTGGGGTTGTACCACAGTTAGTAGATGGAGGATTGTCCATTTTACAATATGCGGATGATACAATCCTATTTATGGATCATGATCTGTCAAAGGCTGCAAATATGAAGCTTCTATTATGTGCATTTGAGCAGTTGTCTAGTCTTAAAATAAATTTTCACAAAAGTGAATTATTTTGTTTTGGCCGAGCCAGAGACTGTGAACAACAATATGCTGATTTATTCGGATGCCATTATGGGGCCTTCCCATTTCGGTACCTTGGCATTTTAATGCACTACAGGAAGCTTAGTAACTCTGATTGGAAGGCGATAGAACAAAAATTTGAAAGGAAGTTGTGCAGTTGGAAAGGAAAGCATATGTCTGTAGGTGGAAGGTTAGTTTTGATTAACTCAGTCCTATCCAGTCTAGCGGTTTTTATGCTCTCTTTTTTCGAAATCCCAAAAGCGGTTCTGGAAAGATTGGATTATTATAGATCGAGATTTTTCTAGCAATCGAATGAACATAAGAGGAAGTATAGACTAGCTAGATGGACTATTCTATGTTAGCCCAAAGAAATTGGAGATCTAGGGATTAAAAATTTAGAAGTTCATAATCAGTGACTGTTGAGTAAGTGGTTGTTTAAACTTATCAATGAGGATGGGATTTGGCAGCAACTTTTAAGAAATAAATATCTGCGTAACCAAACTATTACTCAGGTTGATAGGAAACCAGGTGATTCTCACTTTTGGTCAGGACTGATGAAAGTGAAACAAACCTTTATTAATTTTGGCACGTTTCAGTTAAAGGACGATAAACAAGTCAGATTCTGGGAAGATAAATGGTTGGGTAATTTCACTTTGAAACAACAATATCCATCCTTATATTAGATTGCGAGGAAAAAACGCGACACAGTAGCCATGGTTTTCTCTAGGATTCCTTTTAATGTGTCTTTTAGACGTTCATTAGTTGGTCCACTTTTATACTCATGGCATGATATAGTGCACAGGATTAGCCACATACATATAAACAGCAGGGGTGACAAGTTCTGGTGGAATCTTACTCAGTCTGGCTTTTTTGTGTTAGGTCAATGTATATGGCTATTATTAACAATAATACTAACATTTGGAAATTGAAACTCCCATTGAAGATTAAAATTTTTTATGGTATTTCAAGAGAGGGGTGATTCTAACAAAGGATAATCTAGCTAAGAGGAATTGGAATGGTAGTAAACTGTGTGCTTTCTGTTCCAATGAAGAATCAATTCAACACCTCTTTTTTTATTGTCATATGGCGAAATTCCTATGGAGAGCAGTACATTTTGCTTTAACTTACATACACCCTATAGCTTCCATTATTTATTTAATACTTGGCTTGTAGGGATGAATGGAAAGCTAAAGAGTCAAATGTTAATTGGGGCCGCTGCTTTATGGTGGGCTATATGGCTCACTAGGAATGATTTAGTTTTTGATAAATCCCCCACAAAAACATATTTGTAGGTTTTGTTCAGAGGGACGTACTGGCTTCGGTTCTTGACGTAGCTACAACAGCATGATCAAGACAAACAAGCAATAAAGGAGGCATGTTAAACACTGGAGGCTTTGGCAATGCGTTTCTTCGCACATCATGGTTGGAGATTTAGCAATAGGCCGGATTACAGGCTAATTTTCTTCATACTGTATGGTGTGTTCTTTTTTGATTATTCGGTGATAGCAGACGGAAGTGCTGCAAACTTGTAAACGTTGGCTGTAGCCTTATGGGTCAAGGCTGGATTAATTTCCATTATCTAAACAAGGTGGGACCATTGCCATTGGAAAGCTTATCTCGTTAGCTTTCCAAGCATATGTAGAACGTCAAAAACCGAGCCCTTATGCGTCCTGGGCAACCAATTTAGTGCGGGCTGCTCCTGTACTCCGAGGCGGACTTGAACATGAGTTTCTTTGGGCCTCCACCTTGGCGACTCGAATCGGATTAATCTTGAGCCTTCTTGTTGACTTGGAAAACCTTGTTGGTCTCCTTCTTCTCCATCACATGCACCACTCATGGACATATGCATGCGTGTCATGTCCTCATCATCCTCCCCTTCTTGACGAAAAGCCGTCCTCGGCGTTGTTTGTGCTCTAAGATGGCCCTGCACAACACGAAGAAACACGGGGTTGCGAAAAATATGGGAACTGAGAATATTGTGGGGAGTGACATGACCACATTTCCAATCTCCCAAAGTATCTCCTCCTATAGAGTTGTCGGCAAATACATAGGCTCCTTGCTCGAAACACACACAATCTTTTTCAACACTATCCTGCAAAAGATTAGCACTAACAACATGCAATGCAGGCATAGATGGTTGCATAACCACTAGTATTTGTTCAATGCAAGAAAAATTAGCACTAGCACACATAGGTAGCAGCCAACAATGCTCCCCTTCTTGAGAGTGAACCTGATTTGTTATAGTAAAACTAGAGGAACAATCTAGTTGATTACAATCTTGTACATCAAAAGGAGATTTCAGATTTGCACAAATATAGACTCAATGCACCATATACTCTCCTTTACTGTTATATTTGCCAATAAAATGATATGTAGAAGTAGACAACCATGGCAACTCAGCACATCTAAATTTCTCTTCCAAACTACTAAGAGCACATAAATTATCAAACTCAACATAACCGAAAGTTTATAAAGAAGATAATAATTTCAGTTTGTCATGTGCACAAGTAATTGACATAATAACATTATTTTTAGCATATGTATATTGCTTCAAATCAAAAGTATCATGCTCCTTCTCTACTTGTGACAAAGGTAATACAAGAGAAGGTTCCATTATATCATTATTTTCATCATTGGAGAGCAAATTCAGCACATCAAGAGAGCTTTTACTTGAATAATTTACATGTTCCTCCTTTGTTGCATGATCATCTTCATTATGTACATGCTGCAAAGTATTAGTTCCAACAATAGGCAAAACAATATCATCATTCTGTAAAAAATCAGATTTTGATGAATTTGTTGTGTCATTGAAAACACCCCATTCTTTTCTAAAAGGTTCACTTTTTCTTCTGTCCGCCCTTTGGAGATCAGATTCTAAAATTTCAGCGGTAGTCAAAAATATTAGTGTAATTTTTCTACCGTTGTACTTGAAGGAATATTTATTACCAACCCTTTTATGTACCGCATTATTTATATTAATCCAAGGCGAGCCTAACAACAAATGACATGCTTGCATAGGTACTATGTCAAAATCAGCACTATCCTTATAAGGTCCAATGCTAAATTCAATATGTGCAATTTCAGTTACCTTTATCTTATCATAAGAATTTACCCATTGCATGTAGTATGGATGTGGATGGGGCTTTGTGGTCAAATTAAGCTTCTCAACCAGCTCTAAGCTTGCAAGGTTGTTGCAAGTTTCACCATCAATGATGACTCGGCAACGTCTCTCCATCACAACAAAGAAAATCTGGAATAAGTTGTTGGATTGATTTTGCTCTGCTTTCTCCATTTGAGAACTTAGTACTTCTCGAACAATCTCATCATTCCCTGCCATTGTTAGTATGTAGATAAGAGAAAACAAAAAAGGTTATCCCTATCAACTACTATATGTGTCAGTGGAAACACGCTCTCACAAGCTTTACCAAATTCTTACAAGTGTTCTTACTAAAGCAAAACAGTGGATGGTACAACCGGTGGCTGGTTCGTGATACCTATGAGGAAGTAGTACCAAGATTGCAAGGGCCCTTCGCTTCACTGACCTGAAGTATAGTTTGTGGAGCTTTGGAAAGGCAAAATATATAGCAAGGAATAGCAAATAACAGATACAAAATAGCAAAGTTCAATAAATATCCAAAGTACAAGTCAAAATTGCTGGCTAAGACGTGTCCTAGACATAGCAAAACAAGTTGGAACAATAAACGATGGATAAAGCTTACAAACTAGCAAAGCAGCACTCTCTGCACTTGTTTTTAATCTTTTCAGCAATTTCCCTCCAGGACTAGTAGGAATCAAGATGTTTTATTATTCTCAACTATTGTTTTTATATTTTTCTCTAAATAGGGATATCAAAAGCTCCAACCACAAAAATTTTCACCCTTTTTTGAGGTGAGATGCGGCCTATGGAAATTTAGGAACGATATCTGAAAACCCTGAAACAACTTGAACAACTTTTTTCTTTATCTTCCTGACTTTGTTTGAACTTTTTGATTCGACCATGTTTGGTCACCTCAGAATGGAGTCACGAATCTAATGTAAACAATTGAGCTCAAATGGAGCACCGAGCGAAAAGTTATGCCTGTTTTATGGAGGGTATCTCAAGTCATGTTTTCCAAAGGCACGTAAAACAGCAACGGCTAGGGTAAACTTCCTCCTAGCGTCTACAGCAGCAAGCAATAGGTATTCGCTAGATGAAACTAGGATCAAGTATGCAATGCAAAGGCGATTAAAGTGTCTTGCAACCTATCTAGGGCTTGCGCGGTGTTGGCACTTCTTACGATCCAATATCAGAATTGAGAATCCTGATACTGGGGTAAGGAGTGTTTCAGTGGTTTTCCTTATGGCTTAGTAAAATATAGAAATATTCTGCAAGCGCACAGAATCACCACTGTAGCACTTCACCTGGGAGTATTCCGAGGTATCGTAATTTATATTTCCGCAGGGAAGCTTTGGCAAGATTACTAGTGAACAGATATTCGAGACTATCAGAGGAGGGTACACGACTAGACAAGATAGGGGATAACGGTATTGGATAGGAGTGGATATACCGGACACACAGCTCAAGGGATACTCAGGTAAGGGAGAGAAGAGATAGATAGCTGGGAGGACAACGAGAAAAGATAGAGGACTCCTGGATTCTTTATCTACCTATGTCACTCTAGCTTAGAGATATAGCGGCTACAGAGCCAGCACTAGGAGATCTGGGATAACTCTAATGTCTTAGCTTCGGGACAAGGGAACCGGTGAACACACAGAAAGGGATGAGAAGGGGTGCCACTATTTCCCAACTGGGGAATCCTACGGACCGGAACAAACGTGATGGGCTACGAAGACCGAAAGGGGTGTCACCACCTCCCGGCTACCACCTCCGTTGCGACGGGAATAAACTAAGGCCACTGACTAGTCTAGGAACCACTCCTACACTAGGCAACGACTACTTACTCTGCTAGCAAGAGAAAGCAACCTTGTCAATACTCTTGGTGACAATTCACCTCCAGTATCGAGCAAGATCGAAGAACCAGTCAAGACAAAGACTTAAACAAGACTACAAGCACTAGAACTATAACTGACTATAGTCTAAACAAGATATATTTGCTACTAGAATAAAGTAGAAGCAAGATATAAATGACAAAGGCAAAGTGATAAAGATAACTATATTGATACTCAATGTCTTACAAAAGGTAAAGTAAAAGATACAAGAGCTATTACCAGAGCTTCTGAAGACGACTCCGGAACCTCCGAGGCAAAGCTCGACTCAACTCTAACTCCCAACTAAACTATCCTAACTCTACTAGAATGAAAGTGGAAATGAGCTCCTTGGCTTGGTGTGTGTTTACAAGTCAAGTGTAAGGTCCTATATATTGTGCTCCAGGGTCGGTTCAGGTAGGGTAACGGCCAAGGGAGGGGGCAGAGGCGGTTGCCGGGCGTTTCGGCCGAGAGGGTCGGTTCGGCCGAACCCTGGCGTTCGGCCGAACGCCCGATCCACCGCCTTAGCCACCTACGGCCGAGATGCATCCCCTGGAGTCGGTTGGGCAACTGGGGGCGGTTCGGGCGAACCCCCCAGTTCGACCGAACTGGGCTGGGAGCCCAGGCCCGCCCCCTTGCACCGCCTTCGGCTTTGGGTCCCTCCTGGGCCGGCCTCTACTGCTTGGACTTGTCTTGATTCGGCCTAGGTTGACGTGTCGGTGCTCCGGGATGTGTTGGCGGTCGTCCACGTGTCGTGCATCGTGTTTGCTTGGTCATCGGTGACGTGGACGGCTCCCGGTGGTCTGTATGGCTAAGGGGGGTAACCGGCCGAACGGAGTCGTTCGGCCGATTCGGTCATTTCCAGCCCCAATAGCGCGTATTTGTCGTATTTGTACCTGCACAAGTGACACTCACCAAAACTCATGGAACTTTATGAGAAATAAAACCTAAGTACATGGAATGTTGCATATAACCTCATTTATTCCCGAGTATTGGTGGTCGGATTTGGGCTGTAACGACCGCCAACAAGCTCCCCCAAGCTTAGCTCTTTGCTCGTCCTCGAGCAAAGATATAAACTTAGGCTCGGTGGATCAGGAGTTGCTACAATGTCATTTCTTTTGCAGGTAACTTATAAACAACTAGTCCTCAAAAATACTTGATTCATAGGCAAAGTTTCAAATCACCTTTTTACCTATGGGGCTTATAGCAATCTCCTTATCTTGGGCGGTTGAAAGGACGAACAGTTTAAACTCAGTTTTATTCCACTCTACTCTTTTCAGGATCCCATCTCGGAATTTTTTCACAAGTTTTGAAAACTACAAATTGTTCCTCATTGGCACACTCAATCACTCAAGTGTATTTGAATCCTCACCAAAGGCTTGTGCCTTCTTTTCATCCTAACATCTAATATGGCTTTTTGTGTGGCTCAGGGACAAAGGATGAAGGCATGCATGCATCTTATATTTTGCTAAGTCAAAGACCGGATCTCTGAGGAGACAAATCACATCTTAAGATCGAGACGTGCAAGTGTGTGGATATGAATGGAGTGGAGTATGGTGGAATGGTGGAATGGAATATGGTGGAACTCCTTGGATGAAACCCCCTCTCCTTGATTTATTTTCGAGAACATGGGCTATCTTTTATTCTCATATTTTTGCCATGCCACTTTGGCATGCTTTTCTTTTTGCATAGCCCATGTCTCTATCAAGAATATTTGGAGAGGGAACTCATAGAACATGGAGCATTTATTTTTATGGATGGATGATGGAAAATGTTTGCTAACTCCCAGTGTAGGAATTGCAAGTGAGAGGTGGTGTGTGTACGTGGGTCTCGATCTTTAAGAATATGAAATCTTCACTCAAAGGTCACAACAATTTGACAAAGCTCACTAAGATAACAAGCAGCATATGAGTAGAAATTTTCAACTAAGCTTATCATATGGCTCTGGTAGGTATTTTGACCAATGAGGAACTTGTTTTATTTTGAAAGCATAAATTTCCGAGATTTTCCCCGTACTAAAAGCAGAATAGAATTTAACCAAATTCTCACTATATCAACCCCCATAACAACTTAAACTTGCGATAAAGCATGTGCTCCCACAAGGTTTTCAGGATCATTTTTACTCATGCCAAATAACTCAAGCACAATCTAGCAACTAGTTGAAACAAAGTACTTACAAAATTAATGACAGAGCAACTATTCATCATTTCCAAGGTGAGAGGCATATGATTCATTCCATGCATAGTTGGGAGTTATTTTTATTCAAGGGAAATATTGTTTAAGGGAAATATTTTTGGTATTTTCATTTTTTTAAAATGCAAATTATCATGAAGGAAAATGAAAGGGAAATTAAAAGATCAAAGTGCTGGATAAATCGGGACATACCCGGTGGGGGTCCTCCCCCAAGCTTGGACTTTCACTGGTAGGGGTTGAGCCTTGAAAGGTACTGGCTCAGCTGTTCCGCTTGCCCGTGGACGTCATGCTGGATGGACGCCACCATCCCGTTATTCTCTTGATGGTACTGAGAATGGCAGGCTAGTGTGTCCTGGATCTCTCGGGTACGGTCGTCGATGAGCTCGACTCGGTCGGAGATGTAGGACAACTCCCGGCCGTAGTCGAAGCGTGCGGACTGTGAGTATCCGGGGTGATATGGCTGGAAGGCACTGTCGTACCCTCCTCCATACCGACTCCTGGACCACTCAGAGTCCGTGTCCTGGCCGTAGTCCCAGCGTCCTGAGGTGAAGTAGTTCGGCTCCTGGTGCTGCCCGGAGCCTCCTGCTCCGGACGTCCCAGTGCCGGTGTACGTGTCGTAGGTGGCCTCAAAAGCGGAAGTGTGTCGGTGCGGCATCTGGGGTGCATCTTCCGGCTCCTGTGAGGTGGCGAGCCCAGCATCACGCCTGGCTCGTCCCCTCGTGACTGGTCCGTCACCTGCAACGCTGTGCCGAGCGGGCTCTCTCCAAGGTGGAGAATCGTCCGACTCGGTCCTCAACTGAAGAGTTAGTTTCGGCGTGGTATACAACCTTAGTGCTGCACAGGGCAAAGGTACTTCAGTTGTATATCCACGGTAAATCATTGTCAGCGTTGCGTCAGGCGTCCGCCGTATCATGTGGGCCTGTACGAAGTGCTTGGTATCCACGACGGAACGCGTTGTCTCGATGTACGTGAGCCGGGCGCCTTGAAGGACGCCCAGGTGGTTAGCGAGGCGAGTGACTAGAGAAGTCATCGCCATGCTACCCACACGAGAAATATGAGACAGCCAGTGACCAACCATGTCTTTCATAGGTGAATAGGGAATCTGCTTGACCATGACAAAAAGAACCCGCAACTCGATGGTGTTGACAGGGCGCAGATCTGCCCGGGGGAATACCGTCATAGACACCCAACGATGCATGAAACGCAAAGTGGGGTTATGTATGCTGTTCGTGCGTGGCGCATGACAGTTGGTATCCCCCGAAATCTTTTTCCAAAATGCCACCCGGTCAAATCTTTTAAGCGCTTTGTTCGGGTCTAAGGAACAACGGCTTGAAAATCCAAGACCCAAACTAAAATCCCTCCAAGAGCAGAAGAACTCTCGGTTGAAGAATCAAAAACGAATCCCCCAGTTTTAGAAACCAAAGTTGAGAGGAATTCAAGGGTGAGCAGGTACGAACCTTCTTTGTTGATGTGCCAGAAATTCTCCCAGCCAATGGCTTGGAAGATTTCTGTGAACTCTACGTCCATCCCCGTGTCCCTGAGCAAATCTTGCTCAAACACACGGGTGTGCTCGAACTCCTTCAGCCGAAGCTCGTTGAAGGTGTTCTGCTCCCGTTCTGCCCTAAGGTTGATGTCACTCTCACTCAGTAGCTGCCTGGCTGGGGGCGTGGCATGGCCCCATCCCGAGCCGGTTGCTTCGTGCTCGTCCGTGTCCATCCGGCTCGAGCCTCGGAACGGAGCTGGGGAGCTCCCAGCATCGTCCGATCGTCGGCCTAGCCGGGCGGAACAACGGAGCGAAGTGAAGAACTTCGACATGATTCCTGCAAAAAGTTAGTGCAACAACAACTACCCGAAGGACTGAATATATATATGGTTAGCACAAGAAAATCAAGTCAGTCATTCAAGATAGTTAGTCGTTCTTGCGGGGATGAAAACCACCACAAAAGGTTAGTCGTTCTTGTGGGTGTCGGTGACCACCACAAAATTGTCCAGAAATTCAGCACAAAGATCACAACCAAAGCAAAATATTTTCCAGTGATGCAAGTAAACCAAAACTTGAGCAAGAACTTGGGAAGAACTTGAGCAAGCACTAGAGCAAAGGACTTGAGAGAGAGGGAGAGAGCTCCTAGCAGAATTTTTCTGAGTGAATGAGTGTGTGAGGAGCTCACAAGCTTGCACCAGCATTTATAGGCCGAGGGGGGGCAGGCCCCTGGTTCGGCCGAATGGCCTGGTTCGGCCGAACCGGGCAGGTGTGGCCTGGCCACTCCATGTGAGTGCAGCCCCCTCCTTTGCTTTGATTCCACGCCAAAATGTGTGGCCACAAAATTTTGAAGTCATGTGAGTGGAGTTAGTGGCAGGTGAGATGCAAAATTGACATGACCAAAGTGGATTTTAGTGGAGTCACCCCCATGCTGCCATGTTTGTGATAATTGGTGAGTGTGCAGCCAATTTTAGTGGGGTAGACATGTTTGGTGCTGGTTGGTGGTGATGGTAAATAATTGGAGATGTTCTAGAAGGGATGAAAATGATAAAAGTTACCAATTACATCCACCCTAGGTAAAATTTCAGCATGTGTCCAATTATTTCCAACCAAGCTTGCAAAATTTTCTACTCTCTCTCAAATTAATTACTCAAGTGGTTCATTTATTTTGGAAAGGGAAACATGAAAATGCAATTGAGAATTTAAAAATTGGAAGGGAAATATGGGATACATACCGGTTTTCCTCGCGGCGAGAGCTCAGCTTTTAAGTCCGCGAGCGGGACTTCTCCTGTCTTCAGTTGCTCTTGTCATCGTCCGGTCCCGGAGTGGATGACTCGGACGATGCAACCTTCTTCCGCCACATTTTCTTGTTCTTCTTCTTCGGTGTTGGTGGCGGTGGGATCGGCGTCTCTGGAGAATTCCAGAGGGCTTGTTCTTCCTCGTATTTCTTTACGAGGAAATCCATTTCTTCTGCACTTGTCGGTTTTGTCGGCTCGTTCCACTTGAGCTGCTCACCACCGAGTATTTCCAGCTCTCCATTAATGAGAGCCTTAAGGAAACACTCGGCGCTCCTCTGCTCCGGTGTGAGTGGCTCTGTCTTCTTCTCTTCCCGGGGTTGAAACTTGAAGTAAGTCAACCTTCCGTCGATACGGAACGAGATTTCTCTCGCATCCATATCGATCCTAGCCCGGGTGGTGTTCAAGAATGGTCGGCCCAACACAAGGGGAAACGAATGCTCGTTCCCCGTGTCGAGGACAACAAAGTCCACAGGGACATATCGTCCCCAGATCCGGACCGGTACATTCTCGATCACCCCCTCGGGGTAGCGGATGGTTGAGTCCGCAAGCTGTACCTGGGCATAATTTCTTAAATAATACCTTAGACATGATGTTGATGCTTGCCCCCATATCACAAAGTGCATCATCAATGCGACGATTCCAGATCGTGCACTGAATGATGGGCACTCCAGGATCTTCCTTCCTATCCGGAGAGGTCTTGATGATCGCCCTTTTTGCAGCTCTCGGCAGGTAGGTCCATCTTGGTGTCAGCACTTGGATACGTGCGACCTTCCCTACGTGGTTAGTATGGAAGACACTACGAGGCATCTTACCATGCCTTGTAGTGACGGCTTTCACTGTCTCGATGGAAGGTTCGGGTTGCCCCGGAATCTTTCCCGATTCAGTGACAGGAACAGCAGCAGCTAACTGAGCGACTTGAGTTTCTATCATTTTATTAAAGCTCAGTTGATTTTTCATGGCGGAAGAAAACGATTCCATCCTAGAGTCTATGCTTTCCAGAGTTTTATCATTAGCAGCAAGCTTTTTATTGATGTTTTCAGTTATTTTCATCTGGCCAAACACAAGATCTCTAAGAGACGGCTGATTATTGAAATTGCCGGAATTGAAATTATTACCTTGTTGAGGCCTCTCAAAAGGGAGGTTTGGGCGCGGATTCCAGCCTTGGTTGCCGTAGTTGTTCGGTCGGTACCCGTTGTTGTTGGAGTAGTTGACGTAGTGGGCATCTTCTCGCGTTTCGGGGCAGTCATTCCCCGAATGGCCAGTGTTGCCACAGACTTCGCAGGTCATGCGAGCGTCCATGGCTTGCACCGTTTCTTGAGCAGGGGCCTCCAGTTTCTTCATCAGGAGGTCCATCTTGGCAGCGAGCATGTCCAGAGCTTCAACTTGGTGAACTCCTCGGGTCTTTGGTTGAGTCAGGTCGTCGGACCAACCTTGGTTCTCGACCATCTTCTCTATGAGGTCCTTCGCACGTCTCTCCTCAAGAGAGAAGAACGAGCCTCCAGTAGTAGCATCCAGGTACTCTCGGGCAAAATTTCTCAGCTCGTGATAGAAAGTTTGGATTATGAACCAACTCTGCATACCATGGTGAGGACAAGCAGAAATATAGTCCTGGAGGCGATCCCATGCCTCCGGGACTGTTTCATCTTTTAGCTGCTGGAAACTAGCTATTTTGTTCCGGAGGGCGTTGGTTTTCCCAACCGAAAAGAATTTTAGCAAGAAAGCGCTAGTGCATTTATCCCAGGTATCTATTGCTTCGCGGTTAGCATAAAACCATTGTTTCGCCTTGCCTAATAATGAGAATGGAAATAAACGAAGGTGAATGGCATCGATACTTACTCCGCGGATGCTGAAGGTGTTGCAAATCTCCAGGAAATGCTGGAGATGAGCATTGGCGTCTTCGTGTGGCTTGCCGCAGAATGGGCTAGCCTGTACCATGTTGATGAGGGCTGGCTTCAGCTTGAAGTTACCATCTCCGACTGGCGGAGCTGGTCCGACACGTACGTTCTCGCTTGATGGAGCGGAGAACTCACGGATCGTCTTGGTTGCCATCCTCGATGTAGCCTGGTCAACGACGGGAAGGACTGGGTTCGTCGGAAGGAGTTGCTTCTGAGGAGGTACAACACGGGGTCGTACTTTCCTCACAAGTGACTTCGGATTTTCTTGGAAGTTTGACGGTGGTTGGAAACCAGTCATGCACTGCTCTGTTCCACAAAGACCAACGAACAGAGCAAGGATAAACCCGCTTGAGTAGCGGTACACAACTAAGATAGCTCATGATAAAAATTCAAAAGTAATCTAGCCAAAGACTTCCCCGGCAACGGCTCCAGAAATGCTTGTTGGCACTTCTTACGATCCAATATCAGAATTGAGAATCCTGGTACTGGGGTAAGGATTGTTTCAGTGGTTTTCCTTATGGCTTAGTCAAATATAGAAATATTCTGCAAGCGCACAGAATCACCGCTGTAGCACTTCACCTGGGAGTATTCCGAGGTATCGTAATTTATATTTTCGCAGGGAAGCTTTGGCAAGATTACTAGTGAACAGATATTCGAGACTATCAGAGAAGGGTACACGACTAGACAAGACAGGGGATAACGGTATTGGATAGGAGTGGATATACCGGACACACAGCTCAAGGGATACTCAGGTAAGGGAGAGAAGAGATAGATAGCTGGGAGGACAACGAGAAGAGATAGAGGACTCCTGGATTCTTTATCTACCTATGTCACTCTAGCTTAGAGATACAGCGGCTACAGAGCCAGCACTAGGAGATCTGGGATAACTCTAATGTCTTTGCTTCAGGACAAGGGAACCGGTGAACACACAGAAAGGGATGAGAAGGGGTGCCACTATTTCCCAACTGGGGAATCCTACGGACCGGAACAAACGTGATGGGCTACGAAGACCGAAAGGGGTGTCACCACCTCCCGGCTACCACCTCCGTTGCGACGGGAATAAACTAAGGCCACTGACTAGTCTAGGAACCACTCCTACTCTAGGCAACGACTACTTACTCTGCTAGCAAGAGCAAGCAACCTTGTCAATACTCTTGGTGACAATTCACCTCCAGTATCGAGCAAGATCGAAGAACCAGCCAAGACAAAGACTTAAACAAGACTACAAGCACTAGAACTATAACTGACTATAGTCTAAACAAGATATATTTGCTACTAGAATAAAGTAGAAGCAAGATATAATTGACAAAGGCAAAGTGATAAAGATAACTATATTGATACTCAATGTCTTACAAAAGGTAAAGTAAAAGATACAAGAGCTATTACTAGAGCTTCTGAAGACGACTCCGGAACCTCCGAGGCAAAGCTCGACTCAACTCTAACTCCTAACTAAACTATCCTAACTCTACTAGAATGAAAGTGGAAATGAGCTCCTTGGCTTGGTGTGTGTTTACAGGTGAAGTGTAAGGTCCTATATATAGTGCTCCAGGGTCGGTTCAGATAGGGTAACGACCAAGGGAGGGGGCAGAGGCGGTTGCCGGGCGTTTCGGCCGAGAAGGTCGGTTCGGCCGAACCCTGGCGTTCGGCCGAACGCCCGATCCACTGCCTTAGCCACCTACGGCCGAGATGCATCCCCTGGAGTCGGTTGGGCAACTAGGGGCGGTTCGGGCGAACCCCCTAGTTCGGCCGAACTAGGCTGGGAGCCCAGGCCCGCCCCCCTGCACCGCCTTCGACTCTGGGTCCCTCCTGGGCCGGCCTCTACTGCTTGGACTTGTCTTGATTCGGCCCAAGTTGCCGTGTCGGTGCTCCGGGATGTGTTGGCGGTCGTCCACGTGTCGTGCATCGTGTTTGCTTGGTCATCGGTGACGGGGACGGCTCCCGGTGGTCTGTATGGCTAAGGGGGGTAACCGGCCGAACAGAGTCGTTCGGCCGATTCGGTCATTTTCGGCCCCAATAGCGCGTATTTGTCGTAGTTGTACCTGCACAAGTGACACTCACCAAAACTCATGGAAGTTTATTAGATATAAAACCTAAGTACATGGAATGTTGCATATAACCTCATTTATTCCCGAGTATTGGTGGTCGGATTTGGGCTGTAACGACCGCCAACACGCGGCGAGAGTTCACACAAGGCGGCTAGTGAGGCAAATCGAGTAATGTGGTGGCTCGACTTGTTTTATGCCTAACGTGGATGAGATAGCGGCGGAAACAAATGAATCACTGCAATGGGCGATTGAACTATGACACAAACACAACTAAAACCTGCAACAAGACTCGACCACGGACACAAACTCAACAAAGCGAATCTGAAACAAAATTGCAAAGGCTAAACTGGGTTCTAGGACAGCGGGTTTTTTTTGTAGGGTAATTTTCTGGACTATAGGACGAACACAAAAACACGAACCTGATGGTAAACCTGTCTCTAAATACCACTTGATGGGAACTGGGGTGCCCGATCTCCCGTCAGGTGAAGGATAACTCGTTCTGGGCGGAGCGCATCACGCCGATCCGGCTTCAAGTCAGCAAACTCGAACCCTGCAATATTAGCACCACGACTCCTCTAGTTATCAACCGTGTCACGACCTGGTTGACCTCGCCAAGAAGGCTATTCCCTGCCTGGAAAACAAAGAACATAAGCAAGGACTCGAAAGAAACAACTCTCAATATAAAGTGACACTGCAGATGTATGATTAAGATCAAAAGTAGGGGGTCTACAAACCGATAACGGCGAAACTGCTCTCGACAGATTAATCTAAGCAAAACCCAAGTATAAAGGACGGCAGCTACTGAGCTTATATAGCCTCAAGGAAAAAGTCCAAATTACTCCCCTCAAGTATAGCGAAAGTCTGGATAACCCCCTAAACTATGTTTTGGTTTAATTTACCCCCTAAACTATCTTATTTGGTCCAACTTACCCCTTAACACAATTTGTCTTTTTTGTTTCTCCATGCACAAGATGAATTTTAATTTGAGACTTTGCAGGGAGGTAGTGAACATCATAATCTATATTAGAAATTATTTTATGAATTTTTCATCACTACTTTCTATATAATATTGTATTTTATGTATAACTTTATTATTAAATATATTACCCTATCAAAACAGTGACAAAAAATTTATGATATATTTTTTGAACATGTATTATATTGTCTGCTATAATTTTGCAAAAGTTAAACTTTAAATTTCACTTGTGCATGGAGAAACAAAAAAGACAAATTGTGTTAAGGGGTAAATTGAACTAAATGACATAGTTTAGAGGGTAAATTGAACCAAGAATTACTTTAGGGGGTTATCCAAACTTTAACTATACTTGAGGGGAGTAATTTGGACTTTTTCCTAGCCTAAATGGGTGTGCTAGGGTTGGAGGGGCGCCCCCTATGGGCTTCCACATGATACACGACCCAAAGCCCAAAATACGGCGACGCAACACCGGGACAGATTATGGACGCTACATTGTTTCATCGATTCCTGATTACTCAGAAATAATTTGGAGATGGGACTGGTGCCATTGGAAAGCTTATCTCATTAGCTTTCCAAGCATATGTATAACGTCAAAAACCAAGCCCGTATACGTCCTGAGCGATCAATTTAGTGCGGGCTCCTCCTAGACTCCGAGGCGGACGCAAACTTGAGTTTCTTTGGGCCTCCACCTTGGCGACTCAAATCGGATTAATCTTGGGCCTTATTGTTGACTTGGAAAACCTTGTTGGTCTCCTTCTTCTCCACCCCATGCACTACTCATGGACATATGCATGTGTGTCATGTCCTCATCACTGTCCGTGGATGACCTTGTCTTGAGCACCCTTTCGTGCTACCACATATCCAACATAATAGTAAGGATGAGCCCATTATCCTAGGTGTCTTGTTCGTTTGGGGCACGGTCCGAGATGTGTGGCCGTGGGTTATGTAGAAGGACCTAGGGGTGTCCAAGTGGACCTAGTGTTGCCTCCGCACAAGCTAGGCGTGTCTCAATGGTTCGGGGCTCTTTGGAAAGGGTTGTCATGAGTTCCCCCCTTGTCCACCTTTGGTTGGGTGGGCGAGCTGCATGGTCCTCATGTCGTGTGGATAAAAAGAGTACACCCTTGCAAGGTTAAATCAATTCGAATTATCGCGCTCTCGGTTATGAGAAAGCTCAAGTTCAATGAATTCTTCGCTATGTTATCGTTTGTCTATGTTATATGTTCCTATGATTCATGCTCTATGTTTACATATGTCGTACATGTTCAATTACTAAAACTTGTGGTGGGTTTGGGAAAGATCAATAAAACTTGCTAGCTATCCATAGGATGTTGTTTCACTTGCTAACGGTCAAAAACTAAGGCTAGGATGAGTTATGCTTCTGCAAACTTTACTTAACCTTAAAGTCGCATTTCTTGCTACATCCATATGCATACTCCTTGTTTATATAATTGTGTAAGTCTTGCGAGTACCTTTTTTGTACTCATGGTGCTACGGTTACCAAAGTTCCAGGAGATCCGGAAGTGGTGATGCCCCAATGTCGGTGACAAATAGTTCGGGCCACCAATGCTTGCATCGATGGTGTTCTTGGGCAACAACACCATTCGTTATTTCTTACTTTCCGTTGTGATCCAATGTCTTTGTTAAGATGTTGTTGTTAGGAAACTTACACCTAAACTCATGATACTCTTGTTGTCTTTGGAGGGCCCAAGACTTGTATTTTGGAGCCATTCCTTTTTAAATTTCAGATTTGACCTCTTTTATGTTGAACTTGCAAACTTAAGTGTTGAACTCTTATAATGTCTAAAATGTGTCCTCTATGGTTCATGTGGTGATGAGAATTTGTAAACGGTATGTATGCTTGATCTTGGGCATGTTGTGAGCACATACCGGGACTACCGGGTTTGCTCTCGCTTTAAGTGAATTGGGCTTGATTGCGTGTCCTTTAGATGTGAGTTAACACATGGCATGTTGAAAGACGAGCACATGTTAGCTCTCATCTTATTGGAACGTTCGGCGATTCATTTAAATCGAGTGCAAATTGGGCGGTTATTTACACTATTCCACACATCTAATCTCAATCGCACCATACTATGTACATATTCACCCCACCCTACCCAAACCAAGAAAAAAAACCAATGGTAAAAAAACAGCTAGAAGGAAAAGGTGCACCGGTGGAATATTTGTTGGTTACCAATGTTGTGTCAAAATTACAAAGGTACGCTCTCCGATTAGTCTTGTATGATTTAGCATGTCAACTCCAAAACAAAAAGAAATTATGCATGCCAAACACCGGTTTGAAGTACTTAAGACCATTTACATCTTTGAATTATAGCACTTCCTGGTGCCAGTCATTAATTGTACAAATAGTTTGTTTATTTTGCAAGTTCAAAGACAATGGTGTGGGATATGGGTACCCCTGGGCCCACTGTCAGGCTAGACCATGGTGCTGAGGGCCCTCCTCTGACAGGCCCATGAGCTGACCCCTAGGCGGCTCATATGGGCTCCCCGGTTTGATGACCAAGTTGATGAAGACTTGACGAACGAATCGTCCGGATATCCAGGGATATTGCAATTGTAACCGACCCGGGCTAGAGTCCTGGTCGGAACCAAGTAGGTTTAGATGGAAACTGACCTTTAAACCCTAGCCCGCTACCCTATATAAGGCGGCCTAGGGCACCCCATTGAGGGATCACACATCACAACAGACAATACGATATACAATTCCACCGACACAGGACGTAGGGTATTATACCTCCAGGTAGCCCGAACCTGTCTAAATCAGTGCCTCCTGTGTACCATCAAGTCGCTAGTCCATCGATCGCCAATCCTACAAATCAGCCACTCGGGTACCCCCAGGTGGATTGCCGGTCCTAAGGTCCGACAGTTGGCGCGCCAGGTAGGGGGAGATTGGTGAGCTTTTTCGATTCGAAAACACTGTTGGCTTGATGGCAGATCGATCCGACATCGTCTTCCTAGTGAACGTAAGCGGCAGCCCCACACACCTTTCGGGGTGCAGCTTCTTCGCCAACTCCAGCAGCTCCAGCTCCACCAACGTCGACTTGACGCCGGTGGACTCAACCTCGACGACTCCGGGGACTCCCCCGGACGTGCCCGATCAGCTCATGCAGCAGATCGAGCAACTCAGCATCCGCGAGCGGATTCTAGATCTGCTTCCTAGGCACCGAGTACCTTACCCCAACGAGATAATCGACGGGCTAAACCGCATCAACAACACGCTTGCTGAGTGCATCGCCATGGACTGAAGAACGCGGCAGCCGACTATTCTGGCCGGCTCCCACACCACGAGGCCCAGATCCAATCTTAAAACCCGCCCGAACCCGCCCAGATTCCAGATTGCGGCGAGTTCCAGGTTGCAACGACCATATCGAGGACCCCCGAGAACTCGGCGGATACATCCAAGGGCTACACCGCGCGGCCAGATCACGAGGTACTCGTCTCCGAGGACCAACTGACTCAAGACAACGAGACTGCATCCGCACGACAACATCGCATAGATGCAAACACCCTCCAAGCCCAGCGCCGGCAGGCCGAGGCAGCAGAGGAAGATGCCGACGGTGGATCACACCATGAAGGCTTGGACCCGCTGGACCCGCGTAACCTGGCACATGAGTTCGAGCGGGCCCAGGCTGACTACCGTACCCCATCCGCAGCGATGGCGGCATGTATTGCCGAGCTGGCACACATGGAGGCCACCCCAGAGGCGGCCCGACTTCGAGCTCGGTTGACCGTCGCGCAGAACCTCCACCGGCAGGACAGAGAGGCTAGATCAAGATCTAGCCGATCACGCTCAAGCAGATCGAGTTCCCGCAGGACCGGGTACAGCGGATCTGACCGAGGCAGGCGCCGGCATAGATCCCCAACTCTGGAGGTCATCCCAGAGGAAGTTGATCAAGAACGTACGGCTGACCACCAGCCGAACGAGTCCGAGGCAGGACCCTCGGAACCGCCATAACGACGGCAACAGGCGACGCGAGCGTCGTCGCAACGACGGCGACCTCCGCGATCGGTTACGCAGGCATGGCCGTGATGTACGCGAAGAACTCAACAAGAGGCATCGCGAACGCGACGCTGCACAGACGGAACACCGAGAGCGGTACGACCAAGACTTCGGCCGACCCGAACGCCGAAACAATTACTCCGAGTACTCCGACGTCGACGATCACCGCACACACCGCGAGCTCGACGAACGCGACCGATATGACCGCCGCTACGGCTCACCTAGAGCCCGTGACCGCCGTCACGACGGTGGCAACGATAGCTTCAGCGAGGACGACTTCGAGATCGAAGGCTTTCAGGCTTTCACCAAGCGGCTACGCCAGGTCCCATGGTTGGATACCTTTAAGCCGACCATGGTCGAGAAGTTCGATGGCCGCTCCGACCCCAAGCTCTGGATCCAAACCTACATCACGGCGGTCAAAGCTGCACGCGGCAGTACTGACCAGGCAGCAACTTATTTCCCGGCCATGCTGGGAAAAGCGGCCCTACTATGGCTCTTAGGACTGCCGCCACAATCCCTTGACAGCTGGGCGCAGCTCTGCAAGGTGTTTACAGAAAACTACCAGGCCACCTATACTCGGCCGGGCACTAGGTTTGATCTGGATCTAGTACGCCAAAACAGGGGTGAAAGTCTCCGAGACTACACCAACCGCTTCTTCGACAACCGTAACAAGCTTACAGACGTCGAAGAGAGGGACGTCATAGACGCCTTCCGCCGCGGACTGTACGACAAGGACGTCTTCCGCAACCTGTTCAAGAAAGACCCCAAGACAATTGGGGAGATGATGAAGGTGGTCGAGGAGGAGGCTAAAGCTGACGCAGCCGAGCTAGCTCAGTTCAGGACCAGAGACCGAAGAGACAAAGACCACGACCGTCCACCAGCCGAGCAAAAGAAGGTGGAACCAACACGCAACAGTCGCAGCAGGCCTGACATCACAACTGTTGCAGAAGGTGAAGGTCGTGTGGAGTCACGGCTCCAACACGAGCAATTCGCCCGCCTAAACGAGCCGTGTCCTCTCCACAAGAACGCGAAGCACTCGTTCAGGGACTGCTGGACCCTGAAGAAGGAGCTTGGCGTCCCCCTGGCGCCAAAGAAGCCACGCTACAACAACAACCGCGACGACAGGCGAGACGGCGACCGCCGCAATGATTGCCGCCCCGATCGCCGCAACAACCATCGCCGTGAGGATAGAGCACCGGATGGCGACGCCCGCCGTCCAGACCCAGACGATGCCGCTGCAAAAGAGCAGTGCGGCAACTTCCAGCGCGCCGACCGCCAGGTCAACGTGATCCTGGGAGGACCCGACGCGTTCCGCGACAAAAGAAAGAAGAAGCTCCACAGCCGCGAGATAAACCTCGTGGGTACCAAGTGCGTCGAGTACCTCAGGCGGTCGGAAACTCCGATCACCTTTAGCAGGAAAGACCATTGGGCCCACTTGCCTGAACCAGGCTCGTATCCATTGATCGTCAACCCGGTCATTGACAGAGTCCTCTTGACTAAGGTGCTAATCGATGGAGGCAGCGCACTCAACATCATCTTCACCAGGACCCTGAACGACATGGGATTTGACTACAGCCGGCTCCGAGGCTCCGACCACCCGTTCTATGGCGTCATCCCACGCAAGGCGGCCTACCCAGTGGGGCGAGTCACCCTGCCAGTCATCTTCGGCACGCCCGACAACTACCGTACCGAGTTCCTGCACTTCGAGGTCGCCGACTTTGGCAGCTCCTATCACGCCATCTTTGGGCGGCCCATGCTGGCTCGCTTCATAGCAATCCCCAACCACACCGAATGGGGTCATCTGCATCTGGGGCGACGTCAAGACGTCGTACGAGTGTGATGGAGAAGCCGTACGCCTTGCCGAGCTCTCACGACAACTCGGCAGCAGTGTGCTCCTCGCAAGCGAGGCCAAGACCAATCCACCCGCCGACTCCTAGGTGCCGGAGCAAGACGCAACGATGACAGCGCTCGAGCGAGATACCAAGACCAAGGCCATCTCCCTCTTCAGCGACGACCCCAGCAAGACGGCGCTGATAGGCCAAGGCCTGTCTCCCAAATAGGAAAGCGCGCTCACCTCCTTCCTGCGGGACAACTAGGACATATTCGCGTGGAAACCCTCAGATATGCCAGGAGTCCCAAGGGAGAAGGCTGAGCACTCCTTGCATTTGGTGAAGACCGCCGAGCCGGTCAAGCAGAAGCTTCGACGGTTCGCACAAGATCGCAAGGAGGCCATTAGAGTAGAGTTAAATAAGCTTTTAGCAGCCGGTTTCATTCGGGAGTGCATGCACCCCGAATGGCTTGCAAATCCTGTACATGTCAAGAAGAAAACCGGTGAATGGAGAATGTGTATCGATTATTGTTGGCACTCCTTACGGCCTACAGATAAATCCGCAAGCGGACGGATACCGATGTAGCTTTCACCCGGGAGTATTCCAAGGTATCGATTTCCACGGAGAACGAGAAGTGGACTGATTCTAAACTAAGTTGTCCTAGGTAGATGGAATGGAGTGAATGGTATGGATTAGGTGGATGACAACAACAAAGAGAGAAGAGGAGTGATAGGAGGGTAGAGAGGGTACGGGTCTGATAAAGGTATTCTACCGATTGATTGAGCAAATCAGAGGATACAGATAGATACTTGCTTCGGGACTACAGAGCCTCCGACACACAGAAAGGGGTAAGAAGGGGTGCCGGTTACCCTGAACCTTGGGTCCTAAGACACCGGAACTAACGTGATGGGCTACGAAGACCGAAAGGGCTGTCACCACCTTACGGCTACCACCTCCGTTGCGACGGGCAGAAACTAAGTTAGCCTCAAGTATAGGCACCACGCCTACACTAGTTGACTAATACTCATCTACTGCAGACAGATAAGCACTCAAGCTAAGCAGCTAGTATACAATTATACTACACAACTAAGCATTGAACGAAGAACCAGCAAGCATATAAAAGTAAGAACTGAATGCTCAATTGTAACACCCTAAAAATGCCTATTTTAAAATTTAGTAATTAAATTGCTTTTATTTAAGTAATGTTCATATTTATCTAGGAAGAAATAAATTATTTATGAGAAATAAAATTAAATATAAGATAGGAAACAGTTTCGGCCCAGTTTCGGCCCGCCCCTTCTCCGCCCTCGCAGCCCAGCAGCGCGCTCGCCTCGGCCCACCGCGCCCGCGCGCGGCCCAAACCGGCCAGCCCAGCCGACGAGCCGGCCCAGCGCAGCCATTGCCACTGCCGCGTGGGTCCCGCCGGTCGGACCCGTCCCCTACCTCCGACCGAGTCGGACTCAAGCCCGAGTCCGACCCCGGGGCCATAAGCGCGCACGCCGGGGTCCATCCGAGCGCCCTGTGCCGCCCTATAAAGCGCGCCGCCCTCGATCCCCAACACCAGCGCCGCCAACCCTAGCCCTAGCGTCTGCATCTCACCCGCCGCCGCCGTTTTTCGAGCTCGAAGAGCCGCTGCCGTCAATCCGCCGACTCGCCGCCGCTCCGCGCCTCTCGTCTACGCCCGGAGCTTTGCGTTGAGGTAACGAATCACCTGAGCCCCTCCCTGTTCAATCTCGCGCGCCACAACCCCGTCGCCGTTGTCGCATCGCTTCGCCGGAGCGCCGCCGCCGCTGTTCTCCGCCGCCAGCCGCCGCCGCTGCACCGCTGCCAATGTGCTCTCCCCTGCTAGACTCATCGTCCCACCCCGCTGCTTCAAAACCAAGCCGCGTGCGAAACTGAGGCCCCTAGCGATCTAGCGTCGTTTCGCCGGCGAGCCGCCGCCGTCGCGAGCCAGCGCCGCCGCCGCCGGTAACCCCTCTCCCAGATTTAATCCAGCCGTCAGATCCAAAACCGAGGGCCCTGATCGAGTCAACCCCGGGTCAATCAAACCCATACCGGTCAACCCCCGAGTCAGCCGCGCCACTTTTGCTAAAGAGCCCCTGGCCTTTTTCGAAATTAACCCGCAGTCCAGATCTATTCAAAACTAATTAGATTTAGGTCCTGAATTTTATGGAAGACCCCCTGTCTTATTTAAAAATAGCACCCGAGGTCCTGTTTAAGTAATTTTGCGAGTAAGCCCTGCTATTTTTTATATAAAATTATGTTTAGGTCCCTGGTTTTTCGCAAATAAGCCCCTGGAACTTTTAAAACTTTGCCAGCAAGTCCCTAAACCTTAGAAAAGCCATATCTTTCTCGTTCTAGCTCCGATTTGAGTGATTTTCGCGCTCATGTGTTCGTAGCGAAGCGTAGATTAGTTTCTAAGCCTTCTTTTGTTCTGTTTTTACTGTTTGGTGTACTGTTCTAATAGAATAATATTGTTTGCATGTACTGGCTTGTGTGGATGCTTGTGTGTTGCTTCGTGAGTCCAGTCGGTGAGCCGTACGCGCTTGAGTTCGAGGGTTACGAGGAGCAGGACCACCAGCAGCAGCAGCAGCAGTTTGAGGAAGGCAAGTATAGCACGGACAATCCTTGCTACCTAAACACACCTTTACATTATTTACTGCATATGCATGTGTCTAAATTGTTCCTATTAAGGTTGTACCTAGCTCTGTTTATCCTGTACCTTGAATATCCTGGGTTTATGCATTTGGGTAGATCCTTGCTAGGCGCAGCTACTGTCACTATTATGCAAATGTTAACTTTGACATAATGGTTCACTCCAACTTGATGATTAAAACTTGCTTTTTAGCAACATGGATCAGGGAACTAGGGCGTAAGCTTCGTGCCTGGCCCTAGTGTTTCTCCGTAAGGACCGGTTCTTAAAGCGGCCACCCAGGAGCCTGTCGCCACCGCCAGAACTATAATGGCTCTGGTCTTGGACAAGTAGCTTGTATGGCTCTAGCTTAACAGTAGTTACCGACAGGCCGACGGCGTTATGGGAATCACTCGTGAGAGTATGGTTTGATCCACCAAGGACGGGGGTACCCTCGGCTATGCCTTGTTAGGCACAGTCCCGTGTTGAGAGCCACCGTGAATGCGGGAGCTCCACACGTTGCGCTCTTTGTTTTGTTGTTGGCATGCGTTGCCGCGCTCTGGACGCCATTGACCCTCCTATCGCTGTGCCCTGGGAGTCAGTCGATCTTGGTGCCCTGGATCATGCTGCCTGTGTTGTACCATAACGGCTATTGTTTTGTTAGGGTGTCTTGTGAAAAGCCTCGTAGCGTCCCTATGCGATCACACCTCGGAAGTGTGGTTTAAGAGGTTTGGCCACCTCGGCATGGTTGGGTTTAAAGTTCGTTTGAGCTTTTACGCGACTGGTGGGTAAAGGGCGAAACCTCTGCAGAGTGTATAATCTATCATGATAGCCTTGCTCAGGGTCACGAGCGGCCTGGATCCTTTATGATTAGAAGATGTTGTTATTTGTTATCATTTAATGTTCACTTCTACTATATTAATTGGGTTACAATTGGGATTCAAGTAAATGTAGTGATTATGATGATGTTAAAATGAAACAACTAAAATTGCTAATGCAGTACCGCCGTGTCAAGCCTTTCTTTTAAGCCTTCATTATCCGTGTTGTACTTGCTAAGTAAGACATTTACTTACACTTGCTATTCAACAAAATCCCGGATGGGTAACAGATGGATTAGATGGTACTGCTGCTGTTGAATTTCCTGAGGATCTGCCGTTCTACTAGCTGTGCTCAACCAGTCAGTGTTCCCGTGGATTATCGGCTTCGTTTTCGTTTAGAGAGAATTAATAATGAGACTTCCGCTGTTTTATTCATTTATTTGAGTCAAACTCTGATGTAAAACCATTTATTTTATTCGAGCACTGTATTCTGTTATCATATTTGTTCGCTATATGTGTAATGACTTCCTGGGAACACATATGGCCGCATTTCGGGTTTCTGTGTAAATCCGGGTGTGACATCAATTAATCAGAGAGAGATACAAGAGTTACCAGACAAGACCCGGATGTTACTCGAAGTGAAGTCGCATCCGTAGAGGTACAGCGGGAAGAGGGGCCGACACTTCGTCTCCTCTCCGGGACGCTCACCTCTCCTCTCCCCCTATCTCTACTGATACAAGTGGAGAACTAACAGTGCTTCACCTGCACTCTACTCTTGTGTTGTGTGTCTTGTGCAGGTGAAACCGGCCTCTATTTATAATGGCCAGGGTCGGTGGAGAAGTGGAGCAGCGGCCAAGCAACTGGAGGTCGGTGCCGAGCCGTTCGGGCGAAAATCCCGGTTCGGCCGAACTCCCCGGTTCGGCCGAACCGAGGGATGCACCGCCTCAGCAGCCAAAGGCCAGGATTGCACCCTGGAGGCGGTTCCTTGGTTCGGCCGAACCCACGTGTTCGCCCGAACTGGGCTCGGCCCAGTGCTGCACCGCCTTGAGCTTGCACACGTGCTGGGCAAGCTCCTAGGGTCGGTTGGCAGGTCGGTTCACACCCTGGGCTGGGCCGGAGGCCTTCTGGTTGACTTCGGGGTCTTTGTCAGGTTGAGTTTGGGCCCAGGGTGATGTGGCGGAAGCCCGGGATGAGTTGGCGCTGACGTGGACGACTCCCGGTGGCTTGCACGGCTAAGGGGGGTAACCGGCCGAATCGTGTCGTTCGGCCGAATCGGTCATTTCCGACCCCTATAGCACACATTTCTCGTTGTTGTACCTGCACAAGCGACACTCACCAAAACTCGTGGAACTCCATTAGAAATAAAACCTAAGTACATGGAATGTTGCATAGACTCTCATTTATTCCCGAGTATTGGTGGTCGAATTTGGGTTGTAACGACCGCCAACAATTATATAGGTCTCAACAAATATTGCCCTAAGGACTCCTTCCCTCTTCCCCATATCGACCATGTTGTCAATTCCACGGTCGGGTGTCTACTACTCTCCTTTCTTGACTGATATTCCGGCTGCCACCAGATAGCCCTAAACCCGGCCTACCAATACAAAACGGCGTTCATCACGCCCCATGGCATATATTGCTACAAGACAATGACCTTTGGCCTCAAGAATGCCGGAGCGACTTACCAAAAGGAAATTCAGGGTTGCCTGGACACTCAGATCAGACGTAACGCCGAAGCCTACGTCGACGACGTCGTGGTCAAGACCTACGACCCGGATACCCTGATCGCTCCGACCTCCAAGAAACATTTAATAACCTCCGCCGCTACAGATGGAAGCTAAACCCAACCAAGTGCATCTTCGGGGTACCCTCAGGAAAGATCCTGGGGTTCATGGTAAGCCAGCGGGGCATAGAGGCTAATCCGACTAAGATCGCGGCAATCCAGAACCTGCCGCCTCCAAAAAACAAGACAGAAGTAATGAAGCTGACAGGGATGATGGCAGCCCTAAGCCGGTTCATCAGCAAGCTAGTTGAACGGGGGCCCCCCTTCTTCAAGCTCTTGAAGAAGGCCGACAAGTTCGAATGGACGCCGGAAGCCGTCCAAGCGTTGGCCGACCTGAAAACATTCCTCGCCACCCCGCCGATGCTCGCCGGGCCAAAGAAAGATGAACCCCTCCTGTTATACATAGCAGCAACCACCAATGTGGTCAACACAGCCCTGGTCGTGGAGTGCCAAGAAGACGGACACTCTTACCTGGTTCAGAGACCGGTATATTACATCAGCGAAGTGCTGGCTGAGTCAAAAATCCGGTACCAGCACCCGCAAAAGCTACTCTACGCGCTCCTAATCTTCTCAAGAAAGCTGCGCCACTACTTCCAGGCTCACCCTGTACAAGTGGTATCCAACTTCCCGCTCGGTGAAATCCTCCACAACCGTGACATCAACGACCGAGTCGTCAAATGGGCGGTAGAACTCGGAAGCTTCGACATTACCTTCAAGTCAAGACAGTCCATCAAATCACAAGTGCTGGTTGATTTCCTGGCCGAGTGGACAGAATTCCAGGCGTCCACAAGTACTGAGCCACCCGAGCACTGGACCTTGTACTTCGACGGTGCCCTGAACCTCGAAGGAGCCGGTGCAGGAGTGTTATTTAGATCACCAGAAGGTAAGCACCTCAAGTATGTGTTGCAGATCCACTACCAGGCGACTAACAACGGCGCCAAGTATGAAGCGCTGATTCACGGATTAAAAATAGCCATCACCCTCGGAATCAAGCGCCTACTATGCTTTGGAGACTCAAAGGTAGTGGTCGAGCAAGTCAACAAGAATTGGGAATGCTCCAAAGAAACGATGGACGCCTACTATGCGGAAGTTCGAAAGTTAGAAGCCCACTTCTACGGGCTAGAATGCCGCTACGTGCCGCGTGAAGAAAACGTCGCCGCGGATGTCTTGTCCAAACTTGGGTCCAAGCGATCCCAAGTGCCCGCCAGCGTATTCGTACAAGATCTACGGAAGCCGTCCATCAAACTAGTGGACGCAGGCGAACCTACGGACACTGCCGACCAGGTCGTCGCAACAATCACGGCTCCTCCAGAGGCAGAAAACGATTGGCACGAACCACTCATCGCGTTCGTAAAGAACGACCTCATGACCATAGAGGGCAAACTCAAGACAGACAAGGTCGCCCTTGAACAGCTCAGTCGGCGAAGTGCCAACTACGTGGTCATCAGTTCCGAACTCTATAGAAAAGCTGCATCCTCGGGAGTACTCATGAAGTGCATCCTGCGCAGCGAAGGCCTGTCACTACTGCACAAAGCCCATTCCGGTGCATGCAGCAATCATGCGGTAGCCAAAACGCTGGTTGGCAAGATTTACAGATCCGGGTTTTTCTAGCCCACCGCGGTCTCTGACGCAAAGGAATTCGTCCAGCGTTGCGCCGAGTGCCAGTTCTTCCAGAAGCAAAAGCACCTGCCGGCTCAAGCGCTACGCACAATCCCACCATCCTGGCCCTTCGCAGTATGGGGACTAGACAACGTGGGACCATTTAAGCCAGCTCAAGGTGGACTCAAGCATCTACTCGTCGCGGTGGACAAGTTCACCAAATGGATTGAGTACAAGGTCGTCACCGACACCAAGTCGGCCACGGCAGCAGCCTTCATCGAAGAAATAACGCACCGCTTCGGAGTCCCAAATCGCATCATCACCGACCTCGGCTCCCAATTCACAGGACATGAATTCTGGGACTTCTGCCAAGACAGCCAGATCGATGTCTACTACTCGTCTTTAGCTCACCCACGGTGCAACGGACAGGTCGAACGGGCAAACGGCATGGTCCTGGATGCTCTCAAAAAGGAACTCTACGACGCACTAAACCTACGCGCAGGCCGCTGGGCTAAGGAAGTACCAACTCTCCCATGACAGCCATGTGCTCGTCCTCCATTTAAGCTACCTATGAAGTAACAAATCTAATACGGCAAGTCCGACTCACTACATCCAAAATCTAAACACGCGTGAAAGTACCCGGCTGGGACCCTGCCTACGACTAAGCCTCCATGCAGAGCATCGTAGCATGTAGGAGCGCTGCCTCCATGAGAGCTCCAGCCAGTTCTTCGCCCGGGTGCCTAGCGCTTGTCATGATCACGGGGAAGCGATAGGGGTTGATAAAATCGACTCAAAATTAAAAGCTATAAGCTTAGAAAGTAATGATTATTACACAAAAAGTATTCCAAGTACTACATGTTTCTTCCTCTCTAAGCAGGTTACATGTCGGTCACATCGACAATACTGCGGACTACGTCAACTGCCAAGCCATCGAAGGATGCCACCAGATCATCAAATTGTTGCTCCGACAAGCCGGGGTGATACCCATCACGAATATCTTCAAGATCGAGGTCAGGATTGTACGAGCGGACAAGGGCCAGCGTGTACCTAACCGCATGCTTGGTGGTTTCTGTTGCTATCCCTCTTGAATACTCCGGCAGATGTTGTAACCGCTCCCCAAGTGGCACTGCGGACCGATCAATAGGGACTTGGATCTGGTCGCAGGCAGATACTGCTGCCTGCGCCAGTTCTTCATAACGACCAGCAGCCTCTGCACATGTGCATGAGTTAGACCAAAACACCTCGGTATCATGAATATCGAGTAAGGGACAGAACTCGGGAGCAACCCTTACCATTCATGGCAGCGTTGTGGGTACCCACAGCTCGGCTATGCGCGCTGACGAGCTCCTGTATCTCCTGCTCCGCCTTCGAGACCTTCTCCTCCAGAATATTTTTCTCGTGGGCATGACCTGCGCAGCAAAACCACCCATAACCAAGTGTTATGGCCTCATTGTCAGTACAAGTGGGAAACTCAAGTCGACGCCGCACAGGTCTCCGCTCACTTTCTAGGGCACGCTTCAGCTCGGCGTCCCTCTCCTTCAGCACGGACGTCACCTCCTTGAATTTCTAGTCCATTGTTGCAAGACGACCCTAGACGCGCTACATCTCTTTGGCATGCCCTGAGAACACAAAACAAGCAAGGTAAAGCGCAATGCTGCCAAAATCCGAGTACTCTCGTCAAGGAATGCCTACCAGTGTTGGCCGCCTCCAGCTGAGCGACGAGGTCCTGGTTGAGCCGCGCCAGGCCCTCTACGTCCGTGTCCTTTTGAATGGCAACACCACGAGCCTCCCTGGCAATGGTGCGAACCCGGGTCCTGAGCTCCTGCAGCTCCAGGTACTCGTCTTCAGCTACATGCATTAAATGCGTGCTCTCAATGGTCCCGGACATCAGTGCCTGCACAACTCAAAGCTCAAGCAACAAAAGCAAAGAATACGAATTCAAGAGTCAGAAGGTTTACCTCCATATCCTCCAGCATCGAGCTTGACGAGCTGCGGATCCGTTCAAGCGCTGCCTTGTTCGCCTCGGTGATGCGCCTAAAGCGCTCTTGGCGGCTCAGCACCTCCTTCCCTTCGCCTCCCAACTCGGCGCGCTGATCTTGGAGTGCGTCGTCTTCAAGCTTCGGCATGGCCAAGTCCTCCTCGACAGCTTGAGCGCTGGGGCCGGCCCCCGGAGTGGTGGTCACCACGGTCGCCAAGTCTGTCACAACGCTGGCGCCACCTGCCGCCGCAGCCGATGACTCCACCTGGGCCGAAGCTGGCTCCGTGGCGGGTGGGTCTTGGGACACCGAGTCCCTCAAGTCACCCCCACTGTCCGACTGCGTACGCGACGTGTCCGACAGTACGGCTACCTTATTGAAAACATTACAGCAAGGGGCAACAAGCATCAAGACTCAAGACACTAAAATACCCGAGCACGACCAACTTAACCGAGTTAAGACTCTAACCTATTACTCCTGCTCGGCCGCTTGAAGAACAAGCCCGCTGGGTGTGGTGGTCGACCATCCCCCGGCGAGAGCACGGCCGTGGGGGATTGTACCACGACGACCTCTGCCACGGCATCTGGATCCCGACCCTCATCTACTACCTCTGGAGAGGCAGCGACGTCCTCCAAAGTCAACGGCGCAGGGTCTGCCCTGTGCCTCTTCGCGCGCAATGCATTAGACGATTGCACCTGCGCCTGCTCCGACCTCTTCCGCGACTCGGCCGCCGCAGTTTGTGCCTGCGACGAGTAGTACTTCCGAGTGGCTGCCCGGGTATGAGTAGCAGCGGCCGCGGACTCCACAGCGGTAGCATCACCTGAGCTCGGAGGGGAGCCGAGGTCTTCAGAGACCCAGTCCTCCAAGTCCTTCATGACCGGAAGCCGGTCATCCTTCGCTTCCTCCGGCCTCATCACCTTCCGCCTCAATGTCGGGTCCCCTTCAGGCAAGGGTGATGGGCAGAAGAAGTGCTTGGTCACCTCCTAGCACGAAGAATGCAACGTGACTTTAGACAATAGATAATGAAAATATCAAAGACACAAGACCAAGGACTCGGAATGAAAGCCTTACCGCAGGTGGAGGATTCTTCCGCGCGAAAGGATGTGGCGCACCAAGATTGTTTACTTCACCCTTCATCATGGTGCTCACGCGCCTGGCGACTTCATTTGAGTCGAATCCCCGGGATGTTTCCCGGGTTGGGTCCATGTGACCCGAGAACTCGTACGCCGTGTGTACCCGGTCCTTGATTGGCTGGATGGTCCGGGCCACAAACGACACTATTACCGCCATGGCGGTCAGACCCCTCTGCTTCAGGTCAGCAATCATCGCCATAAGCTCGGGGATGTCATCGCATTCACCCCCAACCAGAAGATCGCGCCAGGATTCCGGCTCCTTCGGCGCCATACCAGTTCTACCCGGCATCAATGGTGGCTGGTCCACCATGTAGAACCAGTCACGACGCCAATCCTTGTGGCCGTCGTTCAGCTAGAGATCAAAGTAATCCCTCTGCCTACCCAAGCGCAATGCAATGCCAGCCCCATCGGTAATCCGAGTGGGGCCATCTCCCTTGTTACCCGACCCAATACGCTTAACACGGTACAAGTACCGCCAAAGATGGAAATGGGGGGCGATTCCAAGAAACGCCTTGCAGAGATAGATGAAGAACGAAATGTCAAAAATCCCATTGGGATTGAGATGGGAAAGCTCCAGACCGTAGTAATGCAGCAGCCCGCGGAAGAAGTCACCGGACGGTGTGCTGAATCCGCGCTCAACGAAGTACGCGAAGACGGCCACCTCGACGGTGTTCTCGAATTGCCTCTTCTCTTTCCCCGGAAGCCACCAAGACAAGGTCTCCTTCGGGGAAGCACGCCGCGATTCGCCATGTCCTCCAGGCGCTCCATCATCATCTTTGACTTCGCCCAAGCCGCCTCTTGCTCGCCCTCCGGTGGCACTACGGCCGCCACCAGAGCCTCAAGAGCGGTGCGGTCAGCAGCTTCGTCGGCCATGGCTTCGCTCGAGCGGGCAGAGCAGGGGATGGATGAAAGTTGGAATGTGGGTGCGCGCCAGTGGAGATCAATCTACTACCTTCACGCAACCTTGGGAACCTCGCTCGAGCGCAGCGGCAGGCTAAGCGAAAAGTAAGGCGGGGAAGACGAAGGGTGTGGCACAACGGTGGGATGACGACGACGGCGTCCCCGGTCGCGTATTTATAACGCGGCGCCACCATGACCTAACGGCTCCGAAACTAACGGACGGAATCCGCGGGATTGGCGATCCGTGATCTGCCGGATCCGAAATTGACAGACTGGATATGTTTCCATTTTGAAGGACTCGGCGCGTTCCACGAGAACCAGGCCAAGACCCTCGCATGCTCGGGGGCTGGGCGCCGTGAAAGGACTCGACGCGTTCCACGAGAACCAGGCCAAGACCCGAGCATGGCGTGTTCCACGAGAACCAGGCCAAGACCCGAGCATGCTCGGAGGCTGGGCGCCGTGAAGGGACTCGGCGCGTTCCAAGAGAACCAGGCCAAGACCCTCGCATGCTCGGGGGCTAGGCGCCGTGAAAGGACTCGGCGCATTCCACGAGAACCAGGCCAAGACCCTCGCATGCTCGGGGGCTGGGCGCCGTGAAAGGACTCGGCGCGTTCCACGAGAACCAGGCCAAGACCCTCGCATGCTCGGGGGCTGGGCGCCGTGAAGGGACTCGGCGCGTTCCAAGAGAACCAGGCCAAGACCCTCGCATGCTCGGGGGCTGGGCGCCGTGAAAGGACTCGGCGCGTTCCACGAGAACCAGGCCAAGACCCTCGCATGCTCGGGGGCTGGGCGCCATGAAAGGACTCGGCGCGTTCCACGAGAACCAGGTCAAGACCCTCCATGCTCGGGGGCTGGGCGCCGTAAAAAGACTCGGCGCGTTCCAAAGAGAACCATGCCAAGCTCCTCGCATGCTCGGGGGCTGGGCGCTGGGTAGGGTTTTGGTAGATCTATATGATTATCACTCACCCTCTCTAAAAGAAGTCGGAAACAAGCTTAACACCAGGACAAATGAACATGTTCATATTCCATACTTCGCAAATCGCGAGTTTTACAAATACAAAGAACATTTTGCCAAAGGCCGTTTCAAGAAACAAAGGCATAAGCCGCGCTACTGGCGGCTCTTCGACCACTTCAGTTAGGTGGTCGGCACACAATCGCCGGGAGCAGTTTCCACAGCTTTCTCGATGATTTTCTTGTGGCATCCCACCAACTGAAGAACACCGTGGCTACATTGCTGGAAGAAAGGGGAGGGACTAAGCGCCACCGCAAGCTCTAAGCTCGAATTGCGCTCCACTCGTCCTCGATGGGCTCCCGAAATGAGCCATTAATTCGGCGTCATTCGCTAGCTTCCTGACGAAGAGTACACTTACCACAGCCTCCTCGCCTGGATCCATCAAGAACTGGACACCTTCCCCTCATATGAGGAGCGCGATGCCCAGCTCCTTTCCCACAGCATTTGCACTACCCTTCCACGATTTTCTTCTGGCATCAATGGTGAACACCAAGGCATGTACCTTGGCCTCCTCTCCCCTCGCCTATGAACCACTCAGGAAAAAGGATTCTCAAGATCCACATGGTGGCTATCTTCTCCAAAGCACTACGGTGGCTAGCAAGCGCCGGGGTACCTATTTATAGCCGCCCGGGGTCGCAGACCTGGCGGATCGAGAGCCGCTAACGTTCGGGAGTGAATGCGCATGCGTTTCGCTTCTTCCCCGGGTGGGTGGCCATCAATGCCCTTGACTGAGCATGCTCAGAGCGTGGGATTCCCGCAGTGACAGTAGTAACAGCTTTTTGACCGGGCAGGCTCGGTCCATCGTTATCAACGCACTGTTGAAGTCACGGGTGCTAGTTAATTTGGCCCCTTCCTTGGTGGCAGCATGCTCTCACCCACATACAACTCAGCCAATTAGACTGAGCAAGCCCCTCAACTCGGAACATATTCTTGGTGGGAGCAAGCCTTCACCAACTCTTGGGCAACATGTTGTCTGGCTATTTCTTGAGCTTTGGCTCGCTTATACTAACTAACCCAACGCTCGGGGGCTACTGTATGCAGTGCTCCTAATCGTAGCCCTGTACTCAGCCCTCATGAGGACCGATCGACTACCTCGAAGGATTCGACGTCGATACTGGGTGTTCTCTCTTTTTTGAGCACCGCCCACCATTGTGCCGACTACAAGTTGAAGCACCTTCAGCCGACCTTATTGGCCTCGACACTTCATCAAGCAGTTCGTCACGCGCCTGCACGTTGCTCGGGGGCTTGTGGGATATGGGTACCCCTGGGCCCACTGTCAGGATAGACCACGGCGCCCAGGGCCCACCTCTGACAGGCCCATGATCCGACCCCTAGGCGGCTCATACGGGCTCCCCGGCTTGATGAACAAGTTGATGAAGACTTGGCGAACGAATCGTCCGGATATCCAGGGATATTGCAATTGTAACTGACCCAGGCTAGAGTCCTGGTCGGAACCAAGTAGGTTTAGATGGAAACCGACTTGTAAACACTAGCCCGCTACCCTATATAAGGCGGCCTAGGGCACCCCCTTGAGGGATCACGCATCACAATAGACAATACGATATACAATTCCACCGACACAGGACGTAGGGTAATATACCTCCGGGTAGCCCGAACCTGTCTAAATCAGTGCCTCCTGTGTACCATCAAGTCGTGTTGACACCAAAAATTGGCACCAGGAAGAAGCTGACATGTGGGCCGGATTCGGTGAGGAGATATCATTCGGCAAAGGAGTTTTTCCCCCAGAGCATTCGGTAAAGACGTTCTGCGGTCGGGAACGCATCGTCATTCGGCAAGAGAACTGTTCCGCGGGAGGCATTCGGGAGTGCGTGCTGACGTGGATCAAGTATAAGGAAAAGGCTGGTTTAAATTGGAATGCAAAACGGATGCGGTGCCCCGGCGTTTATCTTTTAGGAAATAAATAAATGTAATCGTAATCGATTAGGAGTCGTGTCGAAACCTGGGTATAAATATAAACCCATGGTAATTGTAAAAGGATCGTTCAATCAATCATACAACAAACCGGCCCCGTGCCAACATCGAGTCCTTTAGTCGAGTCGTCGAATTCTTCGAGAGGAATCATCGATCCGTCGACCTCCGTAAGTACCGGCAACCCTGCACCATGCCTAGTATCATGCGGTGGATTTAGGCTTTGGTTCAGGAAGGTTCCATTGTTAGATCATGAGCCATGCGGTGGGCTAAGTTTTAGCTTGGAACAAGTTATCGGCTCTATTGGATTTTGGCAAGATCTGATAGATTCATTAAGTTACCATGTGTTGCTCTGGATTTTACCTTTGTGTTCGATTCATTACAACACTCTTTTGCCCAGTCTAGGTTGACTAGATTCGGTTCTAGCTCACGATGCACTGCGTTTCCATAGCCGAATTCGAAGTCAATCTAGATTGCTACGTGTTGCGGGTCCACGCTCGTTGGTCTTGTGTAGATCTTGACAGAACCGGGTATCATGCGGTGGATGCAGGTTTTTGGGTCGTCTTAGAGCTAATCATCCGGTGGATTAGAATTCGATTCGATCTGATAGATCTATCATCATCAACGAAGTTTGTTCCTTCTTCATGGAACCCGATTCGGCTATATAGCTGTATTCGGCAGTATCGACACGAGCGAAACACGTCCACGGTTTTGTTTTAAATAAAGAATGCTTTTAGCCTTCCATGATTAGAGTCGTATCATGCGGTGGATTGATCTATTCGTGGTTGGTGGTGTGATTCCAAGCAAGTCGTATCATGCGGTGGATTAACTTGTTTGTTTCATGCTTGACGGGTTGGAAAGTACCTAGACATGCGGTAGACTAGTGCTTTTAATCTATGCATTCTTCTTTATTATGAAATTATGGTCATGTTTTCGCCCTTCTATTTATTTATCATGCTCTGTTCCTCGTTAATCGGTTATGAACATGTGCTACAATGTTTATTCAGTCAAATACCGATCTTTCGTCATGCTTACGTCACGCATTCGGCAGTGCGCTTCCTGCGTGCTTTGCCGATTGCCGAATGATGCTTTAACTGCCATTCGGCAGTGCGCTTCCTGCGTGCTTTGCCGATTGCCGAATGATGCTTTAACTGCCGACAGATAGCTTCTCTGTAGCTATGTGTCGTTTGAGACTGGCTCCGTAGCCGCAAATATGGAACTGACTGGTATCACCCAGTACGTTCCAGGTGTTATCTAAACATCTTTTCTCCCTTTGTCAGTTTTCAGGAAAATTGACTGGCACGCTCTCGGATTCAAACGCTCGGGCCACGTGTGAAGCCAGCTAATTCGGCTTGCTGTGTGCTTGGCGTGAGGTGCGGATTTTACGTCAACACACTTTTTGGCACGCCCGGTGGGACACAAGCTTCGAACATGCCTGAATTAAAAGACATTCTGGATGTCACTTTTGAAGAATTGTCTGATGAACATCAACAAATGGTGAAGATTGCTGCAGATCAGTTCATCAAGAAATGCTTACTGTCTTTTGCTAAGAACAGGAGTGGTGCACCGTTTCTCAAGTCAGATCTGCCAAGAGTTCTTTTGCCTGGACAATCTGATCTTACTGAAGATGAAGAAAGGGAGAAGTTCTCTAGCTTGTTGTACAAGGCTTTAGGAGAAACAATGACCAATCATAATGCTGCATTCCTGAACAGTTTTCGGCTCATACTGGTCAACATCTTTGGTCAACACGTGGATAAACCTTTTGAGCAAGCGCATGGACAACTTGGTGGACCAACATATTTCAATATTCAAGCATCGGTCCCAAAACGTCATGGTAAAGGTACTGAAGAAACTGAAACTTCTGGAACCAAAGACGCGAATGGACAGCCGATTCAGCAAGAGCTTCAGCATGCATTGCCGAAACCTCGTACATATGGTGATATGGCATTCGGCACCACGGGAAATCCACCTGCTTCTGCTTACAAGATATCCCCTCTGAAAAACAGGCTACAAAGGGATATGTATGGGAACGGATATTCAGAGTTTATGGACTACAATGCCATCGATGCTCTCCCGAATCCCGGGTATGTTGGTACTACAGGGATACCTGCTGGAAGACCAGGGAATCAAGATACCAATATTGACCTCATGGTGCAAAAAATGACCGATGTATTGCAAAATCAATTCGGTCTGAAGCCTAAAAATCAGGGGTACATGTACTCGTCTCCTTTCCCAGAATGGTACCAAAGGGTATCATTGCCGAATAGAGTCAAAGTGCCTACAGAGTTTACTAAGTTCTCAGGACAAGACGATACTAGCACTGTGGAACATATAGCTCGATATCTGATGCAGCTTGGAGAAGCTTCAGCAGATGAGGCTTTCAGAATCAGATACTTTCCTTTGTCACTGACGGGTCCAGCTTTTACATGGTTTGCTTCTTTGCCTGCTCAGTCAATTTGTACTTGGAAAGACCTGGAGCAGAAATTCCATGCTCATTACTACATCGGCAGTACCGAGAAAAAGTTGGTTGATTTGACCAGCTTAAGGCAGAGGAATAATGAAACACCTACGGAGTTCCTCAGAAGGTTTAGGGAAACAAAGAGCATGTGCTTTTCTCTGAACATACCTGATGACCAGCTAGCTGGTATGGCTGTAGCTGGCATGCTGCCTGCCATTCGGGAAAAGCTATTCGGGATGGAGTTCGATGATCTGGGCCAGTTGTCACACAGATTGGCCTTAATGAGTAACCAGGCATATGGTTTCAAGAAAGATGCCAGATTTACTAAAAATAATGATGTAGCTGATATCTATAACCAATTCCTTGAAAGAGCAGATCAAGAAGATGAGTATGAAGATAGTGAGGAGATAGCTGCAGCAGAGATAGTGTGGGGCAAAGAACCAGTCATGGTGAATCAGAGGTGGATTAAACAGAATAAGGGCACCTATGATTTTGATGTAACTAAGGCAGATAAATTGTTTGACTATCTTGTAAAAGAAGGCCGAATCAAGCTACCAGAGGAGCATTCTATGCTTCGGCCTGATGGAGTGAAAGATAAAAGGTACTGTGGATTCCATGATAGAAATTCTCATTCTATCAATGAATGCAGGGTTTTTAGAGTGAGGATTCAGAAAGCTATCCAAGAAGGGCATCTGAAATTCGACAATAAGATGAAGTTGGACAATAACCCGTTTCCTCATAATATGATTGGGTTCTCAATCAATATGGTGAATGTTGCCGAATCAGGAGAAAAGGGAAAGATGAGAGTCCTGACGTCGAAGGAAGCGAAGCAGAATGGCTCAGTCGATCCTAATCGGCAAATCACGATCGAGCAGATTCGCGAGGAAAAGCCTCGCTTCCCGAATAGCCGATTTGAAATTGGGAAGTCTTATAAACCCAGAGTCACATCGCGCATTCTCCTCAATAAGTGGCAGATTCAGCAAGAAAAAGAGCGCTACCAGAGACGTGAGTACGAGGAGGAGAAAAGGAGGTGCGAAGAAAAAAGGTATGAGGAAGAACAAGAGGAATGTGTCCGAGAACAAGAACGTGCACATTGGGATTGTGCCTTCTTCAGACACTGTTGGAACGAGGGTTTAAAGCTGCCTACATGGAATAACTGTCCTGAATGCAATAATGGATTTACCGAATATAGGCAAAATGGTGCCAATCGCCGATCTGTCCACGAAAGAATTGGAGGGATACATCCCAGTGATGATCGGCGTCTAAAAATATATAAGAATGATGATCAACCAAGGGAAAGACATGCTGATCGTAGATGGATTGATCATGAAGAAGAAGATCGTGAGTATATCTGGCAAAAAGGGCAGTGGTATCCACCTGGTTTAAGAAGGAGCCAGAAGAGAAGAGTCCAGCGCCTGAGGAATCAAGAGTTAAAGCGAGCAGGAACCAGGTTGAGATCGATATGGCGTCCAAAAGACAAACCCGACGAATCGGGTCATTCGGCTCCTACATGCATGGTATGTTTCTTGCCGAATGAATTCATGGCTCCAGCTAATCAAATTGTACAGGAAGAGATATTGTCAGAAGTGGATGAAGCCGAGCAATGTGGGTTAATGGCACAATTGGTATTGAATAAGCAAGCTATTTTTGAGAAGCCAGTCCAGAATCGCCACATGAAGCCACTGTACTTAAGAGGATATGTCAACGGAAAGCCACTGACGAAGATGTTTGTTGATGGTGGAGCTGCTGTTAATGTGATGCCATACAATACATTCAGAAAACTTGGCATGAGCCCTGGAGATTTAACGCCAACAAGCATAGTTTTGAATGATTTTGCTGGAAATCCTTCGGACACCAAGGGATGTGTACATGTAGATCTGATGATTGGATCTAAGATTCTGCTTACAACCTTCTTTGTTATTGAAGGCAAAGGGGCATACAGCTTGCTACTTGGAAGGGATTGGATCCATGCGAATTGCTGTATTCCATCTACTATGCATCAGCAGCTTATTCAGTGGATAGATGATGAAGTGGAAATTGTCCCAGCAGATGATTCAATTAGCGTGGCTAATGTGGAACCAGCCTTTTGGGAATATCAAGGCATAGATTGTTTCTCGGGCAAGGACTGGGGAGAAGGTCCTGTTGAGCCAGTCAGCAGTGATCAACAGCCGATCGAAGCAGTCGGCTCTTTTAGTAATTTTTAATGGATAACCCAATCGATGGGACTGACGGGAAGCTAGGACATGGATTTGTGTCGGCTGACAAATTAGAAGAAGTAGACATTGGAGATGGTGACAAACCAAGGCCGATATTCATCAGTGCTAGCTTGGATTCAGTTTTCAGAGAAAGGTTGATTGAGTTATTAAAAGAATACAAAGATTGCTTTGCTTGGAATTATTCGGAGATGCCTGGTTTAGATCGTTCCATTGTTGAGCATCGATTGCCGATCAAGCCTGGTTATAAACCTTACAAGCAGCCACCCCGGAAAATCTACAAAGATGAAGTGTTGGCCGATGTAAAGAAAGAAGTGGAAAGATTAATAGCAGCAAATTTTATTCGGCCATGCAGGGTACAATCAAATTTTTATGGCATTGGAAGATATAGCGAAAACAGCTTTCAGATGTCCAGGACATATAGGGTTGTTTGAATGGGTTGTCATGACGTTTGGTTTAAAAAATGCTGGTGCAACTTATCAGAGAGCCATGAATTATATTTTTCATGAGTTGATCGGCAAGATTGTGGAGATATATATTGATGATGTTGTGATTAAGTCATTGGATCATGAAGCACATTTGGCCGACATAAGGAAAACTCTAGAGTGCACTAGGAAACATGGGCTCAAGATGAACCCGAATAAATGTGCTTTTGGAGTTTCGGCAGGAGAATTTCTGGGATTTTTGGTGCATGAAGGAGGAATAGGAGTTGGCAAGAAAAGTATGAAAACCATTGATGAAGTTGTTCCTCCAACTAATCTTAAGGAATTACAGTCATTACTTGGCAAGATCAATTTCGTAAGAAGATTCATATCAAACTTATCACAAAAGGTGTTGCCTTTCTCTTCACTGCTGAAAGTCAAGAAGGATCAGAAGTTTGTATGGGGTGACGAACAACAAAAGGCTTTTGATGAGATCAAGGAATACATGAAAGAACCACCAGTATTGGTACCTCCACAGCTGAACAAGCCTTTTAAGTTGTACGTGGCGGCCGATACCCAAACTATTGGATCGGCCCTCATACAAGAATTTGAGGGAAAGGAAAGGGTAGTTTCATACCTTAGCCGAAAATTGCTTGATCCCGAAACGAGGTATTCGGCTACCGAGAAGCTTTGTTTATGTGTTTACTACTCCTGTACAAAATTTCGGCACTATTTGCTACATGCCGAATGCGTTGTGTATTCAAAATTTGATGTGATAAAGCACATGTTGTCTATGCCAATTTTGAACGGAAGGATTGGCAAATGGATTTTAGCCTTGTCTGAGTTTGAATTAAAGTTTGAATCGGCAAAAGCTGTTAAAGGACAGGTTATTGCTGACTTCATTACTGAGCATCGCGATTCATCGACTAATCTGCTTGAAATTACTCCTTGGGTATTATTCTTCGATGGATCTTCATGTGACAAGGGTGGTGGAGTAGGTATTTTGTTAATTTCGCCAAAAGGAGAGGTATTTGAATTTGCTATTCCTATTCAACCTACTGTCACTAATAATCAAGCCGAATATGAAGCGTTGCTCAGAGGACTTCAATACTTGAGAGAAGCAAAGGCCATTGCAGTTGAAATTTTTGGAGATTCAGAGTTAGTCATAAGGCAACTGAATGGCGAATATGAGTGCAGAAACGATGTCTTAAGGAATTACTATGAAGAATGCAAGCAAATCTTAAAGGAGTTTCAGTCGGTAATTCTGCGGCATATTCCTAGGAAAGACAATGAAGGGGCGAACAGATTAGCTCAGAGTGCTTCGGGTTATAGAGAGCTTCAAGAAGTTTTTGCTAATGATGTATATGCTTTCGGGAGTAATCTACCAGAAGATGATTGGAGAAAAGAAATTGTTGATTATCTGAATAATCCATCCCGAAAAGTTTCTAGAAAGCTCAGGTATAAAGCTTTAAAGTTTGTTCTTCTTGATGATAATTTATATTATAAATCCTTGGATGGGGTGCTGTTACATTGCTTAAGTCAAGAAGAAGCAAAAAGGCTGATAAGTGAAGTGCATGATGGGTTGTGTGGAGCACATCAATCGGCTTACCGAATGAAATGGGTTATTGGGAGAACTGGGTACTATTGGCCCACAATGCTAGAAGATTGCTTTGGATATTACAAAGGATGCCAAGATTGCCAGAGATTTGGAAATATTCAAAGAGTTCCAGCATCAGTCCTGAATCCTATTATCAAGCCATGGCCATTCAGAGGATGGGGAATAGATTTGATTGGCCAAATAAATCCTCCATCTAGCAAGGGGCATAAGTTTGTGCTTTTAGCAACCGATTATTTTACTAAGTGGGTTGAGGCGATTCCATTAAAGAAGGTGACATCGGAGAATATGGTTGAATTTGTTAAAGAACATATCATTTACAGATTTGGAATTCCTCAAACAATCACCACTAATCAAGGAACTCAGTTTACATCTTCAGAGTTCAGAAGTTTTGCTGAGAGTATGGGCATCAAATTGTTGAACTCTTCTCCTTATTATGCCCAAGCTAATGGTCAAGCAGAGGCTTCTAACAAGATTATGATTAGAATTATACAGAAAAAGATTGATCAGAAGCCGAGAAAGTGGCATTCGGTACTCAATGAGGCTTTATGGGCGTACCGAATGGCTCCACATGGGGCTACACAGACGTCTCCTTATGAATTGGTATATGGACATCATGCTATCTTGCCATGGGAGATGCAGTCAGATTCGAGGAGAATAAAGTTGCAAAAAGATTTAAGTTCTAAAGATTATAATGATTTAATGATGGACGAATTAGAAGATTTGCATATGATTCGTCTCAGGGCCTTGGAAAATGTTGAGAAAAATAAAATGCGAGTTGCTAAATATTACAACAAGAAGGTGAAAGTCAAGCAATTTGCAGAAGGAGATTTGGTTTGGAAAGCAATATTGCCGATTGGGACTAAATACAGTGCATTCGGTAAGTGGTCTCCAAACTGGGAAGGTCCTTTCAGAGTGGTCAGATGCGTGCCTGGAAATGCATATATCCTGAAAACTTTACTAGGAGAGGAGTTTACTGCTGCTATCAATGGGAGATACTTGAAGAAATATTATCCTAGTGTTGAGATTGATCGATGATTGAAAAGTCCAATGTCGGAACAACTGAAATAGCCGGCATTCGGGAAGGAGCCGTCTTCAGAACAAAAAATATTGACGGAAGAAGAAATGGCCAATACCAGAGTGTATTGCCCTTAGTACAAATGTTTCGCATCATGAGTTTGACCGAGTTATCACAAAAAGGACTGCGAAAGATGAATTTTATTGCCGAAATTCCATGATCCCTAGTACAAACTAATGGAACAGCTTATTCAGAACAGACTGGGGATGAATGGAATCGGCAATGGCAGCGCCATGAGCATCAAGGCTATCTATGGAGGCCTCGATATCGTCGATCTCCTCCGGGTTGCCATTGGCAAAGCCGGGCGGTAGCCTGGAGTAGTCGGTGCCGGTGTGCGTCGACATGGCGACTAGGCCTGCGGCAGTGCCCAGGCGGATGCCGTGTGAGGCCACTTCATCGATACGGCCTGCCACTGCACCGAGGCGAGCTTCTGGCGTGTCCCCAGGAGCATTCACCTTGTTTGCCAAAGACTCGACCAATGTCTTCAGCCGATCGAGTTCGGCGTCGCGATCTGTAAGATTACGAAGCAACGGCGGGTTAGTTCAAGGTCAGATTGAAGTCAAGCGAACCGAAGAAATTACCGTCGATGGTCTCGAGCAGCTGCTTGCGTTGGTGTTGCCACTCCAGATCTGCGATCCCGGCTTGTTTGGAGACGGCCTCCAGCTCATGCCGAGTATCATCACGTTCCTGCTTGAATCGGCGGGCATCGCTATCTGAGTAGCGCAGATCCCAGTCGGGCCTGGAGGATCGGCTAGATGACTCCGAAGAGTCACCCGCTGCAGCCGGAGCCGCAGTCAAGACAGTAGCGGGGTTCCATTGGATGAGCCTGAAAAAATACAGAGAAAATTGAGAATAAGGCAAAATCTGGAGGAAAGAATAAGGAGAGGCGGACAGTCATCACCTCCGACGAGCGCCGGCGCGACTCCCCTCGGCTTCGTCGACGGCCGGGCGTCTCCTGTTGTTGGACATCAGGGTTTTTTTGGAGGTTACTGTGCTGGAGGAAGAAGAGACTCAGGATAGCAGAGAGCTCGAGTTGAAAGATTTGGTGGAAGATTAGGAGTGCTCGAGGTTCTTATTTATGGAACTAACGAAGAGATCGTGGCCGAGGATTGTGGTGCATATCCCAAGAAGCTCGGAAGGTGGAAAGGATTTTCCAACCGATCGGTTTCCATGTCGTTTGGGATCCTTGCCGAGTCGTATTCGGTTTTGACTGAATGAGATTCGGCTATGTCGAGTTTGAAGCGTTTTCGGGTCTGACGCTGTTATGGCCAGCTTTGCCGAATGAGTTGCCCACAATAAAAAGAACAGAGATAAGAAATGGCAAGATTGCAGGATTGATAAAACATTCGGCTATCAACTGTTTGTTACAATTACAAACCCAAGAACTTTGAGATTACATTTTTAGCATTTGATATCATATTGCTAATGCTCTCTAATAGCTTTTGGTCAGCTTCTTGGGTTCTAGCCAGAGCAGCAAGCTTTGCCTTGAGTTGTTTGTCTTCGTTTAGAGCTGCTGAAGCTTCCTTTCGCATCTTCTCTATTAACTTGGGAAGCTCGACTATCTTCTTCTTATCAGCTTCAATTTCGGCCGATAGATCTCTCAATTCGGCTTCAAGTGCAGCTTTTCTGACCTCCTTCATTTCAAGTTCAGATTCCAATTTGGTCAGTAATTCCTTGCTATTCTGAGCTTGAGTGTGCAGGTCTTTCACAGATTGTTTGGCTGTGGACCTCCTCTGTTCCAGGGCTGGTCGAGAAGATTGGTTTTTCAGAGCCTGCTTTACTGCAGCGTATTGCTGATCCAAATGAGAAACTGGTTCCAAAGAAATTTTGATATCATCAGGAAGTTCTTGGTCAATGGATTCCAATACATCCCTTAAGAGATCAGCATCTTTGACTTGATCTTGGATACTCTTATGCAGCAGAGCAAGGATATCTTTCAGCTTTGTTTGATTTTCTTCTGACAGAGCTTGGCCAGAAGATGTTTCTTCCCCTTGTTCGGCAACCAAGTCGTCCACAGCAAAAGAATAGCTGGATGATGAAATGGTTTTCTCCTGAAAGATGGTTCTTGCCGAATTAGTAATAATCTGCTGAATAAAAGAGTAGAGAAAGTTAAATGATTATGTTTACCTCGTTCCTGACTTCCTGAATAGGAGAAGGAAGCCTTTCAGGCTCAATTGGGGGATTCTGTGTATCTTGCCGAGGAGAAACTGGAAGACTTCTTGGTGAGGATGGTGCTTCTGATTGGGGAAGAAGTTGCAAAGCTAAAGATGAATCATGATAAGAGTAAGAGCTCTCCAAAATTGGATCCATTGAGGATTGTTCTGCAGTTAACAAGAAATGAGTGCCGATGAAAAAGAAGTTAAGAAGATAAAGTGGTAGAATTTTACCAATCAATGAAGCATCGGCAGGATCTGCGCTGATTGCTGGTTGCTGTGCTTTGGCCTGAAACCAAGAAGAAATAAAGCTGAGCAAAATACCAATGGCATTATGGTCGAAGAAAAGAAGGCTTTGATCTTGACAACCTTTTTGCTGCTTGTTCTTTTCTTCTTTATAGCTAAGGGAGCAGCCAAAGAAAGAGTTTTTCTTTTAACAGATGATGGTCTAGTGAGTATTGGATCTAGAGAAGCCTGTCTAGCCATCAGCTGAGTCAAGGTAGGAGATTGGTGCCCCAAAGCAGATATTGGACCTGCAGTTTTGTACAAAATCGCCCTGGCAAGAGGGGCAGGTGTTATGTCCTGCAAAATAACAGAGTTAGAATCAATTGGGGTTAATGTTATTAAGACAGATGAAGGAATAAGCATATTACCTCTGCAGTTGGCTGATAATCAGGCATTAATTCAAGGCAGAAGGGATGGATTGGCATGTTGAAGATATGATCATGGAGTTCTTGCCACTAGAGAGTAAAAGAAGGATGGGCAGATATTATTGGCACAAAAGGATCAGGTGCATAGATAGTTCCACAGCATTTATAAGTGAAAATCCTTCTTGTCTCTGTGGAATCTTTGATAATCTCCCTAGGCTTGAGAAATTCATGAAGAAATAGCCTTGGGGGCACTTGGCCACATCCCAACTGTCTAGCCATCATGTTTGGCTGATAATATTCATAAGTGCTTTGAACCAGTCTCCCTCCACAGAATTCGGCTGGCAGGATGCAGGGCTGGATGAAGGCATTGAAAATTGCTGTAGATTGTACATCAGTGCATCCAGTCTCAAAGCTGAATTCGCAAGGGAGAGTAAGATTGTCATTGTCCATATATGGAAACCAAAGAGGATGAGCAAAGCCTCTGAAGAAGAGCTCAAACAGTTCACCAACGTTCTTGTTAATAGATACAGTGGAGGCAGCTTCTCCATAGGTTTGACAACCTTTGGTTCTCCGGGTTTCTCCTTCTTTGTAATTGATTGAAGGAAAGTCTTGGCTGTTGAGATCAATAGCGACGATTTGATGCATGTACAACTGCAGCCACATTTGGACGAACCACCAAGGGCCATTGACGCAGGGGATTTTCTTACTGGTATGCATCAGGTGGGTGGTTTGATTGAGCATATGGTATACACTTCCCAGGAGGTATTTCCCAAGTGGAATCAGTTTTCCAGTAGCTAGCTCTTCAGCCATCACGATATGATTCAGAGTTGGCTCATTGGCTTTGCCACAAAAGACTGATCTGCATAGCCACATATTCAGGAAGGCTCTGTATTCGACATCAGTCAGAGGACCATCAGACATATGATTCTGGATGTATCTCTTGTATCCGACCCCTGTTTTTACTCCTGTCTGCTTGGAAGAACCTTTGTGGCCATATGGGTATACAGTTCCTGTAATGTTCAGGCCGGTCATCATGTAGACATCGGCTAAAGTGGGGGACATTGGGCCATGGCCGAAAAGAAAAGCATTTGCACCATTGGACCAAAAATGGCAGGCTGCAATCAGGAGGTTCTCATTCTTTGGTGTTTCGGCTAGTGACAGCTCCAGGCAATGAGAAATACACAGTTGGTCCCAGTTCTGTGTTTGGGGGCTTTTATCATCAGACATCCTTTTGTACCAATTTCTCCAGCCGGCAATTGGGGGGAAAGGCCAGTTCTTGAAGGCGTCTTGCCACTCATGAGGTTTTGTCAATGAAATCTTGAAAGGAATCCTCTGAGATTCGGCCGCAATGATTTCGGAAGGATCTGAATCTCCTACAGGGCCGAGGAAGTAGGATGGAGCTTTTTCCTCAACAGGGATGAGGATTTCGGCAGCTAGGGCCTATCAAGAATGGAAGGGGATGAGAAGAAATTTAAGATGCAAATCGAAAGAAGAATACCGAATGTGCTTGAGGGGATTGAAGCTTACCTGGAGGGCAAAATCTTGGTTCGCCATTTGAAGATTGAATCTTGGAAGTCGATGACCTAGGGTTCGGGTCCAGATGAGAGCTCTAAAGATTCGAAAGGAGAAGCGGGTGCCGAGCAGAACTAACTTGGGGATGTTGAGTGATTCTGGTCAATTCCGAGATAAAATTATCTTTTATCCCGAAATTGAAGGGGCATGTGTTGACACCAAAAATTGGCACAAGGAAGAAGCTGACATGTGGGCCGGATTCGGTGAGGAGATATCATTCGGCAAAGGAGTTTTTCCCCCAGAGCATTCGGTAAGGACGTTCTGCGGTCGGGAACGCATCGTCATTCGGCAAGAGAACTGTTCCGCGGGAGGCATTCGGGAGTGCGTACTGACGTGGATCAAGTATAAGGAAAAGGCTGGTTTAAATTGGAATGCAAAACGGATGCGGTGCCCCGGCGTTTATCTTTTAGGAAATAAATAAATGTAATCGTAATCGATTAGGAGTCGTGTCGAAACCTGGGTATAAATATAAACCCATGGTAATTGTAAAAGGATGGTTCAATCAATCATACAACAAACCGCCCCCGTGCCAACATCGAGTCCTTTAGTCGAGTCGTCGAATTCTTCGAGAGGAATCATCGATCCGTCGACCTCCGTAAGTACCGGCAACCCTGCACCATGCCTAGTATCATGCGGTGGATTTAGGCTTTGGTTCAGGAAGGTTCCATTGTTAGATCATGAGCCATGCGGTGGGCTAAGTTTTAGCTTGGAACAAGTTATCGGCTCTATTGGATTTTGGCAAGATCTGATAGATTCATTAAGTTACCATGTGTTGCTCTGGATTTTACCTTTGTGTTCGATTCATTACAACACTCTTTTGCCCAGTCTAGGTTGACTAGATTCGGTTCTAGCTCACGATGCACTGCGTTTCCATAGCCGAATTCGAAGTCAATCTAGATTGCTACGTGTTGCGGGTCCACGCTCGTTGGTCTTGTGTAGATCTTGACAGAACCGGGTATCATGCGGTGGATGCAGGTTTTTGGGTCGTCTTAGAGCTAATCATCCGGTGGATTAGAATTCGATTCGATCTGATAGATCTATCATCATCAACGAAGTTTGTTCCTTCTTCATGGAACCCGATTCGGCTATATAGCTGTATTCGGCAGTATCGACACGAGCGAAACACGTCCACGGTTTTGTTTTAAATAAAGAATGCTTTTAGCCTTCCATGATTAGAGTCGTATCATGCGGTGGATTGATCTATTCGTGGTTGGTGGTGTGATTCCAAGCAAGTCGTATCATGCGGTGGATTAACTTGTTTGTTTCATGCTTGACGGGTTGGAAAGTACCTAGACATGCGGTAGACTAGTGCTTTTAATCTATGCATTCTTCTTTATTATGAAATTATGGTCATGTTTTCGCCCTTCTATTTATTTATCATGCTCTGTTCCTCGTTAATCGGTTATGAACATGTGCTACAATGTTTATTCAGTCAAATACCGATCTTTCGTCATGCTTACGTCACGCATTCGGCAGTGCGCTTCCTGCGTGCTTTGCCGATTGCCGAATGATGCTTTAACTGCCATTCGGCAGTGCGCTTCCTGCGTGCTTTGCCGATTGCCGAATGATGCTTTAACTGCCGACAGATAGCTTCTCTGTAGCTATGTGTCGTTTGAGACTGGCTCCGTAGCCGCAAATATGGAACTGACTGGTATCACCCAGTACGTTCCAGGTGTTATCTAAACATCTTTTCTCCCTTTGTCAGTTTTCAGGAAAATTGACTGGCACGCTCTCGGATTCAAACGCTCGGGCCACGTGTGAAGCCAGCTAATTCGGCTTGCTGTGTGCTTGGCGTGAGGTGCGGATTTTACGTCAACAAGTCGCTAGTTCATCGATCGCCCCTCCTACAAATCAACCACTCGGGTACCCCTAGGTGGATTGCCAGTCCTAAGGTCTGACAAATGGCTGGCATTTTTTTTGCATATGTGATCAGGAGACAAATACATTTTTAAATAAAAAATAAAGTACGTCTCTATGGTTAATGTGCTTCCATTTTAAAGAAGACCGGTAGGGCTGTCACCACCTAACGGCTACTACCTCCGTGGACTCAGGGGCAAACCAAGGTTACCATCTAGACTAGGTACCACACCTACGCTAGGCAATAACTACTAACTCTCCTAGAAAGAGCAAGCACTCCTGTCAATACCCCAGTGACAATTCACCGGAAGCATTGAGCAGAAACGAGGAACCAGCTGAGACAAAGAACTAAGGAAAGAACTTATAGAGCCAGACTACAACAGCTATAACCAAGGCTAGACATTTAATAATTATCCCGGAATAAATGCAGAACAAATAACTCAAGTAAATGCAGAAGATAATATATTAAATACTCAGAGTCTTGCATAAAGAAAAGGAAAAGATACAAGAGCTTTACCAGAAGACGACTCCGGAACCCCGAGCGAAGCTCGACCCTGACTCTAACTCCCAACTGGACTAGCCTAACTCTACATATTGAAAGAGAGGAATTGGAGACTTCCAAAGTGAGGAGAGGGGTCCTATTTATAGTGGGAAGGTGCCCTGGGCATGCGGAGGACCTCGCATGGCTTTGTGCTTCTTTCCTTGGACTGATCCGTGAGAGGAGCTTGGGAGCCAACAGCTGCGCGCCACCTGTCCCTGCCTCAACCGCCATCTACATGTGCGCGAAGCACCTTGGCGAGCTGAGTCGCTGCCGCGCGGGCCCGCCTGCTCCCGTACCGCCTTTGCTGTGCATGCAGTTGCCGCCTTTGCATGTGCTGCGTACCACCTGCGCGCCGCTCAGCTGCTGAGCGGCTGTATTGCCTGCCTGCGATGCGGGCCCGCCCTGCTCCCTATTGTGTTACGATGCACGTGTGGGGATTGCTGGCCTTGGTCCGCGTGGCCGCTGGCCCGCCTCTCCCCCTGCGCTCGCACTGTGCGCGCCGCTCTGGCTCGCGAAGGGAGCCGCCTGCCCCTCTGCCGCTGCGCTGCCTGTCTCCCGCGCGTGTGTGCGCGTTGCCGAGCCACGCGCCAGCTCGCTGTTGTGCTGTGGGACCCGCTGGGCCCAGCTTGCCCTCTGCGCTAGAGCTGCCTCCCGTGCTGCTGCGCTGAATGTTGTTCCATGTGGGGCCAGCTGGTGACGTCAGGTGCTGACGTCAGTCGATGACGTCAGCACCCATATTTTATTGGAGCTTGGATATCTTTTTATTCGGAGCTCGGATGAATGCAAATAATATATGCGTTGGACTCGTCTCGACGAGCTCTTCTCAATTGTGGACTCCAATTGGGCACTTTATGTTCCTGGTAATTCAGAGTCCATTTCTAGCCCATACGGCAGATCGTCCAATTAACGGTGTTTCTGGATATATTCCTGCAAAGCACTTAGAAACACCAAGACTCGTGGAACTGGTTAGTATAAGCCTAATAATGCATGTAACTATATCTATATGCCTTTTATTTACGGAGACTTTGGCTGTGAAAGTCGGCCAAAATCAGGCTGTAACGACCGCCAACAAGCTCCCCCAAGCTTAGACATTTGCTCGTCCTCGAGCAGAGATACAAACTTAGGCTCGGTGGATCAAGAGTTGCTACAATGTCAGTATTTTACAGGTAATCTATATGCACAACAATACTCTATGATACTTGAATTATTGACAAAGTGATAACTTACCTTTTTACCCATGGGGCGTATAGCAGTCTCCTTGTCTTGGGTGGTTGAAAGGTTGAACAGTGTAACTCCGTTTTTATTCCACTCCTACTATTTTCAAGATCCCATCTCGGAGTTTCCATAATTTTTGAAAAATTAAATTTGTTCCTCAATTGGCACACTCAATCGCTCAAGTGGTATTTATATCCTCACCAAAGGCTTGTGCCTACTTTCATCCTAAAACCTACTAAGCTTTTTGTGGGACTCAGGGAAGATGGATGAAGTCATGCTTGCATCTTATATTTTGCTAAGTCAAAGACTGGATCCTTAGGGAACCAGATCACACCTTTAGATCGAGAAGTGCAAGTGTGTGGAATATATGGAGTGGAATATGTGGAGTGGAATTTTGTGGAATGGAATTTGGTGGAACTCCTTAGGTTGATTCTTCCTCTCCATGATTTATTTTCGAGAACATGGGCTATCTTTTTTTTCATATTTTTCCATGGCTTTGGCATGCTTTCCACATATCTTATTTTTGCCATGCTACTTAGCATACTTTTCTTTTTCACTCTTTTTGCCATGCTCTTTGGCATGCTTTTCTTTTTCTATTATTTTTGCATAGCCCATGTCTCTATCAAGGATATTTTGAGAGAAAGATCATAGAACATGGAACATTTATTTTGTGGATGAATGATGGAAAATGGTTGCTAACTCCTAGTGTAGGAATTGCAAGTGAGAGATGGTGTGTACGTGAATCTCGATCTTAAAGCATGAAAGTTTCACCCAAAGGTCACAACAATTTGACAAAGCTCACTAAGATAACAAGCAGCATATGAGTAGAAATTTTTGACTAGCTTAACATATGGCTTTGGTAGGAATTGTAACCAATGAGGAACTTTATTTTATTTTTGAAAATAAATTCATCCGAGATTTTCACCGTACTAAGAGCAAGAACTCAACCATAGTCTCACTATATCATTCCCCACAACAACCTAGACTTGGAATAAAGCATGTGCTCCCACAAGGTTTTTAGGTTCATTTTTCACTCATGCCAAATAACTCAAGCACCAATAGAGTAACAAGTTATGAACAAGGTACTTGCAAGATATATGATAGAGCAACTATTCATCATTTCCAAGGTGAGAGGCATATGATTCATTCCATGCACAGTTGGGAGTTATTTATTCAAAAGCAAATATTTTTGGTATTTTTATTATTCAAACTAAAATGAAAGCAAAACCAGATCAAAGATGCAGCTTGTAATGATACGGTTGGGACTTACCTCGTGTGGGTCGTTCCCCAAGCTTGGCTTGGAACATCGGTGTCAGTGATCTCTGAGTTGGCCTTCATCGGTGCCGAGACATGTGATGAAGTAGGGGAGTGTCCCTAGCCTCACCAATGCTCATGTACCGAATGTGCTTGATCGTCTTTAGGAATAGGGACCACGAGATGACGCCTGCAAAATGTTAGAATGACAATACCCGAGGGACTATAGGATCAAGGTTCAACATTTAGTTATTCGGGGTTTGTCGTTTTTGCAGGGATTTAACCTCCACAAACCGTTTTTCAAGGAGAAGCATAATGATCATAGTAAAGCAAATATTTTTGTTGTTTTTATGTTTTTATTCATGCAAGTGAATCAAACATTGCATAGGATTGAGAGAGAAAAGTACTCAGAGAGTGTACAAGTGCATACCTGAATGGAGCAAACTTCCTCCATGCATCCAGAGCGTCATCAACAAGCGAGTGAGAGGAGGAGGAACTCGGTTGAATCGCCATGGCTCAACCGAGCCACTGTGATATTCACCATGTTGGCCTCCTCTTACGAGCCTCGTCCAGCACAAAGGCATGGGAACTTTGGTGGATTTTGTGGACAGGATAACATGACCAAAAGGATCAAAAAGATCACGCCACTCCCATCCTGCGATGATTGCGATGGAATGAACGTGCCAGCATGTGGAGTGGTGGAGGCCATGCTTTTTGTGCTAGTTGGGCGAATTTCATGGTAGAAGGTAAAGGTCAGGATCGGTCAAGGGTGAGACCCTCGGCCGAACTGACCAAATATGGGCTTGTATGAAATTTGGCTCTAGATGGATGGGTGTGTATGCTTTGAGTGTTGGATGGACGGATGTTGCAAGGAGTATTTGGCACAGGATGAAAGGATGTAAATGAATGGTGTACCTGGACAATTGTACTCATTCGATATTTCCTTGACATATCCCTACAGGTTAGTACACATGTGGGCGCAGGGGTAGGCTCGGACGAACTAGAGAGATCAGCTGAGCCAACCATTGCTCGAGAGTTTTCCTTTTTGATATCTCTTAATTCTAATGCAAGAGTGATTCGCATTTGGAAAGGGAAACATGCAAATGCAGTGATGGAATTCAAATTTTGGAAAGGGAAATATGGATACATACCGGTTTAACTCGCGGTGAGAGCTCTTGTTTAAGTCCACGAGCGGGACTTCTCCTTCCTTCAATTGTTCTTGTCACCGTCCGATCTGGAGAGAATGCCTCGGACGATGCAACTTCCTGTTCCAGGTTATTTATAATTTACTGCAAAATGTGCATGCCTGGAATGATTGTCCACCCTGGGCTTCAATTGCATCCATAGCCTTCATCTCCGGTGTGAAGTATATTTTGGGACTCCCCCTTCTCTTTTTTTTGTTTTTGATTTTTTTCTGTAGGGGTTAGTCCACACATATAACCAATATCCATAGAAGTTTTGCTTTAAAGGTTCATTAATCAAATTTTGACACCATGTCTAATTTGGTTAAAGCAAGCTAATTAACCTAAGCACCTTGCTTAATTTAAAAAGCTTATGAATGTATTCTAGCTAGCAACACATTCAAACCAGAGCAAACCGCAATAGATGAAGGGAGCATGAAAGCATCGAGAGATATTCACATAGAGATTAGCATATGGAAACTGGTGAACTTTGCTTTGATTAAGGTAAAAAGCAAAAAACCTTTTCGCGTACCTTAGTGTGCCCACCGTTGGCATCTGATGATGAAGACTTTTGGAACTGATGCCACGATGATGGCACTACGCCGACGTGATTCCACGTAGTTGTCTGAATCCTCCTCCATGTTGATGTTGCCGTGTAAGGATACACGGTCGTGGGTGTGGCAAAGGGGATCGGCTCTCAAATATGCAACTAGTGGGATGCCGCGGAGCTATCTTAGGTGTAGACAATATGTTGCAACAATGGGTTCCAAACCAGGCTAGTGGAGCGGCAGAGGAGCGGAGGCGTAGAGTACTTCTCCTCTCTTGCGCAAAGCGCAAAGAACGAGCAAACAATGGCCAGGCCAGGTGAAGTTTGGCCACTGGCCTTGAATCAAGGCTTGCAGACATACAAACACCTTGGCCTAAAACCAGTGGTCGCTGGATATTTATTTTGATTTTTAAGTTTTTTTTTTGTTTCAATGCAAAACGATGATGGGGTAAATGAATGCAAATGCAAGAATAGGAAACATGCAATGGGTTGGAAAAAAAATTTGGGGTGATGGAATGCATGAATTTCTAAGCCTTGTGTTTCTCATGGCGCAAATTGATCATCCATTTCTAAGGCGTGGTCGGAGACAGTCCCATTTAACCCTATAGATGGTGAACCAACCACGCTTGGGAATCACCGACACAAAATAGGGGCTGCCATGAGTTGGACTAAGAATATCGAATAAACAGGCAGCGAAAAGGCTACCTATCTAGACTAGGCACAGTTGCCCGAATACAATTCAAAGTCGAGGAGCCACCCATTCAAAAAGAAGGCATAGAAACTGAATGATTGAAAGCAAACATACAGTGGATAATGCAAAAATTGAAAGGATAATGCATAGGTTACCTCCTAGCAGGTGCTCAAAATTTAAAGTCTAAGAGCATGACTATCTCACATACCTTGGTTTTTCTTCGCCATTACCGACAAAATGGAGACCTCCAGCACCTGCCAAAGACACACAACACAAGAGATAGAGTGCTGGCGAAGCGCTGTTAGTTCCCCACTTGTATCAGTAGAGATAGGGAGAGAGGATAGGTGAGCGTCCCGGAGAGGAGCCGGAGTGTTGGCCCCTCTTCAAGCTATACCTCTACGGATGCGGCTCTGCTTCGAGTAACATCCGGGTCTTGTCTGGTAACTCTTGTATCTCTCTCTGATTAATTGAGCATTCAGTTCTTACTTTTATATGCTTGCTGGTTCTTCGTTTAATGCTTAGTTGATTAGTATAATTGTATACTGGTTGCTTAGCTTAGGTGCTTATCTTTCTATAGGAGATAATTATTAGTTGACTAGTGTAGGCGTGGTGCATATACTTGAGACTAACCTAGTTTATTCCCGTCGCAACGGAGGTGGTAGCCGTAAGGTGGTGACAGCCCTTCCGGTCTTTGTAGTCCATCACGTTAGTTCCGGTCCGTAGGATTCCCCAGTTCGGATCTGGTGACACCCCTTCTCATCCCTTTCTGTGTCATAGGTTCCGTTGTCCCGAAGCAAGTATCTATCTGTATCCTCTGATCTGCTCGATCACTCGATCAATCAATCAGTAGAATACCCCTATCAGACATGTACCCTTTCTACCCACCTATCACTCCTCTTCTCTCTCTGTTGTTTTCATCCACCACATCCATTCCATTCACACCATTCCATCTACCTAGGACAACTTAGTTTAGAATCAGTCCACTTCTCGTTCTACGTAGAAATCGATACCTTGGAATACTCCCGGGTGAAAGCTACATCGGTATCCGTCCGCTTGCGGATTTATCTTTAGGTCGTAAGGAGTGCCAACAACCAGGCTCCTGGAAACCATCCGCAATGAAAGAGGAAGCCCTCCGTTCCCCAAATTCAGTGGAATAGCGGCCATGCTCTATCCCCGCGCTGGCCCACCACTGCGCTACCTTCCCGCACCGGCTGCCACTCCCGTCCCCCATTGCAACTCCCGCTGCCGCACGCCGCCGCCGTTCGCCGTCCGCCGTCCGCGAACGCCAACCACTCCCGCTGCCGCACGCTGTCGTCGCTCCACCCCGATCCGCCTGCCTCGCTACGCACCTCCGCGCCGTCGCCTGAGCAGAGGGGGAAAGGAATGGGGCCACCGCACCTAGCCTTCGCCGTGCTCTCGCGCGCTATCACGCTCCTCCCCAAGGAGCCACTGCGCTCGCGCCGCCGCCTGGGCCCGACGAGGAGCCTCTGGGACGTGCACCAACGCCGCCTGGCTTGGTGGCGCGCTCGGCCTCGCCACGTAGAGGCGCCTTGTCGTGTTCGCAGCACCGGTGCCTCCTGGCTCAACGCCGACGCTCGGCCGTCGCCCCACCGCCGCCGCGCGCAGATCCGGCCGAGGCGTGGGGGAGAGGAGAGGGAGCAGGGGCGCGACAGCGTGGGGGAGAGGAGAGGGAAGGCCGGGTCCGGCGCTGGAGGAGGGGAAGGGTGGGAGCAACTCCACCGGCGCCGACCCCGACGGCGAGCAGGATGATGACGGCCACCCCGTGGCTGGGTTGCTCCGCTTCCTCCGCACCACGACTGCACCGCTCTGGGACTTCCTCCGCGCACTGCAGTCGGCGTGGGCGGTGGCCGTGCACCCGCCGCCCACCCACCGCCACAGTACACCGCGTGCCATCGCCCGCCGCAAAGTCACAACCCGCCGCAGACCGCGAATTGGCGCGGGTTTGGGAGAAGAGGGAGGGAAGGGAGGGGGCGGCGGACGGGAGGCGCCAGAGGGAGGGGGCAGGGGAGGAGGTGCCGGCAGAGAGGAGGGGCACGGTCGGGCTCCGGGAGCCGCGGGAGCGCGGATGCGAGGTCGAGGAGACGACGCGCACGGTCCCGCGTCGGACAGGAGCGCTCGGAACTCGTCGGCGAGGCGGTGCAGGCGGAGGCGCGGGCTCGCTGCGGCGGCCTCGGGCCCGTCGACACACGGGAGGGGTGGGGGCAGGGGAGTGGGCGCAGCGGACGGCGAGGAGGGCGCGAGGACGGGGATGGTGGCCCCGCAGGGGGCGAGGAGGGGAGGGAGCACGAGGTGGGTGCGAAGAGGGAGGCGGCGGCATCCATGGCATGGTTTGCAGAGTTGCCATGGAATGGTGGTGGTGGTGGTGCGCGGAGACGTGGAGCGGAGGACGCCCGCCGCGAAGCCGCCGCCGGCTGCCCACCGCAAAGTGGCGCGGAGAGGGGAGGGGTGGGGGCGCGGCGCTGGAGGGAGGCCGGCGGAGGGGAGGCGTTTGCAGCGACTCAGAGGGTGAAGAGACGGTGTTGGGGGGGGGGGGGGGGGGGGGGGGATAAATTAAAAAAAAGCTGAAATGTGAGACCCACATGGAGGATAGTTGGTATAGAGTGTACAGAGAAGACATGGGTACGGGAGACATTGAGATAGAAGAAGCAATCTCGATGACCATGATAAAATATTTTTTTTAGCGAAGAAAATAGGGGAATGTGAGTGGACGAGACAGCCTAGGATGTGTATAATTTTCTAAAAGAAAAATATAGGAGCAGTTCTCTTATATTTTTATCAATACTTAGTTACTTACTGCTGTTGGAAATGTAGATGCATAGAGAGGTCCGGAAACTGCTGGTTGTAATTAATTGCTCCTAAGAACCTGCTCCAGCACAAATTTTTTAGTCAAATCTCTCCGAGTTGGACAATGTGGAAGGCCATCTAAGGTTTGACAAAGAAACACGCTTCAAGCGGCTGATAAGAGGACCGTAACGATCACACGTCACTTGAGATCAGCCTATTATGTTCTAGCGAAATTAGTAGCCATAAGAAAAATAATTATCCATTCCAAACTGCATGATCTACTGTATATTGCAGGTATACTATGAACTTGATGAGGAGCGGAAAAATTCAGGCCACAGTGATGTTGCAGTCCGCAGAGTTTTTTTTTTTTGATACTTCGTCCGCAGAGTTGAGCTACTCTGACCATTCCCATACCAAAAGTATCTAGCATACTAAGTGGCGTTGTGGCATCAAAAACATGGAGTGTCCTTGCTGATATGGCAATACAAACCCTACCCATCCACACTATGGGCTAGGACTACCCTTATTTTCCAACCCTATTCTGCTGGGAAATCTACAATAAATTCGTTAAGAGTGCCGTTCTATGAACGGGATGTGCTTTGATAGACACAATGCAAAGGTTGACAGGGATCCTCTCGCACAACATATACTTAGATAATCTGCCATGGCACGAGCCTCATACCAGATAGTTCAACCTTACTATGGAAGCCGAGAATTGTTACCCATCTGGTACCTACAGCAAAGTATCTCTTGTACAGCTATGCACAAAACACATCAGAACATTTGGCATCTTGAAGCACCAGATGCTGTGATCATAGGTCAACTTCTTCGGTACTCACAGTTCCTTCTTGCACCTGGCTCAGCAATGGAGGGGGCACGTATGGCTCAAAGAGTGTTGCGCTGGGGTTTGGATCAAACTGTAATATATCGGCAGCTCGCTCGAATTCCTCCCGAAGTATTTTGATGGTAAACTTGTCAACGACACGACCAAGATCATGGGAGATCTCAAACGGATCCTCAATGCATATGAGATGCCTGTCATTTCCAACCCGTCTCGTCCAATCCTTCCTCTCCTTGCTGAAACAAGTGTCAAAACTCAAAAAGAATCAGGAAAACCATGTCTTCTAGATAATTTAGCATCTCACTATGAAATAAAGGAAAATGGAAAGCCGCTTTGCATTGTCAATTGTTTACAATTCACTATTTGGATTAACAAGGATGGATACTACCTCCTACAGCGAGGCTACAAACATATCCTGTTGTCACCATTGAAAATTCTAGTCATCATGATGTTTAAAAACAGGGACTGGGAAACAGAAGATCACATCAAGAGAGCTTTAGAAAAATTAAGTGTCGACTTATATGACATACCTAATAATCCTTCCAGTACGAATTGATATGACATCCCTTGTGTAGTCGTGCTCATATGCCCAGTAATGGAAAAAGGCCCAGAGTAGCCTTGATACCGTATCTCTGCTGTGAGCACCATAGTTATTTAGCTTGTCCACTTGGTCAAAGTAAGCACATTTATTTTCATCCACCGTTACAAAATAAGTGGCCTCCATTTCCTGACATTGCATGACACGACCAGTTTGTTGACAAACAAAAAGAAGTACAAATAAACAGAGACGGCAATGGAAAATATTTACACAGGTGAATTTTATTGTCAAAAAGCTTTTTAAAAAACCAAGCATGCATATTCTTCTTGATTGCACATTCTATTGACCAATCTAAACTGAAAACGAAAAAAAAAGGCTTCTGGCCCATCAACTAAAGTGCACCTTCTATGGAAGTATTTCGGTGTCAAGTTATGGAACCATTTAATTTGCATCCCCAACTAAGTGAAATAGAAAATGAAATCACGCACCAATTTTTTTCATTTTTGGTGTGAGATGGGAAGAGTGGATACAAAGTGCATATTGCAACTTGAAAAGGGATTACGGATTCCAAAAGCATCAATGTTCCATTATCAAAAAGCATGCGCATATGGAGACAGAACTACTATGCTAAATACAACCAATGCCAGGCCTAACATCCAAACAAGCACAAAACTAAGCAGAATCCACCAACAGCATCATGCGATCACAAGCTTTGGTTTCTTCTGTGCCTCATGTCCACGACGCACTTCCCCATCTGGATTTGCACCTCATTTGACTATGGCTCACAGTTGGGGGCAGGGAATTTGAGGCATCATAATGGGGCTAGGCCATGCTTCTTGCTAAGCCATCAGTGCCAGCTTGGATGCCACATCATAATAAACCAATGTGGAACCTTAGGCGACCTTCTGTGCTAGTTAGGGGATGCAAATTAAATAGTTCCATCTTTATAGTTGTTAGATATGCCCATAGTTGAGGGACCAAAAGTGAAATTCTTCCTTCTAAATCCGGTACAACAAATAAGAAATTTAAACAAATCCACATTGTTGGCAAGCAATTAATCGAAAGAATAATAGTACAGCAATACAAATTTATTGCATCCAACAAAAAATGACAGAAATTTAATTATGCAACAGAGAAAAATAACAGAGCAAAAATATTAAGTCAAAAGTAGACTTATTTGTGTTGGGTTTCAGCTCCAGACTATGCGAACTTGTTAGCATTAGGCTTAGCTTTAGTTATTTGTGTTAAAATAATACACAGTGTAAGCCTAAATGATACAGATTCTTCACATGTATTTATCTAATGTAATGTACAAGAAATGCATTACGACCCAGATACCTGTAAACATGGGAGTATTCTTCGCAGCTGCAGGAGATGGATGCACATTATCACATAGCTGAAAGTCAAGGAGATAGTAAGATTGAGACAGTGATCATTTAAAGGTGAGCACATTATATTATTAATAATAATGTGAAATGTACAACTTACGCATAACTGGAAAGTGTTCCTTGGTAAGTTTCATTTACACGCCGAGATTTAGCCCAATGCTTCACAATGAATGCCAACTGCCGTAATCTATTATCTATTTGTGCATAATCTCGCAGAAGTTTCGTGTTAACAACTGCCAAAAGATTATTGACGCATATATCACAGGAAAGCCCTGTTTCTGGATCCATAAGCTTCACTATTGGGACCCTTGCTCGAGTTAATGGCTACAAATTTCATTAGCTTGGATCAAAAATTTGTACAACGGCTCAAATCACATACCTATACTGGAGTGGCTCTCAAAGCAATTATAGTATGATATGAAAGTTGATACAGTGAAACTTCTTGTGGTATGTAGGGGATTGTTGTATGCTATTCAAAAAGGTGATTCTTGTAGAAATAAATAAGAAGCATTGGAAAGTTATTACACGCTACATCAGCACATAGTTAGGAAAATGGTCATGATATCATTCAACTCAAAATATCAGTTGGCATGTTAAGGATTCCTGAGCTCACCTGAATATTCTGGAGATTTCCAGCTTGTAGAATGTCTGCCAATTTCAATATAATATCAACCTTACTCATGTCCTTGTCATCAATTGAGAGACAAAGATCAATATCACTATTTGAGAAACCAAAAGAATTGGCACATGATCCATAGAGGTATAGTTTTGAATTAGGCCATTCCTTGTTTATTATTCTGCTTAGAGACGTTAACAACTGCTTCTGCTTTGCGATTTCCTCCTGTGAGGGCACCAATGATTCAAAAATTGACGAGAAATTAGGTGTAAATCGATCTATGTCATATCTACATGGCCTGTTTCTCCTCTGAAATCTTATTCGCTGGCTTGATACATGATGCCCTCTATAAAAGTCTGATCTGAAATCCTGCAAGATAAAAGAGGAAAACTAAATCTAACACACCTTATCGTCGACTCTGAAATTAGTAAATTACAAAATCAGTTGAAGTGTATAACTGGCAACTGCTAGCTAGCAAGGTCTTGATAATGCAACTGGGCAAACAACCAAATGCTAAAATTATGCCTGCTATACGATTGACAGACTTGCATAAATGCATTTCTATGATCTAGCTTAGCATCATGGATATGTGAGTGTCTTCATATATGACCAGCTCAATTAGACATGGGAACACGTTCCAATAGGCTCAAGCTTGGCTTGCCTCGACTTGAATGTCTATGCTCACTAGCTCAAATACCAGTCAACCAAAGAAAGTCCATATATGCAAGCAATCATATTTGTTCCACTACCACTATGAGCTTTATTATGCACAGCATACAGTTACCTACCACAAACATGTAGAATACAATGCATTGCACTGACAAAGGAAGAGGAGGTTGTGTCATATGTGCATTAATACAGACTACACTATAATAATGGTATATTACTGTCAAATAAAAATATCAAAATGCTAATTAAGTATGCACACCACAAACAGGCTAATTTTGGTATTGTTGATGATACCACAGATGTTAGATCAAATGCATTACTATCCTATCGGAAACAAACTACAGGTCAACCGGGAATTTGGTATACTTTGTCACACTGCTCGTAACGGGTATCAAACGTATGAGAAACACATAAAATTTAGACAGTACTGTGCTCTGTTCTGTGGGCATTAGATGATACTATGAGTACATTATTTGGGATGATAACACTGGATATGGTGGGGATTGACTAGCATTACGTGTAAAATATATCAACTAGCTGCACTTAATACGAACAAAACTTCATAATATATTACCAAAAATAATCCCATTTACCTTAATCCTTGGGATAGCTTTTTGCAACACTGCTCCCTTGGCCTCAACATTGCCATCAATCACCAGAATTTCTGTCATCTGCTCAATTATAGAACCTTCCTCCCCACCATCATTATCATCTTCTTCGTCCTGCCCAGCAAATCTAACCTTGCTCTTTTGATATGATATTTCAAACTTCTTTGCCTCTGCCCCTGCTACAATCTTTCCATCTATTCCCTGCTTCAAGACTACTCCCCCAATTCCTTCATCCTTCCTAGGACCCACCTGAACTGAACTGCCAGCAGGTACTGTCACATGGTGCAGTTCCTTTACCGGAACCTTCCCAAATGTATCATGGACATTCGCATTTGGCAGTTTCCATAAAGCATAGCCCTGCTGACCCTGATCTCTATTCTGCATCCTGCCTCCTTGGATTGGATGCATATACTGATCTCCATGTAGCATCCTGCCACCTGTGACAGGAAGTGTATGCTGCTCTCCAAGAGGCATCCCGCCAAATGATCTATTGCTATTCATATCTGGCAGGGTCTGCGACAAAAAGCAATCCTGCTGCTCCCTGTACATCATACCTGCAGCTGCATCACGGCCACCAGTTATTGGCATTGCACGCTGCTCTCCATGAGGTATTCTTCCAACCGCCTCGCGACCGCCAGAAGGCAGAACAGTCTGTAGCTCTTTATTGGACATTCTACCGGAACCCCTGGGAAGAAGGTGGTTCTGCTCCCTGCTGGGTGCTCCACCAAACATATTCGAGGCATCATGGGCAGCAGCGGGCGGATGCGACGGTTTGCCAAACCCAGGAGGCGGCGCCCCCGGCCGAGACCTCTCCACTCTAACTGCATCCGCAGATCCGAACCCGCTGCCGCCGCCGCCGCCTAGAGCAGCGAAGGCTTCTCCGGGAGTGAATCGGGGATCGGGAAACCGGAGCTGGTGCTGCTGAGACTGCGGGGCGGAGGCGGAGGACCATGCGAAGCCTCCCCCCTGCATCTGCGTGGGGGCGGCCAAGTGCGGGCCCACGGCCGCGACGGCGGGGTCGACGACGAAGTGGTGCGCGACGGGGGCCGGGGCGAGGGTTTCAGCGCGCGGGTGGGCATTGGGAGGGTTTTGGAGGAGGCGGAGGAGGAGGCCGCCATCGAGCGACGCCGGCGGGGGGTGTGTGGCGGTGGATGATGAGGCTGCAGGGTGGGGCCCGCCGCCTCCGCCGCCGGCGTAGGAGGAGGCGTCGGCCATCGGGGAGGGGGATGACGAGGGTTTGGGTTGATCGTCACTCCGTCAGGATATATTTCCCCGGGTTGGATTTTTTCTCGGGTACTTTTTCGTTTTGTTTTGGTGCCATCCCTTTTCGCCGTCTCCTCACCATTTGTCTCTCCTCTGTCATCTCCTCTAAAAGAATATTTTATTCTGATTATCGAGATTCCTTTCTCTATACCAATCTCTCCCGCATCCATCTCTCGTGTATCGTCTTCCTCTATCCAAACTATCACATATTTTCTTATTTTTTTACCCCCTCTCTTTTTTCTCACCCATCTATCTTCCCCCTTTCTTCTCCCCTCCCTGCCGCCGCCCTCTCCCTCGCATTCCTCTCCACCCGCCCCGCCGCCTCCTCTCCCGTGCTGCCTCGCCTCCCGGCCCCGCCACCTCGGCGCCCACTCCCGGCCCCGCCACCTCGCCGCCCACTCCCAACCTCGCCGCCACGCCGCCACCCCTTCTCCCTCCCCACGGCACGTCGCCCCCTTCCTCGTCCGGCAGCGGTGTGCGGGTGGACGGCGCCTCCTCTCCCTCCCTCCCCCCCCCCCCCCGCGTCGTGGCGTTGAGCAGGCCGTGGCGGACGTTGAGTGGCTCCTGCTCGGCGGCGTGCTGCCCCTGCTGCTTGGCGTGGCCGGCAGGCCTTGGCACCGGGGAAGAGGAAGACAGCACCCTCGCGGCCTCCGCGGTGCGGCCCCAACATTGTCTCCTCGGCGACGGCGGCGTGGGCGAGCGGGCCACCGCACCCCTCCTCCCTCTCCTCTCCCTTCCCGCCGGCCTCCCTACGGCGCCTCGGTGACGGCGACGGTGATGGCGAGGTCGGCCTCGGCGACAGCGGCTTGGGCGTCGTGGCGTGCGCGCGGGCGATGGAGTGGACCACGGCTGCTTCAGGCTCGGCAGGCGCGCGGGGCGGACGGCGACGGCAGCGGCGGCAGCGGGCAGTGCTAGGTCGGCGGGGCAAGACATCTCTGGCGCTTCTTCTCCATCCCCGGCGCGGCGGCGGCGCCCTCGTCCGACGATGAGGAAGGCGAGGCGCCATCGCCTTCTCTAGCGGACGGGGATGACCGTGGAGCTCGAGGCCGCCGGCGGGGTCCTCGAGCTTCTCCTCGGCACCGAGCGCACGCTGCTCCCTCCCCTTTCCCCCTCCTCCCTTCCTCCGCCACCACCCTATCTGCTCCCTCCGGCGCCGGAAGTGGATGGCGCGGCGGGCCGGCGGGGATGGCTCCGGCGCGTCTTCTTCTCGCTCGCGGTCGGCGGAGCGGAGCGGCGGCGGGAGGCCAACGGCAGCGGCGCGACGGCGGCACCAACGGCAGCGGAGCGGCAGTCGGGCGTTGAAGGCCGAGCGCGGCGGGGCGGCGGCGTGCGCGTCGTGCGGACAATGCGGCAGGCCATTGGATTGCGCGCGGGGCCCACGCCACGTCAGCGCGTCCAGGAGCTCCCCCATCCCCCACAGATAGAGAAGAGCCGGCCCTTCGGAGCTTTAGCAAAGCTCCTCCAGGAGCCCGGTGCAAGGGTGCGCTCCTGTAACATCTCCTTGTTACAGGCCCCCTGTGCGAGCAGCCTAAGATCGGAGCATGAAAGAGAGAAAGTAGAGAGTAGAGTAGAGAAAGTAGAAATCTGATATTTGGTAATCCAATATTTGTGAAATCTGTTTCTAGAGAAAATCCGACATGTGTTGGCACGCTGTTTTGCGTCGGAACCAAATGCCAAGTAAGGCAGCATAATCATGATTAAACGGCATTTCCTTTTACTTCCTATGATTTTTCCTTCTAGCCAGGATCAAACTCAGATTTTAACAATGGTTGGGCCGAACAGTGCTAGAACCTAGTGAACCGAGCCTACTACTAAACATTGATTCTCTCTCCTAACCACTCTAAAATATGTTAAATACATGGAATCGATCAAAAACTATTGCCACGGCACCTTTATATATGTAGTCTCCAAGGAACAAGTAGCCTTCGCCACCTATTCCTGAATTAAGAGAACGCGAGAAAGATTTCTCTATGTCAATTCAAAACAAACAAACGCACGACGGAATCCTGTAAATTAAACGAAATTCTTTTGAGAAGGGCGTGCATATATGGAAGACTAGGCTCTCACCTATGTGAACTCAAAATGGTGGAGCATGTGCGTTAGCGCAATGGCTTCGTGCTAGTTGCTCAATTCTTTGCTTGTTTGTGTCGGACCTCAGGACCGGCAATCCACTTGGGGGTACCCGAGTGGTTGATTTGTAAGCGGTCGACCATCAAGCTAGTAGCTTAATGGTACACAAGAGGCACTGATTTAGACAGGTTTGGGCTACCCGGAGGCATAATACCCTACGTCCTATGTCGGTGGTGGTGTTTGTATTGCTGGTGCTCGACCGTGCTTCAGGAAGCATGGGCGAGCGTATGGGTTACAAGATGGAAAGTTGTTCATCGTCCCTCATGGGGTCGCCCTAGGCCGCCTTATATAGGGTGACGGGCTAGGGTTTTACAAGTCGGTTTTTATCTCAACCTACTGGATTACGATAGGGATTTGTCCAGTGGCGAGCGAGGGGCCGGACTCTTTGGCTGGTACGTCGGAGACGCTGCTGTCTCAAGATGAGTCAAGGGAGGGGATGCCCGTGACGTCGCCTCCCCCGAGCGTGATTCTGCTTGTGGCACGACCGCCAAATCCTCGTGTGTTGCACTTGAAGCGACCGAGCAAAAACAACAGGTTAGAGCGAGCTTGATGCTCGGTTAAGTTGATTTGGTCGGCGCGTATTTTTATCCTGTGTAGATTCTTATTGTGGATTCTTGTCTTCAGGAGCTTGTTGTCTCCGTCTTCTGATACGTCGCGCTCGCGCTCTAGCGAGGACGCCGAGCATGATGGCTCTACAGGACCCAGTCCCACAGCGTCCAGGCCGACGCCGCAGCAAGTGGAGGTGACGGCCACAGTGATTGTGGAGCGCAACGTGGTGCCAGCTGTTGATGCTAGCAGCAGTCCAGTTGCTGAAGGGCTCATCACTAGCGACCCGGAGGGTCCTAAGGGTCAAGAACTGGAAAGGGAGGCCCCCGCTGGGAATGATCCAGTCATGCTAGAGCTGGTAGATGATGCCTTGGTGGTCCAGCACTCCGAGCAGGGCCTTGTTGAACATGGCGATGTGGGTCATGCAGAGCGGTTTGGCCTCTGCATACAGGCCAGCCGCGAGTCTCTTGAACGGATTCGCAACTCGTCTGACACCATGTTGCAAGATATGGAGGTGAATCTGATTCTTTTCTGCTTCTGAATTCTTCCGTTATTTTTTATTTTGCTGACTCAAAACTTGTTGAGTATCGCAGACCTTGGTGGAGAACGCTATGAAGTGTACTCGCATGATGCAGGCGGCTGAAGAGGAGCACCGCGAGCTGCAAGATCTCCAGGTCCGGGTCCGCACGATTGCCAATGAGGCCAAAGGGGTTGTCATTCGGATGGAGTCGGACTCGGAAGGCACTGCCGAGCTTAATTAGGAGCTGCTGACCCAGCTAGAGTAGGCGAGCGCTGGTAAGTGATGTCCTTGGCGTTAACCGACTTCCTTGGGTGGCGTGATGTTTCTTAGGACGTGTCGGACTTCCTTGCCATGGTGTAGTTATTAACTTTTCAACTGTGGCCATGGTTCTGCTTAGATCATGCCCAAGAGAAGAAACAACTGGAGGAGCGGGTGCAGTCACTGGAGATGTCACTGCGTGAACTCACAGCTGCGGCAGAGCAAAGGGAGGCCGACCTGAAATGAGCCCAGCAATGTGAGAGAGGGCCCGTCCGGCGTCGTCTTGATTTCCCGGTTTGCATGGGCCATGACACCATAACCCTTGGTTACGGATGGAACTTGTGCACAAGTCATGCCAACGACAAGAAGGCTTGGGAGGAGAAGGTTGCTACCATGGCGAAGGAACTGGAGGATGCTGGCGGGACTCATGCCCAGGCACTGTGATGAGGACATGACACACATGCATATGTCCATGAGTGGTGCATGGGGTGGAGAAGAAAGAGACCAACATGGGTTTACAAGTCAAGAAGAAGGCCCGAGGCTAATCCGATTCGAGTCCCCAAGGTGGAGGTCTAAAGAAATTAAAGTTCTAGTCCACCTCGGAGTCCAGGAGCAGCCCGCACTAAATCGGTCGCCCAGGTTGCATACGGGCTCGGGTTTTGACGTTCTACATATTCATGGAAAGCTAAGGACATAAGGTTTCCAATGGCTCCAGTCGCATGTCAAAATTCATTCGGAGTCATTGGGAATCGACAAAACAAGTTGACATCCAGAATCTGTCTCGGTGCTGCGTCGCCGTATTTTGGCCTTTGGGCTGTGTATTGTGTGGAAGCCCATAGGGGGGCGCCCCCTCAACCCTAGCACGCCCCTTTAGGCTATACAAACTCAGTAGCCGCCATCGTTTAAATTTGGGTTTTGCTTAGATTATTCTGTCGAGAACAGTTTCGCCGTCTATCGGTTTGTAGAACCCCAACTTTCGATCTTAATCATACATCTGCAGAGTCACTGCATATATAGCTGCGTTCTTTCGATTTCTTGCTTGTGTTCTTTGTTTCGCAGGCAGGGATTATCCTTCTCGGCGAGGTCAACTGGGTTGTGACACGGTTGATAACCAGAGGAGTCGTGGTGCTACGATTGCGGGGTTTGAGTTGCTGACTTGAAGCCGGATCGTTGTGTTGCGCTCCGCCCAAAATGAATTTATCCATCACCTGACGGAAGATCGGGCACCCTAGTTCCCATCACGCTGAGCACAAAAGAAGCTTCTCTAAAAGGTTAGTCTTGCTTGCTGAGTTGTTTGCCCATATTGGCTGGCTATTGGTGTAATTTTAATCATGGCTTGATTGCTGCAGAACTCGGCGATCGGTACGACATTTTGGAGGAGGCGGCACGGTTTGCTTGTGAAGGCATCAATCTGCCTCCCGCTGGAGTGGAGGCGTCGTCACTTCTAGACCACCTGCGCCATCTTCCCGAAGATGCTGAGGCCTTGGCCAGGGTCAACTCGGAGTTTGCAGTGAAGAGTACTCTAGCCCTGGTCTAGACGTACAATCCGGGGTTTGATCTGAAGGACATCGGGTATGGTTTCCATCCCGATTATACTAAGGCGGAGTTCGAAGCTTTGATAGAATCGTTCTCCTCTTTAGCTTTGGAGCTTGTCGGTAGTATCACTCCCGAGCAAGTTTAGTCTTGCTACCTGTGGAATGAGGGAAAAATAACTTGTAGTATTTTGGAGAACAAACATTGAACTTATCTGTAATAAGTATTTTTGAGTTTTTGCTATTAGCATGGTTTTGTTTTGAGTCAATTTTATCAATCCTTGCCACGTCACCGCGATCATGACAGCGCTAGGTACTTGGTCGAGGAGAATGGCTGGAGCTCTCATGGAGGCAGCGCGCCTACATGCTACGATGCTTGTTGGCGGTCGTTACAGCCCAATTTCAACCACCAATACTCGGGAATAATTGAGGACATATGTGACAATCCATGTACCTAGGTTTCATTTCTAATAAAGTTCCATGAGTTTTGATGAGTGTCGCTTGTGCAGGTACAACTACAGCAAATACGTGCTATAGGGGTCGGAATTGACCGATTCAGCCGAACGACTCCGTTCGGCCGGTAACCCCCCTTAGCCGTACACGACGCGGAGCACAACCGGAAGGGCCGTCCATGTGAGCGATGACCGAGCGACAACCGTGTAGGACACTTGGACCATCGCCACCTCACCTTTGGGCCAAAACAACATGAAGTACATCACCAGAAGCCAGCCCAAGAGGACCAGGAGCAAGAGGCGGTGCACGGGGAGCATTCTGTGCTGAAAGCCCAGTTCGGCCGAACCCTCCAGTTCGGTCGAACCGCCCCCAATGCACCAACCGCCTCCAGGAGTGCATCCAAGCCGTCCAGAGCCAAGGCGGTGGATCCAAGGGTTCGGCCGAACTGACCTGTTCGGCCGAACCCGGTCTCTTCGCCCGAATCCACAGGGAAAATCCCCTGGATCCCTTGACGGTTACTCCACTCCAAACCGCCTTAGGACACCTATATAAGCAGTGGCATACCCCTTGTATCACACACACCACTTGGGAGCAAGTCTCCATTCTCCACTTTCAAGATGTAGAGTAGGCTAGTCCTGTTGGGAGTTCTCAATATATTCTCAATATATATTGAAAATATATATTACGGGATAAGTCTCCATTCTGGTAAAGCTCTTGTATCTTTTCCTTTTCTTTATGTACGACTCTGGGTATTCTCAATATATTTCCTTCTGCATTTACTTGAGTTATTTGTTCTGCATTTATTACGGGATAAGTGTGGAATGTCTAGTCTTGGTTATAGATGTTATAGTCTGGCCCTATAAGTTCTCTCCTAATTCTTTATCTTAGCTGGTTCCTCGTTTCTGCTCAATGCTTCTGGTGAATTGTCACTGGGGTATTGACAGGAGTGCTTGCTCTTTCTAGGAGAGTGAATATTTATTACCTAGCGTAGGTGTGGTACCTAGTCTAGGTGGTTCCTTGGTTTATTCCCGTCGCAACGGAGGTGGTAGCTGTGAGGTAGTGACAACCCTTTCGGTCTTCGTAGCCCATTACGTTAGTTCCGGTCCGTAGGATTCCCCAGTTGGGAAATAGTGGCACCCCTTCTCATCCCTTTCTATGTGTCACCGGTTCCCTTGTCCCGATGCTGAGATAATAGAACTAGGAAAAGAACCACAGATGTCATTCTCCATGCTAGCTGTAATCTTTGCTAGAGGTATCTTAAGGCCGATGGAAGTATATAGGAATCATTTCCTGTCTCGTTGTCCTCCCACTAACTAGACAGTTGTTCTATCTCTATCCTGAACTTCTCCTTGTGTGTGTCAACTGCATATCACTCCTATCCTATCCTTTATCCCCGCCTTGTTAGCCGCTACTTTAATTAGTAGTTACATTCTTGTCAATAGTCAATACTCTTTATCCAATGCTTCCCTGTGGAAATAAATACGATACCTAGGAATACTCCCGGGTGAAATGCTACATCGGTATCCGTGCGCTTGCAGATTTATATCTGTATCGTAAGAATACCAATGAACACTCCTTGCACCATTACTGGGATTGGCAATCCTGATAGTGGACCGTAAAAAGTGTCAACAAGCATTTCTGGCGCCGTTGCTGGGGAAGCAATTGGCGAAAGATATTGATGATTGACATTGGTGTCGACTAATTTAATCTACCGGTAGCATTAGCGGGATCACCCCTGTTTGCTCGAGTTTGTTTCAAACAGGAGGAAAGCAGAGAGCCCAGGGTGCCCGATCATGCAGGATCCATCAATGTTTGCCCCTATCTGCTGCGACGCGTACGCAAATTTCAGAAGGAAATTTCTCACATGTATGTGTTTATATACGAATATATTTATCATAACCATGTGCAGAGTGGAAGAAAGATCGTTGTCATGGAGGAAAAAGAAAATCAAATGTGACGGACGAACGATGCTGCATCACCGCAATTCCGTCTCAAATTGTCGGTAATGGCGAAAAAAATCAAGGTATGTGAGATAGTCTAGCTCCTAGACTTTAAATTTTGAGCATTATCCTTTAAATTTTTGCATTATCCACTACATATTTTCTTTGAATCACTCAATTTAGGAATTCATGCATTTTACCACCCCATTTTTTCCAATCCATTGCATATTCCCATTCTTGCATTTGCATCCATTCACCCCATCATCGTTTTGCATTGAAAAAGAAAAAAAACTAAAAAAAATATACAGCGACCACTGGTTTTAGGCCAAGGTGTTTGTATGTCTGCAAGCCTTGATTCAAGGCTAGTGGCCAAACTTCACCTGGCCTGGCCAGTTCTCGCTTGTTCTTTGCGCTTCGCGCAAGAGAGGAGACGTACTCCACACCTCCGCTCCTTTGCCGCTCCACTAGGCTGGTTTGGAACCCATTGTTGCAACATATTGTCTTCACCCAAGCTAGCTCCACGGCATCCCACTAGTTGGCATGTTTGAGAGCTGATCCCCTTTGCCACACCCACGACCGTGTATCCTTACATGGCAACATCAACATGGAGGAGGATTCAGCCAACTACGTGGAGTCACGTCGGCGTAGTGCCATCACCGTGGCATCATTTCCAAAATTCTTCATCATCAGATGCCAACGGTGGGCACACTCAGGTACGTCAAAAGGTTTTTGCTTTTTACCTTAATCAAAGCAAAGTTCACCAGTTTCCATATTCTTATCTCCATGTGAATATTTCTTGATGCTTTCATGCTCCCTTTATCCATTTTGGTTTGCTTTGGTTAGAATGTAATATGCAGATACATTCATTAGCTCTTTAAATTAAGCATGGTGCTTAGGTTAATTAGCTTGCTTTAATCAAATTAGACATGGTGTCAAGTTTGATTAATGAACCTTTAGAGCAACACTTTTATAGATATTGGTTGCATGTATGGACTAACTCCTGCAGAAAAATCATCAAATTTGAATGGGAAGTCCCCCAAATCTACTTCACATCGGGGATGAGCCACGACCATTGATATATTTGAAGCCCAGGGTGGAATAATGTTCCCAGGTATGCACACTTTCTAGTACAATTACAAATAACCTGGAACAGGAAGTTGCATCGTCCGAGGCATTCTCTCCAGATCGGACGATGACAAGAACAATCAAGGAAGGAGAAGTCCTGCTCACGGACTTAAACATGAGCACTCGCCGCGAGGTAAACCGGTATGTATCTCATATTTCCCTTTCCAAAATTTTAATTTCATCACTGCATTTGTATGTTTCCCTTTCCAAATGTGAATCACCCTTGCATTAGAATTAAGAGAAAACAAAAAGGAAGTTTTTCGGGGAAGTGGGTGGTTCAGCCGATCTATCCAGTTCGGCCCAAACTACCCCTGCCCGAATGTGCGCTAACCTATAGGGTTATGTCAAGAAAAGGAGAGTATAGTCAGGCAGGTACACCATTCACTTCCAAAACCTTTCATCCTGTGCCAAAAATACTCCATTTGCAACATCCTTTCACCCAACACTTAAAGCATGCACACCCATCCGTCCAGAGCAAAATTTGTGCAAAACCCATACTTGATTAGTTCGGCCAAGGGTTTCACCCTTGTCCGACCCTACCTTCCACCACGAAATTTGCCCAACCAGCACAAAAGCATGGCCTCCACCACTCCACATGCCGGCACATTCATTCCATCACAATCATGGTAGCATGGGAGTGGTGTGAACCTTTTGATCCATTGGTCATTTCATCCTATCCACAAAATCCACCAAAGTTCACATGCTTTAGTGCTGGACAAAACTTCATGGCTCGTATGTGGAGGCCTGTCTGAACACCCCCATGGGTGGTTCATCCGAACCATGGTGTCCAGCCGAGTTCCTCCTCTCACTTTCCAATGGATGACACTCTGGATGCATGGAGGAAGCTTGCTCCAGTCAGGTTTGCACTTGTATATTCCTTGAGTACATTTCTCTCTCGATTCTATGCAATGTTTGATTCACTTGCATGAATAAAAACATAAAAGCAACAAAAATATTTCCTTTACCTTGATCATTATCCTGCTTCTTGAAAACGGTTTGTAGGGGTTAAATCCCTGTAAGAATGATAAACCCCGAATAACTAAATGCTAAACCTTGATCACATAGTCCCTCGGGTATTGTCGTTCTAACATTTTGCAGGCATCATTTCGTGGTCTCTATTCCTACAAATGATCAAGCACATTCGATACACGAGCATTGGTGAGGCTAGGGACACTCCCCTACTTCATCACATGTCTCGTCACCGATGAAGGCCAACTCAGAGATCACTAACACCGATGTTCCAAGCCAAGCTTGGGGGAGAGAACCCTCACAAGGTAAGTCCCAACCGTATCATTCAAGTTGCATCTTTGATCTTGTTTTGCTTCAATTCTAGTCTCAATAATAAAAAAATTTGCTTTCGAATAAAACAACTCCCAGCTATGCATGGAATGAATCATGTGCCTCTCATTTTGGAAATGATGAATAGTTGCTCTGTCATTAATCTTGCTAGTACTTTGTTTCAACTAGTTGCTTGATGGTACTTGAATTAATTGGCATGAGTACAAATGAACCTGAAAACCTTGTGGGAGCACATGCTTTATTCCAAGTCTAAGTTGTTGTGGGGATTGATATAGTGTGATTTTGATCAAGTTCTATTTCTGCTCTCAGTACGGTGAAATCTCGGAGATTTATGCTTTCAAAATAAAATAAGTTCCTCATTGGTCAAAATACCTACCAGAGCCATATGATAAGCTTAGTTGAAAAATCTCTACTCATATGCTGCTTGTTATCTTAGTGAGCTTTGTCAAATTGTTGTGACCTTTGGGTGAAACTTTCATACTCTTAAAGATCGAGATTCACGTACACATCACCTGTCACTTGCAATTCTTACACTGGGAGTTAGCAAACATTTTCCATCCACAAAAATAAATGCTCCATGTTATATGATCTTCCTCTCCAAATATTCTTGATAGAGACATGGGCTAGGCAAAAGAAGAGCATGCCAAAGAAGCATGGCAAAAAAAAAGCATGCCAAAGAGCATGGCAAAAAGAAAGATAAAAGAAAAGCATGCCAAGTGGCATGGCAAAAATATGAATAAAAGATAGCCCATGTTCTCGAAAATTAATCAAGGAGAGGAAGGTTCATCCCAAGGAGTTCTACCATATTGCATTCCATCATATTCCATTCCACCCCATCCATCCCACACACTTGCACTTCTCGATCTTAAGATGTGATTTGATTCCTAAAAGATCCGGTTCTTGACTTAGCAAAATATAAGATGCATGCATGCCTTCATCCCTTGTCCCTGAGCCACACAAAAATCCATATTAGAGGTTAGGATGAAGAAGAAGGCACAAGCCTTTGGTGAGGATTCAAATACACCTGAGCGATTGAGTGTGCCAATTGAGGAACAAATTTAAGTTTTTCAAATCTTGTGAAAACTCCGAGACGGGATCCTGAAAAGAGTAGAGTAGAATAAAACTGAAGTCACATTGTTCATCCTTTCAACCGCCCAAGATAAGGAGATTGCTAAAAGCCCCATAGGTAAAATGGTGAGTTAATACTTTGCCTATGATTCAAGTATTTTTGAGCACTAGTTGTTTATAAAGTTTACCTGCAAGACTTACATTGTAGCAACTCCTGATCCACCGAGCCTAAGTTTCTATCTTTGCTCGAGGACGAGCAAAGGTCTAAGCTTGGGGGAGCTTGTTGGCAATCGTTACAGCCCAATTTCGACCACCAATACTCGAGAATAATTGAGGACATATGTGACAATCCATGTACCTAGGTTTCATTTCTAATAAAGTTCCAGGAATTTTGGTGAGTGTCGCTTGTGCAGGTACAACTACAACAAATACGTGCTATAGGGGTCGGAATTGACCGATTCGGCCGAACGACTCCATGTTATATGATCTTCCTCTCCAAATATTCTTGATAGAGACATGGGCTAGGCAAAAGAAGAGCATGCCAAAGAAGCATGGCAAAAAAAAAACATGCCAAAGAGCATGGCAAAAAGAAAGATAAAAGAAAAGCATGCCAAGTGGCATGGCAAAAATATGAATAAAAGATAGCCCATGTTCTCGAAAATTAATCAAGGAGAGGAAGGTTCATCCCAAGGAGTTCTACCATATTGCATTCCATCATATTCCATTCCACCCCATCCATCCCACACACTTGCACTTCTCGATCTTAAGATGTGATTTGATTCCTAAAAGATCCGGTTCTTGACTTAGCAAAATATAAGATGCATGCATGCCTTCATCCCTTGTCCCTGAGCCACACAAAAATCCATATTAGAGGTTAGGATGAAGAAGAAGGCACAAGCCTTTGGTGAGGATTCAAATACACCTGAGCGATTGAGTGTGCCAATTGAGGAACAAATTTAAGTTTTTCAAATCTTGTGAAAACTCCGAGACGGGATCCTGAAAAGAGTAGAGTAGAATAAAACTGAAGTCACATTGTTCATCCTTTCAACCGCCCAAGATAAGGAGATTGCTAAAAGCCCCATAGGTAAAATGGTGAGTTAATACTTTGCCTATGATTCAAGTATTTTTGAGCACTAGTTGTTTATAAAGTTTACCTGCAAGACTTACATTGTAGCAACTCCTGATCCACCGAGCCTAAGTTTCTATCTTTGCTCGAGGACGAGCAAAGGTCTAAGCTTGGGGGAGCTTGTTGGCAATCGTTACAGCCCAATTTCGACCACCAATACTCGAGAATAATTGAGGACATATGTGACAATCCATGTACCTAGGTTTCATTTCTAATAAAGTTCCAGGAATTTTGGTGAGTGTCGCTTGTGCAGGTACAACTACAACAAATACGTGCTATAGGGGTCGGAATTGACCGATTCGGCCGAACGACTCCGTTCGGCCGGTTACCCCCCTTAGCCGTACATGACGCGGAGCACAACCGGAAGGGCCGTCCATGTGAGCGATGACCGAGCGACAACCGTGCAGGACACTTGGACCAACGCCACCTCACCTTTGGGCCAAAACAACATGAAGTACATCACCAGAAGCCAGCCCAAGAGGACCAGGAGCAAGAGGCGGTGCACGGGGGCGTTTTGGGCTGAAGCCCAGTTCGGCCGAACCCTCCAGTTCGGCCGAACCGCCACCAATGCACCAACCGCCTCCAGGAGTGCATCCAAGCCGTCCAGAGCCAAGGCGGTGGATCCAGGGGTTCGGCCGAACCGACCTGTTCGGTCGAACCCGGTCTCTTCGCCCGAATCCACAGGGAATATCCCCTGGATCCCTTGACGGTTACTCCACTCCAAACCGCCTTAGGACACCTATATAAGCAGTGACATACCCCTTGTATCACACACACCACTTGGGAGCAAGTCTTCATTCTCCACTTTCAAGATGTAGAGTAGGCTAGTCCTGTTGGGAGTTAGAGTCAGGGCCGAGCTTCGCTCGGGGTTCCGGAGTCGTCTTCTGGAGTTCTGGTAAAACTCTTGTATCTTTTCCTTTTCTTTATGTACGACTCTGAGTATTCTCAATATATTTCCTTCTGCATTCTGTCACACCCGGATTTACACAGAAACCCGAATGCTACTATATGTGTGCCCAGGAAGTCCACAGAACACATATAGATAACAAATATGATAAACATAGTACATATGCTCGAATAAAATGGTTTTACATCAGAGTTTGACTCAAATAACTAAATAAAACAGCGGAAGACTCTTTATTAACTCTCTCTAAACGAAGACGAAGACGAAGCCGATAACCATAATCCACAGGGACACCGACTGGTTGAGCACAGCTAGTAGAATGACAGATCTTCAGGAAATTCAATAGCAGCAGTACCATCTAATCCATCTGTTACCCATCCGGGATTTTGTTGAATGGCAAGTGTAAGTAAATGTCTTACTTAGCAAATACAACACGGATAATGAAGGCTTAAAAGAAAGGCTTGACACGGCTGTACTGCATTAGCAATTTTAGTTGATTCATTTTATCATAAACCAAGATTACTACAATTAAGTGAATCCCAGTGGCAATTCCCAATTAATGAAGTAGAGGAGAACATTAAACAATAATAAATATCAACTTCTAATCAAAAAGGATCCAGGCCGCTCTTGACCCTGAGCAAGGCTATCATGATAGATTATACACTCTGCAGAGGTTTCGCCCTTTACCCACCAGTCGCGTAAAAGTTCAAAGGAACTTTGCACCCAACCACGCACATCAACACTTCCGAGGTGTGATTGCATAGGGACGCTACGAGGCTTTTCACAAGACACCCTAACAAAACAGTAGCCGTTATGGTACAACCTAGGCAGCATGACCCAAGGCACCGAGAATGACTGACGCTCATGTCGCAACACGAGGGGGTCAATGGCGTCCAAGCACGGTAAAGAATAACAACAACAAAATAAATAGCGCAACGTGTGGAACCCCCGCCATACGGAAGCTCCCAACACGGGACTGTGCCTCATAAGGACATAGCCAACGGATACTCCGTCCTCGGTGGATCAAACCATACTCTCACCCATGCTTCCCATAACGCCGTCGGCCCGTCGGTAACTACTGTCAAGCTAGAGCCGTACATGCTACTCGTCCAAGACCAGAGCCATTATAGTTCCGGTGGTGGCGACAGGTTCCTGGGTTGCCGCTTTAAGAACCAGTCCTTACGGAGAGACACTAGGACCAAGCATGAAGCATACGCCCTAGCTCCCTGATCCATGTTGCTAAAAAGCAAGTTTTACCATTAACATTGAAGTGAACCATTAAGTCAAGATTAACAGTTAAACATTGGTGACAGTAGCTGCGCTTAGCAAAGGTCTACCCAGATGCAATAACCCAAGGTAATCAAGGCAAAGGGTAAACAAGACTAGGTATAACCTTAATAGGAACAATTTAGACACATGCATATGCAGTAAATGATGTAAAGGTGTGTTTAGGTAGCAAGGATTGTCCGTGCTGTACTTGCCTTCGTCCAGCTGTTGCTGCTGCTCCTGCTGCTGCTGTTGGTCCTGCTCCTCGTAACCCTCGAACTCAAACGCGTACGGCTCACCGACTGGACTCATACATCAACACACGAGCATCCATACAAGCCAGTACATGCAAACAATATTAATCTATTAGAACAGTACACCAAACAATAGAAACAGAACAAAAGAAGGCTGAAAAACTAATCTACGCTTCGCTACGAACACGTGAGCGCGAAAATCACTCAAATCGGAGCTAAAACGAAGAAGTTATGGCTTTTCTAAGGTTCAGGGACTTGCTGGTAAAGTTTTAAAAGTTCCAGGGGCTTATTTGCAAAAATTCAGGGGCTAAAACATAATTTTATATAAAAACAGGAGGGTTTATTTGCAAATTAACTAAAACAGGACCTCGGGTACAAATTTTAAATAAGGCAGGGGGTTTTCTGTAAAAATCAGGACTTAATTGTAATTATTTTTGAATAAATTTGGACTGCGGGTTAATTTTGAAAAAGGACAGGGGTTCTTTTGCAAAACGGCCGAGGCTGACTGGTTTTGACCGGTATGGTCAACTTTGACCCGGGCTGGTTTAGATCGGAACCGTCGGATTGAACACGGACGGTTGGGATTAGATCCAGGGGGAGGGGTGTCGCCGGCGGGGAAGAGCTGCGGCGGCGCTCGGTCGGAAACGGCGGCGCATCGCCGGCGAAGGGTGAAACTCGGGCTACGGGGCACGGTTCGGGGCGGGGTGTGGCGCTACAGGACCGGGGCGACACGACGAGTCCACCAGGATAGGTCTCGTCGGCGGCGGAGCAGTGGAGGCGGCGCGCGACGACCTATGGCGGCGGCGGCGCTCGGGTGACGACGGCGAGCTCGCAGCAGAGGGAGGGAGAGAGCAAGGAGAGGCTCGGGAGGTTCCTTACCTCCACGCGAAGGCGCTGGGGCAACTCGCCGGGACGGAACGGCGACAGACGGCGAGATCGACGGCGAGGCGGCGACTTCGGGCGGCGGCGGCGCGGGTGAGCTTGGAGCGGCGGCTTGGGCGCGGGTTTGTTGGGGGAAAAGGCGGCGGGGCTTCGGCCTTTATGGAGCGCGGACAAGGGGAGCTCGGGCAGCGGCGACGTGTCGTGGCCGGGCCGGACTCCGGCGCCGGGGCCGAGCCGGACTCGGCTGGAGGTCAGGGATGACCCTGACGGGTGGGGCCCGCTCGGTCAGCGGCAGGGGGTGCGGCGTGAGGCAGGCCGGCCTGTTGGGCCACGTCGAGGGAGCGGGGGTGTTGCGCGGGCTGCTGCTGGGCCGGACTGGCCACTGGCGGGCGAGGCGGGCTGGCGCGGGAAGTGGGAGCGCGAGCAGGCCGGCGCGGGCGGTGCAGGCTGCTGGGCCGGGCAGGCCGAGAGGAGGCGGGGCTCTGCGCTGGGCTGGGCCGAAAGCGGGGAGAGGGAGGCTGGGCCGCTGCGGAAGAAAAAGAAAGAGGGCCAAAATCGGACGGGGAAAAGAGTTTAGGGGGAAAAAGTGAACTCGGGCCGCAGAAACTTTTCTAGAGCTCCAAACGAGACGATTCAAATTCGAATTTAAACAGAATTTAAATTCCAATTGAACCACGCACAAACAAAACTCAATGCAGCCGGCATGAATGCAACAAAAATGTTTCTAACCTTATATTTAATTTTATTTCTCATAAATAATTTATTTTCCTTAGATAAATATGAGCATAAAATTAAATAAAAACAATTTAATTACTAAATTTTTAAAATAGGCATTTTTAGGGTGTTACACATTTACTTGAGTTATTTATTCTGCATTTATTCCGGGATAAGTGTGGAATGTCTAGCCTTGGTTATAGCTGTTATAGTCTGGCCCTATAAGTTCTCTCCTAATTCTTTATCTTAGCTGGTTCCTCGTTTCTGCTCAATGCTTCTGGTGAATTGTCACTGGGGTATTGACAGGAGTGCTTGCTCTTTCTAGGAGAGTGAGTAGTTATTACCTAGCGTAGGTGTGGTACCTAGTCTAAGTGGTAACCTTGGTTTCTTCCCGTCGCAACGGATTGTAGCCGTGAGGTGGTGACAGCCCTTTCGGTCTTCGTAGCTCATCACGTTAGTTCCGGTCCGTAGGATTCCCCAGTTGGGAAATAGTGGCACCCCTTCTCATCCCTTTCTGTGTGTCATCGGTTCCCTTGTCCCGATGCTGAGATAATAGAACTAGGAAAAGAACCACAGATGTCATTCTCCATGCTAGCTGTTATCTTTGCTAGGGGTATCTCAAGGCCGATGGAAGTATATAGGAATCCTTTCCTGTCTCGTTGTCCTCCCACTAACTAGACCGCTCTTCTATCTCTATCCTGAACTTCTCCTTGTGTGTGTCAACTGCATATCACTCCTATCATATCCTTTACCCCCGCCTTGTTAGCCGGTACTTTAATTAGTAGTTACATTCTTGTCAATAGTCAATACTCTTTATCCAATGCTTCCCTGTGGAAATAAATGCGATACCTAGGAATACTCCCGGGTGAAATGCTACATCGGTATCCGTGTGCTTGCGGATTTATATCTGTATCGTAAGTATACCAATGAACACTCCTTGCACCATTACTGGGATTGGCAATCCTGATAGTGGACCATAAGAAGTTTCAATAATGCTCTCATGGAGGCTTAGTAATGAGGACATTCCTAGCATTCACTCATTTCCAAATGAAACTACACTTGATATAGCTGGTCGAATTACAAGGAGTAGAGCTAAACAATTGGAGAAGGAAATTCATTCTCAGGTGAACGCTAACCTTACGTTTAATAATCAGTTTATGTTGAATAAGTCTATGTCTTTGAGTTCTTGTTTCAATGTCCTTAGGAATGATGGAGTATATGAACCAGCATGGGATGAAGATGGATTCAAGCCTCTGAACATCTGAACCAAGAAGCCTATGGTGTGCATGAATAAAAGGGTAGTTCAACAGCTTTGCATGGTAATGCAACTAGAAGCTAGAAGACTGACACATGGTACAAATTCCAAGCTTCACCGTGGACAGAATACAAAGAGTTAGACAGTGATCTATATGTGGATGGAAGCGTCCTCAAGTCTACTTTCCAACCCATCAAACGGCTCATCATTTCGACTCCCCAATAACGAGTTATGCTCATTTTAGTAACTGCTGCCAGGAACTGAAATGACGCGCGAACCAGCCACGAAATCCACTAGTGCATGCGCATGCTGTCTTTTACTCAAAGCTGAACGCCCCCATCTATATATATATCTTGTACTAGACAATGAAAAGAAGAACTTTTGATTGATTGAATTCAGAATACACAAACTCGTGGAGTTTTGTTTATGCGTGGGTCTTGAGAGGCTTACAACACTTGTGTCACACCCCAAAATTTTTGGATTTTGGGATGTGAATTTTTAATGTAATTAATATAATGATTTTCTCAATTTTCTAATATTTTCCAAGCTTTGTTCAATTTACAGGGAATTTATGATGAAAAAAGAAAATATTTGCAAAATGTAAATAAATTGCTTTGAATGTTGCATTCATGCCGCTGCATTGAGTTTTGCTTGTATGTGGTTCAAATAAGAATTTAAAACTAGTTTAAATTCGAGTTTGAATCGCTTTGTTCTAAGCTCTAGAAAAGTTGTTTGGCCCATAGTATGTTTTTGCCCCTCGAACTCTTTCCCCGGCTCGTTTCCGCTCCCTTCACTCTTCTCCAGCGCTCGGCCCAGCCCCGCTCCTCCACCTGGGCCAACACCAGTCGGCCCACTCCCACCTCCGATCCGGCCCAGCCCCCCGGCCCACTGCCTCCCCCGCGTGCGCGTCCGGTCTCCCCGGCCCATTTTTCTCCACAGGCCCAGCTCGCCAGCCTGCCGTTCCTGTCGGCCCAGCACACCCGACCCAGCACCGCGGCCCATCTCCTCTCCTCGCCAGACGACGCGCCGCCGCCAGGCCATCCTCGGCGTGCGCGCTGGCTTTGCGCCGCCTCGCCACCCGAGCTCTCCCTGCCCCTCCCTCACCCTACTTGAGTCACCGCCCTCGCTAACCCTCAGCACCTCCACACCACCGCCGCTCTCTCCTCTGTGCCGAGCGCCGCCGCCCTCTCCTCTGTGCCAAGCGCTGCCGCCGCCATTACTGGCAATTCGCCGCGCTCGCCGCACGCCGGGGGAAGCCATCACCTCCATGAGCTTCCCCTCGACGAGGCGGAGCTTTGCCGCTGCTTCAAGACGTCGTCCCATCGCCGGAGCTCCTCGCCCACGCGGAGGCCGAGCCGCCGCCGGCCGTCCCCAAGCGCCGGCGTCGCTAGCCACTCCGGCCGCTGGAGAGCACCTTCCTGAGATCCGCGTCGTCAAGCCGGAGCTTCCCCACCCATCGTCGTCGTTTGACTCCCGGAGCTCGCCGCCGGCCGACTTCGCCGCCTCCTGCCCGATTCCGGCCAGCGCTACCCCTCTCCGTCGTCGGTGAGCCCATCTCCAAGCTCCCCGTCCCCTAATCTCTCCCCTGCGCGCCTCGCCCCGAGTCCCCGTCCACCAAATCGCCGGCGAGCGTTTTGGCCAGGAGCACCGGTGAACTCCCGGTGTGTTTAGAGGAAGGGGATGGATCTTTTGCGTTTTAGCCCCTGGAGGATCTAGTAACCTTTAGCTCCATTTATGTGTCTTAGCAATTTCCCAGAAAACCCACTGGATCTATTTAAGGCCTGCACATAAGCCCAACCCGTGAACTTTTATAGATCTAACCCTGACCTTTATGTTTATTGCGAGCCCTGTTCTCTGAGCCTTGCGAAATTCGTCTGCTAGTCCCTGTGATCTATGGTTATTTACGAATCGGCCCTTGTAACCTTGTTTAGCCCATAGAATCCGCGTTTTAGCTCCGATTTAATCCATTTTCATTGCGTTAGATTCATATCAAATTAAACTACACGTTAGCACTATTATTTACCATGTGACATGTTTCTGAATTTTTATTTAATATTAAGTTGATTAAATGCTACCCAAATGTCTTTTCTTAATTAAAATCTAATTAAGGTTATACGGTTTTTTCATATTAATGTTAACATGATTAATATTTATTTAAATAGTTTTTTGAATAAAATATAATTAAGTTCCACCTCGGTTCTTGTAAAGTGAAATTAATTTGATTAATATTTACTTAACTAGCTCTTTCTAATTAAAAGCAATTTAGAGTTAAACTCCGACTTTTAATAAATAAACCATAATGTTGATTAATATTAACATAAATGTGTTTTTGATTATAATATTGATTTAAGGAACATGGGTGATAAAGATAATCGATTAGATGCTCTCACATATTTGATTTCAAATTAATATTTAATTGGTGTAATTTATACATAAATAATTATATAAATAAAATATGATTAAGTTTTACCTCGGTTTTACAAATTCAAATAGAATTATTTGAAATAATCTCTACTTATGATTTTCTTTAGTTAAAATCAATCAAGCATATAGTTGTGTCATTTAATAATTCAAATCTTCTGATAGTTGTATCTTTTCAACCGTTGCTCCGTTTTCAGCGATTCTTGCGCTCACGTGACCATCAAACCAAGCCTACCCTTTAGCGCGCTCTTTTAAAGCTATTCCCTTGATTGGTGTACTGTTCTTAGTTGTATATTGTTTGTTTGCTTGTTTAGCTGCTTGTGTGCTCGATGATTGCTGCGTCTAGAAGGAACGCGTTTCGAGTGCTATCAAGGAGAAGATCTTGAAGGTCAAGAGCTGAAGACTATGAGTGATTACACTATGGATTGAGGCAAGTTATAGCACGGACAATTCTTGCTACCTACTCACTTATAATACATTTTTTTCATACATGCATGTGTCTAATTTGATGTACCTTTAAGGTTGTACCTAGCCTTGTTTATCCTGTCCCTTGATTACCTTGGGTTTATTGCATATGGGTAGATCTTTGCTCGGCGCAGCTACTATCACTACCATTTAATTGATTAATTTTGACTTAATGGTTCACTTCAACATGATGATAAAACTTTATTTTTAGCAACACATGGATCATGGAGCTAGAGCATGTGCTTCGTGCTTTGTTCTAGTGTCTCTCCCTAAGGACTGGTTCTTAAAGCGGCAACCCAGGAGCCTGTCGCCACCGCCAGAACTATAATGGCTCTGGTCTTGGACAAGTAGCTTGTACGGCTCTAGCTTGACAGTGGTTACCGACGGGCCGACGGCGTTATGGGAAGCACTCGTGAGAGTATGGTTTGATCCACCAACGATGGGGGTACCGTTGGCTATGCCTCGTTAGGCACAGTCCCGTGTTGGGAGCCACTGTGAGTGCAGGAGCTCCGCACGTTGCGCTTTTTATTTTGTTGTTGGCATGCGTTGCCGCGCTCTGGACGCCATTGACCCTCCTATCGCTGCGCCCTGGGAGTCAGTCGATCTTGGTGCCTTGGATCATGCTGCCTGTGTTGTACCATAACGACTACTGTTTTGTTAGGGTGTCTTGTGAAAAGCCTCGTAGCATCCCTATGCGATCACACATCGGAAGTGTGGTTTGTGAGGTCTGATCCACCTCCGCGTGGTTGGGTGCAAAGTTCGTTTGAGCTTTTACGCGACTGGTGGGTAAAGGGCGAAACCTCTGCAGAGTGTAAATCTATCATGATAGCCTTGCTCAGGGTCACGAGCGGCCTGGATCCTTTTGATTAGAAGATGATGTTTATTTATACTTAATGTCACTTATACCTTATTAATTGGGTTGCAACCGGGATTCATACACTTGTAGTAACTTGGATAATGTTAAAACGAACCAACTAAAAGTGCTAATGCAGTTAAGCCGTGTCTAGCCTTGTTGAGCCTTCATACACCCGTGCTATACTTGCTAAGTAAGACATTTACTTACGCTTGCTATTGTTCAACAAAATCCCGGACGGGTAACAGATGAAGTTTCTGAGGATCTTCCGTGCTTCTGAGCTGTGGTCAACCAGTCGGTGTCCCTGTGGACTTGAGGCTCTACCTGTCGAGAGTTAGACTTCCGCTGTGTTTTAGGTAAACTCTGATGTAAAACTATTTTTATTCGAGCATATGTACTCTGTTTATCATATTTGTTAGTTGTATGTGTTCTGTGGACTTCGTGGGCACACATATAGCAGCATTCGGATTTCTATGTAAATTCGGGTGTGACAACTTGTTCTTTCGATTCCCGAGGGAATTGTAGAACGCCGAACTGCGGTTCACCCAGTTCGTGCCTTCACGTCTATAGGGCGTGATTGCGTGGGTTGTTTCGTCGGTACGTGGAAGGGTGATTGTCTCGGTCATTCGTCACATGGACAACCTCGCGGTGCACTACCTCTTCACCAGGTCACACAGCGACAAGTTATCAAGTTCGCGGATCCTACGAGAAGATCGAGCCACACAACTTGCTGCACGTGTTGCATAGCCGTGCGCATATCATCTGGTATCAAAGCCTCCGTTTCCTCAGTAGGATTGTTCTTGTTTTTGGTAGGATAGAATTTATATACCTACTGTCCACTAATAGCCAAAAAGAAAACCTATAGCCCAAATTCATACATGCTACTGATTTTGTAGTTTGCTTTATCGAGTTTTAATCCCTTAAGATTTGTCTAGTTGCTGAATTGTTTTTCCCACATCATTCAAGTTGTTATCTTTGTTCTAATCATCAAATCACTTGCTGCATATACCCACCCATCCCACCCTTTTTTTTCTACCCCCCACAAATTCCCCACCCGAGTTTCTGGTTTTTGTGCTGCGCCATCCATCTTCGTTGATCCTTATGTGCCCCTTTCATTGAAAGTGTGTGCTGTATTTGTCAAAAAGTATCCAAAAAAATACAAGTCAAAAGAAAGACTGAAAATAGCAAGTTCTTACTCAAAAAAAAGAAAGAAAAGAAAGGAAAGAAAGAAATAAAAGAGAATTGTGTTCAGCACACCCAAAAGGGTTTGGGCAGCAACAAGTTGTCGGTTGGTGCAATTGGTGTTCATCTATCCACTTCCTACATCTTGATTCTACATCTTTGTGCATCTTTTCCTATATATTCAGCAACTTAGACTTGTGTTCTTGGATTATTATTCGGTTTTGCATCACTACATTTCAGGGCATTCCACTTACATATTACCCCACCAAGCCCCACTTGTTTCCTAGTCAAAACAATTAATATGGGGTATATAATTTTGTTTTGTTTCATTCATGCCAAATACAGTGCAATAGAATTCTGGTGTTTGAAATTTGTGTTTCACAATTACAATAGGTACAATATGGTTTGTTCAAATTCTAAAAAAATTGGGTTGGTTAAAAATAACAAAATTTGGGCCTCCCTTCCGTCACGAGTCCATCGGTCACCCCTCCTTCCATCCACGCTCACAACTCTTTCCACTCCGTCACGAGTCCTGCGTGAAATCTGCGGCGTCGACTCCAACTCCTCCGCGTGCCCGCCCACGCGCGACTTGCCTTCCACGCGCCCGTCCACAAGTGAGTCCGATCTAATCCATCCGCCCACGTGAAAGCCGCCGGATAGGGTTTTGCCTTGGGGCGTCGAGTCCTTCCCTTCCACGTCGCCGGCCGCCGGAGTCCGCCACCGCGCTCTCCCTCCTCCACGACCCTGCACCTCCGCAAGACTGCTCCTCCATCATCCATCGCACGTAACAGGAGGGGTGCAGGCAGGGGCGGCGAGGACTAGGTTGGACAACATGGCGGCGCCGGCGAGAGCGGGGACACCTTCATCGTCATCATCCATGCACACAGGTACACCGACGGTGACACCTACAACTATGTCGCCTCCACCTGCGCCGCTTCGGGCACCTGCCTCCACTCCGTCAAGACGAAGACCCGCGGCGATGATGTCGCTGCCCTGGACCTCTTCTTCCAGGGCGACACCTACACCAGACGAAGATGGAGCTGAAGAACATGGCAGCCAAGACCGACACAGCCGCCCACGTTCCTCTCAGAAGCAAGACAGGTAACTGATCCATGCATTCTTATACCACATTTTATAGGGGGGTTATAAGCTATGTGCATGCCTATTTTGTTTTTCATTATCGGTAATAGTCTTTGTAGATAAATTGTAGTGGATAGCTCTGCCATGATTTTGTAGTCAGTAGCACATTTTTGGTTGCTTATGTGTTTGCTCAAAACCACCAAATTTTTCTACTATAAAGGAAAATCAGCTTCTCTTTGAATGAAACTAGATCTGATCCATGCATTGTCATTAACCTTTTTTTTGGGTCAAGAATCTGCAATAAATCTTATGATACATGATCATGTTTCCTGTTTCAGTTTACATTCCTATCTATGATTTTTAGAATTGTTCTGCACATTCACCCTTTCGTGTTCTTTCATAAAATTGTAGATGCTCATTTTCTGAATATGTGATAGGTGTGGTTCTATGATAGGTGTCCCTGAATGCAATACTTCTTTTTTGCCACACTTGTGGAGCAATGTAGTCTTAACCCTGCTGTTTTAATAGTCACGAAAGCTTGCCCGGTTCCCCTATAATTTGTTTACTGAGTTATGAAGATTCCCCTATAATTTGTTTACTGAGTTATGAAGCATAACACAAAGCTGTGTAATTTTAACATAGCGAAAACATGCTTCATCCCTGAGGAATTAAGTTATTGCTCTAATGTCAATGTTGTCTTCCAGATTAAATTCACAACCACGTATGCTTATGTGTGCCATTTTTTCTGTCGCAGTTCGGAAGAAAGATGGACTCTATCTTTCACTTGCAGGGGGCACAAGGGGGGTCAAGAATCTGCTAATTATCAAATAGACAAGGCTGAGATCACATTCGGTAATTTAATAACATTGAAATCAAGTTTGGGTTATGGTGTTAGGGACTACCTATACTAAAAAAAGGAGAAGTGGTATTGCTGCAGCAACACTGAGGGAGATAGAATTTGATGATGATGCAAATGCAATGCTACAATGTAATGTGGAGGAGAGGGAGGTTAGATTAGTATTGTCAAAGGATGAAATAACTGAGCGAAATGTGGAGATAACACCCATAAAACTGCCAATAACGACGGCAGTTAGTGAGGACGACACAGATGAGCCAATTGATGAGTACAAGCATTGGTTAGAGAATATGCATAGACAACAGAGGGGAGTGGGTAAGTTATTCTTGTTGCCCTATTGTAAAATTTATATTATATTTTAGTGCTATGGCCATAGATCACTAATTCCATTATGGTTTTCCCAGAATTTAAAGATATATTCAGGGAGGACACAATCAAGAGTTACAAAGAATGGTTAAGGATGGAGGGCCGACTTGAATATATTAGTAATATAACATCTTTCCAAAATGTCAAATCAATTGTTATCGTTTGTTCACGAATGTTTATGGCTTATACATGTTGGATGTAGGTGCATATGACAACCCTATGCCTCATCAAGATTTGACAAATTCAAGTCAGGATGGCAACCCAACACCACCTGTGCAACGACCATCTCATGCTCGACGTCAGACACAAGGAAATGGTAAGTAATGGAAACTGTGATGTTCAGTTTCACATATATAGTTTCTTAATATCTTCCATTGTGTATTGTTTAGATGGACAAAACTCCCAAAAGAGGAAGGCACGAGGTACCTTGAAAGGAGTGACAGCAAGCACCAAGAGAGCGAAGCAGGGCAATCAGAAACTTAAAGTTAATTTCTCTAGACTTGGAGGAACTGTAGGTGAGAACACACGCACATTTAATGATGAAATAGTATTGTTTACGAGGAGAAAAGCACCACTTATTAGAGTGAGAACATGGAGAGATATCCACCCAGATGTGAAAGATGCGCTGGTAACTGAAATGATGGAAAGTTTCACAGGGTTTTCCATTGCACACAAATAGTTATTGCCAAATTATTAAATAAGTTACCTAACATTTTTGTTTGATGTTGAACAGAATAAGTGGGACATTGAGGATACCCCTGATATCAAGCAAAAGATATTGACAATCGCTAATGAGCGATACAAAGGATGGAGAGCAACATTTAGTGCAACATATAGGGCATACAACACCTATGATGAGAGAATGAGGCATAAGCCAGAAGATTTGGATATTATTGAATGGCACTATCTGGTGACATATTTTGGCACAGACGACTTTCAGGTTCGATGGCATTTACTTTTTTTTGGTTACTTCACTTGATAAAATAAAGGATTTGTTTCAAGCACTACATTATTCCTTTTTAACTCAACTCCTTGTGCACAGAGAATTAGTACCAAGAATTCTGGGTGTCGGCAGAATCGAAAGATAAGCCCTGTAACAGGATCCAAGTCTTTTTCTCAGATTAGCTATGAGAAGGTAATATCTTCAATACTGCACGTTTACATGCTTGATCTACAAGATGAAATATAGCTATCTAATTTATTAAATTCTTGCCAAACTAGAGAGACCCAATTACCGGTGATGAGCCAAATGATATTGACCTTTTTGTGATGACGCACTGTAAGAATGGGGATTGGACAAGCCAAGAATCCAAGGATGTCTATGTGAGTATATAACAGTTTCTACAAACTTTATCAAGATGCAGATTAAATGCCTGCAATTTCTTTCTCAATTGACTACTTTAACTGTCCTCTTTCTGTTAGAAATATGCAAGCAGACAAATTTCAGAGAGGGAAACAAATGGAAACAACATCTCCGATGTGCAGCAGAACCAGATTTTCCAAACAGCCTACACGGAAAAAAGAAGATCAAAATCATCAAAGATCCTTGGTAATGGATACATGGCAAAGTACCCAACTAGAAGACACCTACTATCTGAGGACTACGAAATGCAAGTCCGCCATGATGCGTCACTTGCGGAAGTGTTTTCAAAGCTCAATGATAGACTAGAATCTCAAGAGGCTAAAAGGGAAGCTGAAAGGGAACAACATAGGGCTCAAAGGGAAGCTGAAAGGGAACAACATAGGGCTGAATTGGAAGCTGAAAGGGAACAACACAAGCGTGAGATGGAAGAAATGATGAAGGCAAGGGAGGCTACACTTAGGAAAGAATTTATGTCAATGCTACAGGCAGCACAAGGACAACAAACTTTTCAACAAGTACTAGTAATGTCAATTCTTAACTTCACTGAAAAACATCTTTTTTTAATTCATAGTCCGCTACTGATTTTTATGACAATTTTAAATCTAGGTGAACAATGATGGGCAACAAATTCCAGAGGTGGCTGCTGCACCAACCATGGTTCAAGCAAATGAAACAACTACAGATAGTCCAGATAATTCACAGGAACAGGTACTTTGACAGTTCAAGCTGTGTAATGATGTCTTCTGATAGTCCATAGTTTACGTTCTATTTTTTCCCACCAACAATTGAATCGCAGGGTAAGTGTCCCACCACCACAAACACCAGTTGTTGCTGCTGCTGCTACTATTCCTACACGCACAACTAGAAGTTCTGCTGCAACTAAGACACAAGCATCTCAAAACAAAGGTGGGAATAATGGTGTTGCTTATACTATAGCAAAAGCATTGAAGGATAATGCGGCTAGGAAACGATCATTGTTGAAAAAAAATCAACAAGCTTCCAATACACAGGTGATTTCTTTCAAACTCCAGTACCTCTGAATATTCATCAAAACAAGCTGCCAATACAACATGGACTGCTATATGTGTGATATTGGAATGATTTCTGGTATTGAGCTCGTCATTTTTTTTAGATTTAATGTGTTCAGAGAAAGAAGCTAGTTCTGAGAAAATATTGAATGTGTTGCTCCGAATTAAACATCAAGTTCAGACCAAATATGTCTAGAATGAGTACAATTTTCAGTGTTAATTGTTAACCAACGAGATGGTTTTTTAGCATATACAAAATCTAGTTCGATGAAGGGCGGGCTTGGTGCAGCGGTAGAGCCTACCGTCTGTAACCGGAAGGTCCCGGGTTCAAGCCCCAGCCTCTGCACATTTGTGCGGGTAAGGTTTGGGCGCTATTACAACCCTTCCCCAGACCCCGCACGGTGCGGGAAGCCTACGGCACTGGGTACGCCCCCTTTACAAAATCTAGTTCGATACGCCTTTACGTTTAGGCATAAACATTTTAGGCCTTCTCAATGGCAGGCATCATATATTATGATATGGTTTTTCTCATACAAAAGAATTGTTTGAGGTCTGATTTCCTAGTTCATGCATATTTATTGACTGCTGAGTGACTATACTTTTTTTATTCATTCAAGTAAACTTTTTCCTGATTATAATAGTCTGATTGATATTTGGTTTGGGCAGTCTGTTGTCAAACCTAATTTGTAGTATTATCATTCACATTGGATTACCAGTTTTTAATGCACAGCTACACACGCATATGAGATTACTAGTAATCATTGACAATGTGCCAATTTTTAGTTCTAACTTTTGGTAGAGTGCCATGTATTCGAGCACCATCATTCTGGTTTTATGATGTTGGGCTTTAGACATTTTGGTAATGTAGATGGCTCAGGCTTATCTAGTAAACCTCAATAAATGTCTATGTCAATGCAAAAAGATGCAGCGTAGGTAGGGTGCTTCTTGGTGCTGCATGGTGTGTGTATCAACTTGACAACTGAATTTTATGAGTACTAACCATCTTCTCGCTGGCGTTATTGCTTTCACCAATTACTTGTATTTCTAACCATATATATTTTCACTAATGTTAATGATCATTTTCAGGAGCATGATCCTGGGGTTTGAGTGGAGCGCAAGATTCATATGATGATCAACGTGAAGGCAACCTTGGCTTCAGTGCTGCATAGCTCATTATATTTTGTTGTTTTCAAATAGATAAGCGTGTTGGACACCATTGTGTGTTCCACTTGTGTGTGTGTTCGAACTAGATGTTGTGTCGGATATACTGGATTGATTATTTACATATGTGTACGACTAAATTATATTTTTCGGTTAATGGATGTCTAAATGCATCATTGATCATATATGGTTTAATTTGAAATCATTGTTTCAAGCTACCAATCAAATCATTGTAATATGCACTATCGTAGCGAAAGCATGGCGTTGCAATTATATGCTATAGCAACCAACAAAACCCATGCAAAGAAACACAAGGCGTGGCAATAGGGTCCAACTATAGCAACCACATGTATTGGTTGTGGCAATAGAGGGAAACCATATAGCAACCACAACATTTAGTGTTGCAATAGGGAAGAAGCCTGTAGCAACCAAGTTTTTGTTGTGGCAATAGAGGTGTGACATATAGCAACCACATGTATTGGTCGTGGCAATAGAGGGATACCCTATAGCAACCGTAATATTTAGTGTTGCAAAAGGAAAGAAGCCTATAGCAACCAAGTTTTTGTAGTGGTAATAGAGAGTTCATCTATGGCAACTAAAATTTTTAATGTTGCAATAAAGGGTCCCTCGTATAGCAACCAAAAGAGTAATGTTGCAATAAGGCATATATTTTGCAACGCTACAAACACATAGCAATTGGGTCTGTTACAACACATAGTATCGTTGCCACTTCTACTATTGCTACATTTCCTTTATGTGGTAATACATACCTCTTGCAATGCCTGGTGCGTTGCAATAGTAACGAGTGCAACACCCATGATGGTTGCTGATAAGGAGACTTACAACGCTACTTTTGAGTTGCAAAACGATTCTTGAAGTTGCAATAGGGGGAACACAATAGCAACGCCTAAAATAAACCGTGGTCCAAACATTGGACCACGTTTGCAATGGCAACGCCTCGCAACGCTAAAATTCCGTAGCCATTGTGTCTATTGCAACCATTTTAGCCATTTTGTAACACTTTTTCGGTGTTACATTAGACACAAAACCTTGTAGTAGGATACAAGAGCTTATACCGGAGCTTCTGAAGACGACTCTGGAACCTCCGAGGCAAAGCTCGACTCAACTCTAACTCCCAACTAAACTATCCTAACTCCACTAGAACAAGTGGAATGAGAGAGCTCCTTGGCTTGGTGTGTGTGATACAAGAGGTGTGCCACTACATTTATAGTCGTCCCAAGGCGGTTGGAGACTGGGTAACCGCCAAGGCAGCCAGAGGCGGTTGGGGGCCGGTTCGGCCGAACACCCCGGGTTTGGCCGAACAGGTCGGTTCGGCCGAAGCCCTTGGATGCACCACCTCTGCTCCAAGGGCCAGGATGCAGCCTGGGGAGGCTGTGCTGGCTTGGGGGCGGTTCGGCCGAACCCACCAGTTCGGCCGAACTGGGCTGGAGGCCCGGGCCTGTCCCCCGACATCGCCTTCTGGTCCTGGACCCCTCCTGGGCCTATCTCTGGTGATGGTCTTCGTGTATTTCTGGCCCAGAAGTGATGTGGCAATGGATGAGGTGTCTTGCACGGTCGCTGCTCGGTCATTGCTGACATGGACGGCTTCCGGTTGTGCTTCGCATTGTTTATGGCTAAGGGGGGTAATCGGCCGAACGGAGTCGTTCGGCCGATTCGGTAATTTCCGGCCTTTATAGCGCATATTTGTCGTAGTTGTACCTGCACAAGTGACACTCACCAAAACTCGTGGAACTTTATTAGAAATAAAACCTAAGTACATGGAATGTTGCATAAAGCCTCATTTATTCCCGAGTATTGGTGGTCGGATTTGGGTTGTAACGACCGCCTACAATCGCCCGAGAGACAAAAGAAATTGCCACCGTCGTAGCAATCAGCCCTTTCTACTTCAACTAGGCAATCTTCGCCAGCAGATCGGGGATGTCCTCCATCTCATCCCCAACCGGCAAATCACAACACGAGTCCTGCTCCTTAGGCGGCATGCTGGTTCTCCCCGGAAGCATGGGCGGTTGGTCCGTCATCAGAAACCAGTCCCGGTGCCAGTCCTTGTGGCAATCATTCAGCTGCAGATCGAAGTACTCTTTCTGCTTCCCGCACGCAAGGCGATGCCTGCCCCACCGGTAATCTGAGTGGGACCATCCCCCTTGGCGACCGAACCAATGCGCTTGACGCGGTGCAGGTACCACCACAAATGATAATATATGGGGGTGATTCCCAAATACGCCTCGCACAGATAGATGAAGAAAGAAATGTCGAAAATCCCATTGGGATTGAGATGAGAGAGCTCCTGACCGTAGTAGTGCAGCAGCCCGCGGAAGAAGTCGCCGGTCGGTGTACTGAATCCGCGCTCAACGAAGTGCGCGAAGACGACGACCTCGTTGGTGTTCATCTCGTACGGCCTCTTCTCCTTCCCCGGCAGCCTCCACACCATGGAGTCCTTCAGGGGCAGCACCCCCCGATTCGCCATGTCCTCCAGACGCTCCGCCGTCATCTTCGTCTTGCCCCAGCTCGCCTGCTGCTCGGTATCCGACGTGCTACGACCATGCCAACCACACCATCAAACATGTCGACTACTTCTTCAAGTCAAGCTACACCAACTACACCAGCACATGTTTTTGATGGACCAATTACACGTAGTCGAGCTATGAAGCTACAACAAGAGGTGCACGCGCTACTTTGTGAATTTAATTTTAACATTGATGAGAATTATATACTGCCTAAATCGTGCATGTTGCTATTGCTCAAGTTCACCAAGGAGGATGACAAGAATACACCAAGAATGAACCAGGGAGATGGACCATGTCGAATCAGTTCAGCCTGACAGAACCGTCAAGAAGAACCAGTCATATCTTTTGATTCCCTAAAGCTATGAAGATGTATGAGTACATGTTGGAAAGCTCTTGAAGTTAACTTTCTAATGACTCTAGTCAGGACTCGGGACTAGTTTGGTTATTCCAATAAGGAAGACGAGTACTTTTAGTGCAGACTGGTCAGAAGGTCAACGGCCAACCTGACGTTCAAGTTCTTGTGCAAAACTGTACCATTGTACAATATTTAGTGGTACATGCTGCACATGGTGTGAAAGTGCATCAAATTAACTTTCCAACGCAACCGACGTCATGTCTTTTGGAGTTCCCTAGATGGATTTATTGCCAAAACACTGAAGACTGCACCGAAGACCAACAGCCACACGAGAACAACTCAGGAGCGTGGAGGCCTTTTCACATTCTGTCTTTTCATTTTTTGTTTCGTGTTTCCACCTATCTGAAAGGGCTGCTACTTGTATAAATACCCCTTTGCTCCATAGCAAATGACAGACTTTGATAATCGAAATACAGACCCCCTTTGTTTAGCTGTATGCTAACAAATCCTTGAGAGAAATCTCTACCCCTTTGCTCTTGTGATCTCCTTCGCGGGAATACAACATCGGCGGCTTCATCCGCTACCAATTGGTGCTCCTACTCCCTTCGAGGTCTCCTCGATTGATTGTAGGCTGTGTTGGTTGGTTCCTTGAGAGTGTGGTTGGGCGAATCCTCAATTCAGGTTGCCGGTTGAAGACGGTGGTTGGCTTCGAGTTTTATTCATCAGGTTGCACTAGTTATCGCTGCTTGCAGCAAGTTATCAGTTATTTGGCGATCATCCTACGCCATGAAGATCGGGAACCCCTTGGCGCATCACGACGACACTCCGGCCGCGGCCAGGGCTTCGACGGCACCACGGGCGGTGGCTTCCTCGGCCATGTATCCCTCTTGGTGGCGGCGAAACGAGGGGTGGATGTATGCAGGGGTGTGCAGCCTCACCAGCGAGGACCGATCTACGGGTCCTCTGCAGCCTCGGGGAGCTCGCTTGGGCACAATGGCGGGCCGAGGAAAAGCGAGAACACGAAGGCGAGGGAGGCGAGGAGTGCGGCGCAACGGCTGGATGACGTGGACGGCGGCCGCGGTCGCGTATTTATAACGCGGTGACGCCCTAACCTAACGGCTCCGAAATTGACGGACTGGATATGTTTCCATTCGAATGGACTCGGCGCGTTCTAAAGGAACCAGGCCAAGACCCTCGCATGCTCGGGGGCTGGGCGCCGTGAATAGACTAGGCGGGTTCCAAAAGGAACCAGGCCAAGACCCTCGCATGCTCGGGGGCTGGGCCCCGTGAATAGACTCGGCGTGTTCCAAAAGGAACCAGGCTAAGACCCTCGCATGCTCGGGGGCTGGGCGCAGTGAATAGACTCGGTTGTCACACCTGATTCTCGAAGAGAAACCAAGTGCATCTCATATGTGCGCCAGGATCAAGTTTACACACATACGTAGACAAAAGAGTGTAATATCAAAACACAGTATTCAAACGTACAAGAGGTTTAATAACTTTATTACAATATTCTTATTACACTCTCGGGAGACACGAAGGTCTTATCGAAGAAAACACGATAACTAGACGTAGAGTCTTCATCTTCAACTTCCACAGACATCATGACTGGGGAAACGCAAGCCTCAGAACTCGTCGTAGTCACTGTAGTACTCTTCACCATTGTTTTCCTCTGAATAGCATAAGCAAGTGTGAGTACACATAACTAGGTACTCAGCAAGCGGGGGGAAGATGCAAGGCCATCAAGGATAGGCTATGGTTCACAGCGGTGAGCTTTTTAAAGTTGGTGAAGTTTTATTAGCAATTTCCTATTTACTAGATGTAAATTTATACCAACCCACTTAAGCATTTAGAAAGCATCTTATTCCAAAAACCATGAGTAAAACCACGATTTAAATTCCATCTTTAAGTTCAATTATCATGTGAGGGTCCAAGCCGCTCTTGACCGTGAGCACGACTGATCGATCAGTTTTCACTCTGCAGAGGTTGTACACTTTCACCACAGCTCGTGTTCCCCATGTTGCCCGGGTTAGCTAGACCCTTAAACACTTCTGAGGTGAGTGGCTAGGGGTCCACTTCGAAGCCTTTACAAAGGTGTGCGAAAGACCAACAACCCGCAAGAGTTACAGATTAGGGCGGAACACAACCCTCCCTAACGGTCAGTACCTTAGCCAAGGCTACTACCAGGACCGAGCTATGCCCCTTCAACCCCAATCCCCCTCTGCTCCTTTCGGATAAGGCCATCAGTACAATCACACCCCTAATTAATCGGCTAAGGTCAGAGCCATATGACACCATGGTTGCACTGTTTTCTTGGGTGGTTCTCCATGTTCCGATTAAAGAATAGTTCTCTTGCATTAACCAACATTTATCATCAAAGTTGTCATGATCAATATTTTATAAAGATCCAATTCGACCCTTCCCAAGGTATAGCAACACTAAGCATAACTAACCCAAAACATTATTTCAATCGGGGTTGTTCCAAGGAATCATGGGTAAAAAGACTAGGTAAGTCCTTAAAAAGGTGTTTCCGTCAAATTAATGCAAGAAAAATAAATTTTAGTTGTCATGCAATTATTTAGGACAAAAAGAGTATGCGAGGAGGGCCACTTGCCTTGCTCTACAAATAAATCTTCTTCTTCTTAAAAATATTGTGCTTGATATGTCGCAACAGGCACGAGATCTACGACCAAGCAATAAAACATATAATAAAAAAACAGTACATCAAACATTGAAAATATTTTATAAAATGCGTACAAAAAATTCTACACATTTTAGGGAGATAAACCTAATAATCTAAAGATCACAAGGGCTTGTGGAACATGATTACAGAGGGCAAAGAAGATAGAGATTAAATTAATGAAATTACAAGATTCAGATTACAAGATGTGTATAGAATTATTAGATGGATTATTTTGGAGGGAAAATTTACATGGCATGATTCAATGTTGATATTCAACAAGGCGTGTAAGTGTAAGCGTACTATTGCAAGGCTTACTAGCTTGTACTTGTTTACGGCAAGCACATGCATGCAAGCATGGATTAAATCAGTACTATATTAGTAGTACGTGATTACTAGCATGCGTAGGCTCCTTGCTGTGCATAGCTGATTTTTCTGTGCTACGTTTGGAATAGTACGGACACAGAGTGCATGCATGTAGTCTCTGGCCGGCTCAAAGGAAGCACGATCAAGATGATTTTCGGCAGTGGCTAGATATACAAAACATATTGAGAAAGGCAGCATGCGGATGCTTCTCACCGGTGTGATGGTCGGCGGTGAAATGATGATGCACAGCGCAGCGGTACTGGTGCACGACGGCGATTGACGCCGTGGTTCAATTTGTCCTTGTATAGCAGCAAGGTCGGAGTAGCAACGGCGGCACCACTGCAAGCTGCTCCTCGGCGTAGGCTCGATGAACTCTTCCCTTGGACGAAATGGAGTGAGAGAGGATTCTTTGCTGAACAGGAACAAGGAGAGGTTGCGAGGTTGTCTTTATATACAGGTGCATCGAGGAAGATGCATGAGAGGCCATCTGGAGTTAACAGTGCGTGATGGTGGAGCTTGTGTTAGTGCCACTAGCAGGCTGCCGTTCATGATTCTGGTTGTGGGAATTGAGGTGGAGATTAATTAGTGGCAAAGGACACTTGTGAAAATTAATTTTATGGCCGGCCATCATTTAGCTCATAGAAACGGACGTCGTATGCTGGAAGAGGAAATGAACAGACACATGCACAGATAGCTGGCTTGTCTTATCACGATTTGCATGTAACCACGATGGAAGAGAAAGAGAGAGATTACAATTAGTTTAATGCTAGATGGTTGGATGTGAAGGGAACTGGCTGGCTTTTGGGTCTTGGCCCATGCGTGTATTATGAAAAGAGACGAGAGAGATTAGCTCAATGGGTTAAGGCCTTGATTAGTAACAGAACGTGAAGGGCCAACTGGTTTGCTTCTCGTAGTTACCGTGAATGGAAAAATGGCAAGAGAAAATAAAAGATAGACTGATTAAGAATTGAAAAGAAAGCTGACGTTTGATGTTTTCATTATGTAATGGTGGAAATTGAATGAAAGTGGAGCTAGCTGCAGGAGAATTAAAAACGTCAGGCACCAAGGATGTGAACAGGTAAGCATGCATGCGGTTTGAATTTTAGTGGTGGCACTGGATGCCCATGTTGAATACGAGAGAGGAGATGAGAGAGCTGGCTGGGAATGTTGCATGCTTGATTGGTAAACGTGTTTATAGAAAGGGCCAAAGGAACATATATTAGTAAACGAAAGGAAATAGTCCATGGAAAAATAATTAGAGAGATCAAGGTGTAACAAGCTCTCGGCAAGTGCAACATATATCAGGAATAGAAAAAGAAGTGGCGCCCATGCGGTAGAAAGTATCAGGAGAGATTATTTGAATTTTGGGTTATAGAGAATGATTGGGATTGACAACAAGATCGAACTAAACTGAGGTTTAATCACTCTTTAAAATTAAATTCATTTTTCAAACATAACGCAATGCAGAGCAGCATGAATGCAACAATTCACTTGCCATGCTATAAAATTATTAAATGATGTTTAAATATTTTTAGGCTCAAATTAAATTATAATTTAATTAAGACCTTAGGAAAATTAAATCTAGCCATGTTGCTATGATTTATTTGTGATGGAGTTTTTATGGTGTTACATCGGTGCGTTTCAAAAGGAACCAGACCAAGACCCTCGCATGCTCAGGGGCTGGGCGTCGTGAATAGACTCGGCGCGTTCCAAAGGAACCAGGTGTTGGCGTTCGTTACAACCCGAATTCGACCACCAATACTCGGGAATAAAAGAGGATAAATGCAACATTCCATGCACTTAGATTTATTTCTAATAAAGTTCCACGAGTTTTGATGAGTTTCACTTATGTAGGTACAATGACACGAAATACGCGTTATAGGGAGCGGAATCGACCGAACGACTCCGTTCGGCCAGTTACCCCCTTAGCCAAACACGCCACCGGGAGTCATCCACATCAACAATGACCAAGCAAAGACAACAAATGACACGTGGACGACCGCCAACTCATCTAGGACTAGTGCCACATCACCCTGGGCCCACACAACACGAAGACCATCAAACCAAGTCAGCCCAGGAGGTCCACAAGCAAGAGGCGGTGCTGGGAGGCCGGCCATGGGCCAGGCCCAGTTCGGCCGAACTCAGGGCTTCGACCAAACCGCCCCCAGCACCTGGAACTGCCTCTGGGGTCAAATCTTGGCCCTTGGGGAGTTCGGCTGACCAGGATCTTCGGCCAAATCAGGAGAACCGACCCCCTCGGTCCCTTGGCCGGTACTCTACCTCAACCGCCATGTCCAAGCTATAAATATAGGTGTTCATTCACTTGTAAACACACACCAAGCCAAGGAGCTCATTTGCCACTTCTTTCTAGTAGAGTTAGGATAGTTTAGTTGGGAGTTAGAGTTGAGTCGAGCTGTGCCTCAGAGGTTTCGGAGTCGTCTTCAGAAGCTCTGGTATTAGCTCTTGTATCTTTTCCTTTCCTTTCTGTGAGACTTTCAGTTATCAATATAGTTATCTTTGTCTTTATATCTGAGTTATTTATATCTTGCTTCTACTTTACTCTAGTTGCAAGTATTTCGGTTTAGTCTATAGTTGTTGAGACCTTAGTTCTCGCAAGTCTAGATTCAAGTCTTTGTCTTGGTGGGTTCTTCAATTCTGCTCATTACTAGCGGTGACTTGTCATTGGGGTATGAGCAGAGTAGCTTGCTTCTGCTAGCGGAGTAGGTAGTCGTAGTCTATTGTGGGTGTGGTACCCGGACTAGTCTGTGGCCTTAGAATATCCCTGAGCTGGCACGGTGGTGGTAGTCGTTAAATGGTGACAGCCTTATACGGCCTTTGTATCCCATCACGCCTGGCTTGGCCTGTAGGATCCCCAAACGTACAGGGTAAGAGGCGCACCTTCATATCCCTGTCTATGTGTCTCGTATCCTGTGTCCCGAAGTCAAGGTCTAAGCTTATCTAGATCTGTTAGAGCTTTTTCTCAACCCTTGTATTCTAATCCGAGTAACCCAGATAGACATTGCCCAGGAATTCTTTATCTCTTCTCGTTGTCCTCCCAACTAGCTAGTCCTTTTCTCCCTCTCCGAGTCTCCCTTCAACTCTATGTCACAGTATATCCACTCTTATCCAATACCGTTATCCCCTGTCTTGTCTAGTCGTGTACCCTTCTCTAATAGTCTCGAATACCTGTTCGCTAATATTCTTGCCAAAGCTTCCCTGCGGAAATATAAATTACGACACCTCGGATTACTCCCTGGTGAAGTGCTACAACGGTAATTCTGCGCGCTTGCAGAATATTCTCATATTTTACTAGCCATAAGGAAAACCACTAAATCACTCCTTGCATCCAGTGTCAGGATTCACAATCCTGGTATTGGGTCGTAAGAAGTGCCAACAGTCAGCCAGCTCGTCCTAGGTCATCGGCACGTTGTTATGGGTTGTGGCCTCGATCGCCACGCCACCGCCGACCCTCGAACGCCGAGCCCAACCAATGCTACCACTCCTCGGCAAGCTCCAAAATGTCAATCCGCCAGTGTCCCTCACATATCCGGTGGTCGGGGAGTAGGGTGGATCTGGAAGGCACATGATCCGTCCGTCAAGTCGCCAGCCACCATGGGTGAGATGAGGGTCATGGTGCGGCACGGGTTGGGAGGAGCTGAGGACGCCCTTGGGGTGACGCTGTAGGGACGGGGGAAGAGGCCTTGGGGACGACAGACGCGGAGGTCGCCGCAGGCGGGCGTACGGGCGAGGCCCTGGAGGTTGTAGCGGAGGCTGTTGCGGGCAGGCGGCGTTGTCCTCGCGATCAGCAGCAGGCGAGGTACATCGTGAAGCGCAAAGGCAAAGTGGGGCACGACTGTGCATGGGGGCGGAGGCAGACCCAGAGCGGAGCGGCAGCCGGAGGAGGAGGGAGGCCTCGATCGTCGATCCACGCCTCGCCGTCGTTGTGGATGTAGCGGCAGGTGGCGGCGGACAGAGGCGCAGGGCGTCGGAACGGGGGGCGGGGGGGGGGGGGGAGGGCGGCGGATAGAGGCGCAAGGCGTCGGGGTGGGGGTGCATGGCGTGGGCGTGGGCGTCGGGGGTTGGCGAAGTGAGGTTCAGGCGGGCGGGCGTTGGGGCGCTACCGATCCTACCGTCAAAATAATAATGGACGCCGGAGGGGTCGCAGCGGGGATTAGATGGTAGACGGAAGAAGGAAGCGGACGCAGTCCCCCAGCATAGGCTTATTAGGAGTAGACAAGAGATATATATCAATACAGACAATCCATTCATTCTTTGCATTTCCATTTTTATTTATCTTACATTCACAACGAGACGTTGCTGGCTTTTCCTGCATTGGCAAGTTTCGAGCGCTTGATCAACCCCACCCCCACCAAACCCGTGGACTTTATTATCAACCAAATTGACGCAAAGGCATAGGTACCGACATCGACAGCGAACAAGTTTCCACCACTGACCAGTGGACCCACCGCCCGAATTCGTCATGCGGGCCCCACCCTCCGTTGCCAAGTAAACAAACCATTTCTGGGAAATAGATTAAAAAAAAGCACGCAGAGGAGGGAGAGAGAGAGAGAGAGAGACAGCGGTCGCCCCGAGCTCCTCCCCCTCCTCTCCCTCTTCCTCCTCATCCCAACCCCCTCCCCCCACCAGCGAATCTCCCAACCCCCGTCCCCCGATTCCCAATCCCACCCCGTTCCCGGTGAGATCAGATGCCGGCGCGACGCTGCTGACCGAGCGGAAGCGGAGGCGATGCGGGCAAGCCGGCCGGCGGTGCACCCGGTGGAGGCGCCGCCGCCGGCCGCAGTTGCGCAGGCGCAAGCTCAGGCGCAGGGGGAAGGTCAAGGGGAGGGCGTCGCGCACCCGCGCGGGGTACGAATGAAGGATCCGCCGGGGTCGCCGGGGACGCCCGCGGGGCTGGGTCTACGCCTCGCGCAGGCCTTCTTCGCCGCAGCCGCGCTCGCTGTCATGGCGTCCACCAACGACTTCCCCTCCGTCTCCGCCTTCAGGTACAACCCATCCCTTTTCTTTTGGATCCGTTCACGAGTTCTCGTCTGAGGGAAGTCTGAATCGACTTCTTGAATTTCTTTGTATGGATATGCTTCAAACGCTAGCCATCTAGCATGTTTCTTGGCTTGCGAGATTTCTCAAGCCTTGCACTTCGACTTTCAGCAGAGTCGTCGGATTGACTTTTGTGGTATATTCATGCTATATTGTGCGAGGGTTTAGGTGTTGGCATGATTTATTTTGATTGAATTGTATGCAAGCTTATGTGTGGTGACTACAAAAGCTCAAGAAATCCTCTTTCATCAAGGAAATGTAAATTTTATCAAGTGTCGCTATTCTGGAATCTTGTGCCCATGGCTTAGATTTACCTCCAGCTGGCTACATGCAAAGATGTAACAATAAAGAGTTTTCTCTGTAGGCAATAGGCTCACATCTAATCAGTCTTGAAACTGCGATTACAACCGGAATCTGCTGATGTCATGTCTCTACAAATATGTTGCTCGTTGGAATAAAACAGCATGTTTTCTTCAGTTCAAACAGAATGAGTAGGGCATCACCATCTTATTTATATATACAAGATTACAAGACTAGCAAAAGAATGAGAAATCACAGTATTCTAGCATATTTCTTGACTTGGAAGAGTTCTCAAGTCTTGATTTGCAACTGAGTATATTAGCCATATTATTTACAGTATAATGTTATTGTCATGTGCATACTTCAGATGGCCCTGAACCCAAGCAGCCCAACCATGCCGAAGCCCGGCGGCCGCACCACAAGAGCAGGGATAGAGGGAGATAGGAACTCTTGATCTATTTCTTGCTTAATCAAGTCGGCTACAAATCCCATCTATATATAGATAAGATGACTTGACCTTAAAGAAACCTATCTCTAGAATTAAGGAAATAGATAACAACTCAAACCAATCTAGCCTAATCCCTAACAAAGCGGACCACCCTGAACCCGGCGTGAATAGTACCGCGTTACTATTCACGTGAATAGCACCGCGCGTGAACAGTAACACGCCGGCCCTAGGGGACGTGGTTTGACGCTCCTTCGCATGGGCCCTAATGGGCTGGATACGACACTTATCTTGTGCAACAGTTTGTCCAAAGCCATGATGCTTCTGATTGAAGTATATCCAGAGCTTACAACTTGTGGTAACTAGGATAACACTTAAGAATATCTGTTTAATTAAGGAAAATGCAAATTATATTCAATGAATCTTGTACCATGTCCTAGATTACTTCCAACAAACTGTGCATCCGATCAGTCTTTAACCTTTGTGGAATATTTTTGGTCCTAACCATAACTGGAACGTGGAGATTGTGGTGGTGTCTATGAGTGTGTTGCTTCTAATACTAGTGCTCATTCATTCATCGTAGTTTCTTTGCTTCGACGAACAGAATAAGTTTGGCAACACCATCTTATTTCTTTTCACTTGATTAGTAATGACCAATGATGAATTCTTTTACCCTCAAAAGCCTTATCATGTAGGGACATGTTTTTGCAGGGATGACACCATTCATTGTTGAAGTAACGCTGTCAATTCTGGTAGATCTAATTTTAGATAAAATCTGGGATCATTATTGTCACTCTATGAAATAGGTAGCAGAGATGTCAAGAGTGAAGACCCGCAAGCCTCAAGAAGAGGCCTTATTGTATGACTTTGTTAGTGGATTGGTGTTAATAAGATAAGAACATATATATTTTTGTAGTTTCTCGAATAAAATGATCGTTGCATTTGCCTAATCTTTAAAATTTGATAGTTCAGTGCAATTAGTATAGTATGTGTTTTCTTTTCATTTTGCCTCTTGAAAGAGGACATGCAGGTTCAATATAACATGACCACTTCGTGTCATTGTCATATTTACCTCAATTAAGCAATATTTCAAATCCAATTAAGCCTTTGTCGTGGATATAATAATATTTAGCTGAATAGCTTTAATATAGTTTGCTGATCATAAACATGTATGTGAAAATAGAAGATAATTAGTGCATACTTGTTTTTCTAGGCTTTCAGCGTACGCCATTTCTGTTTGTTGACATTGTTTGGTATCATGAGCTCCTTGTTACAGAATGCCAAACAATTGCAGAGTTGCAGTAAAGTAGCAATTATGTCAATGCTTCATCTTTGATGAATACGTCCAAACTCCAAAGTCTATATTATGCATTCGAACATACATTGAAACATTTTGTTTCCCAGTATTATTTCTTTTGTCTTTAAATAGCATTTGGTCGATATTAAGAATAATACTGTAACAATACTGCCTTTTTTCCCTGATAAAATTATTTTGTAAGGCGCTAATAAAGCTTCAACTGTCACAAAACTCAGATTTTCGCCCTCTAAATTGAACCATAAATAGATCCAAGGCAAATAGCTACGTGCCATACACTACTCTGTTTTTCTTTTAACATGTACACTACTCTGTTTTGGCATGACACTGACACCTTGGAATAAATCCTTCTGGTCACAAATCTGTGACATTTTGGGATGTCATCAGTCTCCAAAACACAAAATTTACATGCTTTTTGTTATATTTATAAAACATAGCAAAAGTATATTTTTAGTTTTGTGAAACTAACGTGTCTAGTGAAGGACACTCATTTGTGACTTGAGGGAGTATGTTAACGGCTTATTTGCACATGTTTGGACACGGTTAACGCGCGACGGGTAGCGTGTTAGGGAAGTGCGCGACCCGCCACCGCCGCCGCCTCCTCCAGGTCCAGGGGCCTCCTCCGCCGCCCACCGCCATGGCCACCACTAACCCCATCGGCCGCCGTTTCTCCTCCTCCCCCACCACCTGGACCACCCACGGGCCCCCCATCGCCCGGCCGGCGCTGGCCCTCTGCCTCGCTACTATTGCCGCCTCCGGTCCGGCCGCCGCCCATACCACCTCTTCTACGGCCTCTGGTGAGCTCCAGGCCCCAGCAACATCGGGACCCTAACCCAGCTGTGCCAGCGCCGGTGCTGGGGAAGAAGGGTTGCGTGTCCCTTGCGCTATAGAGTTAACGCACATGTTTGGTAGTTCGCGGCTGAGTAATGGAAGCCTGCATGCTGGCTTGGGCTTAACAATGTGTGTAGTTCTATGCTTCTAGTTTATCTTCCATCTTTAAATCTTCAAAAACATCAACATGCAATTTGGGAGAACATTAAAACTGTGGAAAACCAGGTGAGCATAGCAGCCAGTTTCTGGTTCTGGCCTTGGTTTGAGTACATGAGACTCAAATAATGCATAATTTTGGATGAAAATGGGTCTTTGTTTGTCTGAGTGGTGATGCAGACTTTCTTTTTGTTACTGAATGATTTCTATGTATTCGTGTATTTAATCGGCTACAAGATGAACTAATGGTTTTCTTTTGACCAGCTACCTTGTTGCAGCAGCCATCTTGCAATGCTTGTGGAGCCTTTCGCTAGCCCTTGTCGACATTTATGCACTTCTTGTCAAGCGATCTTTAAGGAATGCCCAAGCTGTATGTATATTTACTATCGGAGATGGGGTGAGTCAGTCCATACTGTAAAATATTTGTCTATCATTTGTTGTACGTTGAAATGGATTATGTGATGGGCATGTACATTTGTTTCTTTATCTGTAAAACTGTCTAGTTGATGACCTCGTATGTTTGCTTGTAGATCACAGGCACACTAACCCTTGGTGCAGCATGTGCCTCAGCAGGAATTACTGTTCTCATTGGTAATGATCTCAACATATGTGCAGAGAATCACTGTGCAAGCTTCGAGACTGCCACGGCGATGGCTTTCATAAGCTGGTTTGCTCTTGCGCCGTCCTGTATCTTGAATTTCTGGTCAATGGCCTCCAGATGAGAAATATATATAGGAGGTTAAACATAATTTTGGGTGGTTGCTGCACCATCGTGGCTTCCGACAGCTTCGATGTAGTCTGGAACAGCTAATTGTAAAACAACCAGAAATTGATGAATGACTGGAATGTTAGAATGTGGTGGAATTGTCTGTACAAAATAGGGAGTACTTTTTTTCAGATTGGAAAGGATTCTGAAGCTCTTCAGTTCTTCCCTGTACGTCAACATTTCCTCCTATGAGGCTTGTATTGTAAGATGGCATGATGCATATATGGCTCTAGATGATGTTTCTACGGGCTTCTTGTAATCTGGCATGATGCATATATGGCTCGAGATGACAGTTTGTCTTATTTCTTTTTGTTTTGTCAGTTATGACATTTTTCTCAATTTTCGTATTAGGACACGTACAATAGATTGCTTGCAAAAGCCATATAATTTTTGACATGTTAACTCGGATGGACTTCATAGAGATGAAACTCCTTATATGTGTTTTTGCAAAAAGACGGTTTGATAAGGATGAAACTCTTTATATATGCTTTTGCAAAATAAATCTCTTTTGCGTGTCATGAAACTGTCTTCCTATGAGATCCATTGAGACTGGTTTTATACGAGTCAGCTTGTTTTCCATACTTTAATGACTAGTAGAGGACACGTGCGGCAAGTGCTCAAATAAACATAGTAAACAAATAATAATTTAAATTCAGTAACCAATAATTTTGCATCACAGATTAAAATTATACAACTACCTCAATCACATGGAGCATCCAGCATGCAGAACACCTTAACTCACTGATAACCGATATGCTCTTCTGAATGAGAATACAACTTGCTCCTACAATCTAAATAGCTCATACCAAACAACCTAATGAGATATTATATAGTATCAACATGGAATAGCTGCTCCTCCAATATTTTTTTTGATAAACATTACCAACAGGCATACATCATATTAGAAAATTTTAGAAAATAGAGTCTACCATCATGAACTATAAATATAATAATGGAAACAAAAGAACAGATTGTAATCCTCGAAAAGAGAAAAACAACATTTGCATGGAAAGACAATGAAAAAAACAATCATTGGCCACCATAATGATTTCGCTGCAATAGACTGTAACTATGTTTTACCAAGAAGGTCGGTCATGCCACATACTTCAAATCCACGAACATTAGCAGAACTACCTACATTTGGCATATGCTTCTTTTTTTCAATTTAACTTCAAAAGACAGGTAATTTTCATTTGCTAAATTTTCTGTAACACTACTTCAAACCTCAATCTGAAGGGTAGCATCCACATTCGGTATAATTTTCAACAGCTGCTCCTTTGATAAGCCAAGCTTCGCAGCACACAGTAGAATATCTAGTGCTGCCATAGAGAAGACATGTCTGGCCCTGCAACCTCCGCCCGTCGTTACATGGATCAACAAATGTCATTTACACGCCAATACCAATGTAAAGCATCTGAAAATAAACTCCATGAGTATTCCAGAAAAAATCCCAAATATTCAGCAGTAACATAAGTTTGCATAAGTGGCAAACAAAACAAAAAGGATAATAGGTTGGCAAAACTGTTAATGACCAAGATCACAAGCTAACATTCTAATTCGTTATTGACTCTGGTCCCTCGACGATGAAGTTGACCCCAACATCGATATAAATTGTGCTTAGAGATAAGGCATTCCCATGAGAGCTTGCATGCATCCACCGCTCTTGCTTACCCCTCACGTCTCAACCTCCAACTATGCCACTGATGCTAACATACTTGCTACCGTCCAGCTGCATGAGAAGTCGTTAGCCCACAATTGTCTTTACTGTAACTACTGTTGTAGGTTATAAACTACTGACTATAAGTATATACGCTTGCAATTCATTTCCTTTGTTTGGATGATAGATAGCGGACTGAGATAAGAAATAAAATCAATACAAAAAAAACAACCCTGCTACCTTACCTATGCAAGCAGCAATCACTACCGGAATCGACTCGTTTGCCGTGTGCCCGAAGCACACGGCAAAGTGTTTGCCGTCGGTAGCACACGGCAAACCCCCAACGGTAGCCGCCGTGACGGCAAAGTCCGGGTTTACCGTGTGCTTTCTGTCGCGCACACGGAGAACACTTTGCCGTGTGCCACGACCAACACACGGCAAAATAAAGCAAGAGACGGACCGAGACGGCAGGGCGGATGGAGACGGCGGCGACCTGGTCAAAGCTTTGTCGTGTGCCCTGTTGTTGGCGGTCGTTACAACCCAAATCCGACCACTAATACTCGGGAATAAATGAGGTTTTATGCAACATTCCATGTACTTAGGTTTTATTTCTAATAAACTTCCACGAGTTTTGGTGAGTGTCACTTGTGCAGGTACAACTACGACGAATACGCGCTATTGGGGCCGGAAATGACCGAATCGGCCGAACGACTCCGTTCGGCCGGTTACCCCCCTTAGCCGTACAGGCCCCCGGGAGTCGTCCACATCACCAATGACCAAACGAACACAATGTACGCCACATGGACGACCGCCATCTCATCCCGGAGCAATGCCACGTCAACTTGGGCCCACACATCACAAGGCAATCAACAGAAAGCGGCCCAGAGCAGTCCACGACCGAAGTCGGCGCTGGGGGAGGCCGAACCGCCCCCAAGTGCCAACCGCCTCCCAGAGGCCATCCAGGCCGTCCAGGGCAGAGGCGGTCGATCTGAGGGGTTCGGGCGAACCGACCTGTTCGGCCGAACCGTCTCCCTTCGCCCGAACGGCCAGGCGGTACCCCCACTGGTTCCCTTGGCCGTTACTTCTCCAAACCGCCATAGGACTCCTATATAAACAGTGTCACTTCACTTGTATCACACTCACCAAGTCAAGGAGCTCTCTCATTCCACTTGTTCTAGTAGAGTTAGGATAGTTTATTTGGGAGTTAGAGTCGAGTCGAGCTTTGTCTCGGAGGTTCCGGAGTCGTCTTCAGAAGCTCTGGTATAAGCTCTTGTATCTTTTACTTTTCCTTTTGTAAGACTTTCAGTTATCAATATAGTTATCTTTATCCTCTTGCCTTTGTCATTTATATCTTGCGTCTACTTTATTCTAGTTGCATATATATCTTGTTTAGACTATAGTCAGTTATAGTTCTAGTGCTTGTAGTCTTGTTTAAGTCTTTGTCTTGGTTGGTTCTTCGATCTTGCTTAATACTGGAGGTGAATTGTCACCAAGAGTATTGACAAGGTTGCTTGCTCTTGCTAGCAGAGTAAGTAGTTGTTGACTAGTGTAGGAGTGGTTCCTAGCCTAGCCAGTGGCCTTAGATTATTCCCGTCGCAACGGAGGTGGTAGCCGTGAGGTGGTGACAACCCTTTCGGTCTTCGTAGCCCATCATGTTAGTTCCGGTCCGTAGGATTCCCCAGTTGGGGATTGGTGGCACCCCTTCTCATCCCTTTCTGTGTGTCACGGGTCCCCTTGTCCCGAGGCTAAGACAATAGAGTTAACCCAAATCTCCTAGTGCTGGCTCTGTAGCCGCTGTATCTCTAAGCTAGAGTGACATAGGTAGATAAAGTATCCAGGAGTCCTCTATCTCTTCTCATTGTCCTCCCAGCTATCTATCTCTTCTCTCCCTTACCTGAGTATCCCTTGAGCTGTGTGTCTGGTATATCCACTCCTATCCAATACCGTTATCCCCTGTCTTGTCTAGTCGTGTACCCTTCTTTGATAGTCTCGAATATCTGTTCACTAGTATTCTTGCCAAAGCTTCCCTGCGGAAATATAAATTACGATACCTCGGGATACTCCCAGGTGAAGTGCTACAGCGGTGATTCTGTGCGCTTGCAGAATATTTCTATATTTTACTAAGCCATAAGGAAAACCACTGAAACACTCTGAAAGGATCAACACTAGGCCTAGAGGGGGGGGGGAGGTGAATAGGCGTTCCTGAAATTTATCAAAAACAACTCCACAACGAATCAGTTCTGCCACAATTTCCGGTAGCCACCGGAAATTTCCGCTAGACTGTCGGAAATTTCCGGTCACTATCGGAGATTTCCGGTGACAGACGAGCACAAGAATTAACCAATGATTTTTGAGCAATGATGATAAAGTATATGAATCAATATGTTCCAGGAGATGTTATACTACTCCTACCACCTTTTGTATGACCAGCAACTTCACACAACGATAGATCGAGATGAAACAAGATATAAAAGTGGTTGAAAATAAGAACAAGATGAACAACAACAAGAGACACAAGATTTAACCCGAAGTTCGAATTCACCGCTGCCACTAAGGCTGTCACAAAGACACGATGAACTCTATGTCTCCGTTGAGGGCCTACGAAAGGCGAGCTTATGCACTCCAAGCCACTTTCCTCTACTTAGTCACCACGAAGGAGCTAAGCTTACTTACTAGCAAATCAACGAAGGATGGGGTAATACAAACTTCCAAGGCGAATCCACAATCTTGCTTGGATGCTCTTGGTGACTCCTAACCATCTAGGGGATGGATCCCCAAGAGTAACAAACAAGATTACCGAGAACCACGAAGTTGATGCTCAAGAGAGGGAGAAGATGAAACTTGGATCACTTAGCTCAAGTCCCTCAACCAACACACCACCACAACTTGAGAATGAAAGCAAGGGGTGTTGGGAGAGCTCTTGGAGGCTTTGGAAGTGTTAGGGTTCGTCAAATGGGCCAAGAGAGCCGGTAGGTGGCATATGAGGGGGTATTTATAGCTCTCTCATAAATGTGACTGTTGGGGCGAGTTATAGCGGAAATTTCCGACAAACCACCGGAAATATCCATCGCATTTGCCGTATATTTGCACAGTACATCGGAGATGTCCGATGTTCAACATAGTAGCTCGGTTATACAAGCGGAAATTTCCGATGAAGACCGGAAATTTCCGACAGCCAAAGTTTTGATGAAATTGATTTGAGGTTTTGGTGCTGTGGCTATGGGATAGGTTTAAAGGTGTGTTAGAGCATCAAACTCACATGATCCACGATTACCTGTCCCTCTTGATAGTATGGTGGTCCTATACTCAATTTTGAAGAGAATTTAAATTTAAATCGTCCAAGATCTTTCTCCAAAGACTATCTTCAGTTGAGTCACCATACATACTCATTTTCTTTTCTTTTCCTTTTTGATTTACCCCTGCACAACTCATTCAAAGCATTATATCCAAATTTATATTGTCATTAATCACCAAAATTGATTAAATGCCTAGATGCACTTTCAATCTCCCCCTTTTTGGTGATTGATGCCAATACAAATTTGGTCTCACAAGAGGTCAAAGAATATAAAGCAATTGTATTAAGATTTCCATGTAACTCCCCCTAAATATGTGCATCTACAAATTTTGGAAGTCTCAACATGCTCAAGCACATATTTAGTAGAAATGACTTAGAAATACCTCAACCATGAAGCAAGAAAAAGATAAAAGATGAAATGCACATGACATGACATACCTTAACAAGTAAAGAGGGTGCGCAGCTCATTTACCGGAAATTTCTGATGTGAACCCGCTAGGGTTTGTGCCCGATCTTTCGATGAGAGGCGTGGGGGATAAATCGATTGGAGGAGACGATGTTCACGGCCCGACTACAACCTTTCAAAGACTGCGCCTTAGCGACCGATACACCACCTCCTATGGATGTCGTGATCTTGTGGGAGCGCGTCACCCAACCTCTCCTGCAAGCAATCGAAGAACTAGCAAGAACAAGCATGATACAAGTACTGAATTTACGATGAGAATTGAAGTGTCTCAATCTCAAACTCAATCACCAACGAAGTGGGGTTCCGTAGACTCGAAGATGGGCGGCTGGACCAGCACGCGCGCTTACAAGCAAGTAGCAATGGCTAAACTTGATCTAAACAAAACCCAATCTGTTTGTGGCGGCTGTGGGGGTATATGAGAGGGTGGAGGACGACCAGGACCTGATGGGGGTCGTCCCATAACCCTAGGATGCGTCCCTAATGGACCCAACTTGATACATGGCCCATTGGCCCAAAATAAGGTGGCGCAGCACGGTTGGCAGAAAAGGTGTCTGTAGTAAATCGACGATTGCGGCCGCATCCGAACCGATATAAAGGTGAGTCCAGATCCATCTGAAAGTAGACTTGATAATCTTTCCATCAAGTACTTAAATGCCCAAAACGGAGTCCGGATGAATTCGTGGCAGCCGTCGCAAGTCAGTACTTTCCTGCAGTCCGAATCCAGACTTTCCAAAACGTGTTGGATTTGGTCTCTTTCCTTCCTTGGGCCAATGTGACGTGGTAACCTGATGAGGGACGTGTGATACTTAGAATTGGTCCCCAATCAACTTCTTTGGTCCTCCATGCCTTCCATATGTGTCTAGCACTCTTTTTAATCCATGTATGTATTTCTGAAAATGACAACGAACATACATCATGGCGCAACATCAATTCATCGAATGTACCAACAATAATTGTGATATAGGATTGATTCACCTTTGGTTTGCAAGCCATTAATATGGTCGTATCTAAGCCGGTGATGTCCTCATCATTCTCCCCTTCTTGGCTGCAAGTCGTCCTCGACTTGCTCCGGTGGCATTCAAAGGAGCTTGCTTCGATGTTGGAACATGGAACGACGACTATGTTGGATGGCCACAACCAGCAATGCTCCCCTTCTTTGGGCTGACCCTGTTGCTTAAGATAAAAACTAGAGAAACTTTGCAAGACATCATTAGTGTTAGTGCAGCCCTCTATTTGATTATGATATTGTAGCCCAGAAGGATATTTCAGATTAGAGCAGATATAAACTTTATGTACCAAATACTCTCCTTTGCAATTATACTTGCCAACAAAGTGATATGTATGATTAGTCAAGCATGAGAATTCAGAATATGCAAAAAGTTTCTCCTCTAAACATTTTAGATCACAGAGGATATCAAATTCAATATAACCCAAAGTATTTAAAGAAGACATCAATTTCAATTCATCTTGTGCACATGTAATAAGATGGAAAAGTTTTGCTTCAGCACATTTGTAAGGTTCCAAACCAAAAGAATCACACTTATTCACTACTTGTGGCATAGAAGTACAGGAATCATCATCGCACAAGTTGTCTTTATCATAAGGAACAACAACTAATTCATCTTGTGACAAAAATAACTCAGCAGCTGGTTCCACAATTTCTTGCTCTTAAATAGCATGCATAGTGGACAAATTTTCAACATTAAGGATCACATCATTCTTGTAGGTATTCGCAGATAATAAAATTTCCTTTTTCAGCACGAACAGCAAGCCAAAATAATTCACCAATACATCTATATGACTTGCTAATTAACAAGGTTCGAATTTCAGAATTGAGCCCTCTCATGAACCTACTCATAACATCTTCCACGCATTCGTCTAATCCACCAAACATTATACAAGTCTTAAAGATATGAAAATATTCCCTCACTGTCCTACTACCTTGCTTCAATTTGTCTAATTTTGCAAGCAAATAATCAACATAATATTCAGGAACATATTCATCTCGAAAAAGCATTTTGAAATCTTTCCAAGTTTGTGGAACTTTGTTGTGCCTACACATATGTTTTCATGTAATCAAAGCATATTTTGTTAAAGCACTAGAAGCAGCAAATATCATTTCATGTTCAGACAAGTCATAGCTATCAAATTCTGCATCTACCTTAAGCTCCCAATCAATATAAGCTTCAGGATCAAACATACCAGCATATAATGGCAAATGTTGAATGACATCCTGAAGATGAGGATCTAGTTTCAACTGCTCAAAAATCTCTGTATCACCTGCCATGATTAGTTGACAACGAGAAACTCAAAAATAAGATGTATCCTCCTGTCAACTACTAGATGTGTTGGCTGTAATTCTCTCAAACTATCCTCGCTCAAACAAACTCTTACTAGTTCTTACCAAGACAAACAAGAGGTGGCGGCAACCAACAAGACAACAACCTCAACGATAGTGTATCGGTGCCGCAGCAACAAGACCTGTCAAATTGTAGTCGGATATGTGGAGTTATAGGTGGGCTGAAACAAGGAATAACTAGCACCACATTAATTAAAAAGCAAACTGAATAATCATTCAACGGCGGTACTGTGCTGGTCCTAGCCTAGACGTGCTAGAGACGCGAGCCTGGACACAAGTGAAATCACAACACACCACCGAAAACAATCACAATGATCAAATCAGCCCCTTTCTTTCTTTCTTCTTTTCTTTTACTTTTTTTTCTTTTTTTTCCTCCTCTTTTTTTTTTCTTTTCCTTTTCTGTTGGGGACTAAAAACTTTTAATTGATGCTATGACAACCAAAACAAATGGCCGCATACAACCCCTACCAAAACATATTTTCAAGTCTTATTTTAGCTAGCTAGATGCGCAAATCTCCAAGTCGATTGCGGAGTGCTCAGACAGAATTTTTGAGCAAGGTCAGATCCGTTGGAAAGAGCACGAGTTCAGCTTTCCAGATTGTTCTAAAACACTTGATTTGGAGATTGTACGTGGAAACTGCAGCAGATTTCTTCTCGTGCTAGACAGGAACTCCGAAACAAAACGTGACAAGAACTCGAAACTCTAAACGACTAAACGTGACCAGCAACTTGACTCAACCGAAGCAACCGAAAACTCAACAAGCCCTAACTAAGCAGTACTAGTAAAGGCTCAAAAAGTTTATAGGATTGCGGTAAAACTAATCTACTATTTTTTTGGCTTTTCTGGACTCTAGGAAATGAAAATCAGCAAAACAATTGATAATCTCTCACCGATAAACCTCGCTCTGATTACCAACTGATGTGAACCCGCTGGGGTTTGTGCCCGATCTTTCGATGAGAGGCATGGGGGATAACTGGATTGGAGGAGACGATGTTCACGGCCCGACTACAACCTTTCAAAGACTGCGCCTTAGCGACCGATACACCACCTCCTACGGATGCCGTGATCTTGTGGGAGCGCGTCACCCAACCTGTCCTGCAAGCAATCGAAGAACTAGCAAGAACAAGCATGATACAAGTACTGAATTTACGATGAGAATTGAAGTGTCTCAATCTCAAACTCAATCACCAATGAAGTGGGGTTCCGTAGACTCGAAGATGGGCGGCTGGACCAGCACGCGCGCTTACAAGCAAGTAGCAATGGCTAAACTTGATCTAAACAAAACCCAATCTGTTTGTGGCGGCTGTGGGGGTATATGAGAGGGTGGAGGACGACCAGGACCTGATGGGGGTCATCCCATAACCCTAGGACACGTCCCTAATGGACCCAACTTGATACATGGCCCATTGGCCCAAAATAAGGTGGCGCAACACGGTTGGCAGAAAAGGTGTCTGTAGTAAATGGACGATTGCGGCCGCATCCGAACCGATATAAAGGTGAGTCCAGATCCATCTGAAAGTAAACTTGATAAGCTTTCCATCAAGTACTTAAATGCCCAAAACGGAGTCCGGATGAATTTGTGGCAGCCATCGCAAGTCAGTACTTTCCTGCAGTCCGAATCCAGACTTTCCAAAACGTGTTGGATTTGGTCTCTTTCCTTCCTTGGGCCAATGTGACGTGGTAACCTGATGAGGGACGTGTGATACTTAGAATTGGTCCCCAATCAACTTCTTTGGTCCTCCATGCCTTCCATATGTTTCTAGCACTCTTTTTAATCCATGTATGTATTTCTGAAAATGACAATGAACATACATCATGGCGCAACATCAATTCATCGAATGTACCAACAATAATTGTGATATAGGATTGATTCACCTTTGGTTTGCAAGCCATTAATATGGTCGTATCTAAGCCGGTGATGTCCTCATCAATTTCCGATGGGGCTGTTGGAAATTTCCGTCGCATTTGCCGGAAATTTCCGCCAGCTACCGGAAATTTCCGATAAACTGCTGACACAAAAGACAACAAGCCACCAAATAGAATTTATCAAGTTTTAGCACAAATATTAAAGAGGCAAACCCTAAATAAAGTTCACACCATCACACAAGTTCAGTAGCACACGCATTCAAGGAAATTAAGATACAAGACGATGAGACCAATGATTTTTCTCCCCCTTTGGCAACAAGCACCAAAAAGAAAAGAAAAAGATAGTGAAAAGCAAATGTCCATCATCAAGGAGTGGCTTCATCATCATCTTCGCCGTCTTGACCATCACCGCCATCATCATCGTCGTCATCATCATCATCGTTGTATGCTCCATCACCACGGTAGGGCTCTTCTTCCTCGGATTCCTCCTCATCATGGGTCCTAGTGACACAGCGAGAGCGGCAAGTGTAGTGAGAGGAGGTAGCAGCGGGAGGTGGACTTGGAGGACGCTCTTCGTCATCAAAATCCGACCACGGATCATCAATCACCGGAGGTTCACGAATAGGAGAGTGAGGAAGACCGGCATGGGCTTTAAGCTCTTTGATGCCCCTTTGAGCTTTGTTGATCTCAATGGCATTGCTCTTGCAAAGTTGGAAGATAGCTTTGAATGCCTTCATGACCTTGTTCCACTTTGGTGGTCCAACTGGAGCCCGAGCACCACCCGAAGAGGACCTAGCAGCAGCAGCCCTAGAGGATTCGGCACCAGCACGAGGAGGTTGAGGAGCATCCCTTGATCTCCTAGTAGTGCGAGGATGTGGTTGAGGAGCAAGTTCCCTCTTCTTCATGATACGCAACCGTGTATGAGCATGATCCTTGGGAAAGATTTTCTTCGTGGTTGACTCAATAAAGAACATGACATAAGGCGCATATGGAAGACAACGAGTGGAATCCGAAGAGGCCTCAATGATCTCATCCCAAATAAACCGAGAGACACTAAAGGGCTCACCATCAGGGTGTCACACCCGGATTTACACAGAAACCCGAATGCTGCCATATGTATGCCCAGGATGTCCACAGAACACATGCAGCTTACAAATATGGAAATCAGAGTACATATGCTCGAATAAAACAGTTTTACATCAGAGTTTACGTAAACAAAACACAACGGAAGTCTATTTGTTAACTCTCAACTAGCGGAGCCGTAGTCCACAGGGACACCGACTGGTTGACCACAGCTTAGTAGTAAGGCAGATCTTCCGGGAATTCAGTAGCAGCAGTCTCATTCATTTCATCTGTTACCCATTCGGGATTTTGTTGAATAATGGCAAGCGTAAGTAAATGTCTTACTTAGCAAGTATAACACGGGTATATGAAGGCTTAAAAGAAAGGCTTGACACGGCTTTACTGCATTAGCAAATTTTAGTTGATTCATTTTATCATAATCCAAATTACTACAATTATATGAATCCCAATTGTAACCCAATTAATAAAATAGAAGTAACATTAAACAACAATAAATATCATCAGCTTCTAATCCAAAAGGATTCAGGCCGCTCGTGACCCTGAGCAAGGCTATCATGATAGATTGTACACTCTGCAGAGGTTTCGCCCTTTACCCACCAGTCGCGTAAAAGCTCAAACGAACTTTAAACCCAACCACGCACGTCAACACTACCGAGGTGTGACTGCATAGGGACGCTACGAGGATTTTCACAAGACACCCTAACAAGTCAGTAGCCACTATGGTAACAAGGGTGCATTAGTTCCGAGGCACTGAGATTTACTGACGCTCATGTCGCAACATAAGGAGGTCAATGGCGTCCGGAGCACGGGCACACATGCCAAGCAAGGCGCAACGTGTGGAGCTCCCGCCTGGGGCTCCCAACACGGGACTGTGTCTAACGAGACATAGCCAACGGGTCTACCGTCCTCAGTGGATCAAAAACCATGCCTAGCGCCTTGTTCCCATAGCGCCGTCGGCCCCATCGATAACCACTGACAAGCTAGAGAAGTACAAGCTACTATTCCAAGACCAGAGCCATTATAGTTCCAGCGGTGGCGACAGGCTCCTGGGTTGCCGCTTTCAGAACCAGTCCTTACGGAGAGACACTAGGGCCAAGCACGAAGCGTACGCCCTAGCTCCCTGATCCATGTTTCTAAAAAGCAGGTTTTACCATTAATATTGAAGTGAACCATTAAGTCAAGATTAACAGTTAAGCATAGGTGACAGTAGCTGCGCCTAGCAAATATCTACCCATATGCATAAACCCAGGTGATCAAGGTACAGGATAAACAAACTAGGTACAACCTTAATGGGGAACAAATTAGACACATGCGTATGCAGTAAATAATGTAAAGGTGGTGTTTAGGTAGCAAGGATTGTCCGTGCTATACTTGCCTTAAATCCATTATAATTACTCACTGTCTTCAGCTCCTGATCTTCAAACTCTTCTTCTTGATCGCACTCGCAGCGTGTTCCTTCTAGTCGCAGCAATCAACGACACGAGCATGCAGCTAAACAAGCAAACAAAATAATATACAACTAAGAACAATACATCAATCAAAAGAAGGGCTTTAAAAGAACGTGCTAAAGGGTCGGGCTTGGTTCTATGGTCACGCAAGCGCAAGAAACGTTGAAAACGGAGCTACGGATAAGAGGAAACAACTATCGAAGGATTTCACTTATAGAACAAGATAAACGATAGGTGCTTCTTTTATTTTAATTAATAAAATATATGTACAGAGTATTTCAGAGAAATACCCTTCTATAATTAGTTCAAATTGTATTTATATTTGAAAAACTGAAGTAAACTTACTTAAGTTTTATTTATAATTATTGATGTATAAATTATACCGATTAAACAAATAACTTCACAAAAGAAAGGTATGTGAATCATCTAATCGGATAATTTTATTATTCGTGTTCAACTAGTCATGTTATCATTTGAAATGAATGATAGTAATATTAGTCATATTATTTTTATTTGTAAGCACCGAGGTATGAGCCTAAATTACTTTTAATTAGAAAAGCTAGTTAAAGTAGGCATTAATCAAGTTAATATTATTTTATAAACACGAGGTATAACTCTAATTAGCTTTTAATTGAAAAAGCTAGTTATCATACACATTAGTCATGTTAATACTAGTTTATGAAAGCCGAGATATAGCCTAGTTATCTTTTATTTATTGTCGGGGACAAACCCACGGGGTCCCCTAATCATCGGGGTAATCACCCTGATGAAACATTAACCACGAAAGGCCGAATCGCCAGAAGCCCGGAAGGGTCACTAGGGCAACATGGCCCAACACGACTCACGGCCCAAAACAGCCGCCCGAGCTCGCCTCACAAAGGGACCCAGGTGGCGACCTCTGTCTTCACCCCGCTCGAGGGCCGCGCACCCCCTCGAGCAGGCACAACGCAAACTCCGCCTCGCTCGAGGGCTGCGCACCCCCTCGAGCGGGCGAACCAACTCCGCCTCGCTCGAGGCCACCCCTCTACATAACGCGGCACACTCCGGCACCCCGCCCGACAACGGCATTTAATGCCCGCCCCATCAGGCGGGCGCCGAAGTCAAAAGGCAATCTCTCCCCACGCCGCGCCGCGGACACCGCAGAGCTCGCTGTTTCAACTACTCCGGTCACTATGCGTCCTCACCACCACTGTGAGGACGCATGCGGCGCTGCGCGAGGCCCTGTGCGGACTTGCAGGCGTCAATTCGCACCACTATTCCACCCAATCCCGTCCTTTCCCCCCGGCGCAGCCCTCGAATGGGCGTGAAGAACCCTCGAACGAATATACGAGCAGCAACCGTGTACGGACTCCGGTCAGGCGTGGTCCAGTGATGACGAACGCCGGGTCAAATCCACCAACTCTCGGCCATTCCCCGGCAAACTGGGGCACGCCGCGCACTGTGGTCGACAGCAAGCGCCATGCCGGCCCCTGTGCCGCCAACTCTCGTCCTTCCCCACCTACCACGCCCTCGAATCGACCAGCGGCGGGCAGCTGGGTGCGGATTACGGCAGCGCCACCCCTCGAAATCACTCCAGGACAAGCACGGGGACGGCCATGACGCCCGCGGAAGCCGGAGCTCGCCATAAATGCCCCGCCAGGGTCAAGGACGACCGCACGCCCATCGCCACGCTCTCCAGTACACACCTCTGTAGCACACACTGTACCTGTACTTGTAAGCCCCTCCCCCCTTCTCTCCTTGGCCTATAAAAGGAGGGTGGGGGTGAGAGAGGAGGACCGGGGACACGACCACCGCCTCGCACGATATTGGCACTCGCCTCAATCACTTTCACACTCATTTTCAGGGACTTGGAGACTCTTTCTCCTCTCCCACCTCGCTTGTAGCCCCCCACTGCAAGCACTCTGGTGCAAGATAGTACAACGCCCCGAGCGCGCTCTGCTGGACGTACGACCTCGCGGTCGGAACCAGGATAAACCCTTGTCTCACCGTGCTAGCTCTTGCACCAACCGTCAGGGGACGGGACACAGCGCATTCTGTGTGGCACTGAGGATTAGCCGCCCAATCCCAGCACTGACAGGGGCGCGCCAGGTAGGGGGCTGCGCTGTGATCAACCTCGCCCGATCAGTTCCCTTGACAGCAGGCCACGCCAAGGCCATGCCAGCACGATCCGCCACGGGGTCCCCCGGCCCGCTTTCGCGCGGGTACCGGATCACGTTTGGGAGCCTGGAGTTCGAAGCGACTGGTGAGGGCCTCCTCATGCGGCTCGCCTCCAGGACGCCCGACATGATGCCCGTTACCCCGACACCGCCAACGCCGTCCCAGCTCAGGAGACGTCGAAGACTGCTCGAGCTGCAGATTCGCGTGGAGCGGCGCGTTGCCCCACGCATCGTCCTCCCTGATTGGGACGCACACCTGCTGCTCCAGCCCGCTGCCACATTCCAGGGGGGCGGACCCCCGCCGGCGGCTCCCGCGGAGGGAGCGCGCTGGGAAAATGTGGCCGGGTTGGCACCACTCCCGCTCGGAATGAGCAACGCGGCCGCAAGTTACTCCGCGGCAATTAGCGCCAACCCGAACTTGCACGAGGATTCGCCGGGTCACCAGCTGGGTCCGATCCGCGACCTCAACATTTCCTCGCCCGGCGGGCCCCGGTCCGAGTCGGACGACGGGGAAGTGTGCACGGTCAGGATCACCCAGACCTGGACTACTCCGGGCTACGCGACCGCGAAGGCCTCACCACCTTCCAGGCCATTGCGGACTTCTGCCTCACCTGGTCTGACGATTCCAGCGAAGGGGAATACGACCCCACGCGGGAATGCTTCGTCCTCGATGGCGAAGTAGAGTCCGTGGGAGAGGATGAAGAAACGCGCGACAGGACCGGACACGACGAACCGCCACCAGCGCCCGCCGAGCCAACGGGCGAAGCCGCACTGGCGCAGGCACAGCTCGCGCAGGTGCAAGAACTGGAAGCCAGGCTCCAACAGGAGCGCCAGCAGGTACAGGAGCCGCGCGCAGCTCTGGAAGCCCGGCAGCCCAAGCGCGGCGAACGCGCGCGAGCCGCCGGGCGCATCGCTCAAGCGCGCATCATGGGCGACGGCGACGACGCCAGCCCTGCCATGCCGCCACGAGCAAGCCAGAAGCTCGTCGCCGCAGCAACCCTGATTCGGGCCATGCCCGAACCATCGACACCAGAAGCGCGCAGCATGCGGCGCCAGGTGCAGGCCCTTGTCGAAGAAGCGACCGTTCAACAAGCGGAAAGTTCCGCCTCCCGCATGCGCCACCAGGCCAGTTCGAGAGCCGGAGGAAGCAAGTGGGATAAGGAACAATCCATCCATACCCCACCCAGGGGCTCATGGACGCCTCACCGTCCAACGAACGACGAAAGGGCGCTCGTGACCGGCGACCGCGAAACGAGGAGGTCCGCGAAGGACCGACTCGTGGACACGCGGGGCGCCGTCGACGATGGTGATGCGCGCAACGTCCTGAATAGGAAGAGGCAGGACGCGGCGCCTCCTCGCAGCAGGCACCCCCGACGAGGGGGTCGCTATGACAGCGAGGAGGACAAAAGCCCGACGCCGGAACCCCCGGGAACCCCTATGTTCAGCCGGAAGATCCGTTCGGCCGCCATCCCGCCGCGCTTTCGTCAGCCGACCACCATCACCAAGTATTCGGGCGAGACGAAACCCGAGACGTGGCTCAACGACTATCGCCTGGCTTGCCAGTTGGGCGGGGCCACCGACGATGCCATGATCATCCGCAACCTTCCGCTTCATCTCGCGGACTCGGCGCGGACATGGCTCGAACACCTACCCGCGAACCAAATCCACGACTGGGACGACCTGGTCAGGATGTTCGTGGGTAACTTCCAGGGCACATACGTGCGCCCCGGAAACTCCTGGGACTTGCGCGGGTGCCGGCAGGCGGCCGACGAGCCGCTGAGGGACTTCATCCGCCGCTTCTCCAAGCGCTGCACCGAGCTCCCGAGCGTGGGTGACTCCGAAATCATCCACGCCTTCCTCGAAGGCACGACCTATCGAGAGCTGGTGCGCGAGCTGGGGCGAAACCATCCCACCAGCGTCAACGCTCTGTTCGACATCGCCACCAACTTCGCCTCTAGAGAGGAGGCTGTCGGGGCAATATTCGACGGCAAGACCAAGGGGAAGCGCGCGGAGGAGTTGCCCGCGGAGGGCAGCAAACCCAAGGAAAAGGCAAAAAAGCAGAAACGAGGCGGTAAGGGCAAGAAGCCTCGGCAAGCCGCGCAGCAGCAGCAGCAGGGCGAGGGCTCTGACGACGCCCTCGTGGTCGAGCGAGGCCGCAAAGGCCCTCGAGGCCCCCCTCAGGGGGGAGGCCTGTTCGACGAGATGCTGAAGAAGCCATGCCCGTACCATAAGGGCCCTGTCACCCACACCCTCGAACAGTGTGGGATGATCAAGGGTTACTTCAGGCGCACCTCCGCGAAGGAGGATGGCCCGAAGAAGGATACGGGCGATGGCGGCAACGACGAGTTCCCCCATGTGGAGAATGTATTCTTCATCGTAGGGGGGCCCACAGTGAACGCGACGTCCCGGGAGCAAAGACGTGAACGCCGAGAGGTCTTCTCCGTTCACCCCGCGACGCCAACTTACCTCGCCTGGTCGGACGAGACCATCTCCTTCGGCCGCGAGGACCATCCGGACTATGTCCCGAATCTGGGGCGCTATCCGCTTGTCGTCGACCCCATCATCGGCAACACGCGATTCTCCAAGGTGCTGATGGACAGGGGCAGCAGCCTCAACATCCTCTACGTCCACACCTTAGAGCTCATGGGCATCGGCACGAACCAGCTGAGGCCAAGCAAGGCGCCGTTCCACGGCATCGCGCCGGGAAAACGGGTCCAACCCCTCGGGCAGATCGACCTGCCCGTTTGCTTCGGTACTCCCGATAACTTTCGGAGGGAGACCCTCACCTTCGAGGTGGTGGGATTCCCAGGAGCGTACCACGCTATTTTCGGGCGTCCGTGCTATGCCAAGTTCATGGCGGTCCCCAACTACGCCTACCTCAAGATGAAGATGCCAGGGCCAAAGGGCGTCATCACCATGGGATCGTCGTACGAGCACGCTTATGCGTGCGACGTCGAGTGCGTCGAGGGCGCGGAAGCGCTCGCCTACAGCGAGACCCTGGTGGCGGACTTGGAGAAGATGGCAAACGAGGCCGTCGACTCCGCCAAAAGGCACGCAGGCACCTTCGAGGCTGCCGAACACACCAAGGCGGTGCCCCTCGACCCCAATGCCCCCGAAGGCAAGGCGTTGAGGGTCAGCACCATCCTCGACCCCAAATAGGAAGCAGTGCTCGTCGACTTCCTCCGCGCCAACGCCGACATCTTCGCGTGGAGACCCTCGGACATGTCGGGGATTCCGAGGGAGGTCACCGAGCACAGCCTCGACATCAAGCCTCACTCCAAGCCGGTGGTACAGCGACTGCGGCGGTTCGATGAGGAAAAGCGCCGCGCCATCGGGGAGGAGGTGCACAAGCTCCTGCAAGCTGGATTCATCAAAGAGGTATTTCACCCGACCTGGCTTGCTAATCCTGTTCTAGTTAAGAAGAAAAACAGAAAATGGCGCATGTGCATAGATTATACCGGTTTAAACAAAGCATGCCCTAAGGTTCCATTTCCTTTGCCTAGAATAGATCAGATAGTAGACTCCACCGCTGGGTGTGAATTGCTATGCTTTCTTGATGCTTATTCCGGTTATCATCAGATCAAGATGAAAGAGTCCGACCAGCTCGCGACTTCTTTCATCACCCCGTTTGGCATGTTTTGCTACGTCACTATGCCGTTTGGCCTCCGAAACGCTGGAGCTACATACCAGCGATGTATGCAACACGTATTCGGAAGCCACATCGGGCGGACCGTTGAGGCATATGTTGACGATATCGTTGTAAAAACCAGAAAGGCGGACGATCTGGTCAACAATTTGCAAATCGCATTCAGTTGTCTCCGGGCGAACGGGGTAAAATTGAATCCGGAAAAATGCGTGTTCGGGGTGCCGCGAGGCATGCTATTGGGTTTCATCGTCTCCCAACGAGGCATCGAACCCAACCCCGAAAAAGTCTCGGCCCTGGAACGAATGGGGCCAATTCGGGACCTCAAGGGGGTGCAAAGGGTACTGGGCTGCCTCGCAGCTCTCAGCCGCTTCATCTCTCGACTTGGTGAAAAGGGCTTACCTTTGTACCGGCTCCTAAAAAAGCACGAACGCTTTTCATGGACCCCTGAAGCCCAAAGAGCCCTTGACGGGCTAAAAGCGTCGCTCGCGCGCGCACCCATCCTCACGTCGCCGCAGAACGGCGAGCCCCTCTACCTATATGTGGCTGCGACAACGCAAGTTGTCAGCGCCGTCATCGTTGTGGAAAGGACAGAGGAGGGCCACGCTCTGCCGGTCCAGAGGCCAGTGTACTATGTCAGTGAGGTGCTGACCGAAACCAAGACACGGTATCCACAGATCCAGAAGCTAATCTACGCTGTAGTGCTCGCGCGACGAAAGCTGCGACACTACTTCGAGGCCCATCCGATCACCGTGGTCTCATCTTTCCCTCTTGGGGAGATAGTCCGCAACCCGGACGTCTCGGGTAGAATAGCGAAGTGGTCGATGGAGCTCGTAGGAGAAACTCTCGCCGAAAATTCTTCGGCCGAGGCCATGGAGATCGACGTGGACACACGGCCGCAAGACTGGCGCAGTCCGTACCTCGCGTGGATCGACCGCGGGGAGCTGCCCTCGGACCGAACCGAGGGGCGCCGCATCGCCAGAAGGGCCAAGACCTTTGTCTCGGTCGGCGGCGAGCTGTACAAGCGCAGCGCCTTGGGGATCCTGCAGCGATGCATCCCCATCCCCGAGTGAAGGCAGTTGATCCGCGACATCCACGCCGGGGCATGCGGACACCACGCGGCGCCGCGTACCCTCGTGGGTAACGCATTCCGGCAAGGCTTTTACTGGCCCACCGCCGTATCCGACGCGAACGAGGTCGTGCGCACCTGCGAAGGGTGCCAATTCTACGCACGAAAGACGCATCTCCCGGCGCACGCCCTGCAGACCATCCCTGTAACATGGCCTTTCGCGGTCTGGGGGTTGGATCTCGTGGGGCCCTTCCGCCCAGCACCCGGGGGCTTCACCCACTTGTTGGTGGCCATCGACAAGTTCTCGAAGTGGATCGAGGTCCGGGCCATCACCAGCATCAGATCTGAGCAGGCCGTATTGTTTTTCACCGACATCATCCACCGATTCGGGGTACCCAACTCGATCATCACCGACAACGGCACCCAGTTCACCGGCAAGAAGTTCTTGGAGTTCTGCGACGAACATCACATTCGCGTTGATTGGTCGGCCGTGGCACATCCACAAACGAACGGCCAAGTAGAACGTGCCAACGGCATGATACTACAAGGCCTGAAGCCAAGAATCTTCAACAAGCTGAACAAGTTTGGCCGGAAATGGGTTGCTGAGCTGCCATCCGTGATCTGGAGTCTCAGGACAACCCCAAGCAGGGCCACAGGCTTCAGCCCGTTCTTCCTCGTCTATGGCGCCGAAGCCGTCCTCCCTACAGACTTGGAGTACGGGTCTCCGAGGCTCAAGGCCTACCAGGAAGACCAAAACCAGCGGAACCGCGAGAATTCGCTGGACCAGGTGGATGAGGCTCGCGACGTAGCGTTGCTTCACTCAGCACGCTACCAACAGTCGCTCCGGCGATACCAAGCTCAGAGGGTGCGGCGTCGAGACCTCCACGAAGGGGACCTGGTGCTGAGGTTGCGCAAAGGACAATCGAGAGCGTCACAAGCTCACTCCGCCATGGGAAGTACCATTCATCGACGCCAAAGTCCTCAAGCCTGGCACCTACAAGCTAGCGAACGAGAAGGGCGAGGTCTTCACCAACGCCTGGAACATCCAACAGCTATGTCGCTTCTATCCTTAAAACTCTCAGTATTTCTTGTAAATACTTCATGTTCTTAGTTAACAACGATGAAAAGTTTGCGAAAAACATGAAAACATTGTTACTAACAGCATGAACAAGGGGGACTTGGTTCTATTCTCAATAGAGCCAAGCCCCCTCGGGGGCTGCAGGGGGGTTTACCCCCCTAATCGTCCCAATTTTCAAAAATTGTGCTGAAACTCGAGGCGCTTAGAGAGATGCGGGGCGCGAGCTAACTAAAGCTGGAGCCGGTTGAGCCGTGAGACCGCCTATACCCGCGAAGGGATACGACACCTCCCTCTCCACTCCACGCCTTAATTACTCGCGGATTCGAAATACCTGACCAAAATCTCTCCAAGCCAAGAGTAGCACAATAGAACAATCGAACAAGTTCGAAACACACAATCGACTTTCGATCTTAGTTTATGTACAGAGCTAGTCTCCTAAAAACTAAGATACATCTAGATACTAAGCCTGAACCTTTCAGGCTCCACCTTCCTGCGGGGGCGCGGTGGCCTCGGCGGCGACGGTCGAAGGAACCGATGCGAGGGCCCCTGGACCATCGTCATCACGGCGCACCGAGGCAATGGCCTCCTCAAGGCACGCCACGGCGTCGGCCTCAGGATCAACCTCGGCTTCGGTGGCAGCCGCGACCTCAGGCTCGATATCCGCGCATGCATCCTCATCCTCTCCAGGGAAAAGCTCGCGCCCGAACTTGGCGGCAAGCGCCGTGGCGGCGTCCTCGGCGCCGTCGTCGGCCTCGTCGAGAGCAGCAAGGGCGGCGTCGTCATCCAGGTCTGCGTCGATGAAGTAGCCGCGCGCCACCGCCGCGAGGTCGATGTCATAATGCGTCGACACCACGCCGAGTGCCTTCTTCACACCAAGGTGAAGGGCGTTCTCGAGGCGCTCCGTCACGCAGCCTCTCAAAGACCGCATGCGGCTGGGTAACGACGACCCCGACTGCAACCCCGACGGGATGTCGACGTACTGGATGTCCCGGCGCAGCCCTCAGCATCTCGAGCTCCCCCTGAGCCTCAGAGTAGGCGGCTTGAACAACCACCATCTCGTCCGCCTTCTCGGCCTCGACCCTCCGCAGCACTGACAAGGCTCGAGCACGTCAAGACGAACTCCAATACAGAAACAGCCAAGAAAGCCAGGAAAGCGTAAAGCCATACCGTCTACCAAGGCCCTGGCCTCGGTAAGCGCCGTGCGCTCTTGCTGGAGCAGGCCCTCCGCGGTGGCCAGCACACCCTCCTTCTCTCGAAGCGCGCGGCCCAGCTGTTCGGCCTCCTGGGCCTTTTGCTCTGCCCGGGCCGTCGCCTCCGCGAGCTGGGACTGCGCGGCCTCGCGCGCCTTGCGCTCCTGCTCGAACCGCGTCCGCTCTGCCGCCAGCGCCTCGCGCTCCTGCTGGAGCTGGCCCTGTGCCTCCAGCAGACTGGTCCCGACCCCCTCACGCGCCTTGCGCTCGAGCTCGAGCCGCTCCAACGCCGCGGCCGAGGCTCGGGCCTCCCGCTCCGCCGTGCCTCTCTCGACGTCGCGCTCCCGCTCCGCGCGAGCCTTGGCCTCTTCATGTGCGCGGGTGGCCGTCTCCGCCTCCCTCACCCAGACGGTGAGCTGGGTCACCTCCGTGCCCAGGTCTGCGTTCGCCTAACGGAACCGGCGAAGGTCGGCGTACAAGTCCGTGATGCACGCGGTCTTGTCTGCCGCCTCCTGCCGCAGAAGCTGCACGAAGAACCATCAAGGACAAGACACAGACTAAAAACAATCTCGAAGTGCTAAGATGAGGGCAGGGATACCTCGAAGAGTTCCAGCGCCTGCCTGGAATGGAGATCGGCGGTGGCAGAGATGGCCCGCTCCAGGTCCGTCCCGACCCGTTTGGCCCGAGCCCACAGCTCGTTCTCCTCCGCCATGCCCTGCCAGACCCGCGCAGAGACGCCAGGCTCCTCCGGCCATGCGCTCGGGCCGCGTCGACCCTGAAGCAGCGCCACCTCGGCCGCATCCCACTCCACCGCTCCCCTGGCCACGGGCATCTGCGGCGGCCCCTGGGCCAAGAAGCGCGCCGCCAACACCTCGGCCGCAGCCACCCCTGCGGGGGGAACGCGCCCGCCATCACCACCTTGGGCCACGCCTTGTGCGCGACCCAAAGCCGGCACGATGACCATGCCGCCGACCGGCACGACCGCCTCCTGCCTCCCTCTAGTGGGGGCCGCGGCGGTGGCGCAGCCCCCCTGCTCGCCCGCTTCCGTCACCAGGGCGCCGTGCCCCGGCTCCACCTCCACCACCGGGGCGTCCTGCCCCGGCTCCGCCACCAGTGGCGTCCCCTCCCGCTCTGCCTCCGCCGGCCGGGAACCTCGCGCCCCCGGCGCCGGCTCCACCGGCGTCACTGCGGACATCGCTACGGGACGCGGAGTCCCGCGCGAACGCGATCCCCCGGCGTGAGGGGAATCCGACGCCCCAACCTTGAACGCCTTCTTAGGTGCCAGGCTGGGGTTGGCCTTGGCGGCACCACGAGCGCTGAATCAGAAGGGAAAGAGCGGAAATTACGAAACAAAAAACCAAACAAGGATGGAAAGTTGCGAAAAAATACGAGGCAGAACTTACCGGACGCAATCCTGCAGCGCCTGCAGCTTCCGCTTCGAGCCGCCCGTTGAGGGAGCCCTCCTCGAACTCGAGGACCCCCTCAACCCGCTCGGGGGCTGCGAACCCCCCGAGCCCTCGGCATCCAATCCGCTGTGGCGCGGCGCGCCCGCAGCAGAGGAGGAAGTCGCTCGCGCCCGCAGCGCCACGGGTCGGGCAGGCACGACCGTCGTCCGCGCCGCCACCGGCGCAATATCACCGGGGCTCGCCGCGCCCGCCCCGGACTGCAGCGCGGCCATCTCCTCCTCCTCACCGGCGGGCGGAACCCCGCCGGCATCGATCTCCTCCTCCTCGCTGGGAGGGTCCGGGGAGTCCTCGGGGGACGACGGCGGCGCCCGGCCGTCCCTCCTCCACCGGCGAAGCGCCGCCTGGTGCGCATCCCGCCGGGCCTGCCTCCTCCGGCTGCTAGCTCTTTTTGCCTCCTTCGCGTCCCTCTCGCGGTCACGGCGGGCGCGGTTCGAAGCGCGCGCCTCCGGAGTCGGCGCGAGGGAGCGGTAGAGGCCGCAGTTCACCTCCTGAAATCACGATGAATTGAGCAAGGGAATCCTAAGTCAATCAATCCGACAGTTCGGAGAGGGAGAATGGTGACTCACCGACAAAACGTGGCCCTCGTCGGGACGCAGCCGGAACGACCAAAGGTCGCTCGGCATGGTGTCAGGAAGCACCGCCGTTCGCACCCTCGTGACGACGTACTCTTCAAGGAGCGGCTCCGGCAACATGCGCGAAGCTGCCAGTGCCGCCGGGTCGGCGCCCTCTGTCATCCGGAACAGAGGAAGCTGCCTCTCCATGAGGGGAACCACCCGGCGGTGATGACAGTGCGCGAGCACGTGCGCCACGGTCAGGCCCGACCCCTCCAGGGTACGAAGGGCATCGACGACAGGGCGGAGCCTCTTCCGCTGACCTTCGCCGGAAACGCTGTAGCTCCAGGAGTCGGCCTTCTCCGTCAAGACCTTGCCGGTGTACTCCGGTAACCCCAGGCCATCGTTGCGCAGGTAAAACCACCCCTTGGCCCAGCCGCTGTTGTTGGTAGTCATCCTACAGGCCGGATACAGGTGCTTCCGGGACTCGAACGGCGCGAGCGTAAGACCGCCGGCGCACGAAGAACGGCGCACCCCCCTCCCCGCGCCGGACGTACTGAGCTCGGCGCGGAAGAGGTGGACCCATAGGTCCCAGTGCGCCTCGATCCCCAGCACGCCCTAACAGACGCCGACGAAGGCCGCCGCCTGAGAGACGGCATTGGGGGAGAAGTTGTGGAGCTCCACGCCATAGTAGTGGCAGAGGCACCGCATGAACTGGCTGGCGGGTGCGTTGAAGCCCCGCTCGTGGAAGCGGATGAAGCTCACCACGTACCCCACCGGCGGGTTCGGCACCCTGGCCGCCGGCGCCGGGACAATCCACGCCGGCCGCGCTGAATCGCCCCGGGGCGAGAGCTGCCCACCGTTCACCAGGCCCTCCAGGAGGTGCTCGGTAGCGGTGGACGGAGTCCACTCGGTAACGCCTTCGATGATCACCATGGCGGACGGCGGAGCAAGAAGCGAAAGCGACGAAGACAGAAAGCGGCTAGCGGGCTCGGAAGCAAGAGAAACGCAGAGGCGAGAGCTGGTGCGAGGAATGGCGAAGGTAAGAAATTCCCTTACCCCCCCTCCCCCCGCTCTCCTTTTATTAGGGAACGGACTCGTCCCTGCCGCGACACGCCAACCCATTGGCAACGGGCCGGACGTGCGCGTGGCACATCGCTGACAACCAGGGGCCCCCTCCCCCTTTTCCCCGCGGGACGGCACGCGTGAGCGGCGGCATTTACTGCGGCACGGTAAAACGAAACGACGCGGCAGCGGCGCCTGACCGCCCGTCGCCTCGCCTCTCCCCGGCGCACGCCAACTACGCCTAAAAAGGCGCGCCCGCTACGCCCATCTCGCCCACTCCGTGCTACGTCAGCCACGACCACGCACACCAGCGGTCGTGCGCGGGCCCGCAAACCGAAACGTCAGACCACCCAACCGTTGAGTTCCTTCCAAGGTAAGACAACGACCCCCCTCCGCCTCGAGGCGCAGGGTGCTACTAATCAGGGGCTCGAAACCCGGTCCTCGAAAAGGTTCGACGGGCGCCCCAGATTAAACGATGCGAAGGCTACCGGTCACGCTCGACCAACCCTCAAGCCCACCACTCAAGGGTGACCCGCACCTTTCGCAAGGCCCCACTGATCAGGAGTACGAAGCGTGGCCCGCGAAAGGGTTCGACAGGCGCTCCGGATCGACAGAGTCAGGGACAATTCGGGCGTGTTCAACGGACTTTACCCCGAACGCGAAGTTTGGGGACGCCCCTGTTGTGTTCAAGGCCGGACAAAGACAGCTAGTAGGGGGGATCCCAACGAGGGAGAGCTTTCGCGCCCTCCGACCCTGTCGAAAGGGACCAAGCCCCACCTAGCAAACCTTTGCAAGCGCTACATGGACGCGTCTCCGGACCACGAGCCGACCCCTAGCGAACGGGGCACGGGCGCCCACTTGAACTACCCGCTAACAGCTCACCGAGGCATCCGTGTACGCTGCCCGATTCGAGGGTTGCACGAATGACCTCACCCCTCTCCCCCGCGAAGGGGAAGCGAGGGTCGTAACTCCAAGACAAGAAGCCCCTCCGACCGCCTCCGCTCGGGCCAGGAGCTCGGGGGCTCCTTGCAGCATACGTCCCTCCTCTTATGCGCAAAACGCGTCGAAGCCGTGCAGGGTCCACCCCCCGAATTCCGAATAACTCAACGCCATCCCCGCTACCCGCCACGTCAAAAGGGGAGAGGCTAATGCAACCGTCGGAAATCAAAGCCCTTGTCACGAGTAAACTCACTCCTCCAAGGGCTCGGGGGCTACACCCGCGGGTGCGCTCGCGCGCCCCCACGGAAAAAAACGTGCATAATCAGGAAGGAATAATCCCCGCAGAAGGCCCGGGAACGATCCTGCGAAACCATCAGCCTCTGCCCGACTGACCCTCAGTCCGCTAGAGGCTCGGGGGCTACTGTCGGGGACAAACCCAGGGGGTCCCCTAATCATCGGGGTAATCACCCTGATGAAACATTAACCACGAAAGGCCGAATCACCAGAAGCCCGGAAGGGTCACCAGGGCAACACGGCCCAACACGACTCACGGCCCAAAACAGCCGCCCGAGCTCGCCTGACAAAGGGACCCAGGTGGCGACCTCCGTCTTCACCCCGCTCGAGGGCCGCGCACCCCCTCGAGCAGGCACAACGCAAACTCCGCCTCGCTCGAGGGCCGCGCACCCCCTCGAGCGGGCGAACCAACTCCGCCTCGCTCGAGGCCACCCCTCTACATAACGCGGCACACTCCGGCGCCCCGCCCGACAACGGCATTTAATGCCCGCCCCATCAGGCGGGCGCCGAAGTCAAAAGGCAATCTCTCCCCATGCCGCGCCGCTGACACCGCAGAGCTCGCTGTTTCAACTACTCCGGTCACTATGCGTCCTCACCACCACTGTGAGGACGCATGCGGCGCTGCGCGAGGCCCTGTGCGGACTTGCAGGCGTCAATCCGCACCACTATTCCACCCGATCCCGTCCTTTCCCCCCCGGCGCAGCCCTCGAATGGGCGTGAAGAACCCTTTCTTTCCTTGGCCTATAAAAGGAGGGAGGGGGCGAGAGAGGAGGACCAGGGACACGACCACTGCCTCGCACGATATTGGCACTTGCCTCAATCACTTTCACACTCATTTTCAGGGACTTGGAGACTCTTTCTCCTCTCCCACCTCGCTTGTAGCCCCCCACTGCAAGCACTCTGGTGCAAGATAGTACAGCGCCCGAGCGCGCTCTGCTGGACATACGACCTCGCGGTCGGAACCAGGATAAACCCTTGTCTCACCGTGCTAGCTCTTGCATCAACCGTCAGGGGACGGGACACAGCGCATTCTGTGTGGCGCTGAGGATTAGCCGCCCAATCCCAGCACCGACATTTATAGAACTCATGAATAATTATTAATCAATTTAACAATAATATGAAAAACCGGGTATAAACCTTAATTTGATTTTAATTAGAAAACATATGTAAATAATCTTTAGTCAAATTAATATTAAATAAAATTTAGAAATGAATGACATGGTAGATATAAGTGCTAACACGTAGTTTATTTTGATATAAAGCTATCGCAACAAGAACAAATTTAATCGGGGTTAAAACGCGGATTCTAGGGTTAAGGGACCTATTTACAATTAACTATAGCCGGCAGGGGTTAGCTTGCAAGATTCCGTAGACTCAGTGAACAGCCACTGGGAAAAGAGGAAATTTCGGGGTTAGTTCTGCTAAAGGGGCTCGGGCTGGGTTTAAGTGTGAAGGTGGGATTCTTGTAGGGGGTTTTCTAAAAGTTCTCCAAGACACAAGAATGGATCTAACAATCATAGGATTCTGCAGGGGCTAAAACGCAAACGTGCCGTCTCCTTCTTCGACACGCAGGCAGGGCAGCTACTGAGCATGGGCTCGCCGGCGGTTCTGGTGCTCGGCTAACCGGCGATGGGTGGACCAGGGCGGCGGCGAGGTATTGCATGGGAGAGAGAATACAGAGGGGAACTCGTTCATATGCTCACCGGCGGCGGAGACACGAGGAGGCGCCCGGACTATGGCCGGCGGCGGAGAACAGAGTCGGCGGCGAGAGGCTCGCGTGGAGGAGCCTCTCCGGCGACGGGGTGGCCAGGAGGACGGGCGACGTGGATGCGGCTTGGCTTGGGAAAGGTCGTCGCGGTGGGCGCTTCCTCGATGGGGGCTCGTCGGCGGCGGATCGCGCGGACGGAGATCGGCGGTGGCGGCTCCACGATGGGGTGCTCCTCCGGTGACGATTCAGCAGCAACAACCGGCGGGGTGGTTCCGGCTCGGTGGCGCGGAGCTTGTGCTGGAGTCGGCTTGCTCCGGCGGGGGACAGAGTCGGCGAACGCGATGGCTGGCGGCGGCGCTTGGCAACGGCGAGCTCGCGCGGCGGCGGCGATGCGCGTGGTGAGGCGGCTGGAGGTCGCGGCGGCGGCAGCAGGGGACGCGCGGAGCCTCGGGCGGCGGTTTTTATAGGGGCGCGGACTCGCGCCTGGCGTGGCGCGCACGCCGAGGAAACCGGTTGCGGAGAGGCGGCGGCAGCGGTTGCGGAGAGGCGGCGGCGCTGGCTTCACGGGCCGCGCGCGCGACTGGGCCGGAAGCGCGGAGGGGTGCTGGCTGGGCCGCGGGGTGGGCCGCATGGCTTCGGCTTGGGGCCGCGCGCATATTGGGCCGGCCCGTACCGGGCCTCGCAGGCTCGGCCCGAGAGGGAGAGAGAGCTGGGCCGCGGAGTGATGGGGAAAAGAACTGGGCCGGCAGGGAGAAAAGAAAAGGAAGGGAGAAAGCGGCTCGGGGAAAAGAGTTCAGGGGGCACAAGTGAACCAGGGCTGCAACAACTTTTCCAGGGCTCCAAACAATGTAATTCAGATTCGAATTTAAATAAGATTTAAATTCCAATTGAACTGCACACAAACAAAACACTATGCAGCTAGCATGAATGCAACAAAAATGTTTCTAACCTTATATTTGATTTTATTTTTCAGAGATATCTTATTTACCCTATGTTAATTACGAGCACTTTAATAAAAAGCATATTAATTACTAAAAATTTTAAATAGGCCTAATTTAGGGTGTTACACAGGGCAAAGACGAGCAAGGAGATTGTTTGTGTGAGCAAGAACTGAGGATCCATCTCCTTTCTTGATGGTGAGAGTGGCTCGAAGCAACTTGTTCACATAGTGAAAGTATGGCAGCAAGTTGTGAATGTATCCATCGGCCCAAGTCCCCTCCTTGTACATTAATTGGATCTCATCATTGTAGAGAGTTATAGCATTAAACACCGACGGCTTCTCCCAATCGTCACGTCCAAAACCAAGAAGATGAGCAAAATTCCTAAAAGAAGCCTCAGACCACACTCCCTCGGTCATCCAATAAATGATTTGAGCGGTGTTTTGTAGTAGAGTGTGGCATACAATTGGAGTACGATTTCCTCATTCCCTCATATTGAAAACCCATGAGGTTGTACAAATTGTGAGCCTTGCAAACTTCAATGCAAAGATCCCAATCTCGATTCTTAGCTTTCTCCATATACTCCCAAGCAATCCATTTCATCTCAACAAGTGGCTCATCACGAGATAGAAGCACCGAGGAGTAGAAGTCAATATGAAATTGAATGTGAAAGCGATAATCAAGAGAAGGGTCTTTGCGCTCAAGAAGAGGACACACCTCCCTCCTCTTCTTCTGGCACTCCACAATTTCCCTTTTGTAATCGTGTCCCAGTCGAGGAACGGTGCCATCCATGCCAGTCAACGGAGGACACTTCTTGGGAATCTCAGTCACTTGAATGAACCCTTCATGATTGATGGTAATCCGTGGAGGGGTATTGGAGCAATCAAGTTTGACTCTATTTGGATTATTGAAACCTCCCATGACAGCTGCATCTAGTTGAGCTTGACTTGCTTCTTCTTGTTGTTCAACATATCGTGGACCACGAGAGGAGCTCACACCAAGTGTTCCCTTTCCCTTGCCTCGAATGGGTTGATCTTTGCTGCGACGAGGAGGGAGCTGTCCCCCACGCTCCACATTGGCAGTTTGAGGAGCGGGGCTGCGAGCAGCACATGGAGGTTGAGAGCGACCGGCTGCCTTTCGAGCACCCATCTTGAGCCGAGCACCGGGACGAGGCTCATGAGGAACTGCTCCAACAGGTTGAGCAGGAGTATCATCATGATCAGAAGGTGAAGGAGAAGGGTTGGGTTGAGCACTTGTATCGGTCTTGCGCTTCTTCCTTCTTTCCAACACAATGTCGGCAACTATCTTCTTTGTGACATTGGGGTCTGTTGGATCCATGACAACCTAGATATGGATAAAACAGAGATTATAACTCCCATGAACAAGATGTGACAAGATTGTACTTAACAAGATATGACAAGTGAAGAGTCAATCCTTGTCTGTCGTAAATTTCCGCTGAACTACAGGAAATTTCCGATAGGTACCGGAAATTTCCGATGATTCGACGGAAATTTCCGATAGTCAGAGATTGAAACTTCAATTCTCATATTTTATCAAATACGTGGCAAAAACTTGCAGGATTTGGGATCTAGGCTGTTAAACAAGAAGGTCTAAGATCCTATGAAGAGATTAAGCCTAAACAAGTCTAGATAGAGAGATCGGGCAACCCTAGGGTTCATATCCATGTTCATAACCAATCCACATCGGAAATTTGCAATGTGCTTCACGAAATCCATGAAAAATAGTGGATTTGACAAGATAAACAACCTAGAAGCCACTAGGGATGAACCAAAAGAACTTGCATTGAGATCCATGAGCATATACCTTGAAAACTCCTCGAAACCGATGGGTGAGCAAGAGAAAGTGATGAATGAGAGGTCCCTAGTTCTTAATCCAACCTTGGAGCACCACCACATCAAAACTTGAGAGATTTTAGTGGTGGGATGGCAAAATCGCCATGGGAGTAGATGTGGGAGAGAGAGGGGCGGCGACAAGTTGAAAGAGATGAGAATGAGAGAGAAGGGCTCGGGTCTAGGTTTAAGAGAGGTTTTGTCCCGCGGGTTACCGGAAATTTCCGATGAGTACCGGAAATTTCCGATAAGACACAGACTGTCATAAATTTGCCAGAAATTTCCGCCGTTCACCGGAGATTTCTGATAATCTCCAGCAGAGAAAGATCAAGAGATGGATACCTTCTGAGATTGAGAGATTGTGTGCCACCGAACAGATATCTCCCCAAAATGTGACTAGCCACATACAAGCAATAGGAACAATGGTCACATTTGAGTTGACGGGATCAAATGATCAAAATTCAAATCTTTTAAAAGAAAAACTAGATCACATATAAGTTTTAAAATTCTTTTATTTACAAAAGCCTATTCTATTTTCACTCAAGTATGCACAAAATCTCAAGCCAAGTTATGAGCATCCAAGATATTTAGTTCACTCCTCAAAGCACAAAACCTTTGCTCATCAAGGGGTTTTGTGAAGATATCGGCTAGTTATTTTTCGGTTCCTACATGACATAGAGCGATATCTCCTTTGGCTTCATGATCTCTAAGAAAGTGATGTCTTATGTCAATGTGCTTGGTTCTTGAGTGTTGGACGGGATTGTTGGCTAGTTTAATGGCACTCTCATTGTCACACAAGAGTGGGATCTTTTTGAACTCACAACCAAAGTCACTCAAGGTTTGCCTCATCCAAAGTAGTTGAGCACAAGAAGCACCGGCTGCAACATACTCGGCCTCGGCGGTGGATAGCGCAACGGAATTTTGTTTCTTAGAGCTCCAAGACACCAACGACCGACCAAGAAATTGGCAAATCCCCGATGTACTCTTTCGATCTACTTTGCAACCGGCATAGTCCGAATCGGAGTAGCCAAGTAAATCAAAAGTGGAGCCCTTGGGATACCACAAGCCAAGGTTTGGAGTGAGTACTAGATATCTAAAGATTCTCTTAACAGCCATCAAATGACATTCCTTAGGATTGGCTTGAAATCTTGCACACATGCACACACTAAGCATTATATCGGGCCTAGATGCACAAAGGTAAAGGAAGGATCCAATCATGGAGCGATATACCTTTTGATCGACCGGTTTTCCTTCTTCATTAAGATCAAGATGACCATTCACGGGCATGGGAGTCTTGATGGGCTTGGCATTGGCCATTTCAAACTTCTTGAGCATGTCATTTGTATACTTGGTTTGACATATGAAGGTCCCATGCTTCAATTGCTTGATTTGAAACCCAAGAAAGAACTTCAACTCTCCCATCATTGACATTTCAAATCTCTTGGTCATTATCCTACTATATTCCTCACAAAATTTCTCATTAGTAGAACCAAAGATTATATCATCAACATATATTTGACATACAAACAAATCATTGTCTATTTTTCTAGTGAAAAGAGTAGAGTCGGCTTTGCCCATAACAAAGTCATTTTTGAGGAGAAAATCCTTAAGGCATTCATACCATGCTCTAGGTGCTTGCTTAAGCCCGTAGAGTGCCTTATGGAGCTTGTAAACATGATCGGGATACTTGGGGTCTTCGAAGCCCGGTGGTTGCTCCACATACACTAGCTCACCAAGAGGACCATTCAAGAATGCACTCTTTACATCCATTTGATAGAGCTTTAAAATTATGATGAGATGCATAGGCTAGAAGAATGTGAATGGATTCAAGCCTAGCCACCGGAGCATATGTTTCACCAAAGTCAAGTCCTTCTATTTGAGTGAAACCTTGAGCAACCAATCTAGCTTTGTTTCTTGTGACAATTCCATTTTCATCTTGCATTTGGTGCCAATCACATTTTGCTTGGGCCGTGGGACCAATTCCCAAACTTCATTTCTTGTGAAATTGTTCAACTCTTCTTGCATAGCAATAACCCAATCCGCATCATCAAGAGCTTCTTCTACCTTGAGAGGTTCCAAAGAGGAAACAAACGAGTAACATCCACAAAAATTAGCTAAACGAGAACCAGTGGTTACCCCTCTTTGGATGCTTCCTAGTATGTTATCAACGGGATGATCTCATTGTACACTTTGATGCACTCTTGGATGTGGAAATGTGGATTGACGTTGAATAAGTCCATCACCATTTTCTTGTTGAGGCATATCCTCTTGTGCGTCGTTGTTTTGCACTCCCCCTAGGTCGTTGCCAAGCTCATGATCGTCACCATGAACTTGAACTTGATCATGTGGGGGACAAGATGGTTCAACTCTTGTTGATGATGATGTATCAACATTGAATCCGATGTCCGTAGCTTGATCTCGCTCTTCATCTTCTTCTTGAGATTCTAGAGGCTTCACTTCTCCTAGACTTAATTTCTTAATGGCTTGACTTGGTGGCTCTTCATCTACAAGGTCATTCACAACTTGCTCTACTTGAGAGCCGTTTGATTCATCAAATTTCACGTCTACCGTGACCTCAACACAACCGGTGGTTTTGTTGAAGACACGATAGGCATGTTCGTTAGTACCATAACCAAGTAGAAATGCTTCATCAACCTTGGGTGCTGTCACACCCGGGTTTTCACAGAAACCCGAATGCTGCCATATGTGTGCCCAGGATGTCCACAGAACACATACAGCTTACAAATATGGAAATCAGAGTACATATGCTCGAATAAAATTGTTTTACATCAGAGTTTAACACAATACCTAAACAAAACACAGCGGAAGTCTATTAATTATCTTGACAGGTAGAGCCTCAAGTCCACAGGGACACTGACTGGTTGACCACAGCTCAGAAAGCACAGACGATCCTCAGGAAACTCAGTAGCTGTCTCATTCACTCCATCTGTTACCCATCCGGGATTTTGTTGAATAATGGCAAGCGTAAGTAAATGTCTTACTTAGCAAGTATAACACGGGTATATGAAGGCTTAAAAGAAAGGCTTGACACGGCTGAACTGCATTAGCACTTTTAGTTGATTCATTTTATCATTGACCAAATTACTACGATTAGATGAATCCCAGTTGTAACCCAATTAATAAAGTAGAAGTGAACATTAAACAGTAATAAGCATCAACTTCTAATCAAAAAGGATCCAGGCCGCTCGTGACCCTGAGCAAGGCTATCATGATAGATTGTACACTCTGCAGAGGTTTCGCCCTTTACCCACCAGTCGCGTAATAGTTCATGGAACTTTGAACCCAACCACGCACGTCAACACTACCGAGGTGTGACTGCATAGGGACGCTACGAGGCTTTTCACAAGACACCCTATCCCAACAGTAGCCGTTATGGTACAACACAGGCAGCATGGCCCAGGCACCGAGATTGACTGACGCTCAGAGTCGCAACAATGAGGGGGTCAATGGCGTCCAATGCGCGGCAACACATGCAACAACAAAATAAAGAGCGCAACGTGTGGAGCTCCCAACACATGAGTGCTCCCTACACGGGACTGTGCCTCACGGGGACATAGCCGACGGATCTTCCGTCCTCGGTGGATCAAGACATACTCTCACGAGTGCTTCCCATACCGCCGTCGGCCCCATCGGTAACTACTGTTAAGCTAGAGCCGTACAAGCTACTTGTCCAAGACCAGAGCCATTATAGTTCCAGCGGTGGCGACAGGCTCCTGGGTTGCCGCTTTAAGAACCAGTCCTTACGGAGAGACACTAGAACAAAGCACGAAGCAAATGCCATAGCTCCCTGAACCATGTTGCTAAAAAGCAAGTTTTAACAATAAAGTTGAAGTGATCCATTATATCCAGATTAACAGTTAAGCAAAGGTGATAGTAGATGTGCCTAGCAAAGTTCTACCCATATGCAATAACCCAAGGTAATCAAGGTATAGGATAAACAAACTAGGTACAACCTTAAAGGGAAAACAATTTAGACACATGCGTATGCAGTAAATAATGTAAAGGTGGTGTTTAGGTAGCAAGGATTGTCCGTGCTATACTTGCCTCAAATCCAGTTTAATCACTCATAGTATTCAACTCTTGATCTTCAAGCTCTTCTCCTCGATAGCAACCGAAACGCATTCCTTCTAGTCGCAGCAATCATCGAGCACACAAGTAGCTAGACAAGCAAACAAACAATAGCAACTAAGAACAATACACCAAACAATAGAAACAGAACAAAAGAAGGCTTTAGAAATAATCTACACTTTGCTACGAACACGTGAGCGCAAGAATCACACTAATCGGAGCTAAAACAAGAAAGTTATGGCGTTTCTAAGTTTCAGGGGCTTATTTGTGAAAAACCGAGGACCTATACGTAATTTCACGTTAAAACAGGAGGGCAACGTGCAACAAAGACAGGGGCTGGACCTCGGGTGGTAATAACGGGAGATTATAGGGGTTTAAACGTAAACTAGGGGCATATTTGTGAATATATTCTAAGCTCACTGGACGGCGGGTTGATTTGCGAAAAGCTCGGGGGGGTCTTTAGCAAATGCGCCAGCGCTGACCGGTATGAGTCAACTTTGACTCGGGCTGGATTCAATCTGGGCCACTAGATCTCGATCGTACAGCTGGTGATGGATCTAGGGGAGGGGATGGTCGCCGGCGGCAGAACTTGCGGCGACGCTTCGCCGGCGAAGCTCGAAGTCGAGCCACGGGCCACAGTTTTGGGCGCGGAAGGGACCTACGGGACCGGGGCGAAACGGCGAGCATTACTGGGGTGTTCAAGTCGAGGGCTGGGCGATGTGGGTGGCGCGCGACGGCGGCCGGCGGGCGGATGTCTCTGGCGAAGGCGCGCGGTGGCGGTGGCAGGGCTACGGAGCGCGAGAGACCACGGGGAACAGCTTGGGGGCTTTATTACCTCGGCGTGAAACCTTCTGGAGAGCCAGACGGAGCGGAACGGCGATGAGCCGGCAGATCGACGGCGGCGGCTCGAGCTCGAAGTCGGTGGCGGCTCTGGCGCAACGTGAGCGAGGGGTTCTGGCGACGGGATGACGACGAGGGTTGGCGGCGGAGGTTCGCATCGTCGTCGCGAAGCTCGTGGTGCTGGCCTCTTGCTCCCTCGGCGCCGGGGCTAGGCTAATAGGCGTCGATGGCGGGCGGCGCCAATGGCGGCGGCGGCGACGGCGAGCTCGGTGTGCGGCGCTAGAGGAGGCTGCGGTGCTAGGGTTTCGAGCGGTGGATGAAGGAGCCAGGGCGGCGTCGCGAGGCATGATAAGTAGGCGCGGGGGAGGCGGCCTCGACGTGCGGGCCCTGCCGCTGTAGAGGCGCGGCCGGCCGCACCATTAGCGGGAAGGAGGAAGGAAGGTGGGGAAGGCTTCACTGACGCGTGGGGCCCACAGGCAGCCCCCATCCATCAAAGGGCTGCCCGGGGACATGGAGTTCTCCGATGAGGAGGACAATGAAAAAGAGGAAGAGAAGCCGCCCACCGTGGAGAGCCTAAAGGAGGAACTGGCACTGGCGAAGCAGAGGATCAACCACCTGGATGAGAAGGTGGCGGAGGGCGAGCTCGCACGCATGGAATGGGAGGACAAGATGGAACTCCTCCGCAAGGCCCTGTGCGCAAAGCTCAAGAGGCTTTTCAAGGCCACGGGACACGAAGATCTCTATGGACCGCCTTCAGAGTAGTGTCCCGCGGTCGTCCCGTTTTTAGATAGAGCACCGTTAGTTTAGTTTGGTTTGCTAGTTGCTTGATTCATTTATTTGTTTAGATCAATGTTTAGGGTGCTCTGAAATTTCCCTTCCAATCATTTGTTCCAAATTTTAGTTCAAAGAATAAATAAAATTAGAATTGAATAAAATCCACGCTCCGGCTGGTGCATTTGAGCCACCCGGGGTATGCCTCAATTAACAGAGAGTTGCACAAGTACAGGAACGACACAGGAACACATGGCACGATGGACCGAGCCCCAGGGGCCAGTTCGGCCGAACCAAGCAGTTCGGGCGAACTGGCCAGTTCGGGCGAACTGACCGGTTCGGCCGAACCAGCCCGGCTGCCCCCTTTCGCGCACCTGCACGCTGGTTTGCACCTTCTTCCCCCCCCCCCCTGTTTACTTCCCTGTGTTGTCTCATTTCGAAAAATTGAAAATGCATGGCTCACATAAACGAAACAAACTCGGTCTTCCTTTTATGACATGTTGCTGCCTGTTGTTTATTTCAAACTCAGTATCTAGTACTTGTGAAAAATTCATCATGATAGGACCCCCCCTGATCTAAGTTGTTGATATTTGTGATATGACTCGATAAAATGAACCACTTGTTCACATCAACATTCGGGAGAATCTAATTTGTGAAAAGATGAAAATCCTGCTATATCCCTTCATCCTGTCCACAAATACCACATATGCTTGAAAGTTTACTCGTGAAACCTGTCATATTTTGTATGAAGTCTTGTTGAAAGTTGTGTTCTTGGAATGGATCACATTGGCTGGGGTCTGTTTCAAGCAAATCTATCATCAGAGTGTAGTGGAAGCCCTCATGCCTCGATGATACCCTGAAAAAAAAGAAAAGAGAAAAGAAATAAAGGACTCATGAAAGTCCAAGAAGAAAAAAAAATCCCAAAAGGGGAAGAGAAAAGAAAAAGGGGTCAGAAAGGCTGAGGAACAACATGAACTCTCTATCATTAACTTGCAACATGACCACGGGCAGTGATGAGAAGCTCCAGGAGCCAATCTTTGGCTTGACCGAAATACTCGACATGACAAGGCCACCACCTGAGAGACAAAGAGAAATACAAAAGAGAATGAGTGAAAGGAGAGAGCTCCAGAGAACTGAGTGTCAGGGATGAAGGGAGACAAGTCATTTAATTGCGAAAACCAGAAAACCCCGAATGCAGGATGAGCAAGAGGACCTTGTTGTAAGAGTCGTTCCATTTATCAACCGCCCAAGATCCGGGAAGTAGCCACTACAAATTCACAGGTATGAGAAAGGTTTGAATATTCAATATGCAAGTATTCATGATTATAAAAGAACCCTTACTTTAGTCTTGCTCATGTTTTAATTTCTTTACTCGGGACAAGCAAAGATCTAAGTTTGGGGGAGCTTGTTGGCGGTCGTTACAGACCGATTTCCGACCTCCAACCGAGTATAAAACAAACACAATGGGGACACACACCATAGCTATAGGGCTTATCACTGACTATTTCCATGAGTTCTGGTGGTTGTCCAATGTGCAGGTACAAAATGGAGAAACACGTGCAATAGGGGACGGAAATGACCGATTTAGCCGAACGACACGATTCGGCCGGTTACCCCCCAGAGCCGTACACGACACCGGGAGACGTCTACGTCAGCAACAACACAGCAGTGACATCACATGACACGTAGGCGACCGCCACTTCATCCTGGGCCAGTACAACTCGAAGCCAAGCACCAGGAAGCTAGCCAGGAGGGCCCACAGGGCAGAGGATGCACGGGGGAGCGAACCAGGCCACTGGGCCAGTTCAGCCGAACGGCCCAGTTCGGCCGAACCGCCTCCACATGCCAAACCGCCTCTGCACTGCCTCAGGATCAAGGCGGTGCTACGTGGCAGTTCGGCCGAACTGCGCGGTTCGGCCGAACCGGCTTGTTCGGCCGAACGGCCCGGCACCGCCCTCTGCAGCCTTGGCAGCTACTCCACCTCCACCGTCTTGGCTCCCCTATAAATTGAGGCCCCCGGTCACCTGCAAGAGACACAACACAAGAGTAGAGTGCAGGCGAAACACTGTTAGTCCTCCACTTGTATCAGTAGAATAGGGAGAGAGGAGAGGTGAGCATCCCGGAGAGGAGCCGGAGTGTCGGCCCCTCTTCTCGCTGTACCTCTACGGATGCGGCTCTGCTTCGAGTAACATCCGGGTCTTGTCTGGTAACTCTTGTATCTCTCTCTGATTAATTGAGCATTCAGTTCTTACTTTTATATGTTTGCTGGTTCTTCGTTCAATGCTTAGTTGATTGGTATAATTGTATACTGGTTGCTTAGCTTGGGTGCTTATCTTTCTATAGGAGATAAGTATTAGTTGACTAGTGTAGGCGTGGTGCCTATACTTGAGACTAACTTAGTTTATTCCCGTCGCAACGGAGGTGGTAGCCGTAAGGTGGTGACAGCCCTTCCGGTCTTTGTAGTCCATCACGTTAGTTCCGGTCCGTAGGATCCCCCAGTTGGGAAATAGGGGCACCCCTTCTCATCCCTTTCTGTGTGTCCACCGGTACCTTGGAATACTCCCGGGTGAAAGCTACATCGGTATCCGTTCGCTTGCGGATTTATCTGTAGGCCGTAAGGAGTGCCAACAAGCCTTTCTGGCGCCGTTGCCGGGGAACGGTAGTTGTTCTGAGTCCGAACCCAAGTTGTCCGTGTATTCCACCACCACCCATATGAATTCCATTCTCACCTTACGTCAACACTCGGCTCCAAAGGGCGATTGTTTGGAGCCACCACCATCATCACATCCCATCCACACACCCGGCTATGAGCTGCGCCCCGGCTTCATAGCCATGGTTCGAGAGCAAACGTTCTCAGGAACGAATGCTGAGAGTCCATATGCGCATTTGCGCGAGTTTGAGCAACTCTGTTCATGTCTTGTCATTGCGGGCATGACACAAGAGACGCTTAAATGGAAGCTATTCCCGTTCTCATTAACGGGAGATGCAAAGAAATGGTACTCTCTAGCTGTCGGAAATATGGAAGGGAGTTGGGAAACTCTCAGAGAGAAATTCTGCTTAAACTTCTTCCCAGCTTCCAAGGTAGCCAGCCTCCGAATCGAAATTCTTACCTTTAAGCAATTAGAGGGAGAATCGTTAGGAGCTGCCTGGGCTCGTTTCAAGCAAATATTGGCCTCAGGACCAAACCTAAGTCTACCAGAACCCGTTGTTTTACAACACTTTAGCCTTGGCCTCTGTCCTGTAGCCACCACTTTCTTGAACTCCGCTTCAGGAGGTCATTCTCTCATTTGACTCCCAGTGAAGCGAGGGTAATCCCGGATCGTATCCTGGACGATACTCCCTACACTGGAGTCTATGACGAACTCCCCGACGAAGAGGAGCAGCCTGAACCTGAACCTAAAGAGCCAACACCAGTCCAATCTAAATCCTTTAGCTCTTTCAGTCCATTAGAACCTGAAGCTCATTTCGAACCACAACCCTATTCCAGCCCGGACCATTATGATTCACTCTACACCACTCTCTATGATTTTGATGATGATTTATTCGGAGACATCGGGAGTGCAGCAAGTTTCCCACGGGAACGACGTGTAGAGCATAAGGATCAGGCCCCCGACAAAGAGGAATTAGAATACCAGCGAGAGTACTTGGGACGTCTCTCCGCTATCATGAGTCGGGAGTGGCTAGAAGAGGCCGAAGCCTCGACCGAGGTGGTCAAGATGCCCAGAAAAACCAAAAGGATATTATGTGAGATCATGAGCCTTGACCGAGAAGTTGGGTACGACCCGAGCCTTGGAATCAATATAATCTCTAGCTCTTTGGTGCGAACCGAATTCCCTGATAACTCATGGTCGTTTTCTCAAAAACGACTTAAGTTTACTTCAGGAAGAATCCTGGATTGTTTGGGGATCCTATGGGTCACACCCGTTAAGGTCAACGATCCTGAACTTTTCATGGATTTCCACATCTTCGACCTACCTAGCACTACCACACATCCCGTCTTCATAGGTAGGCCGATCCTGAAGATTCTGGAAAAAGCACCAATAAACCAGCTTGTAGAACTCATGATTGGCAACGAACTTTTCCCTGTCTCCTATTCTCAATCACTAAACACCCCGATAGAGCCAGATCCTGATCCTGACCCTTTAGAGGAAGTCAGGTCAGCTTCTTTGCTAGACCTCGAACAACCTATTCCAGAAGAGGATATTCCATTCTTTACAGAGGAGGAGGAAACTCACCCCCCAATTGAGCTTGATACAAACGAAACTCCAAAACCATCTCCAATCAAGCTCAAACCTCTTCCGCCTGGACTTAGGTATGCTTTCCTCTTTGGGGATAAGCAAACTCCAGTGATCATTAGTGATAAACTCTCTGAGGTAGAAACCCAGCAACTCATCACTATACTAGAGAAGAATCGATCAGTCTTAGGATAGTCTCTCCAAGACATGAAAGGGATTAGCCCAAATCTTTGCACTCATCGCATCCCGATCGATTCTGAAGCAACACCGTCTCGGGAACCTCAACGACGGTTAAACAATGCCATGAGAGAGGTCGTGAAAAAGGAAGTTCTCAAACTCCTTCACGCAGGGATCATCTACCCTGTCCCCAATAGTGAATGGGTTAGTCCCGTTCAAGTCGTGCCTAAGAAGGGAGGAATGACGGTAGTGCGCAATGACAAAAATGAGCTCATCCCTCAGCGCACCGTCACTGGTTGGCGTATGTGTATCGACTATCGTCGACTCAATAAAGCCACCAAGAAAGACCATTTCCCCCTTCTGTTCATAGACGAAATGCTTGAGCGGTTAGCCAAACACTCCTTTTTCTGCTTCCTTGATGGTTACTCTGGGTACCACCAAATTCCTATCCACCCAGAAGACCAGAGTAAAACCACGTTCACATGCCCCTATGGGACATACGCCTACCGGCGAATGTCCTTCGGGTTATGTAACACACCTGCCTCTTTTCAACGTTGCATGATGTCTATCTTCTCCGATATGATTGAGGAGATTATGGAAGTGTTCATGGACGATTTCTCAGTTTACGGAAAGACCTTTACCGAATGTCTGAAAAATCTGGACAAGGTCCTCCAGAGGTGTGAAGAGAAACACCTTGTTTTGAACCGGGAAAAGTGCCATTTTATGGTGCGAGAGGGGATTGTCCTAGGACATAGGGTGTCGGAACGTGGGATCGAGGTAGACAGAGCAAAGATAGAAGTGATCGAGCAACTTCCGCCTCCCACAAACGTTAAGGGAATCCGTAGCTTCCTTGGCCACGCCGGATTCTATAGGTGTTTCATCAAAAACTTCTCCCAGATATCTCGGCCCTTGATCAATCTCTTAGCCAAAGACGCCCCCTTCGTTTTTGATGAGGAGTGTTATGCTGCACTTCACACCCTCAAAAAGGCACTAATCTCCGCTCCCATCATCCAGCCTCCCGACTGGAGCATCCCATTTGAAATCATGTGTGATGCGAGCGACTATGCGGTAGGAGCTGTGTTGGGCCAAACTAAGGACAAGAAGCATTATGCTATCTCGTATGCTAGCAAAACGCTCACTGGCCCCCAGCTCAACTACGCAACCACGGAGAAGGAGCTCTTAGCAGTCGTATTTGCCATAGACAAATTCCGGTCCTACCTAGTCGGGGCCAAGGTTATAGTCTATTCAGATCACGCTGCTCTGAAGTACCTACTGACCAAAAAGGATGCAAAACCGAGACTCATCCGCTGGATTCTTCTACTCCAAGAATTTGACATTGAGATAAAAGATAAGAAAGGAGTAGAGAACTCAGTGGCTGACCATTTGTCCCGGATGCAAGTCCCGTCCGATCTCCCAATCGACGACTACTTGCGGGATGACACCCTCCTTAAGGTCACCACTGGTGATCCGTGGTACGCCAACATAGTAAACTACATGGTGACGGGATATGTCCCTCCTGGAGAGAATAGGAAACGACTAGCCTACGAGAGCCGACTACACCTTTGGGACGACCCGTACCTCTTTAGGATATGTAGCGACGGACTCCTCAGAATGTGCGTACCCGCACATGAGGCTTATAAAATCCTGGAGAGGTGCCATGCAGCCCCGTACGGAGGACACTACGGTGCATTCCGGACCAATGCTAAAGTCTGGCAGTGTGGTTTTTAGTGGCCCAGCATGTATGAGGATGCGAGAGCATTTGTCATGCGGTGCCCCCGCTGCCAGAAACATGGGAACATCAACACTAGAGACGCAATGCCACTCACTAGCGACCTTCAAGTAGAAATCTTCGATGTTTGTGGAGTAGACTTCATGGGTCCCTTCCCAAACTCCGAGGGTTGTCAATTCATCCTAGTAGCAGTGGACTACGTCTCTAAGTGGGTAGAAGCCTTGCCTTGCATAGCTGCTGACTCTAAGAGCGCGAGACAAATGTTTCATGAGGTTATATTTCCCCGTTTTGGCGTTCCTAGAATAGTCATTAGCGATGGCGGCTCCCACTTCATAGATTCAGCCTTCCGTAAGTATCTCTCAAGTTTGGGGGTGCAGCATAACGTAGCCACACCCTATCACCCTCAAACTAGCGGTCAAGCAGAAACTTCCAATAAGCAAATCAAAAACATTCTACAAAAGACCGTAAATGAGATGGGCAAGCAATGGAAGGATAAACTTCCAGATGCACTCTGGGCTTACCGCACGGCCTATAAGACACCCATAGGCATGACCCCATATCAGCTAGTCTATGGCAAGACCTGCCATTTACCTGTAGAAATGGAGTTTAAAGCTCATTGGGCCATTAGGAAGTGGGGTATGGATCTTCCAGCTGCCGGCCTCAAACGGAAGATCCAGCTGGCCGAGCTAGATGAGATGAGGGAGAGAGCATACCACAGCTCCCGGCTATACAAAGAATGGACCAAGAGATGGTATGATAAGAGAATCAAGGTCAAAACGTTCAAGCCGGGAGACAAGGTTCTCGTCTTCAACTCCCGTGTCAAACTTTTCGGTCACGGGAAGTTGAGGAGCAAGTGGGATGGCCCATTCACAGTAATCAATGCTGCATCTCATGGGGCCGTCACTTTGCAAAGCGAGGACGAAAACACCTTCAAGGTTAACGGACAGCGGTTGAAGATTTTCCTAGAACCAGAACCTCCGCCACTTGACGAATTAGACGTCGTCGAGTTCATAGAACTCTGAACCCCGTCCACAGAACCCCGGCCCGAATCCATCATCTTCAAATCCTTCTGGGCCAAAACCTCCTGAACCTTGAAAACCACCTTGACCTGAATCTCCCATGACCAAAACTTCGAACCACGACACGGGCCACGCACCTGGGGGTCCTGGGACCTGTTCGGGCGAACAGGCCCAGTTCGGCCGAACCAGCTGGTTCGGGCGAACTGGCCTACAAGGCCCCAGGGACAGATATGCTCGCCCAGATACATCTGCAGTTAGAGATATCCCGAGAGTCGCGAGGGAATCGTCGGGAAACTCCGTTTTTCCAATCTGAAATCCCCGATAAAAACAGAGACTCTCTGTCGACTTTTCCCATCTCATCTAAGCCAACTCCATCCCATAGAACACAGCCACTGTTGGCACTTCTTACGATCCAATATCAGAATTGAGAATCCTGGTACTGGGGTAAGGAGTGTTTCAGTGGTTTTCCTTATGGCTTAGTAAAATATAGAAATATTCTGCAAGCGCACAGAATCACCGCTGTAGCACTTCACCTGGGAGTATCCCGAGGTATCGTAATTTATATTTCCGCAGGGAAGCTTTGGCAAGATTACTAGTGAACAGATATTCGAGACTATCAAAGAAGGGCACACGACTAGACAAGACAGGGGATAACGGTATTGGATAGGAGTGGATATACCGGACACACAGCTCAAGGGATACTCAGGTAAAGGAGAGAAGAGATAGATAGCTGGGAGGACAACGAGAAGAGATAGAGGACTCCTGGATTCTTTATCTACCTCTGTCACTCTAGCTTAGAGATACAGCGGCTACAGAGCCAGCACTAGGAGATCTGGGATAACTCTAATGTCTTAGCTTCGGGACAAGGGAACCGGTGAACACACAGAAAGGGATAAGAAGGGGTGCCACTATTTCCCAACTGGGGAATCCTACGGACCGGAACTAACGTGATGGGCTACGAAGACCGAAAGAGCTGTCACCACCTCCCGGCTACCACCTCCGTTGCGACGGGAATAAACTAATGCCACTGACTAGTCTAGGAACCACTCCTACACTAGACAACGACTACTTACTCTGCTAGCAAGAGCAAGCAACCTTGTCAATACTCTTGGTGACAGTTCACCTCCAGTATCAAGCAAGATCGAAGAACCAGCCAAGACAAAGACTTAAACAAGACTACAAGCACTAGAACTATAACTGACTATAGTCTAAACAAGATATATTTGCTACTAGAATAAAGTAGAAGCAAGATATAAATGACAAAGGCAAAGTGATAAAGATAACTATATTGATAACTGAAAGTCTTACAAAAGGAAAGGTAAAAGATAAAAGAGCTAATACCAGAGCTTCTGAAGACGACTCCGGAACCTCCGAGGCAAAGCTCGACTCAACTCTAACTCCCAACTAATCTATCCTAACTCTACTAGAATGAAAGTGGAAATGAGCTCCTTGGCTTGGTGTCTGTTTCAAGGGGAGTGTATTGTCCTATATATAGTGCCACAGGTCGGTTGGAGCTGAAGTAACCGCCAAGGGACCAGGGGGGTACCCCCTAGCAATTCGGGCGCCAGGGTCGGTTCGGCCGAACCAGGGGGTTCGGCCGAACCCTTGATCTCCACCGCCTTAGCTTGGACGCTTGTGATTAGCCTTGGGGAGGCGGTGCTAGCCTGGGGTCGGTTCGGCCGAACCGACCTGTTCGGCCGAACGGGCCTGGCCCAAGGCCAGCCCTCCCCAGCACCGCCTCTGTGTCCTGGATGTCCTGAGCCTCCTTCTGCTGATGTGGAACTTGTTGTGTGGGCCCAGGATGATGTGGCGTGGGTCCAGAATGAGTTGGCAGTCGTCCACGTGTCGTACGTTGTGTCCGCTTGGTCATCGGTGATGTGGACGGCTCCCGGCAGCTTGTATGGCTAAGGGGGCTAACCGGCCGAACGGAGTCGTTCGGCTGATTCGGTCATTTTCGGCCCCAATAGCGCGTATTTGTCGTAGTTGTACCTGCACAAGTGACACTCACCAAAACTCGTGGAACTTTATTAGAAATAAAACCTAAGTACATGGAATGTTGCATATAACCTCATTTATTCCCGAGTATTGGTGGTCGGATTTGGGCTGTAACGACCGCCAACAAGCTTCCCCAAGCTTAGCTCTTTGCTCGTCCTTGAGCAAAGATATAAACTTAGGCTCGTGGATCAGGAGTTGCTACAATGTCATTTCTTTTGCAGGTAACTTATAAACAACTAGTCCTCAAAAATACTTGAATCATAGGCAAAGTTTCAAATCACCTTTTTACCTATGGGGCTTATAGCAATCTCCTTATCTTGGGCGGTTGAAAGGACGAACAGTTTAAACTCAGTTTTATTCCACTCTACTCTTTTCAGGATCTCATCTCGGAATTTTTTCACAAGTTTTGAAAACTACAAATTGTTCCTCATTGGCACACTCAATCACTCAAGTGTATTTGAATCCTCACCAAAGGCTTGTGCCTTCTTTTCATCCTAACATCTAATTTGGCTTTTTGTGTGGCTCAGGGACAAAGGATGAAGGCATGCATGCATCTTATATTTTGCTAAGTCAAAGACCGAATCTCAGAGGAGACAAATCATACCTTAAGATCGAGAGGTGCAAGTGTGTGGATATGGATGGAGTGGAATATGGTGGAATGGAATGGGATATGGTGGAACTCCTTGGATGAACTTCCCTCTCCTTGATTTATTTTCGAAAACATGGGCTATCTTTTATTCTCATATTTTTGCCATGCCACTTGGCATGCTTTTCTTTTTTCTCTTTCTTTTTGCCATGCTCTTTGGCATGCTTTTCTTTTTCTCTTATTTTTGCCATGCTTCTTTGGCATGCTTTTCTTTTTGCATAGCCCATGTCTCTATCAAGAATATTTGGAGAGGGAACTCATAGAACATGGAGCATTTATTTTTGTGGATGGATGATGGAAAATGTTTGCTAACTCCCAGTGTAGGAATTGCAAGTGAGAGGTGGTGTGTGTACGTGGGTCTCGATCTTTAAGAATATGAAAGCTTAACTCAAAGGTCACAACAATTTGACAAAGCTCACTAAGATAACAAGCAGCATATGAGTAGAAATTTTCAACTAAGCTTATCATATGGCTCTGGTAGGTATTTTGACCAATGAGGAACTTTTTTCATTTTGAAAGCATAAATTTTCGAGATTTTCCCCGTACTAAAAGCAGAATAGAATTTAACCAAATTCTCACTATATCAACCCCCACAACAACTTAAACTTGGAATAAAGCATGCGCTCCCACAAGGTTTTCAGGATCAGTTTTACTCATGCCAAATAACTCAAGCACAATGTAGCAACTAGTTGAAATAAAGTACTTGCAAAATTAATGACAGAGCAACTATTCATCATTTCCAAGGTGAGAGGCATATGATTCATTCCATGCATAGTTGGGAGTTATTTTTATTCAAGGGAAATATTGTTTAAGGGAAATATTTTTGGTATTTTCATTTTTTTTAAATGCAAATTATCATGAAGGAAAATGAAAGGGAAATTAAAAGATCAAAGTGCTGGATAAATCGGGACATACCTGGTGGGGGTCCTCCCCCAAGCTTGGACTTTCACTAGTAGGGGTTGAGCCTTGAAAGGTACTGGCTTAGCTGTTCTGCTTGCTCGTGGACGTCATGCTGGATGGATGCTACCATCCCGCTATTCTCTTGATGGTACTGAGAATGGCGGGCTAGCGTGTCTTGAATCTCTCGGCTATGGTCGTCGATGAGCTCGACTCGGTCGGAGATGTAGGACAACTCCCGGCCGTAGTCGAAGCGTGCGGACTATGAGTATCCGGGGTAGTATGGCTGGGAGGCACTGTCGTACCCTCCTCCATACCGGCTCCCGGACCACTCAGAGTCTGTGTCCTGGCCGTAGTCCCAGCGTCCTGAGGCGAAGTAGTCCGGCTCCTGGTGTTGCCCGGAGCCTCTTGCTCCGGACGTCCCAGCACCGGTGTATATGTCGTAGGTGGCCCCAAAAGCGGAAGTGTGTTGGTGCGGCATTTGTGGTGCATCTTCCGGCTCCTGTGAGGTGGCGAGCCCAGCATCACGCCTGGCTCGTCCCCTCGTGACGGGTCCGTCACCTGCAACGCTGTGCCAAGCAGGCTCTCTCCAAGGTGGAGAATCATCCGACTCGGTCCTCAACTGAAGAGTTAGTTTCAGCGTGGTATACAACCTTAGTGTTGCACAAGGCAAAGGCACTTCAGTTGTATATCCACGGTAAATCATTGCCAACGTTGCGTCAGGCGTCCGCCGTATCATGTGGGCCTGCACGAAGTGCTCGGCATCCACGACGGAACGCGCTGTCTCGATGTACGTGAACCGAGCGCCTTGAAGGACGCCCAGGTGGTTAGCGAGGCGAGTGACTAGAGAAGTCATCGCCATGCTACCCGTACGAGAAATATGAGACAACCAGTGACCAACCATGTCTTTCACAGGTGAGTAGGGAATTTGCTTGAGCATGGCGAAAAGAACCCGCAACTCGATGGTGTTGACTGGGCGCAAATCTGCCCGGGGGAATACCGTCATAGACACCCAACGATGCATGAAACGCAAAGTGGGGTTATGTATGCTGTTCGTGCGTGGCGCATGACAGTTGGTATTCCCCGAAATCTTTTTCCAAAATGCCACCCGGTCAAATCTTTTAAGCGCTTTGTTCGGGTCTAGGGAACAACGGCTTGAAAATCCGAGACCCGAACTAAAATCCCTCCAAGAGCAGAAAAACTCTTGGTTGAAAAATCGGAAACGAATCCCCCCAGTTTCAGAAACCAAAGTCGAGAGGAATTCAAGGGTGAGCAGGTACAAACCTTCTTCGTTGATGTGCCAAAAATTCTCCCAGCCAATGGCTTGGAAGATTTCTGTGAACTCTACGTCCATCCCCGTGTCCCTGAGCAAATCTTGCTCAAACACACGGGTGTGCTCGAACTCCTTCAGCCGAAGCTCGTTGAAGGTGTTCTGCTCCCGTTCTGTCCTGAGGTTGATGTCACTCTCGCTCAGGAGCTGCCTGGCCGGGGGCGTGGCATGGCCCCATCCCGAGCCGGCTGCTTCGTGCTCGTCCGTGTCCATCCGGCTCGAGCCTCGGGACGGAGCTTGGGAACTCTCAGCATTGTCCGATCGTCGGCCTAGCCGGGCGAAACGACGGAGCGAAGTGAAGAACTTCGACATGATTCCTGCAAAAAGTTAGTACAACAACAACTACCCGAAGGACTGAATATATATGGTTAGCACAAGAAAATCAAGTTTGTTGTTCAAGATAGTTAGTCGTTCTTGTGGGTGTCAGTGACCACCACAAAATCGTCCAGAAATTCAGCACAAAGATCACAACAAAAGCAAAATATTTTTTTGGGATTTTCTAGTGATGCAAGTAAACCAAAACTTGAGCAAGAACTTGGGAAGAACTTGAGCAAGCACTAGAGCAAAGAACTTGAGAGAGAGGGAGAGAGCTCCTAGCAGAATTTTTTTTCTGAGTGAATGAGTGTGTGAGGAGCTCACAAGCTTGCACCAGCATTTATAGGCCGAGGGGGGGCAGGCCCCTGGTTCGGCCGAATGGCCTGGTTCGGCCGAACCGGGCAGGTGTGGCCTGGCCACTCCATGTGAGTGCATCCCCCTCCTTTGCTTTGATTCCACGCCAAAATGTGTGGCCACAAAATTTTTAAGTCATGTGAGTGGAGCTAGTGGTAGGTGAGATGCAAAATTGACATGACCAAAGTGGATTTTAGTGGAGTCACCCCCATGCTGCCATGTTTGTGATAAATGGTGAGTGTGCAGCCATTTTTAGTGGGGTAGACATGTTTGGTGCTGGTTGGTGGTGATGGTAAATAATTGGAGATGTTCTAGAAGGGATGAAAATGATAAAAGTTACCAATTACATCCACCCTAGGTAAAATTTCAGCATGTGTCCAATTATTTCTAACCAAGCTTGCAAAATTTTCTACTCTCTCAAATTAATTACTCAAGTGGTTCATTTATTTTGAAAAGGGAAACATGCAAATGCAATTGAAAAATTAAAAATTGGAAGGGAAATATGGGATACATACCGGTTTTCCTCGCGGCGAGAGCTCAGCTTTTAAGTCCGCGAGCGGGACTTCTCCTGTCTTCAGTTGCTTGTGTCATCGTCCGGTCCCGGAGTGGATGACTCGGACGATGCAACCTTCTTCCACCACATCTTCTTGTTCTTCTTCTTCGGTGTTGGTGGCGGTGGGATCGGCGTCTCTGGAGATTGTGGTTCGAATGCAACCACGTTGACCTGCTCCAGGTTATTGGAATTTTGAATTGAATCAGTGCATACTTGAGAGCATTTCTCCACCCTGGGCTTGAACGCAAACTTTTCTTCCTTGTCGTTGATGTTCAGGCTGATTTCTCCGGCTCCCACGTCGATGTTTGCATTGGCGGTGCTCAGGAACGGCCTCCCGAGGATGAGAGGTGTTTTCGTGTCGACCTCCATATCGAGCACCACGAAGTCCACGGGTACGAAGAATTCCCGGATTTTCACCGGAATATCTTCGGCTATTCCCGCGGGGTAGCGAATCGATTGATCCGCTAGCTGCAAATACATGGTTGTAGGGGACAAAGAAGAATAGTTTAGTTTGTCGAACACTACCTTGGGCATGACGCTGACGCTTGCTCCAAGATCGCACAGGGCATGGTTGAAGTGCTGCTCCCCGATCGAGCATGTGATGGTAGGGCATCCTGGGTCCTTCTTCTTTTCTGGGAGATTGTTCAAGATAGCCGCACTACATGCTTCAGTTAGTTTAATTACCTCGGTGGTTGGCAGTGCCCTTTTGTTGTTGAGGATGTCCTTCAGATACTTGGCATATGTGGGAACCTGCATAGCTTCAAGCAATGGGATATTGACATATAACTTTCGAATTACCTCAACAAATTTGCTGAATTGTTCGTCCACCGTTGGCTTAGGGCATCTTCTGGGGAATGGCAGCATATTTAGTTCGTAAAACTCGTGAGGGGTCGCCTTTGCTTCCTTCTGCGGACTTGTCTTCTGTGGTTCTGCTGCGGCCTCCTCTTCTTCGCTATCACTTTCTGTAGTGGCTGCCTTTTTACCTGCACTGTCAGGATATGGCGGGTCCCGAGTGGTCTTACCCTCTCTCGTGGTGACCGCTTTAACCTTTTTACGGGGGCAATTGTCTGGTTGCCCAGAGAATTTCCCCGCTACGGGTGAGGGTAAAGAAGCAGCTAACTGAGCAATTTGATTTCTATCATTTTATTAAAGCTCAGTTGACTTTTCATAGCAGAAGAAAATGATTCCATCCTAGAGTTTATGCTTTCCAGAGTTTTATCATTAGCAGCAAGCTTTTTATTGATGTTTTCAGTTATTTTCATCTGGCCAAACACAAGATCTCTAAGAGACGACTGATTATTGAAATTGCTGGAATTGAAATTGTTACTTTGTTGAGGCCTCTCAAAAGGGAGGTTTGGGCGCGGATTCCAGCCTTGGTTGTCGTAGTTGTTCGGTCGGTACCCGTTGTTGTTGGAGTTGTTGACGTAGTGGGCATCTTCTCGTGTTTCGGGGCAGTCATTCCCCGAATGGCCAGTGTTGCCACAGACTTCGCAGGTCATGTGAGCGTCCATGGCTTGCACCGTTTCTTGAGCAGGGGCCTCCAGTTTCTTCATCAGGAGGTCCATCTTGGCAGCGAGCATGTCCAGAGCTTCAACTTGGTGAACTCCTCGGGTCTTTGGTTGAGTTCGGTCATTGGACCAACCTTGGTTCTCGACCATCTTCTCTATGAGGGCCTTCGCACGACTCTCCTCAAGAGAGAAGAACGAGCCTCCAGCAGCAGTATCCAGGTACTCACGAGCAGAATTTCTCAGAAAGGGAACCGGTGAACACACAGAAAGGGATAAGAAGGGGTGCCACTATTTCCCAACTGGGGAATCCTACGGACCGGAACTAACGTGATGGGCTACGAAGACCGAAAGAGCTGTCACCACCTCCCGGCTACCACCTCCGTTGCGACGGGAATAAACTAATGCCACTGACTAGTCTAGGAACCACTCCTACACTAGACAACGACTACTTACTCTGCTAGCAAGAGCAAGCAACCTTGTCAATACTCTTGGTGACAGTTCACCTCCAGTATCAAGCAAGATCGAAGAACCAGCCAAGACAAAGACTTAAACAAGACTACAAGCACTAGAACTATAACTGACTATAGTCTAAACAAGATATATTTGCTACTAGAATAAAGTAGAAGCAAGATATAAATGACAAAGGCAAAGTGATAAAGATAACTATATTGATAACTGAAAGTCTTACAAAAGGAAAGGTAAAAGATAAAAGAGCTAATACCAGAGCTTCTGAAGACGACTCCGGAACCTCCGAGGCAAAGCTCGACTCAACTCTAACTCCCAACTAATCTATCCTAACTCTACTAGAATGAAAGTGGAAATGAGCTCCTTGGCTTGGTGTCTGTTTCAAGGGGAGTGTATTGTCCTATATATAGTGCCACAGGTCGGTTGGAGCTGAAGTAACCGCCAAGGGACCAGGGGGGTACCCCCTAGCAATTCGGGCGCCAGGGTCGGTTCGGCCGAACCAGGGGGTTCGGCCGAACCCTTGATCTCCACCGCCTTAGCTTGGACGCTTGTGATTAGCCTTGGGGAGGCGGTGCTAGCCTGGGGTCGGTTCGGCCGAACCGACCTGTTCGGCCGAACGGGCCTGGCCCAAGGCCAGCCCTCCCCAGCACCGCCTCTGTGTCCTGGATGTCCTGAGCCTCCTTCTGCTGATGTGGAACTTGTTGTGTGGGCCCAGGATGATGTGGCGTGGGTCCAGAATGAGTTGGCAGTCGTCCACGTGTCGTACGTTGTGTCCGCTTGGTCATCGGTGATGTGGACGGCTCCCGGCAGCTTGTATGGCTAAGGGGGCTAACCGGCCGAACGGAGTCGTTCGGCCGATTCGGTCATTTTCGGCCCCAATAGCGCGTATTTGTCGTAGTTGTACCTGCACAAGTGACACTCACCAAAACTCGTGGAACTTTATTAGAAATAAAACCTAAGTACATGGAATGTTGCATATAACCTCATTTATTCCCGAGTATTGGTGGTCGGATTTGGGCTGTAACGACCGCCAACAGCCACCATGGCCTCCTTTTCCTCCAAGGGCGCATCATCGGCTCAGGGCTCGAGCAGCTGTAGCCAGAACGGCAACTCCTCCCGGCAGGAGCACGCCTTCCACATCTCCGACGTCGACGCAGCGGGAGACGTGCACCGGGGGAGGACGCCGGGACGTAGCCCGGTGAGGCGCGGCAACTCCCCTCACCGCTCAGCACTCAACGAGCTCCTCGCCCCACTAAAAGGGACCAAGAAGCTGCCCCGTTCGCCATCACCGAGGCCGAACGTAGGGCAGCTACGCCCAAGGTCGATATCCTCCTCGAGGGTGTCGGACTTGGCGTTGTTGCTGCCCAAGGAGAAGGCCGAGGAGGAGCCGGACTACACGCCGGAAAGCCCACCGCGTTTCATCATCAAGGGAGAACGCATCCCGGGAGGAGGGTACGGAAAAGTCCTCGTCCCGCCGCTCAACCGGAACGAGCTGGGACTGGCAGACTCATCCCAGTCCTCTCCGCCACGGCGCCACCCCAGAGTCCGGTGCCACTGGCATCACCCATCCATCAAAGGGCTGCCCGGGGACATGGAGTTCTCCGATGAGGAGGACAATGAAAAAGAGGAAGAGAAGCCGCCCACCGTGGAGAGCCTAAAGGAGGAACTGGCACTGGCGAAGCAGAGGATCAACCACCTGGATGAGAAGGTGGCGGAGGGCGAGCTCGCACGCATGGAATGGGAGGACAATATGGAACTCCTCTGCAAGGCCCTGTGCGCAAAGCTCAAGAGGCTTTTCAAGGCCACGGGACACGAAGATCTCTATGGACCGCCTTCAAAGTAGTGTCACGCGGTCGTCCCGTTTCTAGATAGAGCACCATTAGTTTAGTTTGGTTTGCTAGTTGCTTGATTCATTTATTTGTTTAGATCAATGTTTAGGGTGCTCTGAAATTTCCCTTCCAATCATTTGTTCCAAATTTTAGTTCGAAGAATAAATAAAATTAGAATTGAATAAAATCCACGCTCCGGCTGGTGCATTTGAGCCACCCGGGGTATGCCTCAATTAACAGAGAGTTGCACGAGTACAGGAACGACACAGGAACGCATGGCACGATGGACCGAGCCCCAGGGGCCAGTTCGGCCGAACCAAGCAGTTCGGGCGAACTGACCGGTTCGGCCGAACCAGCCCGGCTGCACCCTTTCGCGCACCTGCACGCTGGTTTGCACCTTCTTCCCCCCTGTTTACTTCCCTGTGTTGTCTCGTTTCGAAAAATTGAAAATGCATGGCTCACATAAACGAAACAAACTCGGTCTTTCTTTTATGACATGTTGCTGCCTGTTGTTTATTTCAAACTCAGTATCTAGTACTTGTGAAAAATTCATCATGATAGGACCCCCCTGATCTAAGTTGTTGATGTTTGTGATATGACTCGATAAAATGAACCACTTGTTCACATCAACATTCGGGAGAATCTAATTTGTGAAAAGATGAAAATCCTGCTCTATCCCTTCATCCTGTCCACAAATACCACATATGCTTGAAAGTTTACTCCTGAAACCTGTCATATTCTGTATGAAGTCTTATTGAAAGTTGTGTTCTTGGAATGGATCACATTGGCTGGGGTCTGTTGCAAGCAAATCTATCATCAGAGTGTAGTGGAAGCCTCATGCCTCGATGATACCCTGAAAAAAAAATAAAAGAGAAAAGAAATAAAGGACTCGTGAAAGTCCAAGAAGAAAAATATCCCAAAAGGGGAAGAGAAAAGAAAAAGGGGTCAGAAAGGCTGAGGAACAACATGAACTCTTTATCATTAACTTGCAACATGACCACGGGCAGTGATGAGAAGCTCCAGAAGCCAATATTTGGCTTGACCGAAATACTCGACATGACAAGGCCACCACCTGAGAGACAAAGAGAAATACAAAAGAGAATGAGTGAAAGGAGAGAGCTCCAGAGAACTGAGTGTCAGGGATGAAGGGAGACGAGCCATTTATTTGCGAAAACCAGAAAACCCCGAATGCAGGATGAGCAAGAGGACCTTGTTGTAAGAGTCATTCCATTTATCAACCGCCCAAGATCCGGGAAGTAGCCACTACAAATTCACAGGTATGAGAAAGGTTTGAATATTCAATATGCAAGTATTGATGATTATAAAAGAACCCTTACTTTAGTCTTTCTCATGTTTTAATTTCTTTACTCGGGACGAGCAAAGATCTAAGTTTGGGGGAGCTTGTTGGCGGTCGTTACAGACCGATTTCCGACCTCCAACCGAGTATAAAACAAACACAATGGGGACACACACTATAGCTATAGGGCTTATCACTGACTATTTCCATGAGTTCTGGTGATTGTCCAATGTGCAGGTACAAAATGGAGAAACACGTGCAATAGGGGACGGAAATGACCGATTTAGCCGAACGACACGATTCGGCCGGTTACCTCCCAGAGCCGTACACGACACCGGGAGACGTCTACGTCAGCAACAACACAGCAGTGACATCACATGACACGTAGGCGACCGCCACTTCATCCTGGGCTAGTACAACTCGAAGCCAAGCACCAGGAAGCTAGCCAGGAGGGCCCACAGGGCAGAGGATGCACAGGGGAGCGAACCAGGCCACTGGGCCAGTTCAGCCGAACGGCCCAGTTCGGTCGAACCGCCTCCACATGCCGAACCGCCTCTGCACCACCTCAGGATCAAGGCGGTGCTACGTGGCAGTTCGGCCGAACGGCCCTGCACCGCCCTCTGCAGCCTTGGCAGCTACTCCACCTCCACCGTCTTGGCTCCCCTATAAATTGAGGCCCCCGGTCACCTGCAAGAGACACAACACAAGAGTAGAGTGCAGGCGAAACACTGTTAGTCCTCCACTTGTATCAGTAGAATAGGGAGAGAGGAGAGGTGAGCGTCCCGGAGAGGAGCCGGAGTGTCGGCCCCTCTTCTCGCTGTACCTCTACGGATGCGGCTCTGCTTCGAGTAACATCCGGGTCTTGTCTGGTAACTCTTGTGTCTCTCTCTGATTAATTGAGCATTCAGTTCTTACTTTTATATGCTTGCTGGTTCTTCGTTCAATGCTTAGTTGATTGGTATAATTGTATACTGGTTGCTTAGCTTGGGTGCTTATCTTTCTATAGGAGATAAGTATTAGTTGACTAGTGTAGGCGTGGTGCCTATACTTGAGACTAACTTAGTTTATTCCCATCGCAACGGAGGTGGTAGCCGTAAGGTGGTGACAGCCCTTCCGGTCTTTGTAGTCCATCACGTTAGTTCCGGTCCGTAGGATCCCCCAGTTGGGAAATAGGGGCACCCCTTCTCATCCCTTTCTGTGTGTCCACCGGTTCCCTTGTCCCGAAGCAAGTATCTATCTGTATCCTCTGATCTGCTCGATCAATCAGTAGAATACCTCTACCAGATTCATACCCTCTCTACCCTCCTATCACTCCTCTTCTCTCTTTGTTGTTGTCATCCACCACATCCATACCATTCACTCCATTCCATCTACCTAGGACAACTTAGTTTAGAATCAGTCCACTTCTCGTTCTCCGTGGAAATCGATACCTTGGAATACTCCCGGGTGAAAGCTACATCGGTATCCGTTCGCTTGCGGATTTATCTGTAGGCCGTAAGGAGTGCCAACACCCACACGGGACTGTGCCTCACGGGGACATAGCCGACGGATCTTCCGTCCTCGGTGGATCAAGACATACTCTCACGAGTGCTTCCCATACCGCCGTCGGCCCCATCGGTAACTACTATTAAGCTAGAGCCGTACAAGCTACTTGTCCAAGACCAGAGCCATTATAGTTCTAGTGGTGGCGACAGGCTCCTGGGTTGCCGCTTTAAGAACCAGTCCTTACTGAGAGACACTAGGACAAAGCACGAAGCAAATGCCATAGCTCCCTGAACCATGTTGCTAAAAAGCAAGTTTTAACAATAAAGTTGAATTGATCCATTATATCCAGATTAACAGTTAAATAAAGGTGATAGTAGCTGCGCCTAGCAAAGTTCTACCCATATGCAATAACCCAAGGTAATCAAGGTATAGGATAAACAAACTAGGTACAACCTTAAAGGGAAAACAATTTAGACACATGCGTATGCAGTAAATAATGTAAAGGTGGTGTTTAGGTAGCAAGGATTGTCCGTGCTATACTTGCCTCAAATCCAGTTTAATCACTCATAGTATTCAACTCTTGATCTTCAAGCTCTTCTCCTCGATAGCAACCGAAACGCGTTCCTTCTAGTCGCAGCAATCATCGAGCACACAAGTAGCTAGACAAGCAAACAAACAATAGCAACTAAGAACAATACACCAAACAATAGAAACAGAACAAAAGAAGGCTTTAGAAATAATCTACGCTTCACTACGAACACGTGAGTGCAAGAATCACACTAATCGGAGCTAAAACGAGAAAGTTATGGCGTTTCTAAGTTTCAGGGGCTTATTTGTGAAAAACCAAGGACCTATACGTAATTTCGCGTTAAACCAGGAGGGCAACGTGCAACAAAGACAGTGGCTGGACCTCGGGTGGTAATAACGGGAGATTATAGGGGTTTAAACGTAAACTAGGGGCATATTTGTGAATATATTCTAAGCTCACTGGACGGCGGGTTGATTTGCGAAATGCTCGGGGGGGTCTTTAGCAAATGCGCCAGCACTGACCGGTATGAGTCAACTTTGACTCGGGCTGGATTCAATCTGGGCCACTGGATCTCGATTGGACAGCTGGTGATGGATCTAGGGGAGGGGATGGTCGCCGGCGGCAGGACTTGTGGCGGCGCTGAGCGGGCGGCGGCGGCGCTTCGCCGGCGAAGCTCGAAGTCGAGCCACGGGCCACAGTTTTGGGCGCGGAAGGGACCTACGGGACCGGGGCGAAACGGCGAGCATTACTAGGGTGTTCAAGTCGAGGGCTGGGCGATGTGGGTGGCGCGCGACGGCGGCTGGCCGGCGGATGTCTCCGGCGAAGGTGCGCGGCGGCGGTGGCGGGGCTACGGAGCGCGAGAGACCACGGGGAACAGCTTGGGGGCTTTATTACCTCGGCGCGAAACCTCCTGGAGAGCCGGACGGAGCGGAACGGCGACGAGTCGGTAGATCGACGGTGGCGGCTCGAGCTCGAAGTCGGTGGCGGCTCTGGCGCAACGTGAGCGAGGGGTTTTGGCGACGGGATGACGACGAGAGTTGGCGGCGGAGGTTCGCATCGTCATCGCGAAGCTCGTGGTGCTGGCCTCTTGCTCCCTCGGCGCCGGGGCTAGGCTAATCGGCGTCGATGGTGGGCGGCGCCAATGGCGGCGGCGGCGACGGTGAGCTCGGTGTGCGGCGCTAGAGGAGGCTGCGGTGCTAGGGTTTCGAGCGGTGGATGAAGGAGCCAGGGCGGCGTCGCGAGGCGTGATAAGTAGGCGCGGGGGAGGCGGCCTCGACGTGCGGGCCCTGCCGCTGTACAGGCGCGGCCGGCCGCGCCATTAGCGAGAAGGAGGAAGGAAGGTGGGGAAGGCGTTGCTGACGCGTGGGGCCCAGCGGCCAGTGGCACAGAGGGAGGCGGGGGCGAGCGGCTGCGGCTGGGCCGGCTTGGCTGTGTTGGGCCGAGCGGGGTGGGGGAAAAAGCGGAGTGGGCCGCGGGAGATGCTGCGCGGGCTGGCTGGTGCGGGGGTGGCTAGCTGGGCTTGGCCGCGAGTGGAAGCAGGAGAGCTGCCGGGCTGGGCTGGTCGGGAAAAGAAGAGAAGGGGGAAAAGTGGCCAAGGGAGAAAGATCAGGGAGCAAAAACGAACTATGGCCAAAAGAACTTTTCTAGGGTTCAAACAAATGCAATTCAAATGCGAATTTAAATTAGATTTAAATTCTTATTTGAACTACACACAACCAAAACTCAATGCGGCAAGCATGAATGCATCACACTCAAAATTTAAACCTAACTTGCTTTAATTTAATTTAGAAAACAATTTTTTTCCTATACTAAATTGCCTGAAAATTATATAAAGCTTGAAAAATTTTAGAGAATTTGGAAAATCATTGTATTAATTATGGTAAAAATTCACAACCCAAAATTCGAAAATTTTGGGGTGTGACAGGTGCAAACTTTGAGCTTTTGGTTTTCTTGTTAAGGATGTAACATTTGCAACCAAAAACCCGAAAGTAGTGCACCTTCGGTTTATTACCGGTGATAATCTCGTACGGAGTCATCTTTAAATACTTTTGAAGATAGAGACGGTTAGTGCCATGGCAAGCCGTGCTAACTGCCTCGGCCCAAAAGCTATCCGGAGTCTTGTACTCATCAAGCATATCACTACAACAAATACCACCTTTTGTGACAAATAACTGATGACGTTCGACTTATTCGTCGTTATCATGTTTGGTTTTGTGACGTTTTATATCATACAGCGCAACTTAGTGACAAAAATGAGGTGTTCGTCGTAAACAGTAACTAAGAATCGTCACAAACTCTGGCAAAGTCAAAATCGTGACGAATTTTGTTTTGTCATTAAACAAAATTGTTAAACGTCATAAATTTTTAAAAGAAAAAAAATACAAGATTAGGGTGGGTCCCACTGCCACTTGGACAAGTGGGCCCACGCTGCCAGCATGGGTCCCACATAGTATTTTTTTTCATGCCTTTTTCTTTTTCTTTGTAGCCCCTTTGTCAAAAATCAAATACTCAAAAAATAAATTATGCTCATATTTAATATAAGGAAAATAAATAATTTCTGAGAATTTAAAATCAAATATAAGGTGTACAAACATTTTTTATGCATTCATGCTGTTGCATTGAGTTTTGCTTGTTTGCAGTTCAAATTTAAATTTAAATCTAATTTAAATCCGGGTTTGAACTGTTTTTGTTTGAAGCCTAGAAGAGTTGTTTAGGTTGGAGTTCGATTTTGCTCCCTGAACTCTTTTCTTGGCCTGCCTTCCCCTCTTTCTCCTTTTCGGCCCAGCTCCCTCCCCCATGCGGCCCAGCAGCTCCCTCCGCGGCCCAACTCCCAAATGAACACGTTTGACCAGGGTCAAATGATGTTTGACCATGATTTAAACAAAACTTTGCATTGAAACTTAAAAATAGGCCGAAACAAAAGTTTCTTAGAATTAAAATTTCTACAACTTTCATGTTGAAAGGTTTTTTATTTGAGCTCTAGATTTAGAAGAAAAACCGAGTTTCCTTAAAACTTCTCTAAATGAGTTTGAACATGAATTTCAAATTGGACTTGAACAAACATTTTTGAAGAACAAATGGTAATGTAACTTCATATTTGCTAATATTATACTAAATTTGAGGTTTTGTCCAATTTGTAAGTGTATATGAGCAATATAAGACTTGAGTTGTATGTAATTTTAAAGTTTGAGTTGAGTTGTATGAAACAATGTGAGAGAACAATCTAGTTTATGAACAATGTATACTCCAATTTGCATAAAATCTTATGAAACTTTTATGTCAAGCTTGTACATTCATAAAATGATTGTATTCTAATTTACATATTTTTTGGTGAAGTTTTTGGTATTATTATCATTATTTTATAATAAGATGACTAGTAGAAGTTTGAATTTTCCCTATAAGTCTATTGAATTTTTCATCCATCTCCAATAAGTGGGCTATAATACAATATAGGTGCCTAAATATAATTTTTTTTGCAATTTTTCAAATCTTATCGGAGGTACATTTAGTTAATTACTTTCAATAAATCAGTAGAAATTCATTTAAACTGTTAAAAATAGTAAATAAGTTCTTTAATTATTAAAACTTCTTCAATATAACTTATATGTAGTCTATTGTATATAAAAAGTATGTTGGTTAATTTAAGATAGTTATTTTTATGTGCTACTTCACAATGATACATTAAAATAAAAAAGAAAAAGAAAAACGTTAAGAAGAGAAGAAATACACCAAGGCCTATTTTGGTCCAAAAGATCCAGTTATTTTCAGCCGTCCATTGTCAATCCGACGGATCCGATCGCATTGATATGGCACCAAACCCTAGGTATCCTCCTCCTCCCGCACACTTGTCTGATTCTCTCGCCGCACACTGCCTTCTGCCGCCTCCTAACTCCTCTCTCCCACCGCCGCACCCCATCTCTCTCCCGCAGCCGCCTCCTCCCCCTCCCCGCCTTCCTTCCCCGCCGACCGCTCACGACTAGCGGCCGGTGCTCCCTCTCCTCACCTCCACGCCGCCCCTCCGGTCGCGATCGAGCGCTGCTGCCGCCGCCACACCTCCGCCGCCGCCACAGATCCACTCCCCCTCAGATCCAAGCACGACCTAGGGTAGGGCGCCAATGGAGGTCGCCGCCGTGCCCAGATCCGCCGCCGCCGCCGCCTGCCGCGCCGCTCCCGCGCTCCTGGCGGCCCGCGCCACCACGCGCTTCTTGGCCTTGCCCTGCCGGGCGCTCTCCGCGTCCGTTGCGGCGGCCCCGGCGCGGCGCCTGCTCCTCGCCGCGCGCCGCGCCGTCGACGGCGACAGCGTGGAGACGGCGGCGGAGGCGGTCCCCATCGAGAAATGTCGGTCCCTTTCTTCCTGTACCTTACCATGCTCCGCCCATCTCGTCTGTGTTCAGCCTGCCGACCGGGTTTCGCTAAGCTTTGCCACCGCTTCGTGTTTCTGTGCTGCGCAGGTTCCCTCCCCTTCCGAGCATCATGAACTTCGATGTTCTAGTTTACTTGCGAAATTCAGTTTCGTCAGTGGTGAATCGATGCTTCAACTTCAGTCACTCTACTGAATTGTAAGTCACTTGCAGGGCTGGGGCCGCCTGGATCAGGGCGCCTGGGCAGAGGTGATTCAGCCCAACTAGAGCTGTGCAAGGGAGGTCTTCATCGGCGTACTGGACGGAGAAGCGGTGGCCTCAAGATCCCTGGACGGCGTACCAGATATGGTGAATGCATCATTCCTGATTCCCTGTTCCACATGTTAAGCATCCCTGGCTCTGTGGGTGCTGTGGCTAACGGAGCTTGTATTTTTTTGTTTGGCTTTTGTGATGCAGAAGAAGGAAAACGAAGGGCGAGACGGCGTCTCTGGCCACATCACCACCACCATCGGCGGGAAGGGCACTTGCACAGAGTTTCTTTGTGATGCCAGAGTTTCTTTGTTCACTGTGAAATGTGCATGTCAGTACCCCATTCCAGATAAATTGTTTATATTTCACCTTGCTTGAAGGGCACTTGCACAGCAATTGAACTCTGAATATATGTATCTGTTAGTAGCCCCCTGTTTATTTGAGTAATTACTGCATGGTTGAGTAGTTTAAAATTTGAACCCTGCTTATTTGAGTAGTTACTGCATGATTGAGTAGCTTAAAATTTGATTGAGAGACGGAAAGACAATGTGATTAATTATTTCTGTTCATGAGTTCTGAAATCATATAAGCAATATGTCATAGCCATTATAGTTTCAATTATCCAACTAAAAAGGGCGTACCCAGTGCCGTAGGCTTCCCGCACCGTGCGGGGTCTGGGGAAGGGTTGTAATAGCGCCCAAACCTTACCCGCATAAATATGCAGAGGCTGGGGCTTGAACCCGGGACCTTCCGGTTACAGACGGTAGGCTCTACCGCTGCACCAAGCCCGCCCTTCTAATTTATAGTTTATAGTTTCAATTATCCAACTAGCAACAGAATTTTATGTTGAAGTCATGTTTCTGGTAGAATATTGGTATATATAGTCTGATAATACTACTTCTAATTTGTTAACAAAATGACTATACCTGTTTACTTCTAGTGCTCAACCATTGATCAACAGAAACATGGGAAGGTTAAGTACCCTCACAAGAAATCTGCTAGTATATTTGCTTCCTTTGTATAAACCTGATAGTAGAACTATGTGTTATCAGTTCATTTATTCATGTTAAGTCACTTGATAGTAGCACTTTGTGTTATCACTGGAGTTGACGATTTTAGTTGTACAGCTTCGCAAATTATTATTTTTATATTGTCTTTGAATCTTTTAAGAACAGGGATGTCTTATTGTATGCGATTGAAACTTAGTTTAGGTTGTGTACTTTGAATGTTGATGGAGACGAATCCATTGCAAAATTTGCAAAATTGTCCTAGAATCTGTACTGTACTTTGAGTGTTTGTTCAGTTGACTTTACAAGTTGGTGACATGGGTAGTGTTCTACTGATTGTGCTTGAGTACTTTTTTTGGATCACGCCTTCTGATTTAAAATGATATATCTATAGTTACATTTCATATATTTGCCTTATTTTCATTTCGTATTAGAAACAAATCATTTCAATACTAATGCAAACTGTTATTTTTACCATGATAGGCTCAAATGCAAGCCATGATGCCTGAACCTGCAGAACAAGGGAAAGCAACAAAGACACCTACCTGTTGCAGCAAGGAGAGTTTGGAAAGCTAGAAGTTAGAGGAATCTGAAGCCGCAAGGTTGGAACAGCGAGAGCATATTGAAGTTTTGAAGAACCTGGCAGAGAAGAAGCTTTGATTGGGTACTGTGCCTACATATGTGATCCACTTCACATTCTTAGACCAAGTTATTATTGTTTAGCTAGAATGCAGTGCTGTCTAGGTTGCGTCAAGTTGTGTGATTCTTTTCTGTAATTGTGATGACATGGTTGGTATAATGAATGGGCTGTGATGTTATGAGTTTTGATGAAAAACTAAAATTCTGTATGAAAATGTTCTAGGCCCATGTTGAAAATATGGTCTGTAAAAAGAAATTGGGCTTAAATTAGAATGAGCTTTGTGTAAAAGAAAAAATGGGCTTAAAAGATAATTGTTATCATAAAATGAAAAGGCCTTACAATTGGGCTTGGCCCATAAGTGGCTGCTCATTGCATGGCCCTTCTTGGGCCATAGAATGTTTTGTGACGAACATAAACGTCATAATGTTGCTGCCACGTCATCTCCACGTCACTGCCATGTCATTCGCACTTTAGGTTTAGTGACGTTTTTTGTGTCTTTAACGATAAAAAACTGGCGTCATTTAATCTAGTGACGACATAAGAAACGTCACAAAGTTTATGACGAAAAAAAGTATAAACGTCATTGAATACCTTTTATTACGGAGCTTCTGCGATGAACGCATTTTCGTCACGCGAATGTCACAAATTATAAAACATGACGTAATTTACACTTTCTATGACATAAATGAAACGTTATAAAAGCCCATATTTTTTGTAGTGTATGTTTCACCAAAGTCAAGTCCTTCTATTTGAGTGAAACCTTGTGTCACACCCGGATTTACACAGAAATCCGAATGCTACCGTATGTGTGTCCAGGAAGTCCAAAGAACACATACAACTTACAAATATGGTAAAACAGAGTACATATGCTCGAATAAAAATAGTTTTACATCAGAGTTTACCTAAAACATAGCGGAAGTCTAACTCTCTCGATAGGTAGAGCCTCAAGTCCACAGGGACACCGACAGGTTGACCACAGCTCAGTAGTACGGAAGATCCTCAAGAAACTTCATCTGTTACCCATCCGGGAGTTTGTTGAATAATAGCAAGCGTAAGCAAATGTCTTACTTAGCAAGTATAGCACGGTTATATGAAGGCTCAAAAAGGCTAGACACGGCTTAACTGCATTAGCACTTTTAGTTGGTTTGTTTTAACATTATCCAAGTCACTACGAGTGAATGAAACCCCGTTGCAACCCAATTAATAAAGTGTAAGTGATATTAAGCATAAATAAATATTATCTTCTAATCGAAAAGGATCCAGGCCGCTCGTGACCCTGAGCAAGGCTATCATGATAGATTTACACTCTGCAGAGGTTTCACCCTTTACCCACCAGTCGCGTAAAAGTTCAAAAGAACTTTAAACCCAACCATGCCGAGGTGGCCAAACCTATTAAACCACACTTCTGAGGTGTGATCGCATAGGGACGCTACGAGGCTTTTCACAAGGCACCCTAACAAGACAGTAGCCGCTGGGGTACTACAAGGTGGTGAGTCCTTAGGCACCGAGATCGACGTACGCCTACGGAGTCCACCGTAAGGGGGTCGATGGCGTCCAGAGCGCAGGAATCCACCCAACAATGCGCAACGTGCGGAGTTCTCAATTCCTGAGACTCCAAACACGGGACTGGGTCTAACGGCACCTAGCCGACGGTGCTACCGTCCTCGGTGGAATCGGGAAAACACCCCGCGCCTTGCCTCCCACAACGCCGTTGGCCCATCGGTAGCCACTGCCAAGCTAGAGCCGTACAAGCTACTTGTCCAAGACCAGAGCCATTATAGTTCTGGCAGTGGCGACAGGCTCCTGGGTTGCCGCTTTAAGAACCGGTCCTTAGAGGGAGACACTAGGGCCGAGCATGAAGCACACGCCCTAGCTCCCTGATCCATGTTGCTAAAAAGCAAGTTTTAACATTAAAGTTGAAGTGAACCATTATGTCAAAGTTAACAATTAAGTAAAGGTGATAGTAGCTACGCATAGCAAAGATCTACCCATATGCATAAACCCGGGGAAAACAAGGACATGATAATCAAAACTAGGATCAACCTTAAAGATACATCAATGTAGACTCATGCATGTATGAAATAATTTAATACAGGTGAGTAGGTAGCAAGGATTGTCCGTGCTATAACTTGCCTCAAATCCATTATACAGCTGCTCAGACTCTTCAATTCTTGATCTTGAATCTCTCGAACAACCTTCCTCTACTCGCAACAATCATCGACCACAACATGCTAAACAAGCAAACAAACAATATACAACTAAGAACAGTACACCAATCAAAGAGAAAAGCTTTAAAAGAGCGCGCTAAGGGATAGGGCTTGGTTTTAAGGTCACGCGAGCGCAAGAATCGCTGAAAGCAGAATTACGGTTGAAAAGATACAACTATCGGAAGATTTGTATTTAATGAAAGACTAGCTTCATTTATTTTAATTTAAATAAAACCACGTATGGTGATATTAATCAATATTAATGATTATTTATGAAAACTCGAATCGTAACTCTAATTTGCTTTTAAATTGGAAAAGCTAGTTAAATAATAAACATTAATCATATTAATATTTATTTATGAAAAACCGAAGTGAAACTTAATTATATTTTATTCAAAAAAATGAATAATTATTAATCATGTTAATATTAATATGAAAAACCGTAATACCTTAATTAGATTTTAATTGGAAAAAGACATTTCGATAACATTTAATCAACTTAATATGAAATAAAATTTCAGAAACATGTCACATGGTAAATAACAGTACTAGATCGTAGTTTAACTTGATATGAAGCTAACGTAACAAGAACGGGTTGAATCGGAGCTAAAACGTGTAATCTATGGGGTAAAGAGGGTTGGAGGGATCTATTGGCAATTAAACCTAAACTTCAGGGGCTAGCAAAGGTTTTCCGCAAGACACATAGAACAGAGGCCGCAAAAAGGTGAGACTCTAGGGTTGGATCTGTAAAAGAGCTCGGGCTGGGTTTATGTGCTAGGATCAAATAATCTCCAGGGAGTTTTCCGCAAAATTTCTGAGACACATGAATGGAGCTAAAGGTTATAAGATTCCCCAGGGGCTAAAATGCAAAAGATCCATCTCCTTCCCTGAACACGCAGGGGAGTTCGCCGGCGGCTCTGCCGGTGGTGGTGCCGGTGCTCCGGCGACCTAGGGTGGCGGCGAGCTAGCGCAGGGGGTAGAGAAGGTCGAGGGGGTCCCGGGGAGGTGCTCACCGATGGCGGGGAGGGGCGGCGCTGGCCGAAATTTGGCCCGCGGCGGAGACCACGGCCGGCGGCGAGGGGCTCGCGCAGCGGAGCTCCTCCGGCGGTGAAGAGGCAACGAGGCGGTGTGGATGGCGTGTGGCTCATCGAGGGTTACATCCTGGTGACGGCGTTCCTCGCCGGAGATGGCCGAGGCGGCCGGATTCCGGTGAGGACGGCGGCGGCTCGGTCCTTCCCGTGGGCGGCGGGCTCCGGCGACAGGACGTCCACTTGAAGCGGCGGTGAAACTCTGGCTCGACGCGGGGAAGCTTGTGGATGCGGTGGCTCGCCTCGACCGGCAGCGGGGGCGCCGAATCGGCGGCAATGGCGGGGTGGCGGTGCTCTGCCATGGCGGCGGTGCGCTGCGCAGGGAGGAGGAGGGAGCGGCGGTGGTGACGGTGATGGGAGACGGTGGGGCGGCGTTTAAGTGGGGCCGAAGGAGGTGCAGCTGGCCTCGGTTTTCGAGGTGGCACGCCAAGGGAGCTGGCGCGCACACCGAGGAATGGGCGGCGGTGGCGCTGCGCTTTGCGCCTGGCGGCAGGGAGAGGCCGGGGGCGCGCGGAAGCTGGGCCGGGTGGAAAACGAGTGGGCTGGGGCGACACTGGACTGGCGAGGGGTGGGCCGACGCGACCCAACTCGTCCTATGTTTTTTGTGCAGGATATAAGCAACAATTACTTCAGCCTTGCTCCTCTGTCTGTCGACCCAAACCGTACACAGAAGTGGTTGACTTCAGAACAAGCCGGAGTTGGCCAGACAGCAATCCAAGGGAAGCATTGGTAGTCAGAAGATATCGACGCCCCCTCAGAGATGAAGCAGAAAATGCAGCAATACCATAGGAGCAACTAGCCGAGCAAGTACGCAGGACTCGAGTGGCAACTCAGAAGATATCCGAGTCGAGAGCTAGTGCTGAACTAGGGTCCTATGACACTGGGCAGACCAGGCAATGTCAGACAACTAGTCAATCTGGAGAAACCGCTAGAGCTGGAGCAGTTGCCACGAAACAGCGTCAAGGCACTCCCCCTACCACTGGTGGTGGGGTCGACTCTGCAGCTAGCAGCCAAGGCGAGAGAGTGGCCTGCCCAAGAATCTTGAGAGGAAATGCCTGAGTCAGGGATGCCTCTAAGGGCAATCCCTGTTCGGTCAAGGCCTCCAAAGCCGCATCAGCCATCTCCATTTGCTGGGGATACTGTTGGCGATCGTTACGGCACAATTTTGACCACCAATTCTCGAGAATAACTGAGGTCACATGAGTCATTTCATACACTTAGGTTTATATTATAATAGACTTCCACACGTTTTGGTGAGTATGTTATGTGCAGGTACACAATTGAGCAAACATAGACTAAGGGAGGGTAAAAGTGGCCAATTTAGCCGTACCAATTGGTTCGGCCTAACCACCCCCCTTAGCCCATTCATATGCACCACACCACCACATGGGAAAACACACTTAGAGGTCACACAAATCGCTGACATCGCCAATCCGGAGCAAAGAAGCACAAACCGACTAGACCCAGCTGATGGGAAGCAATCCTGGACGTTCACAAGACAAAGGCGGTGCAACGGAGGGCTGCTGGACACTGGGTCCAGTTCGGCCGAACCAACCACATGCATCAAATCACCTCACAACCGATTCCAGGGACAAATCCAGACCGTAGGTGGCAAGACGGTCCATGTGGTAGTTCAGCCAAACTAGATGAGTTCGGCCGAACTGGCCGGGCAACCGCCTCATGGTTGCCTTGACCGGTGCTCCACTCCACCACCTTGATCCACCTATAAATAGAGGTGTCCATCCCAATTTAAAGACACACCACTTGGGAGCAAGTATCCAATCACTCTCTTTCAAGATGTAGAGTTAGGCTAGTCTAGCTGGGAGTTAGAGTCAAGGTCGAGCTTCGCTCGAGGTTCCGGAGTCGTCTTCTGGAGTTCCGGTAAAGCTCTTGTATCTTTTTCTTTTCTTTATGCAAGACTTTGATTATTCAATATATATTATTTTCTGCATTTACTTGAGTTTCTATTCCGTATTTTTTGTGTATAATTGTGGAATGTTTAGCATAAGTTATAAGCTGCTGTAGTCTGGCTCTAGAAGTTCTCTCCCTAGTTTTTTATCTCAGCTAGTTCCTCGATTCTGCTCAATACTTGCAGTGAATTGTCACTGGGTATTGACAGGGTTGCTTGCTCTTTCTAGTAGAGTAAGTAGTCATTGCCTACTATAGGTGAGGTACCTAAACTAGACAGTGACCTTGGTTTTCTTTTTATTTAGCCGTACGTGTGGTAGCCGTTAGGTGGTGACAACACTATACGGCCTACGTAGTCGACCACAAGATGCGGTTAATTGGCAACACCCCTTCTCATCTCTTTCTGCGTGTTGTAGGTTCCATGTCCCGATGCTGAAATAATAGAACTAGGGAGAGAACCGTAGATACCATTCATCATGCTAGATATAGTCTTTGCTGGAGATAACTCTATGTCATTGGAAGTATATAGGAATCCTTTCCTGTCTCGTTGTCCTCCCACTAGCTAGACCGCTCTTCTATCTCTATCACTTATCCTGGATTTCTCCTGTGTGTGTCATCTACATATCACTCCTATCATACCCTTTACCCCTGCCTTGTTAGCTGGTACTTTAATTAGTAGTTACATCCTTGTTAATAGTCAATATTCTTTATCTATTGCTTCCGTGAGGAAATAAATACGATACCTTGAAATACTCCCGAGTGAAATGCTACATCGATATCCGTGATCTTGCGGATTTATATCTGTGCCATAAGAATACCAATAAACACTCCTTGCACCAGTACCGAGATTATCAATCCATGGACCATAAGAAGTGTCAACAGATACACAAACTGTTGCCACATCAGACTCTCAGGAGTAGTAGGTACTCACGTTATTTCTCTTTAATCTTGATATCGTGGTTTTGCCGGCCATGATGAATGTGTAAATTTACTTAGGTTCTCTAGAAAAGTGTTGGGACATCATCTGCGGGGACCGACTCGTCCGCTCTGAAGACAGTGGAGGCGTCAGCCATAGCTCCTGGTCTCAGCACCAAGGGAGCCTCCACCTATCAACGAATTATGTCAAGCACATCTGCCTGGGGGTACCTCAGAGAGTAGATTTGTGGGTCTTGCCGAGTTCTAGGAACGATAGTACATGAACAACACAAATATTTAGACAAGTTTGGGCCGCGAGTAGCGTAATACCCTACGTCCTGTGTGATTGATTGTATTGCACGTGTGGTTGTGTGCCTGATAGGCTCTGTAGTCTACCGAACTAGGGACCCCTGCCCTCCTTTATATATCCCAGGGGTAGGGTTACATGGCTAGTCTCCTAGTTGGTTACAATTTGGGAATCCTAGTCCTAGTAGGAGTACACGAGTAGTTGTCCGAGTAGTTCTACTAGGACTCGGTCTTCTATCGTGAGGGTACCCGGGGATGTATATCCCACACCACCCAATAGGTTGGGCAAGCAACAACAACCTCTACACGAGGGGGTGCCAACTCGAAGCAGACACAAACTGCCCCGGGTGTCGGCACGGGTGGCACGGATAATACTCCACTTCCCTCCATTGAAGAACACATCCTAGATTCTGCCGCCAGAGAGGACCCGACCCCTGGAGGTGGCAATGAAGAAATGTCGAGTTTGGAGGATGATGTGCAGGTAAACCGGGAAGGGCCGACTCCCAACGCTAAAGCAATAGTTGGTGCCACCATGGGCCAAGAGAGGCAAGAAACTCTACTGCAACTTGAGTATGTACTCGTACAATGAAGACCGGCAAGGTATCAATAAGATGCAGGATGCCGGCGAAGTCATCCTGAAAAGCCTCGAGGTACGCCGAGTAGGCAAATTTAATTTATCATGCTGAATTTGAATGATGACCTTTTACGGTTATTGGCAGACCCTCATGGCTAATTCACGGAAAGAGCCCAAATTGTGAAGATTGCTCAAGAAGAGTGCAAGGAGCTGCTTGAGCATCATGATTGGATGCGTACAATCACCACTAAAGCCAAGGCGGCAATGCTGCAAAAGGAGAGGAGATGAACAGTTTTTGTGGTCGTTACGGCACGATTTCGACCACCAATTCTCGGGAATAAATGAGGTTATATGCATCATTCCATACACTTAAGTTTACATTCTAATAAAGTTTTGGTGAATATTCAATGTGCATATACATAATTGACAAATATGTGCTAAAAGGGATAGAATTGGCCAATTTGGCCGAACCAACCATACACATTTCATGAAGCGAAGCACAACCAGGAGGTCTTATGCACAAATTCCATGTCAGCAATGACTGAGCGATGATGATGCAAGCTACGTGGATCGATGAGGCCACCAATCCAGGGCAAACAAGCACAACCCCGGTCAAATGGAAGCAATCTAGTACGTCCAAATGTAGAGGCAGAGGGCAATTGAGCCCCAAGGTCGGTTCGACCGAACTAGTCGGTTTGCCCAAACCCACAACCACCTCACAACCCCCATCCAGGACAAGATCATGACCATGGGAGTAAGGCGGTAGAGCATATAAGGTTCAGCCAAACTGGACCAGTTCGCCCGAACATATCCAGTTCGGTCGAACTGGCCGGGCAGCCGCCTCAGTGGTTCCTAGGCTAGTTCTCCACTCAACCGCCTTAGTTCACCTATAAATGCAGTCGTCCACCCCCTGGTTCAACACACAGCAAGCCAAGGAGGTCCATGTAACGGGGCGATCAACCAACACATGAATATCGCACAAGACCGCGTTCACCAACAACCTTATGATTCCAACATAAAGGGCACAATCAACTCCTACAACTCGCGAGTGACAGGCAATCACTTGACTTTTACCGACCCTATTAGCATAGCAACTATCAGTAAGAACGTACTAGTAAGCATAACATAGGTTCCTAGGATCATGCATACTAAGGTTTCAAGCAACTAGTAGAAACGTAAATGCACAAACATATAACATAGAAACTAATGCCATTGCATAGATTTCAAACATAGGTTAGATGCTCTGGTGTTTGTCTTCTTCACTGGCCTTGGGCCTTGGGCTCGGGTCTTGCTATTCAACCACAGTCGAGAAAATTCGAGCCTCGCTGGACTCACTCTCGGGCTCAACAACTAGCTCGTAGTCTCTGTCAGCTAGCGAGTGATCTAAAATGACATGAGATGAACATATGATGCTTATGAGTGCAACAACTCAATCATACGGAGATAACTAAATATGAATGTTTCATGAAGAACACTTTAGCAACAATGCGAGCAAGGCCCTAGCTAGTGAATGATTAGCAAGTTTATTTCTTCGTTAACCCTAGCAGATTTTCTCTTCGGTCGAGAGGTTCAATTTACCCATTAAAATTAGGCAATAACATTTGAACAAACATTAATCTTACACTGCAACAAAACTCATCATCATTACCGGTCAGGGGGAAGGGTTAGTACCGGTCAGCGGTCAGCTCAGCTGGTACTGGCTGGCCGACACTAATATGCTAGCCAGTTAGTACCGGTACTAACGTGCACAGTTTAGTACCGGTCAGTGTAAATTTTGGACCGATACTAAACTGTCTTGCACCGAAAAAAAGGAAAAAAATTGGACCATTGGGAGGTACGGGTAAATGCGCTTGCGTGGCCGCGAGGATTCCAATTCATGACCTCTAGCCTCATGTGTTGCTTCCTTACCATCACACCTATGCATCACTTGTGATTGAGTGGGAGATGTTTTCCTTTTCAAGTAACCCATGGATGACACTTTAGTATCATTCTCGTAACACGAGACGGTACTAAATGTCACACTTTAGTACCAACTGGTGTTACCAGCCGGTACTAATGTGTCGCGCCACTTTAGTACTAGCTGGTTTAAAATGCCACTTTTAGTACCGGCCATTGTTTTGAGCCGGTACTAGAGTGGCTCGGGGGCGGGGGGGGGGGGGGGGGGGGTCCGAGCAATTTAGTACCAGGCTTTTTCATGCCCGGTACTAAATGTAGTGGACGAATGTGAGTTTTTGTAGTAGTGTTAGCAATTTTTATCTGAAGCTAGGGACATGATATGACAGTATGGATTTGGTAGAATGTAAACTTGGACATATCATGCTTACTGTGAATAGTTCAGCATTTTAGCACCAGTACAGAATTTACTAAAATTCATACAGCTAGCTAGTGAAGAAATGAAATCACAACTCAGCACAGAATGACATGCAAGAGGTCAACTTTGCTAAGTGACTCAAATATGAAGAGGTCATTTCTAGCAGGTTTACTATATATACTAATTTCCATAGTTTGTACATGGCAAAATGATTAATGCAAGAACCACACATCTGTAGAAATAAAATGCATAACTCAGTGCTACTACTTGCATATGCCGTAGCAAAATGTATTTCATGAATTTATCATGCACAAAAAAATTAAATATGAATATTTCAATTTTCCAAGCATGAATGCAAGCATAAATTCAAATTTATTTGCTAGCAAAATGAACTTGCTGCCCATGCATATTACTCTACTGAGTACATCTAGTTACCAGGAATTCAATGCAACAAGATTTACCATTTTAGCATTTGTCTACAATTTATTATGCAATAAACATGATAAGAGGAACACATGCAAGAACAAATAAATTTCGTACAGAAAAGTGTCTTTTCCATGCATGCATGCTATACCACTCGAAAGAGCTTTTCACAAGGAGTTCAAAACAATTGGATTTATCATTTTTGGATTTTCTATGGATTTTGGAGGATTTTTGAGAATCACCTCAAAAGAAACAAAGAAAACCTTGCAAACTTTCAATCTAGCCCCTGAAGTCTATATATAGTTCATTCAAATCTAACCCTTGAAACTCACAAACAAGCATTGGACTAAAAACCAATATTACAAGGAGGTCCTCCCACAGATCTCGGTGGTGGTTTTGCAAATGATCCCTCCAAATTTTGAAATCGCCAATCCCAGATATTAGTCATCTTGGTTTTGACCCACAGATCTTTTACTCCGTTGATGCTTACCATCAATTGATGGATCTTGCGGACGTTGCGCGTGTGCCTATTGGTTACTTCATGCCAGAGTCATCGTGGGATAGCGTGAGTTAATGGCCAATCGTTGTTGGTCAATATTGGGTAGTATGGGGGTATTGGCTTGGCAAGATGGTGTAAGTAGCATTTATGGACTTCGAATTGGTGATACCTTTTTGGGTTCAGATTTCTCGACTCCAGGGAGAAATCCTCAGGTCTGTCCTTAGTTGGTTGTACCTGACAATGGTCTTGCTGAAGCATTGTTTGGAGCTCGATGGATTGTTCTCTACGGTGAATATCGATGATTTGATCTTAACTGGTTGGATCATGGCAACGATGGCTCGTGCGCGTGTTGTTTTCTTATTGGAGGCGTTGTTTTTAGAGTCTTTCTCGTAGTCCATATGTTGCTTTGTTGGTGTATGAAACTGAAGGTTAAGTCGTACGGATAGTCTGCTTTGACATAATTTTTTATGTCTTCTCTTTTAGTTTTCTCTTTTAGGCTGTGTGCATCTTATCTATGCAAAGGCCGGGAATGATCTTAGTGTAATTGTATCTTCTCGATATAATTGGCTAAGATTAATAAAGTTTCTCTTATCAAAAATAAGCATGTCCCTGCAATCTTTCCCATAACCCCCTAGACTTCTTCTCTTTTTGCAAATGTGGCCTTGGCCTCTGCCCATGGCAAGCTCGCCGGCCGGCGGTGGTGCACAGCCGTTCCGGCCATCGTGGCCACCCTACGACAGCGAGATCATGCCTCCGAGCATCACCAGTGCTAACAACACCTACCCCAAGGGTCCCCAACCCCTATTGCACGGTAGAGAGCCAGCCATGCCGTCCATGGCGGCCCGGCCACTGACAAGGGCTCATATGCGAGTATGGTGGCATCCACATCTCACAGGATTCTACCTGGCCTGCTGGATGGGGTGGAGGGCGAGTAAAGGGAGTTGTCGGTGCGGAGATCATTCGCCGGCCATGGCGGGCGGCGGAGGAGGCACCGGGATGGTCAAGGCTCTGTGTGCATGGGGGAGAAGTTAGGGAAGGCCGTGGCGGTGCTCTAAGAGGATTTTGGGAGGTGCTGGAGGAGTTGAGTGGTGGCGGCGAGTGGCGGTGGCTCCAAGGGTGAGAGGGAGAGGGAACCGGACAAGAGAGAAATGAGGGAGAGAGATCGAAGAGGCCTGGGGCGAGCGGGGAGTAGGCGCCAGGGCACGTTGGTGCCCGGGAACGTGGCGCTAGGTGCAGAGACGAGCTGGCGCGTGGGGCTCAGGGCTGACATGGCAGTGGGCCCGGCTGAGAGAGTATGAGATTAAACAGTGAACAACTCATTTTAAACTCGAATTTTCGGTGAAAAATTGAACTACGCTCAAATATATTTAACTATAGCTTGTAGAGAATTTAGTGAGCTACAAGTTTGGTATTCAAAGCTTTTGCTAAAAACTTACTAAAAATTAGATCGGGCTATTTTTCTCTTGGTCAAATGTTTGAAATACAAATTTCCAGAAATCCTTTTCAAGTAGGCATTTTGTGTACAAATTTTCAAATATCAAGAGGTCATGTTTTTGGACAACAAGTGGCTATTTTTGAAGATCAAGCAATGAAGAATCTTTTGGTATGACATGCATTTCATGTTCTGAAATATATTTCAAATGGTGGCTTGGACAAAGTTACCAAAAGTCATGTTTTTCTAAATTCAAATTCAGGGTTTGACCTTATAGTTGATTACCATTTCAAAATATTTGCAATATACCATTGGAAAGATGTTGAGCCCCAGTTTTCAAATATGTAAAACCATTTGGACACTTTTGAATTAGAATTTGAACAAAATTCATTTGAATTTGGAGGCAACAAGAGGACTTAGCCAAAAATGAAGCTTTGGACATGAAAACATGCTCATACATGATGTAAATTAAGCATATATGATTATGATGATGCTTAGTGTTGGCACTCCTTACGGCCTACAAATAAATCCGCAAGCGTACGGATACCGATGTAGCTTTCACCCGGGAGTATTCCAAGGTATCAATTTTCACGAGGAACGAGAAGTGAACTAATTCGAAACTAAGTTGTCCAAGGATAGTGGAATGGAGTAAATGGAACGGATGAGGTGGATGACAACAACAAAGAGGGAAGAGGAGCGATTAGAGGGTAGAGAGGGTATGAGTCTGATAGAGGTACTCTACTGATTGATCGAGCCGATCAGAGGACACAAATAGATACTTGCTTCGGGACAGCAGAACCTATGTTGGCGGTCGTTACAACCCAAATGCGACCACCAATACTCGGGAATAAATGAGGTTATATGCAACATTCCATGTACTTAGGTTTTATTTCTAATAAAGTTCCACGAGTTTTGGTGAGTGTCACTTGTGCAGGTACAACTACGACAAATATGCGCTATTGGGGCCAAAAATGACCGAATCGGCCGAACGACTCCGTTCGGCCGGTTAACCCCCTTAGCCGTACAGGTCAGCGGAGCCGTCCACGTCACCAAGGACCAAACGAACACATCACCCGACACATGGACGACCGCCAACTCATCTCAGATGCTTCCACATCACTCTGGGCCAGAACAAGACAAGTCCAAGCATCAAAGAGGAAGCCCAGGGGGTCCAAGACAGAAGGCGGCGCTGGAGGAGGCCGGCCATGGGCCAGGGCTGGTTCGGCCGAACCAGGCCCTTCGGCCGAACCGCCCCCAACCAGCAACTGACTCCAGGGGAGGCATCCTGGCCCTTGGAGCACAGGCGGTGCATCCAAGGGCTTCGGCCGAATTGGGCAGTTCGGCCGAACCCGGGGTGTTCGGCTGAACCGACCCACAACCGCCTCTGGTTGCCTTGGCGGTTACCCAGCCTCAAACCGCCATGGGACCCCTATAAATGCAGTGCTACACCTCTCATTAAACACACACCAAGCCAAGGAGCTCATTTCCACTTTCATTTTAGTAGAGTTAGGATAATTTAGTTGGGAGTTAGAGTTGAGTCGAGCTTTGCCTCGGAGGTTCCGGAGTCGTCTTCAGAAGCTCTGGTATTAGCTCTTGTATCTTTTACTTTTCCTTTTGTAAGACTTTCAGTTATCAATATAGTTATCTTTATCTTATTGCCTTTGTCATTTATATCTTGCTTCTACTTTATCCTAGTTGCAACTATATCTTGTTTAGACTATAGTCAGTTATAGTTCTAGTGCTGGTAGTCTTGTTTAAGTCTTTGTCTTGGCTGGTTCTTCGATCTTGCTTGATACTGGAGGTGAATTGTCACCAAGAGTATTGACAAGGTTGCTTGCTCTTGCTAGCAGAGTAAGTAGTCCTTGCCTAGTGTAGGAGTGGTTCCTAGACTAGTCGATGGCCTTAGTTTATTCCTGTCGCAACGGAGCTGGTAGCCGGGAGGTGGTGATAGCCCTTTCGGTCTTCGTAGCCCATCACGTTAGTTCCGGTCCGTAGGATCCCCCAGTTGGGAAATAGTGGCACCCCTTCTCATCCCTTTCTGTGTGTTCACCAGTTCCCTTGTCCCGAAGCTAAGACAATAGAGTTATCCCAGATCTCCTAGTGCTGGCTTTGTAGCCGCTGTATCTCTAAGCTAGAGTGACATAGGTAGATAAAGTATCCAGGAGTCCTCTATCTCTTCTCGTTGTCCTCCCAGCTATCTATCTCTTCTCTCCCTTATCTGAGTATCCCTTGAGCTGTGTGTCCGGTATATCCACTCCTATCCAATACCGTTGTCCCCTGTCTTGTCTAGTCGTGTGCCCTTCTCTGATAGTCTCGAATATCTGTTCACTAGTAATCTTGCCAAAGCTTCCCTGCGGAAATATAAATTACGATACCTCGGGATACTCCCAGGTGAAGTGCTACAGCGGTGATTCTTTGCGCTTGTAGAATATTTCTATATTTTACTAAGCCATAAGGAAAACCACTGAAACACTCCTTACCCCAGTACCATTATTCTCAATTCTGATATTGGATCGTAAGAAGTGCCAACAAGCATTTCTGGCGCCGTTGCCGGGGAAGCATTTGGCTAGATTACTTTTGAACTTTTATCTTGAGCTATCTTAGTTGAGTACCGCTACTCAAGCGGGTTTATCCTTGCTCTGTTCGTTGGTCTTTGTGGAACAGAGCAGTGCATGACTGGTTTCCAGCTACCGTCAAACTTCCAAGAAAACCCTGAGTCACTTGTGAGGAAAGTACGACCCCGTGTTGTACCTCCTCAGAAGCAACTCCTTCCGACGAACCCAGTCCTTCCCGCTGTGACTCCAGCTTCATCGAGGATGGCCGGCAAGACGATCCGCGAGTTCTCCGCTCCATCAAGCGAGAACGTGCGTACCGGACCAGCTCCACCAGTCGGAGATGGTAGTTTCGAGCTCAAGCCAGCCCTCATCAACATGGCACAGGCTAGCCCATTCTGCGGCAAGCCACACGAAGATGCCAATGCTCATCTCCAGCATTTCCTGGAGATTTGCAACCCCTTCACCATCCGCGGAGTAAGTATCGATGCCATTCGCCTTCGTTTATTTCCATTCTCATTACTAGGCAAGGCGAAACAATGGTTTTATGCTAACCGCGAAGCAATAGACACTTGGGATAAATTCACTAGCGCTTTCTTGCTAAAATTCTTTCTGGTTGGGAAAACCAACGCCCTCCGGAACAAAATAGCTAGTTTCCTGCAGCTAAAAGATGAAACAGTCCCGGAGGCATGGGATCGCCTCCAGGACTATATTTCTGCTTGTCCTCACCATGGTATGCAGAGTTGGTTCATAATCCAAACTTTCTATCACGGGCTGAGAAATTCTGCCCCTGAGTACCTGGATGCTGCTGCTGGAGGCTCGTTTTTCTCTCTTGAGGAGAGCCGTGCGAAGGCCCTCATAGAGAAAATGGTCGAGAACCAAGGTTGGTCCGATGACCGGACTCAACCGAAGACCCGAAGAGTTCACCAAGTTGAAGCTCTAGACATGCTCGCTGCCAAGATGGACCTCCTGATGAAGAAACTGGAGGCCCCTGCTCAACAAACGGTGCAAGCCATGGACGCTCGCATGACCTGCGAAGTCTGTGGCAACACTGGCCATTTGGGGAATAACTGCCCCGAAACGCGAGAAGATGCCCACTACGTCAACAACTCCAACAACAACGGGTACCGACCGAACAACTACGGCAACCAAGGCTAGAATCCGCGCCCAAACCTCCCTTTTGAGAGGCCTCAACAAGGTAACAATTTCAATTCCAGCAATTTCAATAATCAGCCGTCTCTTAGAGATCTTGTGTTTGGCCAGATGAAAATAACTGAAAACATCAATAAAAAGCTTGCTGCTAATGATAAAACTCTGGAAAGCATAGACTCTAGGATGGAATCATTTTCTTCTGCTATGAAAAATCAGCTGAGCTTTAATAAAATGATACAAACTCAAGTCGCTCAATTAGCTGCTGCTGTTCCTGTCACTGAATCGGGGAAGATTCCAGGGCAACCCGAACCTTCCATCGAGACAGTGAAAGCCATCACTACAAGACATGGTAAGATGCCTCGTAGTGTCTTCCGAACTAACCACGCAGGGAAGGTCACACGCATCCAAGTGCTGACACCAAGATGGACCTACCTGCCGAGAGCTGCAAAAAGGGCGATCATCAAGACCTCTCCGGATATGAAGGAAGATCCTGGAGTGCCCATCATTTAATGCACGATCTGGAATCGTCGCATTGATGATACACTCTGTGATCTGGAGGCAAGCGTCAACATCATGTCTAAGGTATTATTTAAGAAATTACGCTAACCTACTTTGTCACCTACTACTACCCGGTACAGCTTGCGGACTCAACCATCCGCTACCCCGAGGGGGTGATCGAGAATGTACCGGATGCTGACAAGAGCAACTGAAGATAGGAGAAGTCCCGCTCACAGACTTAAAAGTTGAGCTCTCGCCGCGAGGAAAACCGGTATGTATCCCATATTTCCCTTCCAATTTTTAAATTTTCAATTGCATTTGCATGTTTCCCTTTCCAAAATAAATGAACCACTTGAGTAATTAATTTGAGAGAGAGTAGAAAATTTTGCAAGCTTGGTTAGAAATAATTGGACACATGCTGAAATTTAATTAGAGAGGGTGTAATTTGTAACTTTCTTCACTTTCACCCCTTCTAGAACATCTCCAATTATTTACTATCACCACCAACCAGCACCAAACATGTCTACCCCACTAAAATGGCTGCATACTCACCAATTATCACAAAACATGGCAGCATGGGGGTGACTCCACTAAAACCAACTTTGGTCATGTCAAGTTTGCATCTTACCTACCACTAAAAACCACTCACATGACCTGGGGAATTGTTGGCCACTCAAAATTTCGTGGAATCAAAGCAAGGGGAGGTGCTCCACTCAGGGAGGAGTGGCCTGGCCACCAGGGCCTGGTTCGCCCAAACCACCCAGTTCGGCCGAACCAGGGACCTGCCCCCCCCCCCCTCGGCCTATAAAAGCTGGGGTGCTTGCTTGCTCTCTCACACACACTTCCATTCTGAAAATTTCTGCTAGGAGCCCTCTCTCTCTCAAGTTCTTTGCTCTAGTGCTTGCTCAAGTTCTTCCCAAGTTCTTGCTCAAGTTTTGGTTCACTTGCATCACTAGAAAATCCCAAAAATATTTTGCTTTCGTTGTGATCTTTGTGCTGAAATTCTGGACGATTTTGTGGTGGTCACCGACACCCAAAAGAACGACTAACCTTTTGTGGTGGTTTTTATCCCCGCAAGAACGACTAACTATCTCGAACGACTGACTTGATTTTCTTGTGCTAACCATATATATATTCAGTCCTTCGGGTAGTTGTTGTTGCACTAACCTTTTGCAGGAATCATGTCGAAGTTCTTCATGTCGCTCCGTCGTTCCGCCCGGCTAGGCCGACGATCGGATGATGCTGGGAGTTCCCCAGCTCCGTCCCGAGGCTCGGGCCGGATGGACACGGTCGAGCACGAAGCAGCCGGCTCGGGATGTGGCCATGCCACGCCCCCGGCCAGGCAACTCCTGAGCGAGAGTGACATCAACCTCAGGACAGAACGGGAGCAGAACACCTTCAACGAGCTTCGGCTGAAGGAGTTCGAGCACACCCGTGTTTTTGAGCAAGACTTGCTCAGGGACACGGGGATGGACGTAGAGTTCACGGAAATCTTCCAAGCCATTGGCTGGGAGAATTTCTGGCACATCAATGAAGAAGGTTCGTACCTGCTCACCCTTGAATTCCTCTCGACTTTGGTTTCTGAAACTGGGGGGATTCATTTCTGATTTTTCAACCAAGAGTTTTTCTGCTCTTGGAGAGATTTTAGTTCGGGTCTCGGATTTTCAAGCCGTTGTTCCTTAGACCCGAACAAAGCGCTTAAAAGATTTGACCGGGTGGCATTTTGGAAAAAGATTTCGGGGAATACCAACTGTCATGCGCCGCGCATGAACAGCATACATAACCCCACTTTGCGTTTCATGCATCGTTGGGTGTCTATGACGGTATTCCCCTGGGCAGATTTGCGCCCTGTCAACACCATCGAGTTGCGGGTTCTTTTTGCCATGGTCAAGCAGATTCCCTATTCACCTGTGAAAGACATGGTTGGTCACAGGCTGTCTCATATTTCTCGTGCGGGTAGCATGGCGATGACTTCTCTAGTCACTCGCCTCGCTAACCATTTGGGCGTCCTCCAAGGCGCCCGGCTCACGTTCATCGAGACAGTGCGTTCCGTCGTGGATGCCGAGCACTTCGTGCAGGCCCACATGATACGGCGGACGCCTGACGCAACGCTGGCAATGATTTACCGTGGATATACAACTGAAGTGCCTTTGCCCTGTGCAACACTAAGGTTGTATACCACGCCGAAACCAACTCTTCAGTTGAGGACCGAGTCGGACGATTCTCCACCTTGGAGAGAGCCCGCTCGGAACAGCGTTGCAGGTGACGGACCTGTCACGAGGGGACGAGCCAGGCGTGATGCTGGGCTCGCCACCTCACAGGAGCCAGAAGATGCACCACAAATGCCGCACCGACACACTTCCGCTTTTGAGGCCACCTACAACATGTACACCGGTGCTGGGACGTCCGGAGCAGGAGGCTCCGGGCAACACAAGGAGCCGAACTACTTCGCCTCAGGACGCTGGGACTACGGCCAGGACACGGACTCTGAGTGGTCCAGGAGCCGGTATGGAGGAGGGTACGACAGTGCCTCCCAGCCATACTACCCCTTATACTCACAGTCCGCACGCTTCGACTACGGCCGGGAGTTGTCCTACATCTCCGACCGAGTCGAGCTCATCAATGACCGAACCTGAGAGATTCAAGACACGCTAGCCTGCCATTCTCAGTACCATCAGGAGAATAGCGGGATGGTAGCGTCCATCCAGCATGACGTCCACGAGCAAGCGGAACAGCTGAGCCAGTACCTCTCAAGGCTCAACCCCTACCAGTGAAGAGTCCAAGCTTGGGGGAGGACCCCCCACCAGGTATGTCCCGATTTATCCAGCACTTTGATCTTTTAATTTCCTTTTCATTTCCCTTCATGTTAGTTTGCATTTAAAAAAAATGAAAATACCAAAAATATTTCCCTTAAACAATATTTCCCTTGAATAAAATTACTCCCAACTATGCATGGAATGAATCATATGCCTCTCACCTTGGAAATGATGAATAGTTGCTCTGTCATTAATTTTGCAAGTACTTTGTTTCAACTAGTTGCTAGATTGTGCTTGAGTTATTTGGCATGCGTAAAAATGATCTTGAAAACCTTGTGGGAGCACATGCTTTATTCCAAGTTTAAGTTGTTGTGGGGATTGATATAGTGAGAATTTGGTTAAGTTCTATTCTGCTCTTAGTACGGGGAAAATCTCGGAGATTTATGCTTTCAAAATGAAACAAGTTCCTCATTGGTCAAAATACCTAGCAGAGCCATATGATAAGCCTAGTTGAAGACATCTACTCATATGCTGCTTGTTATCTTAGTGAGCTTAGTCAAATTGCTGTGACCTTTGAGTGAAGCTTTCATATTCTTAAAGATCGAGATCTACGTACACACACCACCTCTCACTTGCAATTCCTACACTAGGAGTTAGCAAACATTTTCCATCATCCATCCACAAAAATAAATGCTCCATGCTCTATGATTTCCCTCTCCAAATATTCTTGATAGAGACATGGGCTATGCAAAAAGAAAAGCATGCCAAAGAAGCATGGCAAAAATAAGAGAAAAAGAAAAGCATGCCAAAGAGCATGGCAAAAAGAAAGAGAAAAAGAAAAGCATGTCAAGTGGCATGGCAAAAATATAAGAATAAAAGATAGCCCATGTTCTCAAAAATAAATCAAGGAGAGGGAAATTCATCCAAGGAGTTTTACCATATTCCATTCCACCATTCCACCATATTCTACTCCATCCATATCCACACACTTGCACCTCTCGATCTTAAGGTATGATTTGTTTCCTCAGAGATCCAGTCTTTGACTTAGCAAAATATAACATGCATGCATGCCTTCATCCTTTGTCCCTGAGCCACACAAAAAAAAGCCATATTAGATGTTAGGATGAAAAAGAAGGCACAACTGCCAGGCAGTTCGGCCGAACCCGGGCACTTCGGCCGACCTGGCCCCCAACCGTCCTAGGTGCCTTGGCGGTTACCCAACTGCCAAACCGACCTATGGAGCTATAAATATAGGGTCACTTTCACTTGTAAACACACACCAAGCCAAGGAGCTCATTTCCACTTTCATTCTAGTAGAGATAGGATAGTTTAGTTGGGAGTTAGAGTTGAGTCGAGCTTTGCCTCGGAGGTTCCGGAGTCATCTTCAGAAACTCTGGTATTAGCTCTTGTATCTTTTACTTTTCCTTTTGTAAGACTTTCAGTTATCAATATAGTTATCTTTATCTTATTGCCTTTGTCATTTATATCTTGCTTCTACTTTATCCTAGTTGCAACTATATCTTGTTTATACTATAGTCAGTTATAGTTCTAGTGCTGGTAGTCTTGTTTAAGTCTTTGTCTTGGCTGGTTCTTCGATCTTGCTTGATACTGGAGGTGAATTGTCACCAAGAGTATTGACAAGGTTGCTTGCTCTTGCTAGCAGAGTAAGTAGTCGTTGCCTAGTGTAGGAGTGGTTCCTAGACTAGTCGGTGGCCTTAGTTTATTCCCGTCGCAACGGAGGTGGTAGCCGGGAGGTGGTGACAGCCCTTTCGGTCTTCGTAGCCCATCACGTTAGTTCCGGTCCGTAGGATCCCCCAGTTGGGAAATAGTGGCACCCCTTCTCATCCCTGTCTGTGTGTTCACCGGTTCCCTTGTCCCGAAGCTAAGACAATAGAGTTATCCCAGATCTCCTAGTGCTGGCTTTGTAGCCGCTGTATCTCTAAGCTAGAGTGACATAGGTAGATAAAGTATCCAGGAGTCCTCTATCTCTTCTCGTTGTCCTCCCAGCTATCTATCTCTTCTCTTCCTTACCTGAGTATCCCTTGAGCTGTGTGTCCGGTATATCCACTCCTATCCAATACCGTTGTCCCCTGTCTTGTCTAGTCGTGTGCCCTTCTCTGATAGTCTCGAATATCTGTTCACTAGTAATCTTGTCAAAGCTTCCCTGTGGAAATATAAATTACGATACCTCGGGATACTCCCAGGTGAAGTGCTACAGCGGTGATTCTGTGCGCTTGCAGAATATTTCTATATTTTACTAAGTCATAAGGAAAACCACTGAAACACTCCTTACCCCAGTACCAGGATTCTCAATTCTGATATTGGATCGTAAGAAGTGCCAACAACCTACCACACACAGAAAGGGATGAGAAGGGGTGTGATCTATCCTGCACTGGGCGATCCTACAGGCCGAGACAGACATGATGGACTACGAAGACCGCAAGGGCTGTCACCACCTAACGGCTACCACCTCCCTGGACTTGGGGGCAAACTAAGTTAGCCTCAAGTCTAGGCACCACGCCTACACTAGTCGACTAATACTTATCTCCTATAGAAAGATAGGCACCCAAGCTAAGCAACCAGTATACAATTATTCCAATCAACTAAGCATTGAACGAATAACCAGCAAGCATATAAAAGTAAGAACTGAATGCTCAATTAATCAGAGAGAGATACAAGAGTTACCAGACACGAACCAGATGTCACTCGAAGCAGAGCCGCATCCGTAGAGGTACAGCGGGAACAGGGGCCGACACTCCGGCTCCTCCCCGGGATGCTCACCTCTCCTCTCTCCATTTTTCTACTGATACAAGTGGCGGAACTTCGCAACACCTACTCGCTCTTGTGTTGTGTGTTTTGCAGGTGAAGGAGGGCCTCTATTTATAGTGCCCAGGGTCGGTTTGAGGTGGAGCACCGGCCAAGGCAGCTTGGAGGCAGTGCCCGACTTGTTCGGCCGAAGATGCCGGTTCAGCCGAACTGGCACATGCTACCGCCTCAGTGCCTACGGCCTGGATTCACCCCTTGGAGTCGGTTCCCAAGGTCGGTTGCATGGGGACATGCCTTAGGCTGGTTCAGCCGAACCAATCCGTTCGGCCGAAATTGGTTTTTGGCCCAACAGCGCTCCCCTGCACCGCCTCTCCCTCCTGGACCCTCAGGGCTGCCTTTCCTTGGTGGTCTTCGTGCTCTTTTTGCCTAGAGGCGACATGGCGGTGGTCCACGTGTCGTGTCTGGTCACTACTTGGTTGTCGGTAATGTGGACGGCCTCCCGATCGTGCTCCGTGTCGGGTACGACTAAGGGGGGTAACCGGCCGAATGGTGTTGTTCGGCCAAATCGGTCATTTCCGACCCCTATAGCATGTATTCCTCGTTGTCATACCTGCACAATGGACAATCACCAAAACTTGTGGAAATAGTTAGTGATAAGCCCTATAGCTATGGTGTTTGGTTCCATTGTATTTATTATAGAGTAAATTACACCAACCATACTTGTATGGTTGTATCACTTTAGTCTAACAAGTTGTAAAATATGCAAATAGATGCATTAACTTGTAAAATATGTGCATGTACGGTCACAAGTATCAACCCCAAGAGTATTTTGCTATGCTAATATGCTGGGAGGAGCTATTTTTGATTTGATGAATCTTATTGGTGGTTTTAAACTAATTTACTCATTTTTATGAAATTTTTTAATCATACTTTGTGTTTATAGGTCTAGTAAGTATAAATGGCAACATATTACCGTTGTTCGCCACTCTTTATTCTCACGAGAGGTCTTCAGATCGATTTTCATATTACACTTTTTAAACCATATTTTATGTTACTGATAAATGAACCCGATCAACTCAAAGAAAATAGAAAATAAACATCGCCTATTGATGTAGGGAAAGGGCTTAGCCGTGTCAATTTTGCATTTTGTTCTTCGGGCTCTAGGAAATTAATACATATGCGACCTAAGCTACAGTACATGCATGTTAGTAGCCACAGCAAAATACACGTGATAGAGTAAAATGACCGTATATGCACATGTTTGATAACTTTATGTATCTATTTGCATATTATGCAACTAGTTAGACTAAAGTGATACAACCATACAAGTTGTTGTATGGTGAGTGTAATTTACTCTTTATTTTATACTCGGTTTGAGGTTGGAAATCAGTCCGTAATGACCGCCGACACTTAGTATATGTAAACATGATATTATGAAGGTTTAAGTCTTAATTTTTAAATGCACATATTTTGCACCAATTTATTTTAAGTGCAAACACAAACATACAAGTGCATATGTATGAAGCATGCATGACAAATTTATGCAATTTCGGTTTAAGTATTCTTGTTAGCATATTTAAACCTTCGTTTTTCAAAGCCCACCCCCTTAAAGAAATATCGTCCTGAGATTTGATGCTCGAAAAAGTGTGGAGGGTTTAGTTACCTTGATTGGATTCTAGAAAAGTGGGATATTTGGAATTTTGATAGGATTCTTGCTAACAAGTGGCTTCATCTTCGGAATGGTTACTCCATTGGACTTTATAGAACTTGATGGATCGATGACGAGTGGATCTTTCTTTTGAATCAAGAATCTTGATCGGATGTTCTTCATAAGATCGAGCTCTAGTTGAATTTCTTCTTCTGCCACACGCTCGGTAGGAACTCGTAGACATTTCTTAAGTTGTGAGACATGAAACACATTCTGGATGGCGACAGGAGTAGATGGAAGTTTTACTCGATAGGCTATCAGTCCACATAGCTGATCAATTATTGAAAAAGGTCCAATATATCGAGGAGCTAATTTTCCTTTCACACCAAACCTTTGTACTCCCCTCAAGGGTGACACTCGGAGATAAACATGTTCACCTACTTCATATTGCATAGATATCTTTCTTTGATCATAATAACTCTTTTCATGAGATTGATCGGCTCTAAGATTTTCTTGGATCAATTTCACCTTCTTTTCCGCTTTGGCAACTAGATTGTCTCAATAGAGGTTTCCTTCTCCGGATTCGGACCAATTTGAAGGTGTTCTACACCTTCAACCATACAATGCTTCAAATGGTACTATTTTCAAACTAGCTTGATAAGTATTGTTGTAAGAGAACTTTGCTAGTGACAAACATTGCTCCCAATTTTTACAATAGTGAATCACACATGCTCTCAACATGTCCTCCAATGTTTGATTCACTCTTTCAGTTTAACCGTCGGTTTGAGGGTGGTAAGTGGAACTTCGGATAAGTGTAGTGCCTAAGGAAGTTTGCAATTGTGCCCAAAAGCGAGCTATAAACAATGCACCTTGTTCGGAGATGATTGTTTTTTGTACAACTTGAAGGCAAACAATTTGATTAAGATAAATCTCGGCGTACTTCTTGCTAGTGTAGATAGTGTGCACCGGAATGAAGTAGCGGTCTTGGTAAGTTGATCCACAATCACCCAAATTAAATCATGCATTTGAGGTGAAAAAGGCAAACCCACAATAAAACCCATACTTATGTCCTCGCATTTCCATGATGGAGTGGATAATGGTTGTAGGGTTTCGGCGGATTTCAAATGACTAGCTTTGACTTATTGGCATGTGTCACATTCCAACACATAAATGGCAATTTCTCTCTTCATTCTAGTCCACCAAAAATTTCCTTGAGATCTTGATACATTTTTGTGCTTCAATTTGGACCAATGAGCCTCTCATCTAATATTTGTTTCCTAAGAACATTATCTTTAGGAACCATTAGACGATCTCAAAACCAAAGTACTTCCTTGTTGTCAACCCGAAAACACTTCTACTTTTCCTCATTTTGTTCTAAGCCTTTCTTGATCATTTTGACTCCCTTGTCCTTTGCTTGAGCCAAAATAAATTGTTCTCTTAAGTGTTGGCAGTCGTTACGGCCTGATTGCCGACCTCCAACCGAGCATAAAATGAACACAATGGAACAATGCACCATAGCTATAGTGTTTATTTCTAATCATTTCCACAAGTTTTGGTGTTTATTTGATTCCAGAAGGAGAATTAATAAAGGTGGGTAAAACCACCCAAAATGGTGAGTTTGGCTGAATCCTATGGTTCGACCGTACTCCACCCTCATGTCTGGTGTGTATAACACCCTCAAAACGTACAAGAGTGTAACAACTAACAAGTAGATCGGGTCAAATCGAGAAAGAATAACAATAAAAACGAATGAGCACATGGAGACAAAGAATTTACTTCCGAAGATCACGCCACAAAGGAGCTACATCTCCGTTGAAATGCTCACAAAGAGATAGGCTGTCACACTAGCCACAAGTCTCCCTTAATCAACCACAAAGGATGATTCAGTCACTTACTATAGCTCTCACAAAGTGATGGGTGATACAAACTTTCCGGTGCTCAAACCACAAAGAATGGGAGCTACCAGCGACGCCTAACCGTCTAGGAGCAAAGGTCCAAGAGTAACAAACGTGAATCGATGAATCAAAGTTGCTTTAAGTTCTTCTTGAGATGAATGAATGGAAGCTCACTAGGTACTCTTGTCTCACACCTCAAATCCTATCTCACACTCAAACCCTAGGCGAATCCTTGAAAGAATTAAGATTGGGAGGGAGTAGAGGAGTGAAATGAATGCCCAAGCTGTGTGTTAGGTCGAGTTAGAGAAGGAGCTGAATGAAGGGGGTGAGGGGTTATATATACCAACCCCCCAAAATATGACCGTTATGTGTTCTATGAAGGGGTAACGGATCTTCCGACCATGGGTAGGATCTTCCAGAGAGTGACAGATCAGTGTTAGAAAACCCCTGATACTTCCCAGCTTCGAATCTTCCAACCGAAACAAATCAAGACCGAGCCGGCCGGAACTTCTGGTCGGATCTTCCAGCCCAAGTGTCGGAACATGCAGGGATAGCCTCAGTGCATCAAATGGAGCTAAGTCATGGGCCGAGCACGGTCCGAATCTTCCAATGGGAAAAAGTTCCAAACCGAGCCGGTTGAAACTTCCGGGTCGGATCTTTCGACCCTCCTGCCAATGTTGAAGGAGGTAATTTTTGTCTCTCATGGGGTCTTCATCTCAAGCAAAGCACTTTTGACAGCTAAGATTTATCGAACTAGTCCCCTTTGATAGTATGGTGGTCCAATACTCAAATTCAAACCAAAAATTAATTTAAAACCATCATTTGATTCCACCACCATGTCAATAATAATTGGGACCTTCCTTTCACATTTCTTTTCTTTTCCTTTTCATTTTATTCCTGCACAACTCATTCAAAGCATCATGTCCAAAATTCTATTATCATTAATCACCAAAATTGATTAAATTCCTAGATGCACTTTCAATCTCCCCCTTTTTTGTGATTGATGACAACATAAATTTGGTTTCACAAGATAGGAATAAAATTCAATAAAAATCATGTTTAGCACCAAATAAAATTTTAGAGAGCATCTCCCTAAACACGTGCATGTTCAACTCAAATGGCCTCAAATGCCTATGCACATATTTAGTAAGAACTCCCCCTAAATCATTGCATACAAGTTCTTAGTGTGATAAAATCAACATGATGTGTATGCCAAGATATTCACTTCAATTAAATTGAGAAATAACGTGTCACCAATCCACAAGCATCACACAAAGGATGAAATAAAGAGTTCAACATCACACTAGCATAAACCATAAATAAGTCCTACAAATAAAAGTTTTCACTTAGCATGCACTACACATAACACACATTCAAGTTCTTACATGTTCACAAGCTAGAACATGAATAAAAGATAGATAATGAAATGGTGAAGCACCCAAATTCACTCCCCCTTTGTCATCAAAGACCAAAAAGGAGCTAAAACTCTTCGTCGTCGTCGTCATCATCATCACCGTTGCCCTCACCGTTATCATCATCGTCTTCGGGCTCACTATGATAGGATTCTTCATTTTCGGTGTCTTCACCTTGTTTCTCAACAATTTCATCCTCATCATCATCAACTTGAGGAGCTCCAAATACTTGAGGATTTTCCTCCCAAGGGTTGTAGAACCGAGGAGGAGGTGAGAAGTCTCTAGGCTAACAAACAGGAGAATGTGTTTATTGAACAACTTGTAGAAGGGAGAAAGACCCTTGTACTTAGGGGTGGTAAAGGGCCCTTACTTTTGTACTAGAAATTTTAAGGATAGGGCCGGATTAGGGCCGGACCAAAATAATACTAGTTTTTGAGCTAAATTTTGTTAAGGCCAAGTTAGATTGTGAAGGAACAAACGGGCCATGATCCGTTACCACCCCTACTTGTACTTCCCAAACACAACTTCATCATAAGCTCCATCATACATGAAAGCCAACTTGACATCTTCTATCTCACGCCCACGGTGAAGGGTCTACCTTGCTATAATTGTAAGTGTGAGCATAGATGGTCTCCTCAGCTAATGTCACACCCAGGTTTACATAGAAACCCGAATGCTACCATATGTGTGTCCATGAAGTCCACAGAACACATACAACTTATGATCGCAAAAAAAAGAACACATACAACTTACAAATATGGAAATCAGAGTGCGTAATGCTTGAATAAAATAGCTTACATCAGAGATCCTCAGGAAACTCAGTAGCGACAGACTCATTTAACCCATCTGTTACCCATCCGGGATTTTGTTGAATAGTGGCAAGTGTAAGTAAAACATTTACTTAGCAAGTATAACACGGTGTATGAAGGCTAAAAAATAAGGCTTGACAAGTTACTACAAATAAGTGAATCCCAGTTGCAAACCCAATTAATAAAGTAGAAGTGACATTAAGAAGAAATAAGCATCATATTAAATTAGAGAACCACTAATCAAAATGGATCCAGATCGCTCGTGACCGTGAGCACGGCTATCATGATAGATTTACACTGTAGAGGTTTAGCCCTTTACCCACCGATCGCGTAAAAGTTCAAAAGAACTTTGAACCCAACCATGTTGTGTTGCGCAGGCACGTATCACACTCCCTTTGGTGTGACTACATAGGGACGCTACGAGGCTTTTCACAAGACACCCTAGCAAGACAGTAGCCACTATGGCACAACAAGGCGGCATGACCAAAGGCACCGAGATTGACTGACACTCAGAGTCGCAACAATAAGGGGTCAATGGCGTCCAGAGCACGGGCAAGCACACCGAACAAAGCGCAACGTGTGGAGTTCCCCATCGCACGGACTCCCAGCACAGGACTGCTCCTAACGAGACATCATCTACATGGATGCAGAATGGATCGGTTGTCCAGACATGCGCAAGTCCACCTCGGGCTACACCGTCTTCCTTGGCGCCAACCTAGTCTCATGGTCTTCCAAATATCAGGCTATTGTCTCTTTCCAGTGCTGGGTTGTTGCCAATGGTGTCGCTGAGACTACTTGGCTTCGTCAGTGGTTGTTTGAGCTTCATTGTCTTCTGACTTACACCACGCTAGTTTATTGTGCCAATGTGAGTGTCGTCTACTTGTAACTTGTCCACTAACCCAATCCAACATCAGCGCACAAAGCATGTCCAAATTGATCTTCAATGCGTGAATGGGTTGCCATCGAGGATGTTCCATGTTCGGCCGATGTACCAGTTTGCTTATACTCCCTCCGTTTTTTATTAAGTGTCGTATTTGGTTTTTGAAAAACGTCGGAATTAGGCTATCTCCAAGAGAGTAGGCAAAAGGAGACCCAAACCCAAAATGGGTCTCCGATGTAACTATTTCAGCCTCCAACAGAGTACCCATACCCAAATCCAAAATGGGTTTTCAGGAGGGAGAGAACCTAAATCTGGGTATCCTCCCTCTCCGTGACCCATTCGTAGAAAGGATTCTCTTTTGGGTCTTCTGTTGGAGAAATGAGTTTATGGGTCACGGACCTTTTTACTATAGGTGACCTAAAGTGTTAAATGGGTCTCCGATTTGGGTCTCTGTTGTTGGAGACAGTCTTACATGTCGTATTTGGGTCCAGCGCTTCTTTCGGAGAGCCGCGCAGTTAATTTGCATGCAGATTACGGAGTACTCCAAGCGCAATTGCCGGGCAGAACGTTTGGCGAGCACTGCGATTGGCGCGCACAGCTGCATGGAGTCATGCGGGAGGGTGCGAGTGCTGCTAGCGTTTCGTACGAAGCGTCAAAATCGGATGGAACACAGAGTTAATCTCCACCTTGGTCTGTGCACCACAACGAAATACGACAAGTAAAAAAAACGGAGGGAGTATCTTTAAAAGGATTATCTACTTCTGTCTTCACGGAGTTCAGGTGCAACCTGAACGTCTGATCTACCGATGATTCGACAGCGGGAGGTGTTAGCAAAATCCCCATCACCTTCCTTCTGTTGTGCGGCACGGTCTCTTTGCCTGCCTTTGCACGTCGCGTGTTGGCCTAGTCGAACTCTCCCACTGATTCTGTTTCTATAACCTAGGGAGGTTGAGATTGCCTCGATATATATATTGTAACCTGATCCATTTAGTTGAAACATGTATTGTAAAGTGATTTACTTCTGTATCACTACATACATGGTGTATCCTGCATTCCAGAAGTTACTTACATTTCTAACTGACGAATGCGGAGCTACTCACGTAGACCCTATGCAAGTACAACATATACGGATAGAATAGTCACAGAGAACAAATGTGTCACTACCACCGCTACAGTACCCAGATTACCATCCATTCAGAGTCATTTCTAATTGGCCGTGTTTTTTTCTTCCCGTAATTTGGAGTATTAAATGGAGTCTATTTACAAAATTTTTTTAGGGATGGGTGTAATTTTACGCGACGAATCTAATAAGCTATGATTTGCTATAGTAATGCTACAGTAACCATCCTCTGATCATGTAGTTAAAGGCTTTATTAGATAAGTCTCACGAAATAATCAAATATTGTGAAGATTTATAAACTGACTTTATTAATACCCTTAATTATTGGTCAAATGAACTGGCAAAATTTTGCCAACCCTAAAGAAACAAGGCCCTCGAACATGCATGCAAGCAACTTGATATCCACATAGGCATATTGTATAGCCGATGCAATAAAAAATTACTCAGACATCTTTTTCGACAACTGCAAAGAATATTGCATTACATAATTGGCTCACCATCACGCAATCGAATGGCACATGAGATATTGCAGACCAAATCATTGACCATTTTGGCCAAGTTCTTTGGTCAAAGATTTCCCATCGAGTAGAATCAAAGTTGCTCCTACCAACTACACCCCTCTAGTGTATGTAATGTAATGGGCTAATGGTACAGATTTCTTTTGCTACATATCATCAGCAATTCACAATTAGTTTAGTTTATGCCAAAGCAGCGTACTACAGCAGAGAAGACGGTATAAGTAGCGTGCTAGCCTAATCCCTAATATCTTCATATATGGATGTGCGAGGGCCATCCAGTGATCCCTGCTTCTAATCTTTAGATCAATTCTTGATGAAGATGGCAATCCTTTCTGGGTGCTAGCTTGGATGCTGGGAGCATATGAGATTAATTCTTGATTGGTAGCCCTAGCTTTGTGCTAGCTTAGCCACATGAAGCACATCGATGTGGTGGCTGATAAATCAGCTCGGTTCTAAGTGTCAGAACAAAAGTATGGTCTTCTGGACAACAGCCTGAGACAGTAGAGCTCGATGCTACTCAGAGATGTGCCAGTATCAAGGAAATAAGGCCACAGCAAATTCAGGTATCAACTCCTGCAAGTAAAGCAGCATGGCATGGTCAGAAAGAAACAAAACAAAATACTGACAGACAAGAACATGAATGCACGCACCACACAACCACAGCCCACAGAACAGAAAACAGGTCACATTGCTGTACCAATGCGGGCTATGAATCCGTTGTGAGAAGACATGTCTATGACCATTGACTATGTTTCATAAAATAACTATGTGGGTTCTTAACTTGAAGGTTACCACCAGTTTTCTCGAAATAAATTGGCTCTGCAATTTCCTGGAGGAAAAAAAGCATGATTTTGCTAGAACTGCCCTTATTTGTTTCCATCAGCACCAGTTGCCCATTAATAATTGAAGACAAATTAGCTCCAAGTTTAACTGTCTGTGACTTCACACTCTGCGTCTAGTAAATATGACTATAACTAGCACGTTTTTTTTACCCAGGTTATGATACACTAACATACCAGCAGGGACATAACATTGATTATTTTTTTATGTCTTGTATTAAGGGCATGCAACCATCAGAAGAGGAATATATTTTTTTGTTAATTACTCCCTCTTTCAAAGTATAATTCATTTTTATTTTTCTAGATACATAGTGACATAGCGAATATCTAGGAGCATAGGAAAAGCTATGTGCCCAGAAAAGCCAAAATGACATATAATTTGGAACGGAAGGAGTAGTGTTTAGTTCAACATTAAAAACTAGCAACTTGCAATCACCATAGCTAACAAGAAATGTATGTCGCAAAATTTTCTTATAAACGATGATGTGATGTAACAGATCCTAATTGAAACCTTATTTGCCACATGTCACTATCGTATAAACATGAATAAGATTTTTCTTTTGTACTGTTTCAGTGAGAAAGTTTCTGTATCTGTACAATCATACATGATATTCCAATATAGGTTATTTTTAGTTCACATGTGACTGGCTTATCGTCTTTCACCAACATTTTTCTTAAATATTAGCTTGATGAGTTCTTAGTTAGTTACTCAGATAGTTTGGGCAGAATGTTCAACCAGTTAGAAGTCCATTACAATATATCACTGTTAAATCTTTTGAGGGTAGGATCTGCACCATTGAGCTATGTGCTTGGTGCTGAGAATGGTACTAAAATCAATTTACTTGAACCATATAAACCAGCAGTCCAACTAGTTGAACCAACCAACCAACCAGTTCGATGCCCAGTCGATCTCAAACTCTCAATAACTACGCTAAAATGTGGCCACCACAAGGTACTGTAATTTGATACCATTCAGTAATTTAACAGCTATAATTTGAAAACTCAGAACTATTGGAATGGTAAATGTGGTGAGCAGAGGTAGCATGAATAAAATTTACCTTGGCAGATGAGGCATTGATGGTTGATCAGGGGATAAACGTGAGGAAGTACTTTTGTATGGGGCATGCCTCTGCTTATAAAATCCATTTTCATGTACTTCATGTGCTTGTTTTATCTCACTAGAATCCATAGGGATAGCCCCAAATGAACCGAATTCAATTGGTTTACTGGGAGCACCGCAATCTACTGACTGATCATACGAGTACACCATAACAACTGGTTGAGATGAAGCACTGGTTCCACTAGAAACATTAGAAGGTTGTGAAGGAACCCCGTATGCCATGTTTACAGCATCATGGGTAGACTCCATATTTTCAAAGGAATGACTCTGTACACTAGATGGACCACCAGCTTCTCTCCTGTGTGAATCACTTCTGTAGGGTTGGCAATGCCTTTCAGATTCATTTTCATCAGATGTCTGTGTGTCATGCCTGACACCAGATTGTTCTGATTGGCTACGCCCCATATTTCTTTGTTTCAAGTTTACCCAGCTTCCCTCTTTATCATTATGGTCCACTCGCTCACTGTTATAACTCCCTCTGTAGCTTCTTGAACCTGACTGTCTATCTTTGAGCGGAACCTTCTGAAAGAATGAACAATAGAACAACACATTAGTCAGCAGATTTAACTACAGAATTTCCAAAGCACCATAAAAATACAAAAGTAAGAAAATCTTTGCAGATGAGACAATAAGTAGTAAAGCAACCATGAAAAAAATAAGGGATGAAAAGAACAAATCTTCTACAAGACGGTACCAAAGAATACACTACAGAATAAGATTACACAAGAATATTAATACGAATCTGGAAAAAGCCGGAACAGTTTAGTACTAACATTGATGAAACTTTTGGAATAGTACATTGGTATGGGAATTCAAGAAGCTCATTGGAGAATATAAATTGATAAAAATCTTATTATAAATATTTGTAGAATATTTGTCATATGCTGCTGGCCTGCAACAAAGAAGGCAATAGTTAACTACAAAACTTACAGGAGTCGGCAAGTATGTCCCAGTGCCACCATGATATCTTGGTGCATCTTCTCCATGGCGCTGGAAACCAGATGCTCTTTCAGAAGTATGTAGAGGCGTCAAAGGAACTACCCCTTGACCACGGCTCCTTACATGAGCCCAATTAAAACTATGCGCAGGTTGTGTTGCAGGGCCATTCAGTGGAAAATGGCCTGGCAGATACATAGGTGGCATAGCAACAGGGTATAATACAGGAGCAGGAGGGCGTGCATTTTGGCAGAACCTCCAATACTGTAAATTCTGCCAATGGCTAAAAAAATCACTGTTCAAGATGTCAGACTTGTTATCATGATCTGCTACAACACTGACTGGTGGAGTTGTAATATTTGCATCAGGCAGATGCGCATCATCAAGTGAACCAAAATTTTGGAATGCCATGTTTTGAGTGTCTTCAGTGAAACTATCATCACCAATGTGTGTAGTAGGGACTTCAAACTTTTTCTTATGTGCCGTTGTATTCCTGTGACTGCTTGGCACTTCAACAGGCAAAACCTTCACAGTTTGATGAATCAGACTCTGGGCAGGTGCATCAGGACGATTACCATTACCATGCCTTCGCCATGTATTTGTAAAGAATTGTTTCACTTGAATTGCTAAGTCTTCCTTTGGACATTCAAGTAACCTTGCCAATCTTTTTGCACCAAAAGCAAACGCGCTGCGTATTCTAAAGAAGTTACCTAAGAAAGGTAGATCAGAAAATATACAAGTATTACTCTTACCGACTGACATCAACGAAATGACAGTATACAATTTTTAGCATTAAGAGGGTGCACCTATCAGTTGTACTCCATACTTAAGAGCAGATGTGCATTTCATGTTTGAATACATACCTCACTGACTCAATGACAACTTAGAATTTTAAGCAATTTATATTTATCAAATTTTTAATAGCCTAGGAATGCAACAATACATATTCTTCCAGCATCCAGGACCCTCAACACAAAAGTTTTAGAACAACAATAGCAGAGGCTTTTTGTCCCAAGCAAGTAATATCATAATATTATCATTTTAACAAACCACTTGCCAATATCTTAGCTAGATTTAATATGCACTGACCAGTAATTCATTTTCTAGCATTTGTTGTAGCTAATATGTTTGCACCATATGAAACAGATTGTGCTTACCAATCATTGCAAAAATAGAAACAATTATGCATCTATAATATTAGAATAATGGTAATACTAAGCGGGTAAAGGACCACAATGCATCAAAGTGAATATTCCAATTAAATCCCCACACAATGCGAGAATGAAAGGATGGGTGACAATATAAATTATGACACACCTTTGCTTACACTTCTTCCAAGGTTATTGTTTGCTCGTAAAGGGTCAATTATATTGAAGTACTTCGAAACAAATGGCTGAACCTGGTTGTCATGGGGACTAGGCATAACTGCATATATGGAACTGCAAATATCTAGGAAGGACTTGCTGAGCAACAATGCGCCACCATCCTTTCGTGGAGGATCCGCTGCATCACAAGATAAACAACATGGATAATCTAAAGATATGTATCCATATGATCTATTGATCTGGTAGTGTGATTATGAGATATAAAATTACCAGCCATCTCTGGAAGAGAGCTTATAGGAACTGGGCCCCACAAGCTTACACAAAATTTCTCCCAATCAAAGTTACTAAAGAACTCTAGGAACCGATACAATACCTGGAAAGGGGAAATCAATTGATAACTGTTTTCCATGACAAAGAGAGAGAAAGAGGAACGTACCTCAAGTGGTCCAGCAAAAGAATTATTGAAGACATGAAATATGTAAAGAACCAGAATCTCTAGGGCATATGTTGATATAAGACCATGATGAGCTCCAAGTATACGACTTTCATAGTAACACCAGACCTTTATCAGTATGATACTTCGCTTGAACAGATGGTTTTGATTGATCAGGTGGTCCATCTGGTAAAAAGAATATAACTAAAGATCAAGAATAGGCACAAAATTTAGCAGGAACTGATCCTACAAGTAAAAAGTATAACTATAAACATTGTGTGATCAAGTGCAATAGTGTCCATAGGTATGTTTCCAGCAACTAGCATTGCTTGGTGGTACAATTATCTAAATACTATTCAGAGAAATGCACCTCTTCAAGGAAACAAAGTGTACACAAACCACCAACTTGGTTGAAAGAGATGTCAACAGCAATGTTTTCCACAAGACACTTAATTATCTTTACCTGCACATCAATAGCATTAGCAAACAAAAGAAAAGTACATATCCATGCAGATTGCAGAATACATTGTCTAAATTACAAATCATGATAAATTATAGACAAGCGAGTGCCTTATTGTGCACTCAGAAGGTCGTTAAAGTTGACCATTAACTAGAAGAAATAAAAATAATTAATTAGCTTAGAAATATCAAAAGGATAACACCCAATGTGTGGCTACAATGGCTACCACACAAAGGGGCATTAGAGCTATATTGGATAGTACTTTCCAAATGGTGGCCTTTGCGATGCTGCTGACCCATACAAAATCAGAAAGATGTCAATATGTAAGCATATTATGCGGTGAAAGTTTTCAAAAAATTCCTCATAATAGAATGCCCAAATTAAATATTAGAAGCAGGAAGTCCATGTTAGGTAAGCTGGATGAGGGCACATCATGAATCAGTAGTATAACATCAGATATGAAGTAGAGTAACATACAGTGTTATTAAGGCATCAAATAGGCAACACTGTCGCCTAGGCCACAAGGCGTAAGGTGCCACAAGGGCCAAGTTACACCTTGTCGCCTTGGCGCCACAGGACACGTTATCACCTTAAGAATCATGACGACATAGAAATAATTTTGGTATCATATCTGAATTCGAACTAGACTAACATTAAGTATACACCATTGTCAGTGCTGGACTCTCCTAACAAGGAAAATATTAAGAAAAACAGTAAATATAACAAAAGAACCATAGTGTGCAGTGTGATGGACAACACACATAAAACAAGTGCTAAGCATACCTCAGCCTGAATATACTGTACTTCTCTCACTCGAAATTCAGCCTTCTCACTTTTCTCCTCATGTTCCAATGCATCCCGAACTGTAACAGCCCATGTACTCTTTAATTCTTCACTATTACCAAAAGCTGTGACATCAATATCACCATCGGGTAAATAAGTCTTGAGCGGGAATGACCCAAAAGCAACAACCTGGAAATAGACGGTTTGGGAGAGAAAATGAAACAGATCATCAATTTCATATCCGAAACATCAAATTTAACCCAAAAACATCATGCCCAATTAAAAATTGAATCGACCAAGCGAGTTTGGACATTGGAAACATAACCTGAAGAGAAGTCATCTACTTCAAAAGGGACCAAAATATTTGTTTGGTCCAGAAGGTTTCAGCAGGCAATCTTGAAATGTACCTTTTTTTTAGAGCAGCCAAATATAGTGACTGAGTTTCTGAGTAAGGTTTTTTCTTGAGTGGGAGTTATGGCAGTTGTACCTTTTTTTTCTTTTTTTTATACTACTTTTTTTTTCTTTTTGGTAGTTGATTACAAAGAAGCACATACCTATCATAAACAGTACACTACACATTCTTGGAAATAACAGCGTATGATAGGGAAATGATCAGGTAGTTACATACAGCAGCTGAGCATGCTGTCAGGTAACAAATACTGTTCTGTTTCCTGTATGGTATGACTGAACTTAATATAATCTTTTGCTAGTCGACTAGGATTCTAAGAACCATCAACACATTGTAAAACTTGTGCACAGTTCGACATAGAAAATAAAACAGTCAGTGGCACTAATGCCTTAATTCCATTGAATATATTAATCCTACTCTCTGTTTCTGTCACTAAAAAAAGCCTCATTAGTCATAACAACTGCAATTCGGTAACTCCACCCACTATTTTCTCTTTCCTAAACCCTGCAAAAAGAGGAAAGTAAATGCCAAACCTTCCTCAACAATAAATTCGCTCACACTTTCCTAATTCTATTCTAGCCCCAACCCTTCATGTACCAACAGTATAACTAGTTATGAGAACAGATACACTTAAAGAAATTGTTTCTCTTCCATGCTTAGATACTCATGGAAGCAGCACTCAGTGTAAATTACTCACACTAGCTACTACCACCACTTCCATGAAGAAGCTCGTAGCCACTGAAATGGAAGCACACAAGCTGGATTCGGAGTATACCTGACAGGGTAGGCACCCCATGATAAGCCGCTGGACATAATCGGCGACGGCCCGGCGGCGGTTCTCGGACGCAGGGGTGGGCTGGATGCGCGCGATCAGCTCGGCCGTGCGCTCCTCCGCGACGGCCCAACGCTCGGCGTCAAGGCGCCGCGTCACCTCTACTGCCACATCGGCCAGCAGCCCGTTCGGCATCATATCCCTCCTCCGCGGAGCCAAACCCTAGCACCCGAATCCAAACAAGCCAGAGACCACACAAAACCCTAGGCGGCGAGGGAGGGCGATAGAGGAGGCGAGGAGTGGTGATGGTGACGGTGGACGAGGGACGGAGTGAGGGTAGGTGACGACGATCGCCGTAGGCCGACGGCGAGGCGGCGCGGCGGCGAGGGAGCCGAGGAGGGAGGGAGGGAGAGATGGGTGTGGGTGCGGAGAAATGGGGATGCGGAGCGGAGGTGCACAACCGGACCGTACCGGCAGTTCGAACGGTAAAGGACCATGCTACACGGCGAATACGTATTTTACTAAAAAGTACACGGATACGTTTTAGTATTTTTAGTACATATATACAATAATATATATCAAAATTCTAAGAAAAAAAAGTCTAGAAGGGATCTTTTCCACGTTCAAATGCACGCTTTCTTCGATCTTCACCACTAGAAGTACTCAATTTTTCAAATCGAGAAATCGGGAATAGGAACAATAAAAATCAATCAACGGCCAGTCAAAAACTCTGAGAATAAGTCATCGGATGAGAACTTATCAGAGATAGAAACGCGTGCGGCACCCGTACTTATCAATATCGTGCTGCTGATATACATGCACACTGTGTTTGTAGGATAGCCTACTAATATATGATAGTAAACAATTGGTAATTTGAACAATTGAACAAGAAGGCCGAGACAGTGCTTTTACAACAATCTGAGGTGGTCTTAAAACATTGTCTTAAGGAAAGGCTTGTCCATATGTTACGAGAAGAGGAAATAAAATGATACCAGCGTTTCAAGACAGAAAACTTACGGAAGGGAGATAGCAATACAAAATACTTCCATCTAATAGCGAATGCCAAATATAGACCAACAAGAACCTTCCAACCTGAAGGTGGTAATCAAATAATACGAGGGGAAGACCATTTAAAGTCCTATATTACTCAGTATTATCAAGGTCTATTTTAGACCTTCAGATAATGAGGGCTTTAGTATGGTTGAAGATCGTGTTGATCGTATACCACAAGTAATAGGCTGTGAAAACAAAAAGCTAGTAGCAGACTTTACGGAAGAAGAAGTTAGACGAGCAATTTTTCAAATGAAACATAATAAGGCACTCGGGCCGGATGGTTTCCCAATTGAGTTCTACCAAGTCCTCTGGGAAGTCATAAAAGATGACTTAATGAGGTTGTTCCACGAGTTCCACAATGGAACTTTGCCATTGTTCAGTCTAAACTTTGGAATTATAACCTTGTTACCTAAAGTCAAAGAGGCCACACAAATTAAATAATTTCATCCTATTTTGTCTCTTTAATGTAAGTTTCAAAATCTTTACAAAGGTGGCAGTCAATAGGATTTCAGATATTGCAGGCAATGTAATTGGCTCTTTTACAGACTGTCTTTATGTCAGGTAGGAATATCATGGAAGGGGTTGTTATTTTACATGAAACCTTACATGAACTACGTAGAAAGAAATTGGAGTCATTTTAAAGCTCGATTTTTGAAAAGACATATGAAAAAGTTAAATGGTCTTTCTTGCAAAAAACGTTAAGAATGAAAGGTTTTGGTCAAAGTGGTGTGAGTGGATAGAACACTTCGTGACCGAAGGTAATGTGGGAATAACGGTTAATGATGACATAGGCAGGCTTTTCCAAACCAAGAAAGGATTAAGACAGGGAGATCCATTATCACCCATCCTTTTTAACTTGGTAGCAGATATGCTGGTTGTCCTTATATCCAGAGCCAAGGAAGACGACCAAATAAGCGGCCTAGTACCACATTTAGTTGACGATGGACTTTCGATTTTTCAATATGCAGATGATACCATACTGTTCATGGAACATAATTTTGAACAAGCTAGAAATATGAAACTATTGTTGAGTGCTTTTGAACAATTATCTGGCTTGATAAACTCAGTACTTATGGAGGGCGCCTGATCCTGATAAACTCAGTATTTAGCAGTCTTGCTCTGTTTATGCTTTCATTTTTTGAAATACCGAGAGAGGTGCTAAAAAAATTAGACTACTATAGATCTAGATTTTTTTGGCAAGGAGATGGGCATAAGAAGAAATATAGACTGGCTAAATGGCCCATGCTTTACAGACCGAAAGACCAAGGTGGTCTAGGCATAGTGGATCTAGATACCCAAAATAGATGTCTTCTGAGTAAATGGCTTTAAAAATTGATCAATGAGAATGGGTTATGGCAGCAAGTTTTGAGAAATAAATATTTGAGTGATAAAATCATCACACAAGTCAATAGAAAACTTGGGGATTCCTAATTTTGGTCAGGCTTGATGAATGTCAAGGATGAATTTTTAGAGTTGGGATATTTTAGTTTATAGGATGGCAATCAAGCCCGGTTTTGGGAGGACAAATGGTTAGGGGCTACTGCTCTAATGAATCAATACCCCATACTATATAATATAGTAAGGAAGAAACATATAAAGGCATCTAAGGTGCTAGGTTCTGTTCCATTAAGCATTTCATTTAGGTGATCATTGATAGGTCAAAAATTAATTGCATGGAATGAACTTGTTGATAGAGTATCAAACATACATTTAACGAATGAACCTGATATTTTTATTTGGTCTTTAGTTCAACATGGTGATTTTACGGTTCAATCAATGTATAATTATACTCTTAATCGAACAACGATGCCTCAAAGTAACCTCTTATGGAAATTAAAGCTGCCTTTAAAGATATTTTTTTTTCTCTGGTTCCTTAAGAAGGGAGTAACGCTTACTAAGGATAACATAATTAAAAGAAACTGGAAAGGAAATGAAAATTATTGTTTCTGTGGTTGTAAAGAGACTATGAAACATCTGTTCTTTGACTGTTTTATAGCTAGATTCATATGGAGGATAGTGGAAATAACTGTTGGCTTGAAATCACCAAGGAATATGTATCATAAGTTTGGCATGTGGTTAAATGGTTTTGATAAGATGACAAAAGGAAAATTTCTGGTAGCAGCAGACGCCATGTGTTAGGTCATATGGTTAAGCCGAAATGATATAGTCTTTGACAATTCATGTTTGTATTCACCATTGCAGGTCCTTTTCAGGGTACTCACTGGATATGGTCATGGGCTGAAGGAGGAAGAAAGTAGCTCCATAAGAAAGGTGTGCCGCCATTTGGAGGCCTTCCATAGAAGTATTCAGCAAGCATGGGTGGAGATTTATCAATAGATTAAGCTTTTAGTGTGGTTGTTTGCTTGGTCTTCATTTGTTTATGTCAGCTTTTATGCTTGTGCCATGTGTGCTATGATGAGACGGAGTCTCTGATATAGTAAGAACTTGTAATAATTTTTAGGTATTATACATTGGATTGCAGCGGCAGGGACACTTTCATTCACTTAACGAAAACTTCCCCTTTTTATCTAAAAAATAGGTGATAGTACTCCGTCATGGGTGGACGAGCAGGCTGCAGCTGGATATAGTGGTGTGTTGAGTAGGCTTAGCCGTATCACAAACTAGACAAATACGTAACTAGGCGTCGTATCGAAAGTTTTCTTATTTATTAACTTATTTAGTTTTGTTTCTCATACTTATATGTATCCATCAAGTATCTGCCATATATTCAAAATGTGGTGCTCCTGACGTAGCCATGTTATATAGGTATAAAACCCAACCAAAGCCTTCAACGCTCCGATCACTTAAAGGATTGTTCATCTATCTATCTGTCGGACCTTAGGACCGGCAATCCACCTGGGGGTACCCGAGTGGTTGATTTGTAGGCGGGTCGATTGATGAACTAGTGACTTGATGGTACACAGGAGGCACTGATTTAGATAGGTTCGGGCTACCCGGAGGTATAATACCCTATGTCCTGTGTCGGTGGTTGTATTGTATGGCTGTATTCGGAGGATCTCCGATGGATTTCGGCGTGTCCCCTCTAGGGACCCCTGCCCTTCTTTATATATCCAGGAGGCAGGGTTACAATATGAGTATTTTCCATACGGGATTATTTACAATGTGGGAGTCCTAGTAGGAGTCTGCTAGGACTCGATCTTCTTTGGGCCGTGCGCCGCCACCCTCGGTGATGTGCCCTAGGGTACCCATATCCCACAAGCCCCCGAGCAACGTTCAGGCGCGTGTCGAGCTGCTTGATGAAGGAACGAGGCCAATCCGGTCGGCTGAAGGTGCTTAAACACATGATCGGCGCAAGGGTGGGCGGTGCTCAAAAAAGAGAGAACACCCAACACGACGCCGAGTTCTTCGAGGTAGTCGGTCGGTCCTCATAAGGGCCGATTACAGGGCGACGATTAGGAGCACTATATACAGTAGTCCCCGAGCATTGGGTTGGTTAGTATAAGCGAGCCAAGGCTCAAAAAGTAGTCGGACAACATGTTGCCGCAAAAAGGAGGTGAACGTCGAGTCGCCGCGCGCGCCAGCCCCCGAGCTTGCGAGGGCGGCCGCACGACGAGAGGTAACGCCGAGTGACCGCCCGCGCCAGCCCCCGAGCATGCGAGGCCGGCCGGGCGACGCGACGAAACGCCGAGTTGCCACCCGCGCCAGCCTCCGAGCATGCGAGGCCGGCCGGGCGACGCGAACAAACGCCGAGTTGCCGCCCGCGCCAGCCCCGGAGCATGCGAGGCCGGCCGGGCGACGCCCGTGCCAACCACCGAGCATGCGAGGCCGGTGGGGCGACGCGAAGAAACGCCGAGTTGCCACCCGCGCCAGCCCCCGAGCATGCGAGGCCGGCGGGACGACGCGAAGAAACACCGAGTCGTCCGAGCAAGAGCAACAGGTTAGAGCCATAGCTCGGTTAAGTTGCTCTTGGCCGCATGACGAGAGGAACGTCGGTCGCCGCGCGCGCCAGCCCCCGAGCATGCGAGGTCGGCCGCGCGACAGAAGGATCGCCGAGTTGCCGTGCACGCCAGCCCCCGAGCAAGCGAGGTCGGCCACACGACGGAAGGATCGCCGAGTTGCCGCGCGCGCCAGGCCCCGAGCTTGCAAGGTCGGCCGCACGACGAGAGAACGCCGGGTCGCCGCGCGCGCCAGCCCCCGAGCATGCGAGGTCGGCCGCGCGACAGAAGGATTGCCGAGTTGCCGTGCGCGCCAGCCCCCGAGCAAGCGAGGTCGGCCGCACGACGGAAGGATCGCCGAGTTGCCGCGCGTGCCAGGCCTCGAGCTTGCAAGGTCGGCCGCACGACGAGAGAACGCCGAGTCGTCGCCGCGCGCCAGCCCCCGAGCATGCGAGGTCGGCCGCACGACGAGAGAACGCCGAGTCACCGCGCGCCAAGCCCCGAACATGCGAGGTCGGACGCACGACAAGAGGAAACGCCGAGTCGCCGCGCGCCAGCCCCCGAGCATGCGAGGTTGGCCGAGCGACGCGAGGGAACGCCGTTGCACCTGCGAGGGAGAGGAAGAAAAATAATAGTCTTTTGGAGAAACGATAGCAAACTTACTTGTAATAAGTACTTGAACTTTGCTTATGCTTGTAGCATGTGTTATTTTGGATCGATTTTATCAACCCCTATCACTTCACCGCGGTCATGACAGGCGCTGAGGACTCAAGCGAAGAACTGGCTGGAGCTCTCATAGAGGCAGCACTCCTACATGCTACGATGCTCTGCGTGGAGGCTTAGTCGTAGGTAGGGTCCCCGCCCGAGTACTGTCACGCGTGTTTAGACTTTGGATTTAGTGAGTCGGACTTGCCGTTTAATTTTGGTGCTTGCATGAGCAGTTTGGTTAGGGCGAACACATCGTTGTTGTAGATTAAATAATGCAGGTCGGCAGTTGTCTCATGGACATGGAGAAAAACTATGCACATAGCAATCTGTTTTTGCCGTAGGAATAAAATAAAATAAAATAAAATACTTAGCTCGATTCGTGACCGAGTAGTCGTCGTTCGCGATGAGTTGGTTGTCGATGAAGTCGACTAGTCGGATTTTATCATGGACTAGTTCCTGATATCGTGCGTGTTGTCCTTGAATATGTACATGTCTTCAATGGCTCGCTTGCCATCGGCTTGCATGTACGCCGCTTAATTTCCTTTTGCTTGCTTTGTATTGGCGCATGGCATGCACGGCCCAATAATTAATTAGCATTGCTATGCATTATATGCACATGCGTGAATCACGCGCATGAATCAACGTCCATGTGTAGCTATCCTCGATGCATGATCGATCTGCTGAAGCTCTGACTAGATACATGGTCGCGGCCTTCGGACTTTGGTTGTGATTGCATTGGTTCGGTGTTGAACTCGAGATTGCATCTAGCAAAGCACCAGTCGAACTCATCATGAGCTCTACTTCGAACTTGATTTGGAAATTGTCACACCCCAAAATTTTCGAATTTTGGGATGTGAATTTTTAACAAAGTTAATACAATATTTTTCTCAATTTTCTAACATTTTTCAAGCTTTGTAAAATTTACAGGGGATTTATAAAAAAAAAGAGGAGAAAACATTTGCAAAAAAAATAAATACTTTGTATGTTGCATTCATGCTGCTGCATTGAGTTTTGATTGTGTGTGATTCGAATTGGAATCTAAATCTAATTTAAATTCGAGTTTGAATCGTGTCGTTTTGAATCCTAGAAAAGTTGTTTGGCCCCGAGTTCACTTATGCTCCCTAAACTCATACCTCAGTTCACTTCCGCTCCCCATTCCTCCCTCCCGAGCCAGCCCGGCCCAGCGACCTGCTCGGCCCACCTCGCGTCCCCGGCCCACCATCCTCTCTCCCGCCCAGCCAGGCCGGCCCGCACTGCTCCGCTCGGCTCAACCCCCTGCGCGCGGCCCAAGCTACCCGCCGGCCCACCCGCCTGCGCCCCGCTTCTCCCCCGCCTCCGCTACTGGGCCACCAACCCAACCGTCGCCCCGGCCCGCTCTGCTCTCCCGGCCCAGCCGCGCGCGACGCGCGCCGCCTGCCCCCGCTCCCGCCCGCGACGCGCAGCGCCACCGCCGCCGTAAATTTCGCCGCCGCTAATTCCGCCGCCGCGCCGCTTCCTTCCTTCCTTCTCGACGTCTGCGCCCTTTCAAAGCCACGCGCAGCCGAGACTCCAACCCTCACCTCTCCATCCTTCCCCGAGACCGAGCCCCTGCGCTAGTGCCGCCGCCCTCTCCCCTCTGTGTCGCGCGCCGCCGGCCGCCATTGCCACCATTTCGCGGCCTCCGCCGGTCGCCGGTCGGAATTGAGGCCACCACGAGCCCCTCCTCGCCAAGACGAAGCTCCTCCACCCCCTCTCGTCGCCGATCGGCCGTTGGGGATGCTCCTCCGCGTGAAGACCCCGCCGCCGGCCAACTCTTCCGTAGCGGGCCGAATTCCGGCCGTCTCGGTGGCTGGCGGACCAAGCCGCAACAACCCCGAGGTTCCCCGCGTCAACCCGCAACTCCACCGCCGGTCCTCGTCGCGCCACCGCCGCCCGAACGCCTCCCCCACGCGGAGCCGCCGCCACCGACCCCCCTGCTCCGCCGCGGGCGTGATTCCGGCCAGCCCCGTCGATGTCCCGCGCCGGTGAGCACCTTCCCATGACCCCCTCGCCATCCTCTACCCCTTGCGCTAGCTCCTCCTGGACCTATCCCTCCCCATCGCAGGCGAGCCGAGCCGCCCAGAGAGCGCCGGCGAGAGCTGCTGTGCTATCCCAACGAAGAAGACGGTCGTTTTGCAGATAGGACCCCAAGGAATCGAGAAACCTCTAGATCAATTTCTGTGTCTTGGCCATTTTGCAGAAAACCCCCCCTGCAATCTTGTTTAGCCCATAAAATCCACGTTTTAGCTCCGATTCAATCCGTTTTCGTTGCGTTAGATTCATACCAACATAAACTACACGTTAGCGTTGTCATTTACCATGTGACATGTTTCTGAATTTTTATTTAGTATTAAGTTGATTAAATGTTATTTAAATGCCTTTTTCCAAATAAAAGCAAATTAGGATTTACATATCGGTTTTCTATAATACTTATTAAATTGAATAATTCTATTTAATCTTAATTTCAGAATAATATTTAATTAGAGTTATACCTCGGCTTCATAAAACAATATTTAATTAATGCTTAATTTAACTAAGCATTTCTGATTAAAAGCAATATAGGCTCATACCTCGGTACTTATAAATAAAATTAATATGACTAATATTGTTATAATTTATTTCTAATAATGATAACATGACTAGCTGAACACGAATAATAAAGTTAGTCGATTAGTTGCTCTCACATGCTTCTTTTCATGTTAATGTACTAATTTGAATAAATTATACTTGAATATTTATAATTAAAATATGACTAAGTTTACTTCGTATTTTCTAAAGATCAAAATATAATTTGTATTCATAATTTATACATGGTTTTACTTAAATTAAAATAAATGAAGCTCTTAGTCTCTCACTAAATACAAATCTTCCGATAGTCGAAACTTTTCAACCGTAACTCTGTTTTCAGCGATTCTTGCGCTCATGTGATCTTCGAACCAAGCCCTATCCTTTAGCGCGCTCTTTTAAAGTTTTTCCTCTGATTGGTGTATTGTTCTTAGTTGTATTGTTTGCTTGCTTGTTTAGCTATGATTGTTGCGAGTAGAGGAAGATCGTTCGAGAGATTCAAGATGAAGAACTGAAGACTTTGAGCAGCTATTAATTGGATTTAAGGCAAGTTATAGCACGGACAATCCTTGCTACCTACTCACTCTTTAATACACTGTTCTTTACATACGCATGTGTCTAATACTGTTATCCATTAAGGTTGTACCTAGTTTTTAATTCCCTGTCCTTGTTTTTCCTATGGGTTTATGCATATGGGTAGTATTTTGCTAGGCGCAATTACTGTCACCTTTACTTAATTGTTAATATTGACTTAATGGTCCACTTCAACATTAATGATAAAACTCGCTTTTTAGCAACATGGATTAGGGGGCTAGAGCATGTGCTGTGTGCTTTGCTCTAGTGTCTCCCTATAAGGACCGGTTCTTAAAGCGGCAACCCAGGAGCCTGTCGCCACCGCCGGAACTATATGGGCTCTGGTCTTGGTCAAGTAGCTTGTACGTCTCTAGCTTGGCAGTAGTTACCGAGGGGCCAACGGCGTTGTGGGAGGTACGGTGCTGGGTGTTCTCCGATTCCACCGAGGACGGTAGCCCCGTCGGCTAGGTCACGTTAGACCCAGTCCCGTGTAGGAGTCTCAGCGATTGAGAACTCTGCACGTTGCGCAGTATGGGTGCGATACCCGCGCTCCGGACGCCATCGACCCCCTCACGGTGTGACTCCGTGGGCGTACGTCGATCTCGGTGCCTAAGTTTTCACCGCCGTATAGTACTCCAGCGGCTACTGACTTGTTAGGGTGTCTTGTGAACGCCTCGTAGCGTCCCTATGCAGTCACACCTCGGAAGTGTTGATGTGCGTGGTTGGGTGCAAAGTTCTTTTGAACTTTTACGCGACTGGTGGGTAAAGGGCGAAACCTCTGCAGAGTGTATGATCTATCATGATAGCCTTGCTCAGGGTCACGAGCGGCCTGGATCCTTTTCGATTAGAATATGGTATTTATTCATGCTTTAATGACACTTACACTATTAATTTGGGTTACAACTGGGTTCTCATTCACTTGTAGTAACTTGGATAAAGTTAAAACGAACCAACTAAAAGTGCTAATGCAGTTAAGCCAGAGTCTAGCGTTTTTGAGCCTTCATAACCCGTGCTATACTTGCTAAGTAATTCTGTTACTTACACTCGCTGTTATTACTATTTTTGGGCAAAATCCCGGACGGGTAACAGATTGGAGTCAGGCTGACTACGAGGTGGAGTTTCCGGAGGATTTGCCGTACTTCTGAGTTGGCGTTCCCCCAGTCAGAGTCCCTGTGGGATTGCGGCTACGCTTAGAGAGATGTATTAGTCTTCCGGTGTCCATGTATTTCATTTATGCGAAACTCTGATGTACCCGCTACTTTATGTTGAGAAATAAGCATTGTACTCTGATTTTCACCATATTTGTTCGCTATATGTGTCGGTGGACTTCCTGGGCACACATATGGCCACATTCGGGTTTTGTGTAAATCCGGGTGTGACAGAAATACGCCGAGTTGCCAGTTAATCGATGAAGACAGCAGCCACGTTGAGTAGATTGATTTTTCTTCGGTGCATGCATGCATGCATCTATAGTAGATTAACTTCCAATGATCATCAGAGTCCTGCTCGGCCCTTCTTCACGCCATGCACATGTGCATGCGCCACCGCATGGGTCGTCTTCGTGTGGCCGCCGCACGTCTCCAAAATTGGGTGGGCCTGGTGGGTTCTCAGATCTGAGATTTCTTCAGGGCGCGCCTCCACGCATGCGGGGAAGAACGTGAGATTGATCTGCCATCAAGCCAACGGTGTTTTCGGATCGAGAGAAAGCTCACCAATCTACCCCTACCTGGCGCGCCAACTGTCAGACCTTAGGACCGGCAATCCACCTGGGGGTACCCGAGTGGTTGATTTGTAGGCGGGCGATTGATGAACTAGTGACTTGATGGTACACAGGAGGCACTGATTTAGACAGGTTCGGGCTACCCGGAGGTATAATACCCTACGTCCTGTGTCGGTGGTTGTATTGTATTGTTGTATTCGGAGGATCTCCGATGGATTTCGGCGTGTCCCCTCTAGGTACCCCTGCCCTCCTTTATATATCCAGGAGGCAGGTGTCACACCCTGTAACACCCCGCCCTCCAAAGCCGCACCGCACAGCCCTTCCGAGGGGCGTGCACGCGTACACATAGCACCCTGCTTACACTTTCGTCCTCGCTTCGTGTAAAAGGGTTAACCCGAAGGTGCTATGGCTGGAAGACAAAGGCTTATAAGTTGCCTCCACCCTTGCTCAACTAGCAATGTGGCACTAAACTGGGCCGGGTGTGACATACACCCCCCCTCAAAGAACCCGACGTCCTCGTCGGCGCACGACCGTACGTCCAGTGCCGGCGCCATAGTCCATGCCGTATGCCCTACCCGGGCCATACGCGCCATGCGCCCTATGCCCGCACACTGCGCCCGTACGCGCAACCGCGAGGGTCCTCGTCGGCGCAACTCACCCACATGGGCAAATGTCCAGGAACGTCCCCCCTTGGCGCACGACCGTACGTCTAGTGCCGGCGCCATAGTCCATGCCGTATGCCCTACCCGGGCCATACGCGCCATGCGCCCTATGCCCGCACACTGCGCCCGTACGCGCAACCGCGAGGGTCGGCTCTGATACCACCTGTAACACCCCGCCCTCCAAAGCCGCACCGCACAGCCCTTCCGAGGGGCGTGCACGCGTACACATAGCACCCTGCTTACACTTTCGTCCTCGCTTCGTGTAAAAGGGTTAACCCGAAGGTGCTATGGCTGGAAGACAAAGGCTTATAAGTTGCCTCCACCCTTGCTCAACTAGCAATGTGGCACTAAACTGGGCCGGGTGTGACACACCCGGATTTACACAAAACCCGAATGCGGCTATATGTGTGCCCAGGAAGTCCACCGACACATATAGCGAACAAATATGGTAAAAATCAGAGTACAATGCTTTAATCTCATCATAAAGTAGCGATTACATCAGAGTTTGCATAAATGAAATACATGGACAGCGGAAGACTAATACATCTCTCTAAGCGCAGCCGCAATCCCACAGGGACTCTGACTGGGAGAACGCCAACTCAGAAGTACGGCAAGTCCTCTGGAAACTCCACAGCATAATCAGCCTGACTCCAATCTGTTACCCGTCCGGGATTTTGCCCAAAAATAGTAATAACAGCAAGTGTAAGTAATGGAAATTACTTAGCAAGTATAGCACGGGTTATGAAGGCTCAAAAAGGCTAGACACTGGCTTAACTGCATTAGCACTTTTAGTTGGTTCGTTTTAACTTTATCCAAGTTACTACAAGTGAATGAGAACCCAGTTGTTACCCAATTAATAGTGTAAGTGACATTAAGCATGAATAAATACCATATTCTAATAAAAAAGGATCCAGGCCGCTCGTGACCCTGAGCAAGGCTATCATGATAGATCGTACACTCTGCAGAGGTTTCGCCCTTTACCCACCAGTCGCGTAAAAGTTCAAAGGAACTTTGCACCCAACCACGCACATCAACACTTCCGAGGTGTGACTGCATAGGGACGCTACGAGGCTTTCACAAGACACCCTAACAAGTTAGTAGCCGCTGGAGTACTATACGGCGGTGAAAACTTAGGCACCGAGATCGACGTACGCCCACGGAGTCACACTGTGAGGGGGTCGATGGCATCCGGAGCGCGGGTATCGCACCCATACTGCGCAACGTGCAGAGTTCTCAATCGCTGAGACTCCTACACGAGACTGGGTCTAACGTGACCTAGCCGACGGGGCTACCGTCCTCGGTGGAATCGGAGAACACCCAGCACCGTACCTCCCACAACGCCGTTGGCCCCTCGGTAACTACTGCCAAGCTAGAGACGTACAAGCTACTTGACCAAGACCAGAGCCCATATAGTTCCGGCGGTGGCGACAGGCTCCTGGGTTGCCGCTTTAAGAACCGGTCCTTAGAGGGAGACACTAGAGCAAAGCACACAGCACATGCTCTAGCTCCCTAATCCATGTTACTAAAAAGCAAGTTTTATCATTAATGTTAAAGTGGACCATTAAGTCAATATTAACTATTAAGTAAAGGTGACAGTAATTGCGCCTAGCAAAATACTACCCATATGCATAAACCCATAGGAGTACAAGGACAGGGAAAGTAAATGCTAGGTACAACCTTAATGGTAAACAGTATTAGACACATGCGTATGTAATGAACAGTGTATTAAAAGTGAGATGGGTAGCAAGGATTGTCCGTGCTATAACTTGCCTCAAATCCAGTACCATCACTCAGTCTTCGGCTCTTGATCACCAAACTCTTCTCCTTGAAATCTCTTGATGGCACTCATCTACTCGCATCATTCATAGCTAAACAAGCAAGCAAACAATACAACTAAGAACAATACACCAATCAGAGGAAAAGCTTTAAAAGAGCGCGCTAAAGGATAGGGCTTGGTTCGATGGTCACATGAGCGCGAGAATTGCTGAAAACGGAGCAATGGTTGGAGAGATACAGCTATCGGAGGATTTGTATTTAATGAGAGACTATGTGCTTCATTTATTTTAATTAAATAAAACCATGTATAAATTATGAATACAATTTATATTTTAATCTTTAGAAAATATGAAGTAAACTTAGTCATATTTTAATTATAAATATTCAAGTATAATTTATTCATATTAAAACACTAACTTGAAAAGAAGCATGTGAGAGCAACTAATCGAGTAACTTTATGAACCGTGTTGAAACTAATCAATATTATGATAGAAACACATTTATGTCGATATTAATCAATATTAATGATTATTTATGAAACTCGAATCGTAACTCTAATTTGCTTTTAATTTGGAAAAGCTAGTTAAATAATAAGCATTAATCAATTAATATTATTTCTGAAAACCGAAGTGAAACTTAATTGTATTTTATTCACAAAACTAATGAATAATTATTAGTCATGTTAGCATTAATATGAAAAACCGCATAACCTTAATTAGATTTTAATTAAGAAAAGATATTTAGATAACATTTAATTAAATTACTATTAAATAAAATTCAGAGATATGTCTCATGATAAATAACAGTACTAGATCGTAGTTTAAGTTGATATGAAGCTAACACGACAAGAATGGGTTGAATCGGAGCTAAAACGTGGATTTTATGGGCTAAACAAGATGGCAGGGGGTTTTCTGAAAGATTGCCAAGACACCAGAACTGAACAAGGATTACAAGATCTGTCGGGGTTCTTTTCGCAAAACATCCTTCCTCTTCCTCTGGTCACACAGGGGAGTTCGCCGGCGCTCGGGCGGCTCGGCTCGCCGGCGTTAGGGTGGAGGGGGAACTCGGGTGACGCGCGCAACAGAGAAAGAACGATGAGGGGAACACGATGGAGTTGCTCACCGACGGCGGGGTCACACGGAGGCGGCCGGATTGGCCCGTGGTGGAAAACAGTGGCCGGCGGCGGCGGCTCAAGCGGGGAGGCTCCTCCAGTGGTCGAACGGCGACGAGAACCGGCGATGGAGGTGCGGCTTGGTGTCGGGGTTCCCATCGTGGTGGTGGTTCGTCTCGAAGACGAGCGGGTCGGCCGGAATTTGCTGACGACGGCGCTGGCTCGAACCTTCGCGGGGCGGGGCTCCTCCGCTGGCCGATTGGCGACGAGAAGGGGTGGAGAAGGTGTGGCTCCGCGAGGAGGGGCTCGTGGCGACCTCGAATCCATCCGACGACCAACGCAGGCGGCTAGACGGCGGCAATGGCGGGCGGCGGCGCTCGACCATGGCGGCGGTGGCGTGGCGCATAGAGGAGAAGGTGGCGGTGGGAGAGCGAGGGCTGCAGGGGTGCGGTGACAGGGCCTCGGGTAACGCGGATGTTATAGGGGCGCGGACGCCGGGGAGAAGGAAGGCAGCGGCGGCGGGAATCAAGGCGGCGGGAATCACGGCGGCGGCGGCGCTGCGCGTCGCGCGGGGACGGGGGCAGGCGGCGCGCGTTGCGCGCGGCTGGGCCGGGAGAGCAGAGTGGGCCGGGGCGGAAGCGGGAGCTGGGCCAGATAGTCCAAGTTGCTAAAAAGCAAGTTTTATCATTAATGTTGAAGTGGACCATTAAGTCAATATTAACAATTAAATAATGGTGACAGTAGCTGCGCCTAGCAAAAATACTACCCATATGCAATTACCCATAGGAATACAAGGACAGGGAAATAAATGCTCGGAATAACCTTAATGGTAAACAAATTTAGACACATGCGTATGTAATGAACAGTGTATTAAAAGTGAGATAGGTAGCAAGGATTGTCCGTGCTATAACTTGCCTTCCTCGGAGTAAGGCTGCTGCTGAAACTCCTGCTCCGGCACGTCCTCAACGTACTCGAAGTCCAACGCTACGGGCTCACCGACTGGACACGATCATCACGCACGCATCCAAAACGAACATTACATGCAAACAAAATTAATCTATTAGAACAGTACACCAAACAGTAAAAACAGTACAAAAACAGGAGCTAAAAATATTCTACGCGTCGCTACGAACACATGAGCGCGAAAATCACGCAAATCGGAGCTAAAACGCGAAAGTTATAGCGTTTCTAAGATTCGGGGGCTTGCTGGCAAAGTTTTAAAATTTCCAGGGGCCTAAACGAATAAAACAGGACCTATTTGTAATTATTTTTGAATTAAAATGGACCGCGGGTTAATTTCAGAAAAAGTCGGGGGCTCTTTAGCATATATGCCAGCGCTGACCGGTACGCGCCGGGTTGACTTGCGACGTGGCGCAACGTGGGCCGTAGGATTTTGATCGGGCGGCCCAGGACAGATCGGCTCGCCGGGGAAGAAAGGCGCGCGGCGGCGCTGCTCGGACCGCCGGCGAAGCTCGCCGGAGTTGGCGATTTCTCGCGCTACAAAGCTCCAAAATCTATGATTCTTGGTCCTACGGGTTCAGGGGATTAAGGCGAGTCTACCAGGGGGGTTAACGACGAGCGTCGGCCGGCGAATCGTGCCGACGACGATGGGCGGCGGAGCCGCGCTTCGGTGTGCAGCGGGGAGGATGTTTTGGCTCGGTTTTGGGTCGGTTTTCCGGCTTTGGAGCTGCTGGGGAGTGCCATGAGTGCAACCGTGGTGATCACGTGCAGTGTGGAGGGGTGTGCTGGCCGGACGGCGGTGCCCGGCGGCGGAACGCCATCGGTGGCCGTGGGGAGTAGCCCTACGGTGCAGCTATGGCGAAATTGAAGGGAGGATGAGGTGCGCTACCTTCAGGGGACACTCCTGGCGCGAGGAATTGGCCGGGGAGTGGGTGGAGCGACGAGACGACGGCGAGCGGCGGTTGGTGGCGTCGGTGCTCGCCGGCGGTGGTGCTGCGCGGCTCGAGGGCGAACTTGGAGCGGCTCGGCGCGCTCCTGGCTCCTCGTCGGTGCTGCTCCGCGAGTCGGCCGGGGCAGCGGGGCACCGGAGCAGCGGAGCGACGTCGGCCGGCGGCCCTCGGAGCACGGCGGCTCGGGAGCGACGCTAGCGGGGTCGGCGGCGCTGCTAGGGTTACTGGTGAGGGCTGAGGGGATGGGAGAGGCAGCGACGTCGACAATTAAGTAGAGCACGGGCGGAAATCTCGGCGCGCGGGCCCTGCCGCGGCAGCATCGCGCGGCCGCGCCATTACCGGCGTCGGGGTAAGGAAGGTAGGGGGAGGGACTGACGGGTGGGGCCCTGCGGCCAGTGAGAGAGAGAGAGGGGCTGTGACGCGCGCCTGGGCCGAGTGGGGGAGCTGGGCCGCGGCTGTTGGGCCGGCTCGGGGAGAAAGAAAGGAGGAGGAGGGTTGCTGGGCCGGAGGTGACGGGCCGGACCAGGGGAATAGTGGAGGGGGATAAAGTGAACCCGAGAAAAGTTCAGGGGGCTGAAACGAACTATGGGCCTAGCAACTTTTCTAGAGCTCCAAACAAAGTGATTCAAATTCGAATTTAAATAAATTTAAATTCTTGTTTGAATCACAAGCAATACAAAAATAAATGCAGCAGCATGAATGCAACAATAAATGTTTCTATCACTTATATTTGATTTTTAAATTTTAGAAAATTATTATTTAGCCTTTATAAAATAGGTGAGAGCATTAAATAATTAATTAAATGCCAAAAATTTTAAAATTGAGTATTTTGGGTGTTACAAACCTACCCCCCTTAAGGTGAATCTCGTCCTCGAGATTCGGATGTAGAAGCGAAGAGCTGTGGGTACTCGGACTTGAGATCTTCTTCCCGCTCCCAAGTCGCTTCATCTTCTGAATGCCGGCTCCACTGCACCTTGCACATCCGAATGGTCTTGTTCCTCAGCACTCTCTCTGACACCTCCAGGATCCTGATCGGATACTCCTCATATGTGAGGTCCTCCTGAACATTCAACTCCTCAATCGGGATCTGCTCTTCTGGCACCCACAAGCACTTCTTCAACTGGGACACATGGAACACATCGTGTACTCCGGCTAGTCTCTCAGGCAGGTCTAGCCGATATGCCACTTCGCCCATCCGTTCCTGTATCCTGAACGGTCCGATGTAGCGAGGTGCCAACTTGCCCTTGACATTGAACCGCTTTACACCTCTCATGGGTGACACCTTCAGGTACACAAAATCACCAACACTGAAGCTGAGGTCCCTCCGTCTGACATCGGCATAACTCTTCTGTCGGGACTGGGCCACCTTCAGGTTCTCTCTGATCACCTGCACCTGCCGCTCTACATCTCTGAGTATCTCCGGACCAAAGACCTGACTCTCTCCAGTCTGATTCCAGAACAATGGGGTCCGGCACTTCCTGCCATACAATGCCTCGAACGGTGCCATCTGCAGACTCTTCTGGTAGCTGTTATTGTAAGAGAACTCTGCATACGGCAAACTCTTATCCCAGCTGACACCGTACTGCAACGCACAAGCCCTCAACATATCCTCCAGTATCTGGTTGGTCCGCTCTGTCTGACCATCTGTCTGCGGGTGATAAGCTGAGCTGAAGTGCAGCTTCGTGTCCATGGACTCATGTAACTTCCGCCAGAAGTGTGAGGTGAACTGAGTACCACGATCTGACACAATCTTCTTCGGCACTCCGTGTAAGCACACAATCCTCTCCATGTACAACTCTGCTAGTCTGGCGCCTGTGTAGGTGGTCTTCACTGGCAGAAAGTGGGCCACCTTGGTCAGACGATCAACAATCACCCAAATAGAGTTGAATCCTCTCTGAGTGCGGGGCAGACCAGTGATGAAGTCCATGCCAACTTCTTCCCATTTCCATTCCGGGATCTTCAACGGCTGTAGCAATCCAGCTGGCCTCTGATGTTCTGCCTTGACTCGCTGACATGTGTCGCACAATGCCACGTGAGTCGCCACGTCACGCTTCAGTCCGTACCACCAGAATCTCTCCTTGATGTCCTGGTACATCTTAGTACTGCCAGGGTGGATCAAATAAGCTGAGTCATGTGCCTCTCTCAGAATCATCTCTCTGATCTGCGCTATGTCTGGCACACATATCCTCTTCCCATGCCATAGAGTTCCCTGATCATCAACTCTGAATCCAGGGGCCTTTCCCAATGCAACATTCCCCACAATCTCTCTGATCTTCTCATCCTGCAGCTGACCTCTCCGGATCTCCTGCTCGAGTGTGGGCTCCACTGCCATCTCGGTGATGCTGGTGACGAATCCCAGACTCATCCTCTCAAACTCTCGGCTGAGCTCCTCAGGCAAACAGTGTCCAGTGATCCTGTTCACATAACTCCTCCTGCTCAGAGCATCTGCCACTAAGTTGGCCTTCCCTGGGTGATAATGGATCTCCAGATCATAATCCTTGATCAGCTCTAACCATCTGCGCTGTCTCATGTTCAGATCTGACTGAGTGAAGACATACTTGAGGCTCTTATGATCAGTGTAGATGTCACATCTGTGCCCAATCAAGTAGTGTCTCCAGATCTTCAGGGCATGTACAACAGCTGCCAACTCCAAGTCGTGCGTCGGATAATTCTGCTCATGCTTCCTCAGCTGCCTGGACGCATACGACACGACTCTGCCCTCCTGCATAAGGACGCAACCCAGTCCTAGACGGGATGCATCGCAGTAGATGGAGAAACTCTTAGCCAAATCTGGCAATACTAGCACTGGGGCTGTAGTCAACCTCTTCTTCAACTCTTCGAAGCTGACCTGGCATGCCTCTGTCCACACAAACGGGGCATTCTTCTCTAGCAAAGCAGTCAGCGGCTTAGCGATCTTGGAGAATCCTTCAATGAACCGTCTGTAATAACCGGCCATCCCAAGGAAACTCCTGATCTCGCTCACATCCCGTGGCGGATTCCAGCTCAACACATCGCTGACTTTCTTTGGATCAACTGCCACTCCTCCATTGGACAACACGTGTCCCAGAAATGCCACTTCCTTCAGCCAGAACTCACACTTGCTCAGCTTGGCATACAACTGATGCTCCCGGAGTCTCTGCAGTACCAACCTCAGATGTTCTTCATGTTCCTCCTCATTCTTGGAGAAGACCAGAATGTCATCAATGAATACCACCACGAACTTGTCCAGATAATCCATGAACACGCTGTTCATCAGGTACATGAAGTATGCAGGAGCGTTGGTCAATCCAAAAGACATGACCAAGAACTCATACAACCCGTACCGAGTGGTGAAAGCGGTCTTAGGCACATCTGACGGACGGATCCTCATCTGGTAGTAGCCCGAACGAAGATCAATCTTGGAGAACACACAAGCTCCCCTCAACTGATCGAACAGATCATCAATCCTCGGCAGCGGGTACTTGTTCTTGATGGTCACTTCGTTGAGGGCTCGATAGTCCACACACAACCTCTGAGTACCATCCTTCTTGTCGACGAACAATACAGGTGCTCTCCATGGCGAAGCACTCGGACGAATGTACCCCTTGGCCAACAATTCGTCCAACTCCTTCTTGAGCTGCTCCAGCTCCTTTGCTCCCATCCTATACGGCCTCTTGGCTATAGGTGCAGTGCCAGGTTTTAGTTCAATAACGAATTCAACATCTCGTTCTGGAGGCATACCTGGCAACTCGTCAGGGAACACATCCGGGAACTGGCTCACCACCCTGATATCTTCAATCAATGTCCCTTCAGCTTGATTTGCTTGGCCTTGCTCTGAGGAACCGGCTGCCTGGTACTCCACCTTGTCACCGGACTCCGCCGTCAGCTGAATGGTCCTCGTAGCACACCTGATCACTGCATCATATCTGGTCATCCAGCTCATACCCAAGATCAGATCAAATCCCAGTGTCTCCAGAACTATCGGACCTGCCTTGAACTCTACCCCCCTTATTATGATGGGGACATGGGGGCATCGTAGAGTAGCTCGTTGTTCACCTCCTGGTGAGCTTACTAGCATAGTGTTCTTCATGGGTTTCAGAGCTAATAAATTCTTCTTTACAAAAGCAGCAGAAATGAAAGCATGCGAAGCTCCAGAATCAAATAAAACAGTGGCGGGGGTCGAATTGACGAGGAACGTACCCACGATGACATCAGTAGCTGTCTCTGCTGTCTCTGCACTGGTGTGGTTGACCTTGCCCCGAACGAGAGCCTGCGGAGCACGACCACCCTGCTGCTGACTCTGCGGCTGCCCAACTCTCTGAGCGCTGCCCTGCTGGTTCTGTCCGGCGGTGTTCTGGATCTTCTTGGGGCAGGCATTGGCGAAGTGTCCCTGCTCGCCACAGTGGTAGCACACCCTCGGACCCACCGGCGTAGTGTTGACTGGACTGATGCGCTGGACTGGGCCTGGCTGCACCTGGCTGCGCTGAACTGGACCCATCTGTGGCTGACCCTGAGGACGCTGCTGCTGTGGCGCCCGAGGAAACTGGGGACGCTGCTGCTGGTACTGGCCACGACTGAGCAAACCGGACTGACCCTGGAAACGCTGCTGGCCTCCCACCTGCTGACTCTGGGGAGGTGTGAAGCGTGGACGACTGCTGCTGCCCACCTGCTGTCCCTGGAGCTTCCTCTTCTTGTCCTCCATCTCACGGCGCTTGTGCTCTAACATCAGAGCGCCGTCCACCAGCTCGTGAAAGGTCGGGAACTTGGTGCACATGAGCTGGTACTGGAGAGCATCCTGCAGACCGTCACGGAACCTGGCCTGCTTCTTCTGATCAGTGGCCACGTCCTCTGGAGCGTAACGGGCCAACGAGACGAACTTGTCACGATAAGCCGTGACACTCATCCCTTCCTGCTTCAGTGCCAGGAACTCCTTCTTCTTCAGGACCATCAAGGCCTCCGGCACGTGGTGTGCACGAAAGCTGCTGCAGAACTGCTGCCAAGTGATCTGAGTACCGGCCGGGTGTGAAGACTGGTATGAATCCCACCAATCCAACGCTGGCCCCTGAAGCTGTCCTCCGGCGTACAGCACCTTCTCTCTGTCATCGCACTGAGCGATGTCCAACTGCCTCTCAACTGCCTTGAGCCAGTCATCTGCCTCAAGAGGGTCGCTGGCCTTGCTGAAGGTCGGCGGGCGTCCCTTCAGAAACTCGCCCCTCTTGTCTCTGGGCGGTGCAGCTGCCTGGGGATGATGCTGGTTCTGCAGGATCAGCCTCATGGTCTCCGCCATCTGCTACATCATCTGAACTTGAGCATACATCAGCTGCTCAATGGTGGGGATCTGATGGTTCGGATTCAGGTTCGGGGGCGGATTCTGGTGCGGAGGCTGTCCGCCCGCATTGCCCCCGGGATGAGCCATCTATAATCACAAAGGTTAGATATTAGAGGATTAGTACGAGAGAAAATATATATATACCCCTGCTATCTAAACAATAAAGTCCTTAAGCCTTATTCCAACATCTAGATGGTTGCAGACAGGTGTCCGCGCCCATCACAATCATTACAAAGAACCAAATCAAACATATGCATAATAACAATAAATACAAGCAGGTAAAGGCATAAACTCACACAAGACTCGACTGTTAGATTTTTAAAATTTTTAAAACATGGGGGCCTCCTAGTAATTTGTCAACCGTACTATCTAGGCTGCGTTCCTACAGTCAGCACGGCTCTGATACCAATCTGTCACACCCGGATTTACACAAAACCCGAATGTGGCCATATGTGTGCCCAAGAAGTCCACAGACACATATAGCGAACAAATATGGTAAAAATCAGAGTACAATGCTTCAATTATTCATCAATAGTAGCGTTTACATCAGAGTTTGGCATAAATGAAATACATGGATAGCGGAAGACTAATAAACTCTCTCTATGTGTAGCCGCAAATCCCACAGGGACTCTGACTGGGGGAACGCCAACTCAGAAGTACGGCAGATCCTCCGGAAACTCCACCTCATAATCAGCCTGACTCCAATCTGTTACCCGTCCGGGATTTTGCCCAAAAATGATGATAATAGCAAGTGTAAGTAATGGAAATTACTTAGCAAGTATAGCACGGGTTATGAAGGCTCAAAAAGGCTAGACACTGGCTTAACTGCATTAGCACTTTTAGTTGGTTCGTTTTAACTTTATCCAAGTTACTACAAGTGAATGAGAACCCGGTTGTAACCCAATTAATAAAGTGTAAGTATCATTAAACAGGAATAAATACCATATTCTAATCAAAAAGGATCCAGGCCGCTCGTGACCCTGAGCAAGGCTATCATGATAGATCGTACACTCTGCAGAGGTTTCGCCCTTTACCCACCAGTCGCGTAAAAGTTCAAAAGAACTTTGCACCCAACCACGCACATCAACACTTCCGAGGTGTGACTGCATAGGGACGCTACGAGGCTTTCACAAGACACCCTTTCAAGATAGTAGCCGCTGCAGTAATACAAGGTGGTGAGTCCTTAGGCACCGAGATCGACGTACGCCCACGGAGTCGCACCATGAGGGGGGTCGATGGCGTCCAGAGCGCGGGTATCCACCCCAAAAATGCGCAACGTGCAGAGTTCTCAATCGCTGAGACTCCTACACGGGACTGGGTCTAACGTGACCTAGCCAACGGGGCTACCGTCCTCGGTGGAATCGGAGATCACCCAGCGCCGTACCTCCTACAACGCCGTTGGCCCCTCGGTAACTACTGCCAAGCTAGAGACGTACAAGCTACTTGACCAAGACCAGAGCCCATATAGTTCCGGCGGTGGCGACAGGCTCCTGGGAGACACTAGAGCAAAGCACACAGCACATGCTCTAGCCCCCTAGTCCAAGTTGCTAAAAAGCAAGTTTTATCATTAATGTTGAAGTGGACCATTAAGTCAATATTAACAATTAAATAATGGTGACAGTAGCTGCGCCTAGCAAAAATACTACCCATATGCAATTACCCATAGGAATACAAGGACAGGGAAATAAATGCTCGGAATAACCTTAATGGTAAACAAATTTAGACACATGCGTATGTAATGAACAGTGTATTAAAAGTGAGATAGGTAGCAAGGATTGTCCGTGCTATAACTTGCCTTCCTCGGAGTAAGGCTGCTGCTGAAACTCCTGCTCCGGCACGTCCTCAACGTACTCGAAGTCCAACGCTACGGGCTCACCGACTGGACACGATCATCACGCACGCATCCAAAACGAACATTACATGCAAACAAAATTAATCTATTAGAACAGTACACCAAACAGTAAAAACAGTACAAAAACAGGAGCTAAAAATATTCTACGCGTCGCTACGAACACATGAGCGCGAAAATCACGCAAATCGGAGCTAAAACGCGAAAGTTATAGCGTTTCTAAGATTCGGGGGCTTGCTGGCAAAGTTTTAAAATTTCCAGGGGCCTAAACGAATAAAACAGGACCTATTTGTAATTATTTTTGAATTAAAATGGACCGCGGGTTAATTTCAGAAAAAGTCGGGGGCTCTTTAGCATATATGCCAGCGCTGACCGGTACGCGCCGGGTTGACTTGCGACGTGGCGCAACGTGGGCCGTAGGATTTTGATCGGGCGGCCCAGGACAGATCGGCTCGCCGGGGAAGAAAGGCGCGCGGCGGCGCTGCTCGGACCGCTGGCGAAGCTCGCCGGAGTTGGCGATTTCTCGCGCTACAGAGCTCCAAAATCGATGATTCTTGGTCCTACGGGTTCAGGGGATTAAGGCGAGTCTACCAGGGGGGTTAACGACGAGCGTCGGCCGGCGAATCGTGCCGACGACGATGGGCGGCGGAGCCGCGCTTCGGTGTGCAGCGGGGAGGATGTTTTGGCTCGGTTTTGGGTCGGTTTTCGGGCTCTGGAGCTGTTGGGGAGTGCCATGAGTGCAACCGTGGTGATCACGTGCAGTGTGGAGGGGTGTGCTGGCCGGACGGCGGTGCCCGGCGGCGGAACGCCATCGGTGGCCGTGGGGAGTAGCCCTACGGTGCAGCTACGGCGAAATTGAAGGGAGGATGAGGTGCGCTACCTTCAGGGGACACTCCTGGCGCGAGGAATTGGCCGGGGAGTGGGTGGAGCGACGAGACGACGGCGAGCGGCGGTTGGTGGCGTCGGTGCTCGCCGGCGGTGGTGCTGCGCGGCTCGAGGGCGAACTTGGAGCGGCTCGGCGCGCTCCTGGCTCCTCGTCGGTGCTGCTCCGCGAGTCGGCCGGGGCAGCGGGGCACCGGAGCGGCGGAGCGACGTCGGCCGGCGGCCCTCGGAGCACGGCGGCTCGGGAGCGACGCTAGCGGGGTCGGCGGCGCTGCTAGGGTTACTGGTGAGGGCTGAGGGGATGGGAGAGGCAGCGGCGTCGACAATTAAGTAGAGCACGGGCGGAAATCTCGGCGCGCGGGCCCTGCCGCGGCAGCATCGCGCGGCCGCGCCATTACCGGCGTCGGGGTAAGGAAGGTAGGGGGAGGGACTGACGGGTGGGGCCCTGCGGCCAGTGAGAGAGAGAGAGGGGCTGTGACGCGCGCCTGGGCCGAGTGGGGGAGCTGGGCCGCGGCTGTTGGGCCGGCTCGGGGAGAAAGAAAGGAGGAGGAGGGTTGCTGGGCCGGAGGTGACGGGCCGGACCAGGGGAATAGTGGAGGGGGATAAAGTGAACCCGAGAAAAGTTTAGGGGGCTGAAACGAACTATGGGCCTAGCAACTTTTCTAGAGCTCCAAACAAAGTGATTCAAATTCAAATTTAAATAAATTTAAATTCTTGTTTGAATCACAAGCAATACAAAAATAAATGCAGCAGCATGAATGCAACAATAAATGTTTCTATCACTTATATTTGATTTTTAAATTTTAGAAAATTATTATTTAGCCTTTATAAAATAGGTGAGAGCATTAAATAATTAATTAAATGCCAAAAATTTTAAAATTGAGTATTTTGGGTGTTACAGGATTCAAGAAAATTGAAACATTTTTTTTAAAAAAATCCCTACACACAGTGGCGGGACTGGAGATAAATTTAAGGGGGGGGCCAACCCTCCACACAATTATTTACCGGTTCAAAAATCTAACAATTTGGTGTAATATTTCTAGTATATACTAGCTAGCCATGACTATGGTAATTTAATAATTAATTATGCACGTAGTTATAATACATAAAAGAGAAAATACGAAAATAGTTTCCAAAGAACATAGTACTACGATTCGTCGGTCCACGGAGAAAAGAATAGATGAATATAATGTGTTAATACCATTTTAGAAACACCGGCGACGAGCGTTTGTCTGTTTTTTATAATTATATAGTATAACGTATACGTTCACATATGTACGCATATTTACCTCTATGAATACACGTATACAGATCCTACGACTGAGGACCGGGTAAGAGGGTTTGTCTGTTGGGACGTTGGGCAGTAAGGCTGTTGGACTGTTGGGCTTGGACCGCGCCTTGTGAATGTGATTGGGCTGCGCGCCTGCGCCTGTGTGATTGAGCGGAGACGCATGCAGCATGCAGTATTGCTGTTCTTACGTCAGATGTGCAGGCGTGCAGCATGATTAGGCTCTCTCCATGCGTCTGCTAGTTACGAACTTACAAGGAGTATTAAAAAAAGTTATTTTGTTAGGGGGGCCATGGCGCCTGCCGGCCCCCCTCAGTTCCGCAACTGCCTACACACCTCTCAGATGGGGCCCAACTGACATGCTCCCCGCGGAACAAATGGAGGTGAAGCGAAAAAATTTATTTACCGCGGACTGAATCCGCCCATCGGTGAAAATAAGTAACTTCTTAGGCCAGAAGAATTCGGCAGCCATCCGGGGTCTTTGCAGCTTTGCAGCTTGAGACGTGACGCGTGGCTCGGCAGCACGTCCTGCCTATCCGGCCGTTGTTGCGCGTGCGCTCACCGTTTGATAGAGAAAAGACTTTGTTTTTTGTCATGCACCACAGATGGCTACGCTGCCCAGAGACATGCGTCCCGTCCGTGTCTTCTAAGAAATCAATGTCTTCTCTCTCACAGACTCACCTTCTCCACTCCCCATGCATCTGCCATCCATTATATTAATATTTTTTTATTTACTACATTTAGATCCCAAATTACGTTCCCAAAGTTCCCGCTACGCAAAAAAAACCATCCGGGGTCTCTGCAGCTTCCGACGTGACGCGTGGCTCGGCAGCACGTCCTGCCTATCCGGCCGTTGTTGCGCGTGCGCTCACCGTTTGATAGAGAAAAGACTTTGTTTTTTGTCATGCACCACAGATGGCTACGCTGCCCAGAGACATGCATCCCGTCCGTGTCTTTTAAAGAAATCAATGTCTTCTCACTCACAGACTCACCTTCTCCACTTCCGATGCATCTACCATACATTATATTAATATTTTTTCATTTGCTACCTTATTTAGATCCCAAATTCCATTCTCAAAGTTCACTACCTAAAAAAATTCCATCACATCAAAATATCGGCATATGCATGGAATATTAAATGTAGATAAAATCAAAAACTAATTACACAGTTTTATTGTACTCTGTGAGACGAACATTTTGAGCTTAATTAATCAATATTTAGATAATTATCCACACATACAAACGAAATGCTATAGTGCGCACGCATCCAAAAAGCCAAAGTTTGGCTCCCAAATTTAGGAACTAGGGCTTAATTTGTTTCATGTAACAGAATCATCGTTTCCTGGTGAAAATTGGTTTGTTACATAACACTGTCATACTATAAAATGACAAGGGATCAGATTAAAAAAATAATTCGTTGTCAACGGTACCAAAAAAATATGCAATCATACGATTATATACTGTTGACAAAAAATATGTTTTCACATTAGTGGCCTATGTAATTCTGCTGCTGTTCTATTAAGTGTGCTTCAGCTATATCGATGTTCTGAGTAATAAGTAACTTCTTATCGCGGAGTTATCGCGGAAGAATTACCGGCCCATCCGGCCGCTCCGCGCGTCGGCAAGCGACCCGTGGCCATGGTTCACCGCGTCTGCCTTATTCGGCCATCGCCACTTGCTCCTTTCACTTGACGCACATAAATCGAGGCACGGGCTCTCCCGTGGGCGTCGTCGGTGTCCCCGCAAAATATGGCCGCCACGGCAGAGGGAAAGGGAGGGGTCGAGCGTCGGTTTGGGGATCTGCTGCCCGCTACGCCCGCTTGGGCCGGCCACCGCCACGCAGCCCCTCCGCCTTTGCTCCACCGCTGCCTTGCACGCATCTGGAGTCGAAGAGAAGGAGCACCGGTGGGGGAGGGTCGCCCCTCCGTCGCCCCACGCACGCGCCCGCCGTCCGCCCCCGCCGACCCGGCCGCCGGTGCTCTGGCCACCGCCGCCCGCTGGCCGCCCCAGCTACGTGCGTCGGTTGCCCCCGCCGCTGCGCGTTAGCCGCCGCCGTTCACTGCCCGCTCGGGGAGGAAGTCGCGGGCCCGGGTAGATGGAGGGGGGTTGGGGAGGGGATGGGCCCGCGCATTGCCGCCCCGCAGCTGTCACTGACGCGGTGGCGTTCGTCGTTATCGCCATCGGCAATGAAGTCCTCAGAGGCCGCAAGGACCCGCGTTGGCCACCGCGCGAGCCGTGGCGACTGTCTGCCGCCCCCGCGCCCGTCGAGGAGCATTTAGTGGTGCCAGCTGACAACGTGGCCGGCCTCATTGATGACAGTCGGACGGGTGAATCATGTGGCCGCCGATAGGACGATGCGATCCAGGCCGCTGTCGCCCACCGCCCCACTCGGCCGCCGCTGCCTCGCTTGGCCGCCGGTGCTTATCGTCGTTGCTGCCTCGGATGCTCCGCCGTCAAAGGAGGTGACGCTGCCGCGCACGGTCGACGAGCGGCGCCACCACCGGGAGGGGCTCATGTTGTCGCGTGCGGCCGGCCGACGAGCTCCACCATTGCCGGGTGGGGCAGGCGCGGCGACGCGTAGCCACCAAGCGGCGCCGCTGCCGGGAGGGGCTGCCGTGTGCAGCCGGGCGACCGGATCTGCCACCGCCGCGAGGGGCTGCCGCGTGCGGCCGGGTGACCGGCTCCGCCGCCGCTGCCACGTGTTGCCGGACGACTGGCACCGCCGCTGGAGGGGCGAGCCCTACCGCCGCTGGTTAGCGCTAGTTTCATGTTCATGATGACTCTGATGATGAATTTTGTTGATAAGCACATATTAGATATCATGTTCATGTTTTTCTTGTTTGCATCATATTTATGGAATAAATTAAACATGAAACTGCCTATATTTCTAACAATCCAAAAACGTGATTATAGGCAATTTTCAACTGTTGGCTTTGCGAGTATGTTAAAACCACCGCCGTTTGAGGGCACTCATTACAAGAGATGGCACCAGAAAACTATTTTGTGGTTGACCTCTATGTGTTGTTTTTATGTGGTGACTGATTTGCCCGCCACTGTTCGAACCGTTGATGAGCAATGTCAGTTTGATCATGATGACACCAATTGTAGGGGTGGCTTGTTGAGCGTCATTGGAGACTCTCATTGATGCATACATTCAGCTCCCGAATGGCAAGGCTATTTGGGATGCTCTTGAGGCCCGTTACAGTGTTTCTGATGCCGGTTCTGAGCTGTACATCATAGAGCAGTTTCATGACTATCGGATGGTTGAGAATCGTCCGGTGGTCGAATAGGCTCATGAGATACAGACGCTGGTGAAGGAACTTGAGCTGTTTGGGTGTGTGCTTCCTGATAAGTTTGTGGCAGGCTGCATGATTGCAAAGCTGCCACAATCTTGGACTGACTTTGCAACTTTACTCAAACATAAGAGGCAAGAGTTTAGCACTGCTGAGCTTGTTGGGACTCTCGATGTTGAGGATAAGGCTAGAGCAAAACATGTTAAAGGCAAGAAAGCCGTTGAGAGGAGTTCTAGTGCACATATGGTGCAAAAGGGTCGTCCCAAACCACATAAAAATAAATTTCAGCAAGAGCTTAAGCAGAAGCCAACCACTTCTTTCAAGAAGGGAAAAAAGAAGGAAAATGAAAAGGATAAGGAAAAGATGAACTGTTTCACCTGTGGCAACCTTGGGCACTTTGCGAGAGAGTGTCCTCATGCTAAGTGGAAACCTCCTGCACAGAAAACAGTGAACACCGTTGAGACTGAAGCTGCAACTTCTGGGTATGGTAAATTTTTACCTTTTGCATTTTCAGTTTTCTATTCACCTGATTGGTGGGTTGATACCGGTGCAAATATTCATGTGTGTGCTGATTTTTCCTTGTTTTCCTCTTATCAGACCGGGTAGGCTGCCTCCTTGCTGATGGGGAATGGAGCGCGTGTAGCTGTTCATGGTGTTGGTACGGTCGATCCGAAGCTTACTTCGGGAAAGACCGTGCAGCTCAAGAATGTGCATCATGTCCCCTCAGTAAAGAAGAACTTGATTAGTGGCTCCTTACTTTGTCATGAAGGTTATAATCTAGTATTTGAATCCAATAAATGTGTTGTCTCTAAGTATGGAACTTTTGTTGGAAAAGGCTATGAGAGCGGAGGCTTGTTCCGCTTGTCTTTGGTTGATACTTGCTTTAAATCTGTGAATAATGTGGTTAATAATGTTGACACTAATATTTGGCATTCGAGATTATGTCATGTAAATGTTGGTTGCATGTCTCGCTTAGCTAGTTTGAATTTAATTCCTAAATTTGATGTGGTAAAAAAATTCAAAGTGCCATTTGTGTGAGGAAGCAAAACAACCTTGCAAGCCTCACAAGGCTACTGCAGTGAGAGAGTTGGCATAGCTTGATTTAATTCATTCTGATATTTGTGAGATGAATGGAATATTGACCAAAGGCGGCAAGAATTATTTCATGACGCGTATAGATAATTGTACTAGATTTTGCTACGTATATCTGTTAAAAACAAAGGATGAAGGATTGCATTATTTTAAAATCTATAAGGTTGAGGTTGAAAACCAACTTGAAAAGAAAATTAAACGAGTACGTTCTGATCGCGGTGGAGAATATTTGTCAAATGACTTTTCTGAGTTTTGTGCGGAGCGTGGAATTATTCATGAGAGGACACCGCCATACTCACCTCAATCCAATGAGGTTGTGTTGGCACTCCTTACGGCCTACAGATAAATCCGCAAGCGGACGGATACCGATGTAGCTTTCACCCGGGAGTATTCCAAGGTATCGATTTCCACGGGGAACGAGAAGTGAACTAATTCTAAACTAAGTTGTCCTAGGTAGATGGAATGGATGGAGTGGATGAAATGGGTGAGATGCATGACGCCGAAGAAAAGGAAGAAAGAGCGATAGGAGGGTAGAGAAGGTACGAGTCTGGTAATGAGCATCTTCTGACTAACTGGGCAAGACAACTCTTACAGGTACTTGCTTACTACGGGAAACGGAGCACCCAACACTCAGAAAGGGGTGAGAAGGGGTGTTGGTGAACAACTGCAGAAGGCTCCTACGGCCGAGCCGGATGTGGTGGACTACGTAGGCCGTATAGGGCTGTCACCACCTAACGGCTACCACACAACCGTGGACTCAGGCGCAGACCAAGCTAACCTCAAGTCTAGGCACCACGCCTACACTAGTCAGTTAGTACTTATCTCCTTAAGAAAGATAAGCACCCAAGCAGAGCAACCAGTATACAATTATACCAAGTAACTAAGCATTGAACGAGGAACAGGTAAGCAAGTAAGAGTAAGAACTGATGCTCAATTAATCAGAGAGAGATACAAGAGTTACCAGACACGACCCGGATGTCACTCGAAGTAGAGCCGCATCCGTAGAGGTACAGGTGGAAGAGGGACTGACACTCCGGCTCCTCTCCGGCACGCTCACCTCTCCTCTCTCCCTATATTCTAAGTGTGGAAGTGGCAGCGCTTCGCTAATGCTTCTCTTCTCTTCTGGTGTGTATTTGCAGGTGCTGGAGACATCCTTTTATAGAAAAGAAGGGCGGTGGAAGGAGTAGCAGCCACGGGACCTCAGGGGCGGTTCCGGGCTCTTCGGCCGAACCAGGCGGGTTCGGCCGAAGTGAGTCGGTTCGGCCGAACTCCCCAGTTCGGCCGAACCACTCATTTCCACCGCCTCTGCCCCCAACGCTTAGGATTTCACCCCCATGTTGGTTGTAGGTCGGTTCGGGCGAACTAGGGGCTTCGGCCGAACCTGAAAGTTCGGCCGAACGGGTCCTGGTACCCGTCTGCCCTTGGATCCACAGCCTTTGTGCTGGGGTTGATCTTGATGGTCCACACCTTCCCGGAGTCTTGGTAAATCACATGTGTTTAGGTCCTGGTACACTCCGGGGATGAGGGTGGTGTTCGGTCGAACCATGGGATTCGACCGAACCCACTACTTTGGGTGGATTTGCCTCAAATTCGGTAATTCGCCTCCTGGAATCAAATAGACACCAAAACTCATGGAAATGGTTAGCAATAAGCCCTATAGCTATGGTGTGTGATTCCATTGTGTTCATTTTATACTCGGTTGGAGGTCGGAAATCGGTCCGTAACGACCGCCAACAAGCTCCCCCAAGCTTAGAACTTTGCTCGTCCTCGAGCAAAGATGAAAACTTAGGCTCGGCGGATCAGGAGTTGCTACAATGCCAGCATCTATGCAAGTAATCTATGCACAACTAGTACTCTATAATACCTGAATTATTGGTAAAGTGATAACTTACCTTCTTACCTATGGGGCGTATAACAATCTCCTTGTCTTGGGTAGTAGAAAGGTTGAACAGTTTAACTTAGTTTTATTCCACTCCTACTCATTTCAGGATCCTATCTCGGAGTTTTCCACAATTTTGAAAAGTTAAATTTGTTCCTCAATTGGTACACTCGATCACTCATGTGGTATTTGTATCCTCACCAAAGGCTTGTGCCTTCTTTCTTCCTAAAATCTAACAAAGCTTTTGTGTGGCTCAGGGACGGAGGATGAAGGCCTACTTGTAGCTTATATTTTGCTAAGTCAAAGAGTGGATCTTTGGGGGAACCGAATCACATCTTCAGATCGAGAAGTGCAAGTGTGTGGAATATGTGGAGTGAAATATGGTGGAACTCCTTGGGATGATTCTTCCTCTCCTTAATATATTTTCGAGATCATGGGCTACCTTTATTTTCATATTTTTGCCATGCCCTTTGGCATGCTTTTATTTTTCACATCTTTTTTTTGCCATGCTCTTTGGCATGCTTTTTTTTCTTTTTCTTTTTTTTGCATAGCCCATGTCTCTATCAAGGATATTTGGAGAGGAGGATCATACAACATGGAGCATTTATTTTGTGGATGAATGATGGAAAATGGTTGCTAACTCCCAGTGTAGGAATTGCAAGTGAGAGGTGGTGTGTACGTGAATCTCGATCTTTAGAGTATGAAAGTTTCACCCAAAGGTCACAACAATTTGACAAGGCTCACTAAGATAACAAGCAGCATATGTGTAGAAATTTTCAACTAAGCTTATCATATGGCTTTGGTAGGTATTTTTGACCAAAGAGGAACTTCTTTTTTGTTTTGAAAATAAATTCATCCGAGATTTTCACCGTACTAAGAGCAAAAGCAAGAACTCAACCAAAGTCTCACTATATCATTCCTCACAACAACCTAGACTTGGAATAAAACATGTGCTCCCACAAGGTTTTCAGGTTTATTTTACTAATGCCAATTAACTCAAGCACTAGTCGAGTAACAAGTTGTGAACAAGGTACTTGCAAGATATATGACAGAGCAATTATTCATCATTTCCAAGGTGAGAGGCATATGATTCATTTCATGCATAGTCGGGAGTTGTTTATTCGAAAGAAAATATTGATATCGAACAACTCATTCATGGCATGAAAGAAAACCAAGAACGTTTCATTTAAGTGGTTTATACAAGGTTCACATGTTGAAACGTGGTAACAGAGAGAAACCAAATTGAGGATAGTGAGGAGTGCAAACCAGTGTGTGTGTTTTTGAAGTGGTTGAGTCGGGCTGGTTCGGCTGAACCAACCAGCTTGCCTGAACCAAAAGGCTCAGCCGAACGGGCTGTCCTGCGTGCTCTGGTCCTGTTTCTCCACTGTGTCATCCTGTACTCATGTAACATCTGTTAAATTGGGCATTCTCTGACTGGCTCAACTGCACCAGTCAGAGCATTATTTAGACAATTCAAACTAAGATTTTTTTTATTCATCAAGCTAAATTTGAGAAAACAAATATTGGAAGGGAAATAAAGAGAACACCTCCTAAACAATGATTTAAGCAAAGGGAAATTGAAATGGGAAATAAAATTAAACTAATGGTGCTCTACTCTGTATGTGGATTTGCCCAGAAAGATTGTTTCATTGAAAGTTATGGGCAAAGGTCTAGGACCAGCTTTAGATCTCTAAAAACTCGATGACATCTAAGTCTTCGAGTGGTGGCGGTTCGGGTTCCAGAAAAATCTTCAACCGCTGTCCATTAACCTTGAAAGTATTTCCATCTTCATTTTGCAAGGTAATTGCACCGTGGGATGAGGTGTTGATCACTGTGAATGGGCCATCCCACTTACTCCTAAGCTTTCCCCGACCGAAAAGCTTTACGCGAGAGTTGAAAACAAGGACCTTATCTCCCGGCTTGAATGTCTTAATCTTGATGCGTTTGTCATGCCACCTTTTTGTCCGTTCCTTGTATAACCGGGAGCTGTGGTATGCTCTCTCTCTCATTTCGTCTAGCTCGGCCAGCTGAATCCGCCTCCTAAGGCTAGCTGTTGGGAGATCCATACCCCACTTCTTAATGGCCCAATGAGCTTTAAACTCCAACTCTATTGGTAAGTGGAAGGTTTTGCCATAGACCAGTTGATATGGGGTCATCCCAATGGGTGTCTTGTAAGCTGTGCGGTATGCCCGCAGTGCATCCGGGAGTTTCTCCCTCCAATGCTTACCCATCTCATTCACGGTCTTTTGCAGGATATTCTTGATTTGCTTGTTCGATGTTTCTGCTTGACCGCTAGTTTGGGGGTTATAAGGTGTAGCTACATTATGCTGCACCCCCAAACTTGAAAGGTACTTACGGAAAGTTGAGTCAATGAAGTGGGAGCCTCCATCACTAATGACTATCCTAGGAACACCGAAACGAGGAAAGATAGTTTCATGAAACATTCGTCTAGCGCTCTTGGAGTCTGCAGCAGCACAAGGCAGGGCTTCCACCCACTTAGAGACGTAATCTACGGCCACCAGGATGAACTTATAACCCTCTGAATTGGGGAAAGGACCCATGAAGTCGATTCCCCAAACATCAAATATTTCTACTTGAAGGTTACTTGTGAGTGGCATGACGTCTCTAGTGCTTATATTTCCGTATTTTTGGCAACGCCGACATCTTCTGATAAACTCCTTAGCGTCCTCATACATGTTGGGCCAGTAGAAACCGCATTGCCAAACCTTAGCATTGGTTCTAAATGCACCATAGTGACCTCCATATGGAGCTGCATGGCATCTTTCCAGGATCTTGTATGCCTCATGTGCGGGTACACACCGTCTGAGGAGTCCATCACTACATATCCTGAAGAGATACGGGTCGTCCCACAGGTGGAGTCTGCTCTCATAGGCCAATCTTTTCCTATTTTCTCCTGGTGGAACGTACCCTGACACCATGTAGTTCACTATATTGGCGTACCACGGATCCGAGGTGGTGACCTTAAGGAGCGTGTCATCCCGTAGATAATCGTCGATTGGAAGGTCAGACGGGACATGCATCCGCGACAAATGGTCTGCTACTGAGTTCTCTACTCCTTTCTTATCTCTTATCTCAATGTCAAATTCTTGAAGGAGGAGAACCCATCGGATGAATCTTGGTTTCGCATCCTTTTTGGTCAAAAGGTACTTCAGAGCAGCATGATCTGAATAGACTATGACCTTTGCCCCAACTAGGTAGGACCGGAATTTGTCTATAGCAAACACAACTGCTAAGAGTTCCTTCTCCGTGGTTGCGTAGTTGAGCTGGGGGCCAGTGAGCGTTTTGCTAGCGTATGAGATAGCATAATGCTTCTTGTCCTTGGTTTGGCCCAAAACAGCCCCTACAGCATAGTCGCTCGCATCACACATGATTTCAAATGGGATGCTCCAGTCGGGAGACTGGATGATGGGAGCGGTGATGAGTGCTTTCTTAAGGGTATGAAAGGCTGCATAGCACTCTTCATCGAAAACGAAGGGGGCATCCTTGGCTAGGAGATTGGTTAATGGCTGGGATATCTGGGAAAAGTTTTTGATAAAGCGTCTATAGAATCCGGTGTGGCCAAGGAAACTACGAATCCCCTTAATGTTTGTGGGAGGTGGAAGTTGCTCGATTACTTCTATCTTTGCTCTGTCTACCTATATTCCACGTTCCGACACCTTGTGTCCTAGAACAATCCCTTCTCGCACCATAAAATGGCACTTTTCCCAGTTTAGGATGAGGTGTTTTTCTTGACATCTCTGGAGGACCTTGTCCAGGTTTTTCAGGCATTCGGTAAAGGTCTTCCCATAAACCGAGAAATCGTCCATGAACACTTCCATAATCTCCTCAATCATATCAGAGAAGATGGACATCATGCAACGTTGGAAGGATGCGGGTGCATTACACAACCCGAAGGACATCCGTCGATAGGCGTACGTCCCATAGGGGCATGTGAACGTGGTCTTACTTTGGTCATCTGGATGGATTGGAATTTGGTGATATCCAGAATAACCGTCAAGGAAGCAGAAGAAAGGGTGTTTGGCTAACCGTTCAAGCATCTCGTCTATGAACGGGAAGGGGAAATGGTCTTTCTTAGTGGCTTTATTGAGTCGACGATAGTCGATACACATACGCCAACCAGTGACGGTGCGCTGAGGGATGAGCTCATTCTTGTCATTGCGCACAACCGTCATTCCTCCCTTCTTAGGAACTACTTGAACGGGACTAACCCATTCACTATTGGGGACAGGATAAATGATCCCCGCGTGAAGGAGTTTGAGAACTTCCTTTTTAACGACCTCTCTCATGGCATTGTTCAACCGTCTTTGAGGTTCCCGAGACGGTGTTGCTTCAGAATTGATTGGGATGCGATGGGTACAAAGGTTAGGACTGATCCCTTTCAGGTCTTGGAGTGAATATCCTAAGACCGATCGATTCTTCTCCAGGATAGTGAGAAGCTGCTGGGTTTCTACATTGGATAGCTTATCACTAATTATCACTGGAGTTTCTTTGTCCTCAAAGAGGAAGGCATACTTCAGTCCTGGGGGAAGGGGTTTAAGCTCGATTGGAGATGGTTTTGGAGTTTTACTGGTGTCGAGCTCAATCGGAGGATGAATTTCTTCGTCCTCCGTAAAGAATTGGAGGTCTTCCTCTGGAATGGTTTGCTCTAAGTCTCTCAACGAAGTTGACATGACCTCTTCTAGGGGATCAGGATCGGGGTCTGCCTCTACTGGGGTGTTCAAGGAATAAGAATACGAGACAGGGACAAGTTCGTTCCCGACCCTAAGCTCTACTAGCTGGTTTGTTGGTGTGTTCTCTAGGATTTTCATTATTGGCCTACCGATAAAGATAGAATGTGTGGAATCATTGGGTAGGTCAAAGATATGGAAATCCAGGAAAAGTTCAGGATCATTAATCTTAACGGGTGTAACCCGCAAGATCCCTAGACAATCGAGGATCCTCCCGTGTGTGAACCTTAGACGTTTTTGAGATGATGACCATGGTTCATTAGGGAGTCGTGCTCGCACCAAGGAGCTAGAGATGATATTGATTCCGAGGCTCGGGTCGTACCCGACTTCTCTGTCTATGCCCGTAACTTCACAGAACATCCTTCGAATTTTCTTGGGCATTTTGACGACCTCGGTTGAGGCTTCAGCCTCGTCTAGCCACTCCCGACTCATAACAGTAGAGAGACGTCCTAAGTACTGCCTCTGATATTCTAAATCTTCCTTGTCGGGAGGTTGATCCTTTTGCTCTACACGTCGTTCCAATGGGAAACTTGTTGCACTCCTGATGTCATCGAATAGATCATCATCAGAATCATAGAGAGTGGTGTAGAGTGGATCATAATGATCCTGGCTATAATAGGGTTGTGGTTTGAAATGAGCTTCGGGTTCTAATGGAATGGAAGAGCTAATAGATTTGGATTGTGAATGTGTAGGCTCTTCAGGTTCAGGTTGCTTCTCTACTTCATCAGGGAGTTCGTCATAGATTCCAGTGTAAGGAGTGTCATCTAGGATACGATCCAGGATTATCCTCGCTTCACTGGGAATCAAATGAGAGAACGACCCTCCTGAAGTGGAGTTCAAGAAAGTGGTGGCTACGGGACAAAGGCCAAGGCTGAAATGTTGAAGAATGATAGGTTCTGACAAGCCTAAGTCTGGTCCGAAAGTCAAGATTTGCTTGAAACGAGCCCACGCAGCTCCTAACGATTCTCCCTCTAATTGCTTAAAGGTAAGAATTTCGATTCGGAGGTTGGCTACCTTGGAAACTGGGAAGAAATTTAGGCAGAATTTCTCTCTAAGGATTTCCCAGCTTCCTTCCATATGTCCGACAGACAGAGAGTACCATTTCTTTGCTCCTCCCGCCAATTAGAACGGGAATAGCTTCCATTTAAACGTCTCTTGTGTCATGCCCGCAATGGTCAGGCATGAGCAGAGTTGCTCAAACTCGCGCAAATGCACGTATGGACTCTCAGCATTCATTCCTGAGAACGGTTGCTCTCGAACCATCGCTATGAAGCCGGGACGCAGCTCATAGCCGGGTGTGTGGATGGGATGTGATGATGGTGGTGGCTCCAAACAATCGCCCGTTGGAGCCGAATGTTGACATAAGGTGAGAGTGGAATCCATGTGGTGGATGGTGGGATACACGGACAACTTGGGTTCGGAATCAGAACAGCTACCGTTCCCCGGCAACGGCGCCAGAAAGCTTGTTGGCACTCCTTACGGCCTACAGATAAATCCGCAAGCGGACGGATACCGATGTAGCTTTCACCCGGGAGTATTCCAAGGTATCGATTTCCACGGGGAACAAGAAGTGAACTAATTCTAAACTAAGTTGTCCTAGGTAGATGGAATGGATGGAGTGGATGAAATGGGTGAGATGGATGACACCGAAGAAAAGGAAGAAAGAGCGATAGGAGGGTAGAGAAGGTACGAGTCTGGTAATGAGGATCTTCTGACTAACTGGGAAAGACAACTCTTATAGGTACTTGCTTACTATGGGAAACGGAGCACCCAACACTCAGAAAGGGGTGAGAAGGGGTGTTGGTGAACAACCGCAGAAGGCTCCTACGGCCGAGCCGGACGTGGTGGACTACGTAGGCCGTATAGGGCTGTCACCACCTAACGGCTACCACACAACCGTGGACTCAGGCGCAGACCAAGCTAACCTCAAGTCTAGGCACCACTCCTACACTAGTTAGTTAGTACTTATCTCCTTAAGAAAGATAAGCACCCAAGCAGAGCAACCAGTATACAATTATACCAAGTAACTAAGCATTGAACGAGGAACAGGCAAGCAAGTAAGAGTAAGAACTGATGCTCAATTAATCAGAGAGAGATACAAGAGTTACCAGACACGACCCGGATGTCACTCGAAGCAGAGCCGCATCCGTAGAGGTACAGGTGGAAGAGGGGCCGACACTCCGGCTCCTCTCCGGCACGCTCACCTCTCCTCTCTCCCTATATTCTAAGTATGGAAGTGGCAGCGCTTCGCTAATGCTTCTCTTCTCTTCTGGTGTGTATTTGCAGGTGCTGGAGACCTCCTTCTATAGAAAAGAAGGGCGGTGGAAGAAGGAGTAGCAGCCACGGGACCTCAGGGGCGGTTCCGGGCTCTTCGGCCGAACCAGGCGGGTTCGGCCGAAGTGAGTCGGTTCGGCCGAACTCCCCAGTTTGGCCGAACCACTCATTTCCACCGCCTCGGCCCTCAACGCTCAGGATTTCACCCCCATGTCGGTTGTAGGTCGGTTCGGGCGAACTAGGGGCTTCGACCGAACCTGAAAGTTCGGCCGAACGGGTCCTGGTACCCGTCTGCCCTTGGATCCACCGCCTTTGTGCTGGGGTTGATCTTGATGGTCCACACCTGCCCGGAGTCTTGGTAAATCACGTGTGTTTAGGTCCTGGTACGCTCCGGGGATGAGGGTGGTGTTCGGTCGAACCATGGGATTCGACCGAACCCACTACTTTGGGTGGATTTGCCTCAAATTCGGTAATTCGCCTCCTGGAATCAAATAGACACCAAAACTCATGGAAATGGTTAGCAATAAGCCCTATAGCTATGGTGTGTGATTCCATTGTGTTCATTTTATACTCGGTTGGAGGTCGGAAATCGGTCCGTAACGACCGCCAACAGGTTGCTGAGAGGAAGAACCGTACTCTAACTGATTTGGTTAACGCCGTGTTAGAAACTGCGGGACTACCTAAGGAATGGTGGGGTGAGGCGATTTTGACAGCGTGTCATGTCCTGAATAGAGTGCCCACAAAGAAGAAATTACACCATTCGAGGAATGGGAGAAAAAGAGATTAAATCTCTCCTACATATGAACATGTGGTTGTTTGGAAAAAGTGCATGTGCCAATTAACAAGAAGCGAAAGCTTGGACCCAAAACCGTTGACTGTGTTTTTCTTGGTTATGCTATACTCAGTGTGGGTTATAGATTTTTGATAGTAAATTCCAAAGTACCGGATATGTATGAGGGTACTATCATGGAATCAAGAGACGCAACATTCTTTGAAGATGAATTTCTCATGAAAATTACACCTAGCATTTCTAGTCATGATTCTATTTCTTCTTAGGATGTCCATGAACTGATAAATAATGATGATTTTGAAACTCATCTAACTCCTAAGGAGGATAATAATATAGTCACTCGAAAAAGCAAAAGACAAAGGGTTGCAAAATCCTTTGGTGGGGACTTTATTATATACCTCACGGAAGATACCCCCATAACTATTGCTGAGGCATATTCATCCATTGATGCTGACTTATGGAAGGAAGTAGTACAAAGTGAGATGGATTCTGTTATGTCTAATGGAACTTAGGAAGTGGTTGATCGTCCTTATGGATGTAAACCTGTTGGTTGTATAATGGGTGTTCAAAAAGAAAATGAGGCCTGATGGTACTGTTGAGAAGTACAAGGCAAGGCTAGTTGCTAAAGGCTATACACAAAAGGAAGGAGAGGATTATTTTGACACTTATTCACCAGTTGCCCGACTGACCACCATACATGTGCTAATATCCTTAGCTGCCTCACACGGTCTTCACATTCATCAGATGGACGTTAAGACAGCTTTCTTGAATGGAGAGCTTGAGGAAGAGATCTATATGGATCAGCCTGATGGATTTGTGGCAAAAGGTCAAGGAGGGTAACGTGTGTAAGCTGCTAAAATCCTTGTACGGCCTAAAGCAAGCACCAAAGCAGTGGCATGAAAATTTTGATAAAATTTTAACTCCAGCCGGCTTTGTGGTGAATGAAGCTGATAGATGTGTATATTATCGGTTCGGTGGAGGCAATGGTGTCATTCTGTGCTAATATGTGGATGATATTTTAATATTTGGAAATAATATTGAAGTCATCAATGAAGTGAAGAATTTTCTGTCTAACAACTTTGAGATGAAAGACTTAGGTGAAGCTGATGTTATTCTTAACATTAAGCTTTTGAGAGAAGAAGGAAATGGTGGGGTTACTCTTGTGCAGTCCCACTGTCGGACCTTAGGACCGGCAATCCACCTGGGGGTACCCGAGTGGTTGATTTGTAGGAGGGGCGATTGATGAACCAGCGACTTGATGGTACACAGGAGGCACTGATTTAGACAGGTTCGGGCTACCCGGAGGTATAATACCCTACGTCCTGTGTCGGTGGTTGTATTGTATTGTCTGTTGTGATGCATGATACGCGATGCCCTTATGGGGGTGCCCTAGACCGCTTTATATAGGGTAGCGGGCTAGGGTTTACAAGTCGGTTTCCATCTAAACCTAATTGGTTCCGACCAGGACTCTAGTCCGGGTTGGTTACAATTGGAATATCCCTAGATATCCGGACGACTTGTTCGTCAAGTCTTCATCATCTTGTTCATCAAGTCGGGGAGCCCGTATGGGCCGCCTAGGGGTCGGCTCATGGGCCTGTCAGAGGTGGGCCCTGGACGCCGTGGTCTAGTCTGACAGTGGGCCCAGTGGTACCCATATCCCACAAGCCCCCGAGCAACGTGCAGGCGCGTGACGAACTGCTTGATGAAGTACCGAGGCCAATAAGGTCGGCTAAAGGTGCTTCAACTTGTAGTCGGCACAAGGGTGGGCGGTGCTCAAAATGAGAGAACACCTAGTATCGACGCCGAGTCCTTCGAGGTAGTCGATCGGTCCTCATGAGGGCCGAGTACAGGGCGACGATTAGGAGCACTGTATCCAGTAGCCCCCGAGCGTTGGGTTGGTTAGTATAAGTGAGCCAAAGCTCAAAAAGTAGCTAGACAACATGTTGCCCGAGAGTTGGTGAAGGCTTGCTACCACCAAGAATATATTCCGAGTTGAGGAGCTTGCTCAGTCGAATCGGCTGAGTTGTAAGTGGGTAGAAGCATGCTGCCACCAAGGAAGGGGCCAAAATAACTAGCACCCGTGACACAACAGTGTGTTGATAACGATTGACCAAGCCAGCCTGGTCAAAAGCTGTTACTACTACCATTGCGGGAATCCCGCCCTCTGAGCATGCTCAGTCAAGGGCATTGATGACCACCCGCCCGGGGAAGAAGCGAAACACATGCACATTCACTCCCGCACGTTAGCGGCTCACGCTCTGCCGGGTCTGCGGCCCCGGGCGGCTATAAATGGGCACCCCGGCGCTTGCCATCCGCCGCAGTGCGCTGAAGAAGATAACCACCATGTGGTTCTTGAATGTCCTTTGTCCTGAGCGGGTCGTAGGTGGGAGGAAAGGAGCCCAAGGTGCATGCCTTGGTGCTCGCCATTGATGCCAGAAGAAAATCGTCGAAGGGTGGTGCAAATGCTGTGGGAAAGGAGCTGGACATCGCGCTCCTCATATGAGGGGAAGGTGTCCGGTTCTTGATGGATCCAGGAGAGGAGGATGTGGTAAGTGTACTCTTCGTTAGGAAGCTAGCGAATGACGCCGAATTAATGGCTGAGTTCGGGAGCCCATCGAGGACGAGTGGAGTGCAGCCCGGGCTTGGAGCTTGCGGCGGCACTTAGCCCCTCCCCTCTCTTCCAGCAATGCAGCCACGAGGTTCTTCAGTTGGTGGGACGCCACAAGAAAATCGTCGAGAAAGCTGTGGAAATTACTTCCGGCAATCGTGTGCTGACCACCTAACTGAAGTGGACCAAGAGCCGCCAATAGCGCGGCTTATGCTTTTGTATATCAAAATGGCCTTTGGCCAAATGCTCTTTGTATTTGTAAAACTCGCGATTTGCGAAGTATTGAATATGAACGTGTTCATTTGTCGTGGCGTTGAGTTGTTGCCGACTTCTATTTTTGGAGAGGGAAAGTGATAGCCATATAGGTCTACCGATCCCTACCCAGCGCCCAGCCCCCGAGCATGCGAGGGTCTTGGCCTGGTTCTTTTAGAACGCGCCGAGTCTCTTCACGGCGCCCAGCCCCCGAGCATGCGAGGGTCTTGGCCTGGTTCTTCTAGAACGCGCCGAGTCCTTTTACGGCGCCCAGCCCCCGAGCATGCGAGGGTCTTGGCCTGGTTCCCTTGGAACGCGCCGAGTCCTTTTACGGCACCCAGCCCCCGAGCATGCGAGGGTCTTGGCCTGGTTCTTTTAGAACGCGCCGAGTCCTTTCACGGCGCCCAGCCCCCGAGCATGCGAGGATCTTGGCCTGGTTCTTCTAGAACGCGCCGAGTCCTTTTATGGCGCCCAGCCCTCGAGCATGCGAGGGTCTTGGCCTGGTTCTTCTAGAATGCGCCGAGTCCTTTTACGTCGCTCAGCCCCCGAGCATGCGAGGGTCTTGGCCTGGTTCCCTTAGAACGCGCCGAGTCCTTTAACGGTGCCCAGCCCCCGAGCATGTGAGGGTCTTGGCCTGGTTCTTCTAGAACACGCCGAGTCCTTTTACGGCGCCCAGCCCCCGAGCATGCGAGGATCTTGGCCTAGTTCTTCTAGAACGCGCCGAGTCCTTTCACGGCGCCCAGCCCCCGAGCATGCGAGGATCTTGGCCTGGTTCTTCTAGAACGCGCCGAGTCCTTTTACGGCGCCCATCCCCCGAGCATGCGAGGGTCTTGGCCTGGTTCCCTTGGAACGCGCCGAGTCCTTTTACGACGCCCAGCCCCCGAGCATGCGAGGGTCTTGGCCTGGTTCCCTTGGAACGTGCCGAGTCCTTTCAGAATGGAAATATATCCAGTCCGTCAATTTCGGATCCGGCGGATCGCAGATCGCCAATCCCGCGGATTCCGTCCGTTAGTTTCGGAGCCGTTAGGTCATGGAGGCGCCGCGTTATAAATACGCGACCGGGGACGGCGTCGTCGTCATCCCACCGTTGCGCCGCACCCTTCGTCTTCCCCGCCTTCCTTTTCGCTTAGCCAGCTGCTGCGCTCGAGCGAGGTCCCCAAGGTTGCGCAAAGTTTGTAGATCGATCTCCATTGGCGCGCGCTTCCACTCCAGCTTTCATCCACCCCCTGCTCCGCCCATCTAGCGGAGCTATGGCCGACGAAGCCGCTGACCGCGCCACTCTCGAAGCTCTGGCGGTGGCTAGAGTGCCACCGGAGGGCGAGCAAGAGGCGGCTTGGGGGAAGTTGAAGATGATGACGGAGCGCCTGGAGGACATGGAGAATCGCGGCGTGCTCCCCCCGAAGGACACCTTGTCTTGGAGGGTGCCGGGGAAAGAGAAGAGGCCGTTCGAGAACACCGGCGAGTTGGCCGTCTTCGCACACTTCGTTGAGCGCGGATTCAGCACACCGTCCGGTGACTTCTTCCGCAGGCTGCTGAATTACTATGGTCTGGAGCTCTCCCATCTCAATCCCAATGGGAGTTTTGACATTTCGTTCTTCATCTACCTTTGCGAGGCGTTTCTTGGAATCGCCCCCCATTTCCATCTTTGGCGGTACTTGTACCGCGTCAAGCGCATTGGGTCGGGTAATAAGGGAGACGGCCCGACTCGGATTACCGGCGGGGCTGGTATTGCCTTGCGTAGGCAAAGGGATTATTTTGATCTTCAGCTGAACGACGGCCACAAGGACTGGCATCGCGAGTGGTTCTACATGGTGGATCAGCCACCACTGATGCCGGGTAGGACTGGCATGGCGCCGAAGGAGCGGGAGTCCTAGCGCAGTCTTCCGGTCGGGGGTGAGTGCGATGACATCCCCGAGCTGATGGTGATGATAGCTAACTTGAAACAGAAAGGCCTGACCGCCATGGCAGTTACAGTATCATTTGTGGCCTGGACCATCCAGCCAATCAAGGACCGGGTACACACGGCGTACGAGTTTTCGGGTCGCCTGGACCCAACCCGGGAAACGTCCCGGGGCTTCAACTCAGATGAGGTCGACAGGCGTGTGAGCACCATGATGAGGGGTGCCGTGAACAATATTGGTGCACCGCGTCCTTTCTCGCTGAAGAATCCCCCGCTTGCGGTAAGGTTTCCGTTCCGAGTCCTTGTCTTGTTTCTTTTGATATCTTCATTGCCTTTTGTCTAAACGTTACCCTGCGTTCTTCGTGCTAGGAGGTGACCAAGCGCTTCTTCTGGCCAGCACCCTTGCCTGAAGGGGGCCCGGCGTTGAGGCAGAAGGTGATGAGGCCGGAGGAAGCTAGGGATGACCGACTTCCAGCCATCGAGGATTTGGAGGACTGGGTCTCGGAGAAGCTCGGCTCCCCACCAAGCCCGGGTGGTGCTGCTGTTGTGGAATCCACGGCCGCTGCTGCCCGCACCCGAGCTGGCACTCGGAAGTACTACTTATCGCAGGCGCAGACTGCGGCGGCCGAGTCGCGGAAGAGGTCGGCGCAGGCGCAGGCGCAGTCAACCGATGCGCTGCGCGCGAAGAGGCACAGGTCAGACCCTGTGCCATCAAATGCTGGAGACGCTGGTGCCTCTCCGAAGGCAGAAGATGAAGGTCGGGACCCAGATGCTGTGGCAGAAGTCCCCGTGGTGCCATCTCCCACAGCCGTGCTTTCGCCGGGGGACGGTCGGCCGCCACGCCCGGCTGGCTTGTTCTTCAAGCGCCCGAGCAAGAGCAACAGGTAAGAGTCTTAACTCGGTTAAGTTGGTCATGCTCGGGTACTGTAGTTCCTTAAGTCTTGAAGCTAGTTGCCCGTTGATGTAATGCTTTCAGGAAAGTGACCGTACTGTCGGACACGTCGCGTACACCGTCAGGTAGTGGTGGTGACCTGAGGGACTCAGTGTCCCAAGACCCATCTGCCATGGAGCCAGCTTTGGCCCAGGTGGAGTTGTCGGCTGCGGCGACGGGTGGCGCCCCTGCTGCGGCGGACTCGGCGGCCGTGGCGACCATCGCTCCGGGGGCCGGCCCCAGCGCTGTCGAGGAGGACTTGGCTATGCCGGAGCTTGAAGACGACGCACTCCCAGATCGGCGTGCCGAGTCGGGGGCGAGGGGGAAGAGGTGCTGATCCGTCAAGAGTGCTTTAGGCGCATTGCCGAGGCAAACAAGGCCGCGCTTGAACGAATCCGCATCTCGTCGGGGTCGATGCTGGAGGATATGGAGGTAAAGCTTCTGGCTGTTCGCTTTTGCAGTCTTTATCATGTTGCTTGAGCTTTGACTTGTGCAGGCGCTGATGTCCGGGACCACCGAGAGCACGCATCTGCTGCGTGTGGCTAAGGACGAGTACTTGGAGCTGCAGGAGCTCAGGACCCGAGTCCGCAACATTGCCAGAGAGGCTCATGGTGTGGTCATCCAGAAGGACACGGACGCGGAGGGCGTGGCGCAGCTCAACCAGGAACTCGTCGCTCAGTTGGAGGCGGCCAACACTGGTAAGCATTTCTTGATAGGTGTACTCGGATTTTGGCGCCATTGTGTTTTACATTGCTTGTCTTTGTGCTCTCAGGTCATGCCAAAGAGATGGAGCGCGTCCAGGGTCGTCTTGCGACAATGGACCAGAAGTTTAAGGAGGTGACGACCGTGCTGAAGGAGAGGGACGCCGAGCTAAAGCGCGCCCTAGAAAGTGAGCGAAGACCTATGCGGCGACGACTTGAGTTTCCAACTTGTACTAACCATGAAGCCATAATGCTTGGTTATGGATGGCTTTGCTGTACAGGTCATGCCCGTGAGAAGAGCATTCTGGAGGAGAAGGTTTCGAAGGCGGAGCAGGAGTTACAGGAGCTCGTCAACTCGCATAGCCGAGCTGTGGGTACACATAACGCTGCCATGACCGGTAAGGGTTGCGCCCGAGTCCCGTTCCTTATTCGATATTCGTGATACCGAAGTGTTTTGGCCTGGCCCCTACACATGTGCAGAGGTTGCTCGTCGCTACGAAGAGCTGGCCCAGGAAGCAGTATCTGCCTGCGACCATATCCAAGTCCCTGGCGATCGGCCCGCGGTACCACTTGTGGAGCGGCTGCAGCATCTGCCAGAGTATTCAAGAGGGGTGGCCACAGAAACCGCCAAGCATGCGGTTAGGTACACGCTGGCCCTTGTCCGCTCGTACCATCCTGACCTTGACCTGGAAGATATCCGTGACGGGTACCACCCCGACCTGTCGGAGCAGCAGTTTGAAGATCTGGCGGCGTCCTTCGACGGCTTGGCGATTGACGTAGTCCGCAGTATGGTCGATGTGACCGACATGTAGCCTGTTAGAGAGGAGAAAAGAAACATGTAGTACTTGGAACACGTTTTGTGTAATAATCATTACTTTCTGAGCTTGTAGCTTTTATTTTGAGTCGATTTTATCAACCCCTATCACTTCACCGCAATCATGACAAACGCTAGGCACTCGGCCGGAGAACTGGCTGGAGCTCTCATGGAGGTAGCACTCCTACATGCTACGATGCTCTGCATAGAGGCTTAGTCGTAGGTAGGGTCCCAACGGAGTACTTTCACGAGTGTTTAGACTTTGGATATAGCGAGTCGAACTTGCCGTGTTAGATTTGTTACTTCATAGGTAACTTAAATGGAGGACGAGCACATGGCTGTCGTGGGAGGACGAATGCAAACAAATTGGTTGGCGAGTACAAAATTTGCGGTGGAGAAAGTCTAAACTATAAAATAGCAGAGTAAAGATACATAGTTGTGTTTTGGACTAAGGATAGAACTTAGTAAGGTGCTGAATGTTCCAGACATTAGGAACTGGATTGCCGTCAGCCCACTCTAGGCGATAGGTTCCTGGAGAAACTACTTCCTTGACGATGAAGGGTCCTTCCCATGGCGCAGACAATTTGTGCTGCCCTGCCGAGCTCATGACTCGGCGCAGTGCGAGGTCGCCCACGTTTAGGGAGCGTTCCTTGATGCTTCTGTCATGGTACCGGCGTATCTGCTGCTCATGGCGCGCATGCCGGGTTAAGGCACAGAGCCTGTGTTCTTCTAACGCGTCGACGTCGACCTGTCGACTGGACTCGGCCTCGCCTTCCTCGTAATTCTTGATGCGCGGCGTGCTGAAGGCGAGGTCGGCTGGTAATACCGCTTCCAATCCATAGACCATAAAAAATGGTGAATATCCGGTTGCTCGACTTCTTTGGGTGCGAAGGCCCCATACCACGTGTGGTACTTCTTTAGCCCAGCGGCCTGCGCGTGGGTTTAAGGCGTCGTAGAGTTCCTTTTTGAGAGCATCCAGGACCATGCCGTTTGCTCGTTCAACCTGTCCGTTGCACCGTGGGTGAGCTGAAGACGAGTAGTAGACGTCAATCTGACTATCTTGGCAGAAGTCCCAGAATTCGTGCCCTGTGAACTGGGAGCCGAGGTCGGTGATGATGCGATTTGGGACTCCGAAGCGGTGCGTTATTTCTTCGATGAAGGCTGTTGCCGTGGCCGACTTGGTGTCGGTGACGACCTTGTACTCAATCCATTTGGTGAACTTGTCCACCGCGATGAGTAGATGCTTGAGTCCGCCTTGAGCTGGCTTGAATGGTCCCACGTTGTCTATTCCCCATACTGCGAAGGGCCAGGATGGTGGGATTGTGCGTAGTGCCTGAGCCGGCAGGTGCTTTTGCTTCTGGAAGAACTGGCATCCGGCACAACGCTGGACGAGTTCCTTTGCGTCAGAGACCGCAGTGGGCCAGAAGAACCCGGATCTGTAGATCTTACCAACCAGCGTTTTGGCTGCCGCATGGTTGCTGCATGCACCAGAATGGGCTTCGTGCAGTAATGCCAGGACTTCTCTGTGCAGGATGCACTTCATGAGTACTCCTGAGGATGCGGCTTTTCTGTAGAGTTCAGAGCCGATGACCATGTAGTTGGCGCTTCGCCGACTGAGCTGCTCAAGGGCGACTTTGTCTGCCTTGAGTTTGCCTTGTATGGTCATGAGGTCGTTCTTGACGAATGCTATGAGCGGTTCGCGGCAATCTTCTTCTTTTTCTTGAGGAGTCGTGATTGCTGCGACAACCTGGTCCGCAGTGGCTGTAGGTTCGCCCTTGTCCACTAACTTGATGGACGGCTTCCGTAAATCTTGCACGAATACGCCAGCGGGCACTTGGGATCGCTTGGACCCAAGCTTAGAAAGGACATCCGCGGGGACGTTTTATTCACGTGGTACGTGCCGGCACTCTAGCCCATAGAAGTGAGCTTCTAACTTTCGAACCTCTGCGCAATAGGCATCCATCGTATCTTTGGAGCATTCCAAGTTCTTGTTGACTTGCTCGACCACTACCTTTGAGTCTCCAAAGCATAGCAGGCACTTGATTCCGAGGGTGATGGCTATTTTTAATCCGTGGATCAGCGCTTCGTACTCGGCGCCGTTGTTAGTCGCCTTGTAGCGGATCTGCAACACATACTTGAGGTGCTTGCCTTCTGGTGATATAAACAGCACTCCTGCGCCGGCTCCTTCGAGGTTCAGAGCACCATCGAGGTCCAATGCTCGGGTGGCTCGGTGGGTGTGGGCGCCTGCAATTCCGTCCACTCAGCAAGGAAATCGACCAGCACCTGTGATTTGATGGACTGTCTTGATTTGAAGGTGATGTCGAAACTTCCGAGTTCTACCGCCCATTTGACGACTCGGCCGTTGATGTCACGATTGTGGAGGATTTCTCCTAGCGGAAAGTTGGATACCACATGTATGGGGTGAGCCTGGAAGTAGTGGCGCAGCTTCCTTGAACAGATCAAGAGTGCGTAGAGTAGCTTCTGTGGGTGCTGATACCGGATTTTTGACTCGGCCAGCACTTCGCTGATGTAATATACCGGCCTCTGAACCGGATAAGAGTGTCCTTCTTCCTGGCGCTCCACGACCAGGGCTGTGCTGACCACCGTGGTGGTTGCTGCTATGTATAGCAGGAGGGGTTCGTTTTTCTTTGGCCCGACGAGTACCGGCGGGGTGGCGAGGAATGCTTTCAGGTCGGCCAATGCTTGGTCGGCTTCTGGCGTCCATTCGAACTTGTCGGCCTTCTTCAAGAGCTTGAAGAAGAGGGCCCCTCGTTCACCTAGCTTGCTGATGAACCGGCTTAGGGCTGCCATCATCCCTGTCAGCTTCATTACTTCTGTCTTGTTCTTTGGAGGCGGCAGATTCTGGATTGCCACGATCTTAGTCGGGTTAGCCTCTATACCCCGCTGGCTTACCATGAACCCCAGGAGCTTGCCTGAGGGTACCCCGAAGACGCACTTGGTTGGGTTTAGCTTCCATCTGTAGCGGCGGAGATTGTTGAATGTTTCTTGGAGGTCGGCGATCAGGGTGTCTGGGTCGTAGATCTTGACCACGACATCATCGACGTAAGCTTCGGCGTTACGTCCGATCTGGGTATCCAGGCAACCCTGAATTGCCTTTTGGTAAGTTGCTCCGGCGTTTTTGAGGCCGAAGGTCATTGTCTTGTAGAAATATATGCCATGGGGCATGATAAACGCCGTCTTGTCTTGATCGGACGGGTTCAGGGCTATCTGGTGGTAGCCGGAGTAGCAGTCGAGAAAGGAGAGTAGTAAACACCTGGCCGTGGAATCGACAACCTGGTCGATACGGGGAAGAGGGAAGGAGTCCTTAGGGTAGTATTTGTTGAGACCTGTATAATCGATACACATTCTCCATTCACCGGTTTTTTTCTTGACAAGTACAGGATTTGCAAGCCATTCGGGGTGCATGCACTCCCGAATGAAACTGGCTGCTAAAAGCTTATTTAATTCTACCCTAATGGCCTCCTTGCGATCTTGTGCGAACCGTCAAAGCTTCTGCTTGACCGGCTTGGCGGTCTTCACCAAATGCTAGGAGTGCTCAGCCTTCTCCCTTGGGACTCCTGGCATATCCGAGGGTTTCTAGGCGAATATGTCCCAGTTGTCCCGCAGGAAGGAGGTGAGCGCGCTTTCCTATTTGGGAGACAGGCCTTGGCCTATCAGCGCCGTCTTGCTGGGGTCGTCGCTGAAGAGGGAGATGGCCTTGGTCTCGGCGTCTGGCTCGAGCGCCGTCATCGTTGCATCCTGCTCTGGCACCTTGGAGTCGGCGAGTGGGTTGGTCTTGGCCTCGCTTGTGAGGAGCACGCTGTTGCCGAGTTGTCGTGAGAGCTCGGCAAGGCGTACAGCTTCTCCATCACACTCGTACGACGTCTTGACGTCGCCCCTGACGCTGATGACCCCGTTCGGGGCCGGCACCTTCATCACCAAGTAGGTGTGATTGGGGATTTCCATGAAGCGAGCCAGCATGGGCCGCCCAAAGATGGCGTGATAGGAGCTGCCAAAGTCGGCGACCTCAAAGTGCAGGAATTCGGTGCGGTAGTTGTCGGGCGTGCCGAAGGTGACCGGCAGGGTGACTCGCCCCACTGGGTAGGCCGCCTTGCCTGGGATGACGCCGTAGAACGGGTGGTCGGAGCCTCGGAGCCTGTTGTAGTCGAATCCCATGTCGCTCGGGGTCCTGGTGAAGATGATGTTGAGTGCACTGCCGCCGTCGATTAACACCTTGGTCAGGAGGACTCTGTCAACAACCGGGTTGACGATCAGCGGGTATGAGCCTGGTTCAGACAAGTGAGCCCAATGGTCTTTCCTGCTAAAGGTGATCGGGGTTTCCGACCACCTAAGGTACTCGACGCTCTTGGTACCCACGAGGTTTATCTCGCGGCTGTGGAGCTTCTTCTTTCTTTTGTCGCGGAATGCGTCGGGTCCTCCCAGGATCACATTGACCTGGCGATCGGCGCGCTGGAAGTTGTCACGCTGTTCTTCTGCAGCAGCAACGTCTGGGTCTGGACGGCGGGCGTCGCCATCCGGTGCTCTGTCCTCACGGCGATGGTCGTTGGAGCGGTCGGGGCGGCGATCGTTGCGGCGGTCGCCGTCTCGCCTATCGCCGCGGTTGTTGTTATAGCGTGGCTTCTTTGGCGCCGGGGGGACGCCGAGTTCCTTCTTCAGGGTCCAGCAGTCCCTGAACGAATGCTTCGCGTCCTTGTGGAGGGGACACGGCTCGTTTAGGCGGGCGAGTTGTTCGCGTTGGAGTCGTGACTCCACACGGCCTTCGCCTTCTGCAACGGTTGCGACATCAGGCCTGCTGCGTCTGTTGCGTGTTGGCTCCGCCTTCTTCTGCTCGACTGGCGGGCGGTCGTGGTCTTTGTCTCTGCGGTCTCTGGTCCTGAACTGAGCTAGCTCAGCTGCGTCGGCTTTAGCCTCCTCCTTGACCACATTCATCATCTCCCCAATTGTTTTGGGGTCTTTCTTGAACAGGTTGCGGAAGACGTCCTTGTCGTACAGTCCGCGGTGAAAGGCGTCTATGACGTCCCTCTATTCGACGTCTGTAAGCTTGTTACGGTTGTCGAAGAAGCGGTTCGTGTATTCTCGGAGACTTTCACCCCTGTTTTGGCGTACTAGATCCAGATCGAACCTAGTACCCGGCCGAGTATAGGTGGCCTGGTAGTTTTCTGTAAACACCTTGCAGAGCTGCGCCCAGCTATCAATGGATTGGGGCGGGAGTCCTGGGAGCCATAGCAGGGCTGCTTTTCCCAGCATGACCGTGAAATAGGCTGCCGCCTGGTCGGTACTGCGGCGTGCGGCTTTGACCGCCGTGATATAAGTTTGGATCCAGAGCTTGGGGTCGGAGCGGCCGTCGAACTTCTCGACCATGGCCGGTTTGAACGTATCCGGCCATGGGACCTAGCGTAGCCGCTTGGTGAAAGCCTGAAAGCCTTCGATCTCGAAGTCGTCTTCGCCGAAGCTGTCGTTGCCGTCGTCGTGACGGCGGTTGCGGGCTCTAGGTGAGCCGTAGCGGCGATCGTACCGGTCGCGTTCGTCAAGTTCGCGGCGTGCGCGATGATCGTCAACGTCGGAGTACTCGGAGTAGTTGTTTTGGCGTTCAGGTCGGCCAAAATCTTGGTCGTACCGCTCCCGGTGTTCCATCTCTGTGGCGTCACGTTCGCGATGCCTCTGGTCGAGTTCTTCACGTACATCGCGACCGTGCCTGCGTAGCCGATCGCGGAGGTCGCCGCCATTCTGACGGCGCTCGCGTCGCCTACTGCCGCCGTTGCGGCGGTTCCGAGGGTGCCCGCCCTCGGACTCGTCCGGCTGGTGGTCAGCCGTACGTTCTTGATCAACTTCCTCGGGGATGACCTCCAGAGTTGGAGATCTATGCCGGCGCCTGCCTCAGTCTGATCCGTTGTACCCGGTCCTGCGGGAACTTGATCTGCTTGAGCGAGATCGGCTAGATCTCGATCTAGCCTCTCTGTCTTGCTGGTGGAGGTTTTGCGTGATGGTCAACTGAGCTCGAAGTCGAGCCGCCTCCATGTGCGCCAGCTCGGCAATACACGCCGCCATTGCTGCAAACGGGGTATGATAGTCAGCCTGGGCCCGCTCGAACTCGCGTGCCAGGTTACGTGGGTCCAGTGGATCTAAGCCTTCATGGTGTGATCCGCCGTCGGCATCTTCATCTGCCGCCTCGGCCTGCCGCTGTTGGGCTCGGAGGGTGTTTGCATCTATGCGACGTTGTCGCGCGGATGCAGTCTCGTTGTCTTGAGTCGGCTGGTCCTCGGAGACGAGTACTTCGCGATCTGGTCGCGAGGTGTGGCCCTTGGAGGTATCCGCCGAGTTCTCGGGGGTCCCCAGTATGGTTGTTGCGACCTGGAACTCACCGCAATCTGGAACCTGGGTGGGTCCGGGCGGGTTTCCAGATTGGATCTGGGCTTCGTGATGTGGGAGCCGGCCGGAGTAGTCGGCTGCTGCGTTCTTCAGTCCATGGGGGAACGTGTTCCCCGAGCGATCTAGAGCCCGCTCGGACATGGCGATGCACTCAGCAAGCGTGTTGTTGATGCGGTTCAGCCCATCGATGATCTCGTCGGGGTAGGGTACTCGGCGCCTTGGGAGCAGATCTGGGATCCGCTCGCGGATGTTGAGCTGCTCGATCCGCTGCATGAGCTGATCGGGCACGTCCGGGGGAGTTCCCGGAGTCGTCGAGGTTGAGTCCACCGGCGTCAAGTCGACGTTGGTGGAGCTAGAGCTGCTGGAGTCGGCGAAGAAGCTGCATCCCGAGAGGTGCTTGGGGATGCCGCTTACGTTCGCCGGGAATACGATATCGGATCGATCTGCCATCAAGCCAACGGTGTTTTCAAATCGAAAAAGCTCACCAATCTCCCCCTACCTGGCGCGCCAACTATCGGACCTTAGGACCGGCAATCCACCTGGGGGTACCCGAGTGGTTGATTTGTAGGAGGGGCGATTGATGAACCAGCGACTTGATGGTACACAGGATGCACTGATTTAGACAGGTTCGGGCTACCCGGAGGTATAATACCCTACGTCCTGTGTCGGTGGTTGTATTGTATTGTCTGTTGTGATGCGTGATACGCGATGCCCTCATGGGGGTGCCCTAGACCGCTTTATATAGGGTAGCGGGCTAGGGTTTACAAGTCGGTTTCCATCTAAACCTACTTGGTTCCGACCAGGACTCTAGTCCGGGTCGGTTACAATTGGAATATCCCTAGATATCCGGACGACTTGTTCGTCAAGTCTTCATCATCTTGTTCATCAAGTCGGGGAGCCCGTATGGGCCGCCTAGGGGTCGGCTCATGGGCCTGTCAGAGGTGGGCCCTGGACGCCGTGGTCTAGTTTGACAGTGGGCCCAAGGGTACCCATATCCCACACACACTATGTGGAAAAGATACTAAATCGTTTTGGGTACGATGACTATGTACCAGCTCCAACTCCTTATGACCCAAGCGTGATTTTGAGGAAAAATCGGAAAATTGCAAGAGACCAACTGAGATATTCACAAATAATTGGTTCTCTCATGTATTTGGCTAGTGCGACCAGGCCTGATACCTCATTTGCTGTGAGCAAGCTAAGCCGATTTGTGTCAAATCTTGGAGATATTCACTGAGCTGCTCTTGAGAGAGTACTACGCTATCTAAAAGGCACATTGAGTTGTGGCATTCACTTTACTGGGTATCCTAGGGTATTGGAAGTCTTGCAAGCAGACTATCTTAACGAAGTCTACAATGGAAGCAAAACTGGCAGCATTGGATACTGCTGGCGCTGAAGCCGAGTGGCTACATGAGCTCTTTTTGGATTTTCCGATTGTAGAGAAACCTATACCGGCTATATCCATGAACTGTGACAACCAAACTGTGATAACAAAGGTAAACAGTTCTAAGGATAATATGAAATCTACAAGGCATGTGAAAAGGCGTGTGAAGACTGTCAGAAAATTGAGAAACTCCGGAGTAATATCATTGGACTATATCCATACATCTAATAATCTGGCAGATCAATTTACTAAGGGTCTATCATGCAATGTGATAGAAGGTGCATCGAGGGAGTTGGGCTTGAGACCCACTTGAAGTCATTTCATAGTAGTAACCTGTCTTTTGTGATCGGAGATCCCGTGAATTAGGATGGAGAAACAAGCTAGTGGATGGCTGAGGGAGAGACTCCTTAGAATAAAAGTCTAGCTCATTTGAGATGCACCGTCTCTCCAATACTGTCAGGGAGGTTGATTAAGTTCTTAATGTGATCCGAGTGGCTTGTTTAAGCAGGGTTGTTGTCCTACAGAACATCCTAGAAGGAACACACCTATATGAGTTCGACTGCTAGTCACAGTCTATGAGATGTAGGTAATTTCTAGATACTCATGAAAGGCTTCGAAGTGTGACTTATATGCTTCAATCAGAGGGATGCTTATAGCAGCCTAGTATTAGAAAAGAACTTGGGTGAAACTCACTTCGCACAAAACTGTCAATTCAAGGCATAGTACATTGTTCAGTTGTGACATAGTCCATTGTTCAGTTGTGAATGAGTGTAACCCCTGTTCTAGATGGATGTTCAACTTAACAATCTTCGTCAAAAGTGTGGTATATCAAAGAGTTGTGGATTTGAGATAACTTAACACGAGTCTTAGAATTTGGTGGGGATTGTTAGATTTAATGTGGGCTTGGCCCATATTTTATTTAATTAAATCAAGTAAATTCTAAGATTTGTATTAAATATTTGGTGCATGCATGTATTGGTGCTAGTTATGGGGAGGAGCAACATACACATGCATGTATTGGTGCTAGTTATGGGGGAGGAGCAACGTACGCATGCATATATTGATTTTACCACTAGCTGGTTATGAGTGGGAGCAACGTACGGGTGTTTTGTCCCTAACATGGCTGGTTAATGAGGAAGTAATGGGAGTTTTAGAAGTTTTGCATGCAAACTTATGAGGAAGGTTACTGAAATTGTTTTAACTCCGTAGTCTTAAGACTCTTCCGCTCCTGGCTGGTCTTTTCATTTTCTCGGGCTACTGATAAATAGCAAGGTCTGGCTAGTACTAAAGATACACATGAGTCTCCACACTTCTGCTGCATTCTGGGCTTCTCCGTTCCGGTTCTTGCACGCACGAGTACTGGAAGAGTAGGCCTCCGAAACACTACTGTTCGTGAGTTCACCTGCTCGGGTGAAGGCCGGCAATCACGTGTTTGGGGATTGTCGGCGGCGGCACGGCTACTCGCTTCCTATTCACGACGTTGGTGACGACATCGAGAGGGCGATCTGCACTGCAACAAATCTGCACGGCATTGAGCGGGACGACTACATCAACAAAGCACCATGTCGGGTGCTTCCGGCTCTGCCGCTGGGTACGCTAATTTCATTCTCAAAGCTGCAATCTTGGTGATTAGCATAAACACTGTGATCGACATGTTTTATTTGAGAGATTCCACATGTCATGTCTTGCTGGTTAGCGCTAGTTTCATGTTCATGATGACTCTGATGATGAATTCTTTTGAGAAGCACATAATAGATATCATATTCATGTTTTTCTTGTTTGCATCATATTTATGGAATAAATTAAACATGAAAGTGCCTATATTTTTAACAAAACTAATTAATATGGGCAACCAAAATGCTATCAACAACAGCCAAATAACAAGCCCACAAGCACCTCAATTTAGATCGAAAAACATATATAGCATGCGCTAAATCATTTTCTAGTTTCCCCTACGGACGCGGCGAAGCGTGCAAATCTCTACTCCAGTAATCCCGTGCTCAGGAACCGCGTACGTGCGACTAAAACCCGTCAGCCACCCGTCCGCCCCGTGCGATCCGTCCGCCTCCACTCCGCCAATCCCGTCGCCCTCAGCCGCCAGTCCCGTCGCCCCAATCTAATCTAAGGCCGTGTTCGGATGCCGAATTGGCACCCCCGATTCCGGCCGATTTGGGACTGGCCGGCCTGACGCGCGTCAGGCCGGCCACTGTAGCGTTTCGTTTGTATGTGCGAAAAATTGTCCAAAAATTGATTAATTAGGCTCAAAATGTTCGTCTCGCAGAGTACAACAAAACTGATTTCATCTACATTTAATACTTCATACATGTTATGACATTTTAATGTGACGGAGAATCTTCTTTTTACATAGTAAATTTGGGAGGTGAATTTGGGATTAAAAAAAACCGTCCGTCTCTCTCTCCCTCCGTCGCTTCACGCCCACGGCGCCTCTCCCTCCGTCGCCCCCGGCGCCTCTCCCTCCGTCGCCCCCACGCCCCCCGCGACGCCACTGCCCCCTCTCACCCGCGCCTCTCCGCTGCCGCCGCCGCGGCTTCTATCCCCGCCGCCGCCACGATCTGCTACGACGGCGCCACGATCTGCTACGACGCCGCCACGATCTGCTACGAAGCCACACCGACGCCGCTTCCCGTCTACAGGTCGGGTTCGAGGTCCAAGAGCCCGCCGCTTCAATCGCCATTGCGGCCGTCCCGCCGCTTCAATCGCCATCGTCGCCGCCGCTTCAATCGCCATCGCCGCCGTCTACAGGTCGGGGTCGAGGTCCAAGAGCCCGCCGTCGCCGCCGTCTACAGGTCGGGGTCACGCCGCCGCCGCTTCAATCACCATCGCCGCCGTGTACAGGTGAATTAATGGTTCATCTTCTCTCGCCTTGGCCTGATATTGATAGATTTTTTGCCAGATCAGACTTACTTAATTGATGGTTCATCCGGTTTTGTTTTCCTTATAAAGAACTACTCCCTCTGTCTCTGAAAGAGCGTCGTTTTCGCTTCCCGAGAAACATCTTTGACCGGATATATAAAAATATATATTAATATTTATGGTACATAATAAATATCATTAGGTAGATATTAGAATCTAGTTTTTTAATAAATTTATTTGGAGATTAAAATGTTACACGTATTGTTTATAAATTAAATCAAAGTTGTGGCACGGAAACCAACGACGACACTTATTTAGGGACGGAGGGAGTATACTACTTTGGTGGATATATTCCGGTGAAGTAGGATATCAGATGTTCTTGATGTCAAATTGCAAGAAGCAAGTAGCTGCACTTAAATCAAACTTGACTACTTCAGTGCTTACACAGTAGAAATCTAGAATATGAGCCGATTTGAAAAAGCTATCGTGGCTGTTTGGTATTTGACACTTAAGTTATGACTGCTATGATTTGATGACAATAAGGACTCTTTGTGCAACCAACCTGTACAGTGAGGAATATCATTAGGCGTTATTATAAGCAGGTCATGTATGACCAGCTTATTTTTCAAACTCAGGGATGCACACTGATACAAGTGTGCTGATTGCGAAGGTGATCCTCTGCTCTGCCACAAATACAACCAATAGGATCTTCCAGTGACAGGGTCAGCGCTCCACCTGTTCTTTTGATTGGTGGGCAGTAACAGCTCTGCATGCTCCACGATCTGGTGAGGGCCCCTAAAATGTTCAATCCACTGTGTCTCTGGATACTACATTTTTTTCTTAGCATGCAATTACTTTTCCTTATATTTACATATGAATCTCAGGTGTAGTTTCTTAGGATGATCAGATGTTTAGATCAGATGTCAGCTACAATCAGATTTAGTACTAGACATGTTTTCCATCATGTAGGTGAAATATCTATTGTTCTTAAATCAGTTGCGAACATATTGAGGTTAAGGACAGGGATTGTTCGTTTAACCCATGAACTTTTTGATAATCGCAACATACTTAGTCTGAGTCACGTTTTTTAGTTGTTCTAACCAAAGAACATCCTTGCCTCCCTATATATAGGTATGATCTGTACGTGTAGCATAAATCTTGGTTTCCATAGTTTCAGCATATATCTTGGTTTTCCAATGATTAGCAGCCATCATCAAGCATGTACCAGCCAGATGCAGCCAGACGCCAACAATGAACCTAACACTTTGTCCTTGATCCATTTATCCTATTATTACCTGTGTGTACTCAAAACCTGTAGCATATATCTTAGTCACATGAAACACTGCCACCAGTTAGCAGCCATCCACAGGACGGTATATCTATTGGTTCCATATATGGTCTTGTGATTATTTTTTGTGATTTACCCAGGATCAAATTAATGGAACCAAAAGAGGAAAATGTGTCCACTAAAACTCTTAGTGACGCCGCCGGCCCACACTGTAGAGGGGATGCCCAGGCGGATGATGATTCCGCCTCTCCCACCTCCGCGAGCTCCGGCCCTCAGCCGCCGCCGCCGCCTCATCCTTCGTCCCCAGTTCCACCGCGCGCCCCGAGCCCCTCCCGCTCGACGTCAAGGTCGCTCTCTTCCCTCTAAAGCCTGCCCCATCCCTTTTACTATCGGAGTGCCTAAGCTTTGCTTCTTTGTGCAGGCGTATGATGCGAGCACAGTGATCCATGTGCCGGGCGCCTCTTACATCGTTGTCGCCTAGGGTAACTTCGATCTGGTGAGTTACTGGATGAAACACAATTGATACAGGTGAATTTGTGCAATTTGCAGTGACTTGGTGTGCGGATGTGTGCTACAGCCTGCAGGCTACCAATTACCTCAACATCAAGGACTTGCCTGACCTGGGACTGAATAGTCGCACTGAATTTTCTCAGTTTGCCATTTGTTCAGGTGTGATGATTAATGCTAAACTTTGCATGTTTATATTATTACCCTAATTCCTCTGACAATTTTTTTCTTACCTAATTATAGGTTGTTTCCAAGTAGTGTTACTGCAACTCTAAATCTTAAGTAAACAAACTGATCCAATATGTTGCTATGTTCAAAATTGCACGCTGTTCAATTACTGAATTGATCGATATTGAATCTTAGGATTGTGGGAACTGCGACATGAAACATTCCGGGATAAACAACAGAATTTGTGGTGGTTGTTGATCCCTCTGAAAAGATCAAGAGTTTCAGTGGCTTGATTAACAAAGTATAGTTATTTCTCTTCTTACGTCAGTGCTCTTCTTTTCCTATACAATATGTTCCTTCTTTTATTAAATATACATATTAGCTATAGTATAGATTGACACTGATTGATTGAGACATGCCATAAGATTAAACTTTGGGTTTTTTTTTTTTTGGGTTTCACCTCTAGCCTACCCCAACTAGCTTGGGACAAAAGGCTATGTTGTTGTTGTTGTTGTTTGTTCATGGAGAGTTCTGATTTGCCAACCCAATGATTATTTCTGCACTAAGAATGGATATCAGAATACGCTTGTTGAAATTGGCTTGGCCTATGTGGTTGATTCTTTACTCCCTTTGTTCCAGATTACAAGTCAATCTATCCATGTATATCTCACTCTGATTTTCATCCATTTACCTTAACTTATGACTGCTTTTAGATATGTATAACTATATGTATCTAGGCTTTCATGTCTAGCCATTTTCAGATCAAAATTAAAATCATACTTACATCAAATGATATTGTGTTTGGCTGGACAGTGTTATGTCTCCACTGGACACCGGCACCGCTGTGTCGTTCCATCGAGCAGACCTCTGAGCTCCTGGCCATGGTGATGATTTGGGGAATGAACACATCTGCAGGATTTGTAGAGGCTCACCATCGTTGCCTTGCCAATCTCCAATACTCACGGCCCCCTTGTAAGGTGAGTCCCTTTCCAATCTCGTAAAATAATAATCCCCTGCTTCTCTGGGACACGGTGTGGCGCCTGAGATGCTAGAGTTCATGAAGCAGCTGTGCCAGGTGAGAATTGAGACATTTTATTTTGCTAATCCTATTGCTGTTGTTCATGGCATGAAGGTAGTAACTTATAGTTTCGTTTTGGGTTTGGGAGCAGCGCATGGTTGGCGGATCCGATGTGGTAAAGATTACCGAACAGCTAGGGAAAACATGTCAGTGTCGCATAACCCTCTACAGTCTTTTTGAATTGGTTGCTCTTTTCCATTTTGCAGCAATTACTGAATATGCTTACGTCTTGTTTGAAAATGGCCTTTTGCACACAAGAATAGATAGCTAAAAGGAATTCAATTAAATCTGTGTGCGCCAGGTGTATACTACTATACTGTCATATATCTGTTGGTAAGTAGATCATCAGATTTTGTTTCAAGGGAATATATGCTACTCTCCTTGAATAACTGACTTGTCTAAGTTTGTTGTATATGCTGATAACTATCCTTTTGATTTCTGCGGAGTTTGAAATCATTTCTCGGAGAAGACAAGCTGAAGGTGAGCCTATGTGGTGTACCACTTGCTTTCACTGGTTCCATTGATTGAATATCTGGCTTGCTAAAGATTTGCATGTGTTTTTTCAGGAATTTATTAATTTCACTCTTCATTACATTGATGATTTGGACGACCCAGTTAAAAGGTTAGTGAATAACCCTGTTTGATAAATCCAATCTGCTAGCTCATTGGATTTTACCGGGCATACTGAATGTTTGCTCAGGGGCACCTTTGTAGAATTCCGAAGTGGAATGATTCACATGTCTCCTATAGGAATTGTAGTAAAAAAGGAACGTGATGAATTTGAGAAGTGGGATAAGGTATGAATTGTTTTCTACTAGAAATCAGTAACCTTTCATAGTTGGAGGTGGCAATGACATACATGGACTGAAACAACGGATTTCCTGCAGATGCATAACATTCAGCCTAAAATGGTATCTATGCTTAATGAAAAGTCAAATGTTTGCTCACTTGAACTTACATTTTCTATCAGAGGGCATATTAGTTATGATGTGAGTCTCCTAGACTTGTGGTAGGTTAGTACCATGGCAAAGCCTTTTACTCTCTGAAATGAAGAATAAATGTCTCTAAGCTGTTCATTCATTTAGTAGCTTAGATATGGGCAAACAACATCCAGGTGAAGGTCAATGCGAGCGTGGAGATGTATTGGGGTCGGGTCAAGATTCCTTTGTTAATTGCACTTGTTTCTTTGTTTAATGGTGGTGATGGCATCAGGATTTTTGCAGTTCATAGGTCTAATTTCAGTTAGAGGAACTCTGGTTTGGCTCGAAATTCAGGATAATTTATGATATGTTGTTCCTCAAACTTTTTTGTTCTCTAATCTGAAAATTATTTGCTACTGAAATGCTCCTTTCTGTTAGGCATGTGTTACTTAAATCACTTTGTAATTGGTAGCTTATATACACTCATATTCCAATTTAATTTTTGGTACTACTGCCCTTCTTTTTTTTTGCGTTTGGTGCGAGATGAAAAGCTGGCCCATGCATTATACCCGTACCAGCGCACGGGCATTTACCTGATCCTATCTAGTATTTTGATACCCGCCGAGAGCGTACCCGCCCAACAAACCTCCCCCAATTACCGCAGTCTGCAGTTCCCTCCCTCCCCCTCCCAGTCTGCGCCGCGCTCCTTGGCCTCAGCCCTGGCGCATTCGCTTCTCCCTCTCCGCCCTGCAATCCCCGCGCCCAAATGTCGCCCTTCCATCTTCTCCGCGTCCCCGCCCTTCTCCGCGCCATCCCCGCCAGACAGATCACTCTTTCCTCTTCTATTTTATTCATCTTCAATCTTCAATCCGCAGCGGAACATGTGAAGCCGGCGCTCCTTCTGCCTCCCCCGTCGGTGGCTACGAATGGCGGAGGGCTCCCGCGGCGGCCGCGATGGAGGGCTGCAGGCGGCGAACGGCTCCTCCTGTGGCGACCCTCCTCGCGGCGTCGGCGAGCCTCACCTGTGCCGGCTTGGGGTCCAACGTGGCGGCGGCCCTCACCTGCTCCACCCGAGGGCCACACGAGCAGCAGCCGCGCCGGCGTGCCCTTCCTCAACACGCCCACGCCGCCGGAGAACACGTCGAGCGCGAGGGAGCCCGGCGAATCGACGGGGATCTCGGCGCGGAACCGTGGCCGCCGCTGCCTCTTAAGCTTCTTGTTGCCGAGCGACTGCTGCAGCGCCGCGGCGAGGCAGGACTGCGCTGGTGCCACGGCCTCCTCCCTCGACGATGGTGGCAGGTTTTCTTCTGCCTTTCGCCCGCGCCCGCGGATCATGGCTGCCGGCGTGATCCTGCGCGCCTCGCCCCCTTCCGTACATCAGCGGATCCCATTGATTTCGCCCCTCCCCCATGCTCGTTCCTTTGCCATTAATCCACAATGCACCGCCCTCCCATGCTCGCTCTCCTTTCGATGCTCCCCCTCTGTTGAATCCTCCCCCGTGGAAGGGAAAAAAACTACGATGGCCTCCCGGATCCGAGACCGTTACTCATCCCATCCGCCGAAGTCATCTGTGGAGCAGGCCCCAAGGGTGGTGGACTAGGGCTCGAGCCTCGAGTTCTCCATCCCTCTCTGTACCGGAATACTGCGTATCACGTCACCGCTAGGTACTGCTCCTCACATCCTCCTACCCTCGGATCACATATGAATCAGCGATTGCTTGACTGCCCCACAGGAGAGAACAACAGGTCACTGTGGCTTCAAGAAGTGCCCAACAAGACATGAAGGGCAAAGACTGAAATTGTCGTCAGGTACGAAGAAGCTATCAATCTGAACCTCAACCAGATTTAGTTCGTTTTGACCATTTGTGGATTTTTTTTTCTGCTGAAACTTGACGGTCTGTAGAATGCTAAATCTGAGTGACCTTTTCTACTGCTACTACCTTCAAGTGCACCTTTTGATGCATATATTTGCCCATTGTGTGCTGCTATTAACTGTTTGTTGCTTATGGGTTCAATAAAGTACTTCTCTGGATGCATGTTTTTTTATGAGGAAGGACAAAGGCTTACTAGTGTATCTGCTTTACAGATACCTTGCAGTTTCTTATGAAACAAGCAGGACCAAAGATTCTTGTGCTTAAGTTTTAGCTATTACTATGTCGGCAACATATGTTTCTCTGCATTGTGTATAATGTTAATTGTGTTAACAATCAGTAAGCTGCCATTACATATAGGCTTATTGTTTGCATGAATGCCTTTTGAATCCAAGTAAATTAGGTAGTCTTTTGGTTTTTGGCAACAGATATATTAGAAACATTGTGGGCGATTCACATTGTTGTACTAGCCCTAACATTCTGCTATCCATGGGTTAATATTAATATTCCCTATCAATTTCCTCTTTTAATTTAACTATCTCCCACATTGAGGATGCTCGTGAGCAGGTAAGAATTAGCATAAGGCAAGAACTATCACCCTAGGCTCCTTTGCAAGGGTGATGCTACACACGCTACGAGCTATATATAATGGTCAAGTTGTTTGCCTCAGACATTGATCTTTTGAAGGTAAATTGTTCTATTTCTCTCTCAAGTGTAAGCTATCAAGGTTCTATGTAGATATTATATATGTAAAAATAGACTGAGGAGCTGTATATCACATCATTTTTTTCGAGGCGAGGCTATACCCCATTTCCATTCAAAAGATAAACAGAAAAACAGTTGTCTGGTGTAGTAGAAGGGAGGGGATTACAGCTGAAGACAGAAAAATGTCACATTATAATTGAATATAAAAGACTCTAATTAGACCAGGATTTACCAAAATATGCCTTCATAATTTCTTATGCTTAGTGTGACACTTCATACTACCGACTATCACTTTATTGATCATCAGACCTCCATACCACAACTATAAGGGAAACAAAGAGGCAAGGTTTATCTTACATATAGTTATGTTGGATAAGTCTTGCACTGTTTGGTCTTTGTGGGGCTGGTCCTTTTGTGGGGCTACTCCTGGTCCCTTGTTTAGGACAGCAGGTAGGCAGTTACAATCCTTGGTCTTTGACTGCTGCTGGTCCTGGTGTTTAGGACAGCAGTTAGCATCTTTGTACAGCTGGTCTTGCTGGTCCTTGTAGGGCTGCAACGCATGGTGTGTTTGCAGCTGTGGAACGACAACATCTTGGACTAGTTAGGACAGCACATGCTGGTGGTCTTTGCTGTCCACTTGGATAGCAGGTTGGACCAGAATCTAAATGGCATATGCTGGGCTGGTTAGGAGCTGCAGCGGCCTATATATGTATATATATGTAACTTAAGCCCCTTGGGCTATATCGCATTGTGGACAGAAAAACTGAAAATTTGCCCCAACTCTCCTAGGGTACTGTGATCCTCTCTAGATGAGTGTAACAATTCAGATTTTAACAACTGGTATCAGAGCCGTTCTTTCTTGTAGCCTAAATATTTCTTGTTCAGAAACCTCTCTAGCCCACCAACAGCCCCAAACAGTGGCAGCAACACCTGCTGCCCCTGTCCAGTCCCCTCCATTTAAGCAGGCAAGCAGCAGCTTGGCGAGCAGTATCTCGTCCGATGGAGGGTCCTCCCGGTGCAGCAGTAGCCCCCCTGCAGCGCACCATGTCCGCAGGGCGTTCTCAGCCCTCGGTTGCCTCGAGCGTGCAGCGCCGGCAGCTGGCCGAGCTCGCTGCAGCAGAAGAGCGCGAGCGAGCGGCGGAGGCGGCAACAAGGGCGTCGAGGCTGGCAGCGGCGGCTGCCGACGCAGCTCGTGCGGCGGCGGCGGAGGTCGAGTTGCTACGCAACAGCGCCGTCAGCTCCGTCTCGGCTAACGGCAGCGCCGATGCAGACCTCGAGGTGCTGGCGAGTGGCGCAGTGCGAGAGCGGGTGGCGCAGTGCGAGATCGAGTGGCGACTACGTGGTCCGGGGCATCGGTCTCGGCACCAAGTGGCCCACCCTCACCAAGACCAACTACGTCGAATGGGCTGCATTGATGAAGATCAAGCTCAAGTGCGGCACATGTGGGAGGCGGTTCAGTCCAGCGACGTCGACTTCGATGAGGATCGACGGGTGTTTGATGCTCTCATCACCGCAGTCCCGCCTGAGATGCAATTCTCTCTTTCCCACAAGCAGACTGCCAAGGAGGTTTGGGACTCCATTGCGGCGGCTCGCATCGGCAGCGCCCGCGCCCGCAAGTCTACTCTGCAGGCACTCCGTAAGGAGTGGGAGAGCCTGGCCTTCAAGCCAGGTGAGGACCTTGATGACTTTGCTCTCCGTCTTGACTCTCTGCAGTGGAAGATTGTGCAGTTCGGTGACGACACCTACGGTGAGGAGAGAGCTGTCGAGAAGCTCTTCTGTTGTGTCCCCGAGAAGTACCGGCAGATGGCTCGCTCGCTCGAGTCTCTGCTAGACCTCTCCACGATGCCGATCTTGGAGGCGATTGGTCGCCTCAAGGTCATCGACATCGACGAGCCACATGCTCCCTCGGGGCCTGTCACCATTGGCGGCAAGCTTCACCTCACTCGGGAGTAGTGGGAGGCCGGCCAAGGTGATAGGAAGAAGGGGGAATCTACCTCCTCGACTCGAGGGTTCAAGCTCGGCAAGCTGCGCAAAACTCGCCGAGGCGGCTAGGGTGGTGTCGTCGGCAAGTGCTAGGACTCCCGCGACGACTCCTGCCACAACTGTGGCAGAACTGGCCATTGGGCTAAGGACTGCAAGCAACCGAAGTGCAAGATCAAAGGACAGGCCCACGTCGCGCAGGCTCAGGCCTTTGACGAGTCGACCCTGTTCCTGATGCACGGGAGTGTCGAGCTACATTCCTCTCCCATGCTGGACGTCACCGCGCTTCTCCACCTCAACGAGTCACGTGCTCACGTCCTCCTTGGGAAGGACGCAGGCGAGGAGAAGATCGACGGCTGGTACCTCGACACTGGTGCCACCCACCACATGACCTGGCGGCGTGAGTACTTCTCCGACCTCGACACCACCATGATGGGCTCCGTCAAGTTCGGGGACGCCTCCGCCGAGAAGATCGAGGGTGCAGGTTCCGTCATCTTCAAGGCGAAGACCGGCGAGCACCGCGTGCGCACCGGAGTCTACTATATCCCGGCTCTGCGCAACTCGATCATCAGCTTGGGACAGCTGGATGAGATCGGGTCGCGCGTGGAGATCGAGCACGGGGTGTTGCAGATCTGGGATCCTCGTCGCCGGCTTCTTGCCAAGGTGAGCAGGGGGAGCAACCGCCTCTATTTGATCCATGCACAGGTGATGCAGCCCCTCTACCTTGCAGCTCGACAGGAGGACGATGCGTGACAGTGGCATGAGCGCTTTGGGCACCTCAACTTTGAGGCCCTGAGGCAGCTCAGTGCCAAGGAGATGGTGCGGGGCATGCGGCACGTGTGTGTTGACGAAGCAGCAGCGACTCTCCTTCCCACACCAAGCCAGCTATCGCGCCAAGGAGAAGCTAGAGCTGGTGCACGGTGACTTGTGCGGTCCCGTTACACCAGCTACTCCTTGAGGCCGGCTCTACTTCCTTCTACTCGTCGACGACGTCTCCCGCTACATGTGGGTGGCCCTCCTCGACACCAAGGCAACTACTGCAGACGCTATCAAACGTCATCAAGCTGCTGCAGACAACGACGGCGAATTCACAGCGGCCGAGTTTGCCACGTACTGCGCCAACGACGGCATCCAACGCCACTACTCCGCGCCGTACAGCCCGCAGCAGAACGGCGTTGTTGAGCGGCGCAACCAGACGGTTGTGGGGATGGCTCGAGCCCTCCTCAAGCAGAGGGGGATGTCGATTGTCTTCCGGGGAGAAGCCGTGGTGACGGCTGTCTACATCCTCAACCGTTCGCCGACCAAGGCACTCGACGGCAGGATGCCGTATGAGGCTTGGCATGAGCGCAAGCCGGCGGTCTCCCACTTGCGGGTCTTTGGCTGCCTCTCTTTTGCCAAGGAGCTTGGCCACGTCGGCAAGATCAATGACAGGAGCACTCCAGGAGTGTTCATCGGCTACGCGGAGAGCTCGAAGGCCTACCGCATTCTCGAACAGACGACACAACGTGTGCGCACGGCATGCGACGTTGTGTTCGACGAGGGTCGGGGATGGGCGTGGGACAAGGCGGTGGACGATGGCTCCATTCCGACGTACGATGACTTCATCATCGAGTACGTCCACTTCGAGGGAGGTGGGGGAGTAGGCAGGTAGGCAGCTCTCCTTCGCCGAGCGTGCCTACCCCAGTTCCCAAGTCTCCACCAACTCGGGCACACCACGCTCCTCAGCCACGACTCCAGTTGCGGCGAGTTCTTCGCTGACTTCACCGACTCTGACCCCTGCCACTTCGGCAGCACCGCGCTCCCCAGCCTCAACGGCCGCGTTGAGCCCTTCGCCGGCTTCACCACAGCCGGCGACACCGCGCACTCCAGCTTCGACAGCTACCCCGCCTGGCACATCTACATCAGCACCAGCTCATCTCGAGCACAGCCCGATGGAGTTTGTTACCCCGCTTTCCCACGACGAGGAGCGCATTGACGCGTACTACGATGGCAAGCCATTGCGGTACCGTACGATGGAAGACATTCTCGGTGACCAGCCAGTGCGGGACTGGTGTCTCATGACTTGGGAGGCGCAGTTGCACCTTGCGTGCGACGATGGCGAGCCTCGGTCTTTCGCAGAGGCCGAGGGACAGGCGGCATGGCGTGCCGCGATGCAGTCGGAGATGGACGCGGTTGAGGAGGACCGCACCTGGGAGCTTGTGGATCTCCCTCGTGGTCACCGCGCGATCACCCTTAAGTGGGTGTTCAAGCTGAAGAGGGATGAAGCTGGCGTCGTCGTCAAGCACAAGGCTCGCCTTGTAGCACGCGGGTTCTTGCAGCAGGAGGGGATCGACTTCGATGACGCCTTCGCCCCCGTGGCATAGATGGAGTCCGTGCGACTCCTCCTTGCACTGGTTGCCCAGGAGGGCTGGTGTGTCCATCACATGGACGTCAAGTCGGCGTTTCTTAACGGTGACTTGAAGGAGGAGGTCTACGTGCACCAGCCGCCGGGGTTTGTGATCCCTGGCAAGGAGGCCAAGGTGCTTTGTCTGCGCAAGGCCCTCTATGGCTTGCGGCAGGCGCCGAGGGCGGGGAATGCCAAGTTGGATTCCATGCTCAAAAAGATGGGCTTCGAGCAAAGCCTGCACGAGGCGGCCGTCTACCAGCGGGGCAGTGGAGGACATGCCTTGCTGGTGGGCGTCTACATCGACGACTTGGTGATCACCGGCACCAAGGAAGCGGAGGTGGTGGAATTCAAGGAAGAGATGAAGGCCACTTTCCAGATGAGCGACCTCGGGCCTCTCTCCTTCTACTTGGGGATTGAGGTGCACCAGGATGCCTCCGGGATCACGCTTCGACAGACCACCTACGCCAAGTGTGTTGTTGAGCTAGCTGGGCTCACCGGCTGCAACCCGGCTCTCACTCCGATGGAGGAGCGCCTGAAGCTGAGCCGTGACAGCACGGCGGAGGAGGTGGACGCTACGCAGTACCGGCGTCTTGTGGGGAGCCTTCGCTACCTCGCCCACACACGTCCGGATTTGGCGTTCTCCGTCGGCTACGTTAGTCGGTTCATGCAGCGACTAACGACGGAGCACCAACAGGTTATGAAGAGGATCGTCAGCTATGTTGTGGGGACCCTCGATCACGGTCTCTTCTACCCGAAGTGCCCTGGGGCAGCACACTTCGTCGGGTACAGCGACCACGCCGCGACATCGACACCAGCAAGAGCATTAGCGGGATTCTCTTCTTCCTCGGCAAGAGTCTCGTGACCTGGCAGTCGGTCAAGCAGCAGGTGGTTGCACTGTCCAGCTGCGAGGCCGAGTACATTGCGGCCTCCACCGCTTCGACACGGGCGCTCTGGCTTGCTCGACTGCTTGGTGATCTCCTCGGCAGGGACACTGAAGCGGTGGAGCTCATGGTGGACAGCAAGTCCACCCTCTCTCTGGTGAAGAACCCCTTCCATGAACGGAGCAAGCACATCCGGGTGAGGTACCACTTCATCCGAGGCTGCTTGGAGGATGGGAGCATCAAGGCGAACTACATCAACACCAAGGATTAGCTTGCGGACCTGCTCACCAAGCCCCTTGGGAGGATCAGGTTCCTTGAGCTATGTTCCAAGATCAGGATGGTTCAACCCTCCCACAAGACGACGCACTAGTCTTAGGGGGAGAATGTTGGATAAGCCTTGCACTGTTTGGTCTTTGTGGGGCTGGTCCTTTTGTGGGGCTACTGCTGGTCCTTTTGTCCGTTGTTCAGGACAACAAGTAGGCAGTTACAGTCCTTGATCTTTGACTGCTGCTGGTCCTGGTGCTTAGGACAACAGTTAGCATCTTTGTACAGCTGGTCTTACTGGTCCTTGTAGGGCTGCAAGGCATGGTGTGTTTGCAGCTGTGGAAGGACATCATCTTGGACTAGTTAGGACAGCACATGCTGGTGGTCTTTGCTGCCCACTTGGATAGCAGGTTGGACCAGCATCTAAATGGCATATGCTGGGCTGGTTAGCAGCTGCAGCATCTAAATGTAGCAGGTTGGACCAGCATCTAAATGGCATATGCTGGGCTGGTTAGCAGCTGCAGCATCTAAATGAATTGACGCGCTGCGCGTTGACGGCTGCCAAACGGTTCTCCGTCATGCCCTTCTAGCCGCAAAATTACTCCGTTTCTGTCTTCGGAAGTAAAAGTTCATTCCCACTTGTTTTGTGCAACCATTTCAGTCTCCGCTAGTCTAGTCGGCATTAATTATTTATTAATCCTATAGCGTCATATCTGCCAAATTGAATACAAACGTAATGCGTCTGATTGAGGATTGAATGATTGATTGGACCACCAATTCATGCAATTGGTAGCATCGTTGTGAGTTCATCTGCTTCAAATCGAAATACATGATTCGGAGTAATTCATGGGTATGTCAGGAGTAATTCTCTATTTTAGATGGGTAAAATTTCATACTAGATGAGAGTAATTTTTTTAATCTTAGAAGTAATTTTCTATATTGGCTAGAGGAACATTCCGAAGTCAAGATAACTTTTATCTTTTTTTAAATATAAGGAGTATTTTCAATTCACTAGAGTAGTATATTTTATAATTGATAATAGTAGCATTTTCAATTGGCAAGATGAGTATTTTACTCCTTGTGTAGTTGCCAATTCGGAGTAAATCTCTTGGTACTACTTTCTCAACTCATAGTCATTATTTACATCATTTAAGGCTTTGTCATCCACAATGATTATCGAAAATTAATCCTAGTTCTAGAGATTACTCAATTGGTCCATAAAAGATTATTATTTGTGCAATGGGCCAGTTACTCTATTCGTGTATGTCATTCCAATCATAGAACATTATTCCTTGTCGTACAAGATTATTACTCCTCTGGCCCCTATAGGATTACTTCCTTTTATGTGGCACCCTCCGTTCATATATAATAAACTCAACTATGAAAAAATAATTCTTGTTACACAAGATTACTACTATTTTGGGTCTCTATAATACTTATGTGGATTTGGCTAATTACCATGTTCACCTACAAGAACTCAATTATAGAAATTTTTTTCCTGTTTATACAAATTATCCTCTAGTGTATACAAATATTACTCCTTAAATATGTGGCCAGTTACTCCGTTCATGTACAAAAACCCAATTATAAAAAATATTCCTTGTTATACAATATTACTGCTTTGATCCATAAATAATTACTCTTTGTGTAATTATCAATTCTGAATTGTTAATACTCTAGTGACAGTTCGAACAACACCATAACCACAATAAGGAGTAAAATTCCTAGATCCAATGAGTAAAGTTAAGAATCACCAACAAAAAAAAGTGCAAAGAAAAATCTTTGGACGCTCCTCTTGATCCATGGAACACGCCAGCCCTACAGCCGCCTCCACTTCCTTCAGTGCCAGTCGAGCTCTAAATCTGCAAAAAGAAAAGATGGGAGAAACAATTTTGAAAGCACAAAACAGACCTCTCCGAACACCGCGACGCATCATACCGCAACTGGTCGCGCAACATACGAGGTCAAACCAAAGATACGGAGTATATGGTAAGCCGGCATAGCTCATCGCTGACTCACTGCTACCGCTATGGCGTCGTGGAGGAGTTGGCGTGCACATCTTGATTTGACATGACAGCGGTCGCGCCATACCGTAAGATCGTAGAGGATGTCGACTTGTGCTGACGAGTGACGGCCATGGTAGCGGCGTAGGGTCTAGCTTGCTCTGCGTGGTAAGGAATGGGAGAGAGAAAGAAAGGAAGATAAATTAGAGAGAGAAGTGATCGCAGAGGATGTCGACTTGTGCTGACGAGTGACAGCCATGGTAGCGGCGTAGGGTCTAGCTTGCTCTGCGTGGTAAGGAATGGGAGAGAGAAAGAAAGGAAGATAAATTAGAGAGAGAAGTGGCCTACGATATAGCTACAAATTTCCACCTACCCAAATAGCTTTTCTTACAGGTGGCCACCTTAAATGTCTGGTCAAATTTTTTTCAAAAACATCAACCGTGCCCTGGTACATTAGTTGGTAGTAATTGGTAATTATTCCGTTAAATATGCTAATGATAGTACGTCTGGTGTGCATGCATGCACTTGCATGCAAAGCTAATGGAGGGTCTCTGCTCCGTGACAGTGTTAAATATTATATATATATATATGCGTCTAATCCACGCGCAGCGCGTTGAATAATATTCGACGCTGCGCGACTGCGAGCGGCCGGACTCCGGCGACGTAATTTTTTAGGTGTATTTACTCCATCAGCGTCCGGGGGAGTAAAATACGTAGACCACGTGGCCGAATATTTACTCCGCTCGTATGTTTAATGTAGGCTGATGGAATGCATCAAAGCCGTAATAATATCGCGCGAGCACAGATTTACGAGCGTTTTTTTCACCATTGATTTGGTTACTTGCACAAAAAGGTAGTCACCTAAAAATTACTTCCTAATTTTCCACGTGAAACCTACTAGAAATTACTCTTTCTTGGCGTGAACATGATATGATATAGGTCTGAAATTACTCCCTTTCTTCCCATGAACATGGTATGATATAGATCTGAAATTTTACCGGCAGCGCCGCCCATTCCGGCGGTGTAATTTCCGTCGGGTATTTACTTCTGTTTCTATCAGGGAAGTAAAAAGCGTTGGACTTTATGCTCCAACCGTAATTACATACATGCGCTGATAAAAAAGCTGGCACAGATAAACATACGCATGCATTCGTGTAAGAGAGAGTCATAACTGCCGCAATTACATATGCAAGCAGCCTTTTGTTGTTTTTTGGATAAAGCAGCCTTTTGTTTTTTGAGTACACATGCATGCGTGTTTAGGAGAGAACAACACTTTTATAAGATTACTCCTTGAACATGCACATGTATGTTGTTTTATAAGATTACTCCTTACATATCTAAAGATCATTCTTTTTCATATGGAAAATTACTACTTTGTGTATATGGCAAAAATTACCCCACCTGCAAACACAGCAGTGGGAATTTATTCCTTGTTCTAAAATTTTACTCCTTTGATGTCCAAGATTATCCCTAATGTTTATGGTTAATTACTCCCTTTATCTTTGTATAGACATAATTATGAAAATTATTTTATGTTCTAAAACAATTACTCCTTTGATCTCCAATGATTATTCTTTGTGCATGTGGCTGATTACTCCCAATAATTGGCCATCGCTTGCTCGATCATCTTGCCCGGTCACCTGTATCCAGAAAAAAGGACACACCGACCATCATAAACATCAAAACTGCATGGTGACAACATCAAAGTTCATGAGCATGCAATATGCAGAACATGTAAAGTGTTTTTACCCCCAGACAAAGCATTAACTAGGTAGCTGCTTATTCATGGGAATTTCACCGAACATGTTACCTACCTAGCCACTGGTGAAGAAGATGAAAACACCGCCGCGCCTATCATCTACTGGATAAACACCTAGCTACTGAGCTCGATGAATAATAAAAAAATAGATTGGGGATGGAAAAAAGAGAGAACGGATTAGATCAATAATAATAATAATAAATGAAAAAACACCGTAGTGTTATTTCAGTAAAAAAAATTGATTTCAACGCATCCAAATTCCCCAGCACAAGATAATATTCTCCCGAATCCTAAATGGGTGCCGGAGGAGATTGGGGATGTAAAAAGTTACCGGACCAATAATTGCTTGGTTGTGTGACCTGGTGATGCTATTATCCGAGAAGAACGGGATCCTCCCTTATATCCAAATCCATCTCTGAAGAAGGAAAATAAACTTCCTGGAGATGGAGATTACATATGGCCTGCCTTGGTTCACTGCCACCGCGAAATTGAAGAGATTGAGTTGGTTCTGGAAAAAAAAATGGCTAGGCAACCACATCTGTTACAGGGTGGCACTCACCAGGAGAGACGCACGGCTGCCGCCGTCCATCAAATTCAATCAGGCGGACTCCCGAAGTTGCCGGAGCAGGTGTGCCGGATGGAGGCCTCCCGGTGCCGCCGGCTATGCAGTGGCCTCGGAGAAGGGGCTTCGGGCGTCGGTTTCCTCGAGGAAGGGTCGCCGGCGTGGCTGGGTGCAGCGGATCTGCCGCGGCGCAGCGTGGTGGTGTAGTTCTCCTCCCGGCATAACGGCGGCAGCAGGGGCTCGCTGTGGATTTCTCCGCCCGGGGGACGACGGAGGGAGGGGGTAGCGGCTGGATTTCCGCACGGGGAACGGGGGCAGGGGTGTCGGTGGAGATAAGATTTTCCTTTTATTTTGGGGCGAGATTACCAGTGATTTGAAGGTTCCCGACACGTGTGCGATTTTTACTTCCATCCGATGCAGATTTACCGTTTCCGGCGAGTGTGACGTAATTTTGCGGCATTAATTCATATACATAGGTGCGCGTATTTGTTTCGGCTCGCAGTGGGCCCGTTTTCCTCTTTCTCACCGGTGGGTGGACGGCGCCGCCGTGCGTCGAATATTATTCAATACCCATGTTGTTGAATATCAGTTCCCTATATATATAAACTAGGAAATATGCCCGTACGTTGCTACGGTTGAAAACTTTAAACATTTATCCATATGTTGCAACATGAGCTAAAGAATTCCATAAAATTCACAGTGCAAAATGCCGTATCACAGATTCACAGGCACACACGCACACTGTCTGCGCGTCTAAATATATATGTATATATAATTATAAATTGAAAGTATCATATCTGATCTCCAAAACCTACTTAGGTGTATAACAATTTGAAATTCTAAAACTGACTTTCAGATACGAAATTGCCAATAAAAAACTTTTTCTTCACATATCATAGTTTATAATAGTAAAAGAAAATTAAATTATTTTAGAACACAACTTCTATTATTCGGACATTTTAACTATGCTTCTCACTGCATTGGAGTGCCAAGCGCTGACATCCATGCAGACCTTATTGGCTCTTGTCAAGGCTTGAGCTTGACAGTGGAGTCCTGACAGAGAACTCACCAGACAACAGAGAACGTAACACGTATGGCAGGATACGCACGGCAGAAAATTAATAATAAAGCAATATAATGATGATTAATGAGATCGACCTGATAGGGAAATAGTGCCACGGCTCCTAGCTAGGACGCTGAACGGCAGCAGGGTCCGTTCGATGGGCAGAGGCATCACGCAAAACGTCGTCGACTCGACAAGCTTGCATCTTGATTGTTTTTGCTCCCATTCTCTGCATCTACTCCACATCAGTCATCAGACGGTCAGACCCACCACCCCTTCCAGCCCGAGCGAACAAGTGTGTACGTTGTACACACCCATCCATCTATCGCCACCGCGAACTGCTTGCTTACCACTGATCTGGTCACCTACATACCTTACCAGCTCATCATGGCCGGGCAATGGCAGATGCCTCCTGGTGCCGTGCTTCTGTGTGGCGCTGCTGTTGGTTGTAGCAGGTGCTGTGGAGTGAGGCGGGCGGAGTCCCAGGCTCCTAGCCGGGCAGGCACAACGTACGACCTGCCAGCGGCCGGCAGGTATGCTGGACTTCATGCATGGCCGGGCACCATATGCTAACCATCAAGCTAGGACAGGCTCCTCACCGGCAACAGTACACCTACCAACCTCGTCGAGCGCCTCCTGCATATGGTGCAAGTCAATCTCTCCCTTCGTCCTTGCCTAGCTTGGCAACATTAATTATATACAACACGTCGCTTGGTCTCGGTCGTAGCCCTCCGATGCCGGGAACTGGGAAGTAATAAGCCGCAGGTCTTGGTCGACATCGGACCTTCGATCGGCGTTGAGGCGCCGGACCCAAATCTCTTTTCCATTAGTAGCGGGCCAGAGGCCCCTCTGTCGAGTAACAAGCATATATCCAAGCTTGGACCAGTTGAGGGCAATAACACGCACGGGTGTTGAATCAATCAAAGCAATGCATGTGATGTAGAACTGCGATGATGAGTACCAAGTGGCTGAACGTTGTTTTGATCAGCTTCCCGGCGGCGGCCTAGGGTTACTCATGCAGTAAGCGAACCCGCAGGAGATTGATTCGCCTTTGTCTGTTGCTTTCCCTACGTACTTCCCTTGAGTTTTGTCCATGGCGTGGTGTTGCCGTTTTGGACGTAGGCCCATAGGCAGCGGAGGTTTATATGGGATGGAAAGGGGAAGTGGAGTTCATGATGGTTGCGGACTCTTGTGCGGTCGTGATTGTTGTGAACTCTCAAGGTTGTAGGTGTCACAACGAGTTCTTTACCGATTGGCTTGCGGGCAAAAGACGTGACCGAGGCGACCGGCGAAAAATTGACAAAACAGTGGAGGAAGGTTTGAGTCGAACTGGCTCGGAGGTGGAGGCGTGTCGGTAAAAGGACAACGGTGGGTTGATTTCTAAAACTATTAGGGGTTTTTTTGCAAAATTATGACGTACCGCATAAACAATCCTTACTTTATAATTAGGTAGAGATATATATATATAGTACTACTAGGTAGTACCCTGGGTACGGAATAACTATTTCATACCCGAGTCCACCGACCGAGCCAAACCAGCCTCCTCTGCGCATCTGTTTTTGTTTTTCTGGTTTCACGCTCAACGCGCGTCCGAATAAAAAGATCGTGGGATGGAGCGAGAAGCGGCGGTTTCTCCTTTTTGTCGCCCAGCTTGTTCTGTTTCTCCTTCCCCGGCCGCCACGAATCCGCCGCCCCTGCCGGCGCCCAGCGGCAGCCCCTCCCCCTGCTCTCCTCCTCTACGGCAAGCGGAAGAAGACGGGCGCCCGCCGCTCCCGCCCCCTCCTCCCTTCGCGCTCTTGCTCGATGAGACAGCTACAGCAGCGAGGTGGCCCAGCTCCCCCTCCCCTCCCGAGGGCCCCGAGGCTGGCTCCATCCAGCTCTCCGACGAGTGTGCGGAAGAAGGTGAGCGCCCGCAGCTCCCGTCCCCGGCCTCCCCTGAGCCCTCTTGCGCGGCGATGGCGGCGAGGTGCACCCTGCCGCCACCTACTAGATGTGTTCTCTTGCCACGAGGTGCAGCCTCCCCGGCGCGGTGCCCCTTCCGGATGTGGCCATGTGGGTGCACGCCCTCATAAACGATGCCACGGGCGTAGGCTCCTCCTCTCGATTTCGTTTCTCACGGGCTCTCCATCTGGACGAGCATGGAAAAAAGCGGCAGCCACAACATCCTCCCCGCCAAGGATTTCTATGGAGATTTAACCACACTGCACAAGGTGCTCACTCAATCCCCATCCCCATTCGTTTACCAAAGATTTTTCTCAATTTCCTGTCAATTTCCTGCATTGGTTTGCGAATCTAGCGTTGGTCTCACTTTCGGCTGATGTGGAAGCGCAGGATTAGGACGGATCCACGCGCGGACGCCAGGGGTGTTTCACCAACCAGTGGATCGCTGTACTTGCCACCAGCGGCATGATCTTCTCCGTCCTCACTGCCTATGCCCTGCAGCCTCATCCTTCCTCTCTGGGTGCTTTTATGCTGTTTTGATTTGTTGCCCTGCACTGCCGGTATTGTCTTAGTGGGCTTGTGTGATGCTAGCCTGATACTGCTTGTTTAATTTTGGTGGTTGCATTCAGTAGGCACACCTACCAGGGTGCGTAAAATTCAGTGTACACGTACTATTAGTGCGTTATCGTAGCTTGGCTCGATTTTATTTGCTTGACCAAATCCATGGTGCTGCAGAGAGATTAGATCCCAGAATAGGATGCTAAGCAGGCTGTGGTGGATTCTATTTTTTTTCTTTTGAAGTAAATAGTGGATTCTAATGAGAATGCATGCATTTCCTTCGTTTATGTGTGCCATGATTGAGGCTTTGTTGACCGGATTCTTGTTTTAATGACCTGTACATCTCAATTAAGCTGGACCATGTATTTGTTTGTAAACCTCTACTGCATTTCAATTCATTAGTTAAAATTTGATGACATGTGATGGTGCCATTGATATAAACTAATTAACTAAATACTCCGTATGCACTTATGTTCAGTTAGACCTGTATACATCCTAGTTTGTCCGATTGGGATGCTCCCATGAACAGTTTGACTTTGCTGTTTATATTTAATAGTCTACTTATTAGGGATGCTGATTGCACAAATAATTTTGAATGAAGCTTTTGGGCTAGATAAATATTTCATACTGTGGTACCTAAATCTTTCATGCTGGGGATATTTCTTTTTGGGAAGAAAGCCATATCCTGAGCTTGATCTTGGGGTTCGCACTGGTCACTTGTACTCGGGGAATGCTGATATTTGACGGTGCAACTATTGTGACCTCCCATTCCCTCTTCACTGATGGTTGGTGGTTGCATGCATAGACTAATATTGGTTTGACCACCTGAACCAGATGGAAATGTGATTGTAATTTTGCTTCAGTTGGTAAATCTTTACTTAAGTTATGTACATTTCTGCTATCTAAAAAATATTGATTTGTTGACCTTTATTTATCAAGCAGTTTTGTGGCATTCTCTGGTTGCTGCCGCTGACACTCTCATTGGTGAGATCTTTCCCTTGCAATCTTCTGAATACCCAGATATATGCATTTTTAACTCTGCAAAATTTGATCTACTCAATGTATACTGAGCACTACTGCATTTGCAATTGCATGTCTTTATTTCTGTGCCCAAATTAGTGTCAGTTGTTGATATGGGACTATGTCGCAGGACTATTTAGTCTAGCTAGAGTATAGATTTTGAACCTGTGTAGATATTTTCTTTTTTTATATTCTAATTTATAGCTACTAATTAGCTAATCGTGTAAAGAATAAACAACCATGCCCTTGTTTTCTTCTGGCACTAGCATCGAGGGTCTTTTTTCATGAATAATTTTTACAATCAGTTCCCCCTTTCTTTGTCAGTCGGATGTTTGCTAATGGATTATCTCATATGTTGAAAGAGCGCTCATATACGGTGATGACACTTCCTTCTATAGCTGTATCACAACCCACGAATTTTCTAAAATGGTTTGCAAATCATGCCTTCGACTTTTACCACTGTGCAAAATCACTTAGCTAATACTCTTGGAATTTTTGCAATTTACTTTTTTTTTCTAATTTCCAAAGCAGCAGAGAATTGGAACTTGATTAGATTTTCGGTTAACAGCTAGAGGGAAAATACCATAGGGATATACAGCAACCAACAACACAATAGTAATGATCCCTCTGTGATGTGGTACTCTGTTCAGTTTCATTCCTTTTGCACATTTCAGCAACAATTGTTCTGGTGTTAGAGAATTTTCATATAATCACAAGTACAAATTTAGTTGGAATATGGACCGATCTATTCCATTAACTACAGTCTGTTCAGATAGTTATTTGCATTAACTGAAACTGGATAGAAGAACAGAGGTATACCAACGTCCTGCAATATGAGTTCTTGAGTAGTTTGGTCTGTTCACTGAAGAGTCTGAATAGAATCCCTGCATATGAGGTTTCAAATGCAAGGCAAGCATGACCTTCACTGAATTATGCATTTAAACACCGCACGTAAACAGCTAACCATTGTTCCATGTTGCTATTGAATATTTAGAATATTTTCTAGTACAAGATCTGCTCAGTAGACACTGCATATCAGCCACAATGCACTTGCTAAGAATATGAAGGAGCATTGTGGGGATTTCTTTTCCTTTTATTTCGACTTTTAACTAATCTGAGCGTTGTTGTGTTCATGTGTAGCAAATTGTCAATCTGTGCCGAGAATCTAAAGGAGTCCATAATGGCATAACTGCAACAGATTTAGAAGTGGAATGCAAGCCATAGAAATTGGTGAATTGATTGCAGGCAGAGCAGGCAAGCTGGACTAGGATCCATATATTTGGTGTTGCGCTTTGGTTCATGTGGATGGAAATGCTTTCAACAGTCTTGTTTTGATTGCTTTTGAACATATAAGCAGTCCATGTTGATTTTGTATTTCTGAATGCAAGCGATGGCAATGGCCTATGGACGTCTCCAGTTTTTATTATTCGTCATCGGAAACGTGTATTCATCTTATGTTATGAACATCATTCTCATGTCACAAGACTTCCATTCATGATCAGGCTACAATACGCGACTAGCAAAATAGCCTTCTATTGCTCAATGGACACATGGCAAATCACCAGCTTTTTGTATCTTGCCATATTAAGATTTGGTGCATCGTGGTAGTGGGTGTATTACCAAATAATGATTTTACAACGTGGAACGACTGGCTACAGAGTCATGTGTTCGCCTACGACTAAATGATCGGATTGTTGATGTACATAATAATTTGTTTAATCCACAAGGCATTGACCGATATAAGCGCAGCTCCAAAATGCATCTGTGTCGTTGGTTTGCACTCCATGAAAAGAAATAAAAATATTTAGAAAAAAGTAAAAAATCGGAATGCAAACAGTGAGAGAGGGGCGCGCAAGGTCGTGGTGTGGTGGGGGCCGCGTGCGGGATGCGCGAGCGTGGGGGTCGCGGGCGCCAGGCGCGCACAGCGGGGGCGGAGGGGCTGGCTCGGGTACAGATTAATGTGTACTCAGGGTATGAATCAGCGGAGTCCTATATATATATAACTTCAGCCCTTGGACTGTATCGCATTGTGAAGAGAAAAACAGAAAATTTGCCCCAACTCTCCTAGTGTGATCCTCTCTAGATAAGAGTAACAATTCAGATTCTAACAAGTTATGCTTAGCAAAATTGCTAACAAAGATTTAGCTAATTGATTTTTGGGGGTTTTATCTGGTTAGTTCATTCTGAATGTCACGTATATTAGAAATTTAACTGATTGGCTGCTCTTGCTACCAATGCAATAAATCTATTAATTTTGCAAAGCAAGCTGTGCATTGTTCTCTCAGTCCACCAAATGGAATATATTTTTTTGTTCAGTCCAATTTAGCAGCTGACATTTTTAGTTGACTAATTGTTGTTGAGGAAAAAGAAGAGTGACCTTTCCTATTATAATCGTGCAGGCCAGTCAAATAATATGATCGAGGTATAATTGTGCGGGGGCATGTCGCCTATTATGTAAGTTGTTCTATATTTTGATCTGTTTTGATGCTCCAGTTAAATTTGCCTTTAACATTTCTATGGAATGTTGATATGGGGAAAATCCTGCATCCTGATATGGACCACATCTTGCATCCTGATATGAAAACCAGATCCAAGATGTTCAATGATGTGTCACCTGTGAAATGGTTTCCAAAAAAATATCTTACAGTATTGTTTGCTGGGTTCATAGCTCATAATTGAATATGAATGCAGATAGTCTGGAAAAATGTCTTACAGTTTGCAACTCATTTTCTGCAACAGTGAGCAAATTTGTCTGATCATTTGGTCTCATTATATGTATATGACAACATTTAGGAATTTGTTCCGTAGTAGCATTGTTCTTGTATGGGAATTCAGCAATTTGTCTTAGAATTGATGGTTTGATTGTGAACGTGTTTTATCACTGCACAGGTTAGCAAGCGATGCAACTTGGGGGGAGGAACAATGATGTTTGTTCTGTGGGATGGGCACAGCTTGGCACTTATCCAGCTGTAGGAAAAAGATAAGACAACTTTCAGGTTAGATCATGCTCATATCTTGAATTATTAGATGGCATGTTCTTGATCCCTTAATGACTCTCTTAAGTTTTTTTTGGCACAATGTGATGCGAGCCTAAAAAAAACTCAATGATACGCTATAGTAGTTGCAGGACATTCAATTATTCTGTAATGCTGCTACCTGGTCAGTAGACACATGTCTTTGGTTGCAATATATACTATTCTCTTGACGATACTCATATTCTATGAAATTTTTCATCAGTCCTGAGATTGTGTTTGAACTTTGCATTCAGATATCTTTTCTTTTTTCTAATTTCCCTAGCGGATCATCGTTGGTGGCAAATGTTCCCTAATGATTTATGGTTGTTCCCTGATCTGTGAGCAATTGCTCTAAAAAAAATCGATGGTCGATGGACATGATGAAGAAGAACCTGCCCATGATAGTTCCGCAGGTTCAATGCTCTTCAAATTGAACCTGCAAAATTCTGTGCCATTGGTTAAGCTTGTTGGTGCTCTTTTTATATGCATCATAATAATTGCGCTCTCTATTCTATATTAACATGCTTTGTCTTTCCCCCCTGCAGGCACTTACATTTGCATGGGTGAACTTCTTTTCCAGCACTTGCCGGTGATGTAATCTTCCTGATTTATTTGTTACGCCAGCCTGCTCATGCGAGGAACGAAAATTTCCTGATCAGTGTTCGTGATCGCGGCAAGTGCTCTAGGCCAGCAGGCAAGGTTTCAGCAGACTTCAAATGCATTTTTTACTGATTTAATATGGATTACTTTTCGTCAATGTTGAGCAAATGGTTGTTTGCCGAGCAGGAGAAGGAGAAAGAGCAGAGGTACTTTATTTACTCTCCCAAGCATAGTTCGATTTGTTTCTTACATGTTTCCAATCAAAGAGAAGAGATACTTTAGTTTTTCTTTACAGTTTCAACAGTCTTCTTGAAATTAAACATTTGAGAATGTAGTCTTCCGAAAGTACAAACATGATTCTAAATTTTACTTGCTACTCTTTCTTGTCTATATGATTGAAAAATAATCTATCTCAGTCATATTATATTTGTATATTTGTTTGTTGATCTTCTCCTGATGATTTTCCTTTATTTTGTTGGGTTTTGTATTTTAAAGTTCAGTTGTATGACCAATTAAACACTTCTCTAGAAATGAATAATTATAAAACTTCTTCCCTAAGTACCAACCTGTTATACCATAAGAAACAATTTCTGTAAGTTGGTCCATGCTGGGAGTTATTGGTGTCTGGATACTTGGTCACAGCATCTATGTTTGTTGCAAGAAAAGGATAATATTAGCTCTTTCTTCAGAATACTATAAAGGGACTACTATTGAAAAATGCAGTTAACGTCCAACATTTTTTTTGAATAATGAAGTGTTCAGAATACGAGGATCTTCATGACATTACAAAAATGAGTTTCTTTATTTTGAGATTTTTAATTGGTTGTTGGTTGTTTCAGGTTTCTGAGATTGCTGCTCATGCTTCTACCTGTTTAGCTATTTCAGTATAGACATTGCAAAAATGAATTGTTCTTTTTTTTTCAGGAGTGGCAGAAGCAACAAGAATGCATCAAAATGGTGAATTGAGGATGGCAACATGGTGCTTGGTATATGACAGGAGTTCTAATAATTTCTCTTATGTTTATTTTCATGCGTGGTGAACAGATCAATGAGGTCTCAGTCAGGAGGAGTTAATTTGAAGACAGGTAAAATAACTAAAACATATATATCTACTGTGTAGTCGTTGGTGTCTTGTGATACAATGATAGGAGGGTACTGTATTTATGTTTTTTTTACGGCCATAGGTCATACAACTCTCCTATGCGGTAAAGAAAAAACTCCTGAATTCAAAAATACATTCATGGGAATTTGTTTTAAGACAATGTATTTGATTAAAATGACTTATCTGTTCGAAATAACACACTTTCCTGAATTCTTTCAGGTTTATTCATTTATTGTCCTCGTATGATTTAGTTTCAGCTTGTAGAGATGAAGGCATACCTAATTATTATTTTTATCCTATATAAACTATCATAATGTTGCCAGCATTTTAGAAAATTCAGTAGTTCCACTTGTTAGCCAATAGTGTTGATATTGAGACAGATTGTCTATTTCTTTTTTTTTGTTATCTACAAAAAATTGAACTGTTGGTTTACCATTTCCTGCTGCAACTCCTATGACATGGCACCTAATTATGTCATTGTTTTACTCGTTCTCTTATGAATTCAGGTGCCCAGCCGTTAGTGGAGTTTTCAATTCTCCCCCTCCCCTCCACCCTCTCCATCTGCCCCACGCCGACGTCCACTCCGGGCCCGGCGGCCACCTCCCCACCAGCCCCACGCCGGCGTCCACTTCGGGCCCGGCGGCCACCTCCAAAGGCGCGTCGTCCGTCATCGTCCTCTCTCCCGTGGCCGTGGCGCTTGCTCACCTCCCCCGTCTCTATCCTCCCTACCGCAGGGCGGTCCAAGGCGTAACGGTGGTGCTCCGATTCACCTCCCACTGGGAAGTCTGGCGGCGGAGCTCCATCGTTCATGGAGGTTCTTCTCTCTGGCGCGCTCCCGGCGGCTGCGCCACTGGCCTTCTCCGTCACTGGTACCCCTGTGGCGGCCTTGCAGGCCCCTGCTGCGCAGCGGGTGGCCTCGGCCGTCTCTCCTCGGGTGGCGCCTCGCATTATCCTTCAGGACGATGGGCGGAGTCCGTCGCGGGTGGCGCGTGCTCCTGGGGCGGATGGCTGGACGAAGGTTCTGAGCCAGGGACCGGGCGTGGAACGACGACGTCAGGAGACCCGCCCTCGCCGCCCGGTGCCTGTGGATCTCCGGGGGAAGTGCTTCAACTGCTTCTCACCGGCACACCGCGCGCGGCCTGCACGACGGGGACTCGTTGCTTCAGATGTCATGGCCTCGGGCACCGTTCTTTTGTTTGTCCACGGCGGTCCGTTTGCCCTTGCTTTGCAGAGCTCCAGGCCCATGGGCTGGTCTGGCGGCCAAGAGCCACTCCGGCTGCCATTGATGCTCCACCTGGTTCCTCGGCCCCGTCAGGCGAGGTGCCAGCGAGTTCGCAAGGCCGCAGGAAGAGGCGCAAGTCGTGGAGGAGGCGCAAGGTTGGGCCTAAGCAAACTGATGCTCCATCTGGGGAGGTAGACGCTGGCTCGGTCCCTGCTACCTCCAGCGGAGATGAAATAATGGGTTCTGCTCCTTCTCGTCCCCGGAAGATTTTGGATCGGTCTGCGGCCATCTCGTAACGCGAAGACAGCCTCGCCAGGGCCTTGGTCATCACGGTGATCAGTGGCAGCCATGACGACGTCCTGGCCAGTGTTGCTAGTAGGTTTGAGATCGAGGCCTCCTCGTTGTCCCTACAACATTTTGGGGACGCAAGATACATCTTGATCTTGCCGAACGACGAACTAACAGAAAGGGTTCTCAATGGTGAACGACCATTCATCTCTACGTCGATGCCCCTCCGGCTTCACGTTTGACAGTGGATGCGCCTCCTGGATTCCAGGGCTTCGGCCCTCGCGACTCCAGTTGAGGTCGACATCCATGGCATACCCGCCCATGCCTGGGACCTGACAACAGCGGAGCTACTCCTTAGTGACCATTGTTGGATTGGAGATGTTCATCCTGTCGTAGCGGATCGCCGCAATGTGTTCAAAGTGGTGGCCTGGGGATCAAATCCTTCCTTGATTCCCCCGGCGCTCAATCTGGCGATTACGGAGCCCCCCACGGTAGAAGATGGCCGCCGTCCCATGTAGCATATGCTGGTGCACCCGATCAAGCTCTTCGTCTCCCCAACCGGGCTGCCGTCAAGGCCGGCGGATCCTCCGTCCCCGCCTCTGGCCGATGATGGGAAACATGGATGACGGCGCCCGAGGTCGCCTCCAGCGGGTTTTGCGCAAGGGTAACGCCTCGGGCTTCGGTGCACGACCGGCTGGGCCCGCGGCCAGGGCATGGCATCCACGTGGCTCCGCGGGGGTCGGGGTCCTCCTCGCGGCGGCCCACGCGCGCCGCATTGGCTTCCCCTGACGGCATTCAAGGCGCGGCGGCGGATTCTGCATCCGAGGGGTCGTCCATGCTGAGCCCCACGCGACACGATCCGATCGCTCGCGTATTGGCGGATGGCGCAGGCGCGTGCCCGGGTGGAGAGGAGGCCTCGCCGCTAGCAGGCTCGTGCGACGATGTGGGGGCAGCCTGCATAGCCAGTGCCCTCCCCCAGGCGGCGCCTAAGGCTACCCGCACTGGGTTCCCCTAACCGTTCCTGAGGGAATGTTTAGGGGAACAAAGTGCTGCAGCGGGCCTCCGGAACGGCTCCGGTAAAATGGCAGAGGCCCCTGCCTCCGCCCCTGCCTCCGCCATTCGTGGAGGAGATGGAGGAGAGCCGCTACGACGCCGTGGGGCCCGCGCCATCCAACCGCCCACCGCACCCGCACCATCCAACCGCCGCCGCCGCCGCCCGCGCTGGCCACATCCAGGTTGCCGAAGAACTCCCGCAGCACGGGCGACCGAATCCGGGTCCGGCCGTTGACCGAGATGCCGAGCTTGGTGGCCTTGCCGGCGTTGCCCACCACGCTTGGTGGGAGAGGGCAGCCGCGGAGGAGGAGCTGCCGCTGGCGTCGGGCTACCCATGCGCTCGAGTGGGGCTCCGCGCTAGACACCGCCGACCGCCGCCGCCGCTGCGCCGCGCGCCCGCTCTGCTCTGCTCTGCCGCCGCCATGGCCTCCGCTTGAGTCGCTGAGATAGGAATGGGGATGGGTCCACATGCGGCTGGAGCCCGTCGTGGAGCCCACGCGGCCCATCCACCTCGCCCCTTCCGCCTCGCGCTGTCGTCGCCGTCCGCCTCGCCGCTGTCGTGGTTCCCCTCGTCGTCCACCCGCCGTGCACCGCCCCGCCGCCTGGGCCCGCTAGGCCGCTGCCCCGCCGCCGTGCTCCGCTCACCGCCCCGCACCGCCCCGTCTTGGCCACCGCTGGGCCGCGGCGATAGCGAGTCGGGGGAAGAAGAGCGAATCGGCGAGCCGCACAACGTCGGGGAGCCCCGGCACGAGGAAGGGCTCGGTGGCGGCGCAGGAGGTCGGCGAAGAGCGGCGCCAGGAGGTCGACGGCGACGGCGAACGGCCTGGCAAGCTCGCGGTTGGGGAGGCGCACGAGGCGGAGGGAACAAGGGTGCGCAGCGGGGGCAGGGCGACGTCTTCCGCTGCCGCTTCACCTTCGCGTCGTCGGGAGAGCCACGGAGGGAAGGCCGGCGGGAGGCGACGCAGAGGAGGCCGACGGGCGGCGGCGAGAGGTAGGGAGGTGGCGGAGGTGAGGCCCGCCCCCGTCGTTGTGCAGCGGGACAGTTCGATGGGAGGTGGCGGAGGGGCGACCCGCCACCGTCGTTGTGCGGCGCGGCAATGGGATAGACCGGAGGACGGTAGTAGGAGGGGAGGGGAGGGAGGAGGTAGGGAGGCTGCCGGGTGAGGGACGGAGAGGAGGCCAGCGGGTGAGGGGCGGATGGGAGGCCGGCGGGAGAGCGAGGGAGGGGCGGATGCGATGGGTCGTGGTCGGGGGTAGGTGAGGGGATAAAGGGAAAAAAAGAGAGGAAGGGGATGGAAAAGGAAAGGAGGAGAATAAAATATATGGTAGTTGGGATAGGGGAGGATGATATAGGAGAGGTGGATGCGGGAGAAATTAGGAAGGAATCTCAATGAATAGAATATTTCTTTTAGGAAAGATGATAGAGGAGGGACGAGTGCGAACAGCCTAAACAAGGCTGTTCCAGGGAAATTTCTTAGGCTCGGCGGGGCGAGTGTGGTCAGGATGTTTTGACCGAACCGTTGGACCATCTGACTAGTGCATTTGCTGGGCCGTCCACCAACATGAATGTCCTGCGGGAGTGTTTTGGCCCAGAAAACGAAGTAGATGTGGGGTGGTTGTGGCCAGCGTCCTGTCTCCCACCCTGGAAGCGATGTTGTCCACGTCTGTACCCCTGCCGCTCGGTCAACGCCATTGCCGCCCGGCAACAAGGGCCACAGCTCCCTGGTCCCCCTCCCCCATGGTCCAGAGCTTCTCAAAGGTCTACTCCCGGCGGCGTACGAGTCATGCGAGTCAGGCAGCGCTTGAACCACCAGGGCCGGAGGAGAACGCCAGGGCGGGGGCATTGACTCGTCAACAAGGAGCAGGAAGAAAGTAATGAGGGCGCTGAAACTGATTGGGGAACTGAAGGCATCACCCCTGAGGCACTAGAAGAGTACGGTATGTTGTTCACCAATTCCTGCTCGTTGGTCAGTTCTCATGCCCAGGCACTTGCTGCTCTGTTTGGGTGGGCTATACCTGAGGGGGAGGAGTTGGAGAAACATGGGTATATCTGATTGTTAGTTTAAAAGAGCGTTGGTCATGTAATCCAATGTTATCATGAATCCATCAAATATTATTTGTTGGAATGTGCGGGGGCTTAATTCTAGAGCGCACCAGAACTCTGTGCGTACTCTGACTAACACCTTGAGGGCAGACATTGTTTGTATCCAAGAAACAAAGATGTCTGCTATCTCTAGAGGAACTATTCTATCCTGTCTTGGTTCTGATTTTTCCCAATCTGCTGAGTTACCGGCGGTTGGGGCTAGTGGGGGTATCCTGGTTGCATGGAGGCATAATCTGGGTGCTGCAGCTGATGTGCGGGTGGGTAATCACTCTGTCACGGTTAAATTCAGCAATGCAAATGGTATGGCCTGGTGGCTAACCTGCGTATATGGACCCCAAGGAGATGATAACAAAGTGTTTTTTCTGCAAGAATTGAGAGATGTGAGAAATAACTGCCAGGGACCATGGTTAGTTATGGGTGATTTTAATCTCATTGTGAATGATGAAGACAAGAATAATGGTAATTTGAATCAGGCAATGATTTGGTCTGATATAATCAGTGGACTCCTAGCATCTTCTTCCACGCAGGTGCTTCTCAATGGATCACCAAGAGAGAGAATAACATATCAACGAGGCCTAAGGCAAGGGGATCCCCTGTCCCCGATGATGTTCATCATGGCCATGGATGTGTTAGGCTATATGATCAAAAAGGCATCAGAGGAGGAGATGCTGCAGCCACTCACTAGAAGGACCTTGCAACACCGGGTTTCTTTATACGTGGACGATGTGGTGATTTTTTTAAAGCCCTCTGCTGCTGATTTGGATATCACATTGGACATCTGAAGACTTTTTGGTGAGGCATCAGGGCTCCAAACTAATATCCAAAAAAGCAGTGTGCTGCCCGATCAATGTTTGGAGGAGGAGAGAGAAATTATTCAGACACATCTCCCTTGTCAAGTGGAAGACTTTCCTTACAAATATCTGGGTGTTCCCCTCTCCCTTCATAAATTAACAAGGGCCCAAATCCAACCCATAATAGATAAGATAGCAGCTCGACTTCCAGGTTGGAAGGCCGACTTGCTTACAAGGGCAGGGAGAAAAGTGCTGATTCAGTCTGTGCTAACATCTATGGTGATCTACTTGGCTATGGCACTGGATATCCCACCTTGGGTCTTTAAAGCTATTGATAAGATCAGACGGGGGTTTCTTTGGAAAGGAAGAAAGGATGTAAAAGGAGGACATTGCCTGGTGGCTTGGCCAAAGGTAACCAGACCACCCGAACTAGGGGGGCTGGGAATTTCTAATCCGTAACAGTTGGGATGGGCATTGAGATTAAGGTGCCCTTGGTTGCACAAGACTGAACCTAATAAGCCATGGGCCATGTTCCCAATCCAGGTTCACCAAACAGTGAAATCTTTCTTTTCTATGGCTGTCATTTCCGAAGTGGGCAATGGTCGAAATACTCTCTTCTGGACTGACAATTGGGTTCAGGGGCAGAGCCTGGCAAAAATGGTACCAAATCTTTTTGGGGGGTTATCGAGTAGAGCAAAGAAAAGAACTGTGTTTGATGCCATAACTGATTTGAGATGGGTTGCTGACATAAGGGGTGCTCTCACCGTAACTATATTGGCTGAATATCTTGGAGTATGGGATCTGACCTCTCAGTTAGTGCTCCAGCCTGAGGTGGAGGACACTCATATTTGGCGCTTCTCTGCCTCAGGAAATTACTCGACAAAATCAGCCTGTGAGGCCATGTTCACAGGAGAGTTTGGAGCCTGGGAAAGAATCTGGCAGAGTTGGGCACCAGGCAAATGTAAATTTTTCATGTGGTTGGTTGCACATGACAGGTGTTGGACAGCGGATAGGTTGACTAGAAGAAATTTGCCTCATCCTGACAAATGCCCGCTGTGTGACCAAGAGGAAGAGACTATAAATCACCTACTAGTCTCCTGTGTCTTCTCCCGGCAGATCTGGTTTATTGTTTTGCAAAAGGTTGGGTTTCAGGCTTTAGCACCACAAGCTGATGACCACTCATTTGATGACTGGTGGGAGAAGGCAAGGAGGAGGGTTGAGGGGCAGAACAAGGGGCTCAATTCAGTTATAATCCTAGTAGCTTGGTCGATCTGGAATCATCGGAATGGCTGCGTGTTTGATGGCCGGCGCCCTGACTTAAATGGCCTGCTGGCTTCTGTTTTGGATGAGGCTCATATGTGGGAGTTGGCAGGGGCTCGAGGATTGGCTCATATCCTTGCCCAGTTACCAATAGGGTAGGATAGCAGGTCTTGGATCTGGTTCTCTAGGTCCTGAAAGGGGCTGTTTTCTTTGTTTTTGCTGTTAGATAGTGTCAGATAGTGTGTACAGGGTTTGGTTGCCTGGCTTTGTGCCTGCAATCAACCGATGTAAATGGTCCTGGGTGCTTCCACCCTTTTTCTTCTTAATATATTGATACGCAGTTTTCCTGCGTGTCCGAGAAAAATAGTGTATCTGGATGTTGACACACCAGAGCAGGGTATTTGACAACACCATAAATCATCTCGTCAGAAATAAAAAATCCTACTTTGGATCGTCAACTTTTGTTCAGATAGCTTCAGAAACTCAGCAGCTTTAGTTGGATGCATTATGCTTATCTGAATCGGTCTGAACAGACCATTTAGTTTCAGAACTATCAGTGTTCAAAGCGTTCTGTAATAGTAGATACTATCTGCATCTCAGATGACAACAAGAATACATGTTGGTTTACACTGTATCTTGTTCCTGATGAACCAAATATTATAGTCCTTCTGTATTGAATTTACATTGTTTATGTGCTGAACCTTGCGGGGCAACAGACCAGTTCGCAGTCGTGACCGGCTGGATGAGCTGTGTGCCTGTGTGTGTTTTCAGATTAGTGGACACAAGGGAAATAGATTAGAGAAAATTATTAATAAATTCCACTTTTAATGATGTGCACCCACAACAGGATTATGTAGTGCTCCCTGCAATGCATCCACATAACTGCCGATGAAGATGAGATCATTTAATTAACGATTATGGGCTGGTTATTGTATCAACTTGACTCCTGCAAGTTGCCAGAAGAATTATGCTATAGGCGTATATATTCTTGTAACTTGGAGCTTCTCCTACTGGTTTGAAAATTCTACACTGCATGCATATTATTATCACTGAAAATCTTTGTTTGCAATGTGAATTGCATGTTCCCACATGAAATTATTGCCATCGGATTTGTCTTGTTTAGCTTCTGGTCAACTTGCAGGAATGAATAAAAATGCATGCATAGCTCATTCATTTGATCATTTTATAAACTCCATAGTGTATCTTGCAAGGAAGAGGAAATGAGCACATGGAAGCTAAAATTGAATGTGTCTTGGTCGAGTGAGCTATGCAACATCTAATAAAATGATCTCTGTATTACCATTCATTTTTATATTCTTTGATACAATCGATTTTCTTTAATGCAAACATATCCGTGCAGTGGCTGTCAACTGTGTCGGCTGTCGGGGAAAAACCAGCAAGGGGAGGTGGACCTGCCAAGTATTAAGTGATATCTATATTTGTGTATGTTGTGATCATTTCACTGTCTTGCTCGAAAATATGGAACGGAAATTTTGAAGGCCAAAGAAAGGAACATGTCATTATATTGGTGTCAAATAGAGAGGTTTTGGTGCAGATTGTAATCGACTCTAGCTTGCTGGCATTTTCTGAGGTGCGGGAGAGGGAGATAGATTTCCAGGCAGTGTTTGAGCTATACGCTGATCATTTGCTCACGGAAGCTGTTGATACTCCGTGTGGGGCTTTTGGTTCGTAATGCAAGATTCCTTAAGACGGCTGCTCCAACACAGTTGTAAATTTCAACCGACATGATCAGCACATTAGACCCAAGACAAGACGCAATGTGCGGTGATGGATAATGTCGCTTAACAAACCTGGAGGGAGTATTTTTATTGGTAATTTTTATGTAGTATTAACTATTGAGCCTTTTAGCTTTGCATATGACGAGAAAGGAGACTTGAATGTTCTGTGATATGTTTCCAATGTTGGAATTGCTTAGAAGATTTGGAATGAACTAATTTGTTATATAATTTCATTGATATGTGAATATCCACCATCTATTATGAGAAATGCTCCTATTCTGATTTTCTTTTCTTCCATTGGATCTGATTGTTAATAATTATTATTTTTCTAAATGTATGTGTACTTCCTCCGGTTTGGTAAAGGAAGTCATTTAGGACAGCAACACGGTCACCAACGCACAACTTTGACTTCTCTTGTCTATAAAATATTTCTTGAAAAGTTATATATATGTATATTTTTATGAAAGTAATTTTTGTGACCAATCTATTTATTTAATTTTCACATTTCCAAACTTAACGATTTAAATGTTACTCATAATTTATATCCCAATGTTTGACTCAAACCTTGTTTAAAACGACCGGAGGAAGTACAGTAAACGTAAAAAAGTAACCGTTTCGGTTTCATTTTGACATATCATGTATAATTTAATGTTATATTTTATTTTCCACAAAAGACCTAAGCCAGCTTTATAAATAAAGCACCGGATACAAAGTTTTAGCTGAGAGCAACGGCTTCAGCCATAGAACAAACACAACACTGGTACCAACAGGAGGAACCAGCAAGCCCCCGCAACAAAAGAGCAGCAGCTAAATAGCATATTTTATTTCATTAATTTGATTTTGAACTAAACATTTGATGTTTAAATAAATTATTTAGATAATAATTTCATCCCAAGGTAACGTCTCATGCAAAAATAAAATTACTATAAAATGAGTAAAATTTATGTTTCTTTTTAAACACGTGCCTGTCGCGCGTGCATGCTACCAGTGCAACCAAATGTTTGAAAAACATATACCACATAACCAAACTTGTTATTTTTTGTTACCCAAAATACCCCTATGACCGATTCTGTGCAACCTTATCCACCGATGGTTATAAAAATGAAAAGACTACTTTTTGCCAAATTTAAGGTAATGGTAGTTCTTTTATTTTGCAATCTAGGTAAGTTCTCCTGCGTTGCTACGGGTATAATACATAGAGCACGGTGATAAATAAATCACAAGAAAAATCTCTATATGAAGCCCATAGTTTAAAAATAATTAAAAAAACACATAATGCTATCATACACAAACTGAATCCATAGATTTTTCTTGGTTCTGTAATGCAGAGCAGTTAAAATAAGAACTCCAACACATTGGGTAGCTGCAACCACAAGTCCAATGGGGCACATCCCAAGGCCGTCGGCAATTGCAACAATACCACAACAAATAGCTCAATTGTGCACAACCACGAGATTGATTTGTGATGGTTTCATGTATGATGCTAAAGATTGGAGCCAATCACAGGAACCAGGTCGGCGTTGCTCACAGCCGGTCCTTCAAATCAGCGGATGCACTTCAACTGCTGCGCCTCCACCCTCGCCTGATCCCTCCACCTTTATCGCTCATGCAGATAGCCTCCTCCGCCCCGTCCTGTTTTGCTTGGGCTTTCATCTGCTCAGCCTGCACCTAAAACAGTGCTTGCGCAATTCAATCAGCATCATTAATGTTACAATGAACAATACAACTCTTTTCACTTAGTGACTTCAGCTTGCCTCAATTTGGCTTCAAATTTTGATTTCTAGCAACTCTCCCGCTCATTTACATTCACCCCCCTTGCTCTAGTGTCTGCAGCATTCGACATGTAATAAGATTAACAAGTAAAATATATAAGAATAATTCCCAGATTACAAAGAGTAATTCGAGTTTGACTTTGGTGAAGATTCTTCATTTAGTACATTGAACCTTGCAACTTTTTGAAAAAGCCTTTACATATAGAATTTCTACGGAATTTTTAAACAAAATTTTAAGGTAAAATTTCAAATAGAAACTAAGGTGATTGTAGCGTGATACTCGCAAAGATGTACATATGCTATTAGTCATAGAAAATTGGTGATAGACATAAATTGATGGTCTAGTGGATGATGACGTGGTGTATGAAGTGATAGCTTGCATGCTTTGTAGTGGGGTGCTCATTGAGTAAATGACTCGTGAGTGGATGACGTAAACGGATGACGTGCCGTGCTGAAGGTTGAGAGAAATCCAATCATGACTTGCAGTGGATGCCAATTATATAGGTTATATAGATACACAGTTCAATCTAAAACACAAATTTTACATTGCAGCATCTAAATGTGCCAATAATTTTTCCAACCAGTTGATCATATTGCAAATTGCAATATAACAGATACTCATCTAAAAGGTTAGTTAGTGGAACAATATTTACTTGTTAGCACCATATATAAACTAATAATAAACAAAAGGATTGCTAAAAAATGTAAATTATTCACCGTGGGTGTGCTAGCTGCTAGGTATGTAAAAAAATTACAGATTCAATGCAGAGGCATATGCATTCATCTGGTCTAGTAACAAAAACACCAAGAAGAAGCATAAAAGGAAAGTTGTTCCCCGTAGCCTATCGGAGAGCTTGATAACCAATCTAACTGAGTAAATCAATTTCTAAGCCAACAGCTACTGAACTAAACAACAGCATGCAAAAATTGAGAAAAAAAAGTATGGCAGTGCCAATCTGCTTTGGCTAAAGGGAATACGAAAAATTGTGATTTGAAGAAGGACAAGCAATATTAATAATGACTCAATGCACTAATAAACACGGAACACCACCATCAAGAGGATGGACAGAATCGCACACCTTTCTTGCTTCGATTTATTAAGAATTGTTGATGGCGTCACCCGTGAGATGTTAGAAAGAAATTCATGGAAAGGCTTCATCCTACAAAATTGAATAAGAAAATCTTTATAAGTTTCAGTTCTAAATGATTCTGCACATGCGGGTAAGCATATACACTGCATACCTAGATAGTATGGTTCTAATTTCCATCAAGTAATCTCCTCTGCATTTTGAAATATTCATCCGAAACATGAAAGTATTAGTTGACTAGTGTAGGCGTGGTGCCTATACTTGAGACTAACTTAGTTTATTCCCGTCGCAATGGAGGGGGTAGCCGTAAGGTGGTGACAGCCCTTCCGGTCTTTGTAGTCCCTCACGTTAGTTCCGGTCCGTAGGATCCCCCCAGCTGGGAAATAGTGGCACCCCTTCTCATCCCTTTCTGTGTGTCACCGGTTCCCTTGTCCCGAAGCATGTATCTATATGTATCCTCTGATCTGCTCGATCAATCAGTAGAATACCTCTATCGGACTCGTACCCTCTCTACCCTCCTATCACTCCTCTTCTCTCTTTGTTGTTGTCATCCACCTCATCCATACCATTCACTCCATTCCACCTACCTAGGACAACCTAGTTTAGAATCGATCCACTTCTCGTTCTCCGTGGAAATCGATACCTAGGAATACTCCGGGGTGAAAGCTACATCAGTATCCGTCCGCTTGCGGATTTATCTGTAGGCCGTAAGGAGTGCCAACAGTAGTTTTGTTTAAGTCTTTGTCTTGACCGGTTCTTCGATCTTGCTTAATACTGGAGGTGAATTGTCACCAAGAGTATTGACAAGGTTGCTTGCTCTTGCTAGCAGAGTAAGTAGTTGTTGACTAGTGTAGGAGTGGTTCCTAGCCTAGCCAGTGGCCTTAGAGTATTCCCGTCACAACGGAGGTGGTAGCCGTGAGGTGGTGACAGCCCTTTCGGTCTTCGTAGCCCATCACGTTAGTTCCGATCCGTAGGATCCCCCAGCTGGGAAATAGTGGCACCCCTTCTCATCCCTTTCCGTGTGTCACCGGTTCCCTTGTCCCGAAGCTAAGACAATAGAGTTAATCCAGATCTCCTAGTGCTGTGTAACACCCTAAAAATGCCTATTTTAAAATTTAGTAATTAAATTGCCTTTATTTAATTTAATGCTCATATTTATCTAAGGAAAATAAATTATTTATGAGAAATAAAATTTAATATAAGGTTAGAAACATTTTTGTTGCATTCATGCCGGCTGCATTGTGTTTTGTTTGTGTGCGGTTCAATTGGAATTTAAATTCTGTTTAAATCCGAATTTGAATCGTTGTGTTTGGAGCTCTAGAAAAGTTGTAGCAGCCCGAGTCCGCTTTCCCTCCCTGAACTCTTTTTCCCGGCCGAGTTTTCCCCTCCTACTTTTCTTTCCGCAGCGGCCCGGTTCCTCCTTTCCCCGCTTTCGGCCCAGTTCGGCCCGCTCCGCCAGCTAGCCGACCCGCTCCCCCTGCCCCGCTTGCGGCCTAGCCCGGCGGCCTGCTCCGCTTCCCCCGCCGGCCTGCTCGCCCTTCCACTCCCGCAGCAGCCGCGCCCCCACTTGCGGCCCAACGCGGCCCAACAGCGCGGCCTGCAGCCAGCCCACCGCAGCCCCGACCTCCAGCCGCTGACACGCGGGACCCGCGTGTCAGGGTCACCCCCTACCTCCCGACCGAGTCCATCTCGGCCCCGGCCGCGGAGTCCGGCTCGACCACGGCACGAACGCCGAGGCCCACCCAAACTCTTCTCGGCCGCCCTTCAAATAGCCGCCGCCGCCGCCTCACGACCCCATCGAACCCTAGCCGCCCCCGCTCGCGTTTCCCGCACGGCCGCCGCCAAAGCCGCCGCCGCCCGAGCTCTGCACCGCCGTCGATCTACCGTCCCGCCGCCGCTCCGGCCAAATTAACCGCCGGGGAAGCTTCCCTAGCAGGTAAGCTCACTCCCGAGCCCCTCCTTGCCCTCTCTCCCTCTCTGTCACATGCTCGCCGTCGTCACCCGAGCGCCGCCGCCGCCATCGCGCGTCGCGAGCCCGCTCCGCCGCGTTTCCCTCCTCCAGAACCCCCTAGCTAGGTTCGCCTCTTCCTTCTGAAGCCGTAGATGTCCTCCGTTCCCCAAACCGAGCCCCCTAGCCCGTTTCCGAGCTTCGCCGGCGAAGCGCCGCCGCGGAACGCGGTTGCGCCGCCGACCGCCGCCGCCGGCATCCTTTTTCCCCGCTCGATCTGATCTGGATCGTTGGATCCAGATCCAACGGCTACCACGCGCACCTGGCCTAAGTCAATACCGGTCAACCCGAGTCAGCCGAGCCACTTTTGCAAAAGAGTCCCTGCCCTTTTTCAAAATTAACCCGCGGTCCAGATCTATTAAAAAATAATAAGAATTAGGTCCTGATTTTTATAGAAAACCCCCTGCCATATTTAAAAATAGCACCCGAGGTCCTGTTTAAGTTATTTTACATTTTAGCCCTCCTGTTTTAATATAAAATTATGTTTTAGCCCCTGAGTTTTTGCAAATAAGCCCCTGGAACTTTTAAAACTTTGCCAGCAAGTCCCCGAAGCTTAGAAAAGCCATATCTTTCTCGTTTTAGCTCCGATTTGAGTGATTTTTGCGCTCACGTGTTCGTAGCGAAGCATAGATTAGTTTCTAAGCCTTCTTTTGTTCTGTTTTTATTGTTTGGTGTACTGTTCTAATAGATTAATATTGTTTGCATGTACTGGCTTGTGTGGATGCTTGTGTGTTGATGTATGAGTCCAGTCGGTGAGCCGTACGCGTTTGAGTTCGAGGGTTACGAGGAGTAGGACCAGCAGCAACAGCAGCAGCAGCAACAGCAGTTTGACGAAGGCAAGTACAGCACGGACAATCCTTGCTACCTAAACACACCTTTACATTAATTACTACAAATGCATGTGTCTAAATTGTTACCCCTTTTTAAGGTTGTACTTAGCTTTGATTATCCTTTACCTTGATTACCCTGGGTTATTGGATTTGGGTAGAACTATGCTAGGCGCAGCTACTGTCACCTTTGCTTAACTGATAATCTTGACTTAATGGTTCACTCCAATGTTAAAGATAAAACTTGCTTTTTAGCAACATGGATCAGGAAGCTAGGGCGTACGCTTCGTGCTTGGCCCTAGTGTCTCTCCGTAAGGACTAGTTCTTAAAGCGGCAACCCAGGAACCTGTCGCCACCGCTGGAACTATAATGGCTCTGGTCTTGGACAAGTAACATGTACGGCTCTAGCTTGACAGTAGTTACCGACGGGCCGACGGCGTTATGAGAAGCATGGGTGAGAGTATGGTTTGATCCACCGAGGACGGAGTATCCGTCGGCTATGTCCCCGTGAGGCACAGTCCCGTGTTGGGAGCCACCGTATGGCGGGGGTTCCACACGTTGCGCTATTTATTTTGTTGTTGTTATTCTTTTCCGCGCTTGGACGCCATTGACCCCCTTGTGTTGCGACATGAGCGTCAGTCAATCTCGGTGCCTTGGGTCATGCTGCCTAGGTTGTACCATAACGGCTACTGTTTCGTTAGGGTGTCTTGTGAAAAGCCTCGTAGCGTCCCTATGCAGTCACACCTCGGAAGTGTTGATGTGCGTGGTTGGGTGCAAAGTTCCTTTGAACTTTTACGCGACTGGTGGGTAAAGGGCGAAACCTCTGCAGAGTGTATAATCTATCATGATAGCCTTGCTCAGGGTCAAGAGCGGCCTGGATCCTTTTTGATTAGAAGATGATGCTTATTACTGTTTAATGTTCACTTCTACACTATTAATTGGGTTTGCAACTGGGATTCACTTAGTTGTAGTAGCTCAGTCGATGTTAAAATGAATCAACTAAAATTGCCAATGCAGTTCAGCCGTGTCAAGCCTTTCTTTTAAGCCTTCATTATCCGTGTTGTATTTCTTAAGTAAGACATTTACTTACACTTGCCATTCAACAAAATCCCGGATGGGTAACAGATGGATTAGATGGTACTGCTGCTGTTGAATTTCCTGAGGATCTGCCATTCTACTAGCTGTGCTCAACCAGTCGGTGTCCCCGTGGGTTATGGTGATCGGCTCCGTTTCGTTTAGAGAGAGTTAATAATAAGACTTCCGCTGTGTTATTTAATTATTTGAGACAAACTCTGATGTAAAACCATTTTATTCGAGCATATGTACTCTGTTTATCATATTTGTTAACTATATGTGTTCTGTGGACTTCCTGGGCACACATATAGTAGCATTCGGGTTTCTGTGTAAATCCGGGTGTGACAGATTGGTATCAGAGCCGTGCTGACTGTAGGAACGCAGCCTAGTTAGAACGGTTGATAAATCATTAGGAGACCACCATGATTTTGTTTCAGATCATTTAGTTACGTTTCTTTCAAAACCAGTGTTGTCGAGTCTTGTGTGAATCATGTCTCTGGGTGCTTGATTTTGTTGTTATTATGCTTATGTTTGATTTGGATTTTTGTAATGATTGTGATGGTCATAGACATGAGTCTATCTCCATCTAGATATAGGACTAAGGTTTAAGGAATATTAGTGAATAAATAGTTGGGTTGTCTATCCCCTTTGCACTTCCTCTGTCTTACTCTCTGTGTCTCCGAATCATATCCCTCCAAGTACTGCTATCTTCTTATGCACCATCTGAAAGCATGGGTTATCTATTACCGATTGACGGGAATACTGATGGGAGATATCTTGCTATGGTAGATGGTTAACACCAGAGGCAACCCCGGAGGCAGTGGAAGCAACCAGAACCAGAATCCACCACCTCCACCACCGCCACTCACCATGGAGCAGATGATGCAGATGCAACTCCAGCTGACACAGCAGATGGCGCAAACCATAGCACTGATGCAGCAGAATCAGCAGAACCCGCTTCAACAGCACTACGTGCAGCCCAGAGATAAAAGGGGCGAGTTTATGAAGGGACGCCCTCCTACCTTCAACAAGTCTAGTGACCCAATGCAAGCAGAGGACTGGCTCAAGGCAGTGGAAAGGCAGCTGGACATCGAACAGTGCAATGACAGGGAGAAGATGTTATATGGAAGTGGATAGCTACAGGGAGCAGCTTTGGATTGGTGGGATGCGTACCAAGATGCTCACCCCAATCGTGATCAGATCACTTGGCAGGAGTTCCGCGACAGCTTCTGTTCTCACCACGTGCCGGAAGCGCTGATGACCTTGAAGAAGAAGGAGTTCCTGGCTTTGAAGCAGGAAGGTATGAGTGTCACCGCTTATCGTGACAAGTTCATTGAGTTGGCCCGTTATGCTCCAGAGGACGTGAATACGGATAGGAAGAAGCAGACCCGATTTCGAGATGGCCTGCATGATACACTCCAGTACTAGCTCCTGTGTTCCAAGTTCGCCACTTTTCAAGAACTGGTGGATAGTGCACTACTGCTGGAGCACAAGCGCCGTGAGATGGAGGAAAAGAAGAGGAAGCTTCAAGGTCCACCTTCAGGAAGCAATGTTCGCCCTCGCTTCAATCCTCAGCAAGGAAACCAGCAGATGGTGACTCCACAACGTTTCCAGGGACAGTTTGGCCCGATGAATCGCAACCAGTATCAGCAACGACCCCAGTACCAGCCACGTCCCCAGTACCCCCCAGCACCACCTCAGCAGCGTCTTTAGAACCAGCCACAGAATGGTCCTGTCCAACGCCCCAATCCTACCAACAATGCACCTACGGCTCCAAGGTGTTTTGGTTGTGGTGAGCTGGGACACTATGCCAGCGCTTGTCCTCGCAAGGCTCAGAACGCCGTTGGTCAGAACAACAATCAGAGGGTTGGACAACCGCAGAACCAGAACGGGAATCAGCAGCAGAACCCAGCAAGAGGCAAGGTCAACCACATGGGTGCGGAAACCGCGGAAGGAGCAACGGATGTCGTTGTGGGTACGTTCCCTGTCAACTCGACTTTCGCAACTGTTTTGTTTGATACTGGAGCTTCGCATGCTTTCATATCTGCTGCTTTCATGAAAAAGAACATGATGATCTTGCAACCTATGGGGAACCCCATGGTAGTTAGCTCACCCGGGGGAGAACAGCGTGCCACTTTACGTTGCCCCTGTATCACCATCACAATAAGGGGGGTAGACTTTGTGGTGAACCCAATAGTCCTAAAAACCCTTGGGTTTGACTTGATTCTGGGTATGAGCTGGTTAGCAAGATATGATGGGGTGATTCAATGCTCCAAAAGAACAGTGCAGCTGACAACAAAGACTGGTGAGAAAGTGGAGTATCAAGCAGCTAGTCCCTTGGGGCACAATCGGATCTACCAAGCCGAGGGTGTAGCACTGAAGGACATCAGGGTGGTGTGCGATTTCCCAGACGTGTTTCCAGATGAGTTACCAGGTATGCCCCCAGACCGCGAAGTTGAATTTGTTATTGATCTTAAGCCTGGTACTGCACCTATAGCTAAGAGGCCATATAGAATGGGAGTAAAAGAACTAGAGAAACTTAAGGAGGAATTAAGGGCGTTGTTAGCAAAAGGGTATATTCGTCCTAGTTCATCCCCTTGGGGAGCACCGGTTTTGTTTGTGGATAAGAAAGATGGGACCCAGAGATTGTGTGTGGATTACCGAGCTTTGAATGAAGTGACCATCAAGAACAAGTATCCGCTGCCAAGGATTGATGATCTCTTCGACCAGTTGAAAGGAGCGTGTGTGTTCTCTAAGATCGATCTTCGATCCGGTTACCATCAGATGAGGATACGAGTGACTGACATCCCCAAAACAGCCTTCACAACCCGATATGGTCTATATGAGTTCACAGTCATGTCTTTTGGATTGACGAATGCACCGGCATACTTCATGTATTTGATGAACAGTGTGTTCATGGACTATCTTGACAAATTCGTAGTGGTGTTCATATACGATATTCTGGTTTTCTCCAAGAATGAGGAAGAGCATGAGGAACATCTGAGGTTGGTGATGCAGAGACTTCGTGAGCATCAGTTGTATGCCAAGCTGAGCAAGTGTGAGTTTTGGTTGAAGGAAGTAGCATTCTTGGGTCACGTGTTGTCCAATGGTGGAGTGGCAGTTGATCCGAAGAAGGTTAGTGATGTGTTGAGTTGGAATCCGCCTAAGGATGTGAGTGAAATCAGAAGTTTCCTTGGAATGGCTGGATATTATCGGAGGTTCATTGAAGGATTCTCCAAGATCGCTAAATCCCTGACGGTGTTATTGGAGAAAAATGCCAAGTTTGTCTGGACTGAAGAGTGTCAGGCTAGCTTCGAGGAATTGAAGAAGAGGTTAACAACAGCACCCGTGCTAGTGTTTCCGGATATAACCAAGAGTTTCTCTATCTACTGTGATGCATCTCGTCTAGGATTAGGATGTGTACTCATGCAGGAAGGCAGAGTAGTAGCTTATGCATCGAGACAGTTGAGGAAACATGAGCAGAACTACTCGACACACGATCTGGAGTTAGCAGCTGTGGTGCATGCTTTGAAGATTTGGAGGCATTACTTGATCGGTCATAAGTGTGATATTTACACTGACCACAAGAGTCTCAAGTATGTGTTCACTCAGTCAGATCTGAATATGAGGCAACGTCGTTGGTTAGAGTTGATCAAGGACTACGATCTGGAGATTCATTATCATCCAGGGAAGGCCAACCTGGTGGCAGATGCTCTGAGTAGAAGGAGCTACGTGAATAAGATCACGGGACATTGCTTACCGGAGGAACTCAGTTCAGAGTTTGAGAGGATGAGTCTGGGATTTGTGACCAGCGTCACCGAGATGACAGTAGAACCGACCTTGGAACAAGAGATCCGAAAAGGACAGCTCGCAGATGAGAAGATCAAGGAGATCATGGAACTGGTGGCATTAGGAAAAGCCCCTGGTTTTCGAGTGGATGACCAAGGGACATTGTGGTATGAGAAGAGGATCTGTGTACCAGATATAGTGCAGATCAGGGATGCAATTCTCAGGGAAGCCCATGAATCGGCGTATTCGATACACCCGGGTAGTACCAAGATGTACCAAGACATTAAAGAGAGATTTTGGTGGTACGGATTGAAGAGAGATGTGGCCACATACGTAGCCTTGTGTGACACGTGTCAGAGAGTCAAGGCTGAACATCAGAGGCCAGCCGGTTTGCTCCAACCCCTGAAGGTACCTGAATGGAAGTGGGAAGAAGTCGGTATGGATTTCATCACTGGCTTACCTCGCACTCAGAGGGGATTTGACTCAATCTGGGTGATCGTGGATCGTCTGACCAAGGTGGCACATTTCCTTCCAGTAAAGACCACCTACACGGGAGCCAGACTAGCGGAGTTGTACATGGAGAGGATTGTGTGTTTGCATGGGGTACCGAAAAGAATAGTGTCAGATCGAGGTACCCAGTTCACATCACACTTTTGGCGACAATTGCATGAGTCTATGGACACTAAGCTACAGTTCAGTTCAGCTTACCATCCGCAGACAGATGGGCAGACAGAACAGACAAATCAGATATTGGAGGATATGTTGAGAGCATGTGCTCTACAATATGGTGCCAGTTGGGACAAGAGTTTACCGTACGCGGAATTCTCGTACAACAACAGCTATCAGAAGAGTTTGCAGATGGCACCATTCAAGGCACTGTATGGCAGAAAGTGTAGGACACCTCTATTTTGGAATCAGACGGGAGAAAGTCAGGTATTTGGACCTCAGATACTAAGAGAGGCAGAGCGACAAGTGCAGATAATCAGACAGAATTTGAAAGTGGCACAATCCAGACAGAAGAGCTATGCAGATAACCGACGGAGGGATCTCAGCTTCGAAGTTGGAGACTTTGTGTATCTCAAGGTGTCACCTATGAGAGGCGTGAAGAGGTTCAACGTCAAGGGCAAGCTAGCACCTCGATACATTGGACCGTTCAAGGTACTTGGTCGGAAAGGCGAGGTGGCATATCAGTTAGAGCTACCAGAGAAGTTAGCAGGAGTACACGATGTGTTTCATGTGTCTCAGTTGAAAAAGTGTTTGCGGGTACCAGAGGAACAGATTCTGATTGATGAGCTGAATGTGGAGGAAGATCTCACCTACGCAGAGCACCCTGTCAAGATTTTGGAGGAGTCAGAAAGAGTCACCAGAAATAAAGTGATCCGGATGTGCAAGGTTCAGTGGAGCCGCCATTCAGTGGATGAAGCGACTTGGGAAAGAGAAGAAGACCTCAGAGCTGAATATCCACAGTTATTTCCATCCACATCCGAATCTCGAGGGCGAGATTCATCTTCAGGGGGGTAGGTTTGTAACACCCTAAAAATGCCTATTTTAAAATTTAGTAATTAAATTGCCTTTATTTAATTTAATGCTCATATTTATCTAAGGAAAATAAATTATTTATGAGAAATAAAATTTAATATACGGTTAGAAACATTTTTGTTGCATTCATGCCAGCTGCATTGTGTTTTGTTTGTGTGCGGTTCAATTGGAATTTAAATTCTGTTTAAATCCGAATTTGAATCGTTGTGTTTGGAAATCTAGAAAAGTTGTAGCAGCCCGAGTCCGCTTTCCCTCCCTGAACTCTTTTTCCCGGCCGAGTTTTGCCCTCCTACGTTTCTTTCCGCAGCGGCCCGGTTCCTCCTTTCCCCGCTTTCGGCCCAGTTCGGCCCGCTCCGCCAGCTAGCCGACCCGCTCCCCCTGCCCCGCTTGCGGCCCAGCCCGGCGGCCTGCTCCGCTTCACCCGCCGGCCTGCTCGCCCTCCCACTCCCACAGCAGCCGCGCCCCCACTTGCGGCCCAACGCGGCCCAATAGCGCGGCCTGCAGCCAGCCCACCGCAGCCCCGACCTCCAGCCGCTGACACGCGGGACCCGCGTGTCAGGGTCACCCCCTACCTCCCGACCGAGTCCATCTCGGCCCCATCCGCGGAGTCCGGCTCGACCACGGCACGAACGCCGAGGCCCACCCGAACTCTTCTCGGCCGCCCTTCAAATAGTCGCCGCCGCCGCCTCACGACCCCATCGAACCCTAGCCGCCCCCGCTCGCGTTTCCCGCACGGCCGCCGCCAAAGCCGCCGCCGCCCGAGCTCTGCACCGCCGTCGATCTACCGTCCCGCCGCCGCTCCGGCCAAATTAACCGCCGGGGAAGCTTCCCTAGCAGGTAAGCTCACTCCTGAGCCCCTCCTTGCCCTCTCGCCCCCTGTGTCACATGCCCGCCGTCGTCACCCGAGCGCCGCCGCCGCCATCGCGCGTCGCGAGCCCACTCCGCCGCGTTTCCCTCCTCCAGAACCCCCTAGCTAGGTTCGCCTCTTCCTTCTGAAGCTGTAGATGTACTCCGTTCCCCAAACCGAGCCCCCTAGCCCGTTTCCGAGCTTCGCCGGCGAAGCGCCGCCGCGGAACGCGGTTGCGCCGCCGACCGCCGCCGCCGGCATCCTTTTTCCCCGCTCGATCCGATCTGGATCGTTGGATCCAGATCCAACGGCTGCCACGCGCACCTGGCCTAAGTCAATACCGGTCAACCCGAGTCAGCCGAGCCACTATTGCAAAAGAGCCCCTGCCCTTTTTCAAAATTAACCCGCGGTCCAGATCTATTCAAAAATAATTAGAATTAGGTCCTGATTTTTACAGAAAACCCCCTGCCATATTTAAAAATAGCACCCGAGGTCCTGTTTAAGTTATTTTACATTTTAGCCCTCCTGTTTTAATATAAAATTATATTTTAACCCCTGAGTTTTTGCAAATAAGCCCCTGGAACTTTTAAAACTTTGCCAGCAAGTCCCCGAACCTTAGAAAAGCCATATCTTTCTCGTTTTAGCTCCGATTTGAGTGATTTTCGCGCTCACGTGTTCGTAGCAAAGCGTAAATTAGTTTCTAAGCCTTCTTTTGTTCTGTTTTTATTGTTTGGTGTACTGTTCTAATAGATTAATTTTGTTTGCATGTACTGGCTTGTGTGGATGCTTGTGTGTTGATGTATGAGTCCAGTCGGTGAGCCGTATGCGTTTGAGTTCGAGGGTTACGAGGAGCAGGACCAGCAGCAACAGCAGCAGCAGCAGTTTAACGAAGGCAAGTACAGCACGGACAATCCTTGCTACCTAAACACACCTTTACATTAATTACTGCATATGCATGTGTCTAAATTGTTACCCCTTTTTAAGGTTGTACTTAGCTTTGATTATCCTTTACCTTGATTACCCTGGGTTATTGCATTTGGGTAGAACTATGCTAGGCACAGCTACTGTCACCTTTGCTTAACTGTTAATCTTGACTTAATGGTTCACTCCAATGTTAAAGATAAAACTTGCTTTTTAGCAAAATGGATCAGGGAGCTAGGGCGTACGCTTCGTGCTTGGCCCTAGTGTCTCTCCGTAAGGACTAGTTCTTAAAGCGGCAACCCAGGAACCTGTCGCCACCGCTGGAACTATAATGGCTCTGGTCTTGGACAAGTAACATGTACGGCTCTAGCTTGACAGTAGTTACCGACAGGCCGACGGCGTTATGAGAAGCATGGGTGAGAGTATGGTTTGATCCACCGAGGACGGAGTATCCGTCGGCTATGTCCCCGTGAGGCACAGTCCCGTGTTGGGAGCCACCGTATAGCGGGGGTTCCACACGTTGCGCTATTTATTTTGTTGTTGTTATTCTTTTCCGCGCTTGGACGCCATTGACCCCCTTGTGTTGCAACATGAGCGTCAGTCAATCTCGGTGCCTTGGGTCATGCTGCCTAGGTTGTACCATAACGGCTACTGTTTCGTTAGGGTGTCTTGTGAAAAGCCTCGTAGCGTCCCTATGCAGTCACACCTCGGAAGTGTTGATGTGCGTGGTTGGGTGCAAAGTTCCTTTGAACTTTTACGCGACTGGTGGGTAAAGGGCGAAACCTCTGCAGAGTGTATAATCTATCATGATAGCCTTGCTCAGGGTCAAGAGCGGCCTGGATCCTTTTTGATTAGAAGATGATGCTTATTACTGTTTAATGTTCACTTCTACACTATTAATTGGGTTTGCAACTGGGATTCACTTAGTTGTAGTAGCTCAGTCGATGTTAAAATGAATCAACTAAAATTGCCAATGCAGTTCAGCCGTGTCAAGCCTTTCTTTTAAGCCTTCATTATCCGTGTTGTATTTCTTAAGTAAGACATTTACTTACACTTGCCATTCAACAAAATCCCGGATGGGTAACAGATGGATTAGATGGTACTGCTGCTGTTGAATTTCCTGAGGATCTGCCATTCTACTAGCTGTGCTCAACCAGTCGGTGTCCCCGTGGGTTATGGTGATCGGCTCCGTTTCGTTTAGAGAGAGTTAATAATAAGACTTCCGCTGTGTTATTTAATTATTTGAGACAAACTCTGATGTAAAACCATTTTATTCGAGCATATGTACTCTGTTTATCATATTTGTTAACTATATGTGTTCTGTGGACTTCCTGGGCACACATATAGTAGCATTCGGGTTTCTGTGTAAATTCGGGTGTGACATGCTGGCTATGTAGCCGCTGTATCTCTAAGCTAGAGTGAGGTAGATAAAGTATCCAGGAGTCCTCTATCTCTTCTCGTTGTCCTCCAAGCTATCTATCTCTTCTCTCCCTTACCCGAGTATCCCTTGAGCTGTGTTTCCGGTATATCCACTCCTATCCAATACCGTTAACCCCTGTCTTGGCTAGTCGTGTACCCTTCTCTGCTAGTCTCGAATATCTATTCACTAGTAGTCTTGCCAAAGCTTCCCTACGGAAATATAAATTATGATACCTCGAGATACTCCCAGGTGAAGTGCTACAGCGGTGATTCTGTGCGCTTGCAGAATATTTCTATATTTTACTAAGCCATAAGGAAAACCACTGAAACACTCCTTACCCCAGTACCAGGATTCTCAATTCTGATATTGGATCGTAAGAAGTGCCAACTCCAGCCGCCAAGCATGCGAGGGAGTTGGCCTGATTCTCTTAGAACGCGTCGAGTCGTCCTTCGGCGCCCAGCCTCCGAGCATGCGAGGGACATGGCCTGGTTCTCTTTGGAACGTGCCGAGTCGTCCTTCGGCGCCCAGCCCCCGAGCATGCGAGGGACTTGGCCTGGTTCTCTTGGAACGCGTCGAGTCGTCCTTCTGCGCCTAGCCCCCGAGCATGTGAGGGACTTGGCCCGGTTCTCTTGGAACGCGCTGAGTCGAAGTGCGGCGCCCAGCCCCCGAGTGTGCAAGGGACTTGGCATGGTTCTCTTGGAACGCGCCGAGTCGTTTGAAATGGAAACATATCCCGTCCGTCAATTTCGGATCCGGGGAATCGCGTATCGCCAATCCCGCGGATTCCGTCCGTTAGTTTCGGAGCTATTAGGTCAGGGGGGCACTGCGTTATAAATACGCGACAGGGGATGCCGTCGTCGTCATTCCACCGTTGCACCGCACCCTTCGTCTTCCCCGCCTTGCTTTTTGCTCAGCCCGCCACTGCGCCCAAGCGAGGTTCCCGAGGTTGAGTAGAAGTCGTAGATTGATCTCCATTGGCGAGCGCCTCCACTCCATCTTCCATCCATCCCTTGCTCCACCTACTCGAGCGAAGCCATGGCCGAGGAAGCTGCTGAGTGCGCCGCTATGGAGGCTCTAGCGGCGGCCGGAGTGCCGCCGGAGGGCGAGCAGGAGGCGGCCTGGGTGAAGACGAAGATGACGATGGAGCACCTGTAGGACATGACGAATGCGGTGTGCTCCCCCTGAAGCTGAGGAAGCTGCTGAGTGCGCCGCTATGGAGGCTCTAGCGGCGGCCGGAGTGCCGCCGGAGGGCGAGCAGGAGGCGGCCTGGGTGAAGACGAAGATGACGATGGAGCACCTGGAGGACATGACGAATGCGGTGTGCTCCCCCTGAAGGGCACCTTGTCATGGAGGCTTCCGGGGAAGGAGAGGAGGCCGTTCGAGAACACCGGCGAGATTGCCTTCTTCGCGCACTTTGATGAGCGCGGATTCAGCACGCCGTCCGGTGATTTCTTCCGCGGGCTGCTGCATTACTATGGTCTGGAGCTTTCTCATCTTAATCCCAATGGGATTTTTGATATTTCGTTCTTCATCTACCTCTGCGAGGCATTTCTTGGAATCGCCCCCATTTCCATCTTTGGCGGTACTTGTACCGTGTCAAGCGCATTGGGTCAGGGAACAAGGGAGACGGCCCCACTCAGATTACCGGTGGGGCTGGTATTGCATTGCGCATGGGTAGGCAGAGGGATTATTTTGATCTGCAGCTAAACGACGGCCACAAGGATTGGCGTCGTGAGTGGTTCTACATGGTGGACCAGCCGCCTTTGCTGCCGAGCAGGACTGGTGTGGCGCCAAAGGAGAAGGAGTCCTGGCGCGATCTTCCGGTCGGGGATGAGTGCAAAGGCATCTCCGATCTTATGGTGATGATTGCCGACTTGAAGCAGAAGGGCCTGACTGCCATGGCGGTGACGGTGTCGTTTGTGGCCCGGACCATCCAGCCGATCAAGGACCGGGTTCATACGGCGTACGAGTTCTCTGGTCGCGCCGACCCGACCCGGGAGACGTCCCGGGGGTTTGACTCGGATGAGGTAGTCAAGTGCGTGGGCACCATGATGAAAGGCGAAGTAAACAATCTTGATGCTCTGCGTCCTTTTTCACTGAAGAATCCTCCGCCTGCGGTAAGGCCTCCATTCCGAGTTCTATTCCGTTTTCCTTGGTATTTTCTGCGTGCTATCTAAGCTTATGTTGCATTCTTGGTGCTAGGAGGTGACCAAGCGCTTCTTCTGCCCAGCACCGTTGCCTGAAGCGGACCCGGCATTGCGGCAAAAGGTGATGAGGCCAGAGGAGGCGAGGGATGACCGGCTTCCAGTCATTAAGGACTTGGAGGACTGGGTCTCTGAGGAACTCGGCTCCCCTCCAAGTTCAGGTGATGCTGCCGTTGTGGAGTCTGTGTCCACCGCTGCTCGTACCCGAGCTGTCACTCAAAAGTACTACGCGTGGCAGGCACAGACCGCGGCGGCCGAGTCGCGGAAGAGGTCTGCGCAGGCACAGTCATCAGGTGCGCTGCGAGCGAAGAGGCACAGGACGGATCCTGCGCCGTCAGCCGGGGAAGATGCGGTTGCTTCCCCGGAGGTAGAAGATGGGGGTCGGGACCCTGATGCTGCCGCAGAGGTTGCTGTGGTGCGATCCCCCACACCATTGCTTTCGTCGGGAGACGGTCGGCCACCACGCCCAGCAGGCTTGTTCTTCAAGCGGCCGAGCAGGAGTAACAGGTTAGAGTCTGAACTCGGTTAAGTTGGTCATGCTCGGGTCTTTTGGTGTCTTGAATCTTGATCGTTTGTTGTTTCTTGCTGTGATGCTTTCAGAAATGTGACCACTCTGTCGGACACGTCGCGTACTCGGTCGGACGGTTGTGGTGACTTGGGGGACTCCGTGTCCTAGGACCAGCCTGCAACGGAGCTGGTTTCGGCCCAGGTGGAGTCGCCGATCTCAGCGGCGGGAGGCGCCACCGGTGGAACGGACTCGGCGGCCGTGGTGAATGTGACCGCCGCGTCGGGGATCGGTTCTAGCGCTCGGCCTGACGAGGAGGACTCAGACATGCCGAATCTTGAGGATGACGCGCTCCCAGAACAGTGTGCCGAGCTGGAAGGCGAAGAAGAGGAGGTACTGAGCCGCCGAGAGCGCTTTAAGCGCATCGCCGAGGCGAACAAGGCGGCGCTCGAATGGATCCGCAGCTCGTCAGGCTCGATGCTGGAGGATATGGAGGTAAGTCTTCTGACTATGAGATTGGTATTCTTTGTCTTTGTTGCTTAAGCTTTGAATTGTGCAGGTGCTGATGTCCGGGACCGTGGAGAGCACGCGGTTGATGTTTGTGGCTGAGGACGAGTACCTGGAGTTGCAAGAGCTCAGAACCTGTCACACCCAGGTTTACACAGAAACCCGAATGCTACTATATGTGTGCCCAGGAAGTCCACAAAACACATATAGTTAACAAATATGATAAACAGAGTACATATGCTTGAATAAAAATAGTTTTACATCGGAGTTTACCTAAAACACAGCGAAAGTCTAACTCTCTCGACAGGTAGAGCCTCAAGTCCACAGGGACACCGACTGGTTGACCACAGCTCAGTAGTACGGAAGATCCTCAAGAAACTTCATCTGTTACCCATCCGGGATTTTGTTGAACAATAGCAAGCGTAAGTAAATGTCTTACTTAGCAAGTATAGCACGGGTTATGAAGGCTCAAAAAGGCTAGACACGGCTTAACTGCATTAGCACTTTTAGTTGGCTCGTTTTAACATTATCCAGGTTACTATAAGTGAATAAAATCCCAGTTGAACCCAATTAATGAAGTATAAGTGACATTAAGCATAAATAAACATCATCTTCTAATCAAAAAAGGATCCAGGCCGCTCGTGACCTTGAGCAAGGCTATCATGATAGATTTACAATCTGTAGAGGTTTCGCCCTTTACCCACCAGTCTCGTAAAAGTTCAAAGGAACTTTGCACCCAACCACGTGGAGGTGGATCATACCTCACAAACCACACTTCCGTGGTGTGATCGCATAGGGATGCTACGAGGCTTTTCACAAGACACCCTAACAAGACAGTAGCCGCTGGGGTACTATAAGGTGGTGAATCCTTAGGCACCGAGATTGACGTACGCCTACGGAGTCCACCGTAAGGCGGTCGATGGCGTCCAGAGCGCGGGAATCCACCCAACAATGCGAACGTGCGGAGTTCTCAATTCCTGAGACTCCCAACATGGGACTGGGTCTAACGAGACCTAGCCGACGGGGCTACCGTCCTCAGTGGAATCGGGAAAACACCCTGCGCCTTGCCTCCCACAACGCCGTCGGCCCGTCGGTAACCACTGCCAAGCTAGAGCTGTACAAGCTACTTGTCCAAGATTAGAGCCATTATAGTTCTGGCGGTGGTGATAGGCTCCTGGGTTGCTGCTTTAAGAACCGGTCCTTAATGGGAGACAATAGAGCAAAGCACACAACACATGCTCTAGCTCCCCCATCCATGTTGCTAAAACGCCAGTTTTAACATTAAAGTTGAAGTGGACCATTAATACAAGTTTAACAGTTAAATAAAGGTGACAGTAGCTACGCATAGCAAAGATTCTACCCATATGCATAATCCCGGGGAAAATCAACGACAGGATAAATAAGACTAGGTACAACCTTAGAGGTACATCAAATTAGACACATGCATGTATGAAATAAATGATTAAAGGGTGTGTAGGTAGCAAGGATTATCCGTGCTATAACTTGCCTCAAATCCAGTATATTTACTCATAGTCTTCAGCTTTTGATCTTGAAATATCTCGAACGGCCTTCCTCTACTCGCAACAATCATCGAGCACAACAAGCAGCTAAACAAGCAAGCAAACAATATACAACTAAGAACAGTACAGCAATCAAAGGAAAAGCTTTCAAAGAGCGTGCTAAAGGGTAGGGCTCGGTTCGATGATCACGTGAGCGCAAGAATAGTTGAAAACGGAGCAACGGTTGAAAAGATACAACTATCGGAAGATTTGTATTTAATGAAGGACTATAAGCTTTATTTACTTTAATTTAAATAAAACCATGTATAAATGATGAATACAAATTATATTTTAACCTCCAGAAAAGACGAAGTAAACTTAGTCATATTTTAACTGTAAATGTTCAAGTACAAATTACTCCAATTAAAATATTAAATTAAAATAAAATTTGTGAGAGCATCTAATCGAATACTTTATGAACCGTGATGAACTAATCAGTATTATGATAGAAACATATTTATGTTGATATTAACCACATTAATATTCATCATTTATGAAAAGCCGAAGTTTAACTCTAGGTTGCTTTTAATTATTAGAAAGATATATTTAAGTAAACATTAATCAATTTAATTTCACTTTACAAGAACCGAGATGAAACATAATTATATTTTATTCAGAAAATTAATTAAATAAATATTAATCATGTTAACATTAATATAGAAAACCGGAGTAACACCTTAGTTAGTTTTTTATTAGAGAAATGCATTGAAATAACCTTTAATCAAATTAATGTTAAATAAAATTCAGAAACATGGTTTATGGTAAATGACAGTGCTAATTCGTAGTTTGGATTGATAGGAATCTAATGCAACAAGAATGGATTAAAACGGAGTTAAAACGCGGATTTTATTGAGAAAACAAGGTTGCAGGGACCTATACGTAATTAATCATAAACTTCAGGGGCTAGCAAAAGATTTTCGTGAGACACACCAAACAGTGCCCGCAAAATCGGCAAAGTCTGGGGTTAGATCCGATAAAAGGCTCGGGTTGGGTTTATGTGCAGAAGTTGAATTGTTCCAGGGCGTTTTCCGAGAAAGGTGCAAGACACAAGAAGTGGATCTAAATTTACGTGATTTCTCGGGGACCCAAACGCAAAATGTCCATCTTCATTGGGACAGAACAGAGGCGCTCGACGGCGGCTCTGCTCGTCCTGCTCGCTGGCGCTACGGTGGTATAGGGCGGCCGCTAGTTGGAGCATCGTAGTGAGGAGGGACAGGAGATCGCGGGGAGGCTGCTCACCACGGGTGGAGGTCGGCGGTGACGGCGGGAAATTGGCCCGCGGCGGCGACGGTGACCAGCAGCGGGGTGCTCGCGTTGGCGGCGAACTCCGGCGGACCACCGGCGATGAGAAGGGGCGGAGGTGATGCTGCTCGTCGAGGGGAACATCCTAGCGGCCTCGGTTTTTGCTAGGCGTGATCGAGGTGGCCAGATTCCATGGCCCATCCCCGGCGGCGAGAGCTTCTCGGGGCGGGGCTCCTTCGCTGGTCGGGGAGGGGCGGTGCCCGCGCTTCAGCTCGTCATGGTGAACATCGTGGCGCCTTTGGCTCGCCTCAACGACAACCGAAGCAGCGGACGCCATGGCGGCCGACGGCTTGGCTCGACGGCGAGCTCGCACGGCGGCGGCGCTGCGCGGGTGGCAGAGGCGAAGGAGGAGGGAGCGGCGGTGGTGGTGCTGAGCGGCGGGTGGCCGGCGTGCTATGTAGGGCTGAGGGGGGTGCGGCTGTAGTCGGACGCCGAGGTGGCACAACCACCAAGGTGGCGCGGCACGCACGCCAAGACTGGGCGGCGGCGGCGCACAACGCCTAGCGTAGGGAGGAAACGGTGGGCTGGCATTGGGCCGAGAGCTGAGTTGGGCCGGGACGCAGGCTGGCGGCTCAACCGGGGAAAGGGAGCGGGACGAGCTATGCGCGCGGGTGGCGAGCTGGGCTGGGCCGCGGCTTGCGGACTGGGCCGGCCGAAGGGAAAAACGAAGGAGAGCAGCTGGGCCGAGAGGAGGCGAAGCCAGCTGGGTTTGAGTGCGAGCGCTATTGGGCCAGCTGAAGGAAAAGAGAGTGCTGGGCTGAGCTGACTCGGGAGAGAAAGAAAAAGGAGCAAGTGCGAACCAGGGAAAAAGTTCAGGGTGCGAAAAGGAACTATAGGCTAAACAACTTTTCTATAGCTCAAAACAAAGCGATTCAAACTCGAATTTAAATCAGATTTCAATTCCGTTTGAACTACACACAACCAAAACTCAATGCGGCTAGCATGAATGCATCACACTTAAAATTTAAACCTATGTTGCTTTAATTTAATTTAGAAAATAAAATTTTCCTATACAAAATTCCCTGTAAATTTTATAAAGCTTGGAAAATTTTAGAAAATTGAGAAAACTATTGTATTAATTATGTTAAAAATTCACAGACCAAAATTCAAAAATTTTGGGGTGTGACAGAACCCGGGTCCGCACCATTGCCAGTGAGGCTCGTGGTGTCGCCATTCAGAAGGACTCGGACGCGGAGGGCCTGACGCGGCTCAACCAGGACCTCGTCGCCCAGCTGGAGGCGGCCAGCACTAGTAGGCATTCCTTTGTAGAAGTACTCGGACTTTGACAGCGTTGCGTTTTATCTTGCTTGTTCTGTGTTCTCAGGTCATGCCAAAGAGATGGAGCGTCTCCAGGGTCGTCTTGCGACAATGGACCAGAAGTTCAAGGAGGTGACGGCCGTGCTGCGGGAGAGGGACGCCGAGCTGAAGCGTGCCCTAGAAAGTGAGCGGAGGCCTGTGCGGCGTCGACTTGAGTTTTCGACTTGTACTGATCATGAGGCCATAACACTTGGTTATGGGTGGTTCTGCTACGCAGGTCATGCCCGCGAGAAGAAGATCTTGGAGGAGAAGGTCTTGAAGCCAGAACAGGAGATACAGGAGCTTGTCGGCGCGCACAGCCGAGCTCTGGGCGCCCACAATGTCGCTATGACTGGTAAGAGTTGCTTCCATGTTCTCTTCCTTTTTCAGCATTCGTGATGCTGAACTTATTTGATCCAACCCGTGCACATGTGCAGAGGCTGCTGGTCGGTATGAAGACCTGGCGCAGGCGGCCGTGTTTGCCTGCGATCAGATCCAAATCCCTGGCGATCGGCCCGCGGTGCCACTTGTGGAACGGCTGCAACACCTGCCGAGGTACTCAAGGGGGATGGCAACGGAGACTACCAAGTACGCGGTTAGGAACACGCCGGGTCTTGTTCGCTCATACCATCCAGACCTCGACCTTGAAGACATCCGTGATGGGTACCATCCGAGCTTGTCGGAGCAGCAGTTTGAGGACCTAGCTACATCCTTCGCCGGCTTGGTAATTGACGTGGTCTGCGGCATTGTCGAGGTGACCGGCGTGTAACCTGCTTAGAGAGAGAGGAGAGGAAAAACATGTAGTATTTGACGGACTTTTGTGTAATAAGTACTACTTTCTAAGCTTATAGCTCTTGTTGCCAATTCTGTTGGAATTTGCTAATCGTTGTCACTTCACCATTGTCATGACTCGTGCTAAGGACTGGGGCGGCGAACTGCCTGGAGCTCTTGTGGAGGCAGCTCTCCTACATGCTACGATGCTCTGCATGGAGGCTTAGTTGTAGGCAGGGTCCTCGGCCGAGTACTTTCGCATGAGTTTAGATTCTGGTTATAGTGAGTCGGACTTGCCGGTTTAGTTTGTTACTTCGTAGGTAACTTTACTGGAGGACGAGCACGTGGCTTTCGTGGGAGAATTGGTGCAAATGTATTGGTTGGAGAGCACAGAATTCAAGTGAAGAAACTTTATTGAATAATGAAATAACAGGGTAAAGATACATAGTTGTATTTTGGACTAAGGATAAAACTTAGTGAGATGCTGGATGTTCCAGACATTTGGCACTGGATTGCCGTCAGCCCATTCTAGGCGGTAGGTTCCTGGAGATACACTTCCTTGACGATGAAGGGACCTTCCCATGGCGCAGATAGCTTGTGTTGTCCTGCCGAGCTCATGACTTGGCGTAGAGCGAGGTCACCCATGCTTAGAGAGCGTTCCTTGATGTTTTTGTCGTGATACCGGTGTATCTACTGCTCATGGCGCGCGTGCCGAGTTAAGGCACAGAGCCTATGTTCTTCTAGCGCGTCGACGTCGACCTGTCGACTAGACTCGGCTTCTCCCTCCTTGTAGTTCTTGACACACGGTGCGCTGAATGCGAGGTCGGCTGGTAATACAGCTTCCGATCCGTAGACCATGAAGAAAGGTGAATATTCGGTTGCTCTGCTTCTTTGGGTACGAAGGCCCCATACCACGTGTGGTACTTCTTTGGCCCAGCGGCCTGCGCATTGGTTTAGTGCATCGTAGATTTCTTTCTTGAGGGCGTCTAGGACCATGCCATTTGCCCATTTGACCTGTCCGTTGCACCGTGGGTGAGCTGAAGATGAGTAGTAGACATCGATCTGGCTGTCTTGGCAGAAATCCCAGAACTCGTGCCCTGTGAACTGGGAGCCGAGGTCGGTGATGATCCGATTTGGGACTCCGAAGCGGTGCGTTATTTCTTCGATGAAGGCCGCTGCCATAGCCGACTTGGTGTCGGTGACGACCTTATACTCAATCCATTTGGTGAAGTTGTTGTAACGCCCGCGTTTTACTCTCTAGGAAAATCACCAAATAAATCACCCGATGAAAATCTTTTCAAAATCTTTTACCGCCGAGCTCCCGCTTCCACCAAAAGCCCTCCCGCTTTGTTATCACCGCCCCCTCTTTTTCCGTCCCACCTCGTGTCGACCGCTCTCGGGTCGACCGCCGGGCCCGTTCGTCGCTGGCCGACCGCCATCGACCGCCTGTCGGCTTTTTTTTTGACTGGAGTCAGTAGGGGAAGCCCCTACCTATTTTTTTAATTTTTGTTATTCCAAACCCAGTTAATTCGCTCCCACAGGGAGTCGAACCTGGGTCTGCAGGGTGCTACTCAGGTGCTATAACCACTGGGCTTTCCGCCGTGAATCCCGCCGTCTCTCCCCTTTTCTTTTCCCCCCTCCTTTCTTTCTTTCCTTCCTCCTCTGTTTTACCCGGCGCTGAGCGCCCTGCTCTGCTCATCGCCGACCACCACCCTCTCCTGCACCACGCTTACACACCATCGGCCGACCCCACCACCTGCTTCACCTGCACCGGCCACCCGCCTCCCCGTCGCTGCGCTTCTGCACAGCGTTGCCGTGCCGCCCGTCCCTGCCCCGACGCCGTGCACGCATGCCACGCCGCCCCGTCCCGACGCAGGCGACGCCGAGGACACCATCACTGCGCTGACCACGAGAGCCGCCGTTGCACCGCCTCACCCTTGCCGTGCGGACCACCGCTACACCGTCGCAGCCGTACCTCACTGCAGCGCCGCCCACGCGAACTCACTGCCGATCGCGCGTCCGCCGCTGACACCGCGTCGACCCACCGCACTCGTCGTCGCCGGCCACGGCCACCCTGCTGCTGTCGTGCCCCCCCACCGCTCTGCCGCAGCCGTACCACACTATCGTGTCCACCGCCGCGCCGCTGCTGCACTGACCACGGCGTTGCCGTGCCGCCCACCGCGCCACGCCCCGGCCCCGCCGCAGTCCCACTGCCGCACGCTCGCCATCCCGTCACACCACTCCGCGATGAGCACAGCGTCACACTGCTCCGCCACAGTGCCGCCCTCGCTCCCTGTGCCACCGACCGCACCAGCCGCCTTCAATTTCGCACCACCGGCCACCATAGCCGCCCGCCGAGCCCCTCTCGTCGGCTGCCTCCTCAGGCCCTCCTCCACACCTATAAAAGGGCCCCCAGGCATCTCCTTCACCACCTCACACTCGCCCGGCACCCCAATCGCCTCCACCGCCGCCGCAGCGCCGCCACCACACAAGCCATTGCCGCCGCCGCCACTGCTCTCGTGGGCAGGCCGCCTCGCCGCACCACTGCCTAGGGTAAGGGCACGGGTAGACTCGCCATCCACTCCTCTCCCTTTTCCCCCTAACCCCGGCCGCAACTGCCGCTCTAGTCGCCGGCGATTTCGCCACCGTCGCCGCCGATCCCCCCTCTCTCTCTCTCATCCGCGAGGAAGAAGGGCATTTTGCCCATAACCCCCTGCAGAATATCATAATCAACCCGCAGTCCAAACTACAGAACCCTCTCTCTCTCTGATCTTTCGCCAGGGACCCCCTGACCTTTTCGGTATTCACAGTTAGGTCCTTATTCCTTTAAACAACCCCTAAACCCCCCACTAAACTCATCATTTCATGCGCCAAATTAATCCCGTTTCACCCCAAACTCCACCACTATGTTTACCAGTATATTTCCGCCAATCCATTCAGTCCATATCCAAAAATAACCATGTCATCACCATCACTCTTTCTCTGTTCTTTCTTTCGGAGCTCAGCAAAAACTTTATTTCTTTTATTTATTGTGTTTTTGTTTGTGTGTGCCATAGACTCTGCTGTGAACGAGGAAGGACTCGAGGAGGAGCAGGGTTACGACCAGGAGCTTGGAGACCAAGACCCCGGGCAGGAATCCCCCGAGGGTTGGGAGAACGGCAAGTGCAATCCCATCCTTTGATGCATATTCTTGTCCTAGTTTTTATAAACACAACCTATGGCCTGTTTTATAAAACTTGCATGATTTACTACTAAACCCGATTGGATAGCCATTCCTTGATTGCTATGACCGTTTCCTTGACAACCTAGATTAATGTTTGAATAGGACAATGCTCTGTTTGAATGTTAGTCACTCCTAGAAATGCTTAGGACTGTCTTACTGTTATACTCTCCATTATAACCACTTGGTGTTTATAAAAGCAACCGCGTGCGTGCTTTAAAATAAAAGAGATGGATTTTGTGAATAAAATGTGTATCCGCGTGGGATGAGACATACAGTATTTCTTGTGTGAAATACCGAGGTGAGCTCGAGCCTTTGTGGTTGACCATGGTGGGAGTTGTCTATCCTGTCACAATTTTTGGGATGATGTTGATGTGTCATCTAGCCTAACCCATTTTATTGTACCACCACTCGACCGTTGTATGTGGCAACGGCCTAGCATGAATCCCACTAGTTAAGCTGTTGGTTATGTGGTGTGTTGGTGAGCAACAGAGGGCCATGGAACTGGGGATACGATCTATGTGAGGTATGCCCCTGGGTAGAACCTCACTGGTAGGTTGCTGACCCCCTGGTCGTGTCTGTGGTAACTTGTCAGTTTAGCTATGGTGGGTAATGGCTTTGATGGATCTGCACTGACACTAAGGTATTCATGTTGTGGTACCCTACTTGTGGTTGTGTACACCTCTGCAGAGTTAAAACCTATCCGGATAGCCGTGTCCACGGTAATGGGCGAGTTACGGTTTGGTCACTTCACTAGTCCCCTGGTTTTGGTGTAAGAATGTGTATGGTAAATGTTGAGTTGAGAAAAGATGTTGGCATAGGCTATGACAGATGGGGAATCTGGTAGCGTTAAAATATTGTGAGAAAGACAATTATGTTTATTGATGCAACTAAAAGAAATGTTTGTGAAAACCTTTTGTAAAATAAACCCTTGCATGTGTAAAATTAGCTTTGCTGCAAAATAATCCATGAACCTGTCCTTGATTATATTCCTTTGCATGCTTCTGTTATATCCCTTCCGTGGATGTGGTTGTGCTTGCTGAGTACGTATGTACTCACCCTTGCTTATTTTGTTACAGAGGTCGACCCAGACTTTGTGCCTGAGGACGTTGTTTAGGGGGTTCGTTCTTCACCCAACCTTTGGCTGTGTGTTATGGTCACCCGCTTGAAGCCGCATGGATTTCCACCTTGATGAAGACCTCTTTTTTGTCAACCTTTTTATCTGGAGTCTAGCTTTAGTCCTGTTTGTAGTGGTCCTGCAGTGCCACCGTTACCCGTAATGTTGTTTAAGTACTGAACCATCTGTTGTAATAATGTGAACCAGCATTCTGGGACTGGTATTTGTATCACATTAAGTTCTCTCTTTCGAGGGGACGCTTCTCTTGTCCACCGCGACGAGTAGGTGCTTGAATCCGCCTTGGGCTGGCTTAAACGGCCCCACGTTGTCTAGCCCCCATACTGCGAAGGGCCAGGATGGTGGGATGGTGCATAGCGCCTGAGTCGGTAGGTGCTTTTGCTTTTGGAAGAACTGGCACCCGACGCAACGCTGGACAAGGTCCTTTGCGTCGGAGACCGCTGTAGGACAGAAGAACCAAGATCTGTAGATCTTGCCAACCAGTGTTTTAGCTGCTGCATGATTGCTGCATGCACTCGAGTGTACTTCGTGCAGTAGTGCCAGGCCTTCGCTGCGTAGGATGCACTTCATGAGTACTCATGAGGATGCTGCTTTTCTGTAGAGTTCTGAGCCGATGACCACGTAGTTGGCGCTTCGCCGGCTGAGCTGCTCGAGGACGACCTTGTCTACCTTGAGCTTGCCTTCTATAGTCATGCGGTCGTTCTTCACGAACGTGATGAGTGGTTCACGCCAATCTTCTTCTGCTTTTGGAGGAGCCGCGATTGCGGCGACGACCTGGTCGGCAGTGGCTGTAGGTTCGCCTTCGTCCATTAGTTTGATGGACGGCTTCCGTAGATCTTGCACGAACACACCAGCGGGTACTTGGGATCGCTTGGATCCAAGTTTGGACAAGACATCGGCGGTGACATTCTCTTCGCGTGGCACATGGCGGCATTCCAGCCCGTAGAAGTGGGCTTCTAGCTTCCGAACTTCCGCACAGTAGGCTTCCATCGTTTCTTTGGAACACTCCCATTTCTTGTTGACTTGCTCGACTACTACCTTTGAATCTCCAAAGCATAGGAGGCGCTTGATGCCGAGGGTAATAGCTATCCTTAACCCGTGGATCAGCACTTCATACTCGACGCCGTTGTTTGTCACCTTGTAATGGATCTGCAGCATGTACTTGAGGTGCTTGCCTTCTGGTGATATAGATAGTACTCCCGTGCCGGCTCCTTCGAGGTTCAGGGCACCATCAAAGTACATGGTCCAGTGCTCAGGTGGCTCGGTGGGTGTAGGCGCCTGGAGTTCTCTCCACTCGGCCAGGAAGTCGACCAAAACTTGTGATTTGATGGACTGTCTTAACCTGAAGGTGATGTCGAAGCTTCCGAGTTCTACCGCCCATTTGACGACTCGGCCGTTGATGTCGCAGTTGTGGAGAATTTCGCCGAGTGGGAAGTTGGATACCACGTGTATGGGGTGAGCTTGGAAGTAGTGGCGCAGCTTCCTTGAGCAGATCAAGAGCGTGTAGAGTAGCTTTTGTGGGTGCTGGTACCGGATTTTTGACTCGGCCAACACTTCGCTGACGTAATACACCAGTCTCTGAACCGGGTAGGAGTGTCCGTCTTCTTGGCGCTCCACGACCAGGGCTATGCTTACCACATTGGTGGTTGCTGCTATGTATAGCAGGAGGGGTTCATCTTTCTTCGGCTCGGCGAACATCGGCGGGGTGGCGAGGAATTGTTTTAGGTCGGCCAATGCTTGGTCGGCTTCTGGCGTCCACTCAAACTCGTCGGCCTTCTTCAAGAGCTTGAAGAAGGGGGCCCCCCATTCACCTAGCTTGCTGATGAACTGGCTTAGGGCTGCTATCATCCCTGTCAGCTTCATTATTTCTTTCTTGTTCTTGGGATGCGGCAGATTCTGTATCACCGCGATCTTGGTCGGATTAGCCTCTATGCCCTGCTGGCTTACCAGGAACCTCAAGAGTTTGCCTGAGGGGACCCCAAAGACGCACTTGGTCGAGTTTAGCTTCTATCTGTAGCGGCGAAAGTTGTTGAACGTCTCTTTGAGTTCGGCGATTAGGGTATCCGGGTCGTAGGTCTTGACCACGACATCGTCGACGTAAGCTTCAGCATTACGCCCGATATGAGTATCCACGCAACCCTGGATTGCCTTCTGGTACGTCGCTCCGGCATTCTTGAGGCTGAAGGTCATTGTTTTGTAGCAATATATGCCGTGAAGCGTGATAAACGCCGTTTTGTCTTGGTCAGCCGGGTTGAGGGCTATCTGGTGATAGCTAGAATAACAGTCGAGGAAGGAGAGTAGTAGACACCCAGCCGTGGAATCGACAACCTGGTCGATACGGGGAAGAGGGAAGGAGTCCTTAGGGCAGTGTTTGTTGAGATCGGTATAATCAATGCACATTCTCCATTCACCGGTTTCCTTCTTTACAAGTACAGGATTTGCAAGCCATTCGGGGTGCATGCACTCCGAATGAAACCGGCTGCTAGGAGCTTATTCAACTCTACCCTAATGGCCTCCTTGCGATCTTGTGCGAACCGTCGAAGCTTCTGCTTGACCAACTTGGCGGTCTTCACGAAATGCAAGGAGTGCTCAGCCTTCTCCCTTGGAACTCCGGGCATATCCGAGGGTTTCCACGCGAATATGTCCCAGTTGTCCCGCAGGAAGGAGGTGAGCACACTTTCCTATTTGGGGGACATGCCTTGGCCTATCAGCGCCGTCTTGCTGGGGTCGTCGCTGAAGAGGGAGATCTGCATCTGGCTCGAGCGTTGTCATCGTTTCGTCTTGCTCCGGCACCTTGGAGTCGGCGGGTGGGTTGGTCTTGGCCTCGCTTGCGAGGAGCATGCTGTTGCCGAGTTGTCGCGAGAGCTCGGCAAGGCATACAGCTTCTCCATCACACTCGTACGACGTCTTGATGTCGCCCCTAACGCTAATGACCCCGTTCGGGGCCGGCATCTTCATCACCAAGTAGGTGTGGTTGGGGATTGCCATGAAGCGAGCCAGCATGGGCCGCCCAAAGATGGCGTGATAGGAGTTGCCAAAGTTGGCGACCTCGAAGTGCAGGAACTCGGTGCGGTAGTTATCGGGCGTGCCGAAGGTGACCGGCAGGGTGACTCGCCCTACTGGGTAGGCCGCCTTGCCTGGGATGACGACGTAGAATGGGTGGTCGGAGCCTTGGAGCCTGCTGTAGTTGAATCTCATGTCATTCAGAGTCCTGGTGAAGATGATGTTGAGTGCGCTGCCTCCGTCAAACAGTACCTTAGTCAGGAGGACTCTGTCAACAACTGGGTTGAAGATCAACGGGTATGAGCCTGGTTTAGGCAAGTGGACCCAATGATCCCTCCTGCTGAAGGTGATCGGAGTTTCTGACCACCTAAGGTACTTGATACCCATGGTGCCCACGAGATTTATCTCGCGGCTGTGGAGCTTCTTCTTCCTTTTGTCGCGGAACGCGTCGGATCCTCCCAGGATCACGTTGACCTGGCGGTCGGCGCGTTGAAAGTTGCCGCGCTGCTCATCTGCAGCGGCGGCGTCTGGGCCCGGGCGGCGAGCGTCGCCATCCGGTGCTCTGTCATCACGGCGGCGGTCGTTGCGGTGGTCGAAGCGGCGATCATTGCGGCGGTCGCTGTCTCTTCTGTCACCGCGGTTGTTGTTGAAGCATGGCTTTTTCGGCGCTGGGGGGACGCCGAGTTCCTTCTTCAGGGTCCAGCAGTCCCTGAACGAGTGCTTCGCGTCCTTGTGGAGAGGACACGACTCGTTTAGACAGGCGAGCTGCTCGGGTTGGAGTCGTGACTCCACGCGGCCTTCGCCTTCTGCAACGGTTGCGACGTCAGGCCTGCTACGTCTGTTGCGTGTTGGTTCTGCCTTCTTTTGCTTGGCCGGCGGGCGGTCGTGGTCTTTGTCTCTCCGGTCTCTAGCCCTGAACTGAGCTAGCTCGGCTGCGTCGGCTTTAGCTTCCTCCTCGACCACCTTCATCATCTCCTCAACTGTCTTGGGGTCTTTCTTGAACAGGTTGTGGAAGACGTCCTTGTCATACAATCCGCGTCGGAAGGCGTCTATGACGTCCCTCTCTTCGACGTCTATAAGCTTGTTACGGTTGTCGAAGAACTGGTTGGTGTAGTCTCGGAGACTTTCACCCCTGTTTTTGGCGTACTAGATCCAGATCGAACCTAGTGCCCGGCCGAGTGTAGGTGGCCTGATAGTTTTCTGTGAATACCTTGCAGAGCTGTGCCCAGCTGTCGATGGATTGTTCCGGATGCCCTGAGAGGCATAGGAGCGCCGCTTTCCCTAGCATGTCCGAGAAGTAGGCTGCTGCCTGGTCGGTGCTGCCGCGTGCGGCTTTGACCGCCGTGATGTAAGTTTGGTTCCAGAGCTTGGGGTCGGAGCGGCCGTCGAACTTCTCGACCATGGCCGGTTTGAAGGTATCCGGCCATGGGACCTGGCGTAGCCGCTTGGTGAGAGCCTGAAAGCCTTCGATCTCGAAGTTGTCCTTGCCGAAGCTGCCGTTGCCGCCGCCGTGACGGCGGTCACGGGCTCTGGGTGAGCCGTAGCGGCGGTCATATCGGTCGCGTTCGTCGAGCTCGCGGCGTGCGCGGTGATCGTCGACATCGGAGTACTCGGAGTAGTTTGCTCGGTGTCCAGGTCGGCCGAAGTCCCGATCATTTCGCTCTCGGCGTTCCATCTCCACGGCAACGCATTCACGATGCCTCTTGTCAAGTTCTTCTCGCACATCGCGGTCATACCTACGTAGCCGGTCACGGAGGTCGCCGTTGTTACGGCGGTGATTACGTCACCTGTTACCGCCGTCGTGGCGGTTCCGAGGGTGCCTGCCCTCGAACTCGTCCGGCTGGTGGTCGGCCGTGTGTTCCTGATCAACCTCCTCTCGGATGACATTTAGAGTTGGAGATCTATGCCGGCGCCTGCCTCGGTCAGATCTGCTATACCCGGTCCTGCGGGAACTCGATCTACTCGAGTGTTGTAACACCCTAAAATAGCATATTTAAAAATTTTCAGTAATTAATTGATTATTTAATGACATGCTCATAATTATAATTAATATAGTGTAAAAAAATAATTTCTAAAAATTAATAACAAATATAAGGTGTAGAAACATTTTTTGTTGCATTCATGCTGCTACATTGAGTTTTGTATTGCTTGTGGTTAAAAAGAGAGTTTAAATTTATTTAAATTCGAATTTGAATCACCATGTTTGGAGCCCTAGAATAGTTACTTTAGAAAGAGTTCGCTTTCGGTCCTTGAACTCTCTGCCTCAGCCTGTTTTCTCCCCCTTTTTCTCTTCTTCCCGAGCCGGCCCAAGTCTTCCCAGCTCGGCCCAACCCACCTCGCCTTCCCCGCGTGGCCCACTCTCCCCCAGAGTCGAAAGTTCATTTCTACTCCCTCTACTTTTCCACCGTCGTCGTCGTCGATTGCTCGACGGGCACTCGACCACGCGCTTCGCAAGAAGGTAACGAGCGTGACCAAGCCATCCACAACCTTAGTCCTGCCTTGATTAGCGCTAAATGCTCGTCGTTCTTTGCTCAGGCCGCCGGATCTGCCTTGCCTCATCGGCCACCATCTCCGCTGCCCCGTCGACGTCGTGATCACTCCTGGTGAGCTCTCCATCTTCTCCAGGTGCCGTAGGACGAAACCGCGTCTCCACCCGAGCCCCGTATCGCATACTCCGACCTCACCGGAGCTGCACCCCCGCCGGCCGCCGCCGCACACCACCCACATCACCTCCCCGCCGTCGAGACCTCCCTAGGTGAACTCGCCGCACCACCAGCTCCCTCCCCGACCAAACCCCGAGGAAAACCGAGCCCCCTAGCCCTGGATCGATCTCGCTCCGGCGAGCCTCCGCCGCGGCCATGGGCGGCGCCGCCGCCCCCGTCGTCGCCGTCGACCCCCCTTAACCCAGATCCAATCTCCACCATTAGATCCACATCCGACGGCCCCCATCGCGCCCCACCCCAAGTCAAACAAACCTATATCGGTCAGCGCCGGTAACATTTGTTAAAGAGACCCTCGGTTTTACTCAAATTAACCCGCCGTCCAGAGTAGCGTAAAAGAAATTACACATAGGTCCTGTTTTTCACGAAACACCCCCTATGCTTTCAAATATTCCAACCCGCGGTCCAGAGCTTGCTTCTTTTGCAAGTTAGCACTCGGGTTTTAATACGTAATTGCGTATAGGTCCTCGGTTTTTCACAAATAAGCCCCTGGAAGTTTCTGAAACTTGCCAGCAAGCCCCTGAACCTTAGAAACGCCATATCTCTCTCATTTTAGCTCCGATTAGTGTGATTCTCGCGCCCACGTGTTCGTAGCAAAGCGTAGAATATTTCTAGAACCTTCTTTTGTTCTGTTTCTAGTATTTGGTGTACTGTTTCTAATAGAATACTTTGTTTGCATGTATTGGCTTGTGTGGATGCTTGTGTGATGATTCGTGTCCAGTCGGTGAGCCGTTGGCGTTGGACTTTGAGTACGAGGACTTTCAGGAGCCGGACTCACAGCAGCAGCAGCAGCACTTTGAGGAAGGCAAGTTGTAGCACGGACAATCCTTGCTACCTACCCACTTGTATTTAATCTTTTATTTCATACATGCATGTGTCTAAATTGATGTATCCTTTAAGGTGGTACCTAGCTTTTACTTATCCTGTCCTTGTTACCTTGGGTTTATGCATATGGGTAGAACTTTGCTATGCACAGCTACTGTCACCTTTACTTAATTGTTAATTTTGATATAATGGTTCACTTCAACTTTAATGTTAAAACTTGCTTTTTAGCAACATGGATCGGTGTCGGACCTTAGGACCGGCAATCCACCTGGGGGTACCCGAGTGGTTGATTTGTAGGAGGGGTGATCGATGAACTAGTGACTTGATGGTACACAGGAGGCACTGATTTAGACAGGTTCGGGCTACCCGAAGGTATAATACCCTACGTCCTGTGTCGGTGGTTGTATTGTATTGCTGTTGTGATGCGTGATACACGATACCCGCATGGGGATGCCCTAGACCGCTTTATATAGGGTAGCGGGCTAGGGTTTACAAGTCGGTTTCCATCTAAACCTACTTGGTTCTGACCAGGACTCTAGCCCGGGTCGGTTACAATTGGAATATCCCTAGATATCCGGATGACTTGCTCGTCAAATCTTCATCAACTTGTCCATCAAGTCGGGGAGCCCGTATGGGCCGCCTAGGGGTCGGCTCGTGGGCCTATCAGAGGTGGGCCCTAGGCACCATGGTCTAGCCTGACAGTGGGCCCAGGGGTACCCATATCCCACAAGCCCCCGAGCAACGTGCAGGCGCGTGACGAACTACTTGATGAAATACCGAGGTCAATAAGGTCGGCTGAAGGTGCTTCAACTTGTAGTCGGCACAAGGGTGGGCGGTGCTAAAAAAGAGAGAACACCCAGTATCAACGCCGAGTCCTTCGAGGTAGTCGATCGGTCCTCATGAGGGCCGAGTACAGGGCGACGATTAGGAGCACTGTATCCAGTAGCCCCCGAGCATTGGGTTGGTTAGTATAAGCGAGCCAAAGCTCAAAAAAGTAGCTAGACAACATGTTGCCCAAGAGTTGGTGAAGGCTTGCTGCCACCAAGAATATATTCCAAGTTGAGGGGCTTGCTTAGTCGAATCGGCTGAGTTGTACCTGGATAGAAGCATGCTGCCACCAAGGAAGGGGCCAAATTAACTAACACCCGTGACACAACAGTGTGTTGATAAAGATGGACCGAGCCTGCCCGGTCAAAAGCTGTTATTACTGACATTGCGGGAATCCCGCGCTCTGAGCATGCTCAGTCAAGGGCATTGATGACCACCCGCCCGGGGAAGGAGCAAAACGCATGCGCATTCACTCCCGCATGTTAGCGGCTCACGATCTGCTAGGTCCGCGGCCCCGAGCGGCTATAAATGGGCACCCTAGCGCTTGCTATCCGCCGCAGTGCTTTGAAGAAGATAACCACCATGTGGGTCTTGAGAGTCTTTTGTCTTGAGTGGATCGTGGGCGAGGGGAAAGGAGCCCAAGGTGCCTGCCTGATTCTCACCATTGATGCCAGAAGAAAATCGTCGAAGGGTGGTGCAAATGCTGCGGGAAAGGAGCTGGGCATCGCGCTTCTTATCTGAGGGGAAGGTGTCCAGTTCTTGATGGATCCGGGCGAGGAGGATGTGGTAAGTGTACTCTTCGTCAGGAAGCTAGCGAATGATGCCGAATTAATGGCTGATTTCGGGAGCCCATCGAGGACGAGTGGAGTGCAGCCCAGGCTTGGGGCTTGCCGCAGCGCTTAACTCCTCCCCTCTCTTCCAGCAATGCAGCCACGAGGTTCTTCAGTTGGTGGAATGCCACAAGAAAATCATCGAGAAAGCTGTGGAAATTGCTTCCGGCGATTGTATGCTGACCACCTAACTGAAGTGGTCCAAGAGCCGCCAACAGCGCGACTTATGCCTTTGTATCTTGAAATGGCTTTTGGCCAAATGTTCTTTGTATTTGTAGAACTCGCGATCTGCGAGGTATTGAATATGAACTTGTTCATTTGTCGTGGCGTTGAGATGTTGCCGACTTCTTCTTTGAGAGGGAGAGTGATAGCCGTATAGGTCTACCGGTCCCTACCCAACGCCCAGCCCCCGAGCATGCGAGGGTCTTGACCTAGTTCCCGTAGAACACGCCGAGTCCCTTCACGGCACCCAGCACCCGAGCATGCGAGGGTCTTGGCCTGGTTCCCTTGGAACACGCCGAGTCCTTTCATGGCGCCCAACCCCCGAGCATGCGAGGGTCTTGGCCTGGTTCCCTTGGAACACGCCGTGTCCTTTTTCGTCAATTTCCAGTCCATCAATTTCGGATCCGGCGGATCACGGATCCCCAATCCCTGTCACACCCGGATTTACACAAAAACCCGAATGCTACTATATGTGTGCCCAGGAAGTCCACAGAACACATATATTTAACAAATATGATAAACATTGTACATATGCTCGAATAAAATGGTTTTACATCAGAGTTTGACTCAAATAACTAAATAAAACAGCGGAAGTCTCTTTATTAAATCTCTCTAAACGAATACGAAGACGAAGCCGATAACCATAACCCACGGGGACACCGACTGGTTGAGCACAGCTAGTAGAATGGCAGATCCTCAGGAAATTCAACAGCAGCAGTACCATCTAATCCATCTGTTACCCATCCGGGATTTTGTTGAATAGCAAGTGTAAGTAAATGCCTTACTTAGCAAATACAACACGGATAATGAAGGCTTAAAAGAAAGGCTTGACACGGCTGAACTGCATTAGCAATTTTAGTTGTTTCATTTTAACATCATCATAATCACTACATTTACATGACTCCCAGTTGTAACCCAATTAATATAGTATAAGTGAACTATAAACGATAATAAATATCAACTTCTAATCAAAAAGGATCCAGGCCGCTTGTGACCGTGAGCAAGGCTATCATGATAGATTATACACTCTGCAGAGGTTTCGCCCTTTACCCACCAATCGCGTAAAAGTTCAAAGGAACTTTGCACCCAACCACGCACATCAACACTTCCGAGGTGTGACTGCATAGGGACGCTACGAGGCTTTTCACAAGACACCCTAACGAAACAGTAGCCGTTATGATACAACCTAGGCAGCATGACCCAAGGCACCGAGATTGACTGATGCTCATGTAGCAAAAAGAGGGGGGTCAATGGCGTCCAAGCGCGGTAATAAATATCAACAACAAAATAAATAGCGCAACGTGTGGAACCCCCGCCATACGGTGGCTCCCAACACGGGACTGTGCCTCACGGGGACATAGCCGACGGATACTCCGTCCTCGGTGGATCAAACCATACTCTCACCCATGCTTCCCGTAAAGCCGTCGTCACGTCGGTAACTACTGTCAAGCTAGAGCCGTACATGTTACTTGTCCAAGACCAGAGCCATTATAGTTCTAGCGGTGGCGACAGGTTCCTGGGCTGCCGCTTTAAGAACCAGTCCTTACGGAGAGACACTAGGGCCAAGCACGAAGCGTACGCCCTAGCTCCCTGATCCATGTTGCTAAAAAGCAAGTTTTACCATTAACATTGAAGTGAACCATTAAGTCAAGATTAACAGTTAAACAATGGTGACGGTAGCTGCGCCTAGCAAAGTTCTACCCAAATGCAATAACCCAACGTAATCAAGGTATAGGATAAACAAACTAGGTACAACCTTAAAAGGGTAATAATTTAGACACATGCATATGCAGTAAATAGTGTAAGGTGTGTGTAGGTAGCAAGGATTGTCCGTGCTATACTTGCCTTCGTCAAACTGCTGCTGGTCCTGCTCCTCGTAACCCTCGAACTCAAACGCGTACGGCTCACCGACTGGACTCATACATCAACACACAAACATCCACACAAGCCAGTACATGCAAACAATATTAATCTATTAGAACAGTACACCAAACAGTAAAAACAGAACAAAAGAAGGCTTAGAAACCAATCTACGCTTCGCTACGAACACGTGAGCGTGAAAATCACTCAAATCGGAGCTAAAACGAGAAAGTTATGGCGTTTCTACGGTTCGGGGGCTTGCTGGCAAAGTTTTAAAAGTTCCAGGGGCTTATTTGCAAAAACTCAGGGGCTAAAACATAATTTTATATTAAAACAGGAGGGTTTAATTGCAAATTAACCAAGACAGGGCCTCGGGTGCTATTTTTAAATAAGACAGGGGGTTTTCTGTAAAAATCAGGACCTAATTCTAATTATTTTTGAATAGATCTGGACCGCGGGTTGATTTCGAAAAAGGTCAGGGGCTCTTTTGCAAAACTGGCACGGCTGACTCGGGTTGACCGGTATTGACCCGGGTTTGACTCGGGCTCCGGCGGATGCGGGCCGTCGGATTTGGATCCGACGATCCAGATTAGATCTAGGGGAGGGGAAGTCGGCGGCGGCGCTGGGCGGCTGCGGCGGCGCTTCACCGGCGAAACGCGCAAAAGCGTTAGGAGGCTCGGTTCGGGGCGCGGTCTGGTGCTACGGGTGCGCGGGACGACGGCGAGTCGAGTGGGGTGGATCTCGTCGGCGGCGAATCACCAGCGGCGGCGGACAACGAGCAATGGCGGCGGCGGACTCCGGCGAGGGCGGCGAGCACGCGACAAAGGGAGAGAGGGAGCAAGGAGGGGCTCGGGGGGTTCCTTACCTCCACGCGAGGGTCCTGGGGCTGCCGGCCGTGGTAGAACGACGGCGGGCGGCGAGACCGACGGCGGCGCGCGAGCTGGGGCGGCGGCGGCGCTCGGAGAAGGCGGCGGCTAGGGTTTGCGCGTCGCGAGCGTGCGAGAGAGGAGCAGAGGGGCGTCGCGGCTGCGGATTTTACAGAGCGGCCGAGGGAGGGTCCCGGTGGACCTCGGCGTGCGTGCCGGGCCTCGGCCGGACTCGGGCTCGTGGCCAAGTCGAATTCGGTCGGGGTTAGGGGACAACCCTGACACGCGGGTCCCGCGTGTCAGCGGCTGGAGGCGGCGTGAGGCGGGCCGGCCTGGTGGGCCGCGTTGGCGAAAGGCAAGTGTGCCGCGGCGGGCTGGCTGCTGGGCCGGACTGGGCCGCAAGCGAGGAAGCGCGGGCTGTCGCGGGAGCGGGAGAGGAGGCAGGCCGGCGGGGAAGCGGAGCAGGCCGAAGGCGGGCCGAAAGCGGGGAAGCGGGGAGCGGGCTGCTGCGCAGAAGAAAAGAGGGGCAAGTTCGGCCGGGGAAAAAGAGTTCAGGGAGGGAAAACAGACTCGAGCTGCTACAACTTTTCTAGAGCTCCAAACAAAACGATTCAAATTCGAATTTAAACAGAATTTAAATTCCAATTGAACCGCACACAAAAAAAACACAATGCAGACAACATGAATGCAACAAAAATGTTTCTAACCTTATATTAAATTTTATTTCCTCAGAAATAATTTATTTTCCTTAGATAAATATGAGCATTAAATTAAATAAAAGCAAATTTAATTACTAAATTTTAAAATAGGCATTTTTAGGGTGTTACAATCCCGCGGATTCCGTCCGTTAGTTTCGGAGCCGTTAGGTCATGGTGGTGCCGCGTTATAAATACACGACCGGGGACGGCGTAGTCGTCATCCCACCATTGCGCCGCACACTTCGTCTTCCCCGCCTTCCTTTTCGCCTCGCTTGCCGCCGCGCTCGAGCGAGGTTCCCCAAGGTTGTGCGAGGGTAGTAGATCGATTTCCATTAGCGCGCGCTTTCCACTCCGGCTTCCACCCACCCCCTGCGCCGCCCATTCCAGCGAGGCCATGGCCGACGAAGCCACTGACCGCGCCGCTCCTGATTCTCTGGCGGCGGCCAGAGTGCCACCAGAGAGTGAGCAAGAGGCAGCTTGGGGGACGTCGAAGATGACGACGGCGCGCCTGGAGGACATGGCGAACCGCGGCGTGCTCCCCCCCAAGGATACCTTGTCTTGGAGGGTGCCGGGGAAGGAGAAGATGCCGTTCGAGAACACCGGCGACGTGGCCGTTTTCGCGCACTTCGTTGAGCGCGGATTCAGCACACCGTCCGGCGACTTCTTCCGCGGGCTGCTGCATTACTATGGTCTGGAGCTCTCCCATCTCAATCCCAATGGGATTTTTGACATTTCATTCTTCATCTACCTTTATTTCTGGTGACTCTTTCTGACTCTTCCAAAATTCTGACGGGGTGCTCGGCATACGTGAGATCTTCCTCCACATTCAGCTCATCAATCGGAATCTGTTCCTCAGGTACTCGCAAGCACTTTTTCAACTGAGACACATGGAACACACCATGTACTCCTGCTAACTTCTCTGGTAGCTCTAACTGATATGCCACCTCACCTTTCCGACCAAGTACCTTGAACGGTCCAATGTATCGAGGTGCTAGTTTGCCCTTGACGTTGAACTTCTTCACGCCTCTCATTGGTGACACCTTGAGATACACAAAGTCTCCAACTTCGAAGCTGAGATCCCTCCGTCTGATATCTGCATAGCTCTTCTGATAGCTGTTGTTGTACGAGAATTCCGCGTATGGTAAACTCATGTCCCAACTGCCACCATATTGTAGAGAAAATGCTCTCAACATATCCTCCAATATCTGATTTGTCCGTTCTGTCTGCCCATCGGTCTGCGGATGGTAAGCTGAACTGAACTGTAGCTTAGTGTCCATAGACTCATGCAGTCGTCGCCAAAAGTGTGATGTGAACTGGGTACCTCGATCTGATACTATTTTTTTCGGTACCCCATGCAAACACACAATCCTCTCCATATACAACTCCGCTAGTCTGGCTCCCGTGTAGGTGGTCTTTACTGGAAGGAAATGCGCCACCTTGGTCAGACGATCCACGATTACCCAGATTGAGTCAAATCCCCTCTGAGTGCGAGGTAAGCCAGTGATGAAATCCATACCGACTTCTTCCCACTTCCATTCAGGTACCTTCAGGGGTTGGAGCAAACCTGCAGGTCTCTGGTGTTCAGCATTGACTCTCTGACATGTGTCACATAGAGCCACATAGGTTGCCACATCACGCTTCAATCCATACCACCAAAATCTCTCTTTGATATCTTGGTACATCTTGGTACTACCCGAATGTATCGAATACGCCGATTCATGGGCTTCCCTGAGTATGGCATCCCTGATCTGCACTATGTCTGGTACACAGATCCTCTTCTCATACCACAATGTCCCTTGGTCATCCACTCGAAATCCAGGGGCTTTTCCTAATGCCACCAGTTCCATAATCTCCTTAATCTTCTCATCTGCGAGCTCTCCTTTTCGGATCTCTTGTTCCAAGGTTGGTTCTACCGCCATCTCAGTGACGCTGGTCACAAATCCCAGACTCATCCTTTCAAACTCTGAACTGAGTTCCTCCGGTAAGCAATGTCCCATGGTCTTATTCACGTAGCTCCTTCTACTCAGAGCATCTGCCACCAAGTTGGCCTTCCCTGGATGATAATGAATCTCCAGGTCGTAGTCCTTGATCAACTCTAACCAACGACGTTGTCTCATATTCAGATCTGACTGTGTGAACACATACTTGAGACTCTTGTGGTCAGTGTAAATATCACACTTATGTCCAATCAAGTAATGCCTCCAAATCTTCAAAGCATGCACCACAGCTGCTAACTCCAGATCGTGTGTTGGGTAGTTCTGCTCATGTTTCCTCAACTGCCTCGATGCATAAGCTACTACTCTGCCTTCCTGCATGAGTACACACCCCAGTCCTAGTCGGGATGCATCGCAGTAGATAGAGAAACTCTTGGTTATATCCGGCAACACTAGCACGGGTGCCGTTGTCAACCTCTTCTTCAATTCCTCAAAGCTAGCGTGACACTCACCTGTCCAGACAAACTTAGCATTTTTCTCCAATAGTGCCGTCATGGGTTTAGCAATCTTTGAAAATCCTTCAATGAACCTCCGATAATATCCAACCATTCCAAGGAAGCTTCTGATTTCACTCACATCCTTAGGCGGATTCCAACTCAACACGTCACTAACCTTCTTCGGATCAACTGCCACTCCACCATTGGACAACACGTGACCCAAGAATGCTACTTCCTTCAACAAGAACTCACACTTGCTCAGCTTGGCATACAACTGATGCTCTTCATGCTCTTCCTCATTCTTGGAGAAAACTAGAATATCGTCAATGAACACCACTACGAATTTGTCAAGATAGTCCATGAACACACTGTTCATCAAATACATGAAGTATGCCGGTGCATTTGTCAAACCAAAAGACATGACAGTGAACTCATATAGACCATATCGGGTTGTGAAGGCTGTTTTGGGGATGTCAGTCACTCGTATCCTCATCTGATGGTAACCAGATCGGAGATCGATCTTAGAGAACACACATGCTCCTTTCAACTGGTCGAAGAGATCATCAATCCTCGGCAGCGGATACTTGTTCTTGATGGTCACTTCATTCAAAGCTCGATAATCCACACACATTCTCTGGGTCCCATCTTTCTTATCCACAAACAAAACCGGTGCTCCCGAAGGGGAAGAACTAGAACGAATATACCCTTTTGCTAACAACGCCCTTAATTCCTCCTTAAGTTTTTCTAGTTCTTTTACTCTCATTCTATATGACCTCTTAGCTATAGGTGCAGTACCAGGCTTAAGATCAATAACAAATTCAACTTCGCGGTCTGGGGGCATACCTGGTAACTCATCTGGAAACACATCTGGGAAATCGCACACCACTCTGATGTCTTCCAGTGCTACACCCTCGGCTTGGTAGATCTGATTGTGCCCCAAGGGACTAGCTGCTTGATACTCCACTTTCTCACCAGTCTTTGCTGTCAGCTGCACTGCTCTTTTGGAACATTGAATCACCCCATCATATCTGGCTAACCAGCTCATACCCAGAATCAAATCAAACCCAAGGGTTTCTAGGACTATTGGGTTCACCACAAAGTCTACCCCCCTTATTGTGATGGTGATACAGGGGCAACGTAAAGTGGCACGCTGTTCTCCCTCGGGTGAACTAACTACCATGGGGTTCCCCATAGGTTGCAAGATCATCATGTTCTTTTTCACGAAAGCAGCAGATATGAAAGCATGTGAAGCTCCAGTATCAAACAAAACAGTTGCGAGAGTCGAGTTGACAGGGAACGTACCCACAACGACATTCGGTGTTCCTTCTGTGGTTTCCGCACCCATGTGGTTGACCTTGCCTCTCGCTGGGTTCTACTACTGATTCCCGTTCTGGTTCTGCGGTTGCCCAACCCTCTGATTGTTGTTCTGACCAACGGCGTTCTGAGCCTTGCGAGGACAAGCGCTGGCATAGTGTCCCAGCTCACCACAACCAAAACACCTCGGAGCCGTAGGTGCATTGTTGGCCGGGTTGGGGCGTTGGACAGGACCATTCTGTGGCTGGTTCTGAAGACACTGCTGAGGTGGCGCTGGGAGGTACTGGGGACGCTGCTGGTACTGGGGACATTGCTGATACTGGTTGCGGCTCATCGGACCGGACTGTCCCTGGAAACGCTGTGGAGTCACCATCTGCTGGTTTCCTTGCTGAGGATTGAAGCGGGGGCGAACATTGCCTCCTGACGGTGGGCCTTGAAGCTTCCTCTTCTTTTCCTCCATCTCGCGGCGCTTGTGCTCTAGCAGTAGTGCGCTATCCACCAGTTCTTGAAAGGTGGCGAACTTGGAGCACAGGAGCTGGTACTGGAGTGCATCATGCAGGCCATCTCGAAATCGGGTCTGCTTCTTCCTATCCGTATTCACGTCCTCTGGAGCATAACGGGCCAACTCAATGAACTTGTCACGATAAGTGGTGACACTCATACCTTCCTGCTTCAATGCCAGGAACTCCTTCTTCTTCAAGGTCATTAGTGCTTCCGGCACGTGGTGAGAGCGGAAGCTGTCGCGGAACTCCTACCAAGTGATCTGATCACGATTGGGGTGAGCATATTGGTGCGCATCCCACCAATCCAAAGCTGCTCCCCGGAGCTGTCCACTTCCATATAACACCTTCTCCCTGTCATTGCTCTGTGCAATATCCAGCTGCATTTCCACTGCCTTGAGCCAGTCCTCTGCTTGCATTGGGTCACTAGACTTGTTGAAGGTAGGGGGGCGTCCCTTCATAAACTCGCCCCTTTTATCTCTGGGCTGCATGTGGTGCGGTTGAAGCGGGTTCTACTGATTCTGCTGCATCAGTGCTATGGTTTGCGCCATCTGCTGTGTCAGCTGGAGTTGCATCTGCATCATCTGCTCCATGGTGAGTGGCGGTGGTGGAGGTGGTGGGTTCTGATTCTGGTTGCTTCCACTGCCACCGGGGTTGCCTCTGGTGTTAACCATCTACCATAGCAAGATATCTCCCATCAGTATTCCTGTCAATCGGTAATAGATAACCCATGCTTGCAGATGGTGCATAAGAAGATAGCAGTACTTGGAGGGATATGATTCAGAGACATAGAGGGTAAGACAGAGGAAGTGCAAAGGAGATAGATAATCCCAACTATTTATTCACTAATATTCCTTAAACCTTAGTCCTATATCTAGATGGAGATAGACTTGCATCTATGACCATCACAGTCATTACAAAAAATCCAAATCAAACATAAGCATAATAACAACAAAATCAAGCACCCAGTGACATGATTCACACAAGACTCGACAACACTGGTTTTGAAAGAAACGTAACTAAATGATCTGAAACAAAATCATGGTGGTCTCCTAATGATTTATCAACCGTTCTAACTAGGCTACGATCCTACAGTCAACACGGCTCTGATACCAATCTGTCACACCCGGATTTACACAGAAACCCGAATGCTACTATATGTGTGCCCAGGAAGTCCACAGAACACATATAGTTAACAAATATGATAAACAGAGTACATATGCTCGAATAAAATGGTTTTACATCAGAGTTTGACTCAAATAACTAAATAAAACAGCGGAAGTCTCTTTATTAAATCTCTCTAAACGAATACGAAGACGAAGCCGATAACCATAACCCACGGGGACACCGACTGGTTGAGCACAGCTAGTAGAATGGCAGATCCTCAGGAAATTCAACAGCAGCAGTACCATCTAATCCATCTGTTACCCATCCGGGATTTTGTTGAATAGCAAGTGTAAGTAAATGCCTTACTTAGCAAATACAACACTGATAATGAAGGCTTAAAAGAAAGGCTTGACATGGCTGAACTACATTAGCAATTTTAGTTGTTTCATTTTAACATCATCATAATCACTACATTTACATGACTCCTAGTTATAACCCAATTAATATAGTAGAAGTGAACTATAAACAATAATAAATATCAACTTCTAATCAAAAAGGATCCAGACCGCTCGTGACCCTGAGCAAGGCTATCATGATAGATTATACACTCTGCAGAGATTTCGCCCTTTACCCACCAGTCGCGTAAAAGTTCAAAGGAACTTTGCACCCAACCACGCACATCAACACTTCCGAGGTGTGACTGCATAGGGACGCTACGAGGCTTTTCACAAGACACCCTAACGAAACAGTAGCCGTTATGGTACAACCTAGGCAGCATGACCCAAGGCACCGAGATTGACTGACGCTCATGTAGCAACACGAGGGGGGTCAATGGCGTCCAAGCGCGGTAATAAATATCAACAACAAAATAAATAGCGCAACGTGTGGAACCCCCGCCATACGGTGGCTCCCAACACGGGATTGTGCCTCACGGGGACATAGCCGACGGATACTCCGTCCTCGGTGGATCAAACCATACTCTCACCCATGCTTCCCATAACGCCGTCGGCCCGTCGGTAACTACTGTCAAGCTAGAGCCGTACATGTTACTTGTCCAAGACCAGAGCCATTATAGTTCCAACGGTGGCGACAGGTTCCTGGGTTGCCGCTTTAAGAACCAGTCCTTACGGAGAGACACTAGGGCCAAGAACAAAGCGTACGCCCTAGCTCCCTGATCCATGTTGCTAAAAAGCAAGTTTTACCATTAACATTGAAGTGAACCATTAAGTCAAGATTAACAGTTAAACAATGAGGACGGTAGTTGCACCTAGCAAAGTTCTACCCAAATGCAATAACCCAAGGTAATCAAGGTATATGATAAACAAACTAGGTACAACCTTAAAAGGGTAACAATTTAGACACATGCATATGTAGTAAATAGTGTAAGGTGTGTGTAGGTAGCAAGGATTGTCCGTGCTATACTTGCCTTCGTCAAACTGCTGCTGCTGGTCCTACTCCTCGTAACCCTCGAACTCAAACGCGTACGGCTCACCGACTGGACTCATACATCAACACACAAACATCCACACAAGCCAGTACATGCAAACAATATTAATCTATTAGAACAGTACACCAAACAGTAAAAACAGAACAAAAGAAGGCTTAGAAACTAATCTACGCTTCGCTACGAACACGTGAGCGCGAAAATCACTCAAATCGGAGCTAAAACGAGAAAGTTATGGCGTTTCTACGGTTCGGGGGCTTGCTGGCAAAGTTTTAAAAGTTCCAGGGGCTTATTTGCAAAAACTCAGGGGCTAAAACATAATTTTATATTAAAACAGGAGGGTTTAATTGCAAATTAACAAAGACAGGACCTCGGGTGCTATTTTTAAATAAGACAGGGGGTTTTCTGTAAAAATAAGGACCTAATTCTAATTATTTTTGAATAGATCTGGACCGCAGGTTGATTTCAAAAAAGGTCAGGGGCTCTTTTGCAAAACTGGCACGGCTGACTCGGGTTGACCGGTATTGACCCAGGTTTGACTCGGGCTTCGGCGGATGCGAGCCGTCGGATTTGGATCCGACGATCCAGATTAGATCTAGGGGAGGGGAAGTCGGCGGCGGCGCTGGGCGGCTGCGGCGGCGCTTCACCGGCAAAACGCGCAAAAGCGCTAGGAGGCTCGGTTCGGGGCGCGGTCTGGTGCTACGGGTGCGCGGGACGACGGCGAGTCGAGCGGGCTGGATCTCATCGGCGGCGAAGCAGCAGCGGATTCAGCACACCGTCCGGCGACTTCTTCTGCGGGCTGCTGCATTACTATGGTCTGGAGCTCTCCCATCTCAATCCCAATGGGATTTTTGACATTTCATTCTTCATCTACCTTTGTGAGGCGTTTCTTGGAATCACCCCTCATTTCCATCTCTGGCGGTACTTGTACCGCGTCAAGCACATTGGGTCGGGCAACAAGGGGGACGGCCCGACTCGGATTACCGGCGGGGCTGGTATTGCCTTGCGCATAGGTAAGCAGAGGGATTATTTTGATCTTCAGCTGAACGACGGCCACAAGGAATGGCATCGCGAGTGGTTCTATATGGTGGATCAGCCACCATTGTTGCCGGGTAGGACTGGTATGGCGTCGAAGGAGCAGGAGTCCTGGCGCAGTCTTCCGGTCGGGGGTGAGTGCGATGACATCCCCGAGCTGATGTCGATGATAGCTGACCTGAAGCAGAAGGGACTAACCGCCATGGCGGTTATAGTGTCATTTGTAGCCCGGACCATCCAGCCAATCAAGGACCGGGTGCACACGGCTTACGAGTTCTCGGGCCGCCTGGACCCAACCCGGGAAACTTCTCAAGGCTTTGACTCAGATGAGGTCGACAGGCGAGTGAGCACCATGATGAGAGGTGCCGTGAACAATGTTGGTGCGTCGCGCCCTTTTACGTTGAAGAATCCTCCGCTTGCGGTAAGGTTTCCGTTCCAAGTCTTTGTCTTGTTCTTCTGATATCTTCATTGCCCATTGTCTAAACTTTACATTGCGTTCTTCGTGCTAGGAGGTGACCAAGCGCTTCTTCTGCCCAGCACCCTTGCCTGAAGGGGATCCGGCGTTCAGGCAGAAGGTGATGAGGCCGGAGGAAGCTAGGGATGACCGTCTTTCGGCCATCGAGGATTTGGAGGGCTGGGTCTCGGAAGAGCTCGGCTCCCCACCAAGCCCGAGTTGTACTGCTGTAGTGGAATCCACGGCCGCTGCTGCCCGCACCCGAGATGGTACTCGGAAGTACTACTCGTCGCAGGTGCAGACTGCGGCGACCGAGTCACGGAAGAGGTCGGCGCAGGCACAAGTCAGACCCTGTGCCACCAAATGCTGAAGACACTGGTGCCTCTCCAGAGGCAGAAGCTGAAGGTCGGGACCTAGATGCTGTGACGGAGGTCTTTGTGGTTGTTGGCACTTCTTACGATCCAATATCAGAATTGAGAATCCTGGTACTGGGGTAAGGAGTGTTTCAGTGGTTTTCCTTATGGCTTAGTAAAATATAGAAATATTCTGCAAGCACACAGAATCACCGCTGTAGTACTTCACCTGGGAGTATTCCGAGGTATCGTAATTTATATTTCCGCAGGGAAGCTTTGGCAAGATTACTAGTGAACAGATATTCGAGACTATCAGAGGAGGGTACACGACTAGACAAGACAGGGGATAACGGTATTGGATAGGAGTGGATATACCGGACACACAGCTCAAGGGATACTCAGGTAAGGGAGAGAAGAGATAGATAGCTGGGAGGACAACGAGAAGAGATAGAGGACTCCTGGATTCTTTATCTACCTATGTCACTGTAGCTTAGAGATACAACGACTACAGAGCCAGCACTAGGAGATCTAGGATAACTCTAATGTCTTAGCTTCGGGACAAGGGAACCGGTGAACACACAGAAAGCGATGAGAAGGGGTGCCACTATTTCCCAACTGGGGAATCCTACGGACCGGAACTAATGTGATGGGCTACGAAGACCGAAAGGGCTGTCACCACCTCCCGGCTACCACCTCCGTTGCGACGGGAATAAACTAAGGCCACTGACTAGTCTAGGAACCACTCCTACACTAGGCAACGACTACTTACTCTGCTAGCAAGAGCAAGCAACCTTGTCAATACTCTTGGTGACAATTCACCTCCAGTATCGAGCAAGATCGAAGAACCAGCCAAGACAAAGACTTAAACAAGACTACAAGCACTAGAACTATAACTGACTATAGTCTAAACAAGATATATTTGCTACTAGAATAAAGTAGAAGCAAGATATAAATGACAAAGGCAAAGTGATAAAGATAACTATATTGATACTCAATGTCTTACAAAAGGTAAAGTAAAAGATACAAGAGCTATTACCAGAGCTTCTGAAGACGACTCTGGAACCTTCGAGGCAAAGCTCGACTCAACTCTAACTCCCAACTAAACTATCCTAACTCTACTAGAATGAACGTGGAAATGAGCTCCTTGGCTTGGTGTATGTTTACAAGTGAAGTGTAAGGTCCTATATATAGTGCTCCAGGGTCGGTTCAGGTAGGGTAACGGCCAAGGGAGGGGGCAGAGGCGGTTGCCGGCCGTTTCGGCCGAGAGGGTCGGTTCGGCCGAACCCTGGCGTTCGGCCGAACGCCCGATTCACCGCCTTACCACCTACGGCCGAGATGCATCCCCTGGAGTTGGTTGGGCAACTTGGGGCGGTTCGGGCGAACCCCCCAGTTTGGCCGAACTGGGCTGGGAGCCCAAGCCCGCCCCCCTGCACCGCCTTTGGCTCTGGGTCCCTCCTGGGCCGGCCTCTACTGCTTGGACTTGTCTTGATTCGGCCCAGGTTGACGTGTCGGTGCTCCGGGACGTGTTGGCCATCGTCCACGTGTCATGCATCGTGTTTTCTTGGTCATCGGTGACGTGGACGGCTCCTGGTGGTCTGTACGGCTAAGGGGGGTAACCGGCCGAACGGAGTCGTTCGGCCGATTCGGTCATTTTCAGCCCCAATAGCGCGTATTTGTCGTAGTTGTACCCGCACAAGTGAAACTCACCAAAACTCGTGGAACTTTATTAGTAATAAAACCTAAGTACATGGAATGTTGCATATAATCTCATTTATTCCCGAGTATTGGTGGTCGGATTTGGGCTGTAACGACCGCCAACAAGCTCCCCCGAGCTTAGCTCTTTGCTCGTCCTCGAGCAAAGATATAAACTTAGGCTCGGTGGATCAGGAGTTGCTACAATGTCATTTCTTTTGCAGGTAACTTTATAAACAACTAGTACTCAAAAATACTTGAATTATAGGCAAAGTTTTTAAATCACCTTTTTACCTATGGGGCTTATAGCAATCTCCTTATCTTGGGCGGTTGAAAGGACGAACAGTTTAAACTCAGTTTTATTCCACTCTACTCTTTTCAGGATCCCATCTTGAAATTTTTTTTTCACAAGTTTTGAAAACTTCAAATTGTTCCTCAATGGCACACTCAAGCACTCAAGTGGATTCGAATCCTCACCAAAGGCTTGTGCCTTCTTTTCATCCTAACATCTAATATGGCTTTTTGTGTGGCTCAGGGACAAAGGATGAAGGCATGCATGCATCTTATATTTTGCTAAGTCAATGACCGGATCTCTGAGGAGACAAATCACATCTTAAGATCGAGACGTGCAAGTGTGTGGGATGGATGGAGTGGAATATGGTGGAATGGACTATGGTGGAACTCCTTGGATGAAACTCCCTCTCCTTGATTTATTTTCGAGAACATGGGCTATCTTTTATTCTCATATTTTTGCCATGCCACTTGGCAAGCTTTTCTTTTTTTTTCTTTTTGCCATGCTCTTTGGCATGCTTTTCTTTTTCTCTTATTTTTGCCATGCTTCTTTGGCATGCTTTTCTTTTTGCATAGCCCATGTCTCTATCAAGAATATTTGGAGAGGGAACTCATAGAACATGGAGCTGTTGACGTAAAATCCGCACTTCACGCCAAGCACACAGCAAGCCGAATTAGCTAGCTTTACACGTGGCCCGAGCGTTTGAATCCGAAAGCGTGCCAGTCAATTTTCCTGAAAACTGACAAAGGGAGAAAAGATGTTCAAATAACACCTGGAACGTACCGGGTAATACCAGATAGTTCCATAATTGCGGTTACGGAGCCAGCTTCGAACGACATATAGCTACAGAGAAGCTATCTGTCAGCAGCTAAAGCATCATTCGGCAATCGGCAAAGCACGCAGGAAGCGCACTGCCGAATGCGTGATGTAAGCATGACGAAAGATCGGTTTTTGACTGAATAAACATTGTAACGCATATTCATAACCGATTAACGAGGAACAGAGCATGATAGATAAATAAAAGGGCGAAAACATGACCATAATTTCATAATAAACAAGAATGCATAGACTAAAAGCACTAGTCTACCGCATGTCTAGGCACTTTTCAACCCGTCGAGCATGAAACAAGCAAGTTAATCCACCGCATGATACGACTTGCTTAGAATCACACCACCAACCAAGAATAGATCAATCCACCGCATGATATACTCTAATCGTGGAAGGCTAAAAGCATTCTTTATTTGAAACAAAACCGTGAACATGTTTCACTCGTGGCGATACTGCCGAATACAGCCATATAGCCGAATCGGGTTCCATGAAGAAGGAACATGCTTCGTTGATGATGATAGGTCTATCAGATCGAATCGAATTCTAATCCACCGGATGATTAGCTCTAAGACGACCCAAAAACCTGCATCCACCGCATGATGCTCGGTTCTGTCAAGATCTACACAAGACCAACGAGCTTGGACCCGCAACACGTGGCAATCTAGATTGACTTCGAATTCGGCTATGGGAACGCAGTGCATTATGAGCTAGAACCGAATCTAATCAACCTAGACTGGGCAAAAGAGTGTTGTAATGAATTAAACATAAAGGTAAAATCCAGAGCAACACGTAGTAACTTAATGGATCTATCAGATCTTGCCAAAATCCAATAGAACCGATAACTTGTTCCAAGCTAAAACTTAGCCCACCGCATGGCTCATGATCTAACAATGGAACCTTCCTGAACCAAAGCCTAAATCCACCGCATGATACTAGGCATGGTGCAGGGTTGCCGGTACTTACGGAGGTCGACGGATCGATGATTCCTCTCGAAGAACTCGACGACTCGACTAAAGGACTCGAAGTTGGCACGGGGCCGGTTTGTTGTATGATCGATTCTCCTTTTTACAATTACCACGGGTTTATATTTATACCCAGGTTTCGACACGACTCCTAATCGATTACGATTACATTATTTATTTCCTAAAAAAGATAAACGCCGGGGCACCGTATCCATCTTGCATTCCAAGTTAAACCAGCCTTTTCCTTATACTTGATCCACGTCATCACGCGCCCCCGAATGCCTTTTGCGAAACAGTTCTCTTGCCGAATGACGATGCATTCCCGACCGCAGAACGTCTTTACCGAATGCTCTAGGAAAAAACTCCTTCGCCGAATGATATCTTTTCAACGAATCCGGCCCACATGTCAGCTTCTTCCTGGTGCCAATTTTTGGTGTCAACACATGCCCCTTCAATTTCGGGATAAAAGATAATTTTATCTCGGAATTGACCAGAAGCACTCAACATTCCCAAGTTAGTTCTGCTCGACACCCGCTTCTCCTTTTGAATCTTTAGAGCTCTCGTCCGGATCCGAACCCTAGGTTATCGACTTCCAAGATTCAATCTTCAAATGGCGAACCAAGATTTTGCCCTCCAGGTCAGCTTCAATCCCCTCAAGTACATTCGGTATTCTTCTTTCGATTTGCATTTTAAATTTCCTCTCATCTCTATCCATTCTTGATAGGCACTAGCTGCCGAAATACTTATCCCCGTTGAGGAAAAAGCTCCATCCTACTTCCTCGGCCCTGTAGGGAATTCAGATCCTTCCGAACTCATCGCGGCTGAATCTCAGAGGGTTCCTTTCAAGATTTCATTAACAAAATCTCATGAGTGGCAAGACGCCTTCAAGAACTGGCCTTTGCCCCCAATTGCCGGCTGGAGAAATTGGTACAAAAGGATATTTGATGACAAAAGCCCCCAAACACAGAACTGGGACCATCTGCGTATTTCTCATTGCCTGGAGCTGTCACTAGCCGAAACACCAAAGAACGAGAACCTTCTGATTGCAGCTTGCCATTTTTGGTCCAATGGTGCAAATGCTTTTCTCTTCGGTCATGGCCCAATGTCTCCTACTTTGGCCGATGTCTACATGATGACCGGCCTGAACGTTACAGGAACTGTATATCCATATGACCACAAAGGTTCCTCCAAGCAGACAGGAGTAAAAACAGGGGTTGGATACAAGAGATACATCCAGAACCATATGTCTGATGGCCCTCTGACTGATGTCGAATATAGAGCCTTCCTTTACATGTGGCTATGCAGATCAGTCTTCTGTGGCAAAGCCAATGAGCCAACCCTGAATCATATCGTGATGGCTGAAGAGCTGGCTGCCGGAAAACTCATTCCACTTGGGAAATACCTCCTGGGAAGTGTCTACCATATGCTCAATCAAACCACCCACCTGATGTATACCAGCAAGAAAATCCCCTGTGTCAATGGTCCTTGGTGGTTTGTCCAAATATGGCTGCAGTTGTACATGCATCAAATCGTCGCTATTGATCTCAACAGCCGAGACTTTCCTTCAATTAATTACAAAGAAGGAGAAACCTGGAGAACCAAAGGTTGTCAAACCTATGGAGAAGCTGCCTCCACTGTATCTATCAACAAGAACATCGGTGAACTGTTTGAGCTCTTCTTCAAAGGCTTTGCTCATCCTCTTTGGTTCCCATATCTGGACAATGACAACCTCACTCTCCCTTGCGAATTCAGCTTTGAAACTGGATGCACTGATGTACAATCTATAGCGATCTTCAATGCCTTCATCCAGCCCTGCATCCAGCCAGCCGAATTCTGTGGAGGAAGGCTGGTTCAAAGCACTTATGAATACTATCAGCCAAACATGATGGCTAGACAGTTGGGATGTGGCCAAGTGCCCCCTAGGCTATTTCTTCACGAATTTCTCAAGCCTAGGGAGATTGTCAAGGATTCCACAGAGACAAGAAGGATTTTTACTTATAAATGCTGCGGAACTATCTATGCACCTGATCCTTTTGTGCCAATAATATCTGCCCATCCTTCTTTCACTCTCTGGTGGCAAGAACTCCATGACCATATCTTCAACATGCCAATCCATCCCTTCTGCTTCGAGTTAATGCCCGATTATCAGCCAACTTCAGAGGTAATACGCTTATCCCTTCATCTGTCTCAATAATATTAACCCTGATTGATTCTGATTCTGTCATTTTGCAGGATATAACACCTGCCCCTCTTGCCAGGGCGATCTTGTACAAAGCTGCAGGCCCAATATCTGCTTTGGGGCACCAATCTCCTACCTTGGCTCAACTGATGGCTAGACAGGCTTCTCTAGATCCAATACTTACTAGACCATCATCTGTCAAGAGGAAAACCCTTTCTTTAGCTGCTCCCTTAGTTGTAAAGAAGAAAAGAACAAGCAGCAAAAAAGTTATCAAGGTCAGAGCCTTCTTCCTTTGACCATAATGCCATTGGTATTTTGCTCAGCTTTATCTCTTCTTGGTTTCAGGTCAGAGAACAGCAACTAGCAATCAGTACAGATCTTGCCGATGCTTCATTGACTGGTAAAATTCCACCACTTCATCCTCTTAACTTCTTTTTCATCGGCACTCATTCTTTGTTAACTGCAGAACAATCTTCAATGGATCCAATCTTGGAAAGCTCTTCTTCTCATCACGATTCATCTTTAGCTTTGCAACTTCTTCCTCAATCAGAAGCATTATCTTCGCCAAGAAATCTTCTAGCTTCTCCTCAGCAAGATACACAGAATCCTCCCATTGAGCCTGAGAGGCTTCCTTCCCCCATTCAGGAAGTCAGGAACGAGGTAAACAAAATCATTCAACTTTCTCTACCCTTTTTCTCAGCGGATTATTACTAATTCGGCAAGACCCCTTTTTTTTTAGGAGAAATCCATTTCATCATCCAGCTATTCTTTTGCTGTGGACGACTTGGTTGCCGAACAAGGGGAAGAAACATCTTCTGGCCAAACTCTGTCAGAAGAAAATCAAACAAAGCTGAAAGATATCCTTGCTTTGCTGCACAAGTGTATCCAAGATCAAGTCAAAGATGCTGATCTCTTAAGGGATGTACTGGAATCCATTGACCAAGAACTCCCTGATGATATCAAAACTTCTTTGGAACCAGTTTCTCATTTGGATCAACAATACGCCGCAGTAAAGCAGGCTCTAAAAAACCAATCTTCTCAACCAGTTCTAGAACAAAGGAAATCCACAGCCAAACAATCTGTGAAAGACCTGCATACTCAAGCTCAGAACGGCAAAGAATTACTGATCAGATTAGAATCTGAACTTGAAAAGAAGAAGGCCAAAAAAGCTGCACTCGAAGCCGAATTGAGAGATCTATCGGCCGAAATTGAAGCTGATGAGAAGAAGATGGCTGAGCTTCCCAAATTAACAGAGAAGATACGAAAGGAAGCTTCAGCAGCTCTGACCGAAGAAAAACAACTCAAGGCAAAGCTTGTTGCTCTGGCTAAAACCCAAGAAGCTGATAAAAACTTATTAGAGAGTATTAGCAATATGATATCAGATGCTAAAAATGTAATCTCAAAGTACTTGGGCTTGTAATTGTAACAAACAGTCGATAGCCGAATGCTTTATCAATCCTGCAATCTTGCCATTTCTTATCTCCCTTTTTCTCCATTGTGGATAACTCATTCGGCAAAGCTGATTGTAACAGTGTCAGACCCGAAAACGCCTCAAACACAACACAGCCGAATCTCATTCAGTCAAAACCGAACACGACTTCGGCGAGAACCCTAAACGACATGGAAATCGATTGGTTGGAGAATCCTTTCCATCTTTCGAACTCTTTGGGACGGTGATCCAGAGGAGATCGACAATATTGACGCCTCCATAGGTTGTCTTGATGCTCACGGCGCTGCTACTGCCGATTTCATCCATCTTCAATCTGTTCTGAATAAGCTCTTTTATTAGTTCGTACTAGGGACTAAGGAATTTTCGACAACAAAGCATTATCTTTTGCAATCCTTATGTGATGACTCTGTCAAACTCATTTTTTGTAATATATTTGCACTAAAGGCAATACACTCTGGTATTGGCCATTTCTTCTTCTATCAATATTTTTTGTTCTGAAGATGGCTCCTTCCCGAATGCCGGCTGTTTCAGTCGTTCTGACATTGAATATTTCAATTAGCGATCAATCTCAACACTAGGATAATATTTCTTCAAGTATCTCCCATTGATAGCAGCAGTAAACTCCTCTCCTAGTAAAGTTTTCAGGATATATGCATTTCCAGGCACGCATCTGACCACTCTGAAAGGACCTTCCCAATTTGGAGACCACTTACCGAATGCACTGTATTTAGTTCCAATCGGCAATATTGCTTTCCAAACCAAATCTCCTTCTGCAAATTGCTTGACCTTCACCTTCTTGTTGTAATATTTAGCAACTCGCATTTTATTTTTCTCAACATTTTCCAAGGCCCTGAGACGAATTATATGCAAATCTTCTAATTCGTCCATCATTAAATCATTATAATCTTTAGAACTTAAATCTTTTTGCAACTTTATTCTCCTTGAGTCTAATTGCATCTCCCATGGCAAGATAGCATGATGTCCATATACCAATTCATAAGGAGACGTCTGTGTAGCCCCATGTGGAGCCATTCGGTAAGCCCATAAAGCCTCATTTAATACCGAATGCCACTTTCTTGGCTTCTGATCAATCTTCTTCTGTATAATTTTAATCATAATCTTGTTAGAAGCCTCTGCCTGACCATTAGCTTGGGCATAATAAGGAGAAGAATTCAACAATTTGATGCCCGTACTTTCAGCAAAATTTCTAAACTCTGAGGATGTAAACTGAGTTCCTTGATCTGTGGTGATTGTTTGAGGAATTCCAAATCTGTAAATGATATGTTCTTTAACAAATTCAACCATATTCTCTGATGTCATCTTCTTTAATGGAATCGCCTCAACCCACTTAGTAAAATAATCGGTTGCTAAAAGCACAAACTTATGCCCCTTGCTAGATGGAGGATTTATTTGGCTAATCAAATCTATTCCCCACCCTCTGAATGGCCATGGCTTGATAATAGGATTCAGAACTGATGCTGGAACTCTCTGAATGTTTCCAAATCTCTGGCAATCTTGGCATCCTTTGTAATATTCAAAGCAGTCTTCTAGCATTGTGGGCCAATAGTACCCAGTTCTCCTAATAACCCATTTCATTCTGTAAGCCGATTGATGTGCTCCACACAGCCCATCATGCACTTCACTTATCAGCCTTTTTGCTTCTTCTTGATTTAAGCAATGTAACAGCACCCCATCCAAGGATTTATAATATAAATTATCATCAAGAAGAACAAACTTTAAAGCTTTATACCTGAGCTTTCTAGAAACCTTTCGGGATGGATTCTCCAGATAATCAACAATTTCTTTTCTCCAATCATCTTCTGCCAGATTACTCCCGAAAGCATATACATCATTAGCAAAAACTTCTTGAAGCTCTCTATAACCCGAAGCACTTTGAGCTAATCTGTTCGCCTCTCCATTGTCTTTCCTAGGAATATGCCGCAGAATTACTGACTGAAATTCCTTTAAGATTTGCTTGCATTCCTCATAGTAATTCCTTAAGATATCGTTTCTGCACTCATATTCGCCATTTAGTTGCCTTATGACTAATTCTGAATCCCCAAAAATTTCAACTGCAATGGCCTTTGCTTCTCTCAAGTATTGAAGTCCTCTGAGCACTGCCTCATACTCGGCTTGATTATTAGTGACAGTAGGTTGAATAGGAATAGCAAATTCAAATACCTCTCCTCTTGGCGAAATTAACAAAATACCTACTCCACCACCTTTGTCACATGAAGATCCATCGAAGAATAATACCCAAGGAGTAATTTCAAGCAAATTAGTTGATGAATCGTGATGTTCAGTAATGAAGTCAGCAATAATCTGTCCTTTAACAGCTTTTGCCGATTCAAACCTTAACTCAAATTCAGACAAAGCTAAAATCCATTTGCCAATCCTTCCGTTCAAAATCGGCATAGACAACATGTGCTTTATCACATCAAATTTTGAATACACAATGCATTCGGCATGTAGCAAGTAGTGCCGAAATTTTGTACAGGAGTAGTAAACACATAAACAAAGTTTCTCGGTAGCCGAATACCTCGTTTCGGGATCAAGCAATTTCCGGCTAAGGTATGCAACTACCCTTTCCTTTCCCTCAAATTCTTTTATGAGGGCCGATCCAATAGTTTGGGCATCGGCCGCCACGTACAACTTAAAAGGCTTGTTTAGCTGCGGAGGTACCAATACTGGTGGTTCTTTCATGTATTCCTTGATCTCATCGAAAGCCTTTTGTTGTTCGTCACCCCATACAAACTTCTGATCCTTCTTGATTTTTAGCAGTGAAGAGAAAGGCAACACCTTTTGTGATAAGTTTGATACGAATCTTCTTACGAAATTGATCTTGCCAAGTAATGACTGTAATTCTTTAAGATTAGTTGGAGGAACAACTTCATCAATGGTTTTCATACTTTTCTTGCCAACTCCTATTCCTCCTTCATGAACCAGAAATCCCAGAAATTCTCCTGCCGAAACTCCAAAAGCACATTTATTTGGGTTCATCTTGAGCCCATGTTTCCTAGTGCACTCTAGAGTTTTCCTTATGTCGGCCAAATGTGCTTCATGATCCAATGACTTAATCACAACATCATCGATATATATCTCCACAATCTTGCCGATCAACTCATGAAAAATATAATTCATGGCTCTCTGATAAGTTGCACCATCATTCTTCAAACCAAACATCATGACAACCCATTCAAACAACCCTATATGAATTCATTCGGCAAGAAACATACCATGCATGTAGGAGCCGAATGACCCAATTCGTCGGGTTTGTCTTTTGGACGCCATATCGATCTCATCCTGGTTCCTGCTCGCTTCAACTCTTGATTCCTCAGGCGTTGGACTCTTCTCTTCTGGCTCTTTCTTAAACCAGGTGGACACCACTGTCCTTTCTGCCAGACATACTCACGATCTTCTTCTTCATGATCAATCCATCTATGATCAGCACGTCTTTTCCTTGGTTGATCATCATTCTTATATATTTTTAAACGCCGATCATCACTAGGATGTACCCTTCCAATTCTTTCGTGGACGGATCGGCGACTGGCAACATTTTGCCTATGTTCGACATATCCATTATTGCATTCAGGACAGTTATTCCATGTAGGCAGCTTTAAACCCTCGTTCCAACAGTGTCTGAAGAAGACACAATCCCAATGTGCACGTTCTTGTTCTCGGACATATTCCTCTTGTTCTTCCTCATACCTTTTTTCTTCGCACCTCCTCTTCTCCTCCTCGTACTCACGTCTCTGGTAGTGCTCTTTTTCTTGCTGACGCTGCCACTTATTGAGGAGAATGCGCGATGTGACTCTGGGTTTAGAAGATTTCCCAATTTCAAATCAGCTATTCGGGAAGCGAGGCTTTTCCTCGCGAATCTGTTCGATCGTGATTTGCCGATTAGGATCGACTGAGCCATTCTGCTTCGCTTCTTTCGACGTCAGGACTCTCATCTTTCCCTTTTCTCCAGATTCGGCAACACTCACCATATTGATTGAGAACCCAATCATGTTCTGAGGAAACGGGTTATTGTCCAACTTCATCTTATTGTCGAATTTCAGATGCCCTTCTTGGATAGCTTTCTGAATCCTCACTCTAAAAACCCTGCATTCATTGATGGAATGAGAATTTCTATCATGGAATCCACAGTACCTCTTATCTTTCACTCCATCAGGCCGAAGCATAGAATGCCCCTCTGGTAGCTTGATCCGGCCTTCTTTTACAAGATAGTCAAACAATTTATCTGCCTTAGTTAAATCAAAATCATAGGTGCCCTTATTCTGTTTAATCCATCTCTGATTCACCATGACTGGTTCTTTACCCCACACTATTTCTGCTGCGGCTATCTCCTCGCTATCTTCATACTCATCTCCTTGATCTGCTCTTTCAAGGAATTGGTTATAGATGTCAGCTACATCATTATGTTTAGCAAATCTGGCATCTTTCTTGAAACCATATGTCTGGTTACTCATTAAGGCCAATCTGTGTGACAACTGGCCCAGATCATCGAACTCCATTCAGAATAGCTTTTCCCAAATGGCAGGCAGCATGCCAGCTACAGCCATACTAGCTAGCTGGTCATCAGGTATGTTCAGAGAAAAGCACATGCTCTTCGTTTCCCTAAATCTCCTGAGGAACTCCGTAGGTGTCTCATTATTCCTTTGCCTTAAGCTGGTCAAATCAACCAACTTTTTCTCGGTACTGCCAATGTAGTAATGAGCATGGAATTTCTGCTCCAAGTCTTTCCAAGTACAAATTGACTGAGCAGGCAAAGCAGCAAACCATGTAAAAGCTGGACCCGTCAGCGACAAAGGAAAGTATCTGATTCTGAAAGCCTCATCTGCTGAAGCTTCTCCAAGCTGCATCAGATATCGAGCTATATGTTCTACAGTGCTAGTATCATCTTGTCCTGAGAACTTAGTGAACTCTGTAGGCACCTTGACTCTATTCGGCAATGATACCCTTTGGTACCATTTTGGGAAAGGAGACGAGTACATGTACCCCTGATTTTTAGGCTTCAGACCGAATTGATTTTGTAATACATCGGTCATTTTTTGCACCATGAGGTCAATATTGGTATCTTGATTCCCTGGTCTCCCAGCAGGCATCCCTGTAGTACCAACATACCCGGGATTCGGGAGAGCATCGATAGCATTGTAATCCATAAACTCTGAATATCCGTTCCCATACACATCCCTTTGCAGCCTGTTTTTCAGAGGGGATATCTTGTAAGCAGAAGTAGGTAGATTTCCCGTGGTGCCGAATGCCATATCACCATATGTACGAGGTTTCGGAAATGCATGCTGAAGCTCTTGCTGAATCGGCTGTCCATTCGCGTCTTTGGTTCCAGAAGCTTCAGTTTCTTCAGTACCTTTACCATGACGTTTTGGAACCAATGTGTGAACATTGAAATATGTCGGGCCACCAAGTTGTCCATGCGCTTGCTCAAAAGGCTTATCCACGTGTTGACCAAAGATGTTGACCAGTATGAGCCGAAAACTGTTCAGGAATGCAGCATTATGATTGGTCATTGTTTCTCCTAAAGCCTTGTACAACAAGCTAGAGAACTTCTCCCTTTCTTCATCTTCAGTAAGATCAGATTGTCCCGGCAAAAGAACTCTTGGCAGATCTGACTTGAGAAACGGTGCACCACTCCTGTTCTTAGCAAAAGACAGCAAGCATTTTTTGATGAACTGATCTGCAGCAGTCTTCACCATTTGTTGATGTTCATCAGATAATTCTTCAAAAGTGACATCCAGAATGTCTTTTAATTCAGGCATCTTCGAAGCTTGTTGGGTCCCACCGATCGTGCCAAAAAAGTGTGTTGACGTAAAATCCGCACTTCACGCCAAGCACACAGCAAGCCGAATTAGCTAGCTTTACACGTGGCCCGAGCGTTTGAATCCGAAAGCGTGCCAGTCAATTTTCCTGAAAACTGACAAAGGGAGAAAAGATGTTCAAATAACACCTGGAACGTACCGGGTAATACCAGATAGTTCCATAATTGCGGTTACGGAGCCAGCTTCGAACGACATATAGCTACAGAGAAGCTATCTGTCAGCAGCTAAAGCATCATTCGGCAATTGGCAAAGCACGCAGGAAGCGCACTGCCGAATGCGTGACGTAAGCATGACGAAAGATCGGTTTTTGACTGAATAAACATTGTAACGCATATTCATAACCGATTAACGAGGAACAGAGCATGATAGATAAATAAAAGGGCGAAAACATGACCATAATTTCATAATAAACAAGAATGCATAGACTAAAAGCACTAGTCTACCGCATGTCTAGGCACTTTTCAACCCGTCGAGCATGAAACAAGCAAGTTAATCCACCGCATGATACGACTTGCTTAGAATCACACCACCAACCAAGAATAGATCAATCCACCGCATGATATACTCTAATCGTGGAAGGCTAAAAGCATTCTTTATTTGAAACAAAACCGTGAACATGTTTCACTCGTGGCGATACTGCCGAATACAGCCATATAGCCGAATCGGGTTCCATGAAGAAGGAACATGCTTCGTTGATGATGATAGGTCTATCAGATCGAATCGAATTCTAATCCACCGGATGATTAGCTCTAAGACGACCCAAAAACCTGCATCCACCGCATGATGCTCGGTTCTGTCAAGATCTACACAAGACCAACGAGCTTGGACCCGCAACACGTGGCAATCTAGATTGACTTCGAATTCGGCTATGGGAACGCAGTGCATTATGAGCTAGAACCGAATCTAATCAACCTAGACTGGGCAAAAGAGTGTTGTAATGAATTAAACATAAAGGTAAAATCCAGAGCAACACGTAGTAACTTAATGGATCTATCAGATCTTGCCAAAATCCAATAGAACCGATAACTTGTTCCAAGCTAAAACTTAGCCCACCGCATGGCTCATGATCTAACAATGGAACCTTCCTGAACCAAAGCCTAAATCCACCGCATGATACTAGGCATGGTGCAGGGTTGCCGGTACTTACGGAGGTCGACGGATCGATGATTCCTCTCGAAGAACTCGACGACTCGACTAAAGGACTCGAAGTTGGCACGGGGCCGGTTTGTTGTATGATCGATTCTCCTTTTTACAATTACCACGGGTTTATATTTATACCCAGGTTTCGACACGACTCCTAATCGATTACGATTACATTATTTATTTCCTAAAAAAGATAAACGCCGGGGCACCGTATCCGTCTTGCATTCCAAGTTAAACCAGCCTTTTCCTTATACTTGATCCACGTCATCACGCGCCCCCGAATGCCTTTTGCGAAACAGTTCTCTTGCCGAATGACGATGCATTCCCGACCGTAGAACGTCTTTACCGAATGCTCTAGGAAAAAACTCCTTCGCCGAATGATATCTTTTCAACGAATCCGGCCCACATGTCAGCTTCTTCCTGGTGCCAATTTTTGGTGTCAACAGGAGCATTTATTTTTGTGGATGGATGATGGAAAATGTTTGCTAACTCCCAGTGTAGGAATTGCAAGTGAGAGGTGGTGTGTGTACGTGGGTGTCGATCTTTAAGAATATGAAAGCTTCACTCAAAGGTCACAACAATTTGACAAAGCTCACTAAGATAACAAGCAGCATATAAGTAGAAATTTTCAACTAAGCTTATCATATGGCTCTGGTAGGTATTTTGACCAATGAGGAACTTGTTTTATTTTGAAAGCATAAATTTCCGATATTTTCCCCGTACTAAAAGCAGAATAGAATTTAACCAAATTCTCACTATATCAACCCCCACAACAACTTAAACTTGGAATAAAGCATGTGCTCCCACAAGGTTTTCAGGATCATTTTTACTCATGCCAAATAACTCAAGCACAATCTAGCAACTAGTTGAAACAAAGTACTTGCAAGATTAATGACAGAGCAACTATTCATCATTTCCAAGGTGAGAGGCATATGATTCATTCCATGCATAGTTGGGAGTTATTTTTATTCAAGGGAAATATTGTTTAAGGGAAATATTTTTGGTATTTTCATTTTTTTTAAATGCAAATTATCATGAAGGAAAATGAAAGGGAAATTAAAAGATCAAAGTGCTGGATAAATCGGGACATACCCGGTGGGGGTCCTCCCCCAAGCTTGGACTTTCACTGGTAGGGGTTGAGCCTTGAAAGGTACTGGCTCAGCTGTTCCGCTTACTCGTGGACGTCATGCTCGATGGACGCCACCATCCCGCTATTCTCTTGATGGTACTGAGAATGGTGGGCTAGTGTGTCCTGGATCTCTCGGGTACGGTCGTCGATGAGCTCGACTCGGTCGAAGATGTAGGACAACTCCCGGCCGTAGTCGAAGCGTGCGGACTATGAGTATCCGGGGTAGTATGGCTGGGAGGCACTGTCGTATCCCCCTCCATACCGGCTCCCAGACCACTCAGAGTCCGTGTCCTGGCCGTGGTCCCAGCGTCTTGAGGTGAAGTAGTTCGGCTCCTGATGCTGCCCGGAGCCTCCTACTCCGGACGTCCCAGCGCCGGTGTACGTGTCGTAGGTGGCCTCAAAAGCGGAAGTGTGTCCGTGCGGCATCTGTGGTGCATCTTCTGGCTCCTGTGAGGTGGCGAGCCCAGCATGACGCCTGGCTCGTCCCCTTGTGACTGGTCCGTCACCTGCAACGCTGTGCCGAGCGATGTAACACCCCGCCTTCCACGAGCCGCCCCGCACAGCCCTAACGAGGGGCGCGCACGCGTACACAAAGCACCCTGCTTACACTTTCGTCCTCGCTTCGTGTAAAAGGGTTAACCCGAAGGTGCTATGGCTGGAAGACACAGGCTTATAAGTTGCCTCCACCCTTGCTCAACTAGCAATGTGGCACTAAACATGTGCATCCCGCACTAATGGGCCACTACCGGGCCATACAAACTGGGCCGGGTGTGACATACACCCCCCCTCAAAGAACCCGACGTCCTCGTCGGCGCAACTCACCCACCCGGGCAAATGTACAGGAACGTCCCCCCTTAGCGCACGACCGTACGTCCAGTGCCGGCACCATAGTCCATGCCGTATGCCCTACCCGGGCCATACGCGCCATGCGCCCTATGCCCGCACACTGACCCATACGGGCAACCGCGAGGGTCAGCTCTGATACCATTTGTAACACCCCGCCCTCCACGAGCCGCCCCACACAGCCCTTCCGAGGGGCGCGCACGCGTACACATAGCACCCTGCTTACACTTTCATCCTCGCTTCGTGTAAAAGGGTTAACCCGAAGGTGCTATGGCTGGAAGACAAAGGCTTATAAGTTGCCTCCACCCTTGCTCAACTAGCAATGTGGCACTAAATATGTGCATCCCACACTAATGGGCCACTACCGGGCCATACAAACTGGGCCGGGTGTGACAAGCGGGCTCTCTCCAAGGTGGAGAATCGTCCGACTCGGTCCTCAACTGAAGAGTTAGTTTCGGCGTGGTATACAACCTTAGTGCTGCACAGGGCAAGGCACTTCAGTTGTATATCCACGGTAAATCATTGCCAGCGTTGCGTCAGGCGTCCGCCGTATCATGTGGGCCTGCACGAAGTGCTCGGTATCCACGACGGAACGCGCTGTCTCGATGTACGTGAGCCGGGCGCCTTGAAGGACGCCCATGTGGTTAGCGAGGCGAGTGACTAGAGAAGTCATCGCTATGCTACCCGCACGAGAAATATGAGATAGCCAGTGACCAACCATGTGTTTCACAGGTGAATAGGGAATCTGCTTGACCATGGCAAAAAGAACCCGCAACTCGATGGTGTTGACAGGGCGCAAATCTGCCCGGGGGAATACCGTCATAGACACCCAACGATGCATGAAACGCAAAGTGGGGTTATGTATGCTGTTCGTGCGTGGCGCATGACAGTTGGTATCCCCCGAAATCTTTTTCCAAAATGCCACCCGGTCAAATCTTTTAAGCGCTTTGTTCGGGTCTAAGGAACAACGGCTTGAAAATCCAAGACCCGAACTAAAATCCCTCCAAGAGCAGAAGAACTCTCGGTTGAAGAATCGGAAACGAATCCCCCCAGCTTCAGAAACCAAAGTCGAGAGGAATTCAAGGGTGAGCAGGTATGAACCTTCTTCGTTGATGTGCCAGAAATTCTCCCAGCCAATGGCTTGGAAGATTTCTGTGAACTCTACGTCCATCCCCGTGTCCCTGAGCAAATCTTGCTCAAACACACGGGTGTGCTCGAACTCCTTCAACCGAAGCTCATTGAAGGTGTTCTGCTCCCGTTCTGTCCTGAGGTTGATGTCACTCTCGCTCGGTAGCTGCCTGGCTGGGGGCGTGGCATGGCCCCATCCCGAGCCGGCTGCTTCGTGCTCGTCCGTGTGCATCCGGCTCGAGCCTCGGGACGGAGCTGGGGAGCTCCTAGCATCGTCCGATCGTCGGCCTAGACGGGCGGAACGACGGAGCGATGTGAAGAACTTCGACATGATTCCTGCAAAAAGTTAGTGCAACAACAACTACCCAAAGGACTGAATATATATATGGTTAGCACAAGAAAATCAAGTCAGTCGTTCAAGATAGTTAGTCGTTCTTGCGGGGATGAAAACCACCACAAAAGGTTAGTCGTTCTTGTGGGTGTCGGTGACCACCACAAAATTGTCCAGAAATTCAGCACAAAGATCACAACCAAAGCAAAATATTTTCTAGTGATGCAAGTAAACCAAAACTTGAGCACGAACTTGGGAAGAACTTGAGCAAGCACTAGAGCAAAGGACTTGAGAGAGAGGGAGAGAGCTCCTAGCAGAATTTTTCTGAGTGAATGAGTATGTGAGGAGCTCACAAGCTTGCACCAGCATTTATAGGCCGAGGGGGGCAGGCCCCTGGTTCGGCCGAATGGCCTGGTTCGGCCGAACCGGGCAGGTGTGGCCTGGCCACTCCATGTGAGTGCAGCACCCTCCTTTGCTTTGATTCCACGCCAAAATGTGTGGCCACAAAATTTTTAAGTCATGTGAGTGGAGTTAGTGGCAGGTGAGATGCAAAATTGACATGACCAAAGTGGATTTTAGTGGAGTCACCCCCATGCTGCCATGTTTGTGATAATTGGTGAGTGTGCAGCCAATTTTAGTGGGGTAGACATGTTTGGTGCTGGTTGGTGGTGATGGTAAATAATTGGAGATGTTCTAGAAGGGATGAAAATGATAAAAGTTACCAATTACATCCACCCTAGGTAAAATTTCAGCATGTGTCCAATTATTTCTAACCAAGCTTGCAAAATTTTCTACTCTCTCTCAAATTAATTACTCAAGTGGTTCATTTATTTTGGAAAGGGAAACATGAAAATGCAATTGAGAATTTAAAAATTGGAAGGGAAATATGGGATACATACCGGTTTTCCTCGCGGCGAGAGCTCAGCTTTTAAGTCCGCGAGCGGGACTTCTCCTGTCTTCAGTTGCTCTTGTCATCGTCCGGTCCCGGAGTGGACGACTCGGACGATGCAACCTTCTTCCACCACATCTTCTTGTTCTTCTTCTTCGGTGTTGGTGGCGGTGGGATCGGCGTCTCTGGAGAATTCCAGAGGGCTTGTTCTTCGTATTTCTTTACGAGGAAATCCATTTCTTCTGCACTTGTCGGTTTTGTCGGCTCGTTCCACTTGAGCTGCTCACCACCGAGTATTTCAAGCTCTCCATTGATGAGAGCCTTAAGGAAACACTCGGCGCTCCTCTGCTCAGGTGTGAGTGGCTCTGCCTTCTTCTCTTCCCGGGGTTGAAACTTGAAGTAAGTCAACCTTTCGTCGATACGGAACGAGATTTCTCTCGCATCCATATCGATCCTAGCTCGGGTGGTGTTCAAGAATGGTCGGCCCAACACAAGGGGAAACAAATGCTCATTCCCCGTGTCGAGGACAACAAAGTCCACAGGGACATATCGTCCCCAAATCCGGACCGATACATTCTCGATCACCCCCTCGGGGTAGCGGATGGTTGAGTCCGCAAGCTGTACCTGGGCAGTAGTAGGTGACAAAGTAGGGTAGCATAATTTCTTAAATAATACCTTAGACATGATGTTGACGCTTGCCCCCATATCACAAAGTGCATCATCAATGCGACGATTCCAGATCGTGCAATGAATGATGGGCACTCCAGGATCTTCCTTCCTATCCGGAGAGGTCTTGATGATCGCCCTTTTTGCAGCTCTCGGCAGGTAGGTCCATCTTGGTGTCAGCACTTGGATACGTGTGACCTTCCCTGCGTGGTTAGTATGGAAGACACTACGAGGCATCTTACCATGCCTTGTAGTGACGGCTTTCACTGTCTCGATGGAAGGTTCGGGTTGCCCCGGAATCTTTCCCGATTCAGTGACAGGAACAGCAGCAGCTAACTGAGCGACTTGAGTTTCTATCATTTTATTAAAGCTTAGCTGATTTTTCATGGCGGAAGAAAACGATTCCATCCTAGAGTCTATGCTTTCCAGAGTTTTATCATTAGCAGCAAGCTTTTTATTGATGTTTTCAGTTATTTTCATCTGGCCAAACACAAGATCTCTAAGAGACGGCTGATTATTGAAATTGCTGGAATTGAAATTGTTACCTTGTTGAGGCCTCTCAAAAGGGAGGTTTGGGCGCGGATTCTAGCCTTGGTTGCCGTAGTTGTTCGGTCAGTACCCGTTGTTGTTGGAGTTGTTGACGTAGTGGGCATCTTCTCGCATTTCGGGGCAGTCATTCCCCGAATGGCCAGTGTTGCCACAGACTTCGCAGGTCATGCGAGCGTCCATGGCTTGCACCGTTTCTTGAGCAGGGGCCTCCAGTTTCTTCATCAGGAGGTCCATCTTGGCAGCGAGCATGTCCAAAGCTTCAACTGGGTGAACTCCTCGGGTCTTTGGTTGAGTCCGGTCGTCGGACCAACCTTGGTTCTCGACCATCTTCTCTATGAGGGCCTTCGCACGACTCTCCTCAAGAGAGAAGAATGAGCCTCCAGCAGCAGCATCCAGGTACTCACGGGCAGAATTTCTTAGCCCGTGATAGAAAGTTTGGATTATGAACCAACTCTGCATACCATGGTGAGGACAAGCAGAAATATAGTCCTGGAGGTGATCCCATGCCTCCGGGACTGTTTCATCTTTTAGCTGCTGGAAACTAGCTATTTTGTTCCGGAGGGCGTTGGTTTTCCCAACCGGAAAGAATTTTAGCAAGAAAGCGCTAGTGCATTTATCCCAGGTATCTATTGCTTCGCGGTTAGCATAAAACCATTGTTTCGCCTTGCCTAATAATGAGAATGGAAATAAACGAAGGCGAATGGCATCGATACTTACTCCGCGAATGGTGAAGGTGTTGCAGATCTCCAGGAAATGCTGGAGATGAGCATTGGCATCTTCGTGTGGCTTGCCGCAGAATGGGCTAGCCTGTACCATGTTGATGAGGGCTGGCTTCAGCTCGAAGTTACCATCTCCGACTGGCGGAGCTGGTCCGACACGTATGTTCTCGCATGATGGAGCAGAGAACTCACGGATCGTCTTGGTTGCCATCCTCGATGTAGCCTGGTCAACGACGGGAACGACTGGGTTCGTCGGAAGGAGTTGCTTCTGAGGAGGTACAACACGTGGTCGTACTTTCCTCACAAGTGACTCCGGATTTTCTTGGAAGTTTGACGGTAGTTGGAAACCAGTCATGCACTGCTCTGTTCCACAAAGACCAACGAACAGAGCAAGGATAAACCCGCTTGAGTAGCGGTACTCAACTAAGATAGATCAAGATAAAAATTAAAAAGTAATCTAGCCAAAGACTTCCCCGACAACGGTGCCAGAAATGCTTGTTGGCACTTCTTACGATCCAATATCAGAATTGAGAATCCTGGTACTGGAGTAAGGAGTGTTTCAGTGGTTTTCCTTATGGCTTAGTAAAATATAGAAATATTCTGCAAGCGCACAGAATCACCGCTGTAGCACTTCACCTGGGAGTATTCCGAGGTATCGTAATTTATATTTCCGCAGGGAAGCTTTGGCAAGATTACTAGTGAACAGATATTCGAGACTATCAGAGGAGGGTACACGACTAGACAAGACTGGGGTTAACGGTATTGGATAGGAGTGGATATACTGGACACACAGCTCAAGGGATACTCAGGTAAGGGAGAGAAGAGATAGATAGCTGGGAGGACAACGAGAAGAGATAGAGGACTCCTGGATTCTTTATCTACCTATGTCACTCTAGCTTAGAGATACAGCGGCTACAGAGCCAGCACTAGGAGATCTGGGATAACTCTAATGTCTTAGCTTCGGGACAAGGGAACCGGTGAACACACAGAAATGGATGAGAAGGGGTGCAACTATTTCCCAACTGGGGAATCCTACGGACGGGAACTAACGTGATGGGCTACGAAGACCGAAAGGGCTGTCACCACCTCCCGGCTACCACCTCCGTTGCGACGGGAATAAACTAAGGCCACTGACTAGTTTAGGAACCACTCTTACACTAGGCAACAACTACTTACTCTGCTAGCAAGAGAAAGCAACCTTGTCAATACTCTTGTTGACAATTCACCTCCAGTATCGAGCAAGATCGAAGAACTAGCCAAGACAATGACTTAAACAAGACTACAAGCACTAGAACTATAACTGACTATAGTCTAAACAAGATATATTTGCACCTAAAAATAAAGTAGAAGCAAGATATAAATGACAAAGGCAAAGTGATAAAGATAACTATATTGATACTCAATGTCTTACAAAAGGTAAAGTAAAAGATACAAGAGCTATTACCAGAGCTTCTGAAGACGACTCCGGAACCTCCGAGGCAAAGCTCGACTCAACTCTAACTCCCAACTAAACTATCCTAACTCTACTAGAATGAAAGTGGAAATGAGCTCCTTGGCCTGGTGTATGTTTACAAGTGAAGTGTAAGGTCCTATATATAGTGCTCCAGGGTCGGTTCAGGTAGGGTAACGGCCAAGGGAGGGGGCAGAGGCAGTTGCCGGCCGTGTTTCGGCCGAGAGGGTCGGTTCGGCCGAACCCTGGCGTTCGGCCGAACGCCCGATCCACCACCTTAGCCACCTACGGCCGAGATGCATCCCCTGGAGTCGGTTGGGCAACTGGGGGCGGTTCGGGCGAACCCCCCAGTTCGGCCGAACTGGGCTGGGAGCCCAGGCCCGCCCCCCTGCACCGCCTTCGGCTCTGGGTCCCTCCTGGGCCGGCCTCTACTGCTTGGACTTGTCTTGATTCGGCCCAGGTTGACATGTCGGTGCTCCGGGGCGTGTTGACGGTCGTCCACGTGTCGTGCATCGTGTTTGCTTGGTCATCGGTGACGTGGACGGCTCCCGGTGGTCTGTACGGCTAAGGGGGGTAACCGGCCGAACGGAGTCGTTCGGCCGATTCGGTCACTTTCGGCACCAATAGCGCGTATTTGTCGTAGCTGTACCTGCACAAGTGACACTCACCAAAACTCGTGGAACTTTATTAGTAATAAAACCTAAGTACATGGAATGTTGCATATAATCTCATTTATTCCCGAGTATTGGTGGTCGGATTTGGGCTGTAACGACCGCCAACAGTGGTGCTGTTGGCGGTCGTTACAACCCAAATTCAACCACCAATACTCGGGAATAAATGAGAGTCTATGCAACATTCCATGTACTTAGGTTTTATTTCTAATGGAGTTCCACGAGTTTTGGTGAGTGTCGCTTGTGCAGGTACAACAACGAGAAATGTGTGCTATAGGGGTCAGAAATGACCGATTCGGCCGAACGACACGTTCGGCCGGTTACCCCCCTTAGCCGTACAAGTCACCGGGAGCCGTCCACATCACCGATGACAAGCGGACACGATGTACGACACATGGACGACCGCCAACACATCCCGAAGCACCGACACATCATCCTGGGCCCACATAGCACAAAGTACATCACGAGAGGCCGGCCCAGGGAGTCCACAAAGCGAATGCGGTGCAGAGGGCGGTTCACAACTGACCCTGGGAAGTGATCTTGACCGTAGAGGGCAGAGGCGGTGCAAAATGGGTGGTTCGGCCGAACTGGGCATTTCGGCCAAACCGACCCCCTTCGGCCGAACGAGGGATCTTCGCCCGAAGATGCTGGAACCACCCCTGAGCTTTCTTGGTCACTGCTCCACTTCAAACAGACCCTCCATGCTATAAATAGGACTCTCCAGCCCTTGCAACAACACACAACACAAGAGTAGAGTGAGCGTTGCTAAGTTCCGCCACTTGTATCAGTAGAATAGGGAGAGAGGAGAGGTGAGCGTCTCGGAGAGGAGCTGGAGTGTCGGCCCCTCTTCCCGCTGTACCTCTATGGATGCGGCTTCACTTCGAGTAACATCCGGGTCGTGTCTGGTAACTCTTGTATCTCTCTCTGATTAATTGAGCATTCAGTTCTTACTTTTATATGCTTGCTGGTTCTTCGTTCAATGCTTAGTTGATTGGTATAACTGTATACTTGTTGCTTAGCTTGGGTGCTTATCTTTCTATAGGAGATAAGTATTAGTTGACTAGTGTAGGCGTGGTGCCTATACTTGAGACTAACTTAGTTTATTCCCGTTGCAACGGAGGTGGTAGCCGTAAGGTCGTGACAACCCTTTCGGCCTTCGTAGCCCATCACGTTAGTTCCGGTCCGTAGGATTCCCCAGTTGGGAAATAGTGGCACCCCTTCTCATCCCTTTCTGTGTGTCCCGAAGCAAGTATCTATCTGTATCCTCTGATCTGCTCGATCAATCAGTAGAATACCTCTACCAGACTCGTACCCTCTCTACCCTCCTATCACTCCTCTTCTCTCTTTGTTGTTGTCATCCACCACATCCATACCATTCACTCCACTCCATCTACCTAGGACAACTTAGTTTAGAATCAGTCCACTTCTCGTTCTGCGTGGAAATCGATACCTTGGAATACTCCCGGGTGAAAGCTACATCGGTATCCGTCCGCTTGCAGATTTATCTGTAGGCCGTAAGGAGTGCCAACAAGCTTTCTGGCGCCGTTGCCGGGGGACGGTAGCTGTTCTGATTCCGAACCCAAGTTATCCGTGTATCCCACCACCATCCATTATATGGATTCCACCCTCACCTTACGCCAACACTCGGCTCCAAAGGGCGATTATTTGGAGCCTCCACCATCATCACATCCCATATCCACACCCGGCTATGAGCTACGTCCCGGCTTCATAGCCATGGTTCGTGAGCAATCGTTCTCAGGAACGCGTGACGAAAGTCCATACGCGCATTTGCGCGAGTTTGAGCAACTCTGCTCATGTCTGACCATTGCGGGCATGACACAAGAGACACTCAAATGGAAGCTATTCCCGTTCTCATTGACAGGAGGAGCAAATAAGTGGTACTCTTTGTCTGTCGGTACTATGGAAGGAAGCTGGAAGACCCTTAGAGAGAAGTTCTGCCTAAATTTCTTCCCAGTTTCCAAGGTAGCCAGCCTCTGAGTCGAAGTTATCACCTTTAAACAATTAAAGGGAGAATCATTAGGAGCTGCTTGGGCTCGTTTCAAGCAAATCTTGGCATCCGGACCAGACCTAAGCCTACCAGAACCTGTTGTTTTACAACACTTCAGCCTTGGCCTCTGTCCCGTAGCCGCAACTTTCTTGGACTCTGCTTCAAAAGGGTTGTTTTTTTCATTTGACTTCTAGTGAAGCGAGGATAGTCCTGGAGCGCATCCTAGATGACACTCCCTACACTGGAGTCTATGACGAACTCCCTGATGAAGAAGAGAAGCAGCCTAAACCTGAAGAGCCTGTACACCAACAATCCAAATCTATCAGCCCTTCCATTCCATCAGAACCCGATGCTCAATTCGAACCACAACCTTACTCTAGCCTGGACTACTATCCTCCACTCTACACCACTCCCTACGATTTTGACGATGGTCTATTCGATGACATCGACTGTGCCATACGTTTCCTACAGGGACAATGTGTAGAGCAAAAGTATCCACCACCCGACAAGGAAGCACTAGAATATCAAAGAGAGTACTTAGGCCATCTCTCTGCCATCAAAAGTCGGGAATGGCTAGACGAGGCAGAAGCCTCGACCGAGGTCGTTAAAATGCCCAAGAGAATCTGAACAATCTTTTGTGAAGTAATGGGCATAGACAAAGAAATCGGGTATGACCCGAGCATCGGAATAAACATAATCTCTAGCTCTTTGGTGCGAGCTCAACTCCCCGATGAACCATGGTCATCGTCTCAGAAACATCTAAGGTTCACATCGGGAAGGATCCTCAACTGTTTAGGGATCTTGCGGGTCATACCCGTTAAGATTAATTACCCTGAACTTTTCTTGGATTTCCATATCTTTGACTTACCTGAAAATTCCACTCAGTCCATCTTTATTGGTAGGCCAATCATGAAAATCCTAGAAAATTCACCAATAAACCAGCTAGAGCTTAGGATCGGAAAAGAATTTGTCCCACTCTCTTATTCCTATTCCTTGAGTACCCCAATAGAGACAGACCCCGATCCTGATCCAATAGAGGAAGTCATGTCAACAACTCTGGCAGAATTAGAGCAACCTTTCCTAGAAGAAGATGCCCAATTCCTTATGGAGGAAGAAGACATTCATCCTCCAATCGAGCCTAAGCCTCTTCCCTCTGGATTGAAGTGTGTTTCCCTCTTTAAGGATGAACACACTCCAGTGACCATCAGTGACCAGCTCTATGACATTGAAACCCAACAGACTTTCACGGTCCTGGAGGAAGATCGGCCAGTCTTTGGACACTCAATCCAAGACTTCAAAGGGATTACTCCTAACCTCCATACTCATCATATCCCTATCTCATCTTACCTTGGGGTCGCTAGGAAAGTGTCACGGAGATTCGTCTTTGATCGGGGAAAGACTAGAATCAAAGCCTGGGCCATCATCTTCCCTTGTCATACCCTCTAATACAACCCTATGCCTACACCTCCTACGAGTAAAGGGGATTCGTAGTTCCTTTGGCCACACCAGGCTTTATAGGTGTTTCATCAAAAATTTCTCTCTAGAAGCCCGGTCATTGACCACTCTCCGAGCAAAAGAACCCCTCTCGTCTCTAATCAAGAGTGCTATGCTTCCTTGCAAACCCTTAAGAAAGCACTCAGCTTCGCTCCCATCATCCAGCCTCCTGACTGGAGCATCCCGCTAGAAATCCTGTGTGATGCGAGCGATTTTGCCGTAGGAGATGTTGTGGGCCAAACCAAGGACAAGAAGCATTATGCTCACTGGCCCCAGCTCAACTACGCAACCACAGAAAAGGAACTCTTCGCAACTATGTTTGTTCTAGACAAATTCCGGTCCTACCAAGTTAGGGCAAAGGTCATAGTCTATTCCGACCATACTGCACTGAAGTATCTTTTCACCAATGTCACACCCGGATTTACACAGAAACCCGAATGCTACTATATGTGTGCCCAGGAAGTCCACAGAACACATATAGTTAACAAATATGATAAACAGAGTACATATGCTCGAATAAAATGGTTTTACATCAGAGTTTGACTCAAATAACTAAATAAAACAGCGGAAGACTCTTTATTAACTCTCTCTAAACGAAGACGAAGACGAAGCCGAAAACCATAAACCACAGGGACACCGACTGGTTGAGCACAGCTAGTAGAATGGTAGATCTTCAGGAAATTCAACAGCAGCAGTACCATCTAATCCATCTGTTACCCATCCGGGATTTTGTTGAATGGCAAGTGTAAGTAAATGTCTTACTTAGCAAATACAACACGGATAATGAAGGCTTAAGAGAAAGGCTTGACACGGCTGTACTGCATTGGCAATTTTAGTTGTTTCATTTTAACATCATCGTAATCACTACATTAACATGGAACCCAGTTGTAACCCAATTAATATAGTGGAGGTGAACATTAAACAATAATAAATATCAACTTCTAATAAAAAAGGATCCAGGCCGCTCTTGACCCTGAGCAAGGTTATCATGATAGATTATACACTCTGCAGAGGTTTCGCCCTTTACCCACCAGTCGCGTAAAAGTTCACAGGAACTTTGCACCCAACCACGCACATCAACACTTACGAGGTGTGACTGCATAGGGACGCTACGAGGCTTTTCACAAGACACCCTAACAAAACAGTAGCCGTTATGGTACAACCTAGGCAGCATGACCCAAGGCACCGAGATTGACTGACGCCCATGTCGCAACACGAGGGGGTCAATGGCGTCCAATCGCGGAAAAGAATAACAACAACAAAATAAATAGCGCAACGTGTGGAACCCCCGCCATACGGAAGCTCCCAACACGGGACTGTGCCTCACGGGGACATAGCCAACGGATACTTCGTCCTCGGTGGATCAAACCATACTCTCACCCATGCTTCCCATAACGCCATCGGCCCGTCGGTAACTACTGTCAAGCTAGAGCCGTACATGTTACTTGTCCAAGACCAGAGCCATTATAGTTCCAGCGGTGGCGACAGGTTCCTGGGTTGCCGCTTTAAGAACCAGTCCTTACGGAGAGATACTAGGGCCAAGCATGAAGCATACGCCCTAGCTCCCTGTTCCATGTTGCTAAAAAGCAAGTTTTACCATTAACATTGAAGTGAACCATTAAGTCAAGATTAACAGTTAAACACTGGTGACAGTAGCTGCGCTTAGCAAGGGTCTACCCAAATGCAATAACCCAGGGTAATCAAGGTATAGGATAAACAAAGCTAGGAATAACCTTAATAGGAACAATTTAGACACATGCATATGCAGTAAATAATGTAAAGGTGTGTTTAGGTAGCAAGAATTGTCCGTGCTATACTTGCCTTCGTCCAACTGTTGCTGCTGCTCCTGCTGCTGCTGTTGGTCCTGCTCCTCGTAACCCTCGAACTCAAACGCGTACGGCTCACCGACTGGACTCATACATCAACACACAAGCATCCATACAAGCCAGTACATGCAAACAATATTAATCTATTAGAACAGTACACCAAACAGTAGCAACAGAGCAAAAGAAGGTTGAGAAACTAATCTACGCTTCGCTACAAACACGTGAGCACGAAAATCACTCAAATCGGAGCTAAAACGAGAAAGATATGGCTTTTCTAAGGTTCAGGGGCTTGCTGGCAAAGTTTTAAAAGTTCCAGGGGCTTATTTGCAAAAATTCAGGGGTTAAAACATAATTTTATATAAAAACAGGATGGTTTATTTGTAATTTAACCAAAACAGGACCTCGGGTGCTATTTTTAAATAAGGCAGGGGGTTTTCTGTAAAAATTAGGACCTAAATCTAATTATTTTTGAACTAATCTGGACCGCGGGTTAATTTCGAAAAAGGTCAGGGGCTCTTTTGCAAAACGGCGCGGCTGACTCGGGTTGACCGATATTGACCCGGGGTGTTGACTCGGCTTGGGCTCGATCTGGGCCGTAGGATTAGGATCTGACGGCTTAGATTAAATCGGGGAGGGGATGTCGTCGGCGGCGGTGCTGGCTGGCGGCGGCGGCGACGCATCGCCGGCGAAGCTCGAAAACGAGCTAGGAAGCTCGGTTTGGGTCGGGAAGTGGTGCTACAGGCTCGGAGCGAAGTGGTGAACACGGCCAGGGGGTTCTCGTCGACGGCAGAGTGGCGGAGGCGGCGCGCGACGAGCTACAGCGGCGGCGGCGGTCGGGTGACGACGGCGAGGCCTCGGCAGAGTGGGAGGGAGAGCAAGGAGAGGCTCGGGAGGTTCCTTACCTCCACGCGAAGACGCTGGGGCAACTCGCCGGGACGGAATGGCGGCAGGCGGCGAGATCGACGGCGAGGCGGCGACTTCAGGCGGCGGCGGCGCGGGTGAGCTTGGAGCGGCGGCTTGGGCGCGGGTTTGTTGGGGGAAAAGGCGGCGGGGCTTCGGCCTTTATGGAGCGCGGACGAGGGGAGCTCGGGCAGCGGCGACGTGCCGTGGCCGGGCCGGACTCCGGCGCCGGGGCCGAGCCGGACTCGGCTGGAGGTCAGGGATGACCCTGACGGGTGGGGCCCGCTCGGTCAGCGGCTGCGGGCAGAGCTGGCTGCTGGGCCGCGAGCGTTGGCGGGGCTGGGCCGGACTGGGCCACTGGCGGGGCAGAGCGGCTGGGAGGGAAGGCGGGCCGGGGGAAGAAACGGAGCGGGCCGCTGCTGGGCCGAAAGCGGGGGCGCGCTGGTCGCCGGGTTGGGCCGCAAGCGGAGCAGAGGGAGGTGGGCTGCTGCTGGGCTGGCTCGAGAGGGGAGAGAAGGGGGAGCAAAATCGGCCGAGAGAAAAAGTTCAGGGGAAAAAGTGGACTCGGGCCGCTGCAACTTTTCTAGAGCTCCAAACACAATGATTCAAATTCGAATTTAAACAGAATTTAAATTCCAATTGAACCACACACAAACAAAACCCAATGCAGACAGCATGAATGCAACAGAAATGTTTCTAACCTTACATTTAATTTTATTTCTCATAAATAATTTATTTTTCCTAGATAATTATGAGCATTAAATCAAAGGCAATTTAATTACTAAATTTTAAAATAGGCATTTTTAGGGTGTTAAAACCAACAAGGATGCGAAACCAAGACACACGCTCCTTGAGATCACAACACTAGAGCCGTGGTACGCCACCATAGTTGACTTCATGGTGCAAGGGTACATCCCATCAGGTGAAAATAGGAAAAGATTGGTTTATGAGAGCAGACATCACCTATGGGATAACCCATATCTCTTCTGGACACAAGATGGACTCAGGTGATGCATACCTGCACCTGAGGCACATAAAACCTGGGAGAGATATCATGCAGCACCTTGTGAACGACATTATGGAGCGTTTAGAACAAAGGTCTGGCAATATGGAGATGCTAAGAAATTTAGCAAGAGATGCCCATACTTCCAGAAACACGGGAATATAAGAGACGCAAAGTCGCTTAACAGTAGTCTTCAATTAGAAACATTTGGTGTATGGGGAATAGACCCTATGGGTCATTTCCCTAACTCAGAGAACTACGAGTTTACTCTGGTAGCCATAGATCCCATCTCTAACTGGGTAGAAGCCAAGCCCTACCAAGCCGCAGCCACCAGGCATGCTAAGCAAATGTCCCATGAAACATCTTTCCTTGCTTTGGCGTCCTTGGGATAGTCATAGGGGCTCCTATCTCATTGACTCCATCTCACGAAAATATCTAAGTTTGGGGGAGCCGCATTTTATAGCCACACCTTCTCACCCCCAAACTAGTGGTCAACCAGAACATCCAACACTCACATCAAGAACGTTCTGCAAAAAGATCGTCAATGAGATGGTTGTGCACTAGAGAGATAGACTCCGTAAAAGCACTTTGGGCAAACTAGACCACTCTAGTTTGGGAAAATTAGGACAATTCGGCCAAACCATGTTGGTTCGACCGAAGGACCCCTCTTTTGCCCCCTGAGCGTCCTTTTGGACCCTTGATCCTATCTATATCCCATCTTGTCTCGAAGTCGCTAGGAAAATGTTGGGAAAGCTGCTTGTCGATCTCAAGTCAGAAACCATCCTCCATCACTTTCCCGAACATGACCAAGTGTTCACATTTCCCAGCCGCCATGACCACCCAAGCCTTATCCAAAGACCTTTCCTCACCTAGGGGTTCCCTCACCAAGAGTATCACGAGCAAAACTATCAAAACCCCTAAAGCCTTCTGATTGAACATCCCGAGGAGGAGGAAGAAGAGGAGCCCATGGATGAAGAGCCTGAATGGAGATCTGGTGCAAACACACCAGAAATTTAACAATCTCGGTGAGAAGGTCATCGAAGGTGAGCCTTGGCAGATGGACAAGGATGACAAGATCAATGTCCTCTGCCAAGCACCCACAGCAAAATTTAAGAGGCTCGCCAAAGCCATGTAACATCTAGACCTTCACGATCCATCTATAGAGTAGATGTCATGTGGTTGTATCCTGTAGAGCACCATTAGTTTCAATTTATTTCCCAATTCAATTTCCCTTTGCTTAAATCATTGTTTAGGAGGTACTCTCTTTATTTCCCTTCCAATATTTGATTTTCCAAATCTTAGCTTGATGAATAAATAAAATTAGAGTTGAATGCAAAAAGAATAAAATTGTCACTCCGGTTGGTGCATTTGAGCCAACCGGAGATTGCCCTGTCTAACAGAAAGATACATGAGTACAGACATGACACAGCGGAGGAACATGACAAGAACACGCAGGATGACCCGTTCGGCTGAACCATTTGGTTCGGGCGAATTGGCTTGTCTAGGCGACCTTGTTGGTTCAGGCAAACCAGCCATACTCAATCACTTCGCACGCACGCACACTGTATAATGCCTTACACGACATCCGAGAGCAGGCCGACCAGCTGACTCAGTACCTTTCAAGGTTGAATCCCTACCAGTGAAGAGTCCAAGCTTGGGGGAGGACCCCCATCAGGTACGTTCCGAATTACTCAGCACTTTGGTCATTCAATTGAAAATACCAAAAATATTTCCTTTGAATAAAATTAACTCCCAACTATGCATGGAATGAATCATATGCCTCTCACTTTGGAAATGATGAATAGTTGCTCTGTCATTAATTTTGCAAGTACTTTGTTTCAACTAAGTTGCTTAATAGTGCTTGAGTTATTTGGCACGAGTAAAAATGAACCTGAAAACCTTGTGGGAGCACATGCTTTATTGCAAGTCTAGGTTGTTGTGGGGATGGATATAGTGAGACTTTGGTTGAACTCTAATTCTGCTCTTAGTATGGTGAAAATCTCGGATGTTTATGCTTTCAAAAAAATAAAACAAAGTTCCTCATTGGTCATAATACCGACCAGAGCCATATGATAGGATTAGTTCTAAACTTTCTACCATATGCTGCTTGTCATCTTAGTGAGCTTTGTCAAATTGTTGTGACCTTTGTGAGGAATATGTCATACTTTCAAGATCGAGATTCACATACACTCCACCTCTCACTTGCAATTCCTACACTGGGAGTTAGCAAAAACCATGCCATAATCCATCACACAAAAATAAACTTCATGTTCTTTTATTCCCTCTCCAAATATCTTTGAAGTAGAGGCATGGGCTATGCAAAAAGAAAAAAAAGAAAAGCATGCCAAGTGGCATGGCAAAAATATGAGAAAAAGAAAAGCATGCCAAAGAGGCATGGCAAAAAAAAAAAGAGATAGCCCATGCTCTCGAAAAATAAAGGAGAGGAAGAATCATTCCATGAAGTTCCACCAAATTCGACTCATATTCCACTCTGCATATTCCACACACTTGCACTTCTCGATCTAAGAGTGTGATTTGATTCTCCTAAGGTCCGGTCTTTGACTGAGCAAAATATAAGATGCTTGTATGCCTTCATCCTTTGTCCCTGAGCCACACAAAAAGCTAAATTAGATGTTAGGATAAAAAGAAGGCAAAGCCTTTGGTGAGGAATCAAATACACTTGAGCGATTGAGTGAGCCAATGAGGAAGAATTTATCTTTTCACAAAAGGGTGAAAACTCCGAGATAGGATCCTGAAAAGAGTAGAGTGGAATAAAACTAAGTTAAATTGTTCATCCTTTCAACCGCCCAAGATAAGGAGATTGCTATAAGCCCCATAGGTAAAATGGTGAATTAATACCTTGCTAATAATTCAAGTAAATTTGAGTACTAGTTGTTTATAAAGTTACCTGCAAGAGAAATGACATTGTAGCAACTCCAGATCCACCGAGCCTAAGTTTTCATCTTTCCTCGAGGACGAGCAAAGAGCCAAGCTTGGGGGAGCTTGTTGGCGGTCGTTACAACCCAAATTCGACCACCAATACTCGGGAATAAATGAGAGTCTATGGAACATTCCATGTACTTAGGTTTTATTTCTAATGGAGTTCCACGAGTTTTGGTGAGTGTCGCTTGTGCAGGTACAACAACGACAAATGTGTGCTATAGGGGTCGGAAATGACCGATTCGGCCGAACGACACGTTCGGCGGGTTACCCCCCTTAGCCGTACAAGTCACCGGGAGCCGTCCACGTCACCGATGACAAGCGGACACGATGTACGACACATGGACGACCGCCAACACATCCCGAAGCACCGACACGTCATCCTAGGCCCACATAGCACAAAGTACATCACGAGAGGCTGGCCCAGGGAGTCCACAAATCGAAGGCGGTGCAGAGGGCGGTTCGGCCGAACTTCTCGGGTTCGGCCGAACCACCCAGTTCGCCCGAATCAAGCCCAACGCCTCACAACCGACCCTGGGAAGTGATCTTGACCGTAGAGGGCAGAGGCGGTGCAAAATGGGTGGTTCGGCCGAACTGGGCATTTCGGCCGAACCGACCCCCTTCGGCCGAACGAGGGATCTTCGCCCGAAGATGCTGGAACCGCCCCTGAGCTTTCTTGGCCACTGCTCCACTTCAAACCGACCCTCCATGCTATAAATAGGACTCTCCAGCCCTTGCAACAACACACAACACAAGAGTAGAGTGAGCGTTGCTAAGTTCCGCCACTTGTATCAGTAGAATAGGGAGAGAGGAGAGGTGAGCGTCTCGGAGAGGAGCTGGAGTGTCGGCCCCTCTTCCCGCTGTACCTCTATGGATGCGGCTTCACTTCGAGTAACATCCGGGTCGTGTCTGGTAACTCTTGTATCTCTCTCTGATTAATTGAGCATTCAGTTCTTACTTTTATATGCTTGCTGGTTCTTCGTTCAATGCTTAGTTGATTGGTATAACTGTATACTGGTTGCTTAGCTTGGGTGCTTATCTTTCTATAGGAGATAAGTATTAGTTGACTAGTGTAGGCGTGGTGCCTATACTTGAGACTAACTTAGTTTATTCCCATCGCAACGGAGGTGGTAGCCGTAAGGTCGTGACAGCCCTTTCGGCCTTCGTAGCCCATCACGTTAGTTCCGGTCCGTAGGATTCCCCAGTTGGGAAATAGTGGCACCCCTTCTCATCCCTTTCTGTGTGTCCACCGGTTCCCTTGTCCTGAAGCAAGTATCTATCTGTATCCTCTGATCTGCTCGATTAATCAGTAGAATACCTCTACCAGACTCGTACCCTCTCTACCCTCCTATCACTCCTCTTCTCTCTTTGTTGTTGTCATCCACCACATCCATACCATTCACTCCATTCCATCTACCTAGGACAACTTAGTTTAGAATCAGTCCACTTCTCGTTCTGCGTGGAAATCGATACCTTGGAATACTCCCGGGTGAAAGCTACATCGGTATCCGTCCGCTTGCGGATTTATGTGTAGGCCGTAAGGAGTGCCAACAGGTGCCATCCCCCACAGCCGTGCTTTCGTCGGGGGAAGGTCGGCCACCACGCCCGGCTAGCTTGTTCTTCAAGCGCTCGAGCAAGAGTAACAGGTTAGAGTCTTAACTCGGTTAAGTTGGTCATGCTCGAGTATTGTAATTCCTTGAGTTTTGAAGCTGGTTGCCCATTGCTGTAATGCTTTCAGGAAAGTGACCGCACTGTCGGACACGTCGTGTATGCCGTCGGACAGTGGTGGTGACCTGAGGGACTCGGTATCCCAAGATCCACCCGCCACGGAACCAGCCTTGGCTCCGGTGGAGTTGTCGACTGTGGCGACAGGTGGTGCCCCTGCTGCAGTGGGCTCGACGGCCGTGGTGACCGTTGCTCCGAGGGCCGGCCCCAGCGCCGTCGAGGAGGACTCGGCTATGCCGGAGCTTGAAGACGACGCACCCCAGGTCAGCGTGCCGAGTCGGGGGGGCGAGGAGGAAGAGGTGCTGACCCGCCAAGAGCGCTTTAGGCGCATTGCCGAGGCAAACAAGGCCGCGCTTGAACGGATCCGCGTCTCGTCGGGGTCGATGCTGGAGGATATGGCGGTAAAACATTCTTGCTGTTCACTTTGCATTCTCTTTTTTTTATGTTGCCTGAGCTTTGATTTGCGAAGGCGCTGATGTCTGGGACCACCGAGAGCACGCATCTGATGCGTGTGGCCGAGGACGAGTACTTGGAGCTGCAGGAGCTCAGGACCCGGGTCCGCACCATCGCCAGCGAAGCCCGTGGTGTGGTCATTCAGAAGGACACGAATGCAGAGAGCATGGCGCAGCTCAACTAGGACCTCGTCGCTCAGCTAGAGGCGGCCAACACTGGTGAGCATTGCTTGACAAGTGTACTCGGATTCTGACGCCATTGTGCTTTACCTTGTTTGTCTTTGTGTTATCAGGTCACGCCAAAGAAATGGAGCGTGTCCAGAGTCGTCTTGCGACAATGGATCAGAAGTTTAAGGAGGTGACGATAGTGCTGAAGGAGAGGGACGCCGAGCTGAAACGCGCCCTTGAAAGTGAATGGAGACCTGTGCGGCGACGACTTGAGTTTCCAACTTGTACTGACCATGAAGCCATAACGCTTGGTTATGGGTGGTTTTTCTGTACAGGTCATGCCCGAGAGAAGAATATTCTGGAGGAGAAGGTCTCGAAGGCGGAGCAGGAGCTGCAGGAGCTCGTCAACTCACACAGCCGAGCTGTGGGTACCCATAACGCTGCTATGACCGGTAAGGGTTGCGCTCGAGTTCTGTTCCTTATTTGATATTCATGATACCAGAGTGTTTTGTCCTGACTCATGCACATGTGCAGAGGCTGCTCGGCGCTACGAAGAACTGGCGCAGGCAGCAGTATCCGCATGCGACAAGATCCAAGTCCCTGGCGATCGTCCCGCGGTAGCACTTGTGGAGCGGCTACAACATCTGCCGGAGTACTCGAGAGGGGTGGCCACGGAAACTGCCAAGCATGCGGTTAGGTACATGCTGGCCCTTGTCTGCTCGTACCATCCCGACCTTGACCTGGAAGATATCCGTCACGGGTACCACCCCGACTTGTCGGAGCAGCAGTTTGAAGACCTGGCGGCATCCTTTGACAGCCTGGCGATTGACGTAGTCCGAAGTATGGTCGATGTGACCGACATGTAGCCTGTTTAGAGAGGGAGAAAGAAACATGTAGTACTTGGAATACTTTTGTGTAATAACCATTACTTTCTAAGCTGGTAGCTTTTATTTTGAGTCGATTTTATCAACCCCTATCACTTCTCCGCAATCATGACAAGTGCTAGGCACTCGGGTGAAGAACTAGCTGGAGCTCTCGTGGAGGCAGCTCTCCTGCATGCTACGATTTTGGATATAGCGAGTCGGACTTGCCGTGTTAGATTTGTTACTTCGTAGGTAACTTAAGTGGAGGACGAGCACATGGCTGTCGTGGGAGAATGGATGCAAACAAATTGGTTGGCGATCACAACATTTGCATTGAAGGAAATCTGAGCTATAAAATAGCAGAGTAAAGATACATAGCTGTGCTTTGGACTAAGGATAGAACTTAGTAAGGTGCTGAATGTTCCAGACATTGGGAACTGGGTTGCCATCAGCCCATTCTAGGCGATAGGTTCCTGGAGAGACTACTTCCTTGACGATGAAGGGTCCTTCCCATGGCGCAGATAACTTGTGCTGCCCTGCCGAGCTCATGACTCGACGCAGTGCGAGGTCACCCACGTTTAGAGAGTGTTCCTTGACGTTTCTGTCATGATATCGGCGTATCTGCTGCTCATGGCATGCATGCCGAGTTAAGGCACAGAGCCTATGTTCTTCTACCGCGTCGACGTCGATTTGTCGACTGGACTCGGCTTCACCTTCTTCGTAATTCTTGATGCGTGGTGCACTGAATGCGAGGTCGGCTGGCAATACGGCTTCTGATCCATAGACCATGAAAAATGGTGAATATCCGGTTGCTCGACTCCTTTGGGTGCGGAGGCCACATACCACATGTGGTACTTCCTTAGCCCAGCGGCCTGCGCGTGGGTTTAATGCATCATAGAGTTCCTTTTTGAGAGCATCCAGGACCATGCGGTTTGCCCGTTCGACTTGTCTGTTGCACCGTGGGTGCACTGAAGACGAGTAGTAAACGTCGATCTGGCTATCCTGGCAGAAGTCCCAGATCTCGTGCCCGGTAAACTGGGAGCCGAGGTCGGTGATGATGCGATTTGGGACTCCGAAGCGGTGTGTTATTTCTTCGATGAAGGCTACCGCCGTGGCCGACTTGGTGTCGGTGACAACCTTGTACTCGATCCATTTGGTGAACTTGTCCACCGCGATGAGTAGGTGCTTGACTCCACCTTGAGCTGGCTTGAATGGTCCCACGTTGTCTAGTCCCCACACTGCAAAGGGCCAGGATGGTGGGATTGTGCGTAGCGCCTGAGCCGGCAGGTTCTTTTGCTTCTGGAAGAACTGGCACCCGGCGCAACGATGGACGAATTCCTTTGCGTCAGAAACCGCAGTGGGCCAGAAGAACCCGGATCTATAGATCTTGCCAACCAGCGTTCTGGCTGCCGCGTGGTTGCTGCATGCCCCGGAATGGGCTTCGTGCAGTAGTGCCAGACCTTCGCTGCGCAGGATGCACTTCATGAGTACTCCTGAGGACGCGGCTTTTCTGTAGTGTTCGGAGCCGATGACCACGTAGTTGGCGCTTCGCCGACTGAGCTGCTCAAGAGCGACTTTATCTGCCTTGAGTTTGCCTTCTATGGCCATGAGGTCGTTCTTTAAGAACGCTATGAGCGGTTCGCGCCAGTCTTCTTCTCCTTCTGAAGGAGTCGTGATTGCTGCGACGATCTGTTCGGCAGCTGCTGTAGGTTCGCCCTCGTCCATTAACTTGATGGACGGCTTTCACAAATCTTGTACAAATACGCCGGCGGGTACTTGGGATCGCTTGGACCCAAGCTTGGAAAGGACGTCAGCGGCGACATTTTCTTCACGTGGTACATGGCGACACTCTAGCCTATAGAAGTGAGCTTCTAACTTTCGAACCTCCGCACAGTAGGCGTCCATCATTTCTTTGGAGCATTCCCAGTTCTTTTTGACCTGCTCGACCACTACCTTTGAGTCTCCAAAGCATAGCAGGCGCTTGATTCCGAGGGTGATAGCAATTTTTAATCAGTGTATCAACGCTTCATACTCGGCGCCGTTGTTGGTCGCCTTGTAGTGGATCTGCAACACATACTTGAGGTGCTTGCCTTCTGGTGATATAAATAGTACGCCTGCTCTGGCTCCTTCGAGGTTCAGTGCACCATCGAAGTACAAAGTCCAATGCTCGGGTGGCTCGGTGGGTGTGGGTGCCTGCAATTCTGTCCACTGGGCAAGGAAATCAACCAGCACTTGTGATTTAATGGCTTGTCTTGATTTGAAGGTGATGTCGAAGCTTCCGAGTTCTACCGCCCATTTGACGACTCGGCCGTTGATGTCCCAATTGTGGAGGATTTCTCCTTGTGGAAAGTTGGATACCATGTGTATAGGGTGGGCCTGGAAGTAGTGGCGCAGCTTCCTTGAGCAGATCAAGAGCGCGTAGAGTAGCTTTTGCGGGTGCTGATACCGGATTTTTGACTCGGCCAACACATCGTTGATGTAATATACCGGCCTCTGAACTAGATAAGAGTGTCCTTCTTCCTGGCGCTCCACAACCAGGGTTGTGCTGACCACCGTGGTGGTTGCTGCTATGTATAGCAGGAGGGGTTCGTTCTTCTTTGGCCCGGCAAGTACCGGCGGGGTGGCGAGGAATGCTTTCAGGTCGGCCAACGCCTGGTCGGCTTCTGGCGTCCATTTGAACTTGTCGGCCTTCTTCAAGAGCTTGAAGATGGGGGTCCCCCGTTCACCTAGCTTGCTGATGAACCGGCTTAGGGCTGCCATCACCCCTGTTAGCTTCATTACTTCTGTTTTGTTCTTTGGAGGCAGCAGATTCTGGATTGCCGCGATCTTAGTCGGGTTGGCCTCTATACCCCGCTGGCTTACCATGAACCCCAGGAGCTTGCCTGAGGGTACCCCAAAGACGCACTTGGTTGGATTTAGCTTCCATCTGTAACGCCGAAGATTGTTTAATGTTTCTTGGAGGTCGGCGATCAGGGTGTCCGGGTCGTAGGTCTTGACCATGACATTATCGACGTAGGCTTCGGCGTTATGTCCGATTTGAGTGTCCAGGCAACCCTGGATTGCCTTTTGGTAAGTTGCTCCGGCGTTTTTAAGGCCGAAGGTCATTGTCTTGTAGCAATATATGCCATGGGGCGTGATGAACACCGTCTTGTCTTGGTCGGCCGGGTTCAGGGCTATCTAGTGGTAGCCGGAGTAGCAGTCGAGAAAGGAGAGTAGTAGACACCCGGCCGTGGAATCGACAACCTGGTCGATACGGGGAAGAGGGAACGAGTCCTTAGGGCAATATTTGTTGAGACCTGTATAATCGATACACATTCTCCATTCACCGGTTTTTTTCTTGACAAGTACAGGATTTGCAAGCAATTCGGGGTGCATTCACTCCCGAATGAAACCGGCTGCTAAAAGCTTATTTAACTCTACCCTAATGGCCTCCTTGCGATCTTGTGCGAACCGTAGAAGCTTCTGCTTGCCCGGCTTGGCGGTCTTCACCAAATGCAAGGAGTGCTCAGCCTTCTCCCTTGGGACTCCTGGCATATCCGAGGGTTTCCACGCGAATATGTCCCAGTTGTCCTGCAGGAAGGAGGTGAGCGCGCTTTCCTATTTAGGAGACAGGCCTTGGCCTATTAGCGCCGTCTTGCTGGGGTCGTCGCTGAAGAGGGAGATGGCCTTAGTCTCGGCGTCTAGCTCGAGTGCCGTCATCGTTGCATCCTGCTCCGGCACCTTGGGATCGACAGGTGGGTTGGTCTTGGCCTCGCTTGCGAGGAGCACGCTATTGCTGAGTTGTCGTGAGAGCTCGGCAAGGCGTACAGCTTCTCCATCACACTCGTACGACGTCTTGACGTCGCCCCTAACGCTGATGACCCCGTTCGGGGCCGACATCTTCATCACCAAGTAGGTGTGGTTGGGGATTGCCATGAAGCGAGCCAGCATGGGCCGCCCGAAGATGGCGTGATATGAGCTGCCAAAGTCGGCGACCTCGAAGTGCAGGAACTCGGTGCGGTAGTTGTCGGGCGTGCCGAAGGTGACCGGCAGGGTGACTCGTCCCACTGGGTAGGCCGCCTTGCCTGGGATGACGCCGTAGAATGGGTGGTCGGAGCCTCGGAGCCTACTGTAGTCGAATCCCATGTCGTTCAGGGTCCTGGTGAAGATGATGTTGAGCGCGCTGCCTCCGTTGATTAGCACCTTAGTCAGGAGGACTCTGTCAACGATCGGGTTGACGATCAAAGGATATGAGCCTGGTTCAGGTAAGTGGGCCCAATGGTCTTTCCTGCTGAAGGTGATCGGGGTTTCCGACCACCTGAGGTACTCGACGCTCTTGGTACCCACGAGGTTTATCTCGCGGCTGTGGAGCTTCTTCTTTCTTTTGTCGCGGAACATGTCGGGGCCTCCCAGGATCACGTTGACCTGGCGGTCGGCGCACTGGAAGTTGCCGCGCTGCTCTTCGGCAGTGGCAGCGTCTGGGTCTGGACGGCGGGCGTCCCCATCCGGTGTGTTGTCCTCACGGCGACGGTCGTTGCGGTGGTCGGGTCGGCGGTTGTTACGGTGGTCGCCATCTCGCCTATCACCGCGGTTGTTGTTGTAGCGTGGCTTCTTTGGCGCCGGAGGGACGCCGAGCTCCTTTTTCAGGGTCCAGCAGTCCCTGAACGAGTGCTTCACGTCTTTGTGGAGAGGACACGGCTCATTTACGCGGGCGAGTTGTTCGCGTTGGAGTCGTGACTCCACTCGGCCTTCGCCCTCTGCAACGGTTGCGACGTTAGGCCTGCTGCGTCTGTTGCGTGTCGGCTCCGACTTCTTTTGCTCGGCTGGTGGGCGGTAATGGTCTTTGTCTCTGCGGTCTCTGGTCCTGAACTGAGCTAGCTCGGCTGCGTCGGCTTTAGCCTGCTCCTCGACCACCTTCATCATCTCCCCAACAGTCTTGGGGTCTTTCTTGAATAGGTTGCGGAAGACGTCCTTGTCGTACAGTCCGCGGCGAAAGGCGTCTATGACGTCCCTCTCTTTGACGTCCGTAAGCTTGTTACGGTTATCGAAGAAGAGGTTGGTGTATTCCCGGAGACTTTCACCCCTGTTTTGGCGTACTAGATCCAGATCGAACCTAGTGCCCGGCCGAGTATAGGTGGCTTGGTAGTTTTCTGTAAACACCTTACAGAGCTGCCGCCATGTTGGCGGTCGTTACAACCCAAATCCGACCACCAATACTCGGGAATAAATGAGGTTTTATGCAACATTCCATGTACTTAGGTTTTATTTCTAATAAAGTTCCAAGAGTTTTGGTGAGTGTCACTTGTGCAGGTACAATTACGAAAAATACGTGCTATCGGGGCCGGAAATGACCGAATCGGCCGAACGACTCCGTTCGGCCGCTTACCCCCCTTAGCCGAACACGACGAAAAGCATAACCGGAAGTCATCCATGTCAGCGATGACTAAGCAGACGACTGTGCACGCTACTTGGACAACCAACACAACAACTCTGGGCCGAATCAACACGAAGACCACCAAGTACAAACAGCCCAGAAGGTCCACGGAGCAAAGGCGGAGCCGGAGGGCAGGCCTGGGCCTCCAGGCCCGTTCGGCCGAACTAGGCGGTTCGGCCGAACCGCCCCCAAGCTGGCACCACCTCCCAGGAGTGCATCCAGGTCGTGGGAGCAAAGGGCGGTTCATCCCACGGTTCGGGCGAACCGAGCCGTTCGGCCGAACCGGAGGATTCGACCGAACTGGACGAGCACCGCCTCCTCACTCCCTTGGCTGCTACTCAAACTCCACCGACCTGTTTAGTTATAAATACAAGTGTCCAATGCCCGGTTTCACACACACCATTTTGGGAGCAAGTCTTCATTCCACTCTTTCAAGATGTAGAGTTAGGCTAGTCCTGTTGGGAGTTAGAGTCAGGGTCGAGCTTCGCTCGGGGTTTCGGAATTGTCTTCTGGAGTTCTGGTAAAGCTCTTGTATCTTTTCCTTTTCTTTATGTTCGACTCTGAGTAATCAATATATGTCCTCTGCATTTACTTGAGCTATTTGTTCTGCATTTATTTCGCGAGTAATTGTGGAATGTCTAGCCTTGATTATAAGCTGTTGTAGTATGGTTTTATAAGTTCTGTCTTAGTTCTTTGTCTCAGCTGGTTCCTCGTTTCTGCTCAATGCTTCCGGTGAATTGTCACTGGGGGTATTGACAGGATTGCTTGCTCTTTCTAGGAGAGTGAGTAGTTATTGCCTAGCGTAGCTGTGGTGCCTAGTCTAGATGGTAACCTTGGTTTGTCCCCGTCGCAACGGAGGTGGTAGCCGTGAGGTGGTGACAGCCCTTTCGGTCTTTGTAGTCCATCACGTTAGTTCCGGTCTGCAGTTTCCCTGTAATTGCATGGAGTTTGTGGCACCCCTTCTCATCCCTTTCTGTGTGTCACGGGCTCCGTCCCCGATGCTGAGATAATAGAACTAGGAAGAGAACCATACAAGTCATTCTTCATACTAGCTGTAATCTCTGCTAGAGATATCTCAAGGCCGGTGGAAGTATATAGGAATCCTTTCCTGTCTCGTTGTTCTCCCACTAGCTAGACCACTCTTCTATCTCTATCCTGAACTTCTCCTTGTGTGTGTCAACTGCATATCACTCCTATCCTATCCTTTACCCCCGCCTTGTTAGCCGGTACTTTAATTAGTAGTTACATCCTTGTCAATAGTCGATACTCTTTATCCAATGCTTCCCTACGGAAATATAAATACGATACCTAGGAATACTCCCGGGTGAAATGCTACATCGGTATCAGTGCGCTTGCGGATTTATATCTGTATCATAAGAATACCAATGAACACTACTTGCACCATTACTGGGATTGGCAATCCTAATAGTGGACCGTAAGAAGTGTCAACAAGCATTTCTGGCGTCGTTGCCGGGGAAGCAATTGGCGAAAGATATTGATCATTGACATTGGTGTCTACTAATTTAATCTACCGCTAGCATTAGCGGGATCACCCCTGTTTGTTTGAGTTTGTTTCAAACAGGAGGATGCAGAGAGCCCAGGGTGCCCGATCCTACAGGATTTATCAATGTTTGCCCCTGACTTCTGCGATTCGGCCGAAAATCTTCAGAAGAAAAGAAAAAAAATCCCACAGGTATGTGTTATTATTATACATATATACTATCATAATCATGTGCAGCCTGAAGGGAAGGTCGTCATCCTAGAGAAAAACAAAATCAAATGTGACGGACGAACGACGCTGCATCACCGCAATTCGATCTCAAATTGTCGGTAATGGCGAGAAAAATCAAGGTATGTGAGATAGTCCAGCTTTTAGACTTTAAATTTTGAGCTTTATCCTTTAAAGTTTTGCATTATCCACTGCATGTTTGCTTTGAATCATTTAATTTAGGAATTCATGCATATTATCACCCCATTTTTTTCCAATCCACTGCATACTTCTCATTCTTGCATTTGCATTCATTCGCCCCATCACCATTTTGCATTGAAAAAAATTAAAAAAAAATAAAAAATAAGAAAAAAAACAAAAAACAAAATAAATATACAGCGACCAGCGGTTTTAGGCCAAGGTGTTTGTATGTCTGCAAGCCTTGATTCAAGGCTAGTGGCCAAACTTCACCTGGCCTCGCCAGTTTTCGCTCGTTCTTTGCGCTTTGCGCAAGAGAGGAGACGTACTCTACGCCTCCGCTCCCTTGCCGCTCCACTAGCCTGGTTTGGAACCCATTGTTGCAACATATTGTCTACACCCAAGCTAGCTCCACGGCATCCCACCAGTTGGCATGTTTGAGAGCCGATCCCCATTGCCACACCCATGACCGTGTATTCGTACACGGCAACATCAACACGGAGGATGATTCAACCAACTACGGGGAGTCACGTCGGCGTAGCGCCATCACCGTTGCATCAGTTCCGAAAGACTTCATCACCAGATGCCAACGGTAAGCACACTCAGGTACGTGAAAAAGGTTTTTGCTTTTTACCTGAATCAAAGCAAAGTTCACTAGTTGCCATCTCCGTGCGAATACTTCTTGATGCTTTCATGCTTTCTCTATCTGTCTTTGTTTGCTCTGGTTTGAATGTACCGTACAATACATTCATAAGCTCTTTAAATTAAGCATGGTGCTTAGGTTAATTAGTTTGCTTTAATCAAATTAGACATGGTGTCAAATTTGATTAATGAACCTTCAGAGCAATACTTTTATGGATATTGGTTGCATGTGTGGATTAACCCCTGCAGAAAAATCATCAAAAAAACAAAAAAAATGATGAATGGGTGGCCCCACAATCTACTTCACATCAGAGATGAGCCATGACCATGGATACATTTGAAGCCCCGGGGTGGAATAGTGTTCCCAGGATGCTGCATCGTCCGAGGCATCCTCTCTAGATTAGACGGTGACTAGAACAATCAAAGGAAGGAGAAGTCCTGCTTACGGACTTAAAACACGAGCTCTCGCCGCGAGGTAAACCGGTATGTATCCCATGTTTCCCTTTCCAAAATTTTATTTTCATCACTGCATTTGCATGTTTCCCTTTCCAAATGTGAATCACCCTTGCATTAGAATTAAGAGAAAACAAAAAGGAAATTTATCGGAGAAGTGGGTAGTTTAGCCGATCTGTCTAGTTCGGTCGAACCTACCCCTATGCCCAAATGTGCACTAACCTGCAGGGTTCGGTCAAAGGTGTGACGTTGGCTAGGTACACCATTCACATCCAAATCCTTTCTTCCTGTGCCAAATGCTCCACCTGCAATATCCTTTCACCCAGCACTCAACACATCCATCCATCCATCCAGAGCCAAATTTCATGCAAACCCCATACTTGGTCAGTTCAGCCGAGGGTCTCATCCTCGACCGATCCTAACCTGCATCTTCTACCATGAAATTTGCCCCACCAGCACAAAAGCATGGTCTCCACCACTCCACACTGTTGCACACTTCATTCCAACACAATTATGGCAGCATGGGAGTGGTGTGATCCTTTTGATCCTTTGGTCATTCCATCCTATCCACAAAAATCCACCAAAGTTCACATGCCTTTGTGCTGGACGAGGCTCGTAAGAGGAGGCCAACAGGGTGAATATCACAGTGGCTTGGTCGAGTTGTGGTGATTTAACCGAGTTCCTCCTCCTCTCACTCGCCTGTGGGTGACACTCTGGATGCATGGAGGAAGCTTGCTCCAGTCAGGTTTGCACTTGTATATTCCTTGAGTACTTTTCTCTCTCAATTCTATGCAATGTTGGATTCACTTGCATGAAAAAAAACAGAAAAACAACAAAAACATTTCCTTTGTTCTGATCATTATGCTGCTTCATGAAAACGGTTTATGGAGGCTAAATCCCTGTAAGAGTGACAAACCCCAAATAACTAAATGTTGAACCTTGATCCTATAGTCCCTTGGGTATTGTCGTTCTAACATTTTGCAGGCAGCATCTCGTGGTCTCTATTCCTAAAGACGATCAAGCACATTCGGTACACGAGCATTGGTGAGGCTAGGGACACTCCCCTACTTCATCACATGTCTCGGCACCGATGAAGGCCAAGTCAGAGATCACTGACACTGATGTTCCAAGCCAAGCTTGGGGGAGGACCCTCACGAGGTAAGTCCCAATCGTATCATTATAAGCTGCATCTTTGATCTGGTTTTGCTTTCATTTTAGTTTGAATAATAATAAAAAAATACCAAAAATATTTGCTTTCGAATAAATAACTCCCAACTATGCATGGAATGAATCATATGCCTCTCACTTTGGAAATGATGAATAGTTGCTCTGTCATTAATTTTGCAAGTACTTTGTTTCAACTAGTTGCTTATTTTGTGCTTGAATTAGTTGGCCTGAGTAATAATGAACCTAAAAACCTTGTGGGAGCACATGCTTTATTCCAAGTTTAAGTTGTTGTGGGGATTGATATAGTGAGAATTTGGTTAAGTTCTAATTTTGCTCTTAGTACGGGGAAAATCTCGGAGATTTATGCTTTCAAAATGAAACAAGTTCCTCATTGGTCAAAATACCTAACAGAGCCATATGATAAACTTAGTTGAAAAGTTCTACTCATATGCTGCTTGTTATCTTAGTGAGCTTTGTCAAATTGTTGTGACCTTTGAGTGAAGCTTTCATACTCTTAGAGATCGAGATCCACGTACACACACCACTTCTCACTTGCAATTCCTACACTGGGAGTTAGCAAACTGTAACACCCCGCCCTCCAAAGCCGCACCGCACAGCCCTTCCGAGGGGCGTGCACGCGTACACATAGCACCCTGCTTACACTTTCGTCCTCGCTTCGTGTAAAAGGGTTAACCCGAAGGTGCTATGGCTGGAAGACAAAGGCTTATAAGTTGCCTCCACCCTTGCTCAACTAGCAATGTGGCACTAAACTGGGCCGGGTGTGACATACACCCCCCCTCAAAGAACCCGACGTCCTCGTCGGCGCACGACCGTACGTCCAGTGCCGGCGCCATAGTCCATGCCGTATGCCCTACCTGGGCCATACGCGCCATGCGCCCTATGCCCGCACACTGCGCCCGTACGCGCAACCGCGAGGGTCCTCGTCGGCGCAACTCACCCACACGGGCAAATGTCCAGGAACGTTCCCCCTTGGCGCACGACCGTACGTCCAGTGCCGGCGCCATAGTCCATGCCGTATGCCCTACCCGGGCCATACGCGACATGCGCCCTATGCCCACACACTGCGCCCGTACGCGCAACCGCGAGGGTCGGCTCTGATACCACCTGTAACACCCCGCCCTCCAAAGCCGCACCGCATAGCCCTTCCGAGGGGCGTGCACGCGTACACATAGCACCCTGCTTACACTTTCGTCCTCGCTTCGTGTAAAAGGGTTAACCCGAAGGTGCTATGGCTGGAAGACAAAGGCTTATAAGTTGCCTCCACCCTTGCTCAACTAGCAATGTGGCACTAAACTGGGCCGGGTGTGACACAAACATTTTCCATCATCCATCCACAAAAATAAAATGCTCCATGTTCTATGATTTTCCTCTCCAAATATTCTTGATAGAGACATGGGCTATGCAAAAAGAAAAGCATGCCAAAGAAGCATGGCAAAAATAAGAGAAAACAAAAAGCATGCCAAAGAGCATGACAAAAAGAAAGAAAGCATGCCAAGTGGCATGGCAAAAATATGAGAATAAAAGATAGCCCATGTTCTCGAAAATAAATCAAGGAGAGGGAGATTCATCCAAGGAGTTCCACCATATTCCACCATATTCCATTCCACCATATTCCTTTCCACCATACTCCACTCCACCATATCCCACTCCATATATTCCACACACATGCACTTCTCGATCTTAAGGTATGATTTGTTTCCTCAGAGATCCAGTCTTTGACTTAGCAAAATATAAGATGCATGCATGCCTTCATCCTTTGTCCCTGAGCCACACAAAAAGCCAGATTAGATGTTAGGATGAAACAGAAGGCACAAGCCTTTGGTGAGGATTCAAATACTCTTGAGTGATTGAGTCTGCCATTGAGGAACAATTTGAAGTTTTCAAAACTTGTGAAAAACTCCGAGATGGGATCCTGAAAAGAGTAGAGTGGAATAAAACTGAATTCAATCTGTTCATCCTTTCAATCGCCCAAGATAAGGAGATTGCTATAAGCCCCATAGGTAAAAAGGAGAATTAAAAACTTTGCCTATGATTCAAGTATTTTTGAGCACTAGTTGTTTATAAAGTTACTTGCAAAGTAAATGACATTGTAGCAACTCCTGATCCACCGAGCCTAAGTTTATATCTTTGATCGAGGACGAGCAAAGAGCTAAGCTTGGGGGAGCTTGTTGGCGGTCGTTACAACCCAAATCCGACCACCAATACTCGGGAATAAATGAGGTTTTATGCAACATTCCATGTACTTAGGTTTTATTTCTAATAAAGTTCCACGAGTTTTGGTGAGTGTCACTTGTGTAGGTACAATTACGACAAATACGTGCTATAGGGGCCGGAAATGACCGAATCGGCCGAACGACTCCGTTCGGCCGGTTACCCCCCTTAGCCAAACACGACGCAAAGCATAACCGGAAGTCATCCATGTTAGCGATGACTAAGCAGACGACTGTGCATGCCACTTGGACAACCAACACAACAACTCTGGGCCGAATCAACACGAAGACCACCAAGTAAAAATAGCCCAGATGGTCCACGGAGCAAAGGCGGAGCCGAACCGCCCCCAAGCTGGCACCGCCTCCCAGGAGTGCATCCAGGCCGTGGGAGCAAAGGGCGGTGCATCCCACGGTTCAGGCGAACCGAGCCGTTCGGCCGAACCGGAGGATTCGGCCGAACTGGACGGGCACCGCCTCCTCACTCCCTTGGCTGCTACTCAAGCTCCACCGACCTATTTAGTTATAAATACAAGTGTCCAATGCCCGGTTTCACACACACCATTTTGGGAGCAAGTCTTCATTCCACTCTTTCAAGATGTAGAGTTAGGCTAGTCCTGTTGGGAGTTAGAGTCAGGGTCGAGCTTCGCTTGGGGTTCCGGAGTCGTCTTCTGGAGTTCTGGTAAAGCTCTTGTATCTTTTCCTTTTCTTTATGTTCGACTCTGAGTAATCAATATATTTCCTCTGCATTTACTTGAGCTATTTGCTCTGCATTTATTTCGCGAGTAATTGTGGAATGTTTAGCCTTGGTTATAAGCTGTTGTAGTCTGGTTCTATAAGTTCTGTCTTAGTTCTTTGTCTCAGCTGGTTCCTGGTTTCTGCTCAATGCTTCCAGTGAATTGTCACCGGGGGTATTGACAGGATTGCTTGCTCTTTCTAGGAGAGTGAGTAGTTATTGCCTAGCGTAGGTGTGGTGCCTAGTCTAGATGGTAACCTTGGTTTGTCCCCGTCGCAACGGAGGTGGTAGCCGTGAGGTGGTGACAGCCCTTTCGGTCTTTGTAGTCCATCACGTTAGTTCCGGTCTGCAGGTTCCCCGTAATTGCACGGAGTTTGTGGCACCCCTTCTCATCCCTTTCTGTGTGTGACGGGCTCCGTCCCCGATGCTGAGATAATAGAACTAGGAAGAGAACCATAGAAGTCATTCTTCATACTAGCTGTAATCTCTGCTAGAGATATCTCAAGGCCGGTGGAAGTATATAGGAATCCTTTCCTGTCTCCTTGTTCTCCCACTAGCTAGACCGCTCTTCTATCTCTATCCTGAACTTCTCCTTGTGTGTGTCAACTGCATATCACTCCTATCCTATGCTTTACCCCCGCCTTGTTAGCCGATACTTTAATTAGTAGTTACATCCTTGTCAATAGTCGATACTCTTTATCCAATGCTTCCCTACGGAAATATAAATACGATACCTAGGAATACTCCCGGGTGAAATGCTACATCGGTATCCGTGCGCTTGCAGATTTATATCTGTATCGTAAGATTTATATCGGTATCCGTGCGCTCTTCGCCGAAGCTGTCGTTGCCGCCGTCGTGACGGTGGTCACGTGCTCTAGGTGAGCCGTAGCGGCGGTCATACCGGTCGCGTTCGTCAAGTTCGCGACGTGCGCGATGATCGTTAACGTCGGAGTACTCGGAGTAGTTGTTGCGGCGTTCGGGTCGGCCAAAATCTTGGTCGTACCGCTCTTGGCGTTCCATCTCTGCGGCGTCGCGTTCGCGATGCCTTTTGTCGAGTTCTTCACGTACATCGCGGCCATGCCTGCGTAGCCAATCGCGGAGGTCGCCGTCGTTGCGGCGGCGTTCGCGTCGCCTGTTGCCGCCGTTACAGCGGTTCCGAGGGTGTCAGCCCTCGGACTCGTCCGGTTGATGGTCAGCCGTACGTTCTTGATCGACTTCCTCGGGGATGACCTCCAGAGTTGGAGATCTGTGTCGGCGCCTGCCTCAGTCTGATCCACTGTGCCCGGTCCTGCGGGAACTAGATCTGCTTGAGCGAGATCGGCTAGATCTTGATCTAGCCTCTCTGTCTTGCTGGTGGAGGTTTTGTGCGACTGTCAGCCGAGCTCGGAGTCGGGCCGCCTCTGGGGTGGCCTCCATGTGCGCCAGCTCGGCGATGCACGCCACCATTGCTGCGGACGGGGTACGGTAGTCGGCCTGAGCCCGCTCGAACTCGCATGCCAGGTTACGCGGGTCTAAGCCTTCATGGTGTGATCCACCGTCGTCATCTTCATCTGGCGCCTCTGTAACACCCTAAAAATGCCTATTTTTAAAATTTAGTAATTAAATTGTTTTTATTTAATTTTATGCTCATATTTATCTAAGGAAAATAAATTATTTATGAGAAATAAAATTAAATATAAGGTTAGAAATATTTTTGTTGCAGTCATGCCGACTGCATTGTGTTTTGTTTGTGTGTGGTTCAGTTGGAATTTAAATTCTGTTTAATTTCGAATTTGAATCATTTAATTTGGAGCTCTAGAAAAGTTTCTGCGGCCCGAGTCCACTTTTCCTCCCTTGACTATTTACCTCGTCCGATTTTGGTCCTTCTACCTTTTTCTTCAGTAGCAGCCCAGCTCCAGCGCTTCCGCTTTCGGCCTGGCCAGCGGCCTGCTTCGCCCGGCCTGCCGGCCTGCTCGCCCCGGCTCACGCGCTCCGCTCCCGGCCTAGCGGCCTGCCTCCCGCTCTCCCCATCCGCTCGGCCCATCTTCCACCGCGCGGCCCAGCGGCCTGCTCGCGCCCCGCCCCCGCACCAGCCCGACTCGGCCCGGCAGCCAGTCCGGCCCAGCACCCGCCAACGCTCGCGGCCCGCAGCCCCCCCCCCCTCTGCCGACTGACGAGCGAGCCCCCCGTGTCAGCCCCGTCCCTAACCTCCCACCCGAGTCCTTCTCGGTCCCGGCCATGGAGTCCCGGCCGACCACGGCACGGACGCCGAGGGGCCCCGGACTCTCCTGGGCCGTCCTACAAATAGCGCCGCCGCTACTCCTAACCTCCACCCTAATTTTGCGCCGCCAAACCTCCGCTGCTCGAGCTCGTGCTCGCCGCCGCCGCTTCCAAACCCGCCGCCGTCGATCTCGTCGTCCGTCGTCGCTCCACCCCGGCGAACTGCCCCAAAACCGCCGCGTGAAGGTCAGGAACCCCTCGAGCTCCTTCTCGCCCCACCCCGTGCTCTGTACCGCCGTTCCCGCGTTGAACCGCCACCGCCCGAGCGCCGCCGCCGCCATGGGTCGTCGCGCGCCACCGTCGTTGCTTCGCCGCCGACGAGACCTACCCAGCCGAACTCGTCGCATCACCCCGAGCCGATAGCGCCCGGCCACGCTTCAAACCGAGCCCCCTCGGCCGTTTTCGAACATCACCGGCGCAGTTCCGCCGCAACCCACGGGCGGCACTGCCGCGTCGACTCACCGCCGGCGACCCCCCTCTGCCCGATCCAATCTCCACCGTCCAAACCGCGTTAGACGGCCCAGATCGAGTCAACTAGGCCAAGTCAGACAGCCTGTACCGGTCAACTGAGTCAGCTTCGGTCGTTTTGCAAAAGACCCCCCCCCCCCCCCGCTATTTCAAAATTAACCCGCAGTCCAAATCTATTCAAAAATAATTACAATTAAGTCCTGATTTTTACAGAAAACCCCCTGCCTTATTTAAAATTTGTACCCGAGGTCCTGATTTGATTAATTTGCAAATAAACCCTCCTGTTTTTATATAAAATTATGTTTTAGCCCCTGAGTTTTTGCAAATAAGCCCCTGGAACTTTTAAAACTTTGCCAGCAAGTCCCTGAACCTTAGAAAAGCCATAACTTCTTCGTTTTAGCTCCGATTTGAGTGATTTTCGCGCTCACGTGTTCGTAGCGAAGCGTAGATTAGATTCTAAGCCTTCTTTTGCTCTGTTTTTATTGTTTGGTGTACTGTTCTAATAGATTAATATTGTTTGCATGTACTGGCTTGTATGGATGCTTGTGTGTTGATGTATGAGTCCAGTCGGTGAGCCGTACGCGTTTGAGTTCGAGGGTTACGAGGAGCAGGACCAACCGCAGCAGCAAGAGCAACAGCAGCAGTTGGACGAAGGCAAGTACAGCACGGACAATCCTTGCTACCTAAACACACCTTTACACTATTTACTGCATATGCATGTGTCTAAATTGTTCCTATTAAGGTTATTCCTAGTTTTGTTTATCCTATACCTTGATTACCCTGGGTTATTGCATTTGGGTAGACCTTTGCTAAGCGCAGCTACTGTCACCAATGTTTAACTGTTAATCTTGACTTAATGGTTCACTTCAATGTTAATGGTAAAACTTGCTTTTTAGCAACATGGAATAGGGAGCTAGGGCGTATGCTTCATGCTTGGCCCTAGTGTCTCTCCGTAAGGACTGGTTCTTAAAGCGGCAACCCAGGAACCTGTCGCCACCGCCGGAACTATAATGGCTCTGGTCTTGGACGAGTAGCATGTACGGCTCTAGCTTGACAGTAGTTACCGACGGGCCGACGGCGTTATGGGAAGCATGGGTGAGAGTATGGTTTGATCCACCGAGGACGGAGTATCCGTTGGCTATGTCCCCGTGAGGCACATTCCCGTGTTGGGAGCTTCCGTATGGCGGGGGTTCCACACGTTGCGCTATTTATTTTGTTGTTGATGTTTATTACCGCGCTTGGACGCCATTGACCCCCTCGTGTTGCGACATGGGCGTCAGTCAATCTCGGTGCCTTGGGTCATGCTGCCTAGGTTGTACCATAACGGCTACTGTTTTGTTAGGGTGTCTTGTGAAAAGCCTCGTAGCGTCCCTATGCAGTCACACCTCGGAAGTGTTGATGTGCGTGGTTGGGTGCAGAGTTCCTTTGAACTTTTACGCGACTGGGGGGTAAAGGGCGAAACCTCTGCAGAGTGTATAATCTATCATGATAGCCTTGCTCAGGGTCAAGAGCGGCCTGGATCCTTTTTGATTAGAAGTTGATGCTTTTTATTGTTAATGACTACTTCTACTATATATTAATTGGGTTACAACTGGGATTCACTTAATTGTAGAAATCTTGGTTTATGTTAAAATGAAACAACTAAAATTGCTAATGCAGTACAGCCGTGTCAAGCTTTTCTTTTAAGCCTTCATTACCCGTGTTGTATTTGCTAAGTAAGACAATTACTTACACTTGCCATTCAACAAAATCCCGGATGGGTAACAGATGGATTAGATGGTACTGCTGCTATTGAGTTTCCTGAAGATCTGCCATTCTACTAGCTGTGCTCAACCAGTCGGTGTCCCTGTGGATTATGGTCTTCGTCTTCGTCTTCGTTTAGAGAGAGAGTTAATAATTAGTCTTCCGCTGTGTTATTTAGTTATTTTAGTCAAACTCTGATGTAAAACCATTTTATTCGAGCATATGTACTCTGTTTATCATATTTGTTATCTATATGTGTTCTGTGGACTTCCTGGGCACACATATAGTAGCATTCGGGTTTCTGTGTAAATCCGGGTGTGACAGATTGGTATCAGAGCCGTGCTGACTGTAGGAACGCAGCTTAGTTAGAACGGTTGAAAAATCATTAGGAGACCACCATGATTTTTGTTTCAGATCATTTAGTCACGTTTTTTTCAAAACCAGTGCTGTCGAGTCTTGTGTGAATCATGTCCTTGGGTGCTTGATTTTATTGTTATTATGCTTATGTTTGATTTGGATCTTTGTAATGATTGTGATGGTCATAGACGCAAGTCTATCTCCATCTAGAGATAGGACTAAGGTTTAAGGAATATTAGTGAATTAATAGTTTGGGTTATCCATCTCCTTTGCACTTCCTCTGTCTTACTCTCTATCATATCTTTCCAAGTACTGCTATCTTCTCATACACCCTCTGCAAACATGGGTTATCTAATACCAGTAGGCGGGAATACTGATGGGAGATTTCTTGATATGGTAGATGGTTAACACCAGAAGCAACCCCGGAGGCAGTGGAAGCATCCAGAACCAGAACCCACCACCTCCACCACCGCCACTCACCATGGAGCAGATGATGCTGATGCAACTTCAGCTGACTCAGCAGATGGCGCAAACCATAGCACTGATGCAGCAGAATCAGCAGAACCCGCCCCAACAGCACTACGTGCAACCCCGAGATAAAAGGGGCGAGTTTATGAAGGGACGCCCTCCTACCTTCACCAAGTCTAGCGACCCAATGCAAGCAGAGGACTGGCTCAAGGCAGTGGAACGACAGCTGGACATCGCACAGTGCAACGACCGGGAGAAGGTGTTGTATGGAAGTGGACAGCTCCAGGGAGCAGCTTTGGATTGGTGGGATGCGTACCAGTATGCTCACCCCAATCGTGATCAGATCACTTGGCAGGAGTTCCGCGACAGCTTCCGTTCTCACCACGTGCCGGAAGCACTGATGACCTTGAAGAAGAAGGAGTTCCTGGCATTGAAGCAAGAAGGTATGAGTGTCACCGCTTATCGTGACAAGTTCATTGAGTTGGCCCGTTATGCTCCGGAGGACGTGAATACGGATAGGAAGAAGCAGACCCGATTCCGTGATGGCCTGCATGATACACTCCAGTACCAGCTCCTGTGCTCTAGGTTCGCCACTTTTCAAGAACTGGTGGATAGCGCACTACTGCTGGAGCACAAGCGCCGTGAGATGGAGGAAAAGAAGAGGAAGCTTCAAGGCACACCGTCAGGAAGCAATGTTCGCCCTCGCTTCAATCCTCAGCAAGGAAACCAGCAGATGGTGACTCCACAGCGTTTCCAGGGACAGTCCGGTTTGATGAACCGCAACCAGTATCAGCAACGTCCCCCGTACCAGCCACGCCCCCAGTACCCCTCAGCACCACCTCAGCAGCGTCTCCAGAACCAGCCACAGAGTGGTCCTGTCCAACGCCCCAATCCAACCAACAATGCACCTACGGCTCCGAGGTGTTTTGGTTGTGGTGAGCTGGGACACTATGCCAGCGCTTGTCCTCGCAAGACCGTTGGTCAGAACAACAATCCGAGGGTTGGACAACCGCAGAACCAGAACGGGAACCAGCAGCAGAACCCGGCGAGAGGAAAGGTCAACCACATGGGTGCGGAAACCACGGAAGGAGCAACGAATGTCGTTGTGGGTACGTTCCCTGTCAACTCGTCTCTCGCAACTGTTTTGTTTGATACTGGAGCTTCGCAATGTTTCATATCTGCTGCTTTCGTGAAAAAGAACATGATGATCTTGCAACCTATGGGGAACCCCATGGTAGTTAGTTCACCTGGGGGAGAACAGCGTGCCACTTTACGTTGCCCTTGTATCACCATCACAATAAGGGGGGTAGACTTTGTGGTGAACCCAATAGTCCTAGAAACTCTTGGGTTTGACATGATTCTGGGTATGAGCTGGTTAGCCAGATATGATGGGGTGATTCAATGCTCCAAAAGAACAGTGCAGCTGACAGCAAAGACTGGTGAGAAAGTGGAGTACCAAGCAACTAGCCCCGTGGGACACAATCAGATCTACCAAGCCGAAGGTGTAGCACTGGAAGACATCAGAGTGGTGTGCGAATTCCCAGACGTGTTTCCAGATGAGTTACCAGGTATGCCCCCAGACCGCGAAGTTGAATTTGTTATTGATCTTAAACCTGGTACTGCACCTATAGCTAAGAGGCCATATAGAATGGGAGTAAAAGAACTAGAGAAACTTAAGGAGGAATTAAGGGCATTGTTAGCAAAAGGGTACATACGTCCTAGTTCGTCTCCTTGGGGAGCACCAGTTTTGTTTGTGGATAAGAAGGATGGGACCCAGAGATTGTGTGTGGATTATCGAGCTTTGAATGAAGTGACCATCAAGAACAAGTACCCGTTGCCAAGGATTGATGATCTCTTCGACCAGTTAAAAGGGAGCATGTGTGTTCTCCAAGATCGATCTCTGATCCGGTTACCATCAGATGAGGATACGAGTGACTGACATCCCCAAAACAGCCTTCACAACCCGATATGGTCTATATGAGTTCACTGTCATGTCTTTTGGTTTGACAAATGCACCGGCATACTTCATGTATCTGATGAACAGTGTGTTCATGGACTATCTTGACAAGTTCGTGGTAGTGTTCATTGACGACATTCTGGTTTTCTCCAAGAACGAGGAAGAGCATGAAGAACATCTGAGGTTAGTGATGCAGAGACTTCGTGAGCATCAGTTGTATGCCAAGCTGAGCAAGTGTGAGTTTTGGTTGAAGGAAGTAGCATTCTTGGGACACGTACTGTCCAATGGTGGAGTGGCAGTTGATCCGAAGAAGGTTAGTGATGTGTTGAGTTGGAATCCACCTAAGGATGTGAGTGGAATCAGAAGTTTCCTTGGAATGGCTGGATACTATCGGAGGTTTATTGAAGGATTCTCCAAGATTGCTAAACCCCTGACGGCGTTATTGGAGAAAAATGCCAAGTTTGTCTGGACTGAAGAGTGTCAAGTCAGCTTTGAGGAATTGAAGAAGAGGTTGACAACGGCACCTGTGCTAGTATTGCCGGATATAACCAAGAGCTTCTCTATCTACTGCGATGCATCTCGTCTAGGATTGGGATGTGTGCTCATGCAGGAAGGCAGAGTAGTAGCGTATGCATCAAGGCAGTTGAAGAAGCATGAGCAGAACTACCCGACACACGATCTGGAGTTAGCAGCTGTAGTACATGCTTTGAAGATTTGGAGGCATTACTTGATTGGACATAAGTGTGATATTTACACTGACCACAAGAGTCTCAAGTATGTGTTCACTCAGTCAGATCTGAATATGAGACAACGTCGTTGGTTAGAGTTGATCAAGGACTACGATCTGGAGATACATTATCATCCAGGGAAGGCCAATCTGGTAGCTGATGCTCTGAGTAGAAGGAGTTACATGAATAAGATCACAGGACATTGCTTGTCGGAGGAACTCAGTTTAGAGTTTGAAAGGATGAGTCTGGGATTTGTAACCAGCGTCACTGAGATGGCAGTAGAACCGACCTTGGAACAAGAGATCCGAAAGGGACAGCTCACAGATGAGAAGATCAAGGAGATCGTGGAACTGGTGGCATTAGGAAAAGCCCCTGGATTTCGAGTGGATGACCAAGGAACATTGTGGTATGAGAAGAGGATCTGTGTACCAGATATAGTGCAGATCAGGGATGCAATTCTCAGGGAAGCCCATGAATCGGCGTATTCGATACACCCGGGTAGTACCAAGATGTACCAGGATATCAAGGAGAGATTTTGGTGGTACGGATTGAAGAGAGATGTGGCCACATACGTAGCTCTATGTGACACATGTCAGAGAGTCAAGGCTGAACATCAGAGGCCAGCAGGTTTGCTCCAGCCCCTGAAGGTACCTGAATGGAAGTGGGAAGAAGTCGGTATGGACTTCATCACTGGCTTACCTCGCACTCAGAGGGGATTTGACTCAATTTGGGTAATTGTGGATCGTCTGACCAAGGTGGCGCATTTCCTACCAGTAAAGACCACCTACTCGGGAGCCAGACTAGCGGAGTTGTATATGGAGAGGATTGTGTGTTTGCATGGGGTACCGAAAAGAATAGTGTCTGACCGAGGCACCCAGTTCACATCGCACTTTTGGCGACAATTGCATGAGTCCATGGACACTAAGCTACAGTTCAGTTCAGCTTACCATCCACAGACAGATGGGCAGACAGAACGGACAAATCAGATATTGGAGGATATGTTGAGAGCATGTGCTCTGCAATATGGTGCCAGTTGGGATAGGAGTTTACCGTACGCGGAATTCTCGTACAACAATAGCTATCAGAAGAGTTTGCAGATGGCACCATTCGAGGCTTTGTATGGCAGAAAGTGTAGGACACCACTATTCTGGAATCAGACGGGAGAAAGTCAGGTGTTCGGACCTGAAATACTAAGAGAGGCAGAGCGACAAGTGCAGATAATCAGACAGAATCTGAAAGTAGCCCAATCCAGACAGAAGAGCTACGCGGATAACCGACGGAGGGATCTCAGCTTCGAAATTGGAGACTTCGTGTATCTCAAGGTGTCACCCATGAGAGGCGTGAAGAGGTTCAACGTTAAGGGCAAGTTAGCACCTCGATACATTGGACCGTTCAAGGTACTTGGTCGGAAAGGTGAGGTGGCATATCAGTTAGAGCTACCAGAGAAGTTAGCAGGAGTACATGATGTGTTCCATGTGTCTCAGTTGAAAAAGTGTTTGCGAGTACCTGAGGAACAGATTCCAATTGATGAGCTGAATGTGGAGGAAGATCTTACCTATACTGAGCATCCTGGCAGAATTTTGGAACAGTCAGAAAGGGTCACCAGAAATAAAGTGATCCGGATGTGCAGGGTTCAGTGGAGCCGTCATTCAGTGGATGAAGCGACTTGGGAAAGAGAAGAAGACCTCAGAGCTGAATATCCACAATTATTCCCATCCACGTCCGAATCTCGAGGACGAGATTCATCTTAAGGGGGGTAGGTTTGTAACACCCTAAAAATGCCTATTTTTAAAATTTAGTAATTAAATTGTTTTTATTTAATTTTATGCTCATATTTATCTAAGGAAAATAAATTATTTATGAGAAATAAAATTAAATATAAGGTTAGAAATATTTTTGTTGCATTCATGCCGACTGCATTGTGTTTTGTTTGTCTGTGGTTCAGTTGGAATTTAAATTCTGTTTAATTTCGAATTTGAATCATTTAATTTGGAGCTCTAGAAAAGTTTCTGCGGCCCGAGTCCACTTTTCCTCCCTTGACTATTTACCTCGTCCGATTTTGGCCCTTCTACCTTTTTCTTCAGTAGCAGCCCAGCTCCAGCGCTTCCGCTTTCGGCCTGGCCAGCGGCCTGCTTCGCCCGGCCTGCCGGCCTGCTCGCCCCGGCTCACGCGCTCCGCTCCCGGCCCAGCGGCCTGCCTCCCGCTCTCCCCATCCGCTCGGCCCATCTTCCACCGCGCGGCCCAGCGGCCTGCTCGCGCCCCGCCCCCGCACCAGCCCGACTCGGCCCGGCAGCCAGTCCGGCCCAGCACCCGCCAACGCTCGCGGCCCGCAGCCCCCCCCCCCCTCTGCCGACTGACGAGCGGGCCCCCCGTGTCAGCCCCGTCCCTAACCTCCCACCCGAGTCCTTCTCGGTCCCGGCCATGGAGTCCCGGCCGACCACGGCACGGACGCCGAGGGGCCCCGGACTCTCCTGGGCCGTCCTACAAATAGCGCCGCCGCTACTCCTAACCTCCACCCTAATTTTGCGCCGCCAAACCTCTGCTGCTCGAGCTCGTGCTCGCCGCCGCCGCTTCCAAACCCGCCGCCGTCGATCTCGTCGTCCGTCGTCGCTCCACTCCGGCGAACTGCCCCAAAACCGCCGCGTGAAGGTCAGGAACCCCTCGAGCTCCTTCTCGCCCCACCCCGTGCTCTGTACCGCCGTTCCCGCGTTGAACTGCCACCGCCCGAGCGCCACCGCCGCCATGGGTCGTCGCGCGCCACCGTCGTTGCTTCGCCGCCGACGAGACCTACCCAGCCGAACTCGTCGCGTCACCCCGAGCCGATAGCGCCCGGCCACGCTTCAAACCGAGCCCCCTCGGCCGTTTTCGAACATCACCGGCGCAGTTCCGCCGCAACCCACGGGCGGCACTGCCGCGTCGACTCACCGCCGGCGACCCCCCTCTGCCCGATCCAATCTCCACCGTCCAAACCGCGTTAGACGGCCCAGATCGAGTCAACTAGGCCAAGTCAGACAGCCTGTACCGGTCAACTGAGTCAGCTTCGGTCGTTTTGCAAAAGACCCCCCCCCCCCCCCCCCGCTATTTCAAAATTAACCCGCAGTCCAAATCTATTCAAAAATAATTACAATTAAGTCCTGATTTTTACAGAAAACCCCCTGCCTTATTTAAAATTTGTACCCGAGGTCCTGATTTGATTAATTTGCAAATAAACCCTCCTGTTTTTATATAAAATTATGTTTTAGCCCCTGAGTTTTTGCAAATAAGCCTCTGGAACTTTTAAAACTTTGCCAGCAAGTCCCTGAACCTTAGAAAAGCCATAACTTCTTCGTTTTAGCTCCGATTTGAGTGATTTTCGCGCTCACGTGTTCGTAGCGAAGCGTAGATTAGATTCTAAGCCTTCTTTTGCTCTGTTTTTATTGTTTGGTGTACTGTTCTAATAGATTAATATTGTTTGCATGTACTGGCTTGTATGGATGCTTGTGTGTTGATGTATGAGTCCAGTCGGTGAGCCGTACGCGTTTGAGTTCGAGGGTTACGAGGAACAGGACCAACCGCAGCAGCAAGAGCAACAGCAGCAGTTGGACGAAGGCAAGTACATCACGGACAATCCTTGCTACCTAAACACACCTTTACACTATTTACTGCATATGCATGTGTCTAAATTGTTCCTATTAAGGTTATTCCTAGTTTTGTTTATCCTATACCTTGATTACCCTGGGTTATTGCATTTGGGTAGACCTTTGCTAAGCGCAGCTACTGTCACCAATGTTTAACTGTTAATCTTGACTTAATGGTTCACTTCAATGTTAATGGTAAAACTTGCTTTTTAGCAACATGGAATAGGGAGCTAGGGCGTATGCTTCATGCTTGGCCCTAGTGTCTCTCCGTAAGGACTGGTTCTTAAAGCGGCAACCCAGGAACCTGTCGCCACCGCCGGAACTATAATGGCTCTGGTCTTGGACGAGTAGCATGTACGGCTCTAGCTTGACAGTAGTTACCGACGGGCCGACGGCGTTATGGGAAGCATGGGTGAGAGTATGGTTTGATCCACCGAGGACGGAGTATCCGTTGGCTATGTCACCGTGAGGCACAGTCCCGTGTTGGGAGCTTCCGTATGGCGGGGGTTCCACACGTTGCGCTATTTATTTTGTTGTTGATGTTTATTACCGCGCTTGGACGCCATTGACCCCCTCGTGTTGCGACATGGGCGTCAGTCAATCTCGGTGCCTTGGGTCATGCTGCCTAGGTTGTACCATAACGGCTACTGTTTTGTTAGGGTGTCTTGTGAAAAGCCTCGTAGTGTCCCTATGCAGTCACACCTCGGAAGTGTTGATGTGCGTGGTTGGGTGCAAAGTTCCTTTGAACTTTTACGCGACTGGTGGGTAAAGGGCGAAACCTCTGCAGAGTGTATAATCTATCATGATAGCCTTGCTCAGGGTCAAGAGCGGCCTGGATCCTTTTTTATTAGAAGTTGATGCTTTTTATTGTTAATGACTACTTCTACTATATATTAATTGGGTTACAACTGGGATTCACTTAATTGTAGAAATCTTGGTTTATGTTAAAATGAAACAACTAAAATTGCTAGTGCAGTACAGCCGTGTCAAGCTTTTCTTTTAAGCCTTCATTACCCGTGTTGTATTTGCTAAGTAAGACAATTACTTACACTTGCCATTCAACAAAATCCCGGATGGGTAACAGATGGATTAGATGGTACTGCTGCTATTGAGTTTCCTGAAGATCTGCCATTCTACTAGCTGTGCTCAACCAGTCGGTGTCCCTGTGGATTATGGTCTTTGTCTTCGTCTTCGTTTAGAGAGAGAGTTAATAATTAGTCTTCCGCTGTGTTATTTAGTTATTTTAGTCAAACTCTGATGTAAAACCATTTTATTCGAGCATATGTACTCTGTTTATCATATTTGTTATCTATATGTGTTCTGTGGACTTCCTGGGCACACATATAGTAGCATTCGGGTTTCTGTGTAAATCCGGGTGTGACAGCCTCGGCCTGCCGGCGCTGGGCTCGGAGGGTGTTTTCATCTACGCGACGTTGTCGCACGGACGCAATTTCGTTGTCTTGAGTCGGCTGGTCTTCGGAGACGAGTACTTCGCGATCTGGTCGCGGGGTGTGGCCTTTGGAGGTGTCCACCGAGTTCTCGGGGGTCCCCAATATGGTCGTTGCGACCTGGAACTCACCGCAATCTGGAACCTGGGTGGGTTCGGGCAGGTTTCCAGATTGGATCTGGGCTTTGTGGTGTGAGAGCTGGCCTGAGTAGTCGGCTGCCGCGTTCTTTTGTCCATGGGGGAACGTGTTCCCCGAGCGATCTAGAGCCCGCTCGGACATGGCGATGCACTCAGCAAGCGTGTTGTTGATGCGGTTCAGCCCGTCGATGATCTCGTCGGGGTAAGGTACTCTGTAACTCGGAAGCAGATCTGGGATCCGCTCGTGGACGCTGAGCTGCTCAATCTGATGCATGAGCCGATCGGGTACATCCGGGGGAGTCCCCAGAGTCGTCGAGGTTGAGTCCACCGGCGTCAAGTCGACGTTGGTGGAGCTAGAGCTGCTGGAGTCGGCGAAGAAGCTGCATCCCGGGAGGTTGTTGGCACTCCTTACGGCCTACAGATAAATCCGCAAGCGGACGGATACCGATGTAGCTTTCAGTCGGGAGTATTCCAAGGTATCGATTTCCACGGAGAACGAGAAGTGGACTGATTCTGAACTTAGTTGTCCTAGGTAGATGGAATGGAGTGAATGGTATGGATGAGGTGGATGACAACAACAAAGAGAAGAGGAGTGATAGGAGGGTAGAGAGGGTACGAGTCTGGTAGAGGTATTCTACTGATTGATCGAGCAGATCAGAGGATACAGATAGATACTTGCTTCGGGACAAGGGAACCGGTGGACACACAGAAAGGGATGAGAAGTGGTGCCACTATTTCCCAACTGGGGAATCCTACGGACCGGAACTAACGTGATGGGCTACAAAGACCGGAAGGGTTGTCACCACCTTACGGCTACCACCTCCGTTGCGACGGGAATAAACTAAGTTAGTCTCAAGTATAGGCACCACGCCTACACTAGTCAACTAATACTTATCTCCTATAGAAAGATAAGCACCCAAGCTAAGCAACCAGTATACAGTTATACCAATCAACTAAGCATTGAACGAAGAACCAGCAAGCATATAAAAGTAAGAACTGAATGCTCAATTAATCAGAGAGAGATACAAGAGTTACCAGACACGACCCGGATGTTACTCGAAGTGAAGCCGCATCCGTAGAGGTATAGCGGGAAGAGGGGCCGACACTTCGGCTCCTCTCCGGGATGCTCACCTTTCCTCTCTCCTGCACTAACAGTGCTAACAGTGGAGAACTAACAGTGCTTCGCATGATACAAGTGGAGAACTAACAGTGCTTCGCCTGCACTCTACTCTTGTGTTCTGTGTTGTTGCACGGGCTAGGGAGTCCTATTTATAGCATGGAGGGTCGGTTTGAAGTGGAGCAGTGGCCAAGAAAGCTCAGGGGCGGCTCCAGCATCTTCGGGCGAAGATCCCGCGTTCGGCCGAAGGGGGTCGGTTCGGCCGAACTGCCCAGTTCGGCCGAACCACCCATTTTGCACCACCTCTGCCCTCTATGGTCAAGATCACTTCCCAGGGTCGGTTGTGAGGCGGTGGGCTTGATTCGGGCGAACTGGGGGGTTCGGCCGAACCCGGGAAGTTCGGCCGAACCGCCCTCTGCACCGCCTTCGCTTTGTGGACTCCCTGGGCCGGCCTCTCATGATGTACTTCGTGCTATGTGGGCCCAGGATGACGTGTCGGTGCTTCGGGATGTGTTGGCGGTCATCCATGTGTCGTACATCGTGTCCGCTTGTCATCGGTGACGTGGACGGCTCCTGGTGACTTGTATGGCTAAGGGGGGTAACCGGCCGAACGTGTCGTTCGGCCGAATCGGTCATTTCCGACCCCTATAGCACACATTTCTCGTTGTTTTACCTGCACAAGCGACACTCACCAAAACTCATGGAACTCCATTAGAAATAAAACCTAAGTACATGGAATGTTGCATGGACTCTCATTTATTCCCGAGTATTGGTGGTCGAATTTGGGTTGTAATGACCGCCAACAAGCTCCCCCAAGCTTGGCTCTTTGCTCGTCCTCGAGGAAAGATAAAAACTTAGGCTCGGTGGATCTAGAGTTGCTACAATGTCATTTCTCTTGCAGGTAACTTTATAAACAACTAGTACTCAAATTTACTTGAATTATTAGCAAGGTATTAATTCACCATTTTACCTATAGGGCTTATAGCAATCTCCTTATCTTGGGCGGTTGAAAGGATGAACAATTTAACTTAGTTTTATTCCACTCTACTCTTTTCAGGATCCTATCTCGGAGTTTTCACCCTTTTGTGAAAAGATAAATTCTTCCTCATTGGCTCACTTAATCGCTCAAGTGTATTTGATTCCTCACCAAAGGCTTTGCCTTCTTTTTATCCTAACATCTAATTTAGTTTTTTGTGTGGCTCAGGGACAAAGGATGAAGGCATACAAGCATCTTATATTTTGCTAAGTCAAAGACCGGACCTTAGGAGAATCAAATCACACTCTTAGATCGAGAAGTGCAAGTGTGTGGAATATGCAGAGTGGAATATGAGTGGAATTTGGTGGAACTTCATGGAATGATTCTTCCTCTCCTTTATTTTTCGAGAGCATGGACTATCTCTTTTTTTTCCATGCCTCTTTGGCATGCTTTTCTTTTTCTCATATTTTTGCCATGCCACTTGGCATGCTTTTCTTTTTTTTTCTTTTTGCATAGCCCATGCCTCTACTTCAAAGATATTTGGAGAGGGAATAAAAGAACATGAAGTTTATTTTTGTGGGATGGATTATGGCATGGTTTTGCTAACTCCCAGTGTAGGAATTGCAAGTGAGAGGTGGAGTGTATGTGAATCTCGATCTTGAAAGTATGACATATTCCTCACAAAGGTCACAACAATTTGACAAAGCTCACTAAGATGACAAGCAGCATATGGTAGAAAGTTTAGAACTAATCCTATCATATGGCTCTGGTTGGTATTATGACCAATGAGGAACTTTGTTTTATTTTTTTGAAAGCATAAACATCCGAGATTTTCACCATACTAAGAGGAGAATTAGAGTTCAACCAAAGTCTCACTATATCCATCCCCACAACAACCTAGACTTGGAATAAAGCATGTGCTACGACAAGGTTTTCAGGTTCATTTTTACTCATGCCAAATAACTCAAGCACTATTAAGCAACTTAGTTGAAACAAAGTACTTGCAAAATTAATGCCAGAGCAACTATTCATCATTTCCAAAGTGAGAGGCATATGATTCATTCCATGCATAGTTGGGAGTTAATTTTATTCAAGGGAAATATTTTTGGTATTTTCAATTGAATGACCAAAGTGCTGAGTAATTCGGAACGTACTTGATGGGGGTCCACCCCCAAGCTTGGACTCTTCACTGGTAGGGATTCAACCTTGAAAGGTACTGAGTCAGCTGGTCGGCCTGCTCTTGGATGTCGTGCAAGGCATTATACAGTATGCGTGCGTGCGAAGTGGTTGAGTCTGGCTGGTTTGCCTGAACCAACAAGGTCGCCTAGACAAGCCAATTCTCCCGAACCAAATAGTTCAGCCGAACGGGTCATCCTGCGTGTTCTTGTCATGTTCCTCCACTGTGTCATGCCTGTACTCATGTATCTTTCTGTTAGACAAGGAAATCTCCGGTTGGCTCAAATGCACCAACCGGAGTGACAATTTTATTCTTTTTGCATTCAACTCTAATTTTATTTATTCATCAAGCTAAGATTTGGAAAATCAAATATTGGAAGGGAAATAAAGAGAGCACCTCCTAAACAATGATTTAAGCAAAGGGCATTTGAATTGGGAAATAAATTGAAACTAATGGTGCTCTACAGGATACAACCACATGACATCTACTCTATAGATGGATCGTGAAGGTCTAGATGTTACGTGGCTTTGGCGAGCCTCTTAAATTTTGCTGTGGGTGCTTGGCAGAGGACATTGATCTTGTCATCCTTGTCCATCTGCCAAGGCTCTCCTTCTATGACCTTCTCACCGAGATTGTTAAATTTCTGGTGTGTTTGCACCAGATCTCCATTCAGGCTCTTCATCCATGGGCTCCTCTTCTTCCTCCTCCTCAGGAAGTTCAATCAGAAGGCTTTAGGGGTTTTGACAGTTTTGCTCGTGATACTCTTGGTGAGGGAACCCCTGGGTGAGGAAAGGTCTTTGGATAAGGCTTGGGTGGTCATGGCGGCTGGGAAATGTGAACACTTGGTCGTGTTCAGGAAAGTGATGGAGGATGGTTTCTGACTTGAGATCGACAAGCAGCTTTCCCAACATTTTCCTAGCGACTTCGAGACAAGATGGGATATAGATAGGATCAAGGGTCCAAAAGGACGCTCAGGGGGCAAAAGAGGGGTCCTTCGGTCGAACCAACATGGTTTGGCCGAATTGTCCTGATTTTCCCAAACTAGAGTGGTCTAGTTTGCCCAAAGTGCTTTTACGGAGTCTATCTCTCTAGTGCACAACCATCTCATTGACGATCTTTTTGCAGAACGTTCTTGATGTGAGTGTTGGATGTTCTGCTTGACCACTAGTTTGGGGGTGAGAAGGTGTGGCTATAAAATGCGGCTCCCCCAAACTTAGATATTTCCGCGAGATGGAGTCAATGAGATAGGAGCCCCTATGACTAGCCCAAGGACGCCAAAGCGAGGAAAGATGTTTCATGGGACATTTGCTTAGCGTGCCTGGTGGCTGCGGCTTGGTAGGGCTTGGCTTCTACCCAGTTAGAGACGGGATCTATGGCTACCAGAGTAAACTCGTAGTTCTCTGAGTTAGGGAAATGATCCATAGGGTCTATTCCCCATACACCAAAGGTTTCTAATTGAAGACTACTGGTAAGCGGCTTTGCGTCTCTTATATTCCCGTGTTTCTGGAAGTGTGGGCATCTCTTGCTAAATTTCTTAGCATCTCCATATTGCCAGACCTTTGTTCTAAATGCTCCATAATGTCATTCACAAGGTGCTGCATGATATCTCTCCCAGGTTTTATGTGCCTCAGGTGCAGGTATGCATTGCCTGAGTCCATCTTGTGTCCATAAGAGATATGGGTTATCCCATAGATGATGTCTGCTCTCATAAACCAATCTTTTCCTATTTTCACCTGATGGGACGTACCCTTGCACCATGAAGTCAACTATGGTGGTGTACCACGGCTCTAGTGTTGTGATCTCAAGGAGCGTGTGTCGTGGTTTCGCATCCTTGTTGGTCAAAAGATACTTCAGAGCAGTATGGTCGGAATAGACTATGACCTTTGCCCTAACTTGGTAGGACTGGAATTTGTCTATAACAAACATAGTTGCTAAGAGTTCCTTTTCTGTGGTTGCGTAGTTGAACTGGGGCCAGTGAGCATAATGCTTCTTGTCCTTGGTTTGGCCCACAACATCTCCTACGGCAAAATCGCTCGCATCACACAGGATTTCTAGCGGGATGCTCCAGTCAGGAGGCTGGATGATGGGAGCGAAGCTGAGTGCTTTCTTAAGGGTTTGCAAGGAAGCATAGCACTCTTGATTAGAGACGAGAGGGGTTCTTTGGCTGGGAGAGTGGTCAATGACCGGGCTACTAGAGAGAAATTTTTGATGAAACACCTATAAAGCTCGGTGTGGCCAAAGGAACTACGAATCCCCTTTACTCGTAGGAGGTGTAGGCATAGGGTCGTATTAGAGGGTATGACAAGGGAAGATGATGGCTCTAGGCTTTGATTCTAGTCTTTCCCCGATCAAAGACGAATCTCCGTGACACTTTCCTAGCGACCCCAAGGTAAGATGAGATAGGGATATGATGTGTATGGAGGTTAGGAGTAATCCCTTTGAAGTCTTGGATTGAGTGTCCAAAGACTGATCGATCTTCCTCCAGGACCGTGAAAGTCTGTTGGGTTTCAATGTCAGAGAGCTGGTCACTGATGGTCACTGGAGTGTGTTCATCCTTAAAGAGGGAAACACACTCAATCTAGAGGGAAGAGGCTTAGGCTCGATTGGAGGATGAATGTCTTCTTCCTCCATAAGGAATTGGGCATCTTCTTCTAGGAAAGGTTGCTCTAAGTCTGCCAGAGTTGTTGACATGACTTCCTCTATTGGATCAGGATCGGGGTCTGTCTCTATTGGGGTACTCAAGGAATAGGAATAAGAGACTGGGACAAATTCTTTTCCGATCCTAAGCTCTAGCTGGTTTATTGGTGAATTTTCTAGGATTTTCATGATTGGCCTACCAATAAAGATGGACTGAGTGGAATTTTCAGGTAAGTCAAAGATATGGAAATCCAAGAAAAGTTCAGGGTCATTAATCTTAACGGGCATGACCCGCAAGATCCCTAAACAGTTGAGGATCCTTCCCGATGTGAACCTTAGATTACCAGAAATGCTTGTTGGCACTTCTTACGATCCAATATCAGAATTGAGAATCCTGGTACTGGGGTAAGGAGTGTTTCAGTGGTTTTCCTTATGGCTTAGTAAAATATAGAAATATTCTGCAAGAGCACAGAATCACCGCTGTAGCACTTCACCTGGGAGTATTCCGAGGTATCGTAATTTATATTTCCGCAGGGAAGCTTTGGCAAGATTACTAGTGAACAGATATTCAAGACTATCAGAGGAGGGTACACGACTAGACAAGACAAGGGATAACAGTATTGGATAGGAGTGGATATACCGGACACACAGCTCAAGGGATGCTCAGGTAAGGGAGAGAAGAGATAGATAGCTGGGAGGACAACGAGAAGAGATAGAGGACTCCTGGATTCTTTATCTACCTATGTCACTCTAGCTTAGAGATACAGCGGCTATAGAGCCAGCACTAGGAGATCTGGGATAACTCTAATGTCTTAGCTTCGGGACAAGGGAACCAGTGAACACACAGAAAGGGATGAGAAGGGGTGCCACTATTTCCCAACTGGGGAATCCTACGGACCGGAACTAACGTGATGGGCTACGAAGACCGAAAGGGCTGTCACCACCTCCCGGCTACCACCTCCGTTGCGACGGGAATAAACTAAGGCCACTGACTAGTCTAGGAACCACTCCTACACTAGGCAACGACTACTTACTCTGCTAGCAAGAGCAAGCAACCTTGTCAATACTCTTGGTGACAATTCACCTCCAGTATCGAGCAAGATCGAAGAACCAGCCAAGACAAAGACTTAAACAAGACTACAAGCACTAGAACTATAACTGACTATAGTCTAAACAAGATATATTTGCTACTAGAATAAAGTAGAAGCAAGATATAAATGACAAAGGCAAAGTGATAAAGATAACTATATTGATACTCAATGTCTTACAAAAGGTAAAGTAAAAGATACAAGAGCTATTACCAGAGCTTCTGAAGACGACTCCGGAACCTCCGAGGTAAAGCTCGACTCAACTCTAACTCCCAACTAAACTATCCTAACTCTACTAGAATGAAAGTGGAAATGAGCTCCTTTGCTTGGTGTGTGTCCCCATTGTGTTTGTTTTATACTCGGTTGGAGGTCGGAAATCGGTCTGTAACGACCGCCAACAAGCTCCCCCAAACTTAGATCTTTGCTCGCCCCGAGTAAAGAAATTAAAACATGAGCAAGACTAAAGTAAGGGTTCTTTTATAATCATGAATACTTGCATATTGAATATTTCAAACCCTTCTCATACCTGTGAATTTGTAGTGGCTACTTCCCGGATCTTGGGCGGTTGATAAATGGAACAACTCTTACAACAGGGTCCTCTTGCTCATCCTGCATTCGGGGTTTTCTGGTTTTCGCAATTAAATGGCTCGTCTCCCTTCATCCCTGACACTCAGCTCTCTGGAGCTCTCTCCTTTCACTCATTCTCTTTTGTATTTCTCTTTGTCTCTCAGGTGGTGGCCTTGTCATGTCGAGTATTTCGATCAAGCCAAAGATTGGCTCCTGGAGCTTCTCATCACTGCCCTTGGTCATGTTGCAAGTTAATGATAGAGAGTTTATGTTGTTCCTCAGCCTTTCTGACCCCTTTTTTTTCTTTTCTCTTCCCCTTTTGGGATTTTTTTTCTTTCTTGGACTTTCATGAGTCCTTTATTTCTCCTCTCTTTTCCCTTTTTTTTCAGGGTATCATTGAGGCATGAGGGCTTCCACTACACTCTGATGATAGATTTGCTTGCAACAGACCCTAGACAATGTGATCCATTCCAAGAACACAACTTTCAACAAGACTTCATACAGAATATGACAGGTTCAGGAGTAAACTCTCACGCATATGTGGTATTTGTGGACAGGATGAAGGGATAGAGCAGGATTTTCAACTTTTCACAGATTAGATTCTCCCGAATGTTGGTGTGAACAAGTGGTTCATTTTATCGAGTCATATCACAAACATCAACAACCTAGATCAGGGGGGTCCTATCATGATGAATTTTTCACAAGTGCTAGATACTGGGTTTGGAATAAACAATAGGCAGCAATCATGATACAAATGAGAGACCGAGTTCGTTTCGTTTATGTGAGGCATGCATTTTTAGTTTTTTTTCCGAAACGAGACAACATAGGAAAGTAAACAGGAGGGAAGAAGGTGCAAACCAGCGTGCAGGTGCGCGAAAGGGGGCAGCCGGGTTGGTTCGGCCGAACCGGTCAGTTCGCCCGAACTGGCCAGTTCGCCCGAACTACTTGGTCCAGCCGAACTAGCCCTTGGGGCTCGGTCCATCGTGCCATGCGTTCCTGTGTCGTTCCTGTACTCGTGCAACTCTCTGTTAATTGAGGCATACCCCGGGTGGCTCAAATGCACCAGCCGGAGCGTGGATTTTATTCAATTCTAATTTTATTTATTCTTCGAACTAAAATTTGGAACAAATGATTGGAAGGGAAATTTCAGAGCACCCTAAACATTGATCTAAACAAATAAATGAATCAAGCAACTAGCAAACCAAACTAAACTAACGGTGCTCTATCTAAAAACGGGACGACCGCGGGACACTACTCTGAAGGCAGTCCATAGAGATCTTCGTGTCCCGTGGCCTTGAAAATCCTCTTGAGCTTTGCGCACAGGGCCTTGCGGAGGAGTTCCATCTTGTCCTCCCGTTCCATGCGTGCGAGCTCGCCCTCCGCCACCTTCTCATCCAGGTGGTTGATCCTCTGCTTCCCCAGTGCCAGCTCCTCCTTTAGGCTCTCCACGGTGGGCGGCTTCTCTTCCTCTTCTTCATTGTCCTCCTCAACGGAGAACTCCATGTCCCCGGGCAGCCCTTTGATGGATGGGGGCTGCCTGTGGCGCCGGACTCTGGGGTGGCGCCGTGGAGGAGAGGACTGGGATGAGTCTGCCAGCCCCAGCTCATTCCGTTTGAGCGGCGGGACGAGGACCTTTCCGTACCCTCCTCTCGGGATGCGTTCTCCCTTGATGACGAAATGCGGTGGGCTTTCCGGTGTGTAGTCCGGCTCCTCCTCGGCCTTCTCCTTGGGCAGCAACAACGCCAAGTCCGACACCCTCGATGAGGATATTGACCTTGGGCGTAGCTGCCCTACGTTCGGCCTTGGTGATGGCGAACGAGGCGGCTTCTTGATCCCTTTTAGTGGGGCGAGGAGCTCGTTGAGTGCTGAGCGGTGAGGAGAGTTGCCGCGCCTCACTAGGCTACGTCTCGGCGTCCTCTCCCGGTGTACGTCTCCCGCTGCGTCGACGTCGGAGATGCGGAAGGCGTGCTCCTGCCGGGAGGAGTTGCCGTTCCGGCTACTGCTGCTCGAGCCCTGAGCCGATGATGCGCCCTTGGAGGAAATGGAGGCCATGGTGGCTGTGTTCTATGGGATGGAGTTGGCTTAGATGAGATGGGAAATGTCGACAGAGAGTCTCTGTTTTTATCGGGGATTTCAAATCGGAAAAATGGAGTTTCCCGGCGATTCCCTCGCGACTCTCGAGATATCTCTAACTGCAGATGTATCTGGACGAGCATATCTGTTCCTGGGGCCCAGGAGGCCAATTCGCCCGAACCAGCTGGTTCGGCCGAACTGGGCCTGTTCGCCCGAACAGGTCCCAGGGCCCCCAGGTGTGTGGCCCGTGCCGTGGTTCGAAGTCATGGGAGATTCGGGTCAAGGTGGTTTTCAAGGTTCAGGAGGTTTTGGCCCAGAAGGTTTTGAAGATGATGGATTCGGGCCGGGGTTCTATGGACGGGGTTCAGAGTTCCATGAACTCGACGACGTCTAATTCGTCGAGTGGCGGAGGTTCTGGTTCTAGGAAAATCTTCAACCGCTGTCCGTTAACCTTGAAGGTGTTTCCGTCCTCGCTTTGCAAAGTGACGGCCCCATGAGATGCAGCATTGATTACTGTGAATGGGTCGTCCCACTTGTTCCTCAACTTCCCGTGACCGAAAAGTTTGACACGGGAGTTGAAGACGAGAACCTTGTCTCCCGGCTTGAACGTTTTGACCTTGATTCTCTTATCATGCCATCTCTTGGTCCGTTCTTTGTATAGCCGGGAGCTGTGGTATGCTCTCTCCCTCATCTCATCTAGCTCGGCCAACTGGATCTTCCGTTTGAGGCCGGCAGCTGGAAGGTCCATACCCCACTTCCTAATGGCCCAGTGAGCTCTAAACTCCATTTCTACAGGTAAATGACAGGTTTTGCCATAGACTAGTTGATATGGGGTCATGCCTATGGGCGTCTTATAGGCCGTGCGGTAAGCCCAGAGTGCATCTGGAAGTTTATCCTTCCATTGCTTGCCCATCTCATTTACGGTCTTTTGCAGAATGTTTTTGATTTGCTTATTGGAAGTTTCTGCTTGACCGCTAATTTGGGGGTGATAGGGTGTGGCTACGTTATGCTGCACCCCCAAACTTGAGAGATACTTACGAAAGGCTGAATCTATGAAGTGGGAGCCGCCATCACTAATGACTATTCTAGGAACGCCAAAACGGGGGAATATAACCTCATGAAACATTCGTCTCGCGTTCTTAGAGTCAGCAGCTAAGCAAGGCAAGGCTTCTACCCACTTAGAGACGTAGTCCACTACTACTAGGATGAATTGACAACCCTCAGAGTTTGGGAAGGGACCCATGAAGTCTACCCCCCAGACATCGAAGATTTCTACTTGAAGATTGCTAGTGAGTGGCATTGCATTTCTAGTATTGATGTTCCCATGTTTCTGGCAGCGGGGGCACCGCATGACAAATGCTCTCGCATCCTCATACATGCTGGGCCAAAAAAACCACACTGCCAGACTTTAGCATTGGTCCGGAATGCACCGTAGTGTCCTCCGTACGGGGCTGCGTGGCACCTCTCCAGGATTTTATAAGCCTCATGTGTGGGTATGCACCTTCTGAGGAGTCCGTCGCTACAAATCCTAAAGAGGTACGGGTCGTCCCAAAGGTGTAGTCGGCTCTCATAGGCTAGCCGTTTCCTATTCTCTCCAGGGGGGACATAACCCGTTACCATGTAGTTTACTATGTTGGCATACCACGGATCACCAGTGGTGACCTTAAGGAGGGTGTCATCCCGTAAGTAGTCGTCGATTGGGAGATTGGACGGGACTTGCATCCGGGACAAATGGTCAGCCACTGAGTTCTCTACTCCTTTCTTATCTTTTATCTCAATGTCAAATTCTTGGAGTAGAATAATCCAGCGGATGAGTCTCGGTTTTGCATCCTTTTTGGTCAGAAGGTACTTCAGAGCAGCGTGATCTGAATAGACTATAACCTTGGCCCCGACTAGGTAGGACCGGAATTTGTCTATAGCGAATACGACTGCTAAGAGCTCCTTCTCCGTGGTTGCGTAGTTGAGCTGGGGGCCAGTGAGCGTTTTGCTAGCATGCGAGATAGCATAATGCTTCTTCTCACATGATTTCGAATGGGATACTCCAGTCGGGAGGCTGGATGATGGGAGTGGAGATGAGTGCCCTTTTGAGGGTGTGAAATGCGGCATAGCACTCCTCATCGAAAACGAAGGGGGCATCTTTGGCTAAAAGATTGGTCAAGGGCCGAGATATCTGGGAGAAGTTTTTGATGAAACGTCTATAGAATCCGGCATGGACTAGGAACCTACGGATCCCCTTAATGTTTGTGGGAGGTGGAAGTTGCTCGATCACTTCTATCTTCGCTTTGTCTACCTCGATCCCACGTTCTGACACCCTATGTCCTAGGACAATCCCCTCTCGCACCATAAAATGACACTTTTCCTAGTTCAAAACAAGGTGTTTCTCTTCACACCTTTGGAGGACCTTGTCCAGATTTTTCAGACATTCAGTAAAGGTCTTTCCGTAAACTGAGAAATCGTCCATGAACACTTCCATAATCTCCTCAATCATATCGGAGAAGATAGACATCATGCAACGTTGAAAAGAGGCAGGTGCGTTACATAACCCGAAGGACATTCGCCTGTAGGCGTACGTCTCGTAGGGGCATGTGAACGTGGTTTTACTCTGGTCTTCTGGGTGGATAGGAATTTGGTGGTACCCAGAGTAACCGTCAAGGAAGCAGAAGAAAGAGTGTTTGGCTAACCGTTCAAGCATTTCGTCTATGAACGGAAGGGGGGAATGGTCTTTCTTGGTGGCCTTATTGAGTCGACGATATTCGATGCACATACGCCAACTAGTAACAGTGCGCTGAGGGATGAGCTCATTTTGGTCATTGCGCACTACTGTCATTCCTCCCTTCTTAGGAACGACTTGAACGGGACTAACCCATTCACTATTGGGGACAGGGTAGATGATCCCCGCGTGAAGGAGTTTGAGAACTTCCTTTTTCACAACCTCTCTCATGGCATTGTTTAACCGTCGTTGAGGTTCCCGAGACGGTGTTGCTTCAGAATCGACTGGGATGCGATGAGTGCAAAGATTTGGGCTAATCCCTTTCAAGTCTTGGAGAGAATATCCTAAGACCGATCGATTTTTCTCCAGGATAGTGATGAGTTGCTGGGTTTCTACCTCGGAGAGTTTATCACTAATGATCACTGGAGTTTGCTTATCCCCAAAGAGGAAAGCATACCTAAGTCCAGTTGGAAGAGGTTTGAGCTCGATTGGAGATGGTTTTGGAGTTTCATTTGTATCAAGCTCAATCGGAGGATGAGTTTCCTCCTCCTCCGTAAAGAATGGAATATCCTCTTCTGGAATAGGTTGTTCGAGGTCTAGCAAAGAAGCTGACCTGACTTCCTCTAACGGGTCAGGATCGGGGTCTGCCTCTATTGGAGTATTCAAAGATTGGGCATAGGAGACAGGGATAAGCTCTTTGCCGATCCTAAGCTCTACTAGCTGGTTTATTGGGGCTTTTTCCAGAATCTTCAAGATTGGCCTGCCTATGAAGATGGGATGTGTGGTAGTGCTAGGTAGGTCGAAGATGTGAAAATCCAAGAAGAGTTCAGGATCATTGACCTTAACGGGTGTGACCCGTAAGATCCCCAAACAGTCCAGGATTCTTCCTGAAGTAAACTTAAGTCATTTTTGAGAAAACGACCATGAGTTATCAGGGAATTCGGTTCGCACCAAAGAGCTAGAGATTATGTTGATTCCGAGGCTCGGGTCGTACCCAATTTCTCGGTCAAGGCCCATGAGCTCACAGAATATCCTTTTGGTTTTTCTGGGCATCTTGACCAACTCGGTCGAGGCTTCGGCCTCATCTAGCCACTCCTGACTCATGATAGCAGAGAGACGTCCCAGGTACTCCCGTTGGTATTCCAATTCTTTTTTGTCGGGGGCCTGATCCTTTTGCTCTACACATCGTTCCCGTGGGAAACTTGTTGCACTCCCGATGTCTTCGAATAGATCATCGTCAAAATCATAAAGAGTGGTGTAGAGTGAATCATAATGGTCTGAGCTAGAATACTGGAAGAGCTAATGGATTTGGATTGGACTGGTATTGGCTCTTTAGGTTTAGGTTCAAGCTGCTTCTCTTCTTCATCGGGGAGTTCATCATAGATTCCAGTGTAGGGGGTGTTGTCTAGGATACGGTCCAGAACTACCCTAGCTTCACTAGGGACCAAATGAAAGAACGACCCTCCAGAAGCAGAGTCCAAGAAAGTGGTGGCTACGGGACAGAGGCCAGGGCTGAAGTGTTGTAAAACAACAGGTTCTGGTAGGCTTAGGTCCGGTCCTGAGGCCAGTATTTGCTTGAAACGAGCTGTTGGCGGTCGTTACAGACCGATTTCCGACCTCCAACCAAGTATAAAATGAACAGAATGGAATCACACACCATAGCTATAGGTCTTATTGCTAACCATTTCCATGAGTTTTGGTGTTTATTCGATTCCAGGAGGTGAATTACCAAAGTTGGGGGAAAACCACCCAAAATGGCTAGTTCGGCAAAATCCCATGGTACGACCGAACTCCACCCTCGTATCCGGTGCGTGCCACACCTTGGCATGACCTTCCTCAACACAAAGGCGGTGGATCCAAGGACAAATGAGCACTCAGACCAGTTCGGGTGAACTCCCATGTTCGGCCGAACCAAACCGACTCGCAAACCGACTCAGGGAGGAAATCTGGACCGAAGGATGGCAAGGCGGTGGATCGGACGGTTCGGCCGAACTGGGCAGTTCGGCCGAACAAGTCCACGTGCACGAACCGCCTCTGCACCGCCTCAGGATCAAGGTGGTGCTACGTGGCAGTTCGGCCGAACTGCTCGGTTCGCCCGAACCGGCTTGTTCGGCCGAACGGCCCGGCACCGCCCCTGAGAAGCCTTGGCAGCTACTCCAGCTCCACCGTCCTTGCTCCCCTATAAATTGAAGGCTCCAGCACCTGCACAAACACACAACACAAGAGTAGAGTGCAGGTGAAGCACTGTTAGTTCTCCACTTGTATCAGTAGAGATAGGGAGAGATGAGAGGTGAGCGTCCCGGAGAGGAGCCGAAGTGTCGGCCCCTCTTCCCGCTGTACCTCTACGGATGCGACTTCACTTCGAGTAACATCCGGGTCGTGTCTGGTAACTCTTCTATCTCTCTCTGATTAATTGAGCATTCAGTTCTTACTTTTATATGCTTGCTGGTTCTTCGTTCAATGCTTAGTTGATTGGTATAACTGTATACTGGTTGCTTAGCTTGGGTGCTTATCTTTCTATAGGAGATAAGTTTTAGTTGACTAGTGTAGGCGTGGTGCCTATACTTGAGACTAACTTAGTTTATTCCCGTCGCAACGGAGGTGGTAGCCGTAAGGTGGTGACAGCCCTTCCGGTCTTTGTAGCCCATCACGTTAGTTCCGGTCCGTAGGATCCCCCAGTTGGGAAATAGTGGCACCCCTTCTCATCCCTTTCTGTGTGTCCACCAGTTCCCTTGTCCCGAACCAAGTATCTATCTGTACCCTCTGATCTGCTCGATCAATCAGTAGAATACCTCTATCAGACTCATACACTCTCTACCCTCTTATCACTCCCCTTCTCTTTATTGTTGTCATCCACCTCATCCATACCATTTAGTCCATTTCCATCTACCTAGGACAACTTAGTTTAGAATCAGTCCACTTCTCGTTCTCCGTGGAAATCGATACCTTGGAATACTCCCGGGTGAAAGCTACATCGGTATCCGTCCGCTTGCGGATTTATCTGTAGGCCGTAAGGAGTGCCAACAAGCTTTCTGGCGCCGTTGTCGGGGAACGGTAGCTGTTCTGATTCCGAACCCAAGTTGTCCGTGTATCCCACCACCATCCATTACATGGATTCCACTCTCACCTTACGTCAACACTCGGCTGCAACGGGCGATTGTTTGGAGCCACCACCATCATCACATCCCATATCCACACCCGGCTATGAGCTACGTCCCGGCTTCATAGCCATGGTTCATGAGCAATCGTTCTCAGGAACGAAGGCCGAGAGTCCATACGTGCATTTGCGCGAGTTTGAGCAACTGTGCTCATGCCTGACCATTGCAGGCATGACACAAGAGACACTCAAATGGAAGCTCTCTGGCTGTCGGTACTATGGAAGGGAGTTGGGAAACTCTCAGAGAGAAATTCTGCCTAAATTTCTTCCCAATTTCCAAGGTAGCCAGCCTCCGAATCGAAGTTCTTACCTTTAAGCAATTAGAGGGAGAGTCGTTAGGAGCTGCCTGGGCTCGTTTCAAGCAAATTTTGGCATCCAGACCAGACCTAGGCCTATCTGAACCTATCATTCTCCAACATTTCAGCCTTGGCCTCTGTCCTGTAGCCACCACTTTCTTGGACTCTGCTTCAAAAGGGTCATTTTTTCATTTGACTCCCAGTGAAGCGAGGATAGTCCTGGAGCGTATCCTGGACGACACTCCCTACATTGGAGTCTATGACGAACTCCCCGATGAAGAAGAGAAGCAGCCTAAACCTAAAGAGCCAGTACAGTCCCAATCCAAACCAATTAGCTCTTCCATTCCATCAGAACCCGATGCTCAATTCGAACCACAACCTTACTCTAGCCTGGACTACTATCCTCCACTCTACACCACTCCCTACGATTTTGACAATGGTCTATTCGATGACATCGACTGTGCCATACATTTCCCACGGGAACAATGTGTAGAGCAAAAGGATCCACCACCCGACAAGGAAGCATTAGAATATCAAAGAGAGTACTTAGGCCGTCTCTCTGCCATCAAGAGTCGGTAATGGCTAGACGAGGCGGAAGCCTCGACCGAGGTAGTTAAAATGCCCAAGAGAATCCGAACAATCTTTTGTGAAGTTATGGGCATGGACAAAGAAATCGGGTATGACCCGAGCCTCGGAATCAACATAATCTCTAGCTCATTGGTGCGAGCTCAAATTCCCGATGAACCATGGTCATCATCTCAGAAACATCTAAGGTTCATATCGGGAAGGGTCCTCGACTGTTTAGGGATCTTGCGGGTCATACCCGTTAAGATTAACAACCCTGAACTTTTTCTAGATTTCCATATCTTTGACCTACCCAACGATTCCACACATTCCATCTTTATTGGTAGGCCAATCATGAAAATCCTAGAGAAATCACCACATCAGCTAGTAGAGCTTAGGATCGGAGAAGAACTCGTCCCAGTCTCTTATTCCTATTCCTTGAATATCCCAATAGAGACAGATCCCGATCCTGATCCTAAAGAGGAGGTCATGTCAACATCCTTGATAGACTTAGAGCAACCTTTCCTAGAAGAAGATGCCCAATTCCTTATGGAGGAAGAAGAGATTCATCCTCCAGTCGAACCTAAGCCTCTTCCCTCTGGATTGAAGTGTGCTTCCCTCTTTAAGGACGGACAAACTCCAGTGACCATCAGTGACAAACCCCCTGGAACCCAACCGACTTTCACTGTCCTGGAGGAGGATCGATCAGTCTTAGGACACTCGATCCAAGGTTTCAAAGGGATTACTCCTAACCTTCATACACATCATATCCCTATCTTATCTTACCTTGGGGTCGTAAGACAATTGTCACGAAGATTCGTCTTTGATCAGGGAAAGACTAGATTCAAAGCCTAAAGCCATCATCTTCTCTGTCATACTCCCAAATACGACCCTAGGCGTACACCTCCCACGAGTAAAGGGGATTCGTAGTTCCTTGGCCACACCGGGCTTTATAGGTATCTCATCGAAAATTTCTCTCAAATAGCCCGGTCGTTGACCAATCTCTTGGCCAAGGAAACCCCTCTCATCTCTAATCAAGAGTGCTATGCTTCCTTTCACACCCTAAGAAAGCACTCAATTCTGCTCCCATCATCCGGTCTCGCGACTAGAGCATCCCATTAGAAATCATGTGTGATGCGAGCAATTATGCTGTTGGAGCTGTTGTGGGCCAAACCAAGGACAAGAAGCATTACGCTCACTGGCCCCAGCTCAACTACGCAACCACGGAAAAGGAACTCTTAGCAACTATGTTTGTTATACACAAATTCCGGTCCTACCAAGCTAGGGCAAAGGTCATAGTCTATTCCGACCATACTGCTCTGAAGTATTTCTTGGCCAAAAAGGATGCGAACCCAAGACTCATTCGTTGGGTCTGTCTCGGGTATAAGTCCCGTTTGATCTTTCCATCAGCGATTTTCTTACGGGGTGATACGCTCCTCAAAGCCACAACACTAGAGCCGTGGTACGCCACCATAGTTGACTTCATGGTGTTAGGGTACGTTGTTGACACTTCTTACGATCCACTATCAGGATTGTGAATCCCAGTAATGGTGCAAGGAGTGTTCATTGGTATTCTTACGATACAGATATAAATCCGCAAGCGCACGGGTACCGATGTAGCATTTCACCCGGGAGTATTCCTAGGTATCGTATTTATATTTCCGCAGGGAAGCATTGGATAAAGAGTATTGACTATTGACAAGGATGTAACTACTAATTAAAGTACCGGCTAACAAGGCGGGGGTAAAGGATAGGATAGGAGTGATATTCAGTTGACACACACAAGGAGAAGTTCAGGATAGAGATAGAAGAGCGGTCTAGCTCGTGGGAGAACAACGAGACGGGAAAGGATTCCTATATACTTCCACTGGCCTTGAGATACCTCTGGCAAGGGTTACGGCTAGCATGAAGAATGACTTCTATGGTTCTTTTCCTAGCTTTATTGTCTTAGCTTCGGGACAAGGGAACCGGTGAAGACACAGAAAGGGATGAGAAGGGGTGCCACTATTTCCCAACTGGGGGATCCTACGGACCGGAACTAACGTGATGGGCTACGAAGACCGAAAGGGCTGTCACCACCTCACGGCTACCACCTCCGTTGCGACGGGAATAAACCAAGGTTACCATCTAGACTAGGTACCACACCTACGCTAGGCAATAACTACTCACTCTCCTAGAAAGAGCAAGCACTCCTATCAATACCCCGGTGACAATTCACCGGAAGCATTGAGCAGAAACGAGGAACCAGCTAAGACAAAGGACTAAGAGAGAACTTATAGAACCAGACTACAACAACTTATAACCAAGGCTAGACATTCCACAATTACTCGCGAAATAAATGCAGAACAAATAGCTCAAGTAAATGCAGAGGAAATATATTGATTACTCAGAGTCGAACATAAAGAAAAGGAAAAGATACAAGAGCTTTACCAGAACTCCAGAAGACGACTCTAGAACCCCGAGCGAAGCTCGACCCTGACTATAACTCCCAACTGGACTAGCCTAACTCTACATCTTGAAAATGGAGAATTGGAGACTTGCTCCAAGTGGTGTGTTTACAAGTGAAAGTGACCCTCTATTTATAGTTGCACAGGTCGGTTTGGGGCTGGGTAACCTCCAAGGCATCCAGGGAATATCCCCCCTCGATTCGGGCGAGGAGAGGCGGTTCGGCCGTACCAGGGGGTTCGGCCGAACGTTGGATCCACCGACCTGGCCACCAAGGGCCAGGATGCACCCCTGGGAGGCGGTTGCCAGCCTGGGGGTGGTTCGGCCGAACCTGGCCCTTCGGCCGAACTGGGCTGGAGGCCCGGGCCGGCCCCCCGGCACCGCCTCTGGTCCTGGACCCTCCTGGGCTGCCTTCTGGTGTCTTGCTTCGTGTCGTTCTGGCCCAGGGTGACGTGTTGGTCCTTTGGGGTGAGTTGGCAGTCGTCCACATGTCGTACATTGTGTTTGCTTGGTCATCGGTGAAGTGGACGACTCCCGGTGGTCTGTATGGCTAAGGGGGGTAACCGGCCGAACGGAGTCGTTCGGCCGATTTGGTCATTTCCGGCCCCAATAGCACATATTTGTCGTAGTTTTACCTGCACAAGTGACACTCACCAAAACTCATGGAACTTTATTAGAAATAAAACCTAAGTACATGGAATGTTGCATATAACCTCATTTATTCCCGAGTATTGGTGGTCGGATTTGGGCTGTAACGACCGCCAACAAGCTCCCCCAAGCTTAGCTCTTTGCTCGTCCTCGAGCAATGATATAAACTTAGGCTCAGTGGATCAGGAGTTGCTACAATGTCATTTCTTTTGCAGGTAACTTTATAAACAACTAGTCTTCAAAAATACTTGAATCATAGGCAGAGTTTCAAATCACCTCTTTACCTATGGGGCTTATAGCAATCTCCTTATCTTGGGCGGTTGAAATGATGAACAGTTTAAACTCAGTTTTATTCCACTCTACTCTTTTCAGGATCCCATCTCGGAGTTTTTTCATCAGTTTTGAAAACTACAAATTGTTCCTCATTGGCACACTCAATCACTAAAGTGTATTTGAATCCTCACCAAAGGCTTGTGCCTTCTTTTCATCCTAACATCTAATATGGCTTTTTGTGTGGCTCAGGGACAAAGGATGAAGGCATGCATGCATCTTATATTTTGCTAAGTCAAAGACCGGATCTCTGAGGAGACAAATCACATCTTAAGATCGAGACGTGCAAGTGTGTGGGTATGAGTGGAGTGGCATATGGTGGAATGGTGGAATGGAATGGGATATGGTGGAATGGTGGAATGGTGGAATGGTGGAACTCCTTGGATGAATTTCCCTCTCCTTGATTTATTTTCGAGAACATGGGCTATCTTTTACTCTCATATTTTTGCCATGCCACTTGGCATGCTTTTCTTTTTTTCTCTTATTTTTGCCATGCTTCTTTGGCATGCTTTTCTTTTTTGCATAGCCCATGTCTCTATCAAGAATATTTTGAGAGGGAGATCATAGAATATGGAGCATTTATTTTTGTGGATGGATGATGGAAAATGTTTGCAAACTCCCAGTGTAGGAATTGCAAGTGAGAGGTGGTGTGTGTACGTGGCTCTCGATCTTTAAGAATATGAAAGCTTCACTAAAAGGTCACAACAATTTGACAAAGCTCACTAAGATAACAAGTAGCATATGAGTAGAAATTTTCAACTAAATTTATCATATGGCTCTGGTAGGTATTTTGACCAATGAGGAACTTGTTTTATTTTGAAAGCATAAATTTCCGAGATTTTCCCCGTACTAAAAGCAGAATAGAATTTAACCAAATTCTCACTATATCAATCCCCACAACAACTTAGACTTGGAATAAAGCATGTGCTCCCACAAGGTTTTCAGGATCATTTTTACTCATGCCAAATAACTCAAGCACAATCTAGCAACTAGTTGAAACAAAGTACTTGCAAAATTAATGACAGAGCAACTATTCATCATTTCCAAGGTGAGAGGCATATGATTCATTCCATGCATAGTTGGGAGTTATTTTATTCAAGGGAAATATTGTTTAAGGGAAATATTTTTGGTATTTTAATTTTTTAAAAGCAAACTATCATGAAGGAAAATGAAAGGGAAATGAAATGATCAAAGTGCTGGATAAATCAGGACATACCTGATGGGGGTCCTCCCCCAAGCTTGGACTCTTCTCTGGTAGGGGTTGAGCCTTGAGAGGTACTGGCTCAGCTGTTCCGCTTGTTCGTGGACGTCGTGATGGATAGACACCACCATCCCGCTATTCTCTTGATGGTACTGAGAATGGCGGGCTAGTGTGTCCTGGATCTCTCGGGTACGGTCGTCGATGAGCTCGACTCGGTCGGAGATGTAGGACAACTCCCAGCCGTAGTCGAAGCGTGCGGACTGTGAGTATCCGGGGTAATATGGCTGGGAAGCACTGTCATACCCCCCTCCATACCGGCTCCCGGACCACTCGGAGTCCGTGTCCTGGCCGTAGTCCCAGCGCCCTGAGGTGAAATAGTTTGGCTCCTGGTGTTGCCCGGAGCCTCCTGCTCCAGACATCCCAGCACCGGTATACATGTCGTAGGTGGCCTCAAAAGCGGAAGTGTGTCGGTGCGGCATTTGTGGTGCATCTTCCGGCTCCTCTAAGGTGGCGAGCCCAGCATCACGCTTGGCTCGTCCCCTCATGATGGGTCTGTCACCTGCAACGCTGTGCCGAGCGGGCTCTCTCCAAGGTGGAGAATCGTCCGACTCGGTCCTCCACTGAAGAGTTAGTTTCGGCGTGGTATACAACCTTAGTGCTGCACAAGGCAAAGGCACTTCAGTTGTATATCCATGGTAAATCATTGCCAGCATTGCGTCAGGCGTCCGTCGTATCATGTGGGCCTGCACGAAGTGATCGGTATCCACGACGGAACGCGCTGTCTCGATGTACGTGAGCCGGGCGCCTTGGAGGACGCCCAGGTGGTTAGCGAGGTGAGTGACTAGAGAAGTCATCGCCATGCTACCCGCATGAGAAATATGAGACAGCCAGTGACCAACCATGTCTTTCACAGGTGAATAGGGAATCTGCTTGACCATGGCAAAAAGAACCCACAACTTGATGGTGTTGACAGGGCGCAAATCTGCCCGAGGGAATATCGTCATAGACACCCAACGATGCATGAAACGCAAAGCGGGGTTATGTATGTTGTTCGTGCGCGGTGCATGACAGTTGGTATTCCCCGAAATCTTTTTCCAAAATGCCACCGGTCAAATCTTTTAAGCGCTTTGCTCGGGTCTAAGGAACAACGGCTTGAAAATCCAAGACCCGAACTAAAATCCCTCCAAGAGCAGAAAAACTCTTGGTTGAAAAATCAGAAACGAATCCCCCCAGTTTCAGAAACCAAAGTCGAGAGGAATTCAAGGGTGAGCAGGTACGAACCTTCTTCGTTGATGTGCTAGAAATTCTCCCAGCCAACGGCTTGGAAGATTTCCGTGAACTCTACGTCCATCCCCGTGTCCCTGAACAAGTCTTGCTCAAACACACGGGTGTGCTCGAACTCCTTCAGCCGAAGCTCGTTGAAGGTGTTCTACTCCCGTTCTGTCCTGAGATTAATGTCACTCTCGCTCAGGAGCTGCCTGGCCGGGGGCGTGGCATGGCCCCATCCCGAGCCGGCTGCTCCGTACTCGTCCGTGTCCATCCGGCTCGAGCCTCGGGACGGAGCTGGGGAACTCCCAGCATCGTCCGGAACTCCCAGCATCGTCCGATCGTCGGCCTAGCCGGGCGGAACGACGGAGCGACGTGAAGAACTTCGACATGATTCCTGCAAAAGGTTAGTGCAACAACAACTACCCAAAGGACTGAATATATATGGTTAGCACAAGAAAATCAAGTCAGTCGTTCGAGATAGTTAGTCGTTCTTGCGGGGATGAAAACCACCACAAAAGGTTAGTCGTTCTTGTGGGTGTCAGTGACCACCACAAAATCGTCCAGAAATTCAGCACAAAGATCACAACCAAAGCAAAATATTTTTTTTGTGATGCAAGTGAACCAAAACTTGAGCAAGAACTTTGGGAAGGACTTGAGCACAATCTAGAGCAAGAAATGAGAGAGGGAGAGCTTCTAACAGAATTTTTTTTAGAGTGTAAGAGTGTGTGAGAGCTCACAAGCTTGCACCAGCATTTATAGGCCGAGGGGAGGCAGGACCCTGGTTCGGCCGAACTGGGTGGTTCGGGCGAACCAGGCCCTGGTGGCCAGGCCACTCCTCCCTGAGTGTGTAGCCAATTTTAGTGGGGTAGACATGTTTGGTGCTGGTTGGTGATTATGGTAAATAATTGGAGATGTTCTAGAAGGGGTGAAATTGAAGAAAGTTACAAATTGCACCTTCTCTAATTAAATTTCAGCATGTGTCCAATTATTTCTAACCAAGCTTGCAAAATTTTCTACTCTCTCTCAAATTAATTACTCAAGTGGTTCATTTATTTTGAAAAGGGAAACATGCAAATGCAATTGAAAAATTAAAAATTGGAAGGGAAATATGGGATACATACCGGTTTTCCTCGCGGCGAGAGCTCAGCTTTTAAGTCCGCGAGCGGGACTTCTCTTGTCTTCAATTTTTCTTGTCACCGTCCGATCTGGGGAGAATGTCTCGGATGATGCAACTTCCTGTTCCAGGTTACTTATAATTTACTGCAATATGTGCATACCTGGAATGATTGTCCACCCTGGGCTTCAATTGTATCCATAGCCTTCATATCCGGTGTGAAGTATATTTTGGGACTCCCCCTTCTCTCTTTTTTTTGATTTTTTTTCTGTAGGGGTTAGTCCACACATACAACCAATATCCATAGAAGTATTGCTCTAAAGGTTCATTAATCAAACTTGACATCATGCCTAATTTGATTAAAGCAAGCTAATTAACCTAAGCACCTTGCTTAATTTAAAGAGCTTATGAAATGTATTGTAGCTAGCAACACATTCAAATCAGAGCAAACCACAATAGATGAAGGGAGCATGAAAGCATCGAGAGATATTCACATAGAGGTAAGCATATGGAAACTGGTGAACTTTGCTTTGATTAAGGTAAAAAAACAAAACCTTTTCACGTACCTGAGTGTGCCCACCGTTGGCATCTGATAATGAAGACTTTTGGAACTGATGCCACGGTGATGGCACTACGCTGACGTGACTCCACGTAGTTGGCTGAATCCTCCTCCATGTTGATGTTGCCGTGTAGGGATACACGGTCGTGGGTGTGGCAAAGGGATCATAGTATGCATGAATTCCTAAATTAAGTGATTCAATGCAATCATGCAGTGGATAATGCAAAAAAATTAAAGGATAAAGCTCAAAATTTAAAGTCTAAGAGCTGGACTATCGCACATACCTTGATTTTTCTTGCCATTACCAACAATTTGAGACGGAATTGCGGTGATGCAACATCATTCGTCCGTTACATTTGATTTCCTCTTTCTTCCTTGACGACGATCTTTCTTCCCTTCTGCACGTGGTTATGATAAAATATGTATATGTGTGAACACATACCTGTGCAAATTTTCTTCAGAAGCTTCCGTACGGTACTCATTGCAGTAGACAGGGGCATACATTGATGAATCCTGCATGATCGGGCACCCTGGGCTCTCTGCTTTCCTCCTGTTTGAAACAAACTCAAGCAAACAGGGGTGATCCGCTAATGCTAGCGGTAGATTAAATTAGTAGACACCAATGTCAATCATCAATATCTTTCGCCAATTGCTTCCCCGGCAACGGCGCCAGAAATGCTTGTTGACACTTCTTATGATCCACTATCAGGATTGTGAATCCCAGTAATGGTGCAAGGAGTGTTCATTGGTATTCTTACGATACAGATATAAATCCGCAAGCGCACGGGTACCGATGTAGCATTTCACCCGGGAGTATTCCTAGGTATCGTATTTATATTTCCGCAGGGAAGCATTGGATAAAGAGTATCGACTATTGACAAGGATGTAACTACTAATTAAAGTACCGGCTAACAAGGCGGGGGTAAAGGATAGGATAGGAGTGATATTCAGTTGACACACAAGGAGAAGTTCAGGATAGAGATAGAAGAGCGATCTAGCTAGTGGGAGAACAACGAGACGGGAAAGGATTCCTATATACTTCCACTGGCCTTGAGATACCTCTGGCAAGGGTTAAGGCTAGCATGAAGAATGACTTCTATGGTTCTTTTCCTAGCTCTATTGTCTTAGCTTCAGGACAAGGGAACCGGTGAACACACAGAAAGGGATGAGAAGGGGTGCCACTATTTCCCAACTGGGGGATCCTACGGATCATAACTAACGTGATGGGCTACGAAGACCGAAAGGGCTGTCACCACCTCACGGCTACCACCTCCGTTGCGACGGGAATAAACCAAGGTTACCATCTAGACTAGGTACCACACCTACGCTAGGCAATAACTACTCACTCTCCTAAAAAGAGCAAGCACTCCTGTCAATACCCCGGTGACAATTCACCGGAAGCATTGAGCAGAAACGAGGAACCAGCTAAGACAAAGGACTAAGAGAGAACTTATAGAACCAGACTACAATAGCTTATAACCAAGGCTAGACATTCGACAATTACTCGCGAAATAAATGCAGAACAAATAGCTCAAGTAAATGAAGAGGAAATATATTGATTACTCAGAGTCGAACATAAAGAAAAGGAAAAGATACAAGAGCTTTACCAGAACTCCAGAAGACGACTCCAGAACCCCGAGCAAAGCTCGACCCTGACTCTAACTCCCAACTGGACTAGCCTAACTCTACATCTTGAAAGTGGAGAATTGGAGACTTGCTCCAAGTGGTGTGTTTACAAGTGAAAGTGACCCTCTATTTATAGTTGCACAGGTCGGTTTGGGGCTGGGTAACCTCCAAGGCATCCAGGGAATATCCCCCCTCGATTCGGGCGAGGAGAGGCGGTTCGGCCGAACCAGGGGGTTCGGCCGAACGTTGGATCCACCGACCTGGCCACCAAGGGCCAGGATGCACCCCTGGGAGGCGGTTGCCAGCCTGGGGGCGGTTCGGCCGAACCTGGCCCTTTGGCCGAACTGGGCTAGAGGCCCGGGCCGGCCCCCCGGCACCGCCTGTGGTCCTGGACCCTCCTGGGTACCTTCTGGTGTCTTGCTTCGTGTCGTTCTGGACCAGGGTGACGTGTTGGTCCTTTGGGGTGAGTTGGCAGTCGTCCACATGTCATACATTGTGTTTGCTTGGTCATCAGTGAAGTGGACGACTCCCGGTGGTCTGTATGGCTAAGGGGGGTAACCGGCCGAACGGAGTCGTTCGGCCGATTTGGTCATTTCCGGCCCCAATAGCACATATTTGTCGTAGTTGTACCTGCACAAGTGACACTCACCAAAACTCGTGGAACTTTATTAGAAATAAAACCTAAGTACATGGAATGTTGCATATAACCTCATTTATTCCCGAGTATTGGTGGTCGGATTTGGGCTGTAACGACCGCCAACATACGTCCCATCAGGTGAAAATAGGAAAAGATTGGTTTATGAGAGCAGACATCACCTATGGGACAACCCGTATCTCTTCTGGATACAAAATGGACTCAGACGATGCATACCTGCATCTGAGGCACATAAAACCTGGGAGAGATATCATGCAGCACCTTATGAAGGTCACTATAGAGCGTTCAAAATAAAGGTCTGGCAAAATGGAGATGCTAAGAAATTTAGCAAGAGATGCCCACACTGCCAGAAACACGGGAAAGAGACGCGAAGCCACTCACCAGTAATATTCAGTAGAAATCTTTGATGTAAGGGGAATAGACCCCATGGGTCCTTCCCCTAACTAAGAGAACTACGAGTTTATTCTAGTAGCCGTAGATAGCGTCTCTAACTGGGTAGAAGCCAAGCCCTATCGAGCCGCAGCCACCAGGCACGCTAAGCAAATATCCCATGAAAACATCTTTCCTTGCTTTGGCGTCCTGGGCTAGTCGTAGAGGCTCCCATCTCATTGACTCCATCTCCCGGAAATATCTAAGCTTGGGGGAGCCGCATTTTATAGCCACACCTTCTCACCCCCAAACTAATGGTCAAGCAGAACATCAGCACTCACATCAAGAACATTCTGCAAAATCGTCAATGAGATGGGTGTGCAGTAGAGAGATAGGCTCACTGATGCACTCTAGGCATACCAGACCACTCTAGTTAGGCAAACTAGGACAATTCGGCCGAACCATGCTGGTTCGACCGAAGGACCCCTAATTTTGCCCCTTGAGCATCCATTTGGACCCTAGATCCTATCTCTATCCCATCTTGTCTTAGAGTCGCTAGGAAAATGTTGGGAAAGTTGCTTGTCAATCTCGAGTCAGAAACCTTCTTCCATCACTTTCCCGAACACGACCAAGTGTTCACATTTCCCAGCCACCATCCTTGTCTAAAGACCTTTCCTCACCCAAGGGCTCCCTCTCCATAAGTATGACAAGTCCACTAACGGAGAAAGCCATGGAGGAGGGAGAAGAGAAACCCATGGTTGAAGAGCCTGAAAAAGAACTGGCACAAACCAGCCAGAAGTTGAGCAACCGGGATGAGAAAGTCACTGAAGGCGAGCCTTGGCAGATGGACAAGAACAATGTCCTCTTCCAAGCATTCACAACCAAATTCAAGAGGCTCGCCAAAGCCACATGACATCTAGACCTTTACAATCCATCTATAGAGTAGAAGTCGTGTGGTTGTATCTTTTAGAGCACCATTAGTTTCAATTTATTTCCCAATTCAATTTCCCTTTGCTCAAATCATTGTTTAGGAGGTGTTCTAATTATTTCCCTTCCAAACATTTTGTTTACAACCTTAGCTTGATGAATAAATAAAATTAGAGTTGAATGCAAAAAGAATAAAATTGTCGCTCCGGTAGGTGCATTTGAGCGAACCGGAGATTGCCCTGTTTAACAAAAAGATACATGAGTACAGGCATGGCATAGTGGAGGAGCAGGATGAGGACGAGTAGGCCGACTAGCTAACTCAGTACCTTTCAAGGTTGAATCCCTACCAGTGAAGAGTCCAAGCTTGGGGGAGGACCCCCGTCAGGTACGATCCGAATTACTCAGCACTTTGGTCATTCAATTGAAAATACTTCCGTTGAATAAACTCCCAACCATGCGTGGAATGAAACATATGCCTCTCACTTTGGAAATGATGAATAGTTGCTCTATCTTTAATTTTGCTAGTACTTTGTTGCAACTAGTTGCTTGACTATGCTTGAGTTATTTGGCATGAGTAAAAATGAACCTGAAAACCTTGTGGGAGCACATGCCTTATTCCAAGTCTAGGTTGTTGTGGGAATTGATATAGTGAGACTTTGGTTGAATTCTATTTCTGCTCTTAGTATGGTGAAAATCTCGGTTGTTTATGCTTTCAAAATTAAAACAAAGTTCCTCATTGGTCATAATACCTACCAGAGCCATATGATAGGATTAGTTCTAAACTTTCTACCACATGCTGCTTGTCATCTTAGTGAGCTTTGTCAAATTGTTGTGACCTTTGTGAGGAATCTTTCATGCTTCTAAGATCGAGATGCACATACACTCCACCTCTCACTTGCAATTCCTACTTGGGAGTTAGCAAAACTATACCATCATCCATTCCATAAATAAAATTTCATGTTCTTTGATTCCCTCTCCAAATATCTTTAAAGTAGAGGCATGGCTATGAAAAAGAAAAAGAAAAGCATGCCAATTGGCATGGCAAAAAAAAATGAGAAAAAGAAAAGCATGCCAAAAGGCATGGCAAAAATATGAATAAAAGATAGCCCATGTTCTCGAAAAATAAATCAAGGAGAGGAAGAATCATTCCATGAAATTCCGCCAAATTCCACTCCACATATTCCACTCCACATATTCCACACACTTGCACTTCTCGATCTAGAGTGTGATTTGATTCTCCTAAGATCCGGTCTTTGACTTAGCAATATATAAGATGCTTGTATGCCTTCATCCTTTGTCCCCGAGCCACACAAAAGCCAAATTAGATGTTAGGATGAAAAGAAGGCAAAGCCTTTGGTGAGGATTCAAATACACTTGAGCGATTGAGTGAGCCAATGAGGAACAACTTATCTTTTCACAAAAGGGTGAAAAATGCCGAGATAGGATCCTGAAAAGAGTAGAGTGGAATAAAACTAAGTTAACCTATTCATCCTTTCAACCGCCCAAGATAAGGAGATTGCTATAAGCCCCATAGGTAAAATGGTGAATTATACCTTGCTAGTAATTCAAGTAAAAATGTGAGTACTAGTTGTTTATAAAGTTACCTGCAAGAGAAATGACATTGTAGCAACTCCTGATCCACCGAGCCTAAGTTTTTATCTTTGCACGAGGACGAGCAAAGAGCTAAGCTTGGGGGAGCTTGTTGGCGGTCGTTACAGACCGATTTCCGACCTCCAACCAAGTATAAAATGAACAGAATGGAAGCACACACCATAGCTATAGGGCTTATTGCTAACCATTTCCATGAGTTTTGGTGTTTATTCGATTCTAGGAGGTGAATTACCAAAGTTAGGGGAAAACCACCCAAAATGGCTAGTTCGGCCGAATCCCATGGTACGACCGAACTCCACCCTCGTATCCGGTGCATGCCACACCTTGGCATGACCTTCCTCAACACAAAGGCGGTGGATCCAAGGACAAATGAGCACTCAGACCAGTTCGGGCGAACTCCCATGTTCGGCCGAACCAAACCGACTCGCAAACCGACTCAGGGAGGAAATCTGGACCGAAGGATGGCAAGGTGGTGGATCGGGCGGTTCGGCCGAACTGGGCAGTTCGGCCGAACAAGTCCACGTGCACGAACCGCATCTGCACCGCCTCAGGATCAAGGCGGTGCTACGTGGCAGTTCGGCCGAACTGCTCGGTTCGCCCGAACCGGCTTGTTCGGCCGAACGGACCGCACCGCCCCTGAGCAGCCTTGGCAGCTACTCCAGCTCCACTATCCTTGCTCCCCTATAAAAGGAAGGCTCCAGCACCTGCACAAACACACAACACAAGAGTAGAGTGCAGGCGAAGCACTATTAGTTCTCCACTTGTATCAGTAGAGATAGGGAGAGAGGAGAGGTGAGCGTCCCGGAGAGGAGCCGAAGTGTCGGCCCCTCTTCCCGCTGTACCTCTACGGATGCGACTTCACTTCGAGTAACATCCGGGTCGTGTCTGGTAACTCTTGTATCTCTCTCTGATTAATTGAGCATTCAGTTCTTACTTTTATATGCTTGCTGGTTCTTCGTTCAATGCTTAGTTGATTGGTATAACTGTATACTGGTTGCTTAGCTTGGGTGCTTATCTTTCTATAGGAGATAAGTATTAGTTGACTAGTGTAGGCATGGTGCCTATACTTGAGACTAACTTAGTTTATTCCCGTCGCAACGGAGGTGGTAGCCGTAAGGTGGTGACAGCCCTTCCGGTCTTTGTAGCCCATCACGTTAGTTCCGGTCCGTAGGATCCCCTAGTTGGGAAATAGTGGCACTCCTTCTCATCCCTTTCTGTGTGTCCACCGGTTCCCTTGTCCCAAAGCAAGTATCTATCTGTACCCTCTGATCTGCTCAATCAATCAGTAGAATACCTCTATCAGACTCGTACCCTCTCTATCCTCTTATCACTCCCCTTCTCTTTGTTGTTGTCATCCACCTCATCCATACCATTCACTCCATTTCCATCTACCTAGGACAACTTAGTTTAGAATCAGTCCACTTCTCGTTCTCCGTGGAAATCGATACCTTGGAATACTCCCGGGTGAAAGCTACATCGGTATCCGTCCGCTTGCAGATTTATCTGTAGGCCGTAAGGAGTGCCAACACAAGCCCAGGCAGCTCCTAATGATTCTCCCTTTAATTGCTTAAAGTTAATGATTTCCGCTCGGAGACTGGCTACCTTGGAGACTGGGAAGAAGTTTAGGCAGAATTTTTCCTTGAGAACTTCCCAGCTCCCGTCCATAGTACTGACAGCCAGAGAGTACCATTTCTTTGCTCCTCCCGCTAGTGAAAACGGGAATAGCTTCCATTTGAGTGTCTCTTGTGTCATGCCCGCAATGGTCAGGCATGAGCAGAGTTGCTCAAACTCGCGCAAATGCGCGTATGGACTCTCGGCCTTCGTTCCTGAGAACGATTGCTCACGAACCATGGCTATGAAGCCGGGACGTAGCTCATAGCCGGGTGTGGATATGGGATGTGATGATGGTGGTGGCTCCAAACAATTGCCCGTTGGAGCCGAGTGTTGGCGTAAGGTGAGGGTGGAATTCATATGGATGGTGGTGGGATACACGAACAACTTGGGTTCGGAATCAGAACAGCTACCGTTTCCCCGGCAACGGCGCCAGAAAGCTTGTTGGCACTCCTTACGGCCTACAGATAAATCCGCAAGCGGACGGATACCGATGTAGCTTTCACCCGGGAGTATTCCGAGGTATCGATTTCCATGGAGAACGAGAAGTGGATTGATTCTAAACTTAGTTGTCCTAGGTAGATGGAATGGAGTGAATGGTATGGATGAGGTGGATGACAACAACAAAGAGAAGAGGAGTGATAGGAGGGTAGAGAGGGTACGAGTCTGGTAGAGGTATTCTATTGTTGATCGAGCAGATCAGAGGATACAGATAGATACTTGCTTCGGGACAAGGGAACCGGTGGACACACAGAAAGGGATGACAAGGGGTGCCACTATTTCCCAACTGGGGAATCCTACGGACCGGAACTAATGTGATGGGCTACAAAGACCGGAAGGGCTGTCACCACCTTATGGCTACCACCTCCGTTGCGACGGGAATAAACTAAGTTAGTCTCAAGTATAGGCACCACGCCTACACTAGTCAACTAATACTTATCTCCTATAGAAAGATAAGCACCCAAGCTAAGCAACCAGTATACATTTATACCAATCAACTAAGCATTGAACGAAGAACCAGCAAGCATATAAAAGTAATAACTAAATGCTCAATTAATCAGAGAGAGATACAAGAGTTACCAGACACGACCCGGATGTTATTCGAAGTGAAGCCACATCCGTAGAGGTACAGCGGGAAGAGGGGCCGACACTTCGGCTCCTCTCCGGGACGCTCACCTCTCCTCTCTCCCTATCTCTACTGATACAAGTGGAGAACTATCAGTGCTTCGCCTGCACTCTACTCTTGTGTTCTGTGTTGTTGCAGGGGCTGGAGAGTCCTATTTATAGCATGGAGGGTCGGTTTGAAGTGGAGCAGTGGCCAAGAAAGCTCAGGGGCGGTTCCAGCATCTTCGGGCGAAGATCCCGCGTTCGGCCGAAGGGGGTCGGTTCGGCCGAACTGCCCAGTTCGGCCGAACCACCCTTTTTGCACCGCCTCTGCCCTCTACGGTCAAGATCACTTCCCAGGGTCGGTTGTGAGGCGTTGGGCTTGATTCGGGCGAACTGGGGGGTTCGGCCGAACCTGGGAAGTTCGGCCGAACCGCCCTATGCACCGCCTTCGCTTTGTGGACTCCTTAGGCCGGCCTCTCGTGATGTACTTCGTGCTATGTGGGCCCAGGATGACGTGTCAGTGCTTCGGGATGTGTTGGCGGTCGTCCATGTGTCGTACATTGTGTGCGCTTGTCATCGGTGACGTGGACGGCTCCCGGCGACTTGTACGGCTAAGGGGGGTAACCGGCCGAACGTGTCGTTCAGCCGAATCGGTCATTTCCGACCCCTATAGCACACATTTCTCGTTGTTGTACCTGCACAAGCGACACTCACCAAAACTCGTGGAACTCCATTAGAAATAAAACCTAAGTACCTGGAATGTTGCATAGACTCTCATTTATTCCCGAGTATTGGTGGTCGAATTTGGGTTGTAACGACCGCCAACAGAGGTGTGTGGGGCTGCCGCTTACGCTCGCCGGGAAGATGATGTCGGACCGATCTGCCATCAAGCCAACGGTGTTTTCGGATCAAAAAAGCTCACCAATCTACCCCTACCTGGCGCGCCAACTGTCGGACCTTAGGACCGGCAATCGACCTGGGGGTACCCGAGTGGTTGATTTGTAGGAGGGGCGATCGATGAACTAGTGACTTGATGGACATAGGAGGCACTGATTTAGACAGGTTCGGGCTACCCAGAGGTATAATACCCTACGTCCTGTGTCGGTGGTTGTATTGTATTGCTGTTGTGATGTGTGATACGCGATACCCGCGTGGGGTAGCGGGCTAGGGTTTACAAGTCGGTTTCCATCTAAACCTACTTGGTTCCGACGAGGACTCTAGCCTGGGTCGGTTGCAATTGGAATATCCCTAGATATCCGGACGACTTGCTCGTCAAATCTTCATCAACTTGTCCATCAAGTCGGGGAGCCCGTATGGGCCGCCTAGGGGTCGGCTCGTGGGCCTGTCAGAGGTGGGCCCTGGGCACCGTGGTCTAGCCTGACAGTGGGCCCAGGGGTACCCATATCCCACAATCGGGGAGCTAGAGCATGTGTTGTGTGCTTTGTTCTAGTGTCTCCCCCTAAGGACCGGTTCTTAAAGTGGCAACCCAGAAGCCTGTCGCCACCGCCAGAACTATTATGGCTCTGGTCTTGGACAAGTAGCTTGTACGGCTCTAGCTTGACAGTGGTTACCGACGGCCCGACGGCATTGTGGGAGGCAAGGTGCTGGGTGTTTCTTGATTCCACCGAGGACGGGCGATCCGTCGGCTAGGTCCCGTTAGACCCAGTCCCGTGTTGGGAGTCTCAGTGATTGAGAACTCCGCACGTTGCGCATTGGTGGGTGGATTCCCGCGCTCTGGACGCCATCGACCCCCTCATGGTGTGACTCCGTGGGCGTACGTCGATCTCGGTGCCTAGGGTTTCACCGCCTTGTAGTACCACAGCGGCTACTGTCTTGTTAGGGTGTCTTGTGAAAAGCCTCGTAGCGTCCCTATGCGATCACACCTCGGAAGTGAGGTTTAAAAGGTTTGGCCACCTCGGCATGGTTGGGTTTAAAGTTCTTTCAGACTTTTACGCGACTGGTGGGTAAAGGGCAAAACCTCTGCAGAGTGTAAATCTACCATGGTAGCCTTGCTCAGGGTCACGAGCGACCTGGATCCTTTTTGATTAGAAGCTGATGTTTATTTATGCTTAATGTCACTTACACATTATTAATTGGGTTACAACTGGGATTCATACACTTGTAGTAACTTGGATAATGTTAAAACGAACCAACTAAAAGTGCTAATGCAGCTAAGCCATGTCTAGCCTTTTTGAGCCTTCATAACCCGTGCTATACTTGCTAAGTAATTGTTTTACTTACACTTGCTATTTATTCAACAAAATCCCGGACGGGTAACAGATTGGGCTGTGCATGAGTCTGCTGCTGAGTTTCCAGAAGATCTACCATACTACTGAGTTGCGTTCTCCCAGTCGGAGTCCCTGTGGAGTGCGGCCTCATTTAGAGAGAGTTTTTAGTCTTCCGCTGTATTGGTTAGTTTATTTATGATGCACTCTGATGTAAAACTCTTTTTATTCGAGTAATATATTCAGCATATGTTCTTTGTTTACCATATTTGCTTGCTATATGTGTACTGTGACTTCCTGGGCACACATATGGCCACATTCGGGTTTCTGTGTAAATCCGGGTGTGATAGATTGGTATCAGAGCTATGTGTTGGCGGTCGTTACAGCCCAAATCCGACCACCAATACTCGGGAATAAATGAGCTTATATGCAACATTCCATGTACTTAGGTTTTATTTCTAATAAAGTTCCACGAGTTTTGGTGAGTGTCACTTGTGCAGGTACAACTACGACAAATACGCGCTATTGGTGCCGAAAATGACCGAATCGGCCGAACGACTCCGTTCGGCCGGTTACCCCCCTTAGCCATACAGACAACCGGGAGCCGTCCACGTTACCGATGACCAAGCAAACACGATGCACGATACGTGGACGACCGCCAACACGTCCCAGAGCACCGACACGTCAACCTGGGCCGAATCAAGACAAGTCCCAGCAGTAGAGGCCGGCCCAGGAGGGACCCAGAGCCGAAGGCGGTGCAGGGGGGCGGGCCTGGGCTCCCAGCCCAGTTCGGCCGAACTGGGGGGTTCGCCCGAACCGCCCCCAGTTGCCCAACCGACTCCAGGGGATGCATCTCGGCCGTAGGTGGCTAAGGCGGTGGATCGGGCATTCGGCCGAACGCCAGGGTTCGGCCGAACCGACCCTCTCGGCCGAAACGGCTGGCAACCGCCTCTGCCCCCTCCCTTGGTCGTTACCCTACCTGAACCGACCCTGGACCACTATATATAGGACCTCACACTTCACTTGTAAACATACACCAAGCCAAGGAGCTCATTTCCACTTTCATTCTAGTAGAGTTAGGATAGTTTAGTTGGGAGTTAGAGTTGAGTCGAGCTTTGCCTCGGAGGTTCCGGAGTCGTCTTCAGAAGCTCTGGTAATAGCTCTTGTATCTTTTACTTTACCTTTTGTAAGACATTCAGTATCAATATAGTTATCTTTATCACTTTGCCTTTGTCATTTATATCTTGCTTCTACTTTATTCTAGTAGCAAATATATCTTGTTTAGACTATAGTCAGTTATAGTTCTAGTGCTTGTAGTCTTGTTTAAGTCTTTGTCTTGGCAGGTTCTTCGATCTTGCTCGATACTGGAGGTGAATTGTCAACAAGAGTATTGACAAGGTTGCGTGCTCTTGCTAGCAGAGTAAGTAGTCGTTGCCTAGTGTAGGAGTGGTTCCTAGACTAGTCAGTGGCCTTAGCTTATTCCCGTCGCAACGGAGGTGGTAGCCGGGAGGTGGTGATAGACCTTTCGGTCTTCGTAGCCCATCACGTTAGTTCCGGTCCGTAGGAGTCCCCAGTTGGGAAATAGTGGCACCCCTTCTCATCCCTTTCTGTGTGTTCACCGGTTCCCTTGTCCTGAAGCTAAGACATTAGAGTTATCCCAGATCTCCTAGTGCTGGCTCTGTAGCCGTTGTGTCTCTAAGCTAGAGTGACATAGGTAGATACAGAATCCAGGAGTCCTCTATCTCTTCTCGTTGTCCTCCCAGCTATCTATCTCTTCTCTCCCTTACCTGAGTATCCCTTGAGTTGTGTGTCCGGTATATCCACTCCTATCCAATACCGTTATCCCCTGTCTTGTCTAGTCGTGTACCCTCCTCTGATAGTCTCGAATATCTGTTCACTAGTAATCTTGCCAAAGCTTCCCTGCAGAAATATAAATTACAATACCTCGGAATACTCCCAGGTGAAGTGCTACAGCGGTGATTCTGTGCTCCATAAGGAAAACCACTGAAACACTCCTTACCCCAGTACCAGGATTCTCAATTCTGATATTGGATCGTAAGAAGTGCCAACAAGCATTTCTGGCGCCGTTGCCGGGGAAGTCTTTGGCTAGATTACTTTTGAATTTTTATCTTGAGCTATCTTAGTTGAGTACCGCTACTCAAGCGGGTTTACCCTAGCTCTGTTCGTTGGTCTTTGTGGAACAGAGCAGTGCATGACTGGTTTAAAACTACTGTCAAACTTCCAAGAAAATCTGGAGTCACTTGTGAGGAAAGTACGACCCCGTGTTGTACCTCCTCAGAAGCAACTCCTTCTGACGAACCCAGTCCTTCCCGTTGTTGACCAGGCTACATCGAGGATGGCAACCAAGACAATCCGTGAGTTCTCCGCTCCATCAAGCGAGAACGTACGTGTCAGACCAGCTCCGCCAGTTGGAGAAGGTAACTTCGAGCTGTAGCCATGGTACAGGCTAGCCCATTCTGCGGCAAGCCACACGAAGATGCCAATGCTCATCTCCAGCATTTCCTGGAGATTTGCAACACGTTCACCATCCGCGGAGTAAGTATTGATGCCATTCGCCTTCGTTTATTTCCATTCTCATTATTAGGCAAGGCGAAACAATGGTTTTATGCTAACCGCGAAGCAATAGATACCTGGGATAAATGCACTAGCGCTTTCTTGCTAAAATTCTTTCCGGTTGGGAAAACCAATGCCCTCCGGAACAAAATTGCTAGTTTCCAGCAGCTAAAAGATGAAACAGTCCCGGAGGCATGGGATCGCCTCCAGGACTATATTTCTGCTTGTCCTCACCATGGTATGCAGAGTTGGTTCATAATCCAAACTTTCTATCACGGGCTGAGAAATTCTGCCCGAGAGTACCTGGATGCTGCTGCTGGAGGCTCGTTCTTCTCTCTTGAGAAGAGATGTGTGAAGGCCCTCATAGAGAAGATGGTCGAGAACCAAGGTTGGTCCGACGACCGGACTCAACCAAAGACCCGAGGAGTTCACCAAGTTGAAGCTCTGGACATGCTCGCTGCCAAGATGGACCTCCTGATGAAGAAACTGGAGGCCCCTGCTCAAGAAACGGTGCAAGCCATGGACGCTCGCATGACCTGCGAAGTCTGTGGCAACACTGGCCATTCGGGGAATGACTGCCCCGTAACGCAAGAAGATGCCCACTACGTCAACAACTCCAACAACAACGGGTACCAACCGAACAACTACGGCAACCAAGGCTGGAATCCACGCCCAAACCTCCCTTTTGAGAGGCCTCAACAAGGTAACAATTTCAATTCCAGCAATTTCAATAATGAGCCGTCTCTTAGAGATCTTGTGTTTGGCTAGATGAAAATAACTAAAAACATCAATAAAAAGCTTGCTGCTAATGATAAAACTCTGGAAAGCATAGACTCTAGGATGGAATCATTTTCTTCCGCCATGAAAAATCAGCTAAGCTTCAATAAAATGATAGAAACTCAAGTCGCTCAGTTAGCTGCTGCTGTTCTTGTCACCGAATCGGAAAAGATTCTGGGGCAACCCGAACCTTCCATCGAGACAGTGAAAGCCGTCACTACAAGGCATGGTAAGATGCCTCGTAGTGTCTTCCGTACTAACCACGCAGGGAAGGTCGCACGTATCCAAGTGCTGACACCAAGATGGACCTACCTGCCGAGAGCTGCAAAAAGGGCGGTCATCAAGACCTCTCCGGATAGGAAGGAAGATCCCGGAGTGCCCATCATTCAGTGCACGATCTGGGATCGTCGCATTGATGATGCACTTTGTGATCTGGGGGCAAGCGTCAACATCATATCTAAGGTATTATTTAAGAAATTACGCTACCCTACTTTGTCACCTACTACTGCCCAGGTACAGTTTGCGGACTCAACCATCCGCTACCCCGAGGGGGTGATCGAGAATGTACCGGTCCGGATCTGGGGACGATATGTCCCTGTGGACTTTGTTGTCCTCGACACGGGGAGCGAGCATTCGTTTCCCCTTGTGTTGGGCCGACCATTCTTAAACACCACCCGGGCTAGGATCGATATGGATGCGAGAGAAATCTCGTTCCGTATCGACGGAAGGTTGACTTACTTCAAGTTTCAACCCCGGGAAGAGAAGAAGACAGAGCCACTCACACCGGAGCAGAGGAGCGCCGAGTGTTTCCTTAAGGCTCTCATTAATGGAGAGCTGGAAATACTCGGTGGTGAGCAGCTCAAGTGGAACGAGCCGACAAAACCGACAAGTGCAGAAGAAATGGATTTCCTCATAAAGAAATACGAGGAAGAACAAGCCCTCTGGAATTCTCCAGAGACGCCAATCCCACCGCCACCAACACCGAAGAAGAAGAACAAGAAAATGTGGCGGAAGAAGGTTGCATCGTCCGAGTCGTCCACTCCGGGACCGGACGATGACAAGAGCAACTGAAGACAGGAGAAGTCCCGCTCGCGGACTTAAAAGCTGAGCTCTTACCGCGAAGAAAACCGGTATGTATCTCATATTTCCCTTCCAATTTTTAAATTCTCAATTGCATTTTCATGTTTCCCTTTCCAAAATAAATGAACCACTTGAGTAATTAATTTGAGAGAGAGTAGAAAATTTTGCAAGCTTGGTTAGAAATAATTGGACACATGCTGAAATTTTACCTAGGGTGGATGTAATTGGTAACTTTTATCATTTTCATCCCTTCTAGAACATCTCCAATTATTTACCATCACCACCAACCAGCACCAAACATGTCTATCCCACTAAAATTGGCTGCACACTCACCAATTATCACAAACATGGCAGCATGGGGGTGACTCCACTAAAATCCACTTTGGTCATGTCAATTTTGCATCTCACCTGCCACTAACTCCACTCACATGACTTAAAAATTTTGTGGCCACACATTTTGGCGTGGAATCAAAGCAAAGGAGGGGGCTGCACTCACATGGAGTGGCCAAGCCACACCTGCACGGTTCGGCCGAACCAGGCCATTCGGCCGAACCAGGGGCCTGCCCCCCTCGGCCTATAAATGCTGGTGCAAGCTTGTGAGCTCCTCACACACTCATTCACTCAGAAAAATTCTGCTAGGAGCTCTCTCCCTCTCTCTCAAGTCCTTTGCTCTAGTGCTTGCTCAAGTTCTTCCCAAATTCTTGCTCAAGTTTTGGTTTACTTGCATCACTAGAAAATATTTTGCTTTGGTTGTGATCTTTGTGCTGAATTTCTGGACAATTTTGTGGTGGTCACCGACACCCACAAGAATGACTAACCTTTTGTGGTGGTTTTCATCCCCGCAAGAACGACTAACTATCTTGAACGACTGACTTGATTTTCTTGTGCTAACCATATATATATTCAGTCCTTCGGGTAGTTGTTGTTGCACTAACTTTTTGCAGGAATCATGTCGAAGTTCTTCACTTCGCTCCGTCGTTCCGCCCGGCTAGGCCGACGATCGGACGATGCTGGGAGCTCCCCAGCTCCGTCCCGAGGCTCGAGCCGGATGGACACGGACGAGCACGAAGCAGCCGGCTCGGGATGGGGCCATGCCACGCCCCCAGCCAGGCAGCTACTGAGCGAGAGTGACATCAACCTCAGGACAGAACGGGAGCAGAACACCTTCAACGAGCTTCGGCTGAAGGAGTTCGAGCACACCTGTGTGTTTGAGAAAGATTTGCTCAGGGACATGGGGATGGACGTAGAGTTCACAGAAATCTTCCAAGCCATTGGCTGGGAGAATTTCTAGCACATCAACGAAGAAGGTTCGTACCGGCTCACCCTTGAATTCCTCTCTACTTTGGTTTCTGAAACTGGGGGTATTCGTTTCCGATTCTTCAACCGAGAGTTCTTCTGCTCTTGGAGGGATTTTAGTTCGGGTCTTGGATTTTCAAGTCGTTGTTCCTTAGACCCGAACAAAGCGCTTAAAAGATTTGACCGGGTGGCATTTTGGAAAAAGATTTCGGGGGATACCAACTGTCATGCGCCACGCACGAACAGCATACATAACCCCACTTTGCGTTTCAAGCATCGTTGGATGTCTATGACGGTATTCCCCCGGGCAGATTTGCGCCCTGTCAACACCATCGAGTTGTGGGTTCTTTTTGCCATGGTCAAGCAGATTCCCTATTCACCTGTGAAAGACATGGTTGGTCACTGGCTGTCTCATATTTCTCGTGCGGGTAGCATGGCGATGACTTCTCTAGTCACTCGCCTCGCTAACCACCTGGGCGTCCTTCAAGGCGCACGGCTCACGTACATCGAGACAACGCGTTCCGTCGTGGATACCGAGCACTTCGTGCAGGCCCACATGATACGGCGGACGCATGACGCAACGCTGGCAATGATTTACCGTGGATATACAACTGAAGTGCCTTTGCCCTGTGCAGCACTAAGGTTGTATACCACGCCGAAACTAACTCTTCAGTTGAGGACCGAGTCGGACGATTCTCCACCTTGGAGAGAGCCCGCTCGGCACAGCGTTGCAGGTGACGGACCAGTCACGAGGGGACGAGCCAGGCGTGATGCTGGGCTCGCCACCTCACAGGAGCCGGAAGATGCACCACAGATGCCACACCGACACACTTCCGGTTTTGAGGCCACCTACGACACGTACACCGGCGCTGGGACGTCCGGAGCAGGAGGCTCCGGGCAGCATCAGGAGCCGAACTACTTCACCTCAGGACGCTGGGACCACGGCCAGGACACGGACTCTGAGTGGTCCGGGAGCCGGTATGGAGGGGGATACGATAGTGCCTCCCAGCCATACTACCCCGAATACTCACAGTCCGCACGCTTCGACTACGGCCGGGAGCTGTCCTACATCTCCGACCGACTCGAGCTCATCAACGACCGTACCTGAGAGATCCAGGACACACTAGCTCGCCATTCTCAGTACCATAAAGAGAATAGCGGGATGTAGGCGTCCATCCAGCATGACGTCCACGAGCAAGCGGAACAGCTGAGCCAGTACCTTTCTGAAAGTCAAAGCTTGGGGGAGGACCCCCACCGGGTATGTCCCGATTTATCCAGCACTTTGATCTTTTAATTTCCCTTTCATTTTCCTTCATGATAATTTGCATTTAAAAAAATGAAAATACCAAAAATATTTCCCTTAAACAATATTTCCCTTGAATAAAAATAACTCCCAACTATGCATGGAATGAATCATATGCCTCTCACCTTGGAAATGATGAATAGTTGCTCTGTCATTAATCTTGCAAGTACTTTATTTCAACTAGTTGCTAGATTTTGCTTGAGTTATTTGGCATGAGTAAAAATGATCCTGAAAACCTTGTGGGAGCACATGCTTTATTCCAAGTTTAAGTTGTTGTGGGGGTTGATATAGTGAGATATTGGTTAAATTCTATTCTGCTTTTAGTACGGGGAAAATCTCGAAAATTTATGCTTTCAAAATAAAACAAGTTCCTCATTGGTCCAAATACCTACCAGAGCCATATGATAAGCTTAGTTGAAAATTTCTACTCATATGCTGCTTGTTATCTTAGTGAGCTTTGTCAAATTGTTGTGACCTTTGAGTGAAGCTTTCATATTCTTGAAGATCGAGACCCACGTACACACACCACCTCTCACTTGCAATTCCTACACTAGGAGTTAGCAAACATTTTCCATCATCCATCCACAAAAATAAATGCTCCATGTTCTATGAGTTCCCTCTCCAAATATTCTTGATAGAGACATGGGCTATGCAAAAAGAAAAGCATGCCAAAGAAGCATGGCAAAAATAAGAGAAAAAGAAAAGCATGCCAAAGAGCATGGCAAAAAGAAAAAAAAAGAAAAGCTTGCCAAGTGGCATGACAAAAATATGAGAATAAAAGATAGCCCATGTTCTCGAAAATAAATCAAGGAGAGGGAGTTTGATCCAAGGAGTTCCCCCATATTCCATTCCACCATTCCACCATATTCCACTCCATTCATATCCACACACTTGCACGTCTCGATCTTAAGATGTGATTTGTCTCCTCAGAGATCCGGTCTTTGACTTAGCAAAATATAAGATGCATGCATGTCTTCATCCTTTGTCCCTGAGCCACACAAAAAGCCATATTAGATGTTAGGATTAAAAGAAGGCACAAGCCTTTGGTGAGGATTCAAATACACTTGAGTGATTGAGTGTGCCAATGAGGAACAATTTGTAGTTTTCAAAACTTGTGAAAAAATTCCGAGATGGGATCCTGAAAAGAGTAGAGTGGAATAAAACTGAGTTTAAATTGTCTGTCCTTTTAGCCGCCCAAGATAAGGAGATTGCTATAAGCCCCATAGGTAAAAAGGTGATTTGAAACTTTGCCTATGATTCAAGTATTTTTGAGGACTAGTTGTTTATAAGTTACCTGCAAAAGAAATGACATTGTAGCAACTTCTGATCCACCGAGCCTAAGTTTATATCTTTGCTCGAGGACGAGCAAAGAGCTAAGCTTGGGGGAGCTTGTTGGCGGTCGTTACAGCCCAAATCCGACCACCAATACTCGGGAATAAATGAGGTTATATGCAACATTACATGTACTTAGGTTTTATTTCTAATAAAGTTCCATGAGTTTTGGTGAGTGTCACTTGTGCAGGTACAACTACGACAAATACGCGCTATTGGGGCCAAAAATGACCGAATCGTCCGAACGACTCCATTCGGCTGGTTACCCCCCTTAGCCATACAGACCACCGGGAGCCATCCACGTCATCGATGACCAAGCAAACACGATGCATGACACATGGACGACCGCCAACACGTCCCGGAGCACCGACACGTCAACCTGGGCCGAATCAAGACAAGTCGAAGCAGTAGAGGCCGGCCCAGGAGGGACCCAGAGCCGAAGGCGGTGCAGGGGGGTGGGCCTAGGCTCCCAGCCCAGTTCGGCCAAACTGGGGGGTTCGCCCGAACCGCCCCCAGCTGCCCAACCGACTCCAGGGGATGCATCTCGGCCGTAGGTGGCTAAGGTGGTGGATCGGGCGTTCGGCCGAACCGACCCTCTCGGCCGAAACGGCCGGCAACCGCCTCTGCCCCCTCGGCCGTTACCCTACCTGAACCGACCCTGGACCACTATATATAGGACCTTACACTTCACTTGTAAACATACACCAAGCCAAGGAGCTCATTTCCACTTTCATTCTAGTAGAGTTAGGATAGTTTAGTTGGGAGTTAGAGTTGAGTCGAGCTTTGCCTCGGAGGTTCCGGAGTCGTCTTCAGAAGCTCTGGTAATAGCTCTTGTATCTTTTACTTTACCTTTTGTAAGACATTGAGTATCAATATAGTTATCTTTATCACTTTGCCTTTGTCATTTATATCTTGCTTCTACTTTATTCTAGTAGCAAATATATCTTGTTTAGACTATAGTCAGTTATAGTTCTAGTGCTTGTAGTCTTGTTTAAGTCTTTGTCTTGGCTGCTTCTTCGATCTTGCTCGATACTGGACGTGAATTGTCACCAAGAGTATTGACAAGGTTGCTTGCTCTTGCTAGCAGAGTAAATAGTCGTTGCCTAGTGTAGGAGTGGTTCCTAGACTAGTCAGTGGCCTTAGTTTATTCCCGTCGCAACGGAGGTGGTAGCCGGGAGGTGGTGACAGCCCTTTCGGTCTTCGTAGCCCATCACGTTAGTTCCGGTCCGTAGGATTCCCCAGTTGGGAAATAGTGGCACCCCTTCTCATCCCTTTCTGTGTGTTCACCGGAAGCTAAGACATTAGAGTTATCCCAGATCTCCTAGTGCTGGCTCTGTAGCCGCTGTATCTCTAAGCTAGAGTGACATAGGTAGATAAAGAATCCAGGAGTCCTCTATCTCTTCTCGTTGTCCTCCCAGCTATCTATCTCTTCTCTTCCTTACCTGAGTATCCCTTGAGCTGTGTGTCCGGTATATCCACTCCTATCCAATACCGTTATCCCCTGTCTTGTCTAGTCGTGTACCCTCCTCTGATAGTCTCGAATATCTGTTCACTAGTAATCTTGCCAAAGCTTCCCTGCGGAAATATAAATTACGATACCTCGGAATACTCCCAGGTGAAGTGCTACAGCGGTGATTCTGTGCGCTTGCAGAATATTTCTATATTTTACTAAGCCATAAGGAAAACCACTGAAACACTCCTTACCCCAGTACCAGGATTCTCAATTCTGATATTGGATCGTAAGAAGTGCCAACACTATGCTGACTGTAGGAACGCAGCCTGGTTAGAACAGTTGATTAAATCATTTGGAGACCACCATGATTTTGAGTTACGAATCGTTTAGTTGCGCTTTTTCAAAACCAGTGTTGTCGAGTCTTTTGTGAATCATGTTCTTAGGTGCTTGATTTGATTGTCATTATGCTTATGTTTGATTTGTATTTTTGTAATGATTGTGATGGGCACAGACGCGAGTCTATCTCCATCTAGATATAGGACTAAGTCTTAAGGATATTAATGTTTACATAGAGGGGGTATTTATTTTTCTTGCCCTTCATCTATCAAATCCTCCATCCTAACGAGATAGTAATCCTCTGAAGACACTTAGTTATGATCAATGGAATTCTGATGAGAATTACTTGCTGATGATAGATGGTGAACACAAGGAGGAACGCTGGTGCTGGTGGAAGCAACCCGAACCAGAACCCAAATCCGAACCCACAGCCTCCACCACCGCCACTCACCATGGAGCAGATGATGCAGATGCAGCTCCAGCTGACGCAGCAGATGGCCCAGACCATAGCTTTGATGCAACAACAACAGCAGAACCCTCCTCACCAGCCTCACGTGCCGCCAAGAGACAAGAGGGGCGAATTTCTGAAGGGACGCCCTCCTACCTTCACCAAGGCCAGCGACCCTCTGCAGGCAGATGATTGGCTCGAGGCGGTGGAGAGACAGCTCGACATCGCGCAGTGCAACGACCGGGAGAAGGTGTTGTACGCGGGAGGACAGCTTCAGGGACCAGCATTGGACTGGTGGGATTCATACCAGTATGCCCACCCCAATCGTGATCAGATCACCTGGCAGGAGTTCCATGACAACTTCCGCTCTCACCATGTGCCGGAAGCTCTGACGGTCCTGAAGAAGAAGGAGTTCCTGGCGCTGAAGCAGGAAGGGATGAGTGTCACCACTTACCGTGACAAGTTCATCGAGCTAGCCTGTTACGCTACAGAGGACGTGGACACCGACAGGAAGAAGCAGACCAGGTTCCGTGATGGCTTGCAGGATGCTCTGCAGTACCAGCTGATGTGCACCAAGTTCCCCAACTTTCAGGAACTGGTGGACAACGCCTTTATGCTGGAACACAAGCGCCGTGAGATAGAGGAGAAGAAGAGGAAGTTCTAGGGTCAGCAGACAGGGAGCAGCAACCGTCCACGCTTCACTCCTCCACAGGGGAATCATCAGATGGGGAGCCAGCAGCGCTTCCAGGGCCAGTCCAGCTTGCTGAGTCGTGGCCATTACCAGCAGCGCCCCCAGTACCCCCAGGCGCCAAAACAGCAGCGTTCCCAAAATCAGCTGCAGAATGTCCCAGCTCGGCGCAACCAGGTGCAGCCAAGTCCTGTTCAGAGCACCGCCCCAGTCAACACTGCACCAGTAGGTCCAAGAGTGTGTTACCACTATGGAGAGCAGGGGCACTTCGCCAATGTCTGCCCCAAGAAGACCCAGAACGCCACCGGACAGAACCAGCATGCCGGACAGCAGCAAGCGCAGGCAGGCCGAGGCCCGCAGAACCCTGTTAGAGGCAAGATCAACCACATGGGCGCAGAGATTGCAGAGGTAGCTACAGACGTGGTTGTGGGTACGTTCCTTGTCAACTCGACTCCTGCGACTGTTTTGTTCGATTCCGGAGCTTCGCATGCTTTCATATCTGCTGCATTTGTGAAAAGGAACTTAATAGCCTTGAAACCCATGATGAGCACTATGCTAGTAAGCTCACCAGGGGGGAACAGCGAGCCACTTTACGTTGCCCCCATATCACCATCTCAATAAGGGGGGTAGATTTCGTGGCAAGTCCGATAGTCCTGGAAACCCTTGGGTTTGACTTAATTCTAGGTATGAGCTGGTTAGGCAAATATGATGCAGTGATCCAGTGCGCCAAGAGAGCAGTACAACTGACAACCGAGTCTGGTGAAAAGGTGGAGTACCAGGCAGTTAGTCCCTTGGGGCATAATCAAGTTAACCAAGCCGAAGGTGCAGCACCCGAGGACATCAAAGTAGTGAGCCAGTTCCCGGATGTATTTCCAGATGAATTGCCAGGTATGCCCCCAGAACGCGAAGTTGAATTCGTTATTGAACTGAAACCTGGCACTACACCTATAGCCAAGAGGCCATATAGGATGGGAGTAAAGGAACTAGCAAAGCTTAAGGAGGAGTTGGACGCATTGCTAGCCAAAGGGTACATTCGTCTGAGTTCTTCACCATGGGGAGCACCGGTGTTGTTCACGGATAAGAAAGATGGGACACAAAGGTTGTGTGTGGACTATCGAGCCCTCAACGAAGTGACCATCAAGAACAAGTACTCATTGCCAAGGATTGATGATCTGTTCGATCAGCTAAAGGGAGCTTGTGTGTTCTCCAAGATAGATCTTCGATCGGGCTATCACCAGATGAGGATCCGCCCGTCAGACATACCCAAGACCGCTTTCACCACTTGGTACGGGTTGTATGAGTTCTTGGTCATATCTTTTGGATTGACCAACGCTCCTGCATACTTCATGTACCTGATGAACAACGTGTTCATGGACTACCTGGACAAGTTTGTGGTGGTATTCATTGATGACATTCTGGTCTTCTCCAAGAATGAGGAAGAACATGAGGAACACTTGAGATTTGTGCTGCAGAGACTCCGAGAACATCAGCTGTATGCTAAGCTGAGCAAGTGTGAATTCTGGTTGAAGGAAGTAGCATTATTGGGTCATGTGTTGTCCAATGGAGGAGTGGCAGTCGATCCGAAGAAGGTCAGCGATGTGTTAAGCTGGAATCCGCCTCGGGATGTGAGCGAAATCAGGAGTTTCCTTGGGATGGCCGGATATTATCGACGGTTCATTGAAGGATTGTCCAAGATTGCTAAGCCCCTGACGGCGTTATTGGAGAAAAATGCCAAGTTTGTCTGGACTGAGGAGTGTCAAGCCAGCTTTGAGGAGTTGAAGAAGAGACTAACAACAGCCCAAGTGCTAGTTCTGCCTGACATAGCCAAGAGCTTCTCCATCTACTGCAATGCATCCCGTCTAGGACTGGGTGTGTACTCATGCAGGAAGGGAGAGTTGTGGCTTATGCATCAAGGCAGTTGAGGAAACATGAGCAGAACTACCCCACACATGATCTGGAATTGGCAGCTGTGGTACATGCTCTGAAGATTTGGAGGCACTACTTGATTGGACACAAGTGTGACATCTACACCGATCATAAGAGCCTCAAGTATGTCTTCACTCAGTCAGATCTGAACATGAGGCAACATCGGTGGTTGGAGTTGATCAAGGACTATGATCTAGAGATCCACTACCACCCAGGCAAGGCTAACTTGGTGGCAGATGCTCTGAGTAGAAGAAGTTATGTGAATAAGATCACTGGTCACTGTCTGCCAGCAGAGCTCAGCTTGGAGTTTGAGAGGATGAGTCTGGGATTTGTGGCCAGGGTCACAGAGATGGCAGTAGAACCGACTCTGGAACAGGAGATTCAGAAGGGTCAGCTTAAAGATGAGAAGATCAAGGAGTTTGTGGAGCATGTTGCTCTAGGAAAGGCCCCTGGTTTTCGAGTGGATGATCAAGGAACCTTGTGGCATGAGAAGAGGATATGTGTACCCGACATAGCACAGATGAAGGATATGATCCTAAGAGAAGCACATGATTCAACTTACTCGATCCACCCAGGAAGTACCAAGATGTACCAAGACATCAAGGAGAGATTCTGGTGGTATGGGTTGAAGCGTGATGTGGCAACCTATGTGGCTCTATGTGACACATGTTAGAGAGTCAAGGCTGAACATCAGAGACTAGCGGGTTTGCTCCAGCCCTTTAAGATACCTGAATGGAAATGGTAGGATGTTGGTATGGACTTCATCACCGGTCTGCCTCGCACTCAAAGAGGATTTGACTCCATTTGGGTGATTGTGGATCGCTTGACCAAAGTGACACATTTTCTTCCAGTGAAGACCACTTACACAGGCGCCAAATTGGCAGAGATGTATATGGAGAGGATAGTGTGCTTGCATGGAGTGCCTAAGCGGATAAGTGTCTGACCGAGGTACTCAGTTCACATCACACTTCTGGCAGAAGTTACATGATTCCATGGATACTAAGCTGCATTTTAGTTCAGCTTATTACCCACAGACGGATGGACAGACAGAGCGGACCAATCAGATCTTGGAGGATATGTCGAGGGCATGTGCTTTGCAGTATGGTGTCAGTTGGGACAAGAGTCTGCCCTATGCAGAATTCTCGTACAACAACAGCTACTAGAAGAGTCTGCAGATGGCACCATTCGAGGCCTTGTATGGCAGGAAGTGCGGAACACCATTGTTCTGGAATCAGATAGGAGAAAGACAGGTTTTTGGGCCTGAGATACTTAGAGAAGCAGAGAAGCAAGTGCAAGTGATCAGGCAGAACTTGAAGGTGGCACAATCTCGGCAGAAGAGTTATGCTGATGTCAGGAGGAGGGACCTCACCTTCGCGGTCGATGACTTTGTGTACCTTAAGGTGTCACCGATGAGGGGTGTGAAGAGGTTCAATGTCAAGGACAAATTGGCGCCTCGTTACATCGGACCCTTCAAGATATTGGAACGGATGGGCGAAGTGGCATACCGTCTAGAGCTACTTGAGAAACTAGCCGGAGTGCACAATGTGTTCCATGTGTCTCAGCTGAAGAAATGTTTGCGGGTGCCTGAAGAGCAGATCCCGATCGATGAACTGAATGTGCAAGATGACCTCACCTACGATGAGTACCCAGTCAAGATCCTGGAGGAGTCTGAGAGGGTGACAAGAAACAAAGTCATCCGGATGTGCAAGGTGCAGTGGAACCGACACTCAGAAGATGAGGCGACTTGGGAAAGGGAAGAAGACCTCAAGGCCGAGTACCCGCATCTCTTCGCATCCACGTCCGAATCTCGAGGACGAGATTCATCTAAAGGGGGTAGGTTTGTAACACCCTAAAATAGCATATTTAAAAATTTTCAGTAATTAATTGATTATTTAATGCCATGCTCATAATTATAATTAACATAGTGTAAAAAAATAATTTCTGAAAATTAAAAACAAATATAAGGTGTAGAAACATTTTTTGTTGCATTCATGCTGCTGCATTGAGTTTTGTATTGCTTGTGGTTCAAAAGAGAGTTTAAATTTATTTAAATTCAAATTTGAATCACCTTGTTTGGAGCCCTAGAATAGTTGCTTACGAAAGAGTTCGCTTTCGGTCCTTGAACGCTCTACCTCAGCCTGTTTTCTCCCCCTTTTTCTCTTCTTCCCGAGCCGGCCTAAGTCTTCCCAGCTCGGCCCAACCCACCTCGCCTTCCCCGCGTGGCCCACTCTCCCCCCACAGCCGAAAGTTCATTTCTACTCCCTCTACTTTTCCACCGAGCAAGCCCAGCAGCTTCCCTCTCTCCCTTTGGCCCAACACTCGGCCCAGCTTCCCCCCTCCACAAACCCAGCCATTGCTCCGCGCCCAGCCCAGCGCCATCTTGCCAGCCCCGCGCGCACCGCGGCCTATCCCGCCTTGCAGCCCGCTGCAGCCTCCCCCTCCCTCAGCCGATGACAGGAGGGCCCCGCCTTGTCATCCCCTTCCTCCCGCCACCGAGCCGAGCTCGACTCGGCCTCGCACCGCCGCCGCGGCCCAAGGCCCGGGCCGCCCCACGCGCCCCCGTGAGCCCTCTGAAGCTTCGCGGAAACTTCCCGCTTCCGGTCCTTTCCTTCCACGCCGCCCTCCCGAAAGGAAAGCTATCCCCCACGAAAGGAAGGGCAGCGCCGCCGGCCGCCGCCCCTGCGTGGCTCGCACGCCAAGGCGGCCATGCCTCGGGGCTATAAAAGCCGAGCCCATCCATGCCTCAACCCTCATCCCCATCCCCCTCCGAGTACCTAGCCCTCCGCGCTCTTCCAAGCCTTCTGCGCCGCCGCCATCGATCTCCACCGCCGCCATCGATCTCCGCCGCCGTCGTCGATTGCTCGACAGGCACTCGTCCAGGCGCTTCGCAAGAAGGTAACGAGCGTGACCAAGCCATCCACAACCTTAGCCCTGCCTTGATTAGCGCTAAATGCTCGTCGTTCTTTGCTCAGGCCGCCGGATCCGCCTTGCCTCATCGGCCACCGTCTCCGCTGCCCCGTCGACATCGTGATCACTCCTGGTGAGCTCTCCATCTTCTCCAGGTGCCGTAGGACCAAACCGTGTCTCCACACGAGCCCCGTAGCGCATACTCCGACCTCACCGGAGCTCCACCCCCGCCGGCCGCCGCCGCACACCACCCACATCACCTCCGCGCCGTCGAGACCTCCCTAGCTGAATTCGCCGCACCACCAGCTCCCTCCACGACCAAACCCCGAGGTAAACTGAGCCCCCTAGCCCTGGATCGATCTCGCTCCGGCGAGCCTCCGCCGCGGCCATGGGCGGTGCCGCCGCCCCCGTCGTCACCGTCGACCCCCCTCAACCCAGATCCAATCTCCACCATCAGATCCACATCCGACGGCCCCCGTCGCGCCCCACCCCAAGTCAAACAAACCTATACCGGTCAGCGCCGGTGACATTTGTTAAAGAGACCCTCGGTTTTACTCAAATTAACCCGTCGTCCACAGTAGCGTAAAAGAATTTACACATAGGTCCTATTTTTCACGAAACACCCCCTGTGCTTTCAAATATTCCAACCCGCGGTCCAGAGCTTGCTTCTTTTGCACGTTAGCCCTCGGGTTTTAATACGTAATTGCGTATAGGTCCTCGGTTTTTCACAAATAAGCCCCTGGAAGTTTCTGAAACTTGCCAGCAAGCCCCTGAACCTTAGAAACGCCATATCTCTCTCGTTTTAGCTCCGATTAGTGTGATTCTCACGCCCACATGTTCGTAGCAAAGCGTAGAATATTTCTAGAACCTTCTTTTGTTCTGTTTCTACTGTTTGGTGTACTGTTTCTAATAGAATACTTTGTTTGCATGTATTGGCTTGTGTGGATGCTTGTGTGGTGATTCGTGTCCAGTCGGTGAGCCGTTGGCGTTGGACTTTGAGTACGAGGACTTTCAGGAGCCGGACTCACAGGAGCAGCAGCAGCACTTTGAGGAAGGCAAGTTATAGCACGGACAATCCTTGCTACCTACCCACTTGTATTTAATCATTTATTTCATACATGCATGTGTCTAAATTGATGTATCCTTTAAGGTAGTGTTGGCACTTCTTACGATCCAATATCAGAATTGAGAATCCGGGTACTGGGGTAAGGAGTGTTTCAGTGGTTTTCCTTATGGCTTAGTAAAATATAGAAATATTCTGCAAGCGCACAGAATCACCACTGTAGCACTTCACCTGGGAGTATCCCGAGGTATCGTAATTTATATTTCGGCAGGGAAGCTTTGGCAAGATTACTAGTGAACAGATATTCGAGACTATCAGAGGAGGGTACACGACTAGACAAGGCAGGGGATAACGGTATTGGATAGGAGTGGATATACCGGACACACAGCTCAAGGGATACTCAGGTAAGGGAGAGAAGAGATAGATAGCTGGGAGGACAACGTCAAGAGATAGAGGACTCCTGGATTCTTTATCTACCTATGTCACTCTAGCTTAGAGATACAACGGCTACAGAGCCAGCACTAGGAGATCTGGGATAACTGTAATGTCTTAGCTTCGGGACAAGGGAACCGGTGAACACACAGAAAGGGATGAGAAGGGGTGCTACTATTTCCCAACTGGGGAATCCTACGGACCGGAACTAACGTGATGGGCTACGAAGACCGAAAGGGCTATCACCACCTCCCGGCTACCACCTCCGTTGTGACGGGAATAAACTAAGGCCACTGACTAGTCTAGGAACCACTCCTACACTAGACAACGACTACTTACTCTGCTAGCAAGAGCAAGCAACCTTGTCAATACTCTTGGTGACAGTTCACCTCCAGTATCAAGCAAGATCGAAGAACCAGCCAAGACACAGACTTAAACAAGACTACATGCACTAGAACTATAACTGACTATAGTCTAAGCAAAATATATTTGCTACTAGAATAAAGTAGAAGCAAGATATAAATGACAAAGGCAAAGTGATAAAGATAACTATATTGATAACTGAAGGTCTTACAAAAGGAAATGTAAAAGATACAACAGCTAATACCAGAGCTTCTGAAGACGACTCCGGAACCTCCGAGGCAAAGCTCGACTCAACTCTAACTCCCAACTAATCTATCCTAACTCTACTAGAATGAAAGTGGAAATGAGCTCCTTGGCTTGGTGTGTGTTTCAAGGGGAGTGTACTGTCCTATATATAGTGCCACAGGTCGGTTGGAGCTGAAGTAATCGCCAAGGGACCAGGGGGGTACCCCCTAGCAATTCGGGCGCCAGGGTCGGTTCGGCCGAACCAACGGGGTTCGGCCGAACCCTTGATCTCCACCGCCTTAGCTTGGACGCCTGGGATTAGCCTTGGGGAGGCGGTGCTGGCCTGGGGTCGGTTCGGCCGAACGGGCCTGGCCCAAGGCCAGCCCTCCCCAGCACCGCCTCTGTGTCCTGATGTCCTGGACCTCCTTCTGTTGATGTGGAACTTGTTGTGTGGGCCCTGGATAACGTGGCGTGGGTCCGGAATGAGTTGGCGGTCGTCCACGTGTCGTACGTTGTGTCCACTTGGTCATCGGTGATGTGGAAGGCTCTCGGCAGCTTGTATGGCTAAGGGGGGTAACCGGCCGAACGGAGTCGTTCGGCCGATTCGGTCATTTTCGGCCCCAATAGCGCGTATTTGTCGTAGTTGTACCTGCACAAGTGACACTCACCAAAACTCGTGGAACTTTATTAGAAATAAAATCTAAGTACATGGAATGTTGCATATAACCTCGTTTATTCCCGAGTATTGGTGGTCGGATTTGGGTTGTAACGACCGCCAACAAGCTCCCCCAAGCTTAGCTCTTTGCTCGTCCTCGAGCAAAGATATAAACTTAGGCTCGGTGGATCAGGAGTTGCTACAATGTCATTTCTTTTGTAGGTAACTTGTAAACAACTAGTCCTCAAAAATACTTGAATCATAGGCAAAGTTTTTAATTTGCCTTTTTACCTATGGGGCTTATAGCAATCTCCTTATCTTGGGCAGTTGAAAGGATGAACAGATTGAATTCAGTTTTATTCCACTCCACTCTTTTCAGGATCCCACCTCGGAGTTTTTCACAAGTTTTGAAAACTTCAAATTGTTCCTCAATGGCACACTCAATCACTCAAGAGTATTTGAATCCTCACCAAAGGCTTGTGCCTTCTTTTTCATCCTAACATCTAATCTGGCTTTTTGTGTGGCTCAGGGATAAAGGATGAAGGCATGCATGCATCTTATATTTTGCTAAGTCAAAGACCGGATCTCAGAGGAGACAAAACATACCTTAAGATCGAGAGGTGCAAGTGTGTGGATATGGATGGAGTGGAATATGGTGGAATGGTGGAATGGAATGGGATATGGTGGAACTCCTTGGATGAACTTCCCTCTCCTTGATTTATTTTCGAAAACATGGGCTATCTTTTATTCTCATATTTTTGCCATGCCACTTGGCATGCTTTTCTTTTTTCTCTTTCTTTTTGCCATGCTCTTTGGCATGCTTTTCTTTTTCTCTTATTTTTTCCATGCTTCTTTGGCATGCTTTTCTTTTTGCATAGCCCGTGTCTCTATCAAGAATATTTAGAGAGGGAACTCATAGAACATGGAGCATTTATTTTTGTGGATGGATGATGGAAAATGTTTGCTAACTCCCAGTGTAGAAATTGCAAGTGAGAGGTGGTGTGTGTACGTGGGTCTCGATCTTTAAGAATATGAAAGCTTCACTCAAAGGTCACAACAATTTGACAAAGCTCACTAAGATAACAATCAGCATATGAGTAGAAATTTTCAACTAAGCTTATCATATGGCTCTGGTAGGTATTTTGAACAATGAGGAACTTGTTTCATTTTGAAAGCATAAATTTCTGAGATTTTCCCCGTACTAAAAACAGAATAGAATTTAACCAAATTCTCACTATATCAACCCCCACAACAACTTAAACTTGGAATAAAGCATGTGCTCCCACAAGGTTTTCAGGATCATTTTTACTCATGCCAAATAACTCAAGCACAATCTAGGAACTAGTTGAAACAAAGTACTTGCAAAATTAATGACAGAGCAACTATTCATCATTTCCAAGGTGAGAGGCATATGATTCATTCCATGCATAGTTGGGAGTTATTTTTATTCAAGGGAAATATTGTTTAAGGGAAATATTTTTGGTATTTTCATTTTTTTAAAATGCAAATTATCATGAAGGAAAATGAAAGGGAAATTAAAAGATCAAAGTGCTCGATAAATCGGGACATACCTGGTGGGGGTCCTCCCCCAAGCTTGGACTTTCACTGGTAGGGGTTGAGCCTTGAAAGGTACTGGCTTAGCTGTTCTGCTTGGTCGTGGACGTCATGCTGGATGGACGCTACCATCCCGCTATTCTCTTGATGGTACTGAGAATGGCGGGCTAGCGTGTCTTGAATCTCTCGGGTACGGTCGTCGATGAGCTCGACTCGGTCGAAGATGTAGGACAACTCCCGGCCATAGTCGAAGCGTGCGGACTGTGAGTATCCGGGGTAGTATGGCTGGGAGGCACTGTCGTACCCTCCTCCATACCGGCTCCCGGACCACTCAGAGTCCGTGTCCTGGCCGTAGTCCCAGCGTCCTAAGGCGAAGTAGTTCGGATCCTGGTGTTGCCCGGAGCCTCCTGCTCCGGACATCCCAGCACCGGTGTATATGTCGTAGGTGGCCCCAAAAGCGGAAGTGTGTCGGTGTGGCATTTGTGGTGCATCTTCCGGCTCCTATGAGGTGGCGAGCCCAGCATCACGCCTGGCTCGTCCCCCCGTGACGGGTCCGTCACCTGCAACGCTGTGCCGAGCGGGCTCTCTCTAAGGTGGAGAATCGTCCGACTCGGTCCTCAACTGAAGAGTTAGTTTCGGCGTGGTATACAACCTTAGTGTTGCACAAGGCAAAGGCACTTCAGTTATATATCCACGGTAAATCATTGCCAGCGTTGCGTCAGGCATCCGCCGTATCATGTGGGCCTCCACGAAGTGCTCGGCATCCACGATGGAACGCGTTGTCTTGATGTACGTGAGCCGGGTGCCTTGAAGGACGCCCAGGTGGTTAGCGAGGCGAGTGACTAGAGAAGTCATCGCCATGCTACCCGTACGAGAAATATGAGACAGCCAGTGACCAACCATGTCTTTCACAGCTGAGTAGGGAATTTGCTTGACCATGGCGAAAAGAACCCGCAACTCGATGGTGTTGACAGGGCGCAAATCTGCCCGGGGGAATACCGTCATAGACACCCAACGATGCATGAAACGCAAAGTGGGGTTATGTATGCTGTTCGTGCGTGGCGCATGACAGTTGGTATTCGACGAAATCTTTTTCCAAAATGCCACCCGGTCAAATCTTTTAAGCGCTTTGTTCGGGTCTAGGGAACAACGGCTTGAAAATCTGAGACCCAAACTAAAATCCCTCCAAGAGCAGAAAAACTCTTGGTTGAAAACTCGGAAAAGAATCCCCCCAGTTTCAGAAACCAAAGTCGAGAGGAATTCAAGGGTGAGCAGGTACGAACCTTCTTCGTTGATGTGCCAGAAATTCTCCCAGCCAATGGCTTGGAAGATTTCCATAAACTCTACATCCATCCCCGTGTCCCTGAGCAAGTCTTGCTCAAACACACGGGTGTGCTCGAACTCCTTCAGCCGAAGCTCGTTGAAGGTGTTCTGCTCCCGTTCTGTCCTAAGATTGATGTCACTCTCGCTCAAGAGCTGCCTGGCCGGGGGCGTGGCATGGCCCCATCCCAAGCCGGCTGCTTCGTGCTCGTCCGTGTCCATCCGGCTCGAGCGTTGGGACGGAGCTGGGGAACTCCCAGCATTTTCCGATCATCGGCCTAGCCGGGCGGAACGACGGAGCGAAGTGAAGAACTTCGACATGATTCCTGCAAAAAGTTAGTACAACAACTACTACCCGAAGGACTGAATATATATGGTTAGCACAAGAAAATCAAGTCAGTCGTTCAAGATAGTTAGTCGTTCTTGCGGGGATGAAAACCACCACAAAAGGTTAGTCGTTCTTGTGGGTGTCGGTGACCACCACAAAATCGTCCAGAAATTCAGCACAAAGATCACAACAAAAGCAAAATATTTTTTTTGGGATTTTCTAGTGATGCAAGTAAACCAAAACTTGAGCAAGAACTTGGGAAGAACTTGAGCAAGCACTAGAGCAAAGAACTTGAGAGAGAGGGAGAGAGCTCCTAGCAGAATTTTTTTTCTGAGTTAATGAGTGTGTGAGGAGCTCACAAGCTTGCACCAGCATTTATAGGCCGAGGGGGGGGGGCAGGCCCCTGGTTCGGCCGAATGGCCTGGTTCGGCCGAACCGGGCAGGTGTGGCCTGGCCACTCCATGTGAGTGCAGCCCCCTCCTTTGCTTTGATTCCACGCCAAAATGTGTGGCCACAAAAGTTTTAAGTCATGTGAGTGGAGTTAGTGGTAGGTGAGATGCACAATTGACAAGACCAAAGTGGATTTTAGTGGAGTCACCCCCATGCTGCCATGTTTGTGATAATTGGTGAGTGTGTAGCCAATTTTAGTGGGGTAGACATGTTTGGTGCTGGTTGGTGGTGATGGTAAATAATTGGAGATGTTCTAGAAGGGATGGAAATGATAAAAGTTACCAATTACATCCACCCTAGGTAAAATTTCAGCATGTGTCCAATTATTTCTAACCAAGCTTGCAAAATTTTCTACTCTCTCTCAAATTAATTACTCAAGTGGTTCATTTATTTTGAAAAGGGAAACATGCAAATGCAATTGAAAAATTAAAAATTGGAAGGGAAATATGGGATACATACCGGTTTTCCTCGCGGCGAGAGCTCAGCTTTTAAGTCCGCGAGCGGGACTTCTCCTGTCTTCAGTTGCTCTTGTCATCATCCGGTCCCGGAGTGGATGACTCGGACGAGGCAACCTTCTTCCGCCACATCTTCTTGTTCTTCTTCTTTGGTGTTGGTGGCGGTGGGATCGGCGTCTCTGGAGAATTCCAGAGGGCTTGTTCTTCCTCGTATTTCATTACGAGGAAGTCCATTTCTTCTGCACTTGTCGGTTTTGTCGGCTCGTTCCACTTGAGCTGCTCACCACCGAGTATTTCAAGCTCTCCATTGATGAGAGCCTTAAGGAAACACTCGGCGCTCCTCTGCTCAGGTGTGAGTGGCTCTGCCTTCTTTTCTCTCCGGGGTTGAAACTTGAAGTAAGTCAACCTTCCGTCGATACGGAACGAGATTTCTCTCGCATCCATATCGATCCTAGCCCGGGTGGTGTTCAAGAATGGTCGGCCCAACACAAGGGGAAACGAATGCTCGTTCCCCGTGTCGAGGACAACAAAGTTCACAGGGACATATCGTCCCCAGATTCGGACCGGTACATTCTCGAGTCCGCAAGCTGTACCTGGGCAGTAGTAGGTGACAAAGTAGGGTAGTGTAACTTCTTAAATAATACCTTAGACATGATGTTGACGCTTGTCCCCAGATCACGAAGTGCATCATCAATGCGACGATTCCAGATCGTGCACTGAATGATGGGCACTCCGGGATCTTCCTTCCTATCCGGAGAGGTCTTGATGATCGCCCTTTTTGCAGCTCTCGGCAAGTAGGTCTATCTTGGTGTCAGCACTTGGATGCGTGCGACCTTCCCTGCGTGGTTAGTTTGGAAGACACTACGACGCATCTTACCATGCCTTGTAGTGACGGCTTTCACTGTCTCGATGGAAGGTTCAGGCTGCCCCGGAATCTTCCCCGATTCAGTGACAGGAACAGCAGCAGCTAACTGAGTGACTTGAGTTTCTATCATTTTATTAAAGCTCAGTTGACTTTTCATGGCAGAAGAAAATGATTCCATCCTAAAGTCTATGCTTTCCAGTGTTTTATCATTAGCAGCAAGCTTTTTATTAATGTTTTCAGTTATTTTCATCTGGCCAAACACAAGATCTCTAAGAGACGGCTGATTATTGAAATTGCCGGAATTGAAATTGTTACCTTGTTGAGGCCTCTCAAAAGGGAGGTTTGGGCGCGGATTCCAGCCTTGGTTGCCGTAGTTGTTCGGTCGGTACCCGTTGTTGTTGGAGTTGTTGACGTAGTGGGCATCTTCTCACGTTTCGGGGCAGTCATTCCCCGAATGGCCAGTGTTGCCACAGACTTCGCAGGTCATGCGAGCGTCCATGGCTTGCACCGTTTCTTGAGCAGGGGCCTCCAGTTTCTTCATCAGGAGGTCCATCTTGGCAGCGAGCATGTCCAGAGTTTCAACTTGGTGAACTCCTCGGGTCTTTGGTTGAGTCCGATCATTGGACCAACCTTGGTTCTCGACCATTTTCTCTATGAGGTCCTTCGCACGACTCTCCTCAAGAGAGAAAAACGAGCCTCCAGCAGCAGCATCCAGGTACTCACGGGCAGAGTTTCTCAACCCGTGATAGAAAGTTTGGATTATGAACCAACTCTGCATAACATGGTGAGGACAAGCAGAAATATAGTCCATAGTCCTGGAGGCGATCCCATGCCTCCGGGACTGTTTCATCTTTTAGCTGCTAGAAACTAGCTATTTTGTTCCGGAGGGCGTTGGTTTTCCTAACCGGAAAGAATTTTAGCAAGAAAGCGCTAGTGCATTTATCCCAGGTATCTATTGCTTCGCGGTTAGCATAAAACCATTGTTTCGCCTTGCCTAATAATGAGAATGGAAATAAATGAAGGCGAATGGCATCGATACTTACTCCGTGGATGGTGAAGGTGTTGCAAATCTCCAGGAAATGCTGGAGATGAGCATTGGCATCTTCGTGTGGCTTGCCGCAGAATGGGCTAGCCTGTACCATGTTGATGAGGGCTGACTTTAGCTCGAAACTACCATCTCCGACTGGCGGAGCTGGTCCGGTACGCACGTTCTCGCTTGATGGAGCGGAGAACTCGCGGATCGTCTTGCTGGCCATCCTCGATGAAGCTGGAGTCACAACGGGAAGGACTGGGTTCGTCGGAAGGAGTTGCTTCTGAGGAGGTACAACACGGGGTCGTACTTTCCTCACAAGTAACTCCGGATTTTCTTGGAAGTTTGACGGTAGTTAGAAACAAGTCATGCACTGCTCTGTTCCACAAAGACCAATGAACAGAACAAGGATAAACCCGCTTGAGTAGCGGTACTCAACTAAGATAGCTCAAGATAAAAATTCAAAAGTAATCTAGCCAAAGACTTCCCCGGCAACGGCGCCAGAAATGCTTGTTGGCACTTCTTACGATCCAATATCAGAATTGAGAATCCTGGTACTGGGGTAAGGAGTGTTTCAGTGGTTTTCCTTATGGCTTAGTAAAATATAGAAATATTCTGCAAGCGCACAGAATCACCACTGTAGCACTTCACCTGGGAGTATTCTGAGGTATCGTAATTTATATTTCCGCAGGGAAGCTTTGGCAAGATTACTAGTGAACAGATATTCGAGACTATGAGAGGAGGGTACACGACTAGACAAGACAGGGGATAATGGTATTGGATAGGAGTGGATATACCGGACACACAGCTCAAGGGATACTCAGGTAAGGGAGAGAAGAGATAGATAGCTGGGAGGACAACGAGAAGAGATAGAGGACTCCTGGATTCTTTATCTACCTATGTCACTCTAGCTTAGAGATACAGCGGCTACAGAGCCAGCACTAGGAGATCTGGGATAACTCTAATGTCTTAGCTTCGGGACAAGGGAACCGGTGAACACACAGAAAGGGATGAGAAGGGGTGCCACTATTTCCCAACTGGGGAATCCTACGGACCGGAACTAACGTGATGGGCTACGAAGACCGAAAGGGCTGTCACCACCTCCCGGCTACCACCTCCGTTGCGACAGGAATAAACTAAGGCCACTGACTAGTCTAGGAACCACTCCTACACTAGACAACGACTACTTACTCTGTTAGCAAGAGCAAGCAACCTTGTCAATACTCTTGGTGACAGTTCACCTCCAGTATCAAGCAAGATCGAAGAACCAGCCAAGACAAAGATTTAAACAAGACTACAAGCACTAGAACTATAACTGACTATAGTCTAAACAAGATATATTTGCTACTAGAATAAAGTAGAAGCAAGATATAAATGACAAAGGCAAAGTGATAAAGATAACTATATTAATAACTGAAGGTCTTACAAAAGGAAAGGTAAAAGATACAAGAGCTAATACCAGAGCATCTGAAGACGACTTCGGAACTTCCGAGGCAAAGCTCGACTCAACTCTAACTCCCAACTAATCTATCCTAACTCTACTAGAATGAAAGTGGAAATGAGCTCCTTGGCTTGGTGTGTGTTTCAAGGGGAGTGTACTGTCCTATATATAGTGCCACAGGTCGGCTGAAGCTGAAGTAACCGCCAAGGGACCAGGGGGGTACCCCCTAGCAATTCGGGCGCTAGGGTCGGTTTGGCCGAACCAGGGGGTTCGGCCGAACCCTTGATCTCCACCGCCTTAGCTTGGACGCCTGGGATTAGCCTTGGGGAGGCGGTGCTGGCCTGGGGTCGGTTCGGCCGAACCGACCTGTTCGGCCGAACGGGCCTGGCCCAAGGCCAGCCCTCCGCAGCACCGCCTCTGTGTCCTGGATGTCCTGGGCCTCCTTCTGCTGATGTGGAACTTGTTGTGTGGGCGCAAGATGACATGGCGTGGGTCTGGAATGAGTTGGCGGTCGTCCACGTGTCGTACGTTGTGTCCGCTTGGTCATCGGTGATGTGGACGGCTCCCGGCAGCTTGTATGTCTAAGGGGGGTAACCGGCTGAACGGAGTCGTTCGGCCGATTCGGTCATTTTCGGCCCCAATAGCGCGTATTTGTTGTAGTTGTACCTGCACAAGTGACACTCACCAAAACTCGTGGAACTTTATTAGAAATAAAACCTAAGTACATGGAATGTAGCATATAACCTCGTTTATTCCCGAGTATTGGTGGTCGGATTTGGGTTGTAACGACCGCCAACAGGTGGTACCTAGCTTTTACTTATCCTGTCCTTGTTACCTTGGGTTTATGCATATGGGTAGAACTTTGCTATGCGCAGCTACTGTCACCTTTACTTAATTGTTAATTTTGAAAAAATGGTTCACTTCAACTTTAATGTTAAAACTTGCTTTTTAGCAACATGGATCGGGGAGCTAGAGCATGTGCTGTGTGCTTTGTTCTAGTGTCTCCCCCTAAGGACCGGTTCTTAAAACGGCAACCCAGGAGCCTATCGCCACCGCCAGAACTATAATGGCTCTGGTCTTGGACAAGTAGCTTGTACGGCTCTAGCTTGACAGTGGTTACCGACGGGCCGACGGCGTTGTGGGAGGCAAGGTGCTGGGTGTTTCTTGATTCCACCGAGGACGGGCGATCCGTCGACTAGGTCTCGTTAGACCCAGTCCCGTGTTGGGAGTCTCAGTGATTGAGAACTCCGCACGTTGCGCATTGTTGGGTGGATTCCCGCGCTCTGGACGCCATCGACCCCCTCATGGTGTGACTCCGTGGGCGTACGTCGATCTCGGTGCCTAGGGTTTCACCGCCTTGTAGTACCACAGCGGCTACTGTCTTGTTAGGGTGTCTTGTGAAAAGCCTCGTAGCGTCCCTATGCGATCACACCTTGGAAGTGTGGTTTAAGAGGTTTGGCCACCTCGGCATGGTTGGGTTTAAAGTTCTTTTGGACTTTTACGCGACTGGTGGGTAAAGGGTGAAACCTCTGCAGAGTGTAAATCTACCATGGTAGCCTTGCTCAGGGTCACGAGCGGCCTAGATCCTTTTTGATTAGAAGCTTATGTTTATTTATGCTTAATGTCACTTACACATTATTAATTGGGTTACAACTGGGATTCATACACTTGTAGTAACTTGGATAATGTTAAAACGAACCAACTAAAAGTGCTAATGCAGTTAAGCCATGTCTAGCCTTTTTGAGCCTTCATAACCTGTGCTATACTTGCTAAGTAATTGTTTTACTTACACTTGCTATTTATTCAACAAAATCCCGGACGGGTAACAGATTGGGCTGTGCATGAGTCTGCTGCTGAGTTTCCAGAAGATCTACCATACTACTGAGTTGCGTTCTCCCAGTCGGAGTCCCTGTGGAGTGCGGCCTCATTTAGAGAGAGTTTTTAGTCTTCCGCTGTATTGGTTAGTTTATTTATGATGCACTCTACTCTGATGTAAAACTCTTTTTATTCGAGTAATATATTCAGCATATGTTCTTTGTTTACCATATTTGCTTGCTATATGTGTACTGTGACTTCCTGGGCACACATATGGCCACATTCGGGTTTCTGTGTAAATCCGGGTGTGACAAGTGTGATCGGCTAGATCTTGATCTAGCCTCTCTGTCCTTCTGGTGGTGGTCTTGTGCAACGGTTAGCCGAGCTCGAAGTCGGGCCGCCTCTGGGGTGGCCTTCATGTGTGCTAGCTCGGTGATACATGCCGCCATCGCCACGGATGGGGTACGGTAATCGGCCTGAGCCCGCTCGAACTCACGTGCCAGGTTACGCGGGTCCAGCGGATCCATGTCTTCATGGCGCGATCCACCGTCCGCGTCTGCTTCTGCTGCCTCGGCCTGCCAGCGCTGGGCTCGGAGGGTGTTTGCATATATGCGACGTTTGTCGCGTGGATGCGGTCTCGTTGTCTTGAGTAGGTTGGTCCTCGGAGATGAGTACCTCGCGATCTGGCCGCGAAGTGTGGCTCTTGGATGCGTCCGCCGAGTTCTTGAGGGTCATTAGTATGGTCGTTGGGACCTGGAACTCACCACAATCTGGAATCTGGGTGGGTTCGGTCGGGTTTCCAGATTGGATCTGGGCCTCACGGTGTGCGAGCCGGCCAGAGTAGTCGGCTGCCGCGTTCTTTAGTCCATAGGGGAACGAGTTCCCTGAGCGGTCAGGACTCGCTCGGACATGGCGATGTACTCAGCGAGCGTGTCGTTGATGCGATTTAGCCGTCGATGATCTCGTCGGGGTAGGGTACTCGGCACCTCGGAAGCAGATCCGGAACCCGTTCGTGGACGCTAGGCACGTTGGGAGGAGTCCCCGGAGTTGTCGAGGTCGAATCCACCGGCGTCAAGTTGACGTTGGTGGAGCTGGAGTCGCTGGAGTCGGCGAAGAAGCTGCATCCCGGAAGGTGCTTGGGGCTACCGCTTATGTTCGCCCGGAAGACGACGTCGGATTGATCTGCCATCAAGCCAACGGTGTTTTCGAATCGAAAAATCTCACCAATCTACCCCTACCTGGCGCGCCAACTGTCGGACCTTAGGACCGGCAATCCACCTGGGGGTACCCGAGTGGTTGATTTGTAGGCGGGCGATTGATGAGCTAGCAGCTTGATGGTACACAAGAGGCACTGATTTAGACAGGTTCGGGCTACCCGGAGGTATAATACCCTACGTCCTGTGTCGGTGGCGTCGTTTGTATTGCTGGTACCCGGCCAAGATTCAGGAAGCTAGGACGAGCATATGGTTTACAGGATGTGATGCGTGTGTATGTGTTGTGTCTCATGGGGGTGCCCTAGGCCACTTTATATAAGGTAGCGGGCTAGGGTTTACAAATTGGTTTCCATCTTAACCTACTTGGCTCCGACCAGGACTCTAGTCTGGGTCGGTTACATTTGGAATATCCCAAGACACCCAAACGAGCCGCCCGTCGGGTCTTCATCAAACTTGTCCGTCAAGTCGGGTTGCCCGTGTGGGCCGCGTAGGGGTCGGCCCACAAGCCTGTCAAATGTGGGCCCCGGCTGCCGTAGTATGATCTGACAGTGGGCCCAGGGGTATCCATATCCCACAGTGCGGGTAATGGAGACCCTGATTTCATAGATACTAAATTTGACATTACTAAGTTTATGTCAATAATGTAACGAACTATCCTGGTCGGACTTGCAAGGATTAGGTTTACTGATAGGGCCCACGAGATGGCAGCCAATTAGTACGACCTATATATATGTGGGAGGGGGCTAGGGGCGAGGACACCAGTTGCCGACGCCGCCCAAACCCTATCTAGCCGCCCTCTCACCTCTCTCTCGTCGCGCTCCCTTGGTGATGGCACGCCGGTGCACGACGTTTCATCCTCGTACGAGTGGATACCTCGGAGGTGCTGCGTTTGGAGAACAAGGACGAACCGCATGTGCAGGACCAGATGGACGTGAGCAACTGCACGGCACTACCACTTCGACATGTTCATCTACATCGAGACAGCTTCCGCTGCATCTGTGTGTTTAGTGGTAATGATCCGTGATCTATAACTGCTATTGTTCCTGTTTTAGGGTAAAAGAGTTTTTATATGTGCTAGTGTAGCCTCCTCGTTTCTGTACAGTTCGGTGGCAACTCAAAGACCGGTGAGAGGAGGAGCGTTGGTGTCTGAGCCGGCCGGAGTCTAACGAGGAGGAGCAGGAGGAGGTGGAGGAGCTCATGGCGGCGGTGAGGTAGTGTGCACTGTGCAGCAGAAGAATAGGATCAGAAACGCCTGATACTATATAGGAGTGCGTGAAGGAGAAATATATCCGAACCAATTGTAGTGATTATGGACAAAATGCCTGATATAGTGTGGGAAGAGAAATATCCGAACCAATTGTATTACTCATGGACAAGTATATTTATACATGTATAACAGAGAATCAGTCAGCTAACTAAACGGCCTATTCTTAGGGAGAAGCGGAGAATGAACGTGTACTGCAACACGCGTAATAACGCGGCCGGAGGCTTGGCACACTACCAGAATCCTTCACATCCGCACCGGGTGGGAAAGCCCTTTAGCACCGGGTTTCCCACCCGGTGCAACTAATCCGAGGCTAAAGGGGTACCCCTTTAGCACCGGGTTGAATAACCGGTGCTAAAGGGTCCCTTTAGCACCGGGTGCAGCCACGACCCGGTGCTAAAGGGCTTGTCCCGCGGCGCCTCTAGCAGGGCCTTTAGCACCGGGTCGTGGCTGCACCCGGTGCTAAAGGGCATGCCTTTAGCACCGATTGCTGTCTGCAACCGGTGCTAAAGGCCCCGGATTTCTTTTTTTTTTTTTGCTTTTTTCAGTAGCCATGCATGCGCGTCTATACACGTGTATATACGTATATATTCTAATACGTGTATTCTAATGCGTATTCGGCCGACTCTATATTCATATTAGCTGACATTTCATCAAAATAGAAGACATATATATTACAAAAGTAGATATTCATGCATGTCAACTCGAGTTATATATATTTAAACTGTATTTTCTACATAATTAAGATTGACGACTAGCTAGCTCTCAATGGACTGTCCGGCACGTCCTCCAGTATTGGCGAGTGGAATTCTCCTCGGGGATTGACGACCTCATCCCAGATCCATCCGACGAGCTGTTCTGCAATTGCGTCAATTCTTTCTATCTCTAGGGACTCTTCCTTCAGGTTGAACATCTATAATTTAAAAATATTTGAAAGATATTTAATCCGTCGAGTTGGAGACAATAATTGTGCACTTAATAATAATGGAAATGTGTTTATTATTACGTACCATAATATCGCGTTGTGTGAGCTTTTTATGTCCCCAATTCCACATGTAGTCGCACACATAGTATGCACATAAATTATTTCCCGGTCCCTGTTTGGCACACTGTCGACCAAAAGAAATCTAGTAAAATTCATATAATATATTAGTCGATGCCTACATATACAAATTACTTGCTTACCGGAAAGCCAATGTTCCATTTTAGTGTTTCATGTTGTATACCCGTGTGTTCTGTACGAAATTGAATCCAGGCCCTGCGAACAAAAAAATTGAGTTAAGTCATTGCGAGTGGAAGGGGTGGATTAAGTAGGGGAAAATATACATCACCTTGCCATCATGTCCATGATGTTCTGTAGTTTTTCTTTTGGGGTGTGCAATGAATCAAAGACGTTCACGACACCCCGATCAGGACACAATATAATTAGGAACCAGTGGAATCTGTGCACATGTATACATTATAATCAGAAATGAATTGTTACACAGACAGTATAAGAAGAAGGCTGTGAATGTACTCACTCGATGTTGTACGGGATTAGTATGGAGTCACAGTAATTTTGTTTCTTGATATATTTGTATAGGTTTAAATATGTTTCCTCAGGATTGTGCATTATCATTGCTTCACTTATCCTTCGAGGGTCAACGAAACCAACGTCATATATATTGTCTCTGCGACATTTTTGAATCTCCATTCTGCATATGTTAAGCAATAAATAAAGCCCGCGTCAACATAGATTGGAATTATTGTTTTCAAACTGTGAATTATAAGCAACAACAAAGTACTTACAGTGTCCAACATGTGATCAAATCCACGTCCATGGCGTCGCGGTGGTACAGCTCATATATATCATTAAACCTGAGCCAGACAAAATCCGCGTCACCATTGTAGAAGTCTTGGTCCTTCACGCCTACTTTTATCATGCGCCGTTTATTCCTTCTTGATTCTTCCAAATACCAGTCATGGAATTGGCGCATCTTCGTTTGTAGCTTCCTCTCCATTTCAGGAGGGACCATAGGCTCGCCAAGCTTAAACGGCCACTTCAGCGTTGTGTTTACTGGCACATCTGCTTCCCCCAGGACTTGCGCTCTGGTTAGTCCAGTCTCGGCCATTACTTGTTGAATGTTAAGCTCGTCCAGAGATGGCAATGGACCCATGGGACGCTGAGGTTGCTGGCCGAGCTGAGGAACCTTTTTGGATGGGCCCGCCTCCTTATCCGCAGCCTTCCGTTTCCGGCGAGATTTCAGTAATGAGCGGTCATAGTCTGTTACTATTACTTCCTTCTGTTGACCCTTGCTCAAATTACCGAGGAATGACTTCACGATGGTGGGATCAAGCTTCGGCTCCGGCTCAGGTTTTCTCCTCCACTCGGCCATTTGCCTCTTTGTGTCTGCTTTTACCGAGGCTTCGAGCTCCTCTAGAGTCTTCTCGCCCGCTCTTTTCTCTGGTGCGGGCTTCTCTCTAGTTTTTCGCGCCTTCTTCGCTGGTGGAGTGGGGGCAGAGGCTTTAGTGCGGCGTCCCCTCTTTGGCGGAGGGGGCGGAGACCTCCGCGGCGGAGGAGACGGAGACCTCTTCGGCGGAGGAAACGGAGACCTCTTCGGCGGAGGAGACGGAGACCTCTTCGGCGGAGGAGACAGAGACCTCTTTGGCGGAGGAGACGGGCTTGCATCAGGAGCTCCCGGAGAATCGTCATGATCCTGTGGATCTCTTGGAGGTGACGGGGGCTTGTTGGTAGCCGCAGGTGTATCGGGTATAACGATGTCTGCCTTGCTCCATAGAATGATGCAGTGAGAACACTGACCGAGTTTTGTTTCTCCGTCACCTCCGGGGATGTCAAGTTCCAAGTCTTCCCAGCTGGTGATGACTTGCTCCACCTCAACAGGTACGTAACCATGTGGAATGTCATTGCAGTGCCATTTTTGCCCTTCTTCCACACGTTTGGTCATACCGTATGCGACCTGATAAGTTAGTAGTCACAAAGAAAGTTAGTAAATGAATGGTATTTACGGTGAAATGTATGCAGTATGAACTAAGGTCGCATACGTACCACCACCGCTAAGTTCTTCTGCCTGACGACAAGCTCGCACGCGGTCCGTTGAGTTATTTCATCCACGGTGTAACGGACCGCTTCGGCGGCCTGTGTGGAAGCGTGACTGCTTTGATATTGCTGTGGAGGGCTAATAAGGGCCGCATCTTGGAGAGGTGCATGCTCTGTGGAACCGGTCCCGCCTGTGGCTTGTTGGAGAGGTGCAGGCTCTGTGGAACCGGTCCCGCCTGTGGCTTGTTGTATCTGCAGCCATGCTACCTTCATCCGTCGCTCCATCTCTAACTCCATTTCTTGGAGCTTTGAGCCCTGGGCGGCAACCGTTTGCTCTAGGTCCCTCACCCTCTGCTCATATTCGGCCTTCTTCCTCGAACGGCTCCTATAGGTGGCGGCGTGCTCTTGGAAACCTTTCTTCCATGAGACGCTTGTGCCTACGCCGCACGTCCGTCCAGGATGCTCCTTTTTCCCTAAGGCATAGGTTAGCTCATCTCTGTCTCTATCGGCAACAAATTCTCCCCTATCAGATGCCCTGAGGATATCGAGGAGACGCTGAGCTAGTTCTCGCAAGTCCTCGGGAAAAACTAAGGAGCCGTCGATTGGGCTTAGGGTGCCTCCATGACCATAGTACCAATGCTTGGTCCTTGTGGGCCAGTCATGTGTCGCTGGAGTGATGCCTCTAGCATATAGATCTTCTTCCATCTTCTCCCATTTAGCGATGCTTGCCTTGTAACCTCCCGAACCCATCTTATGCGAGTAGTTCTTATTTGCGGCGTTTCCTGCGTTTCTAGCGCTAGCCGTTGCACCCTCTTCGGAGGTTTTGTACTCAATGAATGCTTCCCACTCGTCATTGGTGATCTTCTTATACTTCTCAGGATCCGGGGCCTCTCCGGTTTTGAGAAATTGCGAGTACAACTTCTTCTTGAAATCCTGAAACAGAACTGTCATCTTCTTCATTGTCCAATCCCTCAGTTCTGCTTCATGAGTGCTAGGCCAGTCGAATATTGCCTTTAATTCCCTCCATAGCATCTCCTTCTCTGTATCGGGGAGCACGTACTCCTCAGTGGGGTCCGTGGACTTCCATTTTCTGATACTAATGGGCACATTGTCCCGTACAATTACCCCGCACTGAGATACAAATTTCTTGGCCACTTTTGGGGGCTCAACTGGCTCCCCGTCATCCTCCACTCGGGTGATGTGTAACTTGACATCCTTCAGCTTCTTCGTGGTCGATCGTTTTGATTTCTTAGCAGAGGCGGCCTACACAAATTACATATATACGAGATGATATAGAGATGGTATACATAATTGACATGTACAGTACAAATTTATGTTATCTATATACACACCTGACTAGACGAGGGCGCGCTACCGGCTCCTTCAATAGTTTCGGCCCTTGCAACATTGTCGCCCTGGACATTTGTGGCCCCTTCAACATCTTCGGCCCTTGCAACATTGTCGCCCTGGACATTGTCGTCCCTTCCAATGATGCCCAACACATCATCCATGGACATTGGTTGGGTTACAATATTGAAAAGTTGATTCGCAAAAAACGTGTCGTTGTCCTCTTGCATGGGTGGGACAGGGGTGTTGCTGTCCTCTTGCATGGGTGGGACAGGGGTGTTGTTGTCCTCTTGCATGGGTGGGACGTTGTTGTTGTTGTCCGCCATCTATAGAATTAAAAATAATTGATAAGAAATATATACAAAGCATACATATTCCCAATATTTCTAACATTTTCGCTAAGGGGGTCGGTGCGTGAAAAACGGATTCGCCAAGGGGTTCGGGTGCGCGGTGTGAATTGATTCGCTAAGGGTTCGCTAAGGGGGTTCGGGTGCGCGATGGGTTCGGGTACGCCATAGAATTTCCGATAATAAACATTTTCGATAGTATACATTATACAAACATATAACATTTCCAATATACATTTAAATGAAGCACATATATTTCTAATATACATTTAAATGAAGCACATATATTTCTAATATACATAGAATTTCCAATATACATTTCAATGTAAATATCTCCAATACATTTAAATGAAGCATTTTCCAATATACATTTCAAACATATAACATTTCCAATATACATTTCAATGTAAATATCTCCAATACATTTAAATGAAACATTTTCCAATATACATTTCAAACATATAACATTTCCAATATACATTTCAATGTAAATATCTCCAATACATTTAAATGAAGCATTTTCCAATATACATTTCAAACATATAACATTTCCAATATACATTTCAATGTAAATATCTCCAATACATTTAAATGAAGCATTTTCCAATATACATTTCAAACATATAACATTTCCAATATACATTTCAATGTAAATATCTCCAATACATTTAAATGATGCATTTTCCAATATACATTTCAAACATATAACATTTCCAATATACATTTCAATGTAAATATCTCCAATACATTTAAATGAAGCATTTTCCAATATACATTTCAAACATATAACATTTCCAATATACATTTCAATGTAAATATCTCCAATACATTTAAATGAAGCATTTTCCAATATACATTTCAAACATATAACATTTCCAATATACATTTCAATGTAAATATCTCCAATACATTTAAATGAAGCATTTTCCAATATACATTTCAAACATATAACATTTCCAATATACATTTCCAATATAACATTTCCAATATACATTTCAATGTAATTTCTAATATTTTCAATGTATGTGCTTAGCGAACGTGTTCGGCCATGCAACGGGTACCTGCACACACAAACACGTGCACGGCACGAAGGCCAGCTCACAAACATTCACGCACGGCACGAAGGCCGGCTCACAAACATTTCACAGAGAGGCTCACCGGGTGCAGTGACGGGCGCGGCGGGCGACGGCGGCGAGGGGACGAGGAGCGGCGCGGGGACGACGTGCGGCGCGGGGATGAGGGGCGCCGGCGCGGGGACGACGGGCGCGGGGACCACGGGTGGCGGCGGCGTGAGCGCGGGGACGACGACGGCGGCGGGGACGACACGCGCGCGCGGGGACGACGACGGCGGCGGGGACGACACGCGCGCGCGGGGACGACGACGGCGGCGGGGACGACGGGCGGCGGCACGGCGTGGGCGCGGGGACGACAGGTGGCGGCGGCGTGGGCGCGGGGACCACGGGCGGCGGCGGCGACGGGCGACGGCGACGGGCGGCGGCGGCTGAGGAGACGAGGAGGGACCGGCGGCGGTTTCGATCTGTGACGAGTGAGGGCGAAGTGAGTGAGGGGAGAGAAGTCCCCGGCCTATATAGGTCCGGGGCATTTAGCACCGGGTGCAGCCACGACCCGGTGCTAAAGGGCCTTTCGCACCGGGTGGGGGGAAGACCCGGTGCTAAAGGCCCCCCCTTTAGCACCGGGTCTTCCCGCCACCCGGTGCGAAAGGCCCTTTAGCACCGGGTCTTCTACACCCGGTGCTAAAGGCCGTAACTGTGCGCCAGACGAAGGCCTTTAGCACCGGGTGCAGCCACGACCCGGTGCTAAAGGGCCCCTTTTCGCACCGGGTCTTCTACACCCGGTGCTAAAGGCCCCGTAACTGGCGCCAAACGAAAATTGGGGGCCTTTAGCACCGGATTTTAGATCAACCCGGTGCTAAAGGCCCCAACTTTTCGTTTGGCGCCCAGTTTCCAAACGGGCCTTTAGCACCGGGGGCTACTATTTGGGAATCTTATAAATATAGTTTTTAATGTATAGTTATTAATACTTGTTTTAATTCAGTTATTAATACCTGTTAAAAATATATATTAAATAAGAAAATCTTATAAATTACTAGAAAATCAATATAAAATGCTAGAAAATCTTATAAATTACTAGAAAATCTTATAAATTAATAGAAAATCTTGTAAATTACTAGAAAATCCTGTAAATTAATAGAAAATCTTATAAATTAATAGAAAATCTTATAAATTACTAGAAAATCTTATAACTTACTAGAAAATCTTATAAATTACTAGAAAATCTTATAAATTACTAGAAAATCTTATAAATTACAAAAATTGATAACTAAATGAAAGATTTTGGAACATTAAACGGTCTCAGATGAAAAAGTCATGAATACCAAAATTTCATATCTCATCAAGATCTACAATCTTTATTTAAGTCATTTTTGCATTTGAGAAAGTGGTAGTATACATTGTTCATTAATCCTAGATTCACTCGCATAGTTTCCAAAACTTTGTTAGAGACTTGTCAAATTTCTACTACATGTTATTACCCATTTTGAAAATGACAAAATGACCTAAATAAAGATTGTAGATCATGATGAAATATGAAACTTTGGTATTCATCACTTTTTCATTTGACATCACCTAGTGTGAAAAAAACCTTGGTTGTAGGTGTCATTTTTAATTCAAAATTTGGATTGTTCAAACACGAGAAGATTTTTCAAAATAATAACATTAATAAGTTTCATAACTTGATAGAGTATGATTTTAGTAATTTTTAGGAAGAAAAATGATCTTTTTTGAAGTTTGTACGAGGGAGAACGACTAGTTACAACTTTTATACAGAGATTAAAAAGAAAAATTGTTCTTGTTCATCCAGTGACGTGGCCCGGTGACGTGGCCAGCTCTCGCACGGCCTCCGTGGCCAGGCCGGTCTTTGGCCCCGCCGCAGTGTGGCCTTTAGCACCGGGTGCAGCCACGACCCGGTGCTAAAGGCCCTTCCAGTCAGTGCTTGAAAATCTTATAAATTAATAGAAACTCTTATAAATTAATAGAAAATCAATATAAAATGCTAGAAAATCAATATAAAATGCTAGAAAATCTTATAAATTACTAGAAAATCTTATCAAATGCTAGAAAATCAATATAAAATGCTAGAAAATCTTATAAATTACTAGAAAATCTTATAAATTACTAGAAAATCATTATAAAATGCTAGAAAATCTTATAAATTAATAGAAAATCTTATAAATTACTAGAAAATCTTATAAATTACTAGAAAATCAATATAAAATGTTAGAAAATCCTATAAATCAATAGAAATTACATGGCATCATCGTTTACTCGGACACTAATAAACTTCCTCTTTACAAATGTTCCTTGATTGTGATCACGCCGTAGATACGGTATCTCCTCCGCCGCTAACAGGATGCTTGGGTCATCAGCCACTGAGAATGGAGGCCGGACATCGAGCATATCATAATCTTCATCCGTCTTGTCCTCAACTCCTACGATTTTTCTCTTTCCAGGAAGAACTATATGACGCTTTGGCTCGTCTTGTGATGGGTCCAATTGCTTACCCCCACCTTTCTTATCCGCCCCTTTCTTCGGTCTGCTAGCCATGTCCTTCACATAAAAAACTTGTGTGACAGCTTTGCCCAGGACGAACGGTTCGTCTAGAAAGCCAATCTTGCTTAGGTCCACTAACGTCATTCCATAGTCCGCTTCAACTTTAACACCTCCTCCAGTCAGCTTCACCCATTGGCACTTGAACAGTGGGATCTTCAAAGGTCCGTACTCTAGTTCCCATATCTCCTCTATGATTCCATAGTATGAGTTTGTATTGCCATTGGTGTCTGTCGCGTCGATCCGGACACCACTGTTTTGGTTGGTGCTTTTCTTATCAGAGGGAAATACCACATCACCTTCGCAGGGATTTTTTTCTTAGAACGCTCTCCCCCAACATCACCAGGGTCGTCCCGCCTGATCTTGTATCGCGCGCAGGTGCAAACCGGACAACGATCCAAGTGTTCGTACTGTCCGCGATAGAGGATACAGTCATTAGGACACGCATGTATCTTCTGCACCTCCAAACCGAGAGGGCAAACAACACGTTTTGCTTGATACGTTGTCGATGGCAATGTGTTACCCTCTGGAAGAATCTTCTTTACGAGTTTCAGTAGCTCCTCGAAACCCTTATCAGTAACACCATTTGCTGCCTTCCACTGCAGAAGTTCAAGTGTGCTACCCAACTTCTTTAGCCCCTCTTTGCAATCTGGGTACAGGTCAGTCTTGTGGTCCTGCAACATGCGTTGTATCTTTTTCAGTTCCTTATCATTGCCGCAGTCTTTCTCGGCATCACGCAACATTTGCCCGAGCCCATCAGTAGGTTCATTTTCCTGAGCAACATCTTCCTGAGCATCGCCTTCCCGAGCAACATCTTCCTCATCGGCATCACCCATTGCAGCATATGCAAAGGAACCGTAGTATTGAGCCAATAACGGAATGTCGTCATCGGCCTCGTCTTCTTCATCTTCATCCATTAGAATTCCTCTTTCACCGTGCTTCGTCCAAACAGAATAATTCCTCATGAAACCGTGCCTCATCAAATGCACTTGAAGACAACCTCTTTGTTTGTACGATTGTATATTTTTACAATGGGTGCATGGGCAGAACATGAAACCGGACGGCGTCCTGTTAGCCTCGGCGGCATCGAGAAACGTCCTAAGGCCATCACGGAAGGCCTGAGCGTGGGGGTCCCCATACATCCATTGTCTATTCATCTGCATTATTAACCAATAACAAATATACAATACAATTTAAAGATAAAAAAATTTAATATATAAATAAATACAAATTATAATATATATTCCATTATATAAATAAATTTCTAAAACTACATTACTATATTCATTAAATATAACATTACTATAAGCCTTATAAGATTTATAAGATTTATAAGATTTTCTATTAATTTATAAGATTTTCTAGCATTTTATATTGATTTTCTAGTAATTTATAAGATTTTCTATTAATTTATAAGATTTTCTATTAATTTATAAGATTTTCTAGCATTTTATATTGATTTTCTAGTAATTTATAAGATTTTCTATTAATTTATAAGATTTTCTAGCATTTTATATTGATTTTCTAGTAATTTATAAGATTTTCTAGTAATTTATAAGATTTTCTAGTAATTTATAAGATTTTCTAGCATTTTATATTGATTTTCTAGTAATTTCTAAAACCACATTACTATAAGCCTTACAAATATTCACAAGTCATACAAAACAAAATACTAACTAGCTTGCCTTCTCTCTCCATTTAAAACACAACATGAACACTCTCTCCACCATGAACTCAAGCTCTCTCCTCTCTCTCCTCCAAGAACACAATCTCTCTCTAGCTAGCTTTACTTTGATTCACAAATCCCTCTATTTCTAAATCATAGAAGGATTACAAGCTAAATAAAACATTAGAGAATGAAAGAGTGTACCTTGTAGTGCTCCTTAGATGAGTAGATTCTTCACAAATTTTGAAAAAAATTTGGGCAGCACCTCCCCTCCCACGGCCGAGCAGCATGAACACAGCGCCTAAGTGTTCAGCTGGCTCGGGCGGGGGAGGGGAAGCCCCTATATTCAAACACATTAGCACCGGGTCGTGGCAAGACCCGGTGCTAATGTTCACCCTTTAGCACCGGGTGCAGCCACGACCCGGTGCTAAAGGCCTCGGACACATTAGCACCGGGTCGTGGCTGCACCCGGTGCTAAAGGGTGAACATTAGCACCGGATCTTGCCACGACCCGGTGCTAATGTGTCCGCCCGGACACACCTCCGCGCCGCCCCCGCTCCTAGCCGTTGGACCCGGTGCTGAAGCCCCATCAGCACCGGGTCCAAAAATGGCCGAGGCGGAGGAGGCGGGCGGATGTGAAGGATTCTGGTAGTGGCAGCAAAGCTAAGGAAAAGCTATATAGCACGCGCAAAAGCGTCATTATTACATCGTCTGATCAGGATCCTTGGCACCGTTTTATACTCGATTTAGTAGTAGATGGAACTATGCAAGTGGCGGACACGGACAAAATAAGCTTATTAGAGACCGCGCATCGATGGAGATTTACAAAAACCAGCCCTCTCCGATGCACGTAGCTAGCTAGCATGCTGTGCTCATTCGACCTTGAAATGATAAAGAAAGTAAATATAGGGACATCTCTGGGATCAGTTTAGGCACGTCTAGCAAATCTTTGTCGTGCTGCACTTAAAACGATTTAACTGGCTTTGGAAACCAACATACATGATGGGAAATGCAGGAGTGGATGGTGGGATTTGCTACGGTTTACGGTGTTGCAACATGCATGGAAGGTGATCAACATGGTATGGATCAGATTAAAATTTATAAAGTTTACAGGGTTAGTTTTCACCGGCGTTGTTTTTTTACATTCTGTTCATCCGGTCCGATCCACCTGTACGTTACATTAGCCGGCGGCCTGAATGGAAACTTGGAATAATGGGCGCCACCACCGCCCGTCGGGTCTTCCATTCTCAGCAGTGTAACGACTAGCAATCGATTGTGGAAAAACACGCAGGCATGATTAGTGTCACCTCGCATGCATGCAACCGAAACAAAAGCCCATAGTATTATACGATGGCTGACACTGGCCATCAGCAGGGCGCGCGAATGATCGGTGTTGGATCATACGGAAGCAGCATCCTGCAACTAACACTGATTAACTAAGCATTCCCAACGGCAACCAATTAGTGCCGCCGGCGTGGCACTGGGCCTTGCACGATCGAGACAAATCGTTGGGTCTCTACATGCAATCCTCGTCGATTATTGCGATCTTCTCATGCATTCCTTTGCTAATACTCGTAGACATCTTTTTTTTTGTCTCGACCAATCACTCACCCTCATCTCGCTAATCACCGGGATCCTTTGGGACCACTTGTTCCCCTAGTATGACTTGGTGCTAGGCCTTCTCGCAAGCTCGTAGTTTATATGTCTAGAAGATCATGTAAGAGATGTCTCCTCCATCAGTTAAGATTGTTTGGTGATTATTTTGCTTGAAAAGGAAATAAGACCAAGACCGAATCGAGGATTTGTCATACCCGGTTTTAGAAAACAAACTAAGTGTACACTATATGTGTGCCAGGATCAAGTTCCACACATACAGTAAGCCAGTAGTGAGTAAAAGATACAGTATCACGTAAAATAAATTATATAAATGACTTACAAACTATCAGAGTATATAGCGTATCCTGGAAACGATGACTTCAAACTTCACAGGCAGTCGACTGGGGGTTGCGTACGCCTAGACTTCAGCACCAACTTCACAACAACTTCCTCTTCTAAGCAGCATTATTGATATGGAACAAAATAGTTTAGAAAATAGCAAGCGTGAGCACATGACGTACTCAGCAAATGTAATATGACATGCAAGGCTAAGGCAAAAGGGCTGGCTGACATACTGCAGTAAGCATTTTTAAGTTGGTCAAATTTTATTAGCACCTAATTACTAGCAAGTATAAGTATATACCAAACCACAATTAAATAGAACCATAATCTCATAACCATCTCCAGGTAACCACAATTTAGATCAAGTTCAAATATATTAATCATGTGAGGGTCCAAGCCGCTCTTGACCGTGAGCACGGTTGATATATCAGTTTTACACTTTCACCACAAGCCGCGTAAAAGTTCAAAAGAACTTTGAACCCAACCATGTCGTGTTGATCAGGCACTCATCACACTACCGAGGTGTGACTGCATAGGGACGCTAAGAGGCCTTTACAAAGATTCCTTAGTAAATAGTAATCCGCTAAGGTTTCCAGTCCAAGCAAAACATAACCTTCCCTAATAAGATCTGTCTCTTACCAAAGCCCACAGCTCAAGAGGACCAAGCTATACCCCATCAAGGCCTCCCCACATGCCCCTTTCGGGTAAGGTTACCATCCACTAAAGTTTCTAATTAATTAGCCAAGACCAGAGTCACATAGTACTCATGGTTGCACTGTTTTCCTGGGTGGTCGCTCCATGTTCCAATTAAATTATATGATCTTTCAATTAAGAGATAGTATGAACATGGGCGTATAATTTCATAAAGTAAACAATATTATTATCTTCAACTTTAATGTCACCACAACCCGATATAGGAAGCAACTAAGCATAGCTACCCAACATGAATGTAAAAACCCAAGTTTCAGGGAGGATTATTATGGTGGCTAGGTATATCCTTAAATAGGACCCATCAAATTAAGACAAATATGGATAGTGAAATTAATAATTATTAGGACATGTATGAACATAATACACTTGCCTTTAACCAGAGTATAGCTGCTCAGAGTCTTCAATTCTTGCTCTTCAAATCTCTCGAACCGCGTTCGTTCTACTCGCATCAAACAATGGCACAAACATATAAACAAGCAAAAAAAAGAAATAATTAATAACAGTACACCAAACAGGACAAACAGATCAAGTAAAGCACTTTAAGTTATTCGACACGCTGATATGATCGAAAGAGAGTAGGAATCGCTAAAATCGGATTTAAAATGAATAAGATATGAGCTAACCAAGACCAAGGGGAGAGACAGTTCGGGAATCTGGAAGTACAAAGGAAAATCAAGAATTATGGCACGAGGAGTTTGTGAGACTGACTATAATTAAGCAAAGAATTAATTATTGAATCAAAGCTATAAATTTGGCAGAGTGAAGATGAAGATGACAAGGACTAGCTACGTGGGACGGATAAATGATTCTTCTACAAATCAAAGATGACCAAGCGGCAAGATTTTCCCAAGTTCGAGCTTACTGTCAAGGAATAACATGCATTCTAATTATTTTACCAAGCGAAAAATCCATAATTACTGTATCTGCGTGACCTCACCATATGACGAGACTTGCAATGCATGCAGGAAGGCTGCTTTCTTGCTTGGTCCTGGACCTTTTCCTTTACATGTACGTGCCTCTCTTAGTTTCCCCTCATCTTGCTTGAGACTCCGCGTGGCACTGGGTGCTTTGCTCCTGAAGGCTACCGACGGCTGTATCAAGGAGACAGGAGGAGGAGGCTCAGCAGCGACTCGTCATGGACCGGCAGGGCACGGCCGCGATCTAACCTCAACAACAGAACTGGTATAGGAAAGATAGGAGCTCTGAAGCAGGTGACTTACGTTAGGGAAGACAAGATCGATCAGCGCTGAACACCCATGGTCAAACGGCGAGCTCAACGTCCTGAGAGCCATACGCCCGGCCAGCGCCGACGGACGTACCGTGACATGCACAGATGTTTGGCGAGACATCAGGATTCAATTCGATTTAGTTCCCAGTAGGCATGGATAGAATGCGCATGAACGCATAGTACATACCAGAGCGATTGACGCCGAACGATGTACGTGCAGCAGGAGGGCCGCAAGGGAGAGCGGAGGCACAAGCAGGTAGGGCTTGTTCAATGCAACGATGACTCCACTTTGGACACACGGTGGCAGCAACAGGCGGCCGACCGGCGACGTGGGCGACGGCAGCAGCAGGCGGCCGACCTAGCGCGCGATGTGGGCGGCGGCTGCTTCGAGGAGTCGGCGGCGGCGGTCAAAACTAGGGCACGAAGACGCGCAGCGTTGTTGCGGAAAAGAGGATAACGGAGAGGCTGCATACTATTTGTAGGCGACGCGATATATAGGCCAGCTCGCTCGGTCGAATCCCTGAGGATGGGCCAAACTGAACTAAAACAAACTCAGGTCCGATCTCTATCTACTTTGTGAGGTACTAGCCATATGCCCGTGACTTGCTACGGTTTACGGGTAAACAATATACATATCCTATACATATATTTTTCTAAAAAAAACTTCCATGTATTGCAATGAGAGAGAGTTAAAGACAGTTCCTGGCAAATTCACAATACAGAATGCCGTACAATGATCTGATTTTTATTTTTACGACATAAAAATTCAAATAAATCAGAGATAACCTCTCATGTACACTGGCCCCCTATGTCTAAATATTGTCTTATAATAGTCTGTCCTAAATAGCAATACAACCAAACAGAACACTTGTATCTGGGCTTAAGTTTTAAGAATTCTAAATTCTACCACTCACATTCTGAGATGAACTGCTAATAGAAAAACTTTTCTTCACATATCATAATTTTTTTTGAGGGCCACATATCATAATTTTTACCTATGGCTTCTCACAAATTTGGGTGCGGAGCACTCATATGGAAATTATCCAGACCTTACTGCAAGTGGTGGAGCTTCAGAGCGAGGCGCACAGCCAATGTCTCGGCCATGTACAGCTTGTTCTGCAGTCCTGTTGGACAGTGAACAAAGGTGGAACGTGGCCCTGTGTCTGCTGTCGCTGCTTGCCATGCATGCAGCCATGCTTGGACCCGAGAGCAGGAGGGCATTATTCCATCGGTTCATCGATATATAAAACAACAATACGTACTGATCGAGAGGAATTCAATGATCTTTGCAAGAAACCTGGATAGGCTCTCGCTGGAGCGAAATGGAAGCAATGGCTCAAACTTACTCCTTGAGAAAAAAATTCCAAAATGGTGATACTGCAGACAACATACGTATCATGTTAACAGAACTCACCAGGTCCCTCAAGAATGAACATGAAGGATGGCGTGATTCATGACAGGCATAAATTGACAATAAAGCAATATAATGACGATGAGAATATGAGATCAACCTGACCAGGAAAAGTGCGGATGTAGTTGTACGCAGCGGCAGGGTCAATATGAACTCCGACGGGCATCATGATGATGATGACATCCTCACTAATTGTGAAGGAAAACCATATGATGCAAGATACGGACTGCACCATTCGTTTCAAGGCAAACAGAAAACATAGTGTCAAGAGAGGGTCAAAGGTTAAAAAAAAACTCAAAAGAAGCTGGCACAAACCATGATGTGCGTCAAATCCCGTAGGACAACCAATCTCTTTGTCTTCACAACATCACAGCTTGTCGCCTACTCGATGGCCCTCCAATCCCTGTCGACCCCAGCGGCCCAGCAGCTGGGACTGGGATGTGGAGCAACCCTAATCAAAGTCAAGGCACTACAGGAACCAATCTTCATGCCATTACTATCATCAGGTCAGCGGTAGCACACACGCCTCTATCCGTCGCAGCAAGGTGACCGGCGCCCAGACCGGGTAGTAGAGTGGCCAGCTGAGGGGCACTGAATTGAAGCATTGGCTCCCCAATCTGTCGGACACAACGTGCTGTATCGATAGGACAGATCGCCGGTTCCGTCCGTCGCCTTCTTTTGCGTTTCGTCCAGCGCATTGCGTTGCAATTTGCGGCTCCAGTGCTGCGTTCTCGATGACGCCGACCTCGTCCGCGACATCTCTTCCTGACTTTCGCAGGTGACTCCACTCCATCGTAATCTCCAAGCACCAGCTCTGGATTTATTAATTTGGATAGCAAACTATCTTTTGATACGGATTGGGAGGAAAAGGTGGAAAAGGAAACGTGTGACCTGGGAAATAAAGAAACGACAATCTCTTGCGTACATGCTCAGGAAACCAATCCGTCCCTGGCTAGTATTCAGCTGCAGCGGGAAGAAAGCGGTCTCTTGTGCGATGACAGATAATAGAAAAGACTGCAGGTTAATAATAGAATGTTCAGGGTGTTTTCCGTAAAATTATGACGTACCGCAGAAACAATTCTTCTTTATAATTAGGTAGAGACTAGCAAATGTGCCAGTGCGTTGCTACGGGTTGATGACACTTCACGAGCGAAGACGCACGGGAGCCATAGACGCCGACAATTCCGCATCTAATGAGAAGCACGAGAAAGAAGAGGTTCTCAGCAAACGTTGCGCCCGCCCGCCGGCAAGCCGCTTACATGCACCTGACTGCGCGTAGCCGCCGGTGAACCTCTTCGTAGCTCTCCAGCTGCCACCCTCCTCGCCAACGCCCAGCCACGCTAGCTACGGCCTCGCTTGACTGCTTGAGGGATGCTTGTCGTATCCTCGTCGGCACCGCCCAGCAGCAACAGCTGCACCTGCGGGCTGTCAGCCAGTCCGCTACCTACTGCCCAACTGGCTACATCTTCTTTGCCACATTATTAGCGGCACCGCAATCTCGCCTGCAGGATGCGAGCCCCTCCGCCCAATCGGATTGCAACATCAGCGACGGCGGCGGCGGCGACGACGACGATCTCCTCTAGGCCTCTAGCTTGATCTCGGCGAGGTGCCTGCCAATTGGGCCATGTTTGCGTGCGAATCGAGCGGCAGAGCTCCGTTGGCTCGCACCACGAGACGGGCAGTGCTTCCGGTTCCGGTGGGTATATGTTTTAGCACACAACGCTTTAGTCTCTTGCAAGTGGCCATACACATCAGCTGAAGAAGAGGCTCCATAGTGAGGAGGACTTGGTCTCTCGCTGGGCATCTGACTCCAGTCATGACGGGAATTTCGCGTTCGCTGCGTCGCTGTTGTACTTGCACGGTTGCACCCACGAGTCGACATCACCGGTAGCCCTCTTCCGCAGTCTCTAGCGGCTTCTCGCGACCGCACGCTTGCACATCCACGGAGACGGAGGAAAGGGCCGCCCCGGTTGTGTTTTAAGGGCCCTCACGCAAAAAGACGACAGCTAATGGCATCCGATCTCCGATGTTAAGAAGGTTTGGGACTTACCAAAGCAGATTCGATCTGGACACGGAGATCGACGCTATTTAATTAGCTCTGAGGGACTTATGTGCTTTAGAATTAGGAATAGATTAGGGGGATTTTCATAAAATTATGACGTACCGCGAAAACAATCCTTGCTTTATAATTAGGTAGAGGTAGAGCAGAAGTAGAGACTAGCTGGGGAATGAATCAAACAAGAAGCCA